>CM032483.1:11890022-14290022 GCA_019059595.1 Marasmia exigua | reverse complement strand
GTGGAACGAGACCAACTGGATCACAGTTGGGTAACTGTGTGTATTCAGAATCACTATCTCAAACATATATTTTTTTTGTGATATAGCTCGCAGACGAGCCGACGGATCGCCTGATGGTAAGCGATTACCGCCGCCCATGGACACCTGCTAAACCAGTGGTGTCACAAGTCGCTGCTTACCTTTAACCCCCCTTTCCCCCAGATTTGGCCTCCAGTACCCTCGCTCACGCAGCGAAACACAGCGCTGCTTCACGCCGGTTTTCTGTGAGGCCGTGATATCACTCTGGTCGAGCCGGCCCGTTCATGCCGAGGTACCTATCCACAATTTTGAGAAACTATCGAGACGTGCAGGTTTCCTCACAATGTTTCCCTCACTGCCGAGCTAATGGTAGTAATATTTAGATTTGAAAAATCCAGAGGGGCATGGTTTTTATTCGCTAAGCTTACCATCGCTTAGTCGTTTAAAGCCACAAGGTCGGAGTGATACCACGGCCTCACAGAAAACCGCCGTGAAGAAGCACTGTGTTTCGCTGCGTGAATGAGGGTACCGGAGGCTCAATTCGGCTTAAAGGGTGGTTTAAACGTTGGCAGCGCACTTGTGACTCCGCTGGTTTCGCGGGTGTCCATAGGCGGCGGCTATCGCTTACCATCAGGTGATGCGTCTGATGACGTGACTCGTCTGCCACCTATTACATAAAAAAAAAACATAAAAAAATTACCTTTTTATTTTAAAGGCTTCACTAGAGTAGCGAGGCATGGCAGCTTATCTATTGCTCTCATAATTTTCCTTTATTAATGAGTAAAGAACTGACTCCTGGACAGTGATTAATGCAGCCACTTTATCAATCTCATTATTTGATGAAAAAATATTTTGCTAAGGGCAGAGTTCGACCGTCTGATACTTTATAACAAACTGATAATGTACCTAATACCTACCTTAAAAGTAAGGGTCTTCTATGGCATGCAACAAGAGGGTATTTGACTAAGCTCGAGATTTTACAAAATATAGGTAAATATGTGCCAGTAGCAAAAATTCTCAATTAAAAATGTAACCGCTAGCCGGTTGGTAAAAGTATGAAATTATAAAAAAAATATTTTACCATTGAATAGCCCATACAATTTGCACCAACTATTATATATAATAGAACCATTGACATAAACGAAACATTTGATATAGCTACCATACAAAATTCAAATGAAATGCATACAAAACACTCGCACGTGACGTCACATCTAAGTAGCCATTTGTATGGAGCGTTTTGGGTTTGCCCAAAATAATGTGATTTTAAAGTTGTGATATCTCAGATAGTTTAAATGAGAATCAGGTAATTCTTTCAATTATGTTTCTATCATTGAAAGGTCTTTTGATTACAAAAATAATAAAAAAAACCGTTAATCTAAGATAATTCTGTAATGACGCGACAAGACTAATTGTGCTGAGTGGGCGTCTGTTTGGCACAATACTTACTGCATAGTTATTTTTTGTGTTTCGTGTATTGTTTCTATTGTTCTCTATTTCATTTGTAGCTCAGATATTGTTTTGTTGTATCAGTAAATGTTTTATTGGGTGATTCTCCGAAATACGGTATTTGACTATTTTTTTTTCATTTGTGTAATCAAAAGACCTCTCAATGTTAAAAACATCGTTGAAAGAATTACTTGATTCTCATTTAAAATACCTGAGATATCATAACTTTAAAATCACATTATTTTGGGCAAACCCAAAACGCTCCATACAAATGGCTACAGAGATGTGACGTCACACGCCAGTATTTTGTATGCATTTCATTTGAATTTTGTATGGTAGCTATATCAAATGTTTCGTTTATGTCAATGGTTCCATTATAATAGTTGGTGTAAATTATATGGGTTTTTCAATGATATAATTATTTTTAAAAAATTTCATACTTTGAAAATGGACTTGCCCATGAATCTTTGAATGACCATAAAACCGGCTAGACGTTATATTTTTAATTGAGAATTTTTGCTATTCGCACATATTTACCTATATTATGATAAAATATTTATATTTTGTAAAATCTCGAGCTTAGTCAAATACCCTATTCTTCCTTCCGGTTTCTTCGCGTAATTTCCATGGGCTTATATATTGTTCAAATTAGAAGTTTGTATTAAAATCAGAAGAAGTGTAAATTGAAAGAAGGGTATCTTTGCGTGTTCTTACTTTAATTTAAAATCCTCATTTGAACAATATTAAGCCCATGGAAATTAGACGCGATGAAACCGGAAGGTCAAGTTTCGGAAAATCACGCTGTTCATTCATTCTTACTGCTAGTATTATAAGGGAGATTCATGTAGGAAACGAACCAAAAATCTTGATTCACTTATGTAGGTAAGTTTATTAATATTTATGATTAGCACTAAAGTTGGACTTGTTGCCAGCTGCCGAAGACTGTTCTCCTGCCTTGTAATTTCCGAGAGACGCCAAACCGTTTGCCTGAAATAGGAAATATGGATTTTATGAGTACATACTTATTTATAGTGTTACTATGTATCACCAAATCTGTGGTAACACCCATAAGAGATATGCCTACTAACTGTGGCTACCCCTTTATATAGGTTGAGCCAATGTAAGAAAGAAAGAAAGAAAATATTTATTATTATAGACATCAAAACACAGAACATATCGCAATTATAAACAGAACACAATTTGGTACAAACATAAAACAAACATAAAACAATTAAAAATACATAAAAATAAAACAAAAGGAAAAAAAAACAAAACTATATTCAATCATGTCCAGACAGTGCCAAATGAATATAATGATGTGTTATGACGTCTAGTATAAATGGCCCTCACTCAGCTTATGTCACAGCCCAGACAAAGGCCATGACGCTGGTTTTCAGTGAGACCAGCTGAATGGGTGCCACGGACGCTTGTCTAGTGTATTTTGTGTACCTAACGTGTATGTGTAATGTGGGTATATATATCTACTAAGAAGAAAATATCAAATAATAATGAGATACATACTGAGATACATAATGAGATACATACTATTAAATTATTATAATGAATAAATAGGAGTGTGGGTATCTACAGTTTAAATATAAAATTACTACGGCTAACAAATCCAAACAACTTCTAGCGCGCGCATACAGTTATTATGCACCTATAATTAAGTACCTATATCGACCCATGCCTACCGGACGTGGCATCGATGATGAACGCGGGATCAGTCTGCAACTGGATGCGCAATGGTCGCCCAACCCATAGCAACAACCACCAATAGCATTCAATGAAATAAAATAGAACGAAATGAACATTATGAAACTGTCATGTGATATAGGAGATTGTACTACTGCCACTTCCGCTTATATTAATAAATAGAATTCTGTTTTTTTTTCGTTCTAATGATAAAAAAATATACATAAATAAATATAATTCTATGATCAAAGTAAAGCAACTTATAGCATATTATGTCATCTAGATAAACAGTACTCACAGCCATAAATATATTACCTCAAAAAGGAAACCGAACCTCATAACTCACGTTTAAAGAAAATGCGGACTCGTTTCCCAAAGCTTTTCGAAGCCATTTTCATACTTTACGTTACCCGATACAAAATTCGAGTTTAAACTGGATGCAGACTGAATATAAACGGGCGGGATGGTGAAATAGAGCGAGGAAAACGTGGGAAACAAATGTTGCTACGTGATGCCATGTTCCGCAACACGACGCGGCTTGATAAGCAACATGATCAAACAAAGATATGTCGGTAAATACAGTTGTCAACTAAATATCTATAAAGGAAGATATTTGTATACATTCATGGGATAAATAGGGATTAAAATATAAACGAGATCGTAAAATAGAGCGAGAGAGTTTGGATGACAAATGTTACTATGTAACACCATGTTCCGGTATGTTGCACAACACGACGGGGCCTGATGCGCAACAGCGCAACGTGATCAAAAGATACATCGGTACACACTTTTGTATGCTACAGATAAGGGACAAATGACGAGGCTACGTGTTTCGGTATGTTGCGCAACATGACAATCCTTACTTACTTACTTACTTTTTTAACTTGAGCAGTTAGACTTAATAACTAATTTATATTTATATCCTATTGGAAATTAATAGTATGGTAAGACTGAAGAGCTTTCATGCTTTTTGTGGTGTTGTGCCAGTACCCCTGCACAAATAAAAGCCTAGACAAACCACAAGATCAAAATATCTGACTTGATAGAACTACCTTCGCTCTCTTCAGCAATTCCATTTGCGCCTTCTTCACATTCGCATCTTTACCGCCCCATGTTTTCCACACGGACGCCTGGAGTGCTCTCCCGTAGCTGAAGGTTAGGGCCCACGGCTTCTTTAGCCCTTGAACCTTGTTGATGGCGTTGAGGTTCAAAGTCGCTTCTTCTTCTGATAGGCCACCTGATAGGAAGCATATTCCTGTGGACAAGAAGATTTTTGAGTGTTTGATTCGAGATAGCTAGCTCATTTTGCAAACAATTACTTATATTGTTTTGTGGTATATCATCATCATCATCATTTCAGCCAATAGACGTCCACAGACGGACATAAGCCTCTTCCAATGTTCTCCACACAGATCGGTCCTGTGCCGCCCGCATCCAATGCATTGCCGAGGTCTTCACCAGATCGTTGGTCCACCTTGTCCGGCCCCCCGCCTGCCATGACTGCGACTTCTTGTACGTGGCCTCTACTCGAGGATCTTTCCGTCCCAACGGTCGTCTGTTCTCCTCGCTATGTGCCCTGCCAGCCACTTGAAGCATGCAATCCTTTGTGATATGTCTATGACCTTAGTTCTACTGCGGATCTCATCATTTCTGATACGATCACGCAAGGAGACTCCGAGCATAGCCGTCACCGCTCTCTGGGTGACTTTGAGCCTCCTTAATCAGCACATTGTAAACGGCCACGTTTCGGTTCCTTATGTCATCACTGGCAACACACTCGCATTGAAGACTTTCGTCTTGAGGTAGATGGGAAAAAATATGCTGCGTAACTTCCCAAACGCTGCCCAGCCGAGTTGGATTCGTCGATCGACCTCTTTTTGGAAGTTGAACTTACCAAGCTGGACTTTTTGTCCGAGGTAGATGTACTCGTCTCAAACTTCCAGTGTAGAGCTTCCGATGTAGAGTGTGGAATATAGCAAGTCTAATATCAGCTAAAGTAAATATCTACTTTAGCTGATCATGATCAGCTAAGGTATATATTTGGACGCACCTTTAAAATATCCTTTCATAAATGGTGGTTACATGAACACTCATAGACTTCCACACTTTTCTACACTTCCCCATTATGTACCTAGTCTTCCTCTGATTGTTAATAAAATTTAAAACCTTTATGATAAAACTAAAAACAGACTAGTTGGTCAAGCTAAATAAATAGCCTGGATATTTACCAGGAACAGCAGCTGGCACCGCCCTCAGCAGAGCCGTGATAGTAGCATAAGCTATCTCATCAGGAGTAGACCTGATCTTATTCCCTTGACCTGGGGTGACCTGGAAAGAAGATTTGTCAAATGTACATAAGACCTGTCATTGTTACCTTAAGGTGATGGGTAGGGCGCACTAGCGACGCCAATCGATTTTAAGTTTTAGCTACTAAGCCGGATCTATTTTAAACAATTTCGGAGTTGCAATCTGTCGGCAAACACTTATACTATTTATTAAATAACCATGCACAAATGTTGGGTCCGTTTTTATACGCGAAAAATTGCCAAAAGCGGCCACTTTTGGCGTGAATCAATTTTTCGCGTACGCGTTGGACGTAAAATCGATTGGCGTCGCTAGTGTGCCCTACCCGTCACCTTAAACTTCCTTCGGTGTGGTCTCGATATATTTTTCAGAAGTCAGGTGACTGTATGTACGATCTGCACCATGTCAAAGGAACCGTTTTTCCTATTTTAGTGAGTTTATCAGGGGTACGTACAAAATGTTACTTCGACATGGTACTAATATGTTAAACTACTTTTTATGCTGACCGTACCTATGTCCAGCTGTCTGATACCACTACAGTGTGAAAGCAATTATGTACAAGCCTACCACAGATGAACAGGTATCTCATATACATATACAATTTCATCATCATCATCATTTCAGCCAATAGACGTCCACTGCTGGACATAGGCCTTCTCCAATGTTCTCCACATATATCGGTCCTGTGCCGCCCGCATCCAATGGATTCCCGCAACCTTCACCAGATCGTCGGTCCACCCACGGCTGCAACTTCCTATACGTGGCCTCCACTCGATGACCTTTCCGCCCCAACGGCCGTCTGTTCTCCTCGCTATGTTCCTTGCCCATTGCCACTTGAGACATGCAATCTTTTGGGCTATGTTTGTGACCTTAGTTCAATTGCGGATCTCATCAATTCATCATATACAATTTACCAAGAGGTAAATCTAACAGACAGCGTCAACGCCTATAGGTAATCCGAAAACACGAAACGCGTGGGCGATGTAATCGACACCTAGCACCATCTGTTGGTAAAAAGTTATTTATATAGGTTCTCTTTACTTACCATATTGGGTTTCAGCAGGGTTCCTTCTAGAAAGACGTGGTGATCGTTCAGCGCCTTATAGACTGCTGTCAAAGCAACTTCAGTTACCTTCTGAGTTCTTACTATGTCATGGTTACCTGAAGTAAAATAAAGATTAATCAAATGAGTACTACGTAATAGTACGGATGAGTCCTGCCCTCACGCACATCCTCACACGAACTTGATTACCTCACAGATACCGCAAAATCCTCCAACCGATTACGGCTACGGCAGCCGATCATAACGATCAGCCACGTCATCATCATCAGCAATCCACACTCGTCCACCGCTGGACATAGGTATCCCCTAATGCACGCCACTGCTCCCGATTTTCTACCACTCTCATCCAGCCCACACCAGCCAGCCTTCGAATGTCATCATACCATATTGTCGCAAGGCGTCCAACACTACGCTTACCGAGTCGCGGTCTCCACTCAAGGACTTTACGGCTCCAACGGCTGACAGTTCTGCGGCTAATGTGGCAAACTGAAGTGGCAGTGGGCTGGTCACATTAGCCACAGAACTGATCAGCCACGTACGCAGTATATATTATAGTGCTCAAGTGTGTGCGCAAACACAAGTGCACTCTCTATTCCCTCATATTCCGATGGGATACCAGCGTGACACTACTGGAGAGGGATCGGGTGCAGGACCGACTGCTTAACGTGCTTTCCGAGGCACAGGGGTACAAGACTTCCAACTTCCAGAATCCGGGCTGTCACTAAGAATTTCACTAAGGACCGATTTTTTGATCCGTAGTTACCTTTTGGTCAGATTAACTATAGTTAACAATTAACCAATTGTCAAAGTGACAGCGCCAAACTGACGTAATTCATTGTAATATAAGTATTGGTAATTTAAAAATTTATTCAAAAAACACATTATGGCGATATTTGACCATTGGTTACTTTTTTCAACCATTAGTTCAGTTTCAATTAATATACTATAATGTAAAACTGTGGAACCAGCTCGTCATCCGTGGTGTTTCCGAACAGATACGACCTGGTGACCTTCAAGACAAGGGTGTACTCCTTTCTTAAGAGCCGGTAACGCATATGTGATACCTCAGTTGTTGCAGATGTCCATGGGCGGCGGTGATCACTTTCCATCAGGTGTGCCGTCTGCTCGTTTGTCCGCTATAATGTAAAAAAAATCGTCCGTAAGAAAACTTAGTACAATTTTTTATTATAGGTACAATAATACATAGAACAGCTACCTATATCACGAGTCATCAGCTAGTTTCAATAGTAATGACAGAGCTTTCTGGTACTATCTTGATGATACGATATACTGCTATAACTATTTTTTTTTTCAAGGGAAACATACATACTGATCAATAAAATTATGTAACACACATTTCCAACACATATAACTACAAAGTTTCCACAGCTAAATATGCATAACGAACTCTTTGATATCTAAGATAGCTAAGGCCGACTTTCTATGTGTTATTATTTTGTGCTGAGACCTTGCAATGATTTTTCGCACTGACACAAGCATGGTATGCCTGCACGAGCTGACGAGCTTAATTATGACTGTGTGATTTGAACTTATTATTTACTATTATTTGTGCTATGGAGCGTTCCATGCTCGGTCTTTCTTTACGAGACCGCGTCATCATCAGCCCATTTAAGTCCCCACTGCTGGGGCACGGGCCTCCCTCAATCACATGAGGGGTAATTGCCATACTCACCACGCTTGGCAGACGGGTTGGCGAGGGTTTTGATATAAAAGCAGAGTTTTCCTTCTCTTTGGGTGCTGATGATCATGCCAGCAGCTTTACCTTAGTCGCCTTTTACGACACCTCGGTAAGAGTGAGGGTGGCCTATTCTACTCTGCCGGGACCACACGGCAAAGACCGCGTACCAAACGATAAAATTCGAAAGAGAACCAGGGTAGTAGACGTTGGCACGCGAGTGTGTGAGCTAAAGTGGAGATGGGCAGGACACCTGGCAAGGCGTTAAGATGATAGGTGGACTATAAAGCTTACCGAATGGCAGCCAAGAGTGGGACGGCGTCCTGTGGGTAGACCGCCTGCACGATGGTCTGACGATATTGTGACGGCAGTGGGGAAACAATGGATAAGGCTGGCAAGGGACCGAAGGGAATGGCGGGATAAAGAAGAGGCCTATACTCAGCAGTGGGTGGAAGTGGGCTGATATGATGATGATGATGATTTGAACTCGTTTAGTTTCATACAATATGTCGGGAGGGTCCGAGGTGTTCTATCTTAGTCAAAGGGATATAGGTTCAACCAGCGAATTGGGATGTCAGTAAACTACTATGCTGTTACTATGTAAAGCATTTATATACATTTTCCTGTCGAGTCAACCACACAATCGGTACCATATTGAGCGCGTGCGGTGTGAGTCGGCTCGGCTCCAAATCACTTATTCAGTGGGAATCGATTCTACGTCCGTTATGATTGCCAACTCATTGATTGTACAATTGTGTTAATTATCCAGTGGGTCGACGGGTACAGTCAACAGCAAAAGTTGATGCGCACTTTTCGCAGCTAGTGACTGTTATGCTCTTCGGAATAAGAACTACAAACTTAGAACTGAAATGTGCAGCTACTTCTGCTGTTGACTGTAACCCCAAAGGAGACAAAGGTATAGTAAGGCGAGGGGCATTATGCCTACAGCACGGAATGTAAATACACTGTGATGTTTTTAAAGAGTCTGCAACGCGTATGCAAGTGTGCCATCGACGTAATATAAAAAAAATCTTAGAAACTTCTCAAAATAATCACCGTATCATGCTAAACCGATCAGCTGATTGATGTAATTTGTACGTGAATATGATATCTTTTTGAGATAAGACACTAGCCACCTTAATAAAAATCGCGGTCTAAAGCTCGTTATTATTTTGTTTTTCCTTTATTTTGTTTTCTTCTTTTTCTGTATCTATTTTTTTTTTGTTTGTTTGTTCTTTTGTAACTAATGCTGTACGCGTATATAGTGTTGTGATGTCCAAAATATTTTTTTTCTTTCTTTCGTTACATCCCGTTCCAACACGCAATATTAAAAGGGGCCGGCACGAATTTTGCTCCAGGACCATAAATAGTTCGCCATTTATAATAAGGGGGTAGTCTTCATTCAACTTTACTAAAACAGTGTTAAGTATAAAGTTAGTTGTCGTTCATTTTTCGAAAATGTTGTATGATTTTTTTTCATTTCATACGTCAAAACTGATCTATAACACCGGTTTATTGAACAGTTATGAATAAAGCCCTATGTTTCATGGGGGAATATGAATGTTTTCTTAAGTGTACCTAACGTACTCGAGTGGAGGCCACGTACAGGAAATCGCAGCCGAGGCAGGCCGCCCACAAGGTGGACCGACGATCTGGTGAAGGTCCCGGGAATCTATTGGATGCGAGCACAGGACCTGTGTGGAGAACTTTGGGGGCCGCCTTTGTCCAGCAGTAGACGTCTATTGGCTGAAAAGATGATGACCTAATGCCCTAGGAAAAACTTTAGAGGCAGCTAAAAAATACTCGATTTTGCTCAAGGCGAAAGTAACTTGAGCTTCGAAGCAACCGGATATGACAGGCTGATGATGATAACGTCTTTTGATAGACCAATATTAGTGTAATTTTACATCAAAAAGACATTGAAATCCAATTCCACCGACATAAAATCGATGGGCCAACATTTAATTATTGACGCCAACATCAATCGATGTCGGTCTCCTGAATAAATAATTTGGAGCCTACCAGCTACGCGTGTGGTACAAAGTCTAATTATGCGGAGACTGAAGGGCTTCAGTGTTTCAGAAGGCAATACAGGAACGGGGTTTTAGGGGAAGGGGGGAAACGGGCTAAATTAATATTTTGGGTGAATTAAACAGGCAATAAAGACACGTGGATGGTAGGTCTTGTGCTGGAGTTCGTAAGGTTGTGTAGGGTTGACCGTGGGAAAGCCAAGCTTTGTCAGGAATGGGCTGTCTCGACCGGAGTTATACCACGATCTCACAGAAATCCGGCATGAAGCAGCACTGTGCTGTGTTTCGCTGTGAGTGAGGGTGCCGGAGGCCTAATCCGGGGGAAAAGGGGGTTTAAAGATTGGCCCTGCCAACCTTGTCACTTGTGTCCCCACTGGTGTCGCGGGGTGTCTATGGGCGGCGCCAACCGCTTACCATCAGGTAATAAGTCTGCTCGTCTGCCACCTAACACATAAAAAACCCACCCAGGGTTAGTTTCTAGACATCCCAATGTACGAGTAGAAAGGCCAACCTCAGGAAAAGACCTATATGAGTATGAGAATGAATGTATTCTTTCTTCGCGAGAGGATCTTTGCCCACCGCTTAGGTCTCGCCTATGAGATTCCCGCCCTGTTAACCTACCTAGGTATCGCTAGAAATACCGATATATAGCCTGTTAGCCACCTAATTAAGACTGATCTACGCGAGCTCCATGGTCAATAATTGGCAAGATTCTCTTGTTTAGGACGCTAAGATTCTGTTCAGATCGCTGAGCCAACGAAGTAAGTAAACTGACAAATCATGATCCTAACTTACCATCAAGCAAAACATCAGGTTCCACTATAGGCACTAGGCCCTGACTCTGGCAGATGGAGGCGTACCTCGCCAAGACTTGCGCGGTGTCATTGATGGCCTGCACTGAAGGGGTGTTGGTCCCGATCTTGAGGGGGCACCTCCATTTTGCGAACCTGCAGCCTTGCTTGTAGTATTCGGCACAACGAGCTGCTAAGTCGTCGAGACCTGCATGGTATATAAATACTTAGGTAAATAAATAAAATACCTAGCCTAAATAACCTATAGGTATTGATTCTATGACTCCCTCCCACTCCTCTCATTTCTATACCCAGTCCTTCACCGTCCAGTCCATCCGTCTATGGAACTCCCTACCCCTATCAATAAGACAGTCTCCATCATTAACCATTTTTAAAGCCCGAGTCAAAACTCACCTTTTAAATAAATAAATAGCAATCCCTTTAAGTTTTTACAGGTCCAGTCATCGGTAGTAGTCGATGGTCCGTCTAAGATCCTAATTTATATGAATGTATATCTAGTACTTTATATTATTTTATCCAAGCATAACATATTTATTTATTAGTATATAATATTTTGTTTATTTATGTATTAGCATTATAAATATTTTAATATATATATACAGTTCACTCTTATTTCCCTTTTTCAATATTGCACCACCTACCCCTCCTCTCCTCTACTATCAAATGTCCTTTGCCTGAAGGTTGTCTGGTAGAAATCGCTTCCAGCGATAAGACCGCCGAAATTGTACAATTAAGTTTATGTAATGCCTTTTAAAGTTGTTTTTTTTTTGTGCAATAAAGTATATTTATCTATCTATCTATATATTGGGAGTGTCAAATCTTTCTTGGGACGGACAACTCTTTTTTAACCCCCGACGCAAAAACGACGGGGTGTTATAAGTTTAACGTGTCTGTGTGTGTGTGTGTCTAGCATCGTAGCTCCCGAACAAATGAACCGATTTTGATTTTGTTTTTTTTTTTAGTTTGAAAGATAAATAAGGAGGGAGTGTTCTTAGCTATGTTGGATAAGAATCGATCCAAGATGGCAGCCGTCACAAAGATTTGGATTTTATGATTTAACACAACTTCTAAAATATGGGTATCATATAAAAGGGCTTAAGAAGCAGAATATATTAATTGTGAAAAATTTCAAATCCAAGATGGTCGCCGTCAGAAAATGACGAATAACCTATTTTTTGTACCAACTGCCTCAATATAGGTATCAAATGAAAGAGCTTTAGTTGTGTCGGGGGTTTTTTAAATTTTTTAATTAATTTTTTTACATCTTAAAGGTTGAAGGCAGGTGAAGTAATGTCCTGACCGAATGAACTCGTATCCAAGACCCGGCAGACAAAATCTCTGTTGTCCAGAGCGATGATAGCTCAGTGTTTCTGAACGCACATTCCATACGGGTGATCTTAGTTCGTATCCAAGCATTTACCTCTGGATTTTTCAAATGTATGTGCGTTTTTATACCTGAGCTCGGCGGTGAGGTAAAAGATAGTGAAGATACCTGCACGTTTCGGATAGTTATTATAAAAATTAAATTGAAAATTTAGAAAACCCCCGACGGCGGCCATCTTGGATTTGAAATTTGTCACAGCAAATGTATTCTGCTACTCAAGCCCTTTTATATGATACCCATATTGTGGGAGTTGTGTTAAAACATACAATCCATATCTTTGTGACGGCGGCCATCTTGGATCGAATTTTATCTAACATAGCTAAGAACACTCCCTACTTATAAGGGTTCTGATTTCCTATTGTAATACGGAACCCTAAAAATACCTTCTTAGTGTAATCAAGTAAACTATTATCTATTTTAACCTTGTATCTTTTATTGTACCTACCTACCTTTTATTTTAACCATACTCTCATATGACCACCCGTTTGGAACAGTGGTAGTGAACGCTACCTCTGGATCAAGGGTTGCGGGTTCGATCCCCGCACAACACAAACATTTGTGTGCATGAACATGTTTGTTTGTATTGTTCTGGGTGTTTCCTATGTATTATAAGTATGTATTTACAAAAGAAAAGTATTATACGTATATATTTGTAATCCCACTGTTGATTCTGATATCCGTAACACAGGTGCTTGAGCTACCTATCTCGGAGTCAGATCAATATAATGTGGTGTTGTGAAATATTTATTTATTAAAAAAAAATTTTACCTTGAGTAGTGACCTCATCTTCAGACAGGAACAGCGGAACGACGTCCCTGTCAACTTTTATTCCTGGAATAATATTCTTCCTCTTCAACACTTCGATGAAGGATACTCCATCATCAGTTTTCTGGTACACCGTCTCATCGAATAAGATAGTGGCGGAGATGTGGTCCGATACTGACTGTAAAATAATGAATGAAACTAATTTGTGTTTAGTTTTTTTTTTTACTTAAGTATAGCTATAGACTTTAGATGCCGCTTTTCTAGGATATAGCCGACAGAAATACACAAATTTATTTATTTATTTTTCATCATCATCATCATCATCAGCAACCCACACTCGTCCACTGCTGGACATAGGTCTCCCCTAATGCACGCCACTGCTCCCGATTTTCGGCCACTCTCATCCAGCCCACACCAGCCAGCCTTCGAATGTCATCATCCTATCTTGTCGCAGGGCGTCCTACACTACGCTTACCGAGTCGCGGTCTCCACTCAAGGACTTTTCGGCTCCAATGGCTGTCAGTTCTGCGGCTAATATGCCCAGTCCACTGCCACTTCAGTATTTTGTTTTTATTTATTTATTATTTGGAAGACTAACAGTTAAATAATACACTAAATTTATATCAATACGAAAAAACAGTGCCAATAATAAGTCTCCGCCTATGGTTGTAACAATAGCTTCGGGAAACTAAATATAATTTAAACGCTCTGGTGTCCCAGGAAACAGTAAACAAGTGGGAAAACATTACTATTTATTACTAATGGAGAGAGTGCCGCCATGTTACACTTAATCAGAATGCATGTCCTCAGCGTAACTAAAGACATGCACTCTGATCCAGTGTTAAAGAAATTTCTTGAAATAATTTTTGGCAAGCTGCCGTCTGAGCGATGTGGTACTGGTGCAGAATAAATCGAAATCAGATGGAAGGAGATTGAATGCTGAGCTAGCACGCTGCAAGAACGCGTTTTTGCGATAGTTAGTGAACGCCGGAGGAACGTTAACGTGACATTTGACTGGCCTGATGGCAAATTTGAAGACGGCCCTGCTTCAAAAGCCAAAGGTCGTATGTTCGGTCCCCACCCTGGACGTTCGTGTGATGAACACATGTGTTTGATCAGCGTCTGCATAAATACTTCATATAATGTATTTAGGTATTATATTTGTAATTCCTCCGTTTTCCGTCATACGACTCATACGCAACACAAGTGCAATCAACTGAGTGTATGAGATGTTACAGCACGAATTTATTAATTTATTTCGCCCAAGTGCGAAAGGATTCGAGTTCGTTAATCAGAATGTTAAGGTGATCCGGCAGAGAACCAAAGTTATCGACATTGCTCACCGGATTACCAAGCTTAATTGGCAGTGGGCTGGCCAAATTAGCCACAGAATTGACAACCGATGGGGTAAACGAGTTCTGGAGTGGAGACCGCGTCTTGGCAAACGTAATGTAGGGCGCCCTCTGGCTAGGTGGGGGGACGATCTGCGCAGGATGGCTGGCAAGAGCTGGATGCGAGAAGCCATGGATAGATCACAGTGGCGAATAATTGGAGAGGCCTACGTCCAGCAGTGGACTGCGATAGGCTGATGATGAAATTTATGGCTACATTTTTGTTAAAATAGTGTTTTGTCAAACTTTCCGGCGAAGTTTTCCTTTCATGTGATAGGTGGCAGACGAGCAGACGGATCATCTGATGGTAAGCGATTGGCGCCGCCCATGGACACCCGCGACACCAGTAAAGTCACAAGTGCGCTGCCAATCTTTAAACGGCCCTCCGGTACCCTCACTCACGCAGTGAAGCACAGCACAATTCTACTTCACGCCGTTTTTCTGTGAGGCCGTGGTTAAATAAAAAAATACATTTCGGTAATGTCTTGGGTTTTCAATTCGACGACATTTTTATTTGCAAGGCGCATATTCCTATCTATTCCTATTCGAGGTGTTGTAAAAGGCGACTAAGGTAAAGCTGCTAGCATGATCATCAGCACCCAGAGAAGGAAAACTCTGCATTGATTTCAAAACCCTCGCCAACCCGTCTGCCATGCGTGGTGAGTATGTCAATTACCTCTCATGTGATTGAGGGAGGCCCGTGCCCCAGCAGTGGGGACTTAAATGGGCTGATGATGATGATGATATTCCTATCTATGAAGCTACCATCAATATATTACTTATCTATTGTTACTTGTTGTTGTATTTACATAATTTAAATACTAGTTAATTTTTTTAAGAAAGCACACCTGCTCTCTAACACTTTGCGGTGCCCTTACGGGGTGTCACATGTCTCTGTTCATGGTATTTTGTAAGACCTTTATACCATGTGATATGCAAATAAAGAAATATGAATATGAATTCTTCGTAAATGTAAATCTTTGACAACACCCAGCCGCGGATTTTAAACACCTGTTCTTCCTTGAAAAATTCAGAACGTTAAAAGTCAACGTTTCGTGAACGCCACGAAATAGGATTTGAACACAAGAACTCGAGCATAAATCGCAATCCCTATTCTGGGAAAAAGGAAAATACATTTTCATTGGGAAACTATACGACGACCCGTTTGGAACAGTGGTAGTGAACGCTGCCTTTGGTCCGAGGGTTGCGGGTTCGATTTTCTCACAGTACAAACATTTGTGTGCATGCACATGTTTGTTTGTATTGGTCTGGGTGTTTTCTATGTATTAAAAGAATGTACCTAAATAACATTACATTAAAAGTTTATACCGTGGGAGGCCGGCTCGACCGGAGTGATACCACGGCCTTCGCGACATGTTTCGCTGCGTGAGTGAGGGTACCGGAGGCCCAATCCAGGGGGAAAGGGGGGTTTAAAGGTTATCGGGTGTCAATGGGCGGCGGCAATCGCTTACAATCAGGCGATCCGTCTGCTCGTCTGCCACCTATTACAAAAAAAAATTAAAAGTCTATGTATTTACAAAAGTAAAAGATTTACAAAACAAATATTTATATATTTGTAATCCCACTGTTGATTCTGATCTCCGTAACACAGGTGCTTGAGTTACATCTCGGAGTCAGATCAATGAATTCTATGTTGTGAAATATTTCGCCAATTGATTCTAATTTTTAACTACCAAACCGGATCTATTTTAAACAATTTCGGGGTTACAACCTCTTGGCAAACACTTATACTATTTATTAAGTAACCATGCATACATGTTGGGTCCGTGTACAAACGCGAAAAATTTATTCACTTAATGTTAAGAAAAAGTAATGTTTGTTGCAAAACCTAAGAGATCAATCACACTTTCAAGAATTAAATCAAATGTAAACCAATAAAATCAAGTTTTCTTAGTATTCGATTGTTTGATATCAACAAACAGGTACCAAATGGTCTTTGAACAAACAGGAATCAAATGATGAATGTGCCAGGTCTAAAACTGCATAAAAACTTTTTGCTTGACCTAATATAACATTTTAGCTAGGACCAAACGAAACTAAAAATGCAAGGTGGGCCAATAGATGTGTCCAGAAGTGTATATCAATTGACAATTGTATATTATTCTTTCTATATTTGCGCCAACAAAGGGCCAAAAAGTTATTACCCACGTAACATCATCATCATCATCATCAGCCCATTTAAGTCCCCACTACTGGGGCACGGGCCTCCCTCAATCACATGAGGAGTAATTGCCATACTCACCACGCTTGGCAGACGGGTTGGCGAGGGTTTAGATATAAATGCAGAGTTTTCCTTCTCTGGGTGCTGATGATCATACCAGCAGCTTTACCTTAGTCGCCTATTCTACTCTGCCTGGGACCACACGGCCAACCCACGTAACAATTACTCGGAAAACATCGGTTATGATGATAGTATTCACTCGCTCAAATAGACGTTATTGTACGGTTGCCCCAAGAAAAGTAAATTGGTCGATGAATTTGACACGTTAAAATATTAGCTCATCATAGCGAAAGTTTGCTCCACGACATCCAACCTTGGGTAGGTCCCAAATTAAAGCTCGTGACTGTACAACGTAATAAAAACTCGCGTTTCTTAATAGTGTGGTCCCCGGCAGAGTAAAATAGGCCACCTTCACTCTTACCGGGGTGTCGTAAAAGGCGACTAAGGTAAAGCTGCTGGCATGATCATCAGCACCCAGAGAAAGAAAACTCTGCATTTATATCAAAACCCTCGCAAACCCGTCTGCCAAGCGTGGTGAGTATGGCAATTACCCCTCATGTGATTGAGGGAGGCCCGTGTCCCAGCAGTGGGGACTTAAATGGGCTGACGATGAATATTAAGCTCGCCTTGCGCCTACAAAAGTCCCTCAGCCTCCAGAATCCACCCCCGAAGATACTAACTCCTTAAATATTTAACAAAAGAAGGTCTCAGCGGGCGTTTTTGTCGCGAATTTCCTTTCGGGACCCGAAACTTTTTTATTTGTCTCCGTAATGGGGATATTTTTGGAACTTCCCGTATTAATACCTGAGTGGGGTGTTGGAGGGAGATGACAGATTGTAAGGAAATATTACAGCTGTGCTTACAGGCGTGTTTGAGTGCGAATGGTGGAGTCCGCGCCACGAAATAAGTCCCACGTCAAAACAAAGAGCTAAGGTTTTAAATTCCTTCCACCTCATTATAAATCGCGATCTAAAGTTATTACTACGGTAATAACTTTAGTACGTTAAGCTCATGTCATCTTGTTCCAACACGCAATGGAACAAAATTTGCGCCAATTTTGTTGCAGGACTATCGTTAGTTCGCAATTCGAAATTAGAGGGCTTGTGTCTATGCGTACCTAGCTTTTTAGTTTTGTATGTTGTGCGATAGTGTTGCTTAACGATAGTCTATTATCGATAGTCTATAGGTAGATAGACTATCGATACGCCGTGTGGTCCCCGGCAGAGTAGAATAGGCCACCCTCACTCTTACCGAGGTGTCGTAAAAGGCGACTAAGGTAAAGCTGCTGGCATGATCAACAGCACCCAGAGAAGGAATACTCTGCATTTATATCAAAACCCTCGCCAACCCGTCTGCCAAGCGTGGTGAGTTTGGCAATAACCCTCATGTGATTGAGGGAGGCCCGTGCCCCAGCAGTGGGGACTTAAATGGGCTGATGATGATGATGATGATGAGATAGACTATCGATAGTAAAACTAAAATCAATAGTGATTGAGTGAGAGTGACTATTGATAATACTGCTATTGGTCAAAACTATCGATACTATCAATATTAAAAATTGATCATATTAGGTATTGATAACGCTAATATTATCGATAGTATTGGCGTTATCATCGATAGTATCGATGGTCTTGACCAATATCAATACTATCGATAGTATTATCGATAGTCTAAATGATTTTGGAGGTCAACTATCGATAGGGAAACTATCGATAGTTCCGCAACACTATTGTTCAATAAAAAGTGTCCATCTTTTTTTTGTCTATAGGCTAACGCTTGACCACACTCGCACCGTATAGAAAGCGACGATGAGGTCTAGGATGATACGCGTTAGCCTAGAATATGTCTCTTCACTCTTGCCTTAAAGATGTCTAGATTTAAGTAGTCAGGAAAAACAGACCTCGGCAGGGAGTTCTATTCCTTAGCTATCTATCTATAACGCTCAAATTTGAATGTGGATGGTGACTGAAGCTCGCTTTTCATAACGCGTACGCGAAAAATTGATTACCGCCAAAAGCGGCCACTTTTAGCGTGCATCCATTTTTCACGTACAAAAACGGACCCAACATTTTTGCATGGTTGTTTAATAAATAGTATAGGTGTTAGCCGAGAGGTTGTAGCCCCGAAATTGTTTGAAATTGATCCGGTTTAGTAGCTAAAAATGTAAATCGAATGGCGTCGTTAGTGTGCCCTACCCGTCACCTTAACCCTACAGACTAGACGTGTGTAACTCATTACTGAAACGACTCAGTGATCCGACTCAGCCAAATGATACACTGTTCCGAATCTGTAACGCTCCAAATGTATCATTCTGAGTGAACCGATTTTTTTTTATCTGATTGGTGGCAGACAAGCAGACAGATCTCTTAATGGAAAGCGAAATTATCAAAATTTTGTATTCAAAAATTGGAAATGCGTCGCAAGTATTTTGATTTTATCTATTTATACAAAATTTTACACTCGATCTTAGATGCACCAGATTTACTTTTTGAAATAACCTTGAACACGAAACACAGTGCTCGTAGATCGAATAAAACAAATCTCTTTGCTCTTCAAACTTTTAAAAACAATACTTCGTTTTACAGCCCGTTGGTCAGAATGGCTCATCAGTACAACGAGATGGCGAAAGATAATCCTGAAATTGATGTGTTCGAATCACGAATTACTAAATATATTTAAGTATTGACAGATATCCTCCATCCCCCACTCGTCGTACCCAACTCCTGCTCTGGGACTGGTCGGCGTGCGTGTTAAAATATAAGTAAAATATAAGTTTAATTAAGAATTACAATTAAATATAGTATAGATTTTTCCTTTAATTCTTCGTACAGTTTTAAAACTACACATATTTTTGGATTATGATCTGGATCAAAACCTTTTAACTGATATTGTATTTCTGTATAATTGTAATCTGTAATGTGTATTAAATAAATAAATAAATAAATAGATTGCCTGATTGAATGATCCGAATGAGCTGAATGATCCGAGTGAGCCGAATGATCCGAATGAGCGAAATGATCTGAGTGAGGCGAACGATCCGAGTGAGCCGAATGATCTGAATCAGCAGAATGAAGTGTTCCGCATCTCTGCTATTATTCAGGTACTAAATGTTCTAATCTTTTGAAGGATACGATTTAGCCAAGACTACAGACAGCGGCAAAGCTTATAGGTAATCCGAAAACACGAAACGCTTGCGCGATGAAATCGACACCCAGCGTCATCTGTTGGTATAAAGTGGAACTAAATTCCCGAAACAAAGTGAGGGTGGGCCACTAGTATTTATTAAAGGGGTGTAAGATTAATTACTTCATCTGAAGTGAAGAGCAGTTGCCGGTACCGTCGTCTGTTATTTTCTGTGTTCTCCAGACCAACTGCAGCTAGCAGTTTCCCGATGCCATCTAAAACCAAATAATGCACCTGAGAGCTTTATTCATAAATATTTAATTAACCTTATTTTGCTAAAACGGCGACACAAAGTAGTTTTGAAGTTTGAAATTAAAAAAAAACATACATCCGAAAATAGAATGAAATTCTGCATACCTCAGTTTGACCGTGGGAGATCAACGATTCGGTATAAATGGGCTAGCTCGACCGGAGTGATACTACGGCCTCACAGTAAACCAGTGTGGAGCAGCTCTGTACTATGTTTGGCTGCGTGAGTGAGGGTACCGGAGGCCCAATCCGTGGGAAAGGGGGGTTTAAAGGTTGGCAGCGCACTTGTGACTCCACTGGTATCGTGTCTACGGGCGATGACAATCGCTTACCATCAGGCAATTCGTCTGCTTGTCTGCCACCTATCACATAAAAAAATATAGCACCGTTTATATCACAAAGATGTAAAAATGTTTATTATAAATAATTTACACACAAAATGGTGTACATAAGGATGCTTAGGTACTTTTACAATATTTTATGGTAATATTAGTGACTAATATAACATACACAGTATATACCTAACATGTTAGATAGATAGATAGATAGACAATACAATAAGGCGGTCTTATCGCTTGTAGCGATTTCTTCCAGACAACCTTTGTGTAGAGGAAAGAAATATCGTATTCGTAATAAGGGAGGGCAGTGCAAAGTAATTTAACAAATGAAATTGAGAATGGCAGAAATATACATTATTTTATATATTAATATTAGTACATTACATAAATAATAATAAACAATACATACATACCCAATAATATATACATAGTTAATTTATAACAAAAATTCAATTATCTATTACAGAAAATAATTGGTTGATTATCAAGAAAGAGAGATTTAATAGAATACGTAGGGACATAGTATAAATAACTCAGCTGACCCTACTGAAACTCAGCGACATGACGTAGGCTGAGTGAGGTCCATTTAGGATGTTGGAGGTCACAATACACAATATATTATGCACTGCCTGGTCATTTATTGTACCCTTATTATTTTGATTTTCCTTTGCTTTGTTTTTTTTCCTGTATTTTTTTTTGTTCTTTTGTAACTGATGTTGTACTCGTATATAGTGTTGTGATGTCCAAAATAATAAATTATCCTTTCTTTCTTTCTAAATAATTGTAAATTAAATATTTAAATAAATGGTTAATTCGCTTAAGTGTTAGTATTAATTTATTTGATAAGCTCAGTTTGTTCTTTATCTTTCTTTCGTTTTTGCCTGAGATATTATTAGTTCAGGCAACAAAATTAAAATTTGTTACCTTAATATAAGTAAGTATGTAAAGTATTTATATTGTTCTCATGGTTTTTTCTTATTGTTAAAGGTCAATTGCTTATTGTCTGTCGTATCATAAAAATATCTACTTATTAGTTTTTAGGAAACAAATTCGGTGTTTATTTGTGTGTGCAGTGAAGTGCTGCGAAGTGATTCTAATAAAAATAATCATTGAATTGTAACGTTTTAAGGTGACACTAGCGACGCCAATCGATTTTAATTTTTAGCTACTTAACTGGATCTATTTTAAACAATTTCGGGGTTACAATCTCCGCAAACACTTATACTATTTATTAAATAACCATGCACAAATGATGGGTCCGGTTTGCTACGCAAAAAATTGATTCACGCTAAAAGTGGCCATTATTGGCGGTAAATTAAATTTCGAGTACCTACCTACAAAAGTAGACCCAACAGTTAAGTATAAGTATTAAATAAATAGTTTAAGTGTTTGCCAAGAGATTGTAAGCCTGATATTATTTAAAATAGATCCGGTTTAGTAGCTAATAATAAAAATCGATTGGCGTCGCTAGTGTGCCCTACCCGTAAATACTGCCATTGTGTGTCGAGTGAGTTGTTACGGACAACTCGGACCTAATAGAGTTTTAAAACCCGCGATTGTGTTTAGAGTGGTATAGGCAGAATTCAAAGGTCGATAAAACGTAAAACACCGGTGTTTTATTGAGTGACTGGGACTGTGACTGACTTCGACTGGTTGACTATCCATTTATTTTCAATAAGTTGCTTGACATTGGCAAGATATCTTCTGTTATATAATAAAAAATAAATAAGCTTAAAAAGTAATCCGCCTTATCATACTGTTGTTGTTATATCATACCTACTTGTATTTTATTTACTTACAATAAAAAATATCTATCTAGGTTTTTGTTTTTTATGATATAGGTGGCAGACGAGCCGATGGATCACC
Organism: Marasmia exigua; assembly: GCA_019059595.1. Classification (NCBI taxonomy): domain Eukaryota; kingdom Metazoa; phylum Arthropoda; class Insecta; order Lepidoptera; family Crambidae; genus Marasmia; species Marasmia exigua. The sequence goes on along the minus strand of CM032483.1, from coordinate 14,267,537 downwards.
AGATGGTAATCGATTACCGCCGTCCATGGATACCTGCATCAGTAGTGTCACAAGTGCGCTGCTTACCTTTTCCCCCTTCCCCTGGATTGGGCCTCCGGTACCCTCACTCACGCAGCGAAACACAGCGGATGCACTGCTTCACGCCGGTTTTCTGTGAGGACGTGGTATTACTCCGGACGAGCCGGCCCATTCATGCCGAAGCGTGGCTCTCCCACTGGGTTTAGGTGTGCTTCCTTAACTTGCCGTAAGCACTGCCGTATGTAAGGTACTTACCATTAGCTTCATCTACCGCCAGGATGCCTTTTCCTGGAGCCACTATGGCTTCAGCAGTTTTCTTGAGCTCAGCTTGCAACTCAGGAGCCAGGTATGAGAAGTACGTGGTCATTGTAGCTCTGTGATAAATAAATAAAGAAAACATGGGAGATGTAGATACGTGATGTCGAAAGTGTCCCGGTACTCGTCAGTTTTAAGAAAAATGCAAATATCATTGATATTCTACGATACAATGCGTTATTGATGACCCGTATGGAACAGTGGTAGTGAACGCTGCCTCTGATGCAAGGGTTGCGGGTTCGATCTCCGCACAGTACAAACATTTGTGTGCATGAACATGTCTGTTTGCATTGATCTGGGTGTTATCTATGTATTATAAGAATGTATTTACAAAAGAAAAGTATTATCTGTAATATATTTGTAATCCCACTGTTGATTCTGATATCCGTAACACAGGTGCTTGAGCTACCTATCTCGGAGTCAGATCAATGTATGTGATGTTGTGAAATATTTATTTATTTATTTATTCTTATTTTGCAACATCACAGCATTAGTGCAAAGTCAGCCATGTTCAAACTCTGGCTAAGGAAAACAGCCCCGTATCCATACGGGGCTGTTTTCCTTAGCCTTACGTTACCCAAGGCGAAATAGTAGCTAGCTGGTCTTAAAATCCATACTAAAAACACAGTTTATCAATCCTTTTGTTAAACGCCCACTGCTGGACATAGGCCACCCCAATGATCACTTCACAGATCGGTCCTGTGCCGCCCGCATCTAATGGATATCCGCGACGTTCACCAGATTGTCGGTCCATCTTGTGAATTTGTTATACTCAGGTAAAAATATCTACAGAAAATCTCTACGGATCACCTGATTTGTAAGCGATTGCCGCCGCTCATTGATACCCGCAATACTAGTGGAGTCAAAAGTGCGCTGCCAACCTTTAAACCCCTTCCCCGCATTGGGCCTCCGGTACCCTCATTCACGCAGCAAAAAACAGACGCTGCTATTAATAAATAACAATAGAACAAAATTAAATATATTGAACAGCGAAATAGGTTAGTCACAATCTTTACTCTTCTTTTATTTGGTCTGGGTGTTTCTATGTATTATGAGTATGTATTTACAAAATAAATTTTAAGTATATATTTATAATACCGCTATTGGTTCTGATATCCGTAACACAGGTGCTTGAGCTACCTATCTCGGAGTCAGATCAATGTATGTGAAGTTGTGAAATACGCGATGCCCCGTGTGCCGCAGCTGTCCATTTGCGGCGGTAATCACTTACCATCAGGTGAGCTGTCTGCTCGTTTGTCTGCCATAATATTAAAATATATATATATATTTACATTTACACTATTTATGAAAGTACATTCACTAACACAAAATGTGATCGTCTCTGTTTTGAACGTGATATTTTCGACAAAATTTCTTAAGGTGACGGGTAGGGCACACTAGCGACGCCAATCGGTTTTAATTTTTAGCTACTAAACGGGATCTATTTTAAACAATGTCGGGGTTACAGTTACTCGGCAAACACTTATACTATTTATTAAATAACCATGCACAAATGCGGACCCAACATTTGTACGCGAAAAATTGATTCACGCTAAAAGTAGCCACTTTTGGCGGTAATCAATTTTTCGCGTACAAAAACGGACTCAACATTTGTGCATGGTTCATTAATAAATAGTATAAATGTTTGAGGTTGTAACTCTCAGCAAACACTTATACTATTTATTAATGTTGTTTATAAGCTAATAATAAAAAACGAATGGTGTCGCTACTTAGGGCTACCCGTCGCCTTAAGTATAAAAAACCTTAATACCGAGTATTTTCCCTTTATTCAAATATTAGTAAGAACGTAATAAAAGTGAGTGGTGAATATTACATAGACATGAACTTGGAAACAGGTGTGAAGTTTACGGGAACCAATTCAGAGGGGATCCCGACATTTATGTATGAAACGAATACCAAATAATAATTTTGTAAGGAAATTGGCCTCTGCCAGCGAAAGCAGCGATATATTATAGAACCGAATAAAATGTGATTTATATCGTTTATTTAGTTAAGGTGACTGGTAGGGCACACTAGCGACGCCAATCGATTTTAAACAATTTCGGGGTTACAACCTCTCGGCAAACACAAATAATATTTATTAAATAACCATGCACAAATGTTGTGTTTCACACCAAAAGCGGCCACTTTTGGTGTGAATCAATTTTTCGCGTACAAAAACGGACCCAACATTGTTTGCATGGTTATTTAACAAATATTATATGTGTTTGCCGAGAGATTGTAACCCCGAAATTGTTTAAGATATATCCGGTTTAGTAGCTTAAAATTAAAATCGATTTTCGTCGTTAGTGTGCCCTACCCATCACCATAAACACATTACAAAAGAAAACACAAAACAAAACACTTTTCCTTATTACCTACTAGGTATTTAAATTGAGGAATTTTGACAGATAGAGACAGATAATAATTAATAAGTATTGCTTACTCGATATGGATAAACTGTTGTTGTACTGAATATATGTTGCAATGTCACCCGCAAATTGTAATACCTACAGTTATAAGCAATAAAGATTACTGATTCTGATTCTGATAACCTGACGTGTCATTCATGACTGTCTGTACCGAAATAGTTGCCCTCTCTCCTCTTTTTTGTCACGGCCCGTGGTAGGTACCTAAGGCATTATGAATTTAATTTCGTACTAAGTATTACAAGTCCACACAGCAGGTAGGTACCCTGCTATGTGGGGATAGTAATGGAAATAACAATATACACAGGGTGTATCTGTATTAATATGTATATTTTCACCATTCTAACCACTACTTCTACCAATCATTCTGAATAACATATTTTGTTCTACGACTTTTAATAATTCGCTGAAAAATTTTTCGACTCTCCACTTTCATTCGAAGTCGGTCAATGAAGTCAGTAACCGACTTCGTCAGTAAGTCGAAAATGTTATATGCGAATTTCAAAGCCATATGTTGACCAAAATATTGTTCAAAAGTTGGTAAAAGAGGCGATTAGAGGGATTAAATTTTTTACCTTGCATAAAATCGTCATTTGGGGTAACTGAGGAGATAAAATGAATTAAAGAAATAAGTAGGTATGATTTTTTTTCTAGCCTTTTGAATGACCTTATTATTATCAAATATGGCGTGTGTGTGTATATGTATTATTATTATTAGATAGCTTCTTGCTGTTAATAAAATATCGGTTAAAACAATACACTTTCTAGTACAATGCTATATTACATAATGGTATTATGACTTACTCGTAAAATGTCCCAACACAGATAATAAACAAAATAATTGTCCTTATTCCACAAAATGGCCGACTCAATTGAGTCGCGACGAAGACGCGACTAATAAAACATCGTTTACAACTGATGATTGATAAGACCTATCTATGCAGATATGAGAGGTTAAATAATAATGATACCAGGGGTTACCTTGACTCTTCTCTATTTAAATGGTTAGGTATGTACCTAAGGTAGCTAGCGATCAGTTTTTTCCTAAAACTGTGGCGTAAAACTGATGGATAAGAAACATATTTTTTTAATGACAGAGATAAGTATTTTTTTTTAATGTAATAGGTGGCAGACGAGCAGACGGATCACCTGATGGTAAGCAATTGCCGCCGTCCATGGACACCCGTAACACCAGTGGAGTCACAAGTGCGCTGTCAACCTTTAACTAACCCCACTTTCCCCCGGATTGGGCCTCGGTACCCTCACGCAGCGAAACACGGCACAGTGCTGCTACACGTCTGTTTTCTGTGAGACCGTGGTATCACTCCGGTCGAGCCTGGCTCATTTATGCCGAAGCGTGGCTCTCCCACCACGGTTGGTAGTACTTTAGCCCTTCCGATCGAAATCTAAAGAGCCTGAGTGAAGCCAGTGTGTGGGGAAATTTTGTTGGCTTATATAAGGGTGATCCCACTCTTCTCCTTCGGCCTGTTTCAACTACTTGAGTGTATTGAGTGTAGGCCTCCTCCAGCATTTTCCATTCTTTCCGGAATCGAGCTTCTTGCATCCAGTTCGAGCCAACTACCTTCTTCACGTCTTCTTTCCAGCGCATCTCAGGTCTTTCTTGAGGATTTTTTCCCCATGGCTTCCACTCAAGGAAGACGCACCAAGATGCTTCATCGCGGGCGACATGTCCTGCCTACCTCCACTTTAAGTGGCCCACTAGTTGCGTTACATCTGCGACTTTCCTTTGCTTTCAAAGCTGTTTATTTTTCTCACATGACCGATAAATAATCGGTGGTCAATTCTTTGTTGGAGAAAAATAGAACATAGGTAGGTACTGATTTCAATAGCGCAACGCACACGATCTACGAAAAGTCTAGTCGGTGAGAAATAGTTTGAATAATCTACCGATTTTTTTGTATAATTCTCCGTCCGATAGTCGGTCCGATAAAAAGACGGTCATTTGGGATCACCCTATATGTGGCATAAAATTGCAATGATGTAAAATTGGAGTAACGAAATATGGCGTCGTAGCCACAGTAGGGCTGCGAGCTTGGGTTGGTGCAGGAATCAAACCCGCGACCCGTTCTCAACTGGCGCTGAAACTACTTAGGTACGCTAAACGGTTCGATGTACAAGGTAAGCTTTCTAAGTGATTTTTGAGGGTGTCACCTTCCACAATTGTTAAAGTGAAAGTTACTAAAAGCATCGCTTTCTTTGGAAGCTAATGCTAAAAGCAAAAAGCAATTTTCTGTAGGCCCGGAATGTGCGTTCGCCTGAAGGTCTCCCCAGGGCTAGGGTCCGGGTGCATTGCTCAGCGTCTTAGCGTAAGATCCTTAGGTACGCGAACAATCACAATATGTGAATGGCTGGTGCGGTTGAGGATGGCAAGGGGAAATAATTATATGTCAATATCTATATTATTTAACATAAAAAACAAATATGCATAACAACAAAACCACTTCTAAAAACATATGCGCTTTCCTCACCGTTAGGCTAGTCTTTATTTCAAAATATCATCGCAAAATCCTTACTTCCGAAAATAAATCATTGAGAGTGAAGTTTTACTTTCAGCAGTTTTTGCGATCGAGAAATTATCATGAATTAACGCCATCTAGTTTTTTATTTTGGTACTTCTTCAGTTTAACGCCATCTATCGGGTCTGTATTAAACTACATGCCACGCCCAACCAGCGCCATCTTTGATTGTTTTATTGAAATACAAAGCGCCATCTCGTAATAGCTAGAATGACTGCATACTCAGGGCGTTAACGCCATCTGTATTTTTAATACAATACTTTTTGTCTTGGTGCTTAGACGATATTACGACATAAAGATTAACTAGTTGACTAGATGGCGCTGTTAGCCGGAATTGATCCCTCCTATCAGTCAGTCCTTCAAATGACCTTTGTGTTATGCCCGCACTTCGTTTTAATTCATTTTGACAGTAGTTCCAACTGAGTTGCAGTTCGGGAGTGTCTGTGTCTTATATTAGATCGTATAGTTTAACATAAAATAGTAAGTTATTTTTATATTTTTTTATTCTTGATTCATGTCCATAAGAGTATTTGTTAATTTTAGAAAGTTGTGTAATTTCGTCCATTTTCCCATGGGTTAGTGTTGTGCTGTAGGTTAGAAATGAAATACATAATCAGTCATTAAATACTATTTCTTACTAAATCATTGTCTAATTCATAAAAATAATGTTGTGACATTTTGCTGATGGTTTTTATACTATTTTATTGAAAATTTATGTTATTTCATAATATTTTAATATCTTCGAAATAATGATTTTTCACAAGATATTAATTATTCATTATTTTCCAGTTGTAGATATATCAGTTGTGATTTAAAATGTATGTTGTCCTTACTTTATGGGGAAATAATTTACAGTATACTGGTTTGGAAATGGGCTCACAATTTATAGATTTTCTACAAACTTTATAAATCAATTTTATGTTTTTCCTATTCCTACAAGGTATAAATAATTTTGTCACTTTATCCTCTTGATTCATTCCAAATACATTTTGAAAGAAGAAAATATGATTATACCTAGTTACGTGAAAAAGCAGCGAGATTCGTATGAAGGTGACGTTTAGTTTTCAGTGACCTCTCAAGGTCACCTTTTCCATCAATAGTAGTAGAGAAAAAGTAAATAAATAAAATACATGCATAATGAAAAGTTTTCCGTCAGAGAATGAGTTAATTTTTAAATTTAATAAGTATGTTTTGTAGATTCTTGTGTAATGATAACGTTAAATTTAATATAACTTTGATAGTAGTTATAACATCTGAAGGTCATGAACTATTCAAAGTTTGTAATGTTATGGGAGTAGCTTTACTTCTTAATTTAATTAATCAAAAATGCTAAAATCCTGTGAAGTGACATTGCACAATGTCAATTAATCAGTAAAAAAGTATTGAAGTTTTTCATATCAGAATCTTATAAGAATTTTTGGTACTGTGTTAGGGTATTTCTCCGGGTCTTTCTTCCAGCTCTTCCCTTCCGATTCATATAGGCTTAAAAATATTGTTCAAATTAGAAATCTACATTATTTAATTCGATAGGTACTTGAAATAACAGGAAGATGAGCATTTATTTAAAACTGTGTTGAAGTGTTTTATGAAAACTTTTAATGTGAGCCATATTATTGAGCACATTATGAATCATACCAGACGGGAAGAGCCGGAAGTACCCTTTCCTGAGAAAAAGAAGCTAACTCTTTATAGGACATCACTAATCTTGACATCTTGTTTTTTTTCGAAATTCAAATCAATGTCAAAACAAAAGAATAGTGGCGGGTTGTTTGTTTGTTGTTCAAGTGATTGAAGTTTTGGTGAGTTTTTCATAGAACTTTTATAATGTCGAGTATAAGATTTTCCCATTATTTTTAAGAAATATTTTCAAAGTTTTTATGCTATATTTAACCAAAACTCACAATGCCGCCAAAAGGCAAGGGTAAGGGTAAGAAAGGGCCACCAGAGTCAGGATGGATGCCAGGCTTTGGAACCAAGGGTAGGTCTTGTCATTTTTATCATTTGGAAAGCCTATTAATTTAATTCACAATCACTTTCCATTAAAAAAAATAACAGCCTGTCTGTAGCAAAGCGCAGAAAATTTTGTAATTACCTAGCTAACTAAAAAGTTGAAATAACTTTAAAAGTAACCTATATATGTACCGGCGTATCATACTTCCCATGAGAAAACTTTCTCAGGGCAGGTTAGTTGGTTGTAAACGTGATTATCAATAATACAACCAATCATTTACTAAGGAAGTAGGTAGGTGCTTACTCTCAAAAGTAAATTAGTTAATTACTACCAATTTATTATCTTTGTATTGTATTCAATTACATTATTGCGTAATTAAATTAGTAATGCATATTTTAAGTATTTTTCCTGTGATCCAATTATTTATAATAACAAAAAATTATACCTATTTACACATACAGTGTACAAAAACAGCCATTTGGTTTTAGATCCTGAATAAGTAGGTACTTATGATACTAATTCAGGTAATTATCATCTTACCTGAATTAGTATCATATTATATCATAAGATTATTGATAAAAGTTAGATTTAGATCGAGAAAATTTGTCTAAATATTGTTATTGAGTGATAGGACAAGAAAGATCTTACATGGTATGAAAGAGGCTATCCAGTTGTGACAGACAGGACACTGGTGGTTTATAATCATGGACTTGGACAAAAGTTTTCTTTTTCAATTTTATTTAATAGTTTATGAGAAAAATTGAACATATAAAAACTGTATTTTATTCTAAGGGCTTTATCATAAATGTTACCTAAAACGGTGTTACAGAGCAGTTTTGACATTTGGAACAATAAACGTTCATTCAAAATTTTCAAAAAAAATGATGAAAACTGCTTTATAACATCCTTTTTGTTAGCAAAGGATTAACAAGCATTTATGAATAAGACACAATTTAATCTAAAGACAATTTAACTTAAATTATTTGTTTACTTATCATAAATGAACTTTTATCTATAGTTCAAAAGGCAACCAAACTTTTCTTTATCATTGCTCAGTAACGGACACACCCACTATCAGTAGGTTTGACTGACGTAACATACAAAATCGTTGAATAATCTTATACATCACTTGAACATTTCTACATTTATACTTAGAGACAGACACACCTCCATTCTCTGACGTGAATACATGTTTTTGGAATATTAATTATCTGATTTAAAAACTGGAAATAAAGGCCATATAATTTTGAGATAAATGTCAGCCTGATTAAAGTTAATTTTGGATTTTTGATCACTAGTAAAATTTTATTGTCCTACTATATCGATTGGTAATACTTGCCTCAATTTTATATTGAAATCAGATTGACTTCTTAAATTATTGGTGGTTTTTTTAGATTGGTGCATTTTTTCCTTGTAAGTTCTTGACAAAGGTACTTAAGTTTGGTGACTTAAATACTCATGCTAAAACAAACAGCATAGCTGGTTAAGCAGAAGCTCTAAGGTTCTAAAATACAACACAGCATAGGACCATCTCTTATTCTATGTTTGGTTCTACATTGGTGTAGCTATAAGGGTATTTTCTCGTTGATCAAGAGTCAAGACAGCGTAGAGGCCATTATTTTTTTTGATATTTCAATCCCCTCCCACTTTTTTGTCAATAAAATTACCCATTCATTACAATGTGGTTTTTCTTCTACTGTTAATGAAAAAAAAACAGCTATTAGAACCCCCCTCCCCTTCTGTCCCACCACCCTCTAATTTATACTTGAACGCCTCTATCTCACATCCTTGACACGCAAGTCCTTTATGTAGACATGAAACTAATGTATTCGTTTATTTGCAGCCACAATGAGCACCTACTTCCAGTACCCCACCCCCGAGCTGCAGGAGGAGCTGAAGAAGATCGCGCAGGCGATCGTCGCTCCTGGCAAGGGTATCCTGGCCGCTGATGAGTCCACTGGTATGAACATTTTTTTTTGTTCTATCTGTATGACCTCCAGCAAGATCAAACCTCGGAACAGTGAGGTTAAGGCAGAAAACTTCTGCGCTTCTGGGCGGAGTTGGGTTGGCTTCCAATAGCAAGCTGACCCATCATGCACAAAGGACATTACTTTGCATTTATCTACTTTTACATGACCTCCAGCAAGGACAATACTCCTGGTCCAGCCACTCTATACTCTCTCTTGTAGCCTGAACAAAATTGTGGATACCTACACTATTTGACAAAATGATACTGAATGTATAACCGTGATCCAGTTGGTCCAGTTCGTAGTAAGGGTTGCGAATGTCAGATGGTAGTCGCTTCATTGTAATTACCAGACTTCTCGAATCTTGGATCATGGTCCAAGCATAGCCCGGGCTCCGTAGCGACAGCTTTGGACGCAACTGGGGGTTACACGCTAAGATGAGGATACCTTCCCCTCCCCCATTCTCTAGTCAACGAAATTGTGTAATGTGTCGGAAAACCAGAGAACCCCTTTCCAAGCGTGGACTAAGGAGAGTGGGTGGAGCGGATTGTCCCCTTGACAAATGGAAGTTATATGATAGGTATTCCATGAAAGTTAAAAATAATCTAGATCATACATCGACTGTTAAAGTGCTACGATAGTAGGGTGACTCATGCTCACCATACTCAATTATCCATTTGATACAATCTGAATCTTCTGCCTAGTCTACAAAGACGCAATAGCATTCAATATCATGTTATTTCTTACTAAAATATTGCTGTTATTAACAGGAACCATGGGCAAGCGTCTCCAGGACATCGGAGTGGAAAACACCGAGGATAACCGCCGCAAATACCGCCAGCTTTTGTTCAGCACTGACCCGGTAAAGCTTGCTTTTAATACACGTACACTCACTTATAAACACACAAACTCATAAACACACGCACACGCGCACGCGCACGCTCACGTACACGCGCACGCACACGTACACGCGCACGCACACGCACACGCGCAACGCGCACGTACACGCGCACGCACACGCGCACACATGCACACACGCACACACGCACACACACACACCCACAAACAGTAACACACATACATACAAAAACACACATACAAACAGAAACGCACACACACACACACGCACACGCACACATACACACATGGCATGCGATGCGATATAAATTCGCGATTACTTAATACTAGCTGGAGACTTGATATGCTTACCCGTACCCTGTGCCCGTAAGTCATTTTGTTTATTATAAGGTGACCTTATCAATGAGCTGTTTGAGCTACGTGACTGTTTGCAGGTGCACAAAGAATGTTGCAAGCCATTTATAGCCTTACAACCAACTTTCTAAAAGTGGCTTTTTGCCTACATGGTATACGTATTGAGAAGCCAATAACCTCTAAGTCTCCATGGCGAAATGGTGGGTGTGTCTGCCAATGTGGTTCCGAACGGCCGTTCCGGTTCCAGACTGGTTAGCCGGCCTATCTCTTGTTATTCATGATATGCGGCCAATTTAATTGATGAGATAGGTCGCCTAGTCGAGAATGAAGTCCACGGAAAAGCCAGTGGCAGTGTTTTTGTAGTTTGAGTGAAATCGGTGGTAGAATGAAAGTTAATGATTCATAGATATGTACTGTTGGAACATGGAATTCACTTCCACGGACTCTAGTTTGTAATATATTATTAAGCTAATAAATATATGGACCAAATAATTATATAAGTAATCTTAAACTTTCTTTACGGTAACTACATGGACAAAAATCAAACACGATGTCTTTCTTCAAGGTGACGGGTAGGGCACACTAGCGACGCCAATCGATTTTAATTGTTAGCTACTAAACCTGATCTATTTTAAACAATTTCGGGGTTACAACCTCTAGGCAAACACTTATATTATTTATTAAATAACCAGTGCACAAATGTTGGGTCCAACACGTACGCGAAAAATTTATTCACGCCCAAAGCGGCCACTTTTAGCGTGAATCAATTTTCGCGTACAAAAACAGACCCAACATTTGTGCATGGTTATTTAATGAATAGTATAAGTGTTTGCCTTAATGCTCTTTGACATATCATAGTTAGAAACAGATGAAGTAATTTGACAGTTTATATGTGGCTTCTAGATGACTTTAAGCCCTTTGCCAAAATTTTATTATAAATTGATTCAAACGGTAATCGTATGTAAATAATAGCATGTATTATTATATGATTCTAAGACAATGTTCTTTGTCTAGTTATGACCGATAAGACTTATCTGACTTGGCCCACGATTACTTTAATACTATGCACACGGCGTCACAGAATTTATTTCATTCGTTGACGTCGCAAAATCCTTACTATATATATATATAATATTATAAATCCGAAAGTAACTCTGTCTGTCTGTCTGTCTGTCTGTCTGTCTGTCTGCTACTCTTTCACGCCAAAACTACTCAACGGATTTAAATGAAATTTGGTATACAGATAATCTAGACCCTGAGAAAGAACATAGGCTACTTTTTATTGCGAAAAGGGGGTTGTAAGGGGTTGAAAGGGGGGTTAAAAGTTACTTTTCCACGCGGACGAAGTCGCGGGCGGCCGCTAGTACTAAATAATGTATTCTTTGATTACTAGTGCGATGTTTTCCATCTTCCTTATCTATATTACATCGTTGTAATAAACGTGTCCCTAGGTAGTTTTTGAGGAAAATCAATCTTAAAACACACCAGACGACGTCTGGAGGCATTTGAGATGTGGTGTTACCGCCGTATGCTCCGCATCAGCTGGACACATAGAGTGACAAACGAAACGGTACTCCAACGTGTCGCCATGACCCGTAACTTTATGAATGTCATCCAAAAACGCAAAATCAAATAAGTACCTCGGTTACGTAAGTACCTAATTAGGCATGAGAGGTACAGGTTGCTTCAACTCATCATGATGGATAAAATAAAGGGGGGGCGACGCGTTGGAAGAAGGAAAAGGCGCAAATAAGGGAGTGGATTGGCATCGCATCTGTGGAACGGCTGTTTCGTCTCGCAATGAACAGAGATAATTTTGGGAAAGCTGACGGCCAACCTTCAGAACTGAAGAGGCACTCGAAGAAGTAACTTAAAACTTAATATCTATAGACATACATACATACTGTATGTATGTCTATACATTGTATATACTTTTTTGAAGGAAGTAATCAACACATATAACGGAAGTATATGTACAAAATTAGACTTTACACCATCTTGTATGTATCTTATCGCTTTAAACCTCGAAGTGGATTATTATGCCGGTTAATTACAAAAACAATACCCGGAAGATTAAATGCATTATTATTTAACCACTTGAAAACTCGTTATAGTACCTACATAAATAGGAAAATGAACTTGGCGAATATATACCCGATGTACGTTCGTACCCCACTATTGAGTACATTAAGTTGGTAAAATGTATTCGTTTTTACCCGACTACGGCAAAGCAAAAAGGAGGGTCATGATTTTGACCTGTATGTATGTATGTATGTATGGTGGTTCATCTGTTCCCTCATAACTTCTAAACTAATTATCATATTTGAACAAATGGGGTGTCGTTAGAAGCGTCTTAATTGTCTTCTGGTTATAGGCTACATACCGAGAGAAGTATAAATAATGTTCAGAAAGCCTAAAAACATGAATGGAGTTCTAATTTTTATATCATTTTTTCGATGTAATGTTGTCAATGGACAACATTTCAAAATTGCTAAGCTCTGAAACAAAAAATACCAATTCTTTGTTTACTTTTCCGCTGCTCGAATATATACATATTTATTCATTTTTTATATTGCTTATTTACTGAGAAAAAAATTAAAAACTAAAAAACGTAAGATGACGTCATCGGACGGCAGAATGTAAAATATTTCTTTGCTTAGCACATTATAGTTTTAAATTTACGAAATGCCAAACCCATGACATGTAACTGTAAAAAAAAAGACAACTTGTCAACGTTGAATGTATGAATGACGTTGACAATGTTGACACTAGTATTATTTACCTTTGACCTAGTACCTTTTTTTTATCAAAACAATGATAAGCAAAGTAATATCGCTGTATTCAGCCGTCCGATGACGTCATTTGGCGCTTACGTCTATTTAGAATAAAAAGAATTTCAATAATTATTTTATGCATGAAAATGGACAAATTTTGAAAAAAGAAAAAATATGGGTCTGTTCATTGTATGTCTATTTTCATATAAAAAAACAATATGGACATGTTAAAAATATGAAATGTTGTCCATTGGATGATATCCACTCATGGACATTGGTAAAAAATTGCAACATACACTAGTGGGGGAAAGCGTCACTGAAATCTTCGCTTTACCTACCGGTGGACACAAGGAACAAATTTGTTCTGTCCCTTAGTGGTGGGCGTTGCAACCAAAAAAGTTACTTTACACTAATATTATAATAATTTTAAGTGCATTAATTTTCTTCACGGTCGCAAATATGATTCCCCAAAAACTTATTGGCTAGCGCTTGAGTTTATTTTATGTCCACTTTGCTAGCTACCATTATCTTCTTTATTATAATAACTTTGCAACTTTGAATAGGGTTACTCGTAAAACGACAGCTAAATTTTGCCAGAGAACATTAGCGATGGCACTCTATCTACCAGGTTAGACACCTGGTGGCTTAGTCTGATTCCGTCGTAAATTCAGAGGGCCTAATTTAAAGCAGACGTTACGACCGAATCGGAGTCTCCCTCTCTTTCACACGCGCTGTGTGTCTTCTTTGTTTGGATGCGACAGGTATATTCTCATTCGTTAAATTAAGCCACCAGGTTCGTTGTAGACCGATGGTTCAATTTACTTTACGTGGTTCCAAAAAAAAAAACATATTCCCCTCTTGTAACCTTCTCTTTCTCCACAGGCCATCTCCGAGAACATCTCCGGAGTGATCCTGTTCCACGAGACCCTGTACCAGAAGGCTGACGACGGCACACCCCTGGTGAGCCTGCTGGAGAAGCGCGGCATCATCCCCGGCATCAAGGTCGACAAGGGTGTAGTCCCGCTCTTCGGCTCCGAGGACGAGTGCACCACCCAGGGTAAGCGACTAAAAGATGAAAAAAATATTTATTCTCTTTAGGTCCATACAGAACACTTATGATTGTCAATATAGGTACAGTTCTACCATTTATATAAGTTAGACCAATGTACCTACGCAGAAGTCTTATTTTCGAAAACGCGCCAAAATCTAAACCAATGACAACGCTCCATTTATGCGCGCCAAAAATATTAATTTCTTATTGCTTCATGCGTCAGCGCCATGGTAGGTGCGAGTGCGGTTAAGAGAGAGATAGCATTACTCTCGGGATTCATCGAATTTAATCTTAACGTAACGCAATAATGTCTGTTTTTCAACTGTTTTCGCAATCGTAATCAATCAGATTTAACTTGCTCTTCTGCGTAGACGAATTTTGCCGATGTAACTTATAAACGTAGTACACCTGTACACAAAATTATCATCTACCGCTGGTTCGTACCGCTGACTATTATCTCAGGGCTATCGTGTTACCAGATCAATCCATCGATCGTGGATCTTTTTTTTTATGTGATAGGTGGCAGACGAGCAGACGGATCACCTGATGATAAGCGATTTCCGCCGCCCATGTGCACCCGCGACATCAGTGGAGTCAAAAGTGCGCTGCCAATCTCAAAACCCCCCTTCCCCCGGATTGGAGCTCCGAAACCATCACTCACTCAGCGAAACACAGCACAGTGCTGCTTCACGTTGGTTTTCTATGAGGCCGCGGTATCACTCCGGTCGAGCCGGCCCATCCATGCCGAAGCGTGGCTCTCCCATGGTCAGTTTAGCCTCTTCTTCCAACCCGGTCTTGCATCGGACGTTAAACCGTACTGTGACCAATCCCTCTTTGATTATGGTCGCTTTAGCAAAATACCGATATTAAGGCGATCGGTCTTTTTAGCATAGCTAATCTAATTCAAGAAAAACTTTCTTTTATTTCTTATTATTTATTTATCATTAACCATTTTTAAAGCCCGAGTCAAAACTCACCTTTTAAATAAATAAATAGCAATCCCTTTAAGTTTTTACAGGTCCAGTCATCGGTAGTAGTCGATGGTCTAAGATCCTAATTTATATGAATGTATATCTAGTACTTTATATTATTTTATCCAAGCATAACATATTTATTTATTAGTATATAATATTTTGTTTATTTATGTATAAGCATTATAAATATTTTAATATATATATACAGCTCACTCTTATTTCCCTTTTTCAATATTGCACCACCTACCCCTCCTCTACTATCAAATGTCCTTTGCCTGAAGGTTGTCTGGTAGAAATCGCTTCCAGCGATAAGACCGCCGAAATTGTACCATTAAGTTTCTGTAATGCCTTTTAAAGTTGTGTTTTTTTGTGCAATAAAGTATATCTATCTATCTATCTATCTATTGTTTGTTCGAGTGTGCATAAAAAGCTTATATAATATGACTTTAGTTGCTAATTATTTATACCGGCCGCTTAAATAAGTGACCGCGCTTATAGCTAACATCGTGAAGATAAAATTATCTTTGTGATAAGAAGGTCGTACAAGCAATGTCAATGTTATTCGCCGTCTCCTAGCGGATGTTTTATTAGAATATTGTCTCTGACCAATTCCAGAATCAAGTACATATGGACCCTGTTATGCATAAAAGATCCATCCAACATTTTTTGCGAAATTTAGTATACTTCTAAAATCTATATGACAAGTTTTATATAGCATGACGACATCCTCTGAACAAAATCATTTCTTTGTCAAATACCTATACCATCCCTAAATTAGTATTTCAAAATTACCTAGTAGGTACTAAACTTTAAAACGTAACTTAATGTTGGTTGGATCTTTAACGCATAACAGGGTGCATATTTACTGTAAAATAAATGAATTATCTAATAGATGAATATTATTCTATTTAATATTTACCACCCGTAAAGTAAAGAGATCGTAAAAATAATACCTATAAGTATGTAATTCTTTAACTATTGACATTTTATAGTCATAACGATGATTACACTTTTTTGTTTGCTATGATATAGAAATACTAACTATAACTGCTAGATATAGTTTTTTTTTAATTTTTGTAATCAAAAGACCTCTCAGTGATAGAAACATCGTTGAAAGAATTACTTGCTTCTCATTTAAACTACCTACCTGAGATATCACAACTTTTAAATCACATTATCACAAACCCAAAACGCTCCATACAAATGGCTACTAAGATATGACGTCACACGACAGTATTTTGTATGCATTTCATTTGAATTTTGTATGGTAGCTATATCAAATGCTTCGTTTATGTCAATGATTCTATTATAATAGTTAGTGAAAATTGTATGGGTTATTCAATGGTATAATTAGTTTTTAATAATTTCATACTTTTAAAATGGACTTGCCCATGAATCTTTGCATGACCATATAACCGACTAGACGTTATATTTTACCTTTGATAAAATATTTATAGTTTTTTAGATTTTCGCGTTGCATTATAACTATAATGTATCAAAACGGGAATTAACACGATATTTATTATGTGAAACAACATTGTGTACTCACATATTTGGCTCGACGTTTCGGCTACGTTACAGCTGCCGTGGTCACGAGCAAATATGTGAGTACACAATGTTGTTTCACATAATAAATATCGTGTTAATTCCCGTTTTGATACATTATAAAAATATTTATATTTTGTTAAATCTCGAGCTTAGTCAAATAGGTACCCTATTAGGCTGCCTACAATATGATAGATCTTATGCTATATGGTCGATTCAACGTTATTAGACACAATATTTTTTTCCCAATATCTGTGATTAATCGTTGTATTCTTATCGATGATTTTACAAATTCTCCTCTCTTATTATTGGCTTTATTTACTTGCTCAACAACAATCGACAATGCCTGTCTGGTGACTGTCCGCTTAGGAAGTAGTTTACTCGTCTTTTGAAGGTCCCTGATATATGAGCGTTACAAATAACCCAATAACCCGTTTTACCCATTTCCAGGTCTCGATGACCTCGCCCAGCGCTGCGCCCAGTACAAGAAGGACGGCTGCCACTTCGCCAAGTGGCGTTGCGTGCTCAAGATCGGCCGCAACACCCCCTCCTACCAGAGCATCATGGAGAACGCGAACGTTCTCGCCCGCTACTGCCTCCATTTGCCAGAGCCAGCGCATCGTGCCCATTGTCGAGCCCGAGGTGCTGCCTGATGGTGAGTTTTACTAACTTCATATGCTCCTGGTACTTTCAATCGAGCTAGTTTGACCAGGGTAATATAGAGGATTACGTTCTCGCCCGCTACGCCTCAATCTGCCAGAGCTAGCGCATCCAGGCCATTTCGACAATGGCCTCGATGCGCTGGCTCTGGCAGCCCGAGGTGCTGTACGATGGTGAGTTCTACCAATTTTATATGCTCCTGGTACTTTAGATCAAGCTATTTTAATCAGGGCAACATAGAGAACGAAAACGTTCTCGCCCGCTACGCCTCAATCTGCCAGAGCCAGCGCATCACGTCCATTGTCGAGCCCTAGGTGTTGCCTAATGCCAACTTTATGTGCTCTGGGTACTTTCAATCGAGCTAGTTTGACCAGGGCAACATAAAGGATTACGTTCTCGCCCGTTACGCCTTTGCCAGAGCCAGCGCTTCGAGCCCGAGGTGCTGTAATATGGTGAGTTCTACCAATTTTATATACTGCTGGTACTTTAGATCGAGCTATTTTGATCAGGGCAACATAGGGAACGAGAACGTCCTCGCCCGCTAAGCTTACGTCTGTCATAGCCAGCGCATTGCGCCCATTGTCGAGCCCTAGGTGTTTGTCTGATGGTAAGTTCTACCAACTTTATGTGCTCCTCTTGGTCTTGGTACTTTCGATCGAGCTATTTGGACTAGGGCAACATAGAGAACTACGTTCTCCCCCGCTATGCGTCCATTTGCCTACGCCAACGCTTAATGACCATTGTCGAGCCCGAACTGCTACCTGAATATGATAAGTAATACACACTTTATGTACTCTTGTTACTTTCAATCGAGCTATTTTGACCAGGGCAACATGCCCCCTAAGCTTCTCTGTCAGAGGCAGCGCATCGTGCCCATTGTCGATCTCCAGGGTCTGCTTGTAAGTCTGCCAATTTTATGTGCTCCTGGTACTTTAGATCGAGCTAAATAGACTGGGGCGTCATGGACGGAAATTTCTAAAAAATCTTCTTACGTAACATGAATGGCTCCTTAAACTAAATACTTACAATGGTCAGCAATAGATACACTGGGAGTTGCCACACTGGCGGATTGCGAGCGTTTTCAAAACGGAGCGACGACGCAGCGAACACGTCGCGGATGCGCAGCGTTCACGCTGCGGATGCACAAAAGATTCGCCGCGGATGCTCAACGGATTCGCCGCAGATGCGCAACGGATTCGTCGCAGATGCGCAACGGATTCGCCGCAGATGCGCAACGGCTTCGCCGCAGATGCGCAACGGATTCGCCACGGATGCGCTACGGATGCGCCGCAGATGCGCAACGGATTCGCCACGGATGCGCTACGGATGCGCAACAGATTCGCCGACGTTTTTTTGCGTGGCCGCCACAAAAAAAATAACAATGGCGTTCAGACTTATCTTGGCGGCGAACCCGTCGTGCATCCGCGACGTGAACGCTGCGCAGCCGCGATGTATTCGCTGCGTCCGTCACTCCCAATGTAACTATTGCTGACCATTGTAAAAATTTAGTTTAGGGAGCCATTCATGTTACGTAAGTAGATTTTATGGAAATTTCCGTCCATGACGCCTCAGTCTATTTAGCTGGACTAGGAGCACATAACTCCCTAAATGTCACATTGAATTTTCCAGGTGAGCATGACCTCGACCGTGCCCAGAAGGTGACTGAGGTCGTTTTGGCCGCCGTGTACAAGGCGCTAAGCGACCACCACGTCTACCTCGAGGGTACCCTCCTCAAGCCCAACATGGTAAGATCTTCTTACATGTCAATTGAAAATAGTTACATAATTAGTGCGCCAAATAACTCTTTATGCAACATGGCTTTACTTACAAGGCTGTGACGTTTGACGTTGTTTTTTGTGTTGTCCCAGTGGAAATGCGTTACGCATACCCATCCAGGCTACGACGTAATAAGGGCTATCGCGTGTGAAATATCCGCTAGATGGCGTACTATATGACTGACAATCTACAAGGTGATTGGGTATTTTTAGGCGTAATATGACAAAACTGTCATTTTACCAGTAAATCAGCCAATCATGATGAAGTTGGACCTCGGCTCTCAAGCACGCCATCTAGCGGATATTTCACACGTGATAACACCCATTGAACGTCACACAAGTTTCAATGCCGTCGATACTTAAACTTTTTCAATTACATGGCGCCACAATAAATAAATAATGTTTTAATTTTATTGGCTTAAAGATTGGCAGCGTACTTTTGACTCCACCTGTTGTTAGGGTGTCAATGGGCAGCATGCAATCGCTTACCATGAGGTGATCCGTCTGCTCGTCTGCCGCCTATCACACACAATCACATAAAAAAAAAACAATGTTATCACTCAGTTTTTACCCGATTACGGCGAAGCAAGAAGGAGGGTTATGATTTTGACCTTTATGTATGTATGGTTGTTCATCTGTTCCCTCATAACTTCTAAACTAGATATCATATTTGCACAAATTAAGTGTCGTTAGAAGCGTCTTGATTGGTTATAGGCGACATGATGTCACGTTAAATTGACTACAGCGCCCTCTAGGAGACTAAGAGTAAGGAACTAAAAAAAACAATTTGCTTGGCGGTACCGTGTGGGGTTTGAAATGAACAAGCTTTTTTAGCACATTTCAAATATATTATTTTATTTACATATCTCAAACATTTTAAATAAATATAAAGCTTTGAAACTAAAACCAGACTACCAAAAAAACACGCTCTAAAAAGTACAAAACAAGAAAATTGTCTCTGCTTAAATTACTATACGTATTGCCGTGGTCGTATGCCACCTACTGTAGAAAACAGATTCATTATAATAATACAATAAAATCAATGTGACATACGACTACGGCGATACGGCATAATAATAATAATAATAATAATTCTCACAACATCTCATACGTTGACCTGATTCCGTACTAAGTAGCTTAAGCACTTGTGTTACAGATATCAGACAACAGAGGAACACAAATATATACTTAAATACATATATTACATCCAGACACTGAACAAACACAAGTGTTCATCGCACGAATGTTTGTCCAGGGTGGGGATCGAACCCACGACCTTTGGCGTAAGAGGCAGGGTCACTACCAATTGCGCCATCCGGTCAGTCTCCAATCCAATAATCCAATCCAATAATTTTGGCAGACACAAATTTCTTGTTCCGTAATTTTTAGAGCGTGTTTTTTTGGTAGTCGGGTTTTAGTTTTTAAACTCTATGTTAATAAGAACTGGTGGTTGTGCAGGTGACCGCCGGCCAGTCGTGCAAGAAGACCTACACGCCCATGGACGTCGCCCGCGCCACCGTCACCGCCCTGCTCAGGAC
The DNA here is from genome assembly GCA_019059595.1 of Marasmia exigua. Taxonomy (NCBI): domain Eukaryota; kingdom Metazoa; phylum Arthropoda; class Insecta; order Lepidoptera; family Crambidae; genus Marasmia; species Marasmia exigua. The sequence goes on along the minus strand of CM032483.1, from coordinate 14,246,791 downwards.
TGTGCCCGCCGCCGTTCCCGGTAACTTCATCAATATAATTAATATCATATCCTATCCTATCATCATCTATCTATAATTCAATTCAAATAATTTATTTCAGAAACCAGGTTCCATAGTGTTAGTATTACAATTTAACTTATGATATAGTGTTAGTTGAAAAAAGTAAAAATAAAAAAAGTTCAGCCGGTGTGACGCGTCACCCAGTGTCGCAGCAAGGGGGCGTCCCAACGGTCCTTGAACACCCTAAGGAGGCCGTTGGAGCTGGATCGGAGCCTGGTAAGCATGGAGGCGCATCTTTTTCTTATAATAGCGAAAAAATCATCTATATGCGCCTCCGCAAACATGCCTGACGCACTGCACCGCCACGACCGCTTCAACAGTATCCTCAGTGCGTTATTATATTGGACACGTAGGTAGGTATAATATAAAAATGAATCGCAAAATGTGTTGGTAAGCGCATAACTCAACAACGCCTGGACCAATTTGGCCAATTCTTTTTTTAAAATGTTCGTTGAAGTCCAAGGATAGTTCTTACGGCGAGAAAAAAATCGAATAATTGTCGGGAAAACCCTAAAAACAGCCCTTTTCTTTTTCACATACAAACGTTTTCTAACTAAAACGTAGAATCAATTTGAGTTTTATTGCTATTATATAAAGTTCATATTTGTTGCCACATTACATTTTTTTTTGACAGGACGAAGTCTGTCGGGTCAGCTAGTTAATAATAAATTCATACAACATCAAATTCATTAACCTGATAAGCTCTTATACAGGTTATATCGTTAAACAGTTACATCCCTTTATCGTCTCTTCTCATCAGGGTTATTCTGTAACAACTTGTTCTCCTCACAAAAAAAAATATATTTCACAACTTCACATACATTGATCCGACTCCGAGATAGGTAGCTCAAGCACCTGTGTTACAAATGTTAGAATCAACAGTGGGATTACAAATATATACACACTTTATTTTCTTTTGCAAATACATACTTATAATACACCCAGAGCAATACAAACAGACATGTTCATGAACACAAATGTTTGTACTGTGCGGCAGTACTGTGCCCTTGGACCAAAGGCAGCTTTCACTACCACTGTACCAAACTGGTCGTCCTACCACTGTACCAAAATCTTACAAAGTCGGTCATTTGACTCGATTATTTTGTGTGGGGAGACGAAAATAATTTTTGACGAGTTTCTAAAAATCGATGTAGTTATTTACCGATACAGCCTATATAACGCAGATTTTATATTATTGGCTAAATTCAGTTAATTTGTCAATTAGTACAATGCGTATCGATATAATCATCGACAAACTTGCACACAACCCGGCACCTATAGTTGGACCAGAATAATAAGCCACATTTGACACTTCAACAAAATTCGACGAGCATAACCTTGTAACAACGGTCATTGAATTTACCAATCTTTTTATGTTAAAAAAAGCACTATTTCTTAGTTTTTTAAAGTTATGTTTGCATTTATTTATTGTAATGAAGACAAAAAAGATAATTTCACAATTTAATTTCTCTGTTAAACTATTTATAAACTTATTAAAAATTCACTACAGAATTGAATGTTGGTACAATGTTGTATCTGTCAACGCATTTTCTTTTTAAGCTCTAGGGAGGTACCCCATATAATCGAACGAATACAATGTTATTCGTGTAGGAATATTCAATCATGAATGAAAAGCCACATTCTGATTAAAATTAAACGTATTATTGTCTAGCTTGAAAATATAAATACATTAATAACTTGGTAAACAGAAAAACCATTTATAGCATACCATATAAAGCGCTGTAATTTCGAAGAAAAAGAAATAACCTGGCCGCGGATCGATACTTAGGATCGGTACCTACTATCCTCTTTCTTTTCAATAATTTCATTCACATTTCTCCAAATAAAAGTACTAACTTCTTTTCCATTATTATAGTATTCGATTCATGTTTGTATGAGGTACATATCGATTATTCACATTAAGGTGACGGGTAGAGCACACTAGCGACGCCAATTTATTTTCAACTCTTGGCAAACACGTATACTATTTATTTAGTACTTATACTTAATTTTTGGATCTGCTTTAGTACTCTAAATTTGAATTACCGCCAAAAGCGGCCACTTTTGGCGTGAATCCATTTTTCGCGTACACAAACAGACTCAATATTTGTACATGGTTATTAATAAATAGTATGTTCGCCGAGAGGTCGTAACTCCGAAATTGTTTAAAATAGATCCGGTTTCGTAGCTAAAAACTAAAATCGATTGGCGTCGCTAGTGTGCCCTACCCGTCACCTCCCTACCCTACCCTACCGTCCTTACCGTCAATCGAAGTTTTTTAGTAGGTCACCTCTATGAAGCTAAATTTGAGAACCGTCAAATATGGCACATTCAAACCGTCCAGCGACAAATTCTATGTAGATCAGCTATGGATATACTGTGATATAGGCTTGTTACTTGTTGTTAGCTTGTTATTTCCAAGTCGCATCAGTTCGATTTATTTTGCTGACGTATTTTTTTTACACTCCAGGCATCACATTCCTCTCCGGCGGCCAGTCTGAGGAGGAGGCCTCCGTGCACCTGAACGCGATCAACGCCGTCGACCTGAAGCGGCCGTGGGCCTTGACCTTCAGCTACGGACGCGCCCTCCAGGCCTCCGTGCTCCGCGCCTGGGCCGGCAAACCGGAGAACCTGTTGGCCGGCCAGCAGGAGCTGCTGAAACGTGCTAAGGTAATATCAGACACTTTGGTGGTGGTGGACCTTCAGCTAAACCGACATTGGCAGAAAACCTGGCTATACAGCAGGAGCTGCTGAAACGTGCTAAGGTAATATCAGACTCTTAGGTGGTGGTGGACCTTCAGCTAAACCGACATTGGCAGAAAACCTGGCTATACAGCAGGAGCTGCTGAAGCGTGCTAAGGTAATAGTAGGATTTTTGGTGGTGGTGGAACTCCTCAGTAAATGAGATCACCTTCAGCTAAATCGACATTGACAGAAAACCTGCTGGCTATACAGCAGGAGCTGCTGAAACGTGCTAAGGTAACATCACTCCCTTAGGTGGTGGTGGAACTCCTTGGTAAAAAAAGAGTTGACTTTCAGTTACTGTCTGTGATCCGAGTCGGTCTACCAAGCCAGATAACTTGTTCGAGTTGCTCAAACGTGCTAAGGTAATATCAGACTCTTGGGTGGTGGTGGAACTCCTCAGTACAACAGATGACCTTCGGACGCGCCGCAGTGATAGTCGCCTTAAACGCCGGATGATTGGTGACATGAGAATAGACAAAACAGCCTTGACCAAAGTCATTATCCTTGGTTTTGTTTTAATTCAAAAATCAGCAATTTTAGAGAATCATCAAACAAAGAAACATTTGAACATCGGAGGACTAGTCCTAACAGAATACAACATTTTTTTTTGGCTGGCACTTTTAGAATTAGAATAGACCACCCTCACTCTAACCGAGGTGTCGTAAAAGGCGAGCTAAGGTAAAGCTGCTGGCATGATCATCAGCACCCAGAGAAGGAAAACTCTGCATTTATATCAAAACCCTCGCCAACCCGTCTGCCAAGCGTGGTAAGTATGGCATATACCCCTCATGTGATTGAGGGAGGCCCGTGCCCCAGCAGTGGGGACTTAAATGGCTGATGATGATGATGATGACTTTAATTATTCGACCAAAAATATATGAAAGGCCGAGTATATCCTTTGGAGAGTTTTAAGGTTCACTGTTACTAATAATTCAATGCCAAATAGTGACAGTCGAAGAGTGTAAGTAGTCAGCATTTCCATAACATTCCTTCAACGACATCATTCGGCCGAAAAGCAGGTAAAACTAGTAATTTTTTTTTATCATATTTTGTAATAACTGCATGATTTGTTTTGAGTAATGGATAGTACCGTATTTAGACTCATTTGTGCATGCAAAATAATAATGTAAAGTACAGGTACAGAGAATAAAAATGGTTCGTCACCTTAAGGTAAATTTTCGCTTGTACGGCAAGAATTCGTTATACCAACATACCGTTTTAAAAAGGTCTGCCAACCTTTAAATTTTCTTCCATCAAAAGGAATCAAAGTTGCTACAAGCAAATCTGAACTTTCTGATCTAACAGTTAAGCATAATTTTCTGTGCAACAGTTTTTTTTATGCTAGAGGCGGGCAAACGAACAAGCGAGTCACCTGATGGAAAGTAATCAACGCCGTTCATGAACATCCGCGAAATCAGAGAGATCTCTAATGTGTTGCCTGCCTTTTTAAAAAAAAGAGTACACTCTTCTCTTGAAGGTATTACTCTGACAAATTTACGAAAGGTAATAAGTGCTCATGCATATTTCAAGCGAATCAATTTGAAAACTGACGAACCTTTTCGTTCTTTGACTGTACATACCACAAAACAGCATTTTGTTTTTTAATAAATAAATCATGATTATGACATCTTACACATTGATCTGATTCCGTACTTATCTGACAACAGAGAAATCACAAATACATATTATTTACGCCCAGGTACAGGGTGAATAAAAGTATAATATCTAATTTTATATTGATATAAATATTGAGTAAACTTGAACATTTTATTCAAGTTTGACCTGCAATAATTCTCTTGCTATTAATATTTATCAATATCATCATCTTCACTAGACCTTAATTGAATAGCTTCCATAGACCTAATACTAATGAGTGTTTTTTTTTTCTCATAACCTTTACACGTCTGCGCATCGCACGCGACGACTCCACGGCAACCACGTGACCTTATCACGCGCATACTATATTTACACCTTACCGGAATGGCATCCTACTCTTTTGCCAATAACTACCATACCATGATTTGGGATAAACATTCGAAAACTGAATTTTGCTGATTACCAAAATAGGCGAACGGTCTGGCCTGCCAAGCCAAATATGAAGCTGGATCGATTCCTTCACTTGCGTCTGGCAAATCGAACTTTGTAAAGTCACATGCTTATTAAAATGTATAATTATACATTGGATTTCGTATTCTATTATTGCATTTATATGAACTGATTTTTATAGTACTTATTGTGTATTATATCTCGAATCATGGACTGGAATTTACATGATATAACTTGTTTTATAACTTAATATTACATTTGGTTAATTTTGTTTATAGTTTTCATAAAAATAATTGGTGTCAAAAATACGTCAGTTAATTTTAAATCAAACACTGACCAAATGTAATCAAAATAATATTGTGTTCACTGATTAAAAATATGTCATCGTAGCCATTTGCACGTTTTATGTACTGATTTTGTGTTGTTTTGCTTTTAGTCTGCAGTTTACTACGTATTTTAAACATTTATTTGATTGGAGACCATTCATTGATAGTTTTATTAATTTTAAAATCAAATCAGACTATGGATTAATAAAACATAATCTTTAAAGTTTATACTTTCACTGGATGGCCTCTTGTGATCAGATTAATCAAATTGTCACATTTGTAATTAGTTTTTGATGCACGCTTTTTGCAAATTATAAGCAGAGCTTTTTAGAAATATTGCACATAAGTAAAGTTTTTTTAAAGTACTTACTACATCAAACCGCTAATTATTTACCTATTAAAATGCAATAGTAATTATTTTTTGATTTGTTATTGTTATGTGTAAAATAAAAATCACTTTTTCTTGGTTTTTGTTTCTATAATTTTTTATGTTGTTTATGTATGTATTACTTATGTACTTTATTATTTCATACCCAAGTATTTCATTCTTAACTAAACTACTACAGCCGAATACTTATTGTATAAATATTTTGGTTAATAATTATTTGAACAGATCTAATACAATTAATTAGACAAACATTCAGTTCAGAAAAAAAAGGTTTAATTGAAAAAGCAAGTTATTATTTTCTTATCAATGAGACTTTCTTTTTTTTTATGGCTTGCTGTTGCTCTTACGAGACAACTCTGCCAATGTCAAGTGATTAAATAGACACGTTTCTTAGAAAATTGGTTGAGTAATAAGCTGGTTCTCTTCAATTAATTGAGTTTGGGTTATTATTAAACACCATCTAAAACAAACAAAACGTACACTGACATACACATTTAGACAACACAAACTTTGTTAATTGTGAGATCAATGAGACAAGGATTGACGTGGAACTTTGTCACTCAAGGGGCACATATAGTTGGCTTACCGTTATTTGGCACGTGGCAAAAGTCGGAACTAATGCTGTTTTGACGTTTTTCATACAAAAACGGTGTACAACGCCTTCCTGTCAATGTCATTGAAGTGCCTTCTGATCCTATTCGCACTATAAACAGCTCAATAAGTATTTTTCATACAACCGTGCTCTCTTCATGGATTCTTAAATTTTTTTTTTTTTTATTCCAAACTTCATCATCATCTATCTATCGCTCCGGAGCCTGGGCTCCACTTTTCTGCTTCTACTTCTCCACTTCGCACGATCTTGTGCATCCAATGTGATCAATTTATGGGCACGCATGTGTCATCATCCCTTACGACGTCAAGCCAAACCTTAGGTCTACCCCTTCTGCCGGGACCCGGTGGTGATGGCGGCATGGCCAGACATGTTTCCTATGTCATCATTATCAGTCCATTTAAGTCCCCACTGCTGGGGCACGGGCCTCCCTCAATCACATGAGGGGTAATACGGTATATGACTATTTTTTTTTTATTTTTGCAATCAAAAGACCTTTCAATGATAGAAATATCGTTGAAAGAATCACTTGATTCTCATTTAAACTATCTGAGATATAACAACTTTAAAATCACATTATTTTGGGCAAACCCAAAACGCTCCATACAAATGGCTACTTAAATATGACGTCACACCTAAGTATTTTGTATGCGTTTCATTTGAATTTTGTATGGTAGCTATGTCAAATGTTTCGTTTATGTCAATGGTTCTATTATAATAATTGGTGCAAATTGTATGGGTTATTCAATGGTATAATTATTTTTTAATAATTTCATACTTTTAAAATGGACTTGCCCATGAATCTTTGAATGACCATAAAACCGGCTAGACCTTATATTTTTAATTGAGAATTTTTGCCATTGGCACATATTGACCTATATTTTGATAAAATATTTTGTAAAATCTTGAGCTTAGTCATATACCCTATTCGTATTGCCATACTCACCACGCGTGGCAGACGGGTTGGCGAGGGTTTAGATATAAATGCAGCGTTTTCCTTCTCTGGGTGCTGATCCTGCCAGCAGCTTTACCTTAGTCGCCTTTTACGACACCTCGGTAAGAGTGAGGGTGGCCTATTCTACTCTGCCGGGGACCACACGGCCTATTTCCTATGTACCTGTCCGGTTTTCGCAGGACATGGTCGTACTGACGTAGGCGACTCTCCAAAGTTTGTCTGCTATGTCACGGACATGAAGGCTCCCACGTATGCGTGAGTTTCTCACGCGGTGTTTCCGCGTAACTCCACACATCCACCGCAGCATGTTCATGTCCGTGACATGCAGCTCCTGCTGTCTCGCTCTAGTACAGGCCAATACTTACTGCCATACAAAAGAACCGGTCTAATGATGGACTTCTACCGGAGGCCCAATGGGGGGAAGGGGAAAAGGTTGGCAGCACACTTGTGACTCCACTGGTGTTGCGGGTGTCCATGGGCGGCGGAATTGCTTACCATCAGGTGATCCGTCTGCTCGTCTGCCACCTCTTATATAATAAAAAAAAAACACTCAGTCTGGCTCTAAGCAATACGATCACAAAATTAATTCACAAAGTATATAATAATAATATAACTTATATCACGTTCCCAGTCCACAACCCCATAATTGGAGCAATTATGTACGGACAACCACACATCAATCTTAATATATGTCGATTTCCTTTAATCGATTCTCACTTGTTAATTAAGTTAATTATTATTGAGGGAATTAGACAGATTGTAGTTACCTGATGTTTGGTTGTCTGTACCTACCTTTATTTTAAGTTACAAAAATCCGCGCCGACCTTAAGTCTTGTTGCAAAAAAATGTTAAGGTGTTGCGCGTAATGGAAGGTCCCGGTTTCGATTCCCGGTCGGGTCAATTAAAACTCACTTTTTAAGTCTCTCTGTGTGCTGAGGAACTTATTTATTGTCAGTTAGACGATTTGTCTTAATTTTATTAAAATTAGATACCTAGATAGAGTATACCTAGATACTCTTGTTACAGAACTTTCTTAAAATCTTGCTTTTATCTTCTACCTATAGTGGCCCCAGGGTTATTTGGCACGTGGCAGAAGTCGGAACTAATATAGTTTTGACATTTTCTCATAGAAAACATGTACAACGCCCCACCTGTATTTTTTTTTGTCAATAGGCTAACGCTTGACCACAATCGCACCTGATAGAAAGCGACGATGAGGTCTAGGATGATACGCGTTTGCCTTAAAGGGGCCCGGTCACTCATCAATGTCATTGAAGTCTGCCGAGTCGCATTCTTATCTTTAATATTATACCTACGAGTATTTGCTTAGGTGCCGCGCTGGTATTGTGCATGGGAGGTTATTCTTTAGTATATAGTAGAATAAGTTAATGTATTAGTTAGATAATAAACATCTGTCGACGACACCGGTACACGGTAAAGCTTTAAATGCTTATGATTGTACCGAGTCTTATTACAATTTTGTAATTCATCGTCATCGTCAGCCCATTTAAGTCCCCACTGCTGGGGCACGGGCCTCCCTCAATCACATGAGGGGTAATTGCCATACTCACCACGCTTGGCAGGCGTGTTGGCGAGGGTTTTGATATAAATGCAGAGTTTTCCTTCTCTGGGTGCTGATGATCATGCCAGCAGCTTTACCTTAGTCGCCTTTTACGACACCTCGGTAAGAGTGAGGGTGGCCTATTCTACTCTGCCGGGGACCACACGGCCCCCAATTTTGTAATTATTTGTAAGTAATAAATATAAAAAAAAAGTGCCTTCTGATCGTGGTCGCACTTTACTAGTGGCCCGCCCTCACTTCGAGACTTCATTTAGCTCATTGACACGATATGAAATGTCAATTTTTATTCTTCCTGTTGGAATGTGGTGTCGAGGCCCTAACATTGACTATTTTACATACTAACTTTTAACCTCCGTTTTACACCCTTAGGGCCGATTTCTTTTTGACGGTGTCAAAGTGACGTAATTCCTTGTAATATAACCATTGGTTAAGCTATGTAACTATTGTTCAAAAAAAAATATATGTCCATTGGTTACTTTTTTCAACCATTAGTTCAGTTTAAGGTGACGGGTAGGGCACACTAGCGACGCCAATCGATTTCAAATTTTTAGCAATTCTATTTTAAACAATTTACAACCTCTAGGCAAACACTTTAACTCTGCACACATTTTGGGTCCTTTTTGTTATACGAAAAATTGATTCACGCCAAAAGTGGCCGCGTGGCGTGAAATAATTTTTCACGTACGCGTTGGACCCAACATTTGTGCATGGTTATTTAATAAATGGTATAAGTGTTTGCCGAGATGTTGTAACCCGGAATTGTCTAAAATAGATCCGGTTTAGTAGCTAAAAATCAAAATCGATTGGCGTCGCTAGTGTGCCCTACCCGTCACCTTAACAACGGATCAATAATCGGCCCGAAGGGGGTGCCTTTTCAAGTTTCTAACCCGCACCACTTTATTATAAATCGCGGACTTAAGTTATTACCTAAAGCTCAAGTCGTCCCGTTCCAATAGGCTCCAATGAGTTTAGTTCCGAAACTTTATTTAGACCGCGTTTTGAAATGAAGGAGTCATAGTTTAGACCCTGTGTTGATAGATCAGTTAGTCTTCGCTTGTAAGGAGATTTGGATGATGTTATTAAGAACATGCTATCCTATTTACTGAAGCTACCAAAACATGTTTTTTTCTTTTATATTCCACGATAAGGGAACCTTGAACTTTGTTAATATTCCTATCTTATCTCTTACCGAACGTGTATAAAGTTCTTATTACAACCCAGTAAGGATCATAATTGGTTGAATATTTCGGCACACACTCTGCTAATCCATAGATAATGTTTCCAAACATTTTTAGAATCTGTGGTCTTGAAACTTGTCTTTGGTCTTAAATAAATGAACTTGTGATAATAAGTATCTGGCTGTGTAGAACCATCGTAACAAAAAACAACATTCATTTCAATAGTAAGTATAATGCAAGAAAGGATAATGTGTCAATAAAGTCGTAAAAATAATTGATGGCGCCACTGCCGCTTTTCTCATAAGGTATGGTAACCCCATTGGTTATAATATAAAACACGGGAACTCCGTTACTACCTCAAAAATCAGTTCTTACGTTTTTCTTAACGCAGTATAAACTGCATCTTTATGCACTTTATGGTACTTTTATCATCTTTATGATAAAAGTATTTGCCTATGTGGAACAAACTTAAATAAAAATTCATTCATTTATTTAATGACAGGCAGTGTATTTTATTATCTTTGCTTTGGTGTAGTAAATAGTAGTGCGCGTTTTCACATTCCATTATCATTCATTTAACGCATCTTTGAACACGCTAACTTTACTGACGACAAAGATGTCTTGGCGGATCGATAAAACGGAACATACGATTGGCATGTGTTTGCTGTTTGTGACAAAAAACAAGTGTGTGGACTCGGCATTAAAAAGACGGCATTAGTTTTTATTTCCGCCGCTCGCCAAATCACTTTTGTCGCACTGTGCTCTGTAGATGATGTTATCTGTTATAGCCATTTTTATTTACATAACATGTTTGTCAGAAAGTAGAGGCTCCACATTCTTAGTGAAACTACGATTCTGTCAGTGTTTATTCGCAGATAATAAACATACGACTGAATACTCATTTATCAAGACGGGAATTAACACGATAAAATAAAAAAAATATATTGGAAAAATCAAGAGACAATAAAGACTTATAATTTTACGATATTTATTATGTGATTCAACATTGTGTACTCACATTTACATATCTCATTCACATTGTATGAACATTGTGTGTGTTATAATGCAACGCGAATATCACACTATGAATACTCATTGCTTTTTAAACCTATTCAGTGTGCACCAATAGCAACGTACATGCATTTCGATAAATTGTGTAAGTTATTTAAATAATATAAATTCTCCGGAGTGCAGTCGAGTATGATATTTGTAAATTATGCCGCTAAAAGTGGCCAAGTTAGTAGATTTTTTTTTATAAATTAGATTACAATTTTGGTTAAATGAGTACAACTCAAAAAAATTAAAAACTTACTCGAGTGTACTTCAGAGAGTTGTATTGTTATTTAAATAATAGTTACCGCGGGTGAGCCACGTTTCGGCAATAATGGGCCGGCCAGACCAGATATAGATAACACGGCCTTGCAGAAAACCGGCGTAAAGCACTGTGTTTCGTCGAGTGAGTGTATGAGATCCTCAATGGACAACATTTCAAAATTGCTAAGCTCTGAAACAAAAAATACCAATTCTTTGTTTACTTTTCCGCTGCTCGAATATATATTTATTAATTTTTTATATTGCTTATTTACTGAGAAGAAAATTAAAAACTAAAAAACGTAAGATGACGTCATCGGACGGCAGAATGTAAAATATTTCTTTGCTTAGCACATTATAGTTTTAAATTTACGTAATGCCAAACCCATGACATGTAACTGTCAAAAAAAAAGACAACTTGTCAACGTTGAATGTATGAATCACGTTGACAATGTTGACACTAGTATTATTTACCTTTGACAGTAGTACCTTTTTTTTATTAAAACAATGATAAGCAAAGGAATATCGCTGTATTCAGCCGTCCGATGACGTCATTTGGCGCTTACGTCTATTTAGTATAAAAAGAATTTCAATAATTATTTTATGCATGAAAATGGACAAATTTTGAAATAAGAAAAAATATGGGTCTGTTCATTTTATGTCTACTTTCATATAAAAAAACAATATGGACATGTTAAAAATATGAAATGTTGTCCATTCGGGAAAAGGGGAAATTTTGGCAGCGCACTTGTGATCCTGACTCCACTCTGAACATACGTTTATTTATCTACTCCAGATCATGGTCCTTCCTCCCTCATCTTAGTGTGTAATTCCCAGTTGCATCCAAAGGTGTCGCTTTGGAGTCCGGGGTACGCTTAGACCAAAATTCAGGATTTTCCCGTGGGTGAGCCACGCTTCGGCATGAATGGGCCGGCTCGACCGGAGTGATACCACGGCCTCACAGAAACCGGCGTGAAACAGCATTGTGCTGTGTTTCGCTGCGTGAGTGAGGGTACCGGAGGCCCAATCCGAGGGAAATGGGGGTTTAAAGGTTGGCAGCGCACTTGTGACTCCAATGGTGTCGCGGGTGTCCATGGGTGGCGGCAATCTCCTTACATCAGGTCTGCACGTCTGCCTACCTATCACATAAAAAAAAATGGGAAGTCTGGTAATTACACCAGATCATGGTTCCCGAGCATGGTCCACTCGGCTTGGCAGAAGTTCTCAAAGTCCCCCCTTTCAAAAGAAATATTCTATTCCCATATCACCTTAATATAAATAGCGAGCTAAAGTTATTACCGTACGGTAATAACTGGACACGGTAATAACGGGATGACGACATGGGCTTTTGTACTAAAGCACATGTCATCCTGTTCCAACGTGCAATGTCAAAAGGGGCTGGTACAAATTTTGTTCCGAGACTCGTTAGTTCGCAATTTGTAATAACGGGGGATAGGGTTTAGCAACCCGTTCCAAGAAGAATCTAACCAGTATTCTTTTTTCTTTTCAGGCCAACGGGCAAGCGTCGCAGGGCAAATACGTCGCGGGATCCGTAACAGGTGCGGGCGCTGACGCCGGTCTTTTCGTAGCCAACCATGCCTACTAAACACACACACAGTCCCAACCACAGACAAGGCTAGCGAAAACAGACAGTGCTGGCAACATTCGCGGTCTAATGATTGCGCGCCATTTTGTTTTATCAAGGAATAGGACGTGTCACAGAGGGGTTCAACAAATTGGGTGCCATAAAAAAAGTTATTCAAATAACGCAAAAAATGTTTAAGTTATATTTTTAAACAATATCTTTAGAAGATTTTGTGTTCCTTTAAAAGTGACGCGTCGTTTATTCCACACGGCCCAACAATGCGGTACCAAATTTGACAGATGTCAAATGACGATACTTTGACATATTTTTGTTTGTCAATCGAATCGTCCATAACCGCAAAAAATAGACCACTTACCAAGTTTTTTTTTTATGTACACTACTAGAAAGATTTAGGTAAAAGCTCTAAGTTTAAAAGCTTTGAATGTAAGCTAAAAATTCATTGGTTCTCAAATGTAAAATAGATGTAGTGTTGTTGATCGTGTATCAGAGATTATAGAAATCCATTTTAATGTACTAGTGTGCTTTATGTAATGTAGAAGTAAGCATCCAAACGTATACATACTCGGTTGCAGAGATTAAAAAAACGCTTAAAATTTTTATAAGGCATTTATAAAAATTTAACTATGTCATATGAATTCAATAATTCGATTACAAACAGAATATTCTTTGCAGACGAGTACAGTATACTTGTAAACAATTAAAAAAATGTTAGTAACTAATTAAATGTTGTTGAAAACACAAATTATTATGAAATTTTATTTTTGAAATCATTGTAATAGGTACCTAAGTATTAAAAGAAATTATGGTAAATTGTTAATTTTATATTATCATTTTATTGATTTAATATTTATTATCATATTAGTTCGTAATGCAATTTTGATATTTTTAAGACTATAAAAATATAATCTTGATCAGGTATTGTAGATTTGTTTTATTTTTAACCTAGTAGCAAATGAGTAAAGATGGAAGACACAAAACACATCACATTTTATGCGAGTCATTCCGGTTGGATCTTCTATATCTGATATGCTGGGCAATCCGTTTTATTATTTTTTTTTTATTCCGATAATGTCTAACACATTATTTAGGACTGTCCGCAACAAAAGATTTTAATTCAAATACCTACATTTAATTTAATTATGTCCGTTGACTTGACAGCAGAGAAAAGTGTGTAGTCGCCCACGGTTATTTGGCACGTGGCAAAAGTCGGAACTAATACGGTTTTGACATTTTCCCATGGCAAAAATGTTGTACTGATGTACAGTGGCGGACAGGTCAAGCTATACAAAACTGTCAAATTTCCTCAATCGATTTCGAACTCAATGTGTAACAATATAAGGCGAATGAAGAAATTTGACAGTTTTGTATAGCTTGATGTGTCCGCGACTGTACATGGATAAATGTTGTCAAAGTCACTGAATTGCCTTCTAATCGTGGTCGCACTGTAGGCACTCACTACACGTTTCTACTACTCTACTCTGCTCTATATTTTTGTCTCTGCCAAGTAGGTCAGACCGGAATGGCAAAGTACGAAGAGGACCCGACCGAAATAACTATTTTTATTAAGTCCATCATTCTCCTTTATTGAGAAATTATTAGCGTTATGGTTGTATAGAACAAAATGCACGACGCGAGTAGGAGGTACGATCAGCGTCAAAACTAGCTTAACATTTTAGGACCATGAAATGTTTTAAAAAAATGTTGCTTAGAATTTCCACTCTATTGGCGAGGCAAAGATTGTCACTAGCACATCTGGTGTCAATTTTTGGAAGCTGTCTAAGAACGACAAATTGAAAGTTTTCCATACAACTTTACGGGATAGTGGTTAATATTCTCTTTATTTTTTAATTCTCACAACATCTCATACATTGACCTGGTTCCGTACTAAGTATCGTAAGCACTTGTGTTACAGATATCAGACAACAGAGGAACACAAATATATACTTAAATACATATATTACACCCAGACACTGAACAATCACAAGTGTTCCTCGCACGAATGTTTGTCCAGGGTGGGGATCGTACCCACGACCTTTGGCTTAAAAGGCAGGGTCACTACCAATTGCGCCATCCGGTCAGTCAATATCAATCATAAGATACAATTAAAGCATCGGTAGAATATACCAGAACATTGCGTTCTGGGGAGGAAATACATATTAAACAGTGAAACAGGAAAATATTTAGTGATCAGAAGAGTTTCGTTTGATGAAAATCATATTTCAATTATTTGTTTTTTTTATTGTCTAGTTAATGTTTATTTCAAAATAATAAATTTAGGCTTGTTATCGAATAAATTATATGTAATTATGACACGATTTTCAAAAAAAAACTAAAGCAGTGTGTAGGTAGGTACTGACTGTATTACAATTTTATTTACTGTCAGGAAAATAGTTTGTAGCCTGAAAATGATGAGAACAAACTGAAATTGGCTTGATTATTCTTAAAGCAGTCTTCAACATAAATGTTTAACTTCATATTTTTGTCTTTTGGGAACTTATTCCCGACGCTGCGTACGTAGGTATTACATTGAGGAACGCAATAACACTTAGAATAGAATAGAAAAATGTTTATTTGGCACCAAAAATACAGATAACAAAATATCAAAATAAAATAGACTTAGAATAGAATAGAAAAATATTTATTCAGTGTAAACATAAAATTAGTAAGATAGAAAAAATAATTAAATTAAACATAGGTACAAAACATTGAAAAGGAATATACTAAGCATGTGTCGGGGGTCAAAAACTCCCCGACGCTGGTCTTCCGTATATCCCTCCAGAGTGAACACTACTGCACGCAGGCAGAAATCAGTCTTAAACTTATACTTAAAATCAAATAACAAAATGTGGTATTTCTGTTTTATTATCACCCGCTGTATATATATTATTTACTCGTGAACATGATTAAATCAAGACTTTAACCAAATATTAACCACACAACCAACCTACTTACTTTAAATTTAGCAATGTCGTTCCTAGAGAGCTTCCAATTATCGCCGCTAGGGGAAGGCGCATAATCGTTGCCTCGCCAATACAAATCTATAAACATTTCTCATGTCATTACTCGTTTTATCTAAGAAAACAGATTGTACTAAACAACATTGGTTATACAATGACTGTTGGATATTTTAATCTTAGCTTAAAAACTTTTCTTTACAAAACGTTACGTAATTAAATTCCCGTGTTAAAATAGAACATTTTTGTGGACGATTTCAACAAGTTTGTTTACAACACTGGCTCTCAAACTCTATTCATCAACGCAAGAGCCTTTAACTTTACACTTATTCTCCGAAACAGTCTTTTCGCACTGTAAAGTGGTGTATTAAGTATTTTCGGCCGATAGACGCAAATGTACATTTAAATATTTAATCAATTTTTTTTTATTGTATAGTATGTTTTATTGTAATGAAGTTTAATTATATTAATTTATTTAATATCTATATTATTTTATAATGTAATAATCATAGTAATAAAATTGATAAATTCGTTAATGTTTAAATGATAATATTTATTTGTTAGTGTGTAGTTATTCTCTTTTTTTTTTAAATTTAAATGTATTTGGTTATTATAGATAATTTGATTTATTTAATAAACATATAATTCGGGAACGAAGGCGTCAAAATTTGACTTCCTCTTTCACAACTTAAATTTACAACTTAAGAAACATTTTTTTCTTTTGTAATGACGTTATTATGTACCACAATGACTATGTGACCTAGCTGGATCTACGCTCGTTAGACGGCATAGACAGCAGTGCATTGTACCTACTGACTAATGAGTTACGGTCAGGTATTGGGATTCCCTCTTGCGGGGTTTTCTTCTACCAAGAAGCCGACTTACTCACGAAACCACTAGGGGTTGCCGTAGGTACCTACTGTGGTGTCGTTAGCACACAACAGTGGCAAAGTATATGTTGTACTTACCTACGCATCTGTAACACTTCCTTTTAAGCAAACAATGTATTACTAAACGTCCCATATTCTCACGTAGCTCTGGACCAAGTCTATGATCGTCTTCGGATAGAATCTAACTTTTTTAGAGCCTTCTCCCGTCCCCATAGAATTCATTGCCCCCTGGGGGCAGTGCCGTGAATTGGGGGCTACCGGTGCCCAGGCACAGGGCGAAGAGTCTTGGGGGCGCAAAAACAGTCAGATCTCGAAAGACAGAATCGCACAGGCAGAAAAAGTATGTAGTATGTTACGTGACTCACATGATGAGGGTTATTAAAACACAAGCGAGATTTTAGAAAGCGAGCCTTGGTGAGTTTTTTAATGGTGTTTGCAAGTGTTCTAATACCATGTTATGTGCAGTACCTATACGGAAACTATTTTCACTTTTTGACAATATAATAAATATTGATGACTTTTCCCTAATTTCGGCAGCTGTTGCATTACCCATACTTATTGACTTTCTTTAAAGCTATCAATATTATGAAGCCTGTCAAAATGTGTTTTCTTTTGGTCTCTTAATTTAAAGATTATGAAATAAGTGTAGATAGTCTATTTACGGCACTGCCCCCAAGGTGGGCTTAAACCATTTTAGAAACGATCAGTGTACTTAATTCTCTTTTCACAAAACACTGGTCCGCAAAGTTTGCAATAGGTATAACTGTACATTACAATAGCTCCTTTCCGAAATTAGAGAGAACTTACAAAGACGTTTCAAAGTGCTATTTCGGGACCGATGACATAATAGCACCAATGGGTACAAGTAACAGGTAAAAGGCTTCGTATTGTGTTAGGAGCGTTGCAAGTTTCAGTATTTCAATACCCGTAAAGACATTTATTGTTAATATTCGTACAGAACGTTTGTATGGTGATGCAATCTGTTTCAATGTTAGGTACTTACTACTTATCTCAATTAAATGAGATAAAGTAGGTTTTTAGTGTGTAATAGAAAACGCACTTCAATCCGATTTAAAACAATTATTTCTAAGTTATTATTATTATGTGAAATTAACAAAGAGAAATAGGTGGAAAAAGACAATTTAATGTCTGATTTTTTCTCATTTCTATATATTTATAATTCTTATTGCAATAGTTGTAACCTATGGTCCAAGACATTTCAAAGTTTCGTATCATGCATACATCTTTCTACAAATAAAAATATTAAGTTATAAAATCATTAACTTTTTTGTGTTCGTACTCTTCCAAAAGTACAAGTATACCTACAATATATGGATGGATCTGGGAGAGGACTAACGACCACGAGCGTCAATGACAGGAAAGGAAGACAGATGAAGTTACTAAAAAAGGATCAGTTGGGAGAGGGTTTCAGTTTTCAAGGAAGTGTGCTTTGACCCGAGCCTTAAAGATGGGCAGGGATGGGGACTGTCTAATTGGTAGGGGTAGGGAGTTCCATAGGCGAATTGACTGGACATATAATGTAGCACAGTGGTGATCACAATAGATCAAACTGGTCGCAGTGATACTAGTCTGAATAGAGCCTGCATAGCCGCCGGCTAAAAACAAAACAAGGCTCGGTAAACTGGGGAGATCTTTAGAAGGTGACCCATTTCCATCAATAAGTACCTAAGAGCATTTTAAAATCTTAATTACTTGGTGGTTGCTGTGCGAGCAGTGACACCCAGTAATGGGTTCAAATCCGGTCAAGGCGGGGGCACGGTAACGTCGCGGAGCCCGTGACACCGGGGCGTAATTTAAATACTTAGGCGTAGTGTTGTGGAACTATCGATAGTTTCCCTATAGAGTATTGCTATTTGTTAAAACTATCGATACTATCGATTGGAAAATTTGATCAATAGGTACTATTGATAACTACAACACTGTCGATACTATCGATTGTTTAATGTGTTTTCTAACAGAATTAATCAAAACTAATCAATGCTACCGATGGTATCGATAGTTTTGTACTATCCATAGTCAGCTATGTTTCGATAGTATTGCTGCCTGATTAAATGTGTCCAATACTATCGATAGTATCGGACATTAAACAACCGATAGTATTTGCGTTATTAATAGTATTGATCTAATTTTACTATCGATACTATTGATTTTACTTTTACTATCGATAGTCTGTCGTTAGACTATCGATAAAGGACTATCGATAAGCAACACTACTTAGGCGTAGATGTATGTTCTACTAGATGAGCCTTTTTCTAGAGGTTTTCTTTTTTTTGTAACATAACCATTGTCCTACTGCTGGGCAAAGGTCTCCCTCGAGTCTCTCCATTGATATCAAGTTTATCGTCATCTCTGATCAATCTAGGTAAAAGTTGTTAAGGTGACGGGTAAGGGCACAATTAGCGACGCGAAAACTGATTCACGCCAAAACGACCACATTTGGCGTAAATCAATTTTTCGCGTACAAAAACAGACCTAACATTTGTGCATGGTTATTTAAAAAATAGTATGTGTTTGCCGAGAGATTGTAACCCCGAAATTGTTTCAAATAGATCTGGTTTAGTAGCTAAAAATTAAAATCGATTGGCGTCGCTAGTGTGCCCTACCCGTTACCTTAATAGTGGTAATTCTCGGACATTCGACATTGAAGACGAATGTCCTAATGAAATCTCTAAGCTTGAGTCATCATCAGCAACCCACACTCGTCCACTGCTGGACATAGGTCTCCCCTAATGCACGCCACTGCTCCCGATTTTCGGCCACTCTCATTCAGCCCACACCAGCCAGCCATCGAATGTCATCATCCCATCTTGTCGCAGGGCGTCCTACACTACGCTTACCGAGTTGCGGTCTCCACTCAAGGACTTTGCGGCTCCAACGGCTGTCAGTTCTGCGTCTAATATGACCAGGCCACTGCCACTTCAGTTTGCTAATTCGGCAAGCTTGAGTACCTACCAACATTAGGTTGTCATTTATAGGTTTAGGTTTTACGCAAGTTTTTTTTTTTTCATTCACATTTGTAAATTTCAAGTTACTTCCATTATCGGAAACATCTTTGTCCTGTTCACTCATTCCACTAGATGTTGTTTTATGTCTTTCTCTGCTTATTTATTGAGGAGAACTATCAGACTGTGAACAGTCAAATAATGGCACATAGGGTTTGATCTGTTTTAATGGGCACTGACAGTTTATTAAGCTAATGAGTAATTAATTTTGCTTGATTGACCTATTTGTGGCTCATTATTATTTTTTTATTATATAAGTCTTCTTTTTCAAAGGCTCGATGCTTTGATAAAAACATCGGTGGTAATGATGATATTCATGGGCCGAAGCCAAGTGAAAATCATCTAATTGATTATTTATAGAGGTGAGATTGCTTCAATTATGTTATAAGGTAAGTTTTTACTTCTGCAATCCAAAAAAAGGTAGGTATAAGCTCGCTATTTTTCATATCAAAATTTATCACCTAAGTATATTATTCTGAAAATAAAACTTTAGGGCACCTAAGGAAGATCTCGTGCTGTCATATTATTTGTTGCTAGATTCAATTTACAGTACAATAAATAGGATAGTACTTCACTTCACATTATCTGAGATAGCATCGAAAGAAAAGAAGGCTTTGAATAAATTAATGAATATAATTTTCTTTCTACTGGCCGTGTGGTCCCCGGCAGAGTAGAATAGGCCACCCTCACTCTTACCGAGGTGTCGTAAAAGGCGACTAAGGTAAAGCTGCTGGCATGATCATTAGCACCCAGAGAAGGAAAACTCTGCATTTATATCAAAACCCTCGCCAACCCGTCTGCCAAGCGTGGTAATTATGGCAATTACCCCTCATGTGATTGAGGGAGGCCCGTGCCCCAGCAGTGGGGACTTAAATGGGCTGACGATGACGATGAT
Source organism: Marasmia exigua (assembly GCA_019059595.1). Lineage (NCBI taxonomy): Eukaryota > Metazoa > Arthropoda > Insecta > Lepidoptera > Crambidae > Marasmia > Marasmia exigua. The sequence continues at coordinate 14,226,222 of CM032483.1, read as the reverse complement.
GACGAATTTTCTCTCTCTCTTCGGTCGATTCCCTCACTGCTGAAGATCGTGACTCCTTCCGATTTTGTCGACCAGCTGTCGCCATCGGCTGCGCTCCGCCGCTCAGTGCTGGGCAGTGCTTATCGGGATCTCGAACTGTTTCGCTATATGGTCTGACCATCGCTGGGGACTACGGCCTCTTGGTCTTCTCCCTTCCACTTTCCCCGTCACAATCAAGCGCTCTAAATTGGCAACAACGAAAGCGACCTTATCACTATGAGCGATCTCTTCCAGATGATCTTATTATAAAAATGTGTACTAGTATCAGCCATGGAAAACCGAGACGCTCTCAGCATAACACCCCGGAGACTCGTGGAAATCTGACCCTGTATAAACGGGAAAAGGCGTGGAGGGACAAGGACATCACTCGTTACCATGACATTTAAATCCATGTGCAAAATGTAGAATTTATCAAAAATCTACATCCCACGGTTTTGCTGCCTTTACCGACGTGTTCAATATATAATATCCATTGCACGTCTTAAACGTATCTACTTACTGCCCACGCCGCGATAAGAGCTACTCGTAACTCTTCCATTTATAGAAATTCTTCTAATAAAGGTTAAGCTGTTTTATTGAGATCTAAAAGTGGATATCAGAAGGGACCATCCTACCATCTTAGAAAGCCAGCATTCGATTCGCTAATGTACACTGCCAAAAACCCCTGGAGGTATTCTCGTGGTCCCATCATTTTGTCCCATAATAAGACCACACTGCTTCTCGTAGTCTCATTACTATTTACGGTTGTAATTGATCCCTGCACAGACAAACAATTATAACGAATGAAAAACAAGTGAACGTAAAAAGAACGAAGGAAACAAATTAACACCGGAAAAGGAAAATGAATATAGGAAAAACAAATGTGCAACGGAAAAACAAATGAGCAACGGAAAAACATATGAGCAACGGAAAAACAAATGAGCAACGGAAAGACAAATAAAGCAACGGAAAAACAATTGAGCCTCGGAAAAACAAATGAGCATCAGAAAAACAAATGAACCTCGGAAAAAAATGAGCACCGGAAAAACAAATGAACCTTTGGAAAAACAAATAAGCTTTGGAAATACAAATGAGCACGGGATAACAATTGAACATAAGAAAGACAAAATAAAAACTAGTGAACAGCCACTAACTTGTTTTACCTAAGCCAGGATACTTACGACGAGGGTGGCCTCAAGTAATCTCACAGAAAATCCCGAACCCTTTCGTGATGGCTTTATAGTAGATGCGAACAAGTATAAAACCATACACTCGCACCATAGTTTTACTCCGTATTTTTCCATGCAAGCCACCTTGTACCGTAGCAATTATCCAGTCGGTTGGGCCCACTCCATTTCATGGTTCAGCAGAGATCGGTTCGACTGCATAGTAATTATCCGTAGCTGGAAAATTTGCTTATGCCACAGTAAATGTAGTGATGACCAGGGGGAATAAAGGTAGCTAACGAGTCTTTCCGTTTTGCCGTGAAATGTTGTTTTGCCTTTTATGATTTTGGAATCACGTAGAGAAGAATAGCGAATATCTTTTCTTTTTATGTAATAGGTGGTAGCACACGATGATGCAGAATATAAATGTTAATATTCTGTCACAGATACTCGAAGTAATAGTCCAAAAATACTTTAAAACGGTTTCAGAGGAAAAACGTCACGCGAATAGTTTCCCAATAGGGATTCGTCGCAATCTCTTCTATAGGCTCTTCCATGGAGAGTGCTCGGTGGAGCTCTTCTATATCATGCCGGGATCACTATTCTACAATCGCACGACTAGACGACATGGTAAACTTCGCCAATACTACCTGGAACAAAGCCCTTCTAGAACGATTGGTTTCCAGCGCTCCTTTTTCTCTCGCTCGTGCAAACTCTGGAATTTGCAGTCGCGGTGTTCCCTGATCGCTATGACATTTCCTTTTATAAACGAGATTTGAAAAGAGTTCTTCTTTCACGGTAGGCAGCGGCATGACTGTGCTCCGGCATGGTTGATGTCAATGAGCGGCGGTTACTGTTTACCTTCAGATGGGCCGCAAGCACGTCTGCCTATTAAAAGTAATAAAAAAATATAAATTGGTTATTCTTTGCTGAATTTTGTCATAAATTCTGGTCGGCATATAATGATAATTCAGTTCAACTAGTTATCATTCTATCCCGTTGGCGACACAAAAATATTTTGCCCATACAATTTATTATACCTATTTAACTTCTAGTCCAAGGAAGGTTTACCTACTTTCCTAGATTACGATAAACAGTTCAATCTTTAGCTAAATCGGCCCAGCTGTTACCGAGTTTTAGCGAGAAAAATGAACAGCAATTAATTTTTATATTGCGAGTATCGATGAATGGACAACATTTCAAAATTGCTGAGCTATGAACTAAAAAATACCATTTCTTTGTTTACTTTTCCGCTGCTCGAATATATATTTATTCATTTTTTATATTGCTTATTTACTGAGAAAAAATTAAAAACTAAAAAACGTAAGATGACGTCATCGGACGGCAGAATGTAAAACATTTCTTTGCTTAGCACATTATAGTTTTAAATTTACGTAATGCCAAACTCATGACATGTAACTGTCAAAAAAAAGACAACTTGTCAACGTTGAATGTATGAATGACGTTGACAATGTTGACACTAGTATTATTTACCTTTGACAGTAGTGCCTTTTTTTTATTAAAACAATGATAAACAAAGGAATATCGCTGTATTCAGCCGTCCGATGACGTCATTTGGCGCTTACGTCTATTTAGAATAAAAAGAATTTCAATAATTATTTTATACATGAAAATGGACAAATTTTGAAAAAAGAAAAAATATGGGTCTGTTCATTTTATGTCTACTTTCATATAAAAAAACAATATGGACATGTTAAAAATTTGAAATGTTGTCCATTAGCCATAGTTGCATGTCCTTCGTCCCATCTCTACACTATGCATAGGTGTAGTGAACTCAATGCATCGAGTGACATTGCATAATGGAAAATTTTACGAAGGTGAAAACGTACGATCATACTTACCATACCATCATCATCATCATCATCAGCCCATTTAAGTCCCCACTGCTGGGGCACGGGCCTCCCTCAATCACATGAGGGGTAATTGCCATACTCACCACGCTTGGCAGACGGGTTGGCGAGGGTTTTGATATAAGTGCAGAGTTTTCCTTCTCTGGGTGCTGATGATCATGCCAGCAGCTTTACCTTAGTCGCCTTTTACGACACCTCGGTAAGAGTGAGGGTGGCCTATTCTACTCTGCCGGGGACCACACGGCCATACTTTACCATATTTGGAATTTTTACTAAGGCGAAAACGTACGGTGTTACTTTTTTAGGGCAACAGCCTCGTTAAGATAGGGGCAGGGAGTGGGCGAGACATCTTGGCTGATTGTTAACTGGCGTATGCGGGCTGTGTTCGTTTTTAACTTGTACAGACAGGCAGACATGTACTGGGGGTACTGCAATCTCTCAAATGTCCTCAATTGATATGATAACGTTTCGTTTTTGCGTCATTTACTAACACATCAACATCGTCCGTGGAAGAGGCACTCGTGGGCATGAATGGGCCGTACCAGAAACCGTTGTCAAACAGCGCCTGCGCTGTGAACTTTCCCCGAATGAGTGAGGATTTTTTTTGCTGATATGTGGCAGACGAGCAGACGCCTCTAGACACCCGCGACACTAGTGGAGTCACAAGTACGCTGCTAACTTTTTAACCCCCCTTTCCCCGGATTGGCCCTCCGGTACCCTCACTCACGCAGCGAAACAGCACAGTATTTTCGTCTCATTATTTGGCAGCCCGACGCTGGTCTTCCGTATGTCCGTACAGAGTGAGCACTATTGCACGCATGTAGCAATCTTAGTACTCCTCGTAGTCTAGAACTAAGACTTAAAATTAAATTAAATAGGGAACTGTGGTATTTCGTATGTACAGAGATAGAATAAATTGTAAACCGTTATTCAGGAACCGCGGCTTACTACCACTACCGGCAAAATGTGTTGCTTTTGAAAACACATAATAAATTTATTTATGAAAGCTACATAGTGAGACAAATTCCAGGTTAAAAAGAGATCCTTATAGGTTAGTTTTAGGTGTTATCCCAAGATCTGACAAATATAAATAAAGTTGTTTGAGAATGGGTATTGAAATATACAACAAAATTCTAAAGGATATTAAAGAGCTCTCAGTCAATTGTACAAATGGCTTAGTGACCAAAATTTTTATGACATCGGAGATTTAATTGACTATAAATTTTAGTAGTCATTTTTTAATTGAATATTTTAAAAATAATAAAAATAATGTATGTAATTGACAATTTTGATATCAATTTTATTGACATTGATATTATATTTATTATAAATGCATAGATAAATAATAATATGTACCTATGCGTTAATATTTGCATGCTAATAAACTTGGCAAAATGCGTAAAACTCAAATTTATATAATAACTGTAAATACCATGTTTTAATGCAAATAAATGATTGAATTTAATTGTATAGATAATGGAGTTATCAAAGGAAATTGGAAAACCGAAGCCAAGTTCATAACTATCCTTTACCCTACTAAAAGGTGACATGATGACTGTCATTTATTATTCATTTCTTTTTTTAGGGTTCGTCGAATTTTTGAGGGGAAAGTTATGATATGGGCATAGGCATATAATTGCCTCCCTACATATCGTTGAAAATTGTTCTTTGACATGCATATGATAGGGTATGTGTGGTAGGTATTTGGAAACTAGATGAAGTATTCTAGTTGAATAAAATGATAGCTTAGGTACATTTGCATTCATTTGCTACACGCATTATTTATGTGTCTTTCACGACAAAATTTGGTAAATTCTTGAATGTCATAAAAGCAATTATGTATCAAAATTTCAATCATTATCCTTCTGATAGAATTGAATGGAAGACTTTGAACACTGTTTGGAAGTAAGTTGTACAATTGGATACACACGCTATAGCTGTTTCTAGCGAAACAGGTTGTAGCTGAGGGTGGTACAGCCAATTTCCATGAGTATCTCCTCGAGCCAAAACTACTATTTTCACATTTTTTCAAGAAAAAAAATCATGTTTTTCTTTGTAAATAACAACATTTTCTGAGCGCTTTTTATCCCTTAATTTTTTCTGAACCGGGCCGAATGAGTCCATTCAAAGCTTTTAAAGCATTTATTTATTTGCATAGAACAGGTACCTACACAGTACATGATGGTTTATTATTGAAAATAAGAATCTCTATTCAGTTAATATAATACTAGCTGTTTCACGCGGTTTCACCCGCGTCCCGAGGGAACTACTTCCCGTACCGGGATAAAATATAGCCTATGTTACTTCTGAATAATGCAGCTTTCTAATGGTGTAAAAAATATTGCAATCGGTCCAGTAGTTTTTGAGTTTATTCATTACAAACATACAAAAATACAAATCTTTCCTCTTTATAATATTAGTATAGAAGTATAGATTAACTTACAAATTGGTTACAATTATAAAATTCATTTAAATTATAAAACGTTTTATCCACCAGCCATTGCCGTAATTTTTTTGTCATCAAACCCGCAGGTCCACATTTTTTTATACACTTTGACACACGCAATATCAATTTTTCTGGGTAAACTATACCATTTAGCCGTCAGCTACTTACTTACATGCTATTATCTCCTCTGAGATTGTTGTTTGTCAGATAGCGAAGTTTTTTTCTTATTGGAGCATTTCCACGTTTATTGTGGAGTAGGTACTTGGAGAATGGTCGTTCACTGTTCGTTTATATTTACTTTTTACCGACTTCTAAAAAGGAGTAAGTTGTCGATTCGTCGGGATCAATTTTTAGGGTTCCGTAGCCAAAATGGCAAAAACGGAACCCTTATAGTTTCGTCATGTCCGTCTGTCCGTCTGTCCGTCTGTCCGTCTGTCACAGCCGATTTACTCGGAAACTATAAGTACTACAGTGATGAAATTTGATGGGAATATTTGTTGTATGAACCGCTACAAAAATATGACACTAAATAGTAAAAAAAAGAATTGGGGGTGGGGCCCCCCATACATGTAACTGAGGGATGAAATTTTTTTTTTCGATGTACATACCCGTGTGGGGTATCAATGGAAAGGTCTTTTAAAATGATATAAAGTTTTCTAAAAAACATTTTTCTTAAAGTGAACGGTTTTTGAGATATCAGCTCTCAAAGTCGTAAAAAGTATGTCCCCCCCCCCTCTATTTTTATAACTACGGGGTATAAAATTCTAAAAAAAATAGAGGTGATGCATGCTAATTAACTCTTTCAACGATTTTTGGTTTGATCAAAGTATTTCTTATAGTTTTTGAGATAGGTTGATTTAACTGTAATTTTGGACTTTGCTGCTACGGAACCCTTTGTGCGCGAGCCCGACTCGCACTTGGCCGGTTTTTTTTTTCTGAGATTGCGGAGGTCTTATTGCTGGTAGCAATATTGAGAAGAGAAAAAAAGTGAACTGTATATTTATATTAAAATGTAGATATAATATTAATACATAAATAAACACAATATTATATAGAGATTAGGAGTGACACCATGGCGTCACAGAAAACCGGCGTGAAGCAGCACTGTGCTGTTTCGCTGCGCCAGTGAGGGTACCGGAGGCTCATTCAGGGGAAAAGGGCAAAAGCAAAGGCTTAAAAGGTTGGCAGCGCACTTGTGACTGGTGTCACGAGTGTCCATGGGCGGCGGCAAGTGCTTGGTGATCCGTCTGCTCGTCTGCCACGTATGACATAAAAAAAACATATACATTAATATAAATTATATGGAGCTTAGACGGGCCATCGACTACTACCGATGAGTAGACCTGTAAAAAAAACAAAAATAAAGTTTAAAAACTAAAACCCGACTACCAAAAAAAGTGAAACAAGCTTAATATTATAATTCTATGGCAAAAAGAAAATTGTCTCTGCTGATATTATTATGCCGTATCGCCGTGGTCGCATGCCACATTGATTTTATTTTATTATTATAATAAATATGTTTTGCTACAGTATGTGGCATACGACCACGGCGATACGGCTTAATAATTTCAGCAGAGACAATTGTCTTGTTTCGTACTTTTTAGAGCATGTTTTTTATGGTAGTCTGGTTTTAGTTTTCAAACTTTATTTTTATTTAACATATTTTTAGTTATGTAAATATAATTACATATTTAAAATGTGCTAAAAAGCTCTTTTCTCTTTGATTTAATACCCCACACGGTACCGTCAAGCAAATTTTTCTTAGTTCCTTACTCTTAGTCCCTTATAACCAGAAGACAATCAACACGCTTCTAACGACACCTCATTTGTTCAAATATGATAAGTAGTTAAAAGTTATAAGGGAAGAGATGGACAACCATACATACAGTACAAAATCATAACCCTTCTTTTTTCTTCGCCGTAGTCGGGTAAAAACGAAAGATTTAAAGTTATTGCTATTTAATTTTTAAAAAGTGAGTTCAGATTCCTACATTGTCTTATCAATAAAAAAAATTAATGCACAGACTTTAGATGGCTAGGTATTACTAAAAACCCACTCGTGTCTGTAATTTCCTTTTGCATTTGACACCCAAGTGTCTTAGTCAAGTATCGTCTCATTTCAAAATGTTGTATGAAAATTATAATTTTAGCTCATATAATTATTTATGTTAAATCTTAGCTATACTTAATGAAAGCAGTCGTCTCATTACCCTCTAATCTAAAGCGAGTTCTCATAATTTAACGCTTAACGCGTCCCCTTTTAGGGGTGTTCAACCTTTAACATAATTCATACTTGAACACTTTGTAATTAAGTTGAAATCAGCTTTTCGGTATAATTTTCAGGCTATCGTACTTTATGTTGGGTGCTATGTCCCCGCGAAGTGGGTGCTGAAAGTCTGAAAGACACTGATCTAATATAGGTACCTACCTATTAAATTGCCGTTATGTGTGGCGATTTTCATAGAAGTTGTATTTTTCTACACTAGCTTTTTTTTAATTTGTAAAGTATCTATTAGTAATAAGTAATAAGGTGACGGGTAGGGCACACTAGCGACGGCAATCGATTTTAATTTTTAGCTTCTAAACCGGATCTATTTTGAACAATGTCTGGGTTACACCCAGAAATTGTAACCCTAACTAGCGACACCCGAATGGTGTCGCTAATTAGGGCTACCCGTCGCCTTAACTGAGATTTAATAGACTTTGTTTAGGAACGTGTAGGATAGTTTTTCAGAAAAAAATGTTTTTATCGATAAGTTATTATTGATAAAAACGTCAATTCTGACAAGTTTAAAAAGGGTAATTTATTTTATACGAGTGAAATGTGATTCCATGAGATTTGGTTCTTCTTTTTGAATAATTTGTACAACGCGTAAAAGCGCACATAGGCATTTTAGTAACCTTTATCCCAGCTTTATAACAATTATTAAGGTGACAGGTAGGGCACAATAGCGACGCCAGTTTTTAGCTACTAAACCGGATCTACTTTTTTAAACAATTTCGGGGTTTCAATCTCTCGGCAAACACTTTTACTATTTATTGAATACTTATACTTAACTTTTGGGTCTGCTTTTGTACTAGAAATATGAATTACCGCCAAAAGCGGCCACTTTTGGCGTGAATCAATTTTTCGCGTATAAAAACGGACTCACCATTTGTGCATGGTTATTTAATTAAAGTATGTTCTCGTGTGACAAGGTCGCTTGTCAGACTCGCCAATTTGCGACTACCTCAGTCTACGTGAAATTAGGCGACGGGAATCTAATTTATGCGCTCCACGCGGTAGAGGCGAGTCGCCTATCTTCCGCTATTTTATTTTAATCCAAGAGCTGTATACAGGCTGATAATTCTATACATCATCTTGTGTTTAGAAAAAAAAACGGCAACTTCATAAGTTATCCATTATATTTATGTAAAATGTATGTAAGTATTAGACCAATCATAAAAACAGAGGTTATCAATCGAACTGGCAAACATTTGGAGAGACTAATGTCCTCCATTGGACTGCAGTGTGTGTGTGTGTGTGTCTGTCCGTAGCATCAGACAGTAAAATTAATAAAAATTTGAGTCTCCTTAAAAAGCGAAAAATAAAAAATTAATTTTAAATTTAAAAACCTTCGACAAAAATGTAAAATGTCTAAATATAAATTGGAACTTGACTGACCTACGTATAAACATTTTTGCTTAAATATTGTCACGTGGGGAGACCGGTCCTTGCCTATCTATACCTTAAATATGTGCTTCAACAGAACGTCATTCTAATATGTAATATGTAGAGCGGCCCCTACACTTTTTATTCGTTCTACGCTGACCTTTGACTGACGCAATAGCTTGTTTGGTGAGCGATATATAACGTATGTAAGTCGATATTTAAAGAGTAAGACCGCTTGTAGGTATGCTTATTTTGATAGTCACATCTAACTTAGGTATACATTAGATTGCTGCCCCACCCTGAGCCCATAGCTGCCGGAAAAATCGCTTTCACTGCGCTATGTGTGAGCGCAGGGCATAATATGACAAACTATTCACAGCCATCCTCATTGATGGTAAACACTTTTTGACCGCGACCGTTTTTTTTATGAGAGGTGGCAGACGAGCAGTCGGATCACCTGATGGTAAGCACACAAGTGCGCTGTCAACCTTTTCCCCTTCCCCCCCATTGGGCCTCCGGTAACCTCACTCACACGGCGAAACACAGCGCAGGCGCTGCTTCACGCCGGTCTTCTGTGAGGCAGTGGTATCACTCCGGTCGAGCCGGCCCATTCATGCCTAAGCGTGGCTCTCCCACATTTACATACATTGGAAGTACATTAGATCAGTATATTTTTTATGTATTTCGAATGTTAAACAGCCGAGGGCTCAGCTAGGAAGATCAGGAACTTTATCGTACTTTCTGCCAAAACTGTGGAGGTACAATCAATTCTGTTGATAAACTCGAAAGGTACATTGAGCAACTGAAGCTGTCCAGGCTTACGTAACGCCTGTCGGTTTTTACAGGCAATAAGTTGCTCATTTATATAATTGCGGTGTCTGCCTATCAGAGCGTGATTTTGTTTACGCGAGTGTCACACTGTCACTTCATTCCTCGCTAGCGTCCAATCAACAACGTTTCAATTAAACACTTATTTTTGCACCTAATTGGGCTTATTATTTGCACACCATATATCCTCCAAGGATATAACGGAAGCATTGCAAGTCTAGCTCGGAGGCCCCGCTAGGAAAGAACACATAATGAGGAGGGGGCGTGTGTAAGTGTAACGCTGGTACACCGACCAATTCGTTGACTCTACCTGCGTACTTCATATGAAATTTAAGATTTCACGTAGTGAATTCTTGAAAACACCAAATCCAATTAAGGTTTCCTTTTGATAAAGATTTCTGACTCTGGTCTTCGAACATTGAACTAACAGCAATTACTTGGTTCTAATGAGTTCAGTCTAAGCAACTAAACAAAGAGTACTTCCTGAAAAACAGCTCTCTATTTGGTTGAGTTTGTTCACCCTGAAAGCTATTCCTGGGTCCAGAGTAAATACAATTTATTTTTTTACCAACGAACCATTTAGCTCATTTAGTTACCACCTCCGTAGGAACCTGTTGGTTCTGCCTAATTAATCACCAGGGGGTGATCTGTGGGTTCTGCTATCCGACACATACTTTTAGCTACCTATCACGGAGTCACCTGTTGGTTCTGCCTAATTAATCACCACCATTATATTTAACCTAAATAATCTAAAAGGTTATTATAACAACAAGTAGGTTATTGAAAACGAATGATGACTATTTTTAGGGTTCCATATCTCAAAATAAAAAAAAAAACGGAACCTTTATAAGATCAGTTTAATGTCTGTATTTGTGTCAAGACACTTATTTCGGAAACCCGTGAAGGTTGATAGATAGATAGATAGATAGATATTCTTTATTGCACAAAAACAAAATACAAGTAGGATACAACAACAACAGACAGTACAATAAGGCGGTCTTATCGCTTCGAGCGATTTCTTCCAGACAAACTTAGGGTTGAGGAAAGAAATAAAGAAATAAGGTATGGAGTTTAATTAAATACCTTATGGTCCACTGAAGTTGGGAAAAAGTTAAATCTTTACGTTATACTAAAAAGATGCGGCTCTTTTTTTCAGCAGAAAACGTATGTATCGACACTCCCCAGAGATTATTTTTCTCATCCAAGGTGAAATGCTGCCGGCCCAATATGTCACATTTACATGAAAAAAAAATGTGACAACCTAACAGACAAACTCACCTATGTATCTAAATTAATTTTCACCTTAACCAGGCCTCCACTTCCGTATTCTCTTAATACATGTCCTCTAGACATGTGTAACTCAGGACTGATTAGGAAAAAGATGTACATCCTTGCTAAAGAGTTGGTAACTCCATAACTCCCTTTCATTCCTTATACACACTCCCAACGTCTAAAGAGATGGAGAGCGAAATCACCATATTAGGATTGTGCGTATTAAGGCGACGGGTAGCCCTAACTAGCGACACCATTCGTTTTTATTTTAATTGTTAGCTACTAAACTGGATCTATTTTAAACAATTTCGGGGTTACAACCTCTCGGCAAACACTTATACTATTTATTGAATAACCATGCACCAATATTGGGTCCGTTTTTGTACGCGAAAAATTGGTTACTGCCAAAAGCGGCCACTTTTAGCGTGAATCAATTTTTCGCGTACAATACGGTATTTGACTATTTTTTATTTATTTTTGTAATCAATAGACCTCTCAATGATAGAAACATCGTTAAAAAAATACTTGATTATCATTTAAACTACCTGAGATATCACAACTTTAAAATCACATTATTTTGGGCAAACCCAAAACGCTCCATACAAATGGCTACTGAGATGTGACGTCACAAATAAGTATTTTGTATGCATTTCATTTGAATTTTGTATGGTAGCTATATCAAATGTTGCGTATACATCAATGGTTCTATTATAATAGTTGGTGCAAATTGTATAGGTTATTCAATGGTATAATAATTTTTTAATAATTTCATAGTTTTAAAATGGACTTGCCCATGAATCTTTGAATGACCATTAAACCGGCTAGACGCAATATTTTTAATTGAGATTTTTTGCTATTGGCACATATTTACCTATATTTTGATAAAATATTAATATTTTGTAAGCTCGAGAGCTTAGTCAAATACCCTATTGTTCGCTCCGCATTTGTGCATGGTTATTTAATAAAGGGATTGAGCATGAATAGAACGTGTCGTTAACTCTGTAACTCCTCTCTCTCTCATTACTTTATTACATCTTTAACTTCGTGATGTGAAGATCGATTTTAGAACGACTATGTCCAAAAAGATGTGGAGTGGAATAGCCATATTGACATTGTGCGTGACAAAGAGATTGTGAGTGAATGAGTGAGATTGGTAGAAATACGCTATGAAAAGTAAGCTTACTGCTATTGGAATAGAGTGCAAAATTGTTAATATGTGAAATATTTGCATCAATGTATCATCATTGCTACGACTTAAGGACCTTCAAGAGAAGGTCCTTAAGTCGTAGCTTTTTTAAAAAGGCCAGAAACACATTAGCGATCTCACTGATTTCGCGGATGTTCATGGGCGGCGTTGATTACTTTCCATCTGGTGACTCGCTTGCTCGTTTGTCCGCCTCTAGCATAAAAAAAAGAGTTCTTCCAGTCTGTAGAGTAAAGATGTAGAAGAGTCTCTTTCTTCAAAAGAGTTATAAGTTTTTAAAGAGTTATTCTGCGCATCTCTAATGTCCTCGACCGGGTTATACACGCCCGGGTCAATCCGACCCGGGTAACTCTAACGCTTGTTAACTGGGATTATCGGATCAAAGGGTTTATGTCTAATGCATCGTTACGCTCTGTTTGGGTTTTAATTTGTCTGTGTTTTGGTCTATTAGGAACCCAGTAGGGTCATACACATTTTTTGTACCACACGGCGTCACGTAGAATTACCCTTGTTGGACTTATCGTCCTTATGTCCAAGACACAAGTGCTATATTTGCATTGCAAGGGTAACTTGACCTGAAGCCGTTTGTCACATCCTGAGTCCCTCTTGTGGCTCACATATTCACCAATTCACGCCAGTTAGAGAGGATTTGGTCGAGGCGATTAGTCTACTTACTTAATTTTTTTTGTTTCAGGTTAACTTGAAATCAACAGAAGATAGAAGACAATCTACAGAAAGGATCAAGAAATATTTGAATGTGTTTTTTTTACAATTTCTTCTAAGAACAAACGTATGGTATTTGCTGTAAGGAAAATATATACTCGACATTAGGTGACAAGAACCCTTTTTATTTAATTTATACTCAAATTTTTTCGTGCGTTCGTTCGGTATTTTTACAAGCTTCGATCAACGAAGGCCATATACCCCACAGCCGTCCACGTGGAGCTGCAATCCTTCGCCAGTTTGTCGAAAACTAAATTTAACCATCAACATCCAAGCCACGAGACAAGAGTTAAAATTAATTTTATTAGTAAACGTTTTCAATCAAACATCGCGTGTTTGGTAAACTTTGTGGAGAACGAAAGTCCAATGTCGATATGATTCATATATTTGAAGAAAATATGTACTCACGTACTACGGATGTAGTAGTTCTTTGCCCCTACTTATGCGGATTGCTTGGTGGTGAAGGTGTCTCGAGTACGGACACGTCGCTAGGAAAAGAGGGGATGACCTGGATAAACTGCTTCTGACAGGCAAAGTTGGCGGGAAAAGACGGAGAGGAATAAGCCCAACGCGATGGTCAGACCAGATCAGTGCCACGCTAAACATCTCAGTGTGCGATGCCATTCACGCCGCTGAAGACAGGTCGAGCTGGCGAAAGAAAATCCTGGAAAAGGTGTGACGTCGGGGTCACGACCCTCAGTATTGAGGTCATCGACATTAGGAAGGAGTGGGGGTGTGAGTTGGCACGGTCAGCCTAGGTCGGCATCATAAGTCTAGGCCTCTATTTCCCGTGGTCCACCCGACTGGTTCACCTTTTTTTAATCCGTTACACATACCCATCCGTCATACTGCATTTTACTATCAGGAGGGCAGATCAGCAAGAACTTATCCTTGTCTGTCCTGCCGTGTTTTGGGCAACCTACGTTTCTAACTTAAGTCTTTCCTAGGCGTTTCTATTCCTATCGCATGGGTTATGTCGGACTCTCTTCTGGCGACGGCTTCTCCCAACGAGAAGCCGGCCAGAGTCATACCGAATAAAACTTCTGGGGGTCTCCCTCATCTCTCGTTGTGTGGGCGAGTGACATGGGGCCAAAGCTCTGAGCCTTTCACTACGTCACCCCCCCGACAGGAACGCTCTCAGGTATGAACCACTTGGATCAGCCTATAGAGTAATAGTCTGTTTAAATCAGTCACAGCCCACAGATTAGGTTAGGGCTTTTTTTTGTCCAGCACCATAGAATAATAACAACTAGAAGGATAGTGATGTCACCTCAAAGTTGAAGCACAAATTTGGTTTTTCAAGTTGGTACTATGTACGTAGTATCAACTTACAAATCCTAATTAATGTTACCAGTCACAACATATTTTCCTAAAACATGGGAAATAGTTATTGTAGTAACTGTACTGTTATAATTGTACCTAGAACAACGCTTACAAGTATCTGCCTAACTGTGATTACAAAATGTGTATATATTTGTGATGCCTTGACCATACAATATTGAAAAAGAAAGAAATAAATAAAGAGCTGCCTACTTATTTTAAGGGTTATCAGGGTGTGTTTTAATTCGTGTAAAATGTGGATCAAAGTATTGCACTGTCAGTAAAACATCAACCTACATAAATCTTAAAATTATTATTAAATGAATACATTCTTGCTTACTTATTTTTTAACATTTATATTATAGTTCCGGTACCTACCCGACTCACGCAGCGAAACACAGTAGAGACACTGCTTCACGCTGTCAAAATCAGTAACTGATTAAATTAATCAGTCTGAGCAATCTACAATAAAGTTGAATGGGGAAAATTCTTTTTTCATTATCTGGTATCACTGAGCATTTTAATAAATCGTTTTTATTTTTAGCTTATAAAACACAACATACTATGAAATATTGAAGGACTTTCATGTGAAAAGTGATGTTATTACACTTCTTATGCTTGTCCAAATCATTGTGACATAATTTTACAACCCCAAAAATCGTTATAGTAAATTCATTTTCGCGAGATGCGTTTGACAGGCATTGGCATGGACGACTGCGGAGCGGTCCGGGCGTTTGGAGCCGCAGGCGCAGACTAGGTTTCTTCTTGTTATTATTCTATGTCCAGCACATTACTAAAATGGTGTTTTACCCATAGTTCATCATCATCATTTCAGCCAATAGACGTCCACTGGACACTGGACATAGGCCTCCCCCAATGTTCTCCACACAGATCGGTCCTGTGCCGCCCGCATCCAATGGATTCCCGCGATCTTCACCAGATCGTCGGTCCACCTTGTGGGGGGCCTGCCACGGCTGCGACTTCCTGAACGTGGCCTCCACTCGAGGACCTTTCCGCCCCAACGGCCGTCTGTTCTCCTCGCTATGTGCCCTGCCCATTGCCACTTGAGGCATGCAATCCTTTGGGCTATGTCTGTAACCTTAGTTCTCGCTTATCATTTCTGATACGATCACCCATAGTTATTCAGAACAATTTTTAATATTAGATATATCATGAGTAAAATCCTCATCCTCATCAAAAGCTGTCGCTGTCACTCTTAGTGCACTTAGACCATGATTCAGGATTAAGGGTCTGGTAATTACAATGAATCGACTGCCGTTTGACCTTCGCAACCCTTTAACAGGGGAATCGGACAGGGAACCAACCGAATCATGGTTAAACGTTCCAGAAACTATCTGAATCGTGCAGGTTGTCTTACGATGTTTTGCCTCACCGCCGAGTTAATAGCAGAAATACGGACATAGATCTCAGAGGAGCATGCTCAGATTTGAACCTACGATCTCCCGTTATGATTCTCCATCGATATTGAATCATCAAAGGAAACAAGGGAACAAGTGAAATCAAAGGCGCAAATCTCAACTTTTTTATATGATAGGTGGCAGAGGAGCAGACGGATCACCAGAGAGTAAGCGATTGCCGCCACTCATGGACACCCGCAACACGAGTAGAGTCACAAGTGTGCTTCCCACCTTTAAACCACCCATTCCCCCGGATTGGGCCTTCGGTACCCTCACTCAGGCAACGAAATACAGCACAGTGCTGCTTCACGCCGGTTTTCTGCGAGGCAGTGGTATCACTCCGGTCAAGCCAGCCTATTTGTGCCGAAGCATGGCTTTCCCACGGTTAAGCTCCCATCCACAAATCTTTATTTTTTTGAGGCACAAGAATACGCATAAACAAAAGGTCCCTTAACATTTAATGGTGTAATACCTACTAGTTCAAGCATATTAGTTTCAATCAGTTTCAATTCATCCTTCGAAGAAACCGTCCTTCGACATTAATGGCGGAATAAAGAAACAGAAACAAATTGTGAAAGCCCCCGCAAATCCCGAATACATTTTTCAAACGAATAGATGAGACAGTGTCGGCTTTGCTTTGACTTTAAGGGCCCGTGTTATACAACTTACAACAGGTTATCAATTTTATAATGGATCCTCTCCCCCTCTTAGCTTAGATAACTTGAATTACCAATCAGATTTTAAGGTGACGGGTAGGGCACACTAGCGACGCCAAACGATTTTAATTTTTAGCTACTAAACCGGATCTATTTTAAACAATTTCGGGACTACAACCTCTCGGTAAACACTTATACTATTTATGAAATAACCATGCACAAATGCGGACCCAACATTTGTACGCGAAACATTGATTCACGCTAAAAGTGACCGCTTTTGGCGGTAATCAATTTTTCACGTACAAAAACGCACCCAATTTGTGCATGGTTATCTAATAAATAGTATAAGTGTTTTCCGAGAGGTTGTAACCCCGAAATTGTTTAAATTATATCCTGTTTAGTAGCTAACAATTAAAAACGAATGGTGTCGTCAGTTAGGCTACCTGTCGCCTTAAGGAACAACTGTTACCTATCTACCTACCTACAATGCATTTCTATTGTCTAATTTGACTGGACTAAAAAGCATTTCAGCTTTTTAGTCCAGTCAAATTAGACATTCAAGTTTGCATTAATTCCCAATAAGCTGGATTTTTGTCCAGGCCTTGAATACGACATTACAAATGATATGTACATGGAAACGACGTTAAAAACCGCTATGTAGGTACGAAAAAACGATTCACGAACGAACTTTCATGCGGTTTAAAGTCACGGAATCTCGAAAGCGAATCTAGAAGAAAAATTGTCTGTGTGCGTGTGCGTGTGTGTGTTGATAGCTCTCATTGTTTCAGAAATACGCAAAAAACGCAAATTTGTGAACTTTGACCTCGAATAAATAACAACGCACAAGCGGGATCGTTGGTGACTTTTGACATATCATTTGTGATGTTCGTTAAATTGACGTGTTCGAGGCCTGCACGAAAATTCAGTTTGTTGGGAATTAATGCAAACTGGAATCATAATTTAGTCGAATTTGATTGGGCTATTTAACTAAGGGCCGATTTTTGATCCGAAGAAATACCTTTTGGTTCAATTACATAACTATAGTGAACTCTCTAACCACTAGTCATAGTGGACGGCGTCAAAGTGATGTAATTCCTTGTAATACCTATAAATATTGATTATGCGAACTATTTCTAAAAACATATTTTAGCGAAATTTTTCCATTGGTAAGACTAGTTCAGTTTATCTACAGTGAAAAAATCGGCCCGTATGTACCTACTGAAAATCAGTGATTTCGCCTCGTACGGATGCTTCACACTGAACCTTGACCCACTGTTTGCTGCAGCAGACAGACATATACGTTTTTTTGTTGTTTTACTTCATCATCAGCAACCCACACTCGTCCACTGCTGGACATAGGTCTCCCCTCATGCACGCCACTGCTTCCGATATTCGGCCACTCTCATCCAGCCCACACCAGCCAGCCTTCGAATGTCATCATATTCCCATCTTGTCGTAGGACGTCCGGCCGTCCAACACTACGCTTACCGAGTCGCGGTCTCCACTCAAGGACTTAACGGCTCCAACGGCTGTCAGTTGTTTTCCTTACTCTAAAATTATTACTGGATCGCTTTTTATATGCAATTATGTCTTATGTTGTGATTTGTGTATGTTGTTGTAACCAATAAACATTTTATCTATCTTTCTATCTACTAAAGATCCCACGTCTTCAATGGGCGATGGATCATCTGAGATTGAAGGATTGTAATATAAGCCTAGTTTTCTAAGTAGGTATATCAAATAATTCACGTGTTTGCCTGTTTTTTGCTATTGTTTTATTATTTTTTTACTTTTGTTACCGTCTTTTATTACGTAATTAGGTTTAAGGACCTGTATAATTAAATAAATAGGTAATGTAATGTAAAGTGGACTCCATTTTCCGCACCTAGACTCTCATTCGGTCCATTGTGCGTGTGGGGTCCTGGCTATTCTAGCTAGCCTAACTCCGCCCAGAAGCGCAGAAGCTTCCTGGGAGCTTCACAGGCTTCGCGGAGTGACCCCGCCGATCCGAGGATTTCTTCGCGTTGTCTGGTCACCGCATCGCATTCCAGAACCACGTGTGTGACTGTTTCTTCGGCGCTGAAGCATCCCCTGCATAGGGGGCTATCGGTAGCGCCTAGGGGTAAAGGTGTTTATTTAGAGGACAGTGGCCCGTGATTGTACCTATCATTATTCTGAGGTTTTTCCTACTGAGGGTTAGAAGTCGTTTTGTTAGCCGCTGTTAATAAATAGGTATTAATTCTTCATCATATCCATCTTAGCGAGTCATTCCCGTTTACGCCCAAGTCGCTAGGACGCGACATAAGGAGGGAGAAGACTAACTGCGCTGACCCCAGGGAACAGAACAGGAGGTTGATAATGATACGGCCCTTTACACCAACACAGGACAACAGGTAACGTGTTGCTTTATGCAGGGCCCCATATGAATCCCCAGCCCCACGCCCTAACGCGGCCCTGTTGGGTTATTTGATCCCCAACCTTGTATGCACTTCCCGGGAAGGTCCGGATCTGTTTTCAAACGAAATTGTCGATATCCCTGAAAAACGTAAATATTTACCGTTCGGACTTCGCTCGAAGTGAGGTTGCTTCCGCCATCTTGTTAGTGACTAAAGATGAACGACATTGAAGGAAATAGACAGTGGAAAATTTTATGGGAGCGTTTCAATGGCGCTGGGTCATATTTTTAACCGACTTCAAAAAAAAGAGGTTTTCAATTCGATATGTATATATATATATGTTTGTTCGCCGATTACTTTTATCAACCGATTTAGATGATATTCTTTTAGTTAGAAAGTAGATAGTCCCGGATTGGTATCATGATCATGATATTAGGATCTGATGATGGGATCCTGAAAAAAAGAGGGGAAATGTTATAGGAACACGTAATGTTTATTGTATTGTTTTTCAAAATTACACCAGTATTTACGTCTGACTGTATTAATTTTGTGGCTCTGCTGATGATGGAAGGTCAACTCCTCAACAGTAAGGAGTTAAAGGATAACTCTTTCAATACTGTACCTACTCACAATTCACACACACATTTTTTAGTTATTTGGCGAGGGTGGAAGCGGGAGGGGGGTGTCAAAAAATGAGACACTAAATGGCTGGAAAAAAAAAATTCTGCAAAAAAAAAACCGCCTTTAATAAACACGCTTTAAAAAGTGTAAATAATAATAGTTTTACCGAAGTCGGCGCCCAATACTATCTTGTAATTTAATAGAACATTCAATTATTCAACAGGGATTAGGCGCCGAATTCGGTAAAACTATTCCTCGAATGTACTGTTATAAAATGTTATTTGAGGTGTATAAAGTGTAAAAAATATTATTTTACACTTTTTAAATCGTACTTATTAAAGGCGGTTTTTTTGCAGAAAATTTTACAGGATAGATAGTATTAGAGCGATGGTTGCTCAAAGGATCAGAAAGCGTCTTCCATACTTGGGGGCCCGGTTCGAATCCGAGCATGCATCTCTGGATTTTTCAAATCTTTGTGCGTATTTCTACCATTGTGATGGTGTGGGAAAACATGGTGAGGAAACCTGCACGTTCCGGATAGTTTGAAACGTGTACCATGATTCAGTTGGTCTGGTTTCCCTATTTACAACCTGTGCGGATAAAGAATGGGATCAGAAATGGCGGCGCATCTATTCACTTGTCGCATCGCACATCCACGAGTGCGAGTATAGACGCATTTTTTTTTTATTTTTGTTTTATTGAAAAAAACCAATATGTACAGTTTACAACTTGTACACTTGTTACAAATGTATGTACTGAGAAGGGATCGAACCCGCAAGTAAGTAAATGTAGGTAAATCAAAGTTTACCTAAATGAAGTGTTCTTATTTTTGTTCATCATCATCGTCAGCCCATTTAAGTTCCCACTGCTGGAAACCTTCCTTCAATCACATGCCATACTCACCACGCTTGGCAGACGGGTTGGCGAGGGTTTTGATATAAATGCAGAGTTTTCCTTCTCTGGGTGCTGATGAACATGCCAGCACCTATTTTTGTTCCTACTGTATTAAAAAAATATTGTAATAGAATAATTTTAAGGACCGATTTATTGGGTATTTTTTATTATTTCTCATGGATAACTTAAAGATTATATTTTATAATAGTTTTATTAGTAGTTTTTATATACAGCATTTACCCAAGTAAGGCAACACTACAACATGTAAATTAAAAAATAATATTATCTAAGTACGGTGTAAGCTTTGTTGATTGTCCTTAAATAAATAAAATTATTTCATAAGGATATAAATAACATAAAGATAACCGTTGGCTACTTGATGATTTTTGTAAATAACAAGTTCTTGTTATTTATTACTGGTTACCTATTACTCGACGACATTTGTTATTCTTTCTTGAATTCTGACACCAACCAATAACTAAAAATAAAACTAGTTTACGGAACAACAGTTTCAAGAATAAAGAATTCGGTAACAAGCTCGATGAAAAAAATAGGCTAAAATGAAAATATTACTAATTGCCTTACGATAACACCAGCTTTTATTGCCCTCGTAACTTGTCCTACAAACCATTATTTAATAGTAGTTACTCAATTTATTCCTTGCCCTACTCCAATAACCAATGTTCCAAAAACGCCTGATAGTTTTTACTGTGCAATAAATTACATTTCTGTGTCAATCAGGCGCGGTCAGTAGAAGCCGTGATTATATCAGTGATGGGGAAACGGATATTCGTGTCATCGGATATTAGTCAAAGTAGTTTGTGCAAGGAATGGAATATAAGATAAATATCAAATTTATTAAATCCATGGATCTATGTCCATAGGCGACGGTAATCACATCTGCCCCTTATTTCATGATAAAAAATTCTTTTTTAATTTACGATTTTTAGGTCAGTGAATTATTGTAGATAAGTAAAAAATCAACTTCATTGTGTTACTAATTTCCCGAATCCTAGATCATGGTGCAAGCGTACCCCGGGCTCCGAAGCGATTGCTTTTGACAGAACTGGGAGTTTCAGGCTAAGTTATTAGATAGGTAGCACCTACCTTATTAGGATTTTTGTAATTAATAAAAAAAATATGGGAAGATTGTAAGTACTCTATTTGTTTTCTACCTTTTTTAAAACAAACTCGCGGGCAATAGCGTAGCAGGTATAATAATTATAATATCCTCCGACCGATTACGTCCACGGCGGCCAATCTTAATGATCAGCGACGTAGGCAGGATACATTAAAGTGCTCAAACACAAGTGCACTGGCTATTCCCTTACCGTCATAATCCGATGGGACACTGACGTGTACTGTGTATGTGACTACTGTGTGTGAACTGTGTGTGTGAACTGTGTGTGTGTGTGTGTGTGTGTGTGTACGCAGTATAATGGGTGAAGGGAAGAGAGGGGGGAGGGGGTCATTTAGAGGGAGCCAAAACCTGCGCAGTGGTACGCTACTACCTGCCCACGGATATATTATAACGACTTAGGTAGTTACTACCCCTAATACTAAAGGGGTAGAACGAAATTTTTGAAGGATCGTAGCGTATGCGTATCGTAAGCAATGCGTATTAAAACTGAAGAGCTCCCTCTATCGTTTGTAAGCATAACTATCTCATTTTATTTATTGATTAATTCTTTATGGCAAAAAAAAAAAGTACAATTGGCGGACTTAATGCCTTTCAGCATTCTCTACCAGTCAACCATTAGACGAAGCAGAAAATATGTGGCGGCATAATAATATGATATCTTCTCTCTCACTTGGAAAGTGACAAAATGGCGGCATAAAACTTGTAAATTCGTACACATCGTAGGATTTTGAGACTGTTTGAATAAAAACGTGTGTTGAGTGGTTTAACAAACAGATTTAATATTTAACTTAAAGTATAGCGTGGGCACGGTACTATGACGTGCCAAAATCCTGTAATGTGTTCGTACTCTGTTACCAACGGATATAGGACTAGGTTAGCCAGTCCCATCACTAGCGGCTAACCCTCGACCCTATTAGGAAGTGGGCTACCTATTAGCCGGCGTGAGCTAATCTAATCTCTCGCAATTTGCCCGACCCGATACGCATAATTTTTCAGTTACAACTGTGTTGAGTAATTATAATGCTGCGTGTAGAGAAGTGTGTTAGAACAATCGGTTAAGGTGACAGGTAGGGCACACTAGCGACGCCAATCGATTTTAATTTTTAGCTACTAAACCGGATCTATTTCAAAAAATTTCGGGGCTACAACCTCTCGGCAAACACTTATATCTATATATATTAATTAATTATATATATTAATTAAATAAAGTAAAGTATCAGCCTATGAACTATCCCACTGCAGGGCAAAGGCCTCCATCATAGAAATCAAGTCATCGCTACTATGATGGGATTAGGCTTAATCACCACGCTTGCCAAATGCGGATTGGTGATCACAAACCCGAGCTTTGTTCAAAAAATTCGAAACATACTTCGCTCGACCCGGGAATTGAACCCTTGACCCCGAGATCACGGCCCGGTACTTAAACCACTAGACCAACAGGGCGTTTATTATACCATTTATTAAATAATCATGCACAAATGTTGGGTCCGTTTTTGTACGCGAAAAATTTATTCACGCCAAAAGCGGCCACTTTTGGCGGTAATCAAAAATTCGAGTACAAAAGAAGATCAAACAGTTAACTTTAAGTATTAAATAAATAGTATGGGTGTTTGCCGAGAGATTGTAATCCCGAAATTGTTTAAAATAAATAAAGTTTAGTAGCTAAGAATTAAAATCGATTGGCGTCGCTAGTGTGCCCTACCCGTCACCTTAATAAAACAAAACGGCAAGGCTTCGGGTTGTGTTGTGTTCAAACATACATTATATTTTCGTTAAGGCGGTGACGGGTAGGGCACACAAGCGACGCCAATTGATTTTAATTGTTGGCTTTTATAACAAATATGACTCTTAGTATCTGCTATTGCATATTTTTAATGTGATGATAAATGAAGATAAGCAGGCAGAGCAATGGAGAGGGCTATGCTCGGAGTCTACTTGCGTGATCCTATCAGAAATGTTGAGATCCGCAGTAGAACTAAGGTCACAGACATAGCCCAAAGGATCGCATGCCTCAAATGGAATGGACAGGGCACATAGCGAGGAGAACAGACGGCTGTTGGGACATGTTACAAATATGAAATGTGGTCCATTCCCGGTCCCTTTGGATCCCAGGGTTCGCTTGGACCATGATTCAGGATTTGGGGAGTCTGGCTATTAAAATGAAGCGACTGCCGTTTGACCTTCAAAACCCTTTAACAGGGGACCAACTGAATCTTGGTAACACGTTTCAGAAACTATATCGATATCTAACTACCACTATGTATCTAACTATTGATTTGAAAAATCCAGGGAGCATACTCGGATTCGAACCCGGACCCGCCTTATGGAAGGCCTTCTGAACCATTGAGCTACCATCGCTCTGTAAAGATCTGCAATAAAGATTCATTCCCAGTCCTAAATCGAAGCATTCATAGAAAGTAGGTATTGCCATATCGATGCCAAGACATAGTTGGTGCAGTCGTAAAAACAGAGCAGGTGGATGACCTGACCCCGGTGTTGCCATCTTAGCACTATTTTTTTATTCTACCATAAGTAAGTCTTATATTAATGGTAACCCTAAAATTTTACATTTATCACCTAGCACTTTTTGGTAGTATTTAGGCTATGATGTCAGAAGAAGCACACTGAGCATTTTATTCGACTGGATCAAATCTGAAAAGAGCTTATTCTACAGAAGTTATTCTAGTTTTTTTTTTAATGTGATAGGTGGCAGACGAGCAGAAGAATCACCTGATGGTAAGCGATTGCCGCCACCCATGGACATCCGTGACAGCAGTTGAGTCACAAGTGCGCTGCCGACCTTTAACCCCCAGCAGTTTTCTTTCTTTTTTATATAAAATTTTGTATGAATATTTTTTTTTCAAACATCTATAACACTGTTTTATATTATGAATATCATCATCATCATCATCAGCCTATCGCAGTCCACTGCTGGACGTAGGCCTCTGCAATTGTTCGCCACCGTGATCTATCCATGGCTTTTCGCATCCAGCTCTTGCCAACCATCCTGCGCAGATCAGAAATGCAGTTATGAATATGTTTATGGATAAAGATATTATAATATTTATTAAACTGAAACATTTCAATAAAAAGTTAATAAATATTTATTATCTCTCTCTAATTTAAGAGCGACGCTCTTGTCGGTGGAGTAGTCTCCATCCTCTCTCGAATCTGCCAGCACCTTTAATATTATTATACATGTACATGAAATAACTAAATATATATATATATATATCAATTATTTGTTTTGTACTCATCTTTTACGCGAATTAAAACAAACAGTACTGCGAAACACAAATATAAATTTTGACAGGAAACGACTTGTACCAAATAAAACCATCAGGCGATCCGCCTGCTCGATCCACCTATCACATAAAAAAATTAACAATAGTTAACCAATAGTAACAGGTATTACAAGGAATTACGTCACTTGACGCTGTTACTTTGACTATTGGTTAGACAGTTAACTATAGTTAATTTAACTAAAAGAAGAAAGAAAATAGGTACATTTATTGACCATCACAACACAGAAAAAGTAAATATGTACAATAGGCATAACACGACACGACACAGATACAAAGAGGAGAGGCGATATAAAAAGAGGTGGTGTGGTTGTGTGTGGTCAATCAGTCCCGACCTTAACATTTGCTGCTACGGCATTATCTGCGGTGCTGCAGCAGCGCTGGTATTCTGGTGGGACCTGGTTGCGAGTGAGTGTATAGGTAAATAAATAGATTGAAAAGGTAACTACGGATCAAAAAATCGGCCCTGAAGTCCGATTCGACCAACCGTATTCCGATAGTAAATTAATGATATAGCGCATAATAAAAAGTAAAAAAAAATCATAATAAAAAAAAAAATTTTAGACATAGAATAGCATTAAGACTGTCTTAGAAATTTAAGGAACTTTTAGGCACAAACACAAAAATTTGTTACGCGGAGCACTGTATTTAACACAATAAAAACTAGCATAAAAAAGGCGCAGACCAAGAGTCAGCGGAAATATTTTTCATTTAAAAACAAGTGCGAGTCGGGCTCGCGCACAAAGGGTTCCGTAGCAGCAAATATAATAAACTTATTGTAGTATATTTTTTGATCTATCTTATAAGGTTCAGCCATCGTTTTCAGTGTAAGCACAATAACTTAACCAAAATTACAGTTAAATCAACCTATCTCAAAAACTATAAGAGATACTTTGATCAAACCAAAAATCGTTGAAAGAGTTAATTAGCATGCATCACCTCTATTTTTTTTAGAATTTTATACCCCGTAGTTATAAAAATAGAGGGGGGGGGACATACTTTTTACGACTTTGAGAGCTGATATCTCAAAAACCGTTCACTTTAAGAAAAATGTTTTTTAGAAAACTTTATATCATTTTAAAAGACCTTTCCATTGATACCCCACACGGGTATGTACATCGAAAAAAAAAATTTCATCCCTCAGTTACATGTATGGGGGGCCCCACCCCCAATTCTTTTTTTTACTATTTAGTGTCATATTTTTGTAGCGGTTCATACAACACATATTCCCATCAAATTTCATCACTGTAGTACTTATAGTTTCCGAGTAAATCGGCTGTGACAGACGGACAGACGGACAGACGGACAGACGGACATGACGAAACTATAAGGGTTCCGTTTTTGCCATTTTGGCTACGGAACCCTAAAAAAAGATATAGCGCTGTGTCATTCTATACAAATCTGACGTTACATCTTAAATTTATCAACGGATAAAGATTGATCGAATCTAGCCTTATTTGCTAAAATTTTAAACCTCTATTATTGAAATCAAGTGGGCAACACTATGACTCTACGTCATCAAAAGTGACGGAGAAAATGTCCCACTTGCACGTCGAGGTGGGGTGAAATGGGATTTTCCACTTGCAGCTTGAGTACATTGCAAGCAAAGGTCTCCTTGGATTTTTCCAGGAATCGGTTATTACTCTGAGTTTCTTGATGTCTACTCCTTAGAAATTGACATTACACCAGCGGTAGATTACATGTAATGTCATTTATTTATTTATTTATTTATTATTCATCATACTCATTACACCATTATATTACAAATAAAATATAACATTTCACACATTATCTGGATTCCGTTTCCTTGTAGATATATGTATATAATATAATATTTTTATTTTCAAAAAACTAAGAAGGACTGTGAAATTTACATAAGCAAATAGGTACTTAAGGTGACGGGTAGGGACGTAGAGCACACTAGCGACGCCAATTAATTTAAATTGTTAGCAACTTAACCGGATATCTTTTTAACAATATCGAAACTTTAGCCTCCCGGAAAACACTTATATTATTTATTTAATAGATACTTATAATTAATTTTTGGGTCTGCTTGAAAAGATAAAAAAGAAGTGCACAATTATTAAATAAATAGAGACTGCCGCTCCGAAATTGTTTAAAATAGATCCGGTTTAGTAGTTAACAATTTAAATCGATTGGTGTCGCTAGTGAGGGCTACCTGTCGCCTTAACAAAGCATGTATAAAACATCTTATCTAAACCTTAACATTAGCTTAATTACCCGACTACGGCGAAGCAAAAAGGAGGGTTATGATTTTGACCTGTATGTATGATTGTTCATCTGTTCCCTCATAACTTCTAAACTAGTTATCATATTTGAACAAATGAGGTGAAGTTAGAAGCGTCTTGATTGTCATCTGGTTATAGGCGACATGACATCACGTTACATTGACTACAGCGCCCTCTAGTGGACTTAGAGTAAGGAACTTAAAAAAATATATATATTTGACAGTACAAGTATGTTGGGTATCAAATGAAAGAGCTTTTTTAGCTCATTTCAAATATGTAATTTTGTTTATATAACTAAAAATATGTTAAATAAAAATTAAGTTTAAAAACTAAAACCCGACCACCAAAACAACACGCTCTAAAAAGTACAAAACAAGAAAATTGTCTCTGCTGAAATTATTATGCCGTATCGCCGTGGTCGTATGCCACCTACTGTAGCAAAACAGATTCATTATAATAATAAAATAAAATCAATGTGGCATACGACCACGGCGATACGGCATAATAATTTCAGCAGTGACAATATTCTTGTTTCGTACTTTTTAGAGCCTGTTTTTTTGGGTTTTAGTTTTTTTGTCTATTTATTGTTGTTTATTATGACAGATATTTTTTTTTGTGGGTAAGTATACAGCGTTTGGCAATTTTACCTCCCGTTACCCTAGATATTAGACAAACGTGTATAGCGTAGGTTCTCCGGGCTCCATAGCGAAATAATATCTGGAGCCCAATTCTCGTGCTCGTGACATTTTGAAAACATGGCGGATATCACCTGAAAATCATACAAAAAAACCATGTTTTAGTGATAAATGTCGTATGAAAAGAAACGTCACGAGCACGAGAATTGGGCTCCAGGCTAAGGCTAAGACAGTGGTATTTGGAATTCAAAAGTCCATGGTGCAAGACTCCAGTGCGAACTAACTGCTACATAACTGGCAATTACCTACCTACACGCTTATATAAGAAAGGAGTTCCCATATCAACTATACACAAATTGTTCGACTGCCTCGGTGGCGCAGTGGTTAGTGGGTCGTACTCTAAAGCGATGGCTGCGCAAGAGTTCCAGGGTTCGATCGCTGGGTTAGGCCAAAATTTGTACTTGAGTTTTTCTGTTAAGGCTACGGGTAGGGCACACTAGTGACGCCAATTAATTTTAATTGTTAGCTACCAAAACAAATATATTTTAAATAATTACGGGGCTCCAGTCTCTCGGCAAACACTTACCCTATTTATTAATAGCTATGCCCAAATGTTGGGTCTGCTTTTGTACAAAAAAAAATTATTCACGCCGAAAGTGGCCGCTTTTGGCGGTAATTCAAATTCGAGTGCAAAACCCACAAAATCTGTGGCAAAACCAGATCAAATGGCTAACTATAACTATTAAATAAATAGTATAGGTGTTTACCAAGAAACTGAAGCCCCCAAGTTGTTTAAAATTGATCTGGTTTAGTAGCTAACAATTGAAATCAATTGACGTCGCTAGTGGCGTATAACTTTTCAGAAATTCTTAGCACGGAGTCTGGAAGTTGGCGGAATGGCGGCCTTGTACCCCCGTGCCTCGGAAAGCACGTTAAGCCGTTGGTCCTGCGCCCGATCCCTCTCCGGTTGTGTCCCACTGGTGTCCAATCGGAATATGAGGACAAGGGAATAGAGCGTGCACTTGTGTTTGCGCACACGCTTGAGCAATATCCTGCGTACGTGACTGATCGTTGAGATTGGCCGCCGTAGCCGCAATCGGTTGGAGGATATTATTATTATACACAAATATATCTACCTAAATATCCACGTAAGTACTCGTATTAAAAATTACATTAAGAAAAAAACATACCGAAGTGTTTATTTAACCAAACTGGAAATCGAAACCACCATCTAATTCGCAAGCGGGCCACTGTTTGACATTCGTAAATGTTCTTCTTCTTTGCTTAAAACATTTATATCAAAATTCACATTTCTTTTGGGTCTGTTAAAACGTAGTGAGTATGAGTTTTGAAACACCATACTCATTCTCATAATTTTTTTTAAATTGTGGAAATAACATGAGAGTAAATTAAAACCTACTTACTTAACCTAAAAATTTAAAATTCACGTTCTATTTAGAAATAACATTTTGTTTGAGATTTGAAAGGTAAGGTAAGCAATACAACCTTTTAGTAAAGCAGGTCGTCACCTACCTGATTCGACCGGTCAGTGTTCTTTAGTAATTGTATAAGTCACAAATAAAATACTGGGTCATAAAATGCTACCTGCCGAAGCCCTAAAAGTTTCTTATCCCGTATAAAAAGTCAACGGAATCGAGGCCGGAAAACTGGGAAAGCGGATAAAAAATGTTCCGCACCCTTGTTCCCGTACATCCCGTCCCACCCACACTACCATTACCTGTCGAATCGATGCATGTGTGCCTATTGGGTATCGATCGGTTCGGAAGACCTTCCTTCGAGTCATGGGCGCCTAGTAGTTTCCGAACGGTTGTCCATTATCGGCAATTGCCAATAGCCGATAACTGCTCAATATTGGGTGGAGGGGGACCGACACCCCTTATTTCGTGCACAATGGACATTGTTCTGACAGCTGGCGAAATTCTATTCGATATAAAAATATACCATTATATAAGTCTTCGGTTATATCAAACAGACCGCTATCAATATTGAATTTTAAATTGATATAATTTAAAAGTAATGTAATTTTAATAGCAATTTATTTTTGATATTGTGAATAATAATAAACAACTGAAACATATTTTTTCATTTAAATACATATATATTTGGCCCAATAAAATCAATCACACATATAAACCACTCGTCGTATCGATCTTTTACACACACATAGTTAGCAAGCGTGGGAAAGGATGAAGGGACTAAGAGAGCTCGAACGTGGGAATGAAATATCCTCACGCAGGATGCACTCCTAGTAGCACCGAAGAAGTTTCTTCCCGAATTTCTCACGGTCCTATCCCATTTTTAACAAAACCAAAATGAAAACTTTCTTACTATTTGAACTCTACTCCAATATTCATAGCGTTCAAATCACATTCGGTTTCTATTGTTGTAGGATATTGTAATGTATAGCAAGAAATCAACTGGTCGTATCTTATAAATTGTACCTGCTTCCTTTCTATCATTTTTCAAAATCACACTGTATTGGTAAGCAGCTAAGGTTCCCATTCGATTGGTTGATAACAACAATGTGGGAATAGCGCAGCATTAGGTGTCCCGTTTTCGTCCTTGTCTAGTTCGTTGACCGGGGCATCGGCAGCGCATCTGTCTGGAAGCGGGACGTTGGAATGCGGCAACCTGCTAGCGAGTTATGCGTTCCTGGTACTTTTGAAGGCTTGGAGCGATGTGAAGCAAAAATTGTTGGTGTCTCCATGTGTTTTGTTTTAATAATTGAATGAAAGTTCGATGTTTAGTCTCGAATTTAACAAACCTTGAATAGAATAAATATGGTAATAAATAAAGGACCTATTTTTACTATGTTTGTTAATATAATGAAACTATGATGATAGTAAATAGAGGGGAAAGGCGTACAAAATGACAAATGACACAGTTGCAATTCTCCAAAACTATAGGGATTTTAATTATTTTAATTAACGAAAGGAGGTTAGTAACATATCGCAACCTATGATGACATACAGTGTCGTCCGCAAGGCCGTTATTTTTGGATGCCTTGTTTGTTTGAATTTTGCAGTCGCCACTTTTTTTTCCCAGAAGGATGTTGTCTCTTTGTAAAATCAAAATGTTGAAGTATTTGTTTTTTGGCAATATTCAATTATTAATTTACTTAAAAACACCGAGAATCTGATAAAGTTTTAATATTCTGATTACATTTTTATTTTGAGTTTGATAATGTTTCGGGTTAAGAAGTGGACAAAATGGCATACCTCTTGTTCGGGTACATATACTGATATACCATTTTATTGGACTAACCTTTTGTTTTTTTTCCAGATAATCAAACATTAGGCCTTCTATTTAAACTAAGAAAACAGGCCCACGATGCTAGGATATAATCTTCATAACATAAAAAAAATATGCAGCTGTAAAAATAAAAATAATTTGGTTTTTTGTTACTAATGTATCATAAACATAATTAAAAGGACATGCACTGGAACTAAATATGATCATGGTGTGTAAATCTTTCCAAAGAAACATTTACTTTAAACTTTTAACTCCAACCCTCTTATTACAAATCGCGAACTAACTAAGTCCCGGAACAAAATTTGTGCCAGCCCAACGAGATGACATGAAGTTTATTACGGTAATAATAACTTTAGATCGTATAGTAAATGTAACGTACCCTGATTTGTGTGTACCCTGAGTGAATTTTTGGTACGCCATTTGTCCGCCCCACAAATGTCATTATATCCGCCTAAGGCGAGCAAAACGGATTTTTCTCGAGTTTTTTAAACGACATATAATTTTGTTGTTATTGTTTTAATTTTTTTAATCTCTTTAAATTCACTAGTTAATTAACGAAAGTATATGAATCTATTAAATGCTTATTATAAAATAGTTAAAATATAAAGATTTTATGAGTAGTTTTATACATGTTATTATACATAATTTAAACCTTTCTCTTGAATAACCTGATCTATTAAAAAACCGCATCAAAGTCCGTTGCGTAAAGACAGTGAAAGCGACTTTATTTTAAACTATGTGGTGATGTTAGTGATGACTTCATCATTGTTCACTTGAAAAATAGGTGATCGGGGGTTGTTTTAAATTTAACAATTAACGCGTCATCAAAAAATGGCACCGCACCGAAAACTTTTCCGTATTTAGATTACGTACATTCAGTATAAAAATACTTTCTAAAACCGAAACGTTGTAGCATAACATAAGCCATGGTAATTAGTTTCATATTCATCAAACGAACAAAAGCAAACGCCTTTCTTAGCCTCGTAACTAATTGCTTTCTGTTCCAATTACGCGACATATTAACCCCTTTCCATTTCTCGAGCTTTCTTGAAGGTTCGTAATAGTTAGGTAAGTAAACCTTCTTCGACCTGTGATGTAAGCATAATTTGCGAATTTTGACAATACTAAAAAATTGTCCTGAAATAGTCAAAAAGAGGCGTACAAGTGTAAAAAATTATAGCATTATAGTTTCGGAGTTATAGCTATAGGTTAGTGAGGATTATGGCTTGATTATCAAGCTGTAATCCTCATCTGTGATTCAAGCAAACGGTAAAGTCTATCGCATTGGCTTAGATCCCAAAAAAAATATCGTAAAATAGTCGCAACGTCATGCCAAACCTCAGAAATTGTCCTTAAGGTGACGGGTAGGGCACACTAGCGACGCCAATCGATTTTAATTTTTAGCTACTAGATTTTATTTATTTTTAACAATTTTGGGGTTACAACCTCTCGGCAAATACTTATACTATTTATTAAATTACATATTTTATTATAAAAATTTAATTTTATTATAAATCTTTATTGTAAAAATTGTGGTTTACAAAATATGTAGGTGTTATATAAATATTTACTAAATATGTATGCTTAAATATAATAATAAATATGAACGTTTTTTGTATGTAAGCTTTGCACTACTTTATTTAAATCCCAATCGGCCGCACTCAGAGACGTCATTTAAGCTAACTTTAGTATCATTCACTTTAGTATCGGTAGTCTTTATGCGTATCAAAATAAGTGTCAATATTTTTTCTTATCATCAGCCATCTAAGTTAATCAAGGACTCTGAGTGCGGCAGTAAGTGTCTTTAACATGTTATTTTTACAAATCTATTATGTTGCTTTGGCGTTATTTATCAATACACTCGGGGTACGCTTGGACTTGATCTTGATTTGGGCAGTCTGGTAATTGCAATCAAGCGGCTGCCGTCTGATCTTTGCATCACTTAACAAGGGAACCAGACCAACTGAATCATGGTTACACGCATAAAGCCCTTGCTCTAAAAAATTGGTTTCTGAAACGTGTAACCAGACCTTTCTGGTTACACGTTTCAGAAACAATTTTTTTTATGGAAAAGCGAGCAGACTGCTCACCTGATACATATTTTTCTATAGAAATCAGGCTAATTACATCTGGCATTTTGTTTGTCACCAAAACTCAACTCTATCACAAAAAAAATAACTTACAAAAATAGCTGAAAATATAGAATAGAAGCAGCTTTTAAAATTCCATTAGTAGAATCAGCGGCGAGGGATGGAGATAAATTAAGCAGACAGGAAAGTAAATTACCCCATTAAGACTTTACTTTTCCAATTATGAGCAATCAGGACAAAAATATCAAAAGGCCAGGTTATTCAACTTTTGCGTATATTTCACAATATTCTCTTCTGGTCGATTCCTGAGAACATACAACGAAAAGGTTCCGTAACGAACGAGAATATAACCGTCGCATACAAACAAATGAGATGCACAGCGCGAGTGAAAGGAACAGAGATAAAGATTCGGTCGTGAATTTCGTTTCGTGATAGATCCTCTGGTAAGAAAGTGTTTTGGACCTCGGCCTTTGATCTAACGTTGAACTTCATATTTTCAGTGTACGATTAAAATATAACCTCAGTAAGTAAGTTATTTTGTTGCTATTAACATTTTTTATTTACACACAAAGTATGAGGCGTAACATGTGGGAGATCCGCGCTTCGGCATGAATGGGCCGGCTCGACCGGAGTGATCCCTCGGCCTCACAGAAAACCGGTGTGAAGCAGCACTGTGCTGTGTTTCGCTACGTTAGTGAGGATACTGGAGGCCCAATCCGGGGGAAAGGGGGGTTTAAAGGTTAGTAGCGCACTTGTGACTCCACTGGTGTCACGGGTGTCCATGGGCGGCGGCAATCGCTTACCATCAGGTGATCCGTCTACTCGTCTGCCACTGATCACATTAAAAAAAATTTGCCTCAGTAAGTAATTTTGTTGATATTAACATTTTTTATTTATACACAAAGTATGAGGCGTAACATGTGGGAGAACCACGCTTGGATGAATGGGCCGGCTCGACCGGAGTGATCCCACGGCCTCACAGAAAACCGGCATGAGGCAGCGGCATGGGGCTTTTGTATTAAACAAAATACGCGTCCGAAGTAGACCGGAAAACTCTCACAGATTGAATGTAAATGCCTTAAAGCTTAGCCTGAATAATAAACTTTGGCTTTCGGTGTTTACATGAAAATAAGGTGAAAGAAATAAAGGAAGCGATGACCACGATATTGGATTATCAGTATTTTTTTTACTTGCCTTTAGGGGGTTACTGCGCTTTTAATTTTATCCAACTTAAAAAAAGGAGATGGTTCTCAATTCGACATGTATATTTTCTATGTTTGTTCGCCGATTACTTTGCCATTTATGAACCGATTTAGATAATTATTTTTTAATTTGAAAGTAGATAGTCCCGGAATGGTACCATGATAAGGATCAGGTCCGATGATGGAGTCCCGGAAAATTTGAGGGGAACTCTTAAATCGCCGTATAAATCCCTTAACCCGCGCAATCGCGGTCGAAAACCCCACAGCCGGGTTTAGACCGTAACGCCAATCGCTCTCGCCGCTTCACCCCTATCTGGCGCAATACAGCCCTTCAATGCTGTACGACCTACCAGGACACCCAGTAATGTCGTCATCCCCCGCGGAGTCGTATGCTGAGCAAGCCACTCCCCAGCAGTGGATACGCTCACGTACTCCGAAAGCCCGTTATGTCGCCTTAAGAGGCGATATTACCTACTAACACCAGCATTGCACGACGTTTTTTACTGCGTAAACAGCAAATGGTGCAAGAAATCAAAGAGAAATATTACACAGTAACAATAATAACTTAGTCATTAAGTAATGTAATAATAGCATGTAAGCATGAAACCAAAAAAAAAAACATTATAACAATAATTAAAGCAAAACATGTTATAGTAACATAACAAATAAAAAATAATAAAAAATTTTTTAATAAAATAAAACTACTTAGTGAAAAAAAAAAATTTTTTTTAGACATAGATTAGCATTAAGACTGTCTTAGAAATTTAAGGAACTTTTAGACACAAAATCCAAATTTTGTTACGCGGAGCACTGTTACTATTTAACACACTAAAAAACAAACACAAAAAAGGCGCTGACCAAGTGTCAGCGGAAAAATTTTTCATTAAAAAAAAAACCTGTGATTGCTTTTAGAGTGATATCCTTTGAATCATTAGGACGATAAAACGTAAAACACCGGCGTTTTGTTGAGTGACTGTGACTGACTTCGACTGTTGACCACCCACTTATTCTCAATAAGTGGGTGGTCAACAGTCTTGACATTGACGAGGTATCTTGGGGTAGAGCCATATTAATAAAAAAAACAAAAGTTAACTACGGATCACAAAATCGGCTCTAAAGATGAGGAGTAGATTTTTTTTTTATGTGATAAGTGGCAGACGAGCATACGGGTCACCTGGACACCCATGACACCAGTGGAGTGACAAGTGCGCTGCCAACCTTTAAACCCAAGGGGGGTCCCCCAGATTGGGACTCCGGTACCCTAACTTACGCAGCAAAACGGCCGAGGTATCACTCCATCGAGCCGGCCCATTAATGCCGAAGCATGGCTCTCCATGGTTAAGATGGGAAAAACAAAAACAAGCAACAGCAAAAAAGTGAGTAACAGTGAATTAGAATAACTGAGGTATCTCATTTCATAACTTATTCATTTCCACTTTTACTCAATTACAGTGAAACAGAATGAGTCACCACTCCAGAACACTTCCAGTAATGCGATGATTCAAAGATGATCATGATTACTTCTCGTTATTCAGTCTTGGCAGAGTTGGTCCAAATATTTACCCTGCCGTGGAAACAAACTATTAATTTGATGGCTACTGTTGGACTGACAGACTGATTACAGAACGTCAGCGAGGTAAAATAGCTTCGTGGGTAAAACTCCCGTTGACACATCTCGCCATCTATTGGTGGAAAGTCAAACTAATGTCCCGAAACGGGAAGTGAGTTCAGGCCACTAGTAAACTGATAAAGGAACAAACAAATCCCATCACAACCTAAAGAATGTAGATCGGCAGTTAACATAAAAACTATTCCAGAATTGACGACCCGTTTGGAACAGTGGTAGTGAACGCTGCCTTTGGTCCAAGGGTTGCGGGTTCGATCCCCGCAAAGTACAAACATTTGTGTGCATGAACATGTCTGTTTGTATTGGTCTGGGTGTTTTCTATGTATTATAAGTATGTATTTACAAAAGAAAATTATTATATGTATATATTTTTAATCCCACTGTTGATTCTGATATCCGTAACACAGGTGCTTGAGCTACCTATCTCGGAGTCAAATCAATGTATGTGATGTTGTGAAATTTTCAAATATTCAGAATGACTTCATCAGAATTGAGTCGCAATAGCAAATCGAGAGTTGTAAATCGGTCTCAACGTAACACGGTTAAATTGAAATAATATGTTTACACTCTTCTTTACGTGGATTGTATCGGGGAAGGGACGATTTATAGTTCCATCTCGTAACAATTTGATTAACTGTTCTTAGAATTTTGCTAATAGAGTTTAAGCAGTTTTATCGGTCTTGGACAAGTTAAAGAGAAACTAAGTTTTAAGGGTTACAGCTTAAAATATTTTTCCTAACATGAGAAAAACAATAAAATTGAGTCCTCCTCATCTTAGCGTGTAGTTTCTGGTTCCATCCAAAGCTGTCGGTGCGCTTAGAAAATGATTCAGGATTTGGGGAGTCAGGCAATCGAATGGAGCGACTGCCATCTGACCATCGCAACACTTAACAGGGGAACCAGACCAACTGAATCAAGGTTGCCATCTGCATACCATCCAGACAATGGCGGCACGCACCAAGAGGTTTGGCTCCTCGTTCCTGCCCCGAGCCATCAAGACATGGAATGCCCTCCCAGCTCATGTTTCCTCCTTCATACAATCCGGGGTCTTTTAGGCGGGGCGTGAAACGGCATCTCAGCAGGCCATTAGGGTGAGGATGGCAGACACAATGGGTACTTTGTTAGTTCTTTTGTGCCTGTCAGCCTCATATTTGGATTTCACAGTCGCTTACCATTCAGGCGGAGTGAGGTCATCCTGATTGGCCTTTCTATAAAAAAAAAGGTTACACGTTTCAGATACTATTCGAAACGTGCAGGTTTCCTCACAATTTTTTCCTTCACCGCCGAGCTAATGGTAGAAATACGTACAAAGATATGAACATCCGAAGGTGCTCAGAAAGCTCAGATTCGAACCACAATCCTTCGAACGCGAAGGCGCGTTCTTATCCACTGAGCTTCCATCGCCAAAGACAATGAACTTGAATGACTAAAGAAATCATGAAAATCCCAAGACAAAGCATTTTAGTGCACCAAGCGTGTAGGATTAAATTGCCGAGAGACTGTTAGGACTAAGTGCTTAATTTAATTATGACTGTATCTTGGTAGAGTGAATTTTAATTTTCAGCTACTAAACCGGATCTATTTTAAACAATTTCGGGGTTACTCGCTAAAAGTGGCTGCTTTTGGCGGTAAACAATTTTTCGCGTACAAAAACGGACCCAACATTTGTGCATGGTTATTTAATAAATAATATAAGTGTTTGCCGAGAGGTTTTAATCCTGAAATTGTTTAAAATTAATCCGGTTTAGTAGCTAAACATTAAAGTCGATTGGCGTCGCTAGTGTGTTCTACCCGTCACCTTAATGGCATGAGCTAGTCGTTTCCACCTCGTCGTCGCTAGATAAGTAGATACTAATATACGCTAGTTAGATATACAGGTACTCTTCATTGCACAAAAGGTTACTGAACTTAAAGTGACGGGTAGGGCACACTAGCGACACCGTTCATTTAAA
Source organism: Marasmia exigua (assembly GCA_019059595.1). Lineage (NCBI taxonomy): Eukaryota > Metazoa > Arthropoda > Insecta > Lepidoptera > Crambidae > Marasmia > Marasmia exigua. Next base: position 14,188,266 of record CM032483.1, on the reverse strand, counting down.
TTGTTAGCAACTAAACTGGATATCTTTTTAACAAATTCAAAGCTGTCTGCCTCTCGGAAAACACTTATACTATTTGTTTAGTACTTATACTTAACTTTTGGGACTGCTTTTGTACCCGAAATTTGAATTACCGCCAAAAACGTACAGTATCAGCCTATAAACTGTCCCACTGCAGGGCAAGGGCCTCCATCATAGAAATCAAGTCATCGCTACTATGATGGGATTCAGGCTTAATCACCATCGCTTGCCAAATGCGGATTGGTGATCACAAACCCGAGCTTTGTTCGAAAAATTCGATACATACTTTTCGCTCGACCCGGGAATCGAACCCAGGACCCCGAGATCACGGTCCGGTGCTTGAACCACTAGACCAACAGGGCGTTGTAACACAAAAACGTACACTTATGGCGTTAATAAAATGTCGAGTGCAAAAACAGATCAAAAAGTATTAAATTTATAGTATAAATGTTTGCATAGGGACTCTTGCTCCGAAATTGTTTAAAATAGATCCGGTACAATTTAAATCGATTGGTGACGCTAGTTAGGGAGCACCCGTCGCCTTAAACGGGCATAATTGAAGGTGTATTTGTTCTAAAGTATGTACCTCAACCATTATTGTAACATAAATGCTGTTTGTTTTCCATTAACAAAGCAATAAATAAATAAACAGGGGCTTTGCAAGATCTCGCGTAGACCTGTAAGATTAGATAGGTTCGCGAGGCCTTTTTCCTAGTCAAGCATTTGACGTAGGTAACTAGGGATTTAGGGGAGGCCAGGCCCCAGCGGCACATTTATTTGCCACGAAGGGAACGCCGATAGCTCTGGGGGGCTGATGCCTAATATTTAAAAACTATAGTTGAGCCAATATAAAAGGCCACATTTGACACTTCAACAAAATTCGACAACGTAACCTTGTAACAACGGTCATTGAATTTATTAATTTTTCTATGTTAAAAAAGCACAATTACTTTACTTTTTAAAAATTATGTTTGCATTTATTTATTTCAATAAAGACAAAATAGATAATTTCACGATTTCATTTCTCTGTTATACTATTTATAAACCCTCAAAACCCTCGCCAACCCGTCTGCCAAGCGTGGTGAGTATGGCAATTACCCCTCATGTGATTGATGGAGGCCCGTGCCCCAGCAGTGGGGACTTAAATGGGCTGACGATGATGACTATTTATAAACTTATTAAACATTTACTTTTCTAGAGAATTAAACGTTGGTAGAATGTTGTGTGTGTGTGAACCTATTATACTGTGAGGAAATAAAAGTTGAAACGGAACCCTCATCGTGCGAGTCCGACTCGCTTAAATATTTTTTTATTTTAGTCAGGCAAATCTTATTTCTTTTGGTTTTATAGATTTTAATTAACTTTAAAAGAAACTCTGTGAAATTAAGATGCCAAATTGACTTTTCAATTAATATTGGGCATCTTAAATTAATATTTTACTTTGAAAGTTTGTAGTACATATTTATCCTTATTCTTATTGAATCTAAAATAATGATTATTTTCAAGCCACAAGGCTCAATAAATATCGGATTGTTTTCGATGAGATCTTAAAATAAATTCAATTTGTAAGACAAGTAGAGGCAAGCCAACTAACATCGTGATTAAAAGTTTCCAGAATCAAACCCGTGACCTCTCTAGGACATGCTTAAAATAGAAAAATCCTTAGGCGAACCTATTAAATTGCGACCACGATCAGGAGGCATTTCAGTGAAATTGACAGGGGGCGTCGTAACACATTATTTCTGAGGGAAAATGTCAAAACAGCATTCGTTCCGATTTTTCCTTCGTGCCAAATAACCGTGGCGCGACTATAATTTAGTATGTACTACGGCGTCACGTCAAGTTACCCTTGTTAAACTTTGGACCGACCTTATGTCTGATACACAAAGGCTATTTTTGCACCGCGGGAGGGTAACTTGATCCGATGCCAGATGCCGATGCTGTACTGTAACGATGGTGAACTCCGTTGCTGGCTGTCGGTTTAAAATAAATAAATAAATATTTCACAACATCACGGACATTGATCTGACTCCGAGATAGGTAGCTCAAAGTACCTGTGTTACGGATATCAGAATCAACAGTGGGATTACAAATATATACATGTAATACTTTTCTTTTGTAAATACATACTTATAATACATAGAAAACACCCAAACCAGACTAATGTTTGTACTGAGCGGGTTTAATGTCAGTAATTTAAAAGGGAAAAGGTTGGCAGCGCACTTGCGACTCCACTGGTGTAGCGGGTGTCCATGGGCGGCGGAATTGCTTACCATCAGGTGATCCGTCTGCACGTCTCCCACCTCTCATATAAAAAAAAAACAGTTATCTATAAGTATTAAATAAATAGTATTGTATATAGTAATAGTAATAATGGCCGAGAGGTTATACGAAAAATACGAAATCGAAAATCGAATACGAAAGTAAAAATAAAAACTAGTAAGGAATTTATGTTGGTTTCAATCCTTACAGTATCTATCTATATCTTCCACACTGATTATGACGCTAATCTTGGAAGGTAGACTAGAATCTTGGAAGGTAGATTAGTAGAATGAAACTTTTTTCGGAGTGACCTATACAACAAAACCGGCCAAGTGCGAGTCGGATTCGCCCATGAAGGGTTCCGCAGCAGCAAGTAAGATATTTGGAAGGTAAATTGCGGCTTACGGTTTATAATATATTTAAAAAAAACTACTTACTATATCTAGTTCAAACCAATTTTCGTTGTTATTTTTCATGATTACATCATATATTTATTTAGTTTTATAATTCATTTCTTATAGAAGTTAGAGGGGAGGGGAGAGGGGGTCTATTTACCAAGTTTCAATAGTATAGTTATTATAGTTTCGGAGAAAAGTGGCTGTGATATACGGACGGACGGACAGACGGACAGACATGACGAATCTATAAGGGTTCCGTTTTTTGCCATTTGGCTGCGGAACCCTAAAAAAGAGTCAAACCGAATTTCACGCGAGCATATTCTGCGGGCGTCAACTAGTTTAAAAAATATGAGACATTATACATAGGTACGCCAACCTAACCGTAAAGCATAATCACGTGTGTTTTTATTACCATAACCACACACACTCCCAGACCCTAAACAAACACTTGTGTTCAGAATACGAAACTTAAACGAGGGTGGTAAAGACCGCCACACATCAGGTCTACTGTCTGTCATATTTCTTCAACTGACTTTGAACCAATAATCATAAAAAGTGACATTTGGTTATAGTATGTAAGTACGAGTATGTGGATCTGACCATCTATAGTACGCCCTTACAGCTCTTGATAAAGGGAGAAACGCGGTATAGGGGGTTTAGCAATTTTAATTAAAAATATTGAAAATCATTATTTGGACTCCTAATATTAAATGAAAAATAATTATTTGTTTTAATATTTTTGTAAATTGGTAGAATTTACCCTTCAGGGGTTGAAAAAAGGGGATTGAAGTTTGTTTGACAGTCTGTCGTCTTTGATGTCAGGAATGTGAAAATTTATTCTACTAATTTGAAATAAACAGGAATTAACTTCAACGTTTTTAGTAAATCACTATTTGAAGGGGTGAAATAGGGGCGAAGTGCGGTATGGGGGTTTGCTAATTATTAAAATTGATGTTTGGGCACGGGTTTTGAATAAAAAAGTGACTTTTGAACTTTCGACCCCTAAGGGGTAGTTGAGCGGGTTTGAAGTTTGAATGAGGACTTTAATAATAAAGACTAAAACTGCGTGAGTCGCAGTCTAGTAAGTTATAATGATAAAGTATAAATATAAGAATTTACACAGATTCATACGCACTGATGTGCGAACACCCGACCCTTGTTGACCTTTGGACCGTCCTTATGTCTGGAGAACAAGTGCTATTTTTCTACTGCAGGTTAACCCTTGATCTGACGCTGACTGTACAGTCACACATCAAAGTAAACAAAACTGTCAAATTTCTTCTATCGACTCGCACCTTAATGTCAAACACTTATGCTTCATTATCAATTGAGGAAACTTGACAGACTGTGGCTGTCCTTACATGACTGTCCACCTGTACTCGTCCCACATAACACCCCTTGAAACGTTAGGCAGGCAGTTATAGAGTATCGGCAAATCCCAAGCCACACAATATTATGTAAGATTACTACGTATATCCCTATATTTTTATGTCGTCTCACGTATTTTTGTTTAAGTCATAATATAGTAGACAAAACACCCAGACACAATAAAACAGTTCATCAAACCTGAAACCCTCGCTCAATTAACATTATCGATACCGAATCGAGTTTATTGGCGAGCTATCGGCAAATACCGATAATGGAGTACTGATCGGAAAGTACCAGGGCGACAGAGCCCGCGTGGAGGTGTTCCGATCCGATCGATAGTGGCCGATGCCCGCTCCCGCTTCCGCCGTGACAGGTGGAGCGTTGCACCGGCGGGCTTCGCTTCCGGGGATCAGCTGATCGTGATTTTGTTTGACGTGTACGTTTTATTTCATGTCTGGAAGGGTGGGCAAATGAAAGGAATTAGCGAACGTTGCAGTCTATAGATAGATAGATAGATATACTTTATTGCACAAAAAAAAAACACAACTTTAAAAGGCATTACAGAAACTTCATTGTACAATTTCGGCGGTCTTATCGCTGGAAGCGATTTCTACCAGACAACCTTCAGGCAAAGGACATTTGATAGTAGAGGAGGGGTAGGTGGTGCAATATTGAAAAAGGGAAATAAGAGTGAACTGTATATATATATATTAAAATATTTATAAGGCTAATACATAAATAAACAAAATAATATTGCATTCATTTGTATGTGTATGACTGCATGCAATGTAAATAATAGATACATATACTAAAAAAAACTCAAATTAAGACTGACGACCCGTTTAGAACAGTGGTAGTAAACGCCGCCTTTAGTCAAGGGTTGTGGGTTCGATCCCCGCACAGTACAAACATTTTGTGTGCATGAACATGTCTGTTTGTATTGATCTGGGTGTTTTCTATGTATTATAAGTATGTATTTACAAAATAAAGGTATTATTTGTACATATTTGTAATCCCACTGTTGATTTTGGTATCCGTAACACAGGTGCTTGAGCTACCTATCTCGGAGTCAGATCAATGTATGTGATGTTGTAAAATATATATTAAAAAAAAAGGCAACACACAACATCTCATACTTCCGTACTAAAGGCTGATTTATATAATATTCTGATACTAAATCTATGGCATAGCGCTGTCATTTAATACAAATCTGAGGTTATACCATAAATTTATCCACGGATTAAGATTGGTTGAATCGGGCCTCAGTAGCTTAAGAACTTGTGTTACGAATATCAAACAGCAGAAGAATTCAAATATATACTTAAATACATCCAACAAACTAACCTACTATAGAAACCTGAACAGCGAACGTAGGACAAACAACCAGACCCAACACTGCATTGTTGCGGGAATCGAACCCACGACCGTTGCGTCTCAACCGGTCCAACCACTGCGCTAAATAGGTAGAAATGAAAAGAAAAAGGGCGTTTCCCCTGACATTGCGCATCAAAGAGGAATTTGAATAATAGGAGACCATCACGAAGGAAGAATAAAACCGCTGTGTACCTACGCAATCTCAGAATATTTGCCAAAATAAAGATAAAGATAAAAAAATCTTTATTCAATTTAGGTCCATACAGAACACTTTTGAATGTCAAAATAGAGTACACATATTATCATCTACCGCTGGTTCGGAATGTCGATTTCTACTGAGAAGACACCAGCAAGAAACTCAGTAGTTCTCTTTTCATTCTTTTCTTTTTTTTCTTTTCTTTTCTTTTTTTTTTCTTTTTGTCTGCTCGTCTGCCACCTATTACATAAAAACAATATTAATGATGTTACAGAGTTTCAATTGAGAAAACAATATATAATTATGAAAGTTAACGAACTAATCTATTAACATCGAATTCTTATCATTTAAATAGTCTTATAAACATGACCAAGAATCCTTATCATTTAAATAGTCTTGTACACTTTAGTAACCTTTCTTCATTAGGCAGGTTTTAATATGAGACTTAAACTTATCCAGTTCAAGGGATGATAACCCGCAAGGGTATATTGGAGAATGCTATTAATTCAGTGCCATCGGCATTATATCTGGCAAAATTTCGTTTGCCACCCTTTCATTACGTACAATTAGGTCTCACAAAAAGAACGTCTAGGTACCTAAGCCATGGCCTAACCTGAGTTGTCTGCAAAAAAACTGCCTTCAAATACCACGAATTAAAAAGTGTAAAATAATAATTTTGCCACTTTATACACTTCAAATAACATTTTATAACAGCACTGAGTACACTTGAGAAAAGGTAATACCGAAGTCGGCGCCTAATAGGTACTATCTTGTAATTTACTCGTAATACAACATTCAATTATTCAACAGGAATTAGGCGCCGATTTCAGTAAAACCTTTTCTGTGTACTGTTATAAAATGTTATTTGAAGTGTATAAAGTGTTAAAAATATTATTTTACACTTTTTAGTTCGTGGTTTCTGAAGGCGGTTTTTTTTCGCAGAAATTTTTTTTTCGAGCTTTTTAGTGTCTCATTTTTTGGCAGATTTTCAATTATAGCTGGGTATTTCTGCTATGTCAGCGGTGAGGGAAAAATCGTGATGAAACCTTCACGTTTGGATAGTTTCTGAAACGTGTAACCATGATTCAGTTGGTCTGGTTCCCGTTTCTAATGGTTGCGAATGTCAGACGTCAGTCGCTTCATTGTAATTACCAGATTCCCCAAATTCTGGATCATGGTCTAAGCGTATCCCGTAGACCTAGCAAAAACGTATCTTTCAAAAGATTGTAACATTTGCCTCTGAAGTAGTGCAGATATGCGGAACAGTGAAACGTTTCATTTGGAACATAGACTCTCAGATAGATCCGTGATTCACTCGGATCATTCGGCTCATTCGGCTCATTAAATATAAATATTTTTCACAACATCACATCCATTGACTTGACTCCGAGATAGGTAGCTCAAGCCCCTGTGTTACGGATATCAGAATTAACAGCGGAATTACAAATATATACTTATAATACTTTTATTTTGTAAATACATACTTATAATACATACAAACACCCAGACCAATACAAACAGACATGTTCATGCACACAAATGTTTGTACTGTGCGGGGATCGAACCCGCAACCCTTGGACCAAAGGCAGCGTTCACTACCACTGTTCCAAACGGGTCGTCATTGGATCATTCGGCTCACTCGGATCATTCAGTTCATTCGGCTCATCGGATCATTCAGCTGATTCGGATCATACGGTTCGCTCGGACTCGAGATCCATTTGAGTCGAATGATACATTCGGAGCGAACATTAGAGCTTCGGAACAATGTATCATTTGGCTGAGTCGAATTACTGAGTCGTTTTAGTAAAGAGTTACACACGTCTAGTACTCTGACAGCTTTGGCTGCTACCGGGAATTACACGCTAAGATGATATGAGAGCTACCTTCACTGTGAAAATTAAATTATTTATTTACCACTTTCCTATACTCGTAATTTGAAACTGAGTGCAGTAAGCAATATAAAATTGACATAAAACAAGGACATCTTACAAATAGAGTATCCAATTGCATCAGTCCTGCATTCAGGGCATGAACGAATAGCGCTCGTCTGGAGAGTGCAACACCAGGAGCTGGTCACGAGAATTTCACAACAGTTGGGTCGAACAAACTTATAAAATGTGATTTTATGTTATAGGTGGCAGACGAGCAGATGGATCACCTGGTGGTAAGCGATTGCCGCCGCCCATGGATGGACACCCACGACACCACTGGAGTTACAAGTACGCTGCCAACCTTTCCCCCGGATTGAGCCTCCGGTACCCTCACTCACGCAGCGAAACACAGTATTCTGTAAGGCCGTGGTATTACTCCAGTCGAGCCGGCCCATTCATGCCGAAGCCTGGCTTTCCCACATGATAGGTTGCAGATAAACACACGTGTCACCTGATTGTAAACCAGTTACTAGTGTGCTGCAAAATTTTAACTTAGCCACCTCCCCCGAATTGGGCCACTAGTACACTCTCTCATTCGGCGAAATACAGTGCAGGCGCTTTTTCACGCCTGCACTGTGTTTCGCCGTTCTTTTCTGTGAGGTCGTGGTATCACCAGGTCGAGCCAGCCTATTCATACAGAAATGTGTCTCTCCGAGGGTCTAAACCGACTCATTTGCGGACTCAGATTTGGAGGCCACCGAAAATGATACGACGAGGTAATGAATCTGTTAATCAAGTAATGACTTTTTCTCTTAAGTCTGACAGTCTTCCTGCAGCGGAAAGGCCTATCTTGCAAGAAATGGTCTTAGTAAAGTCAACAGCAAAAGTTGATGCACACTGTTCTCTCTTACGCTCCACGGAATAAGAACTACAAACCGCGAAATATGTGCAGCTACTTCTGCTGTTGACTGTACCCATGCCCTAGCGTGGCTAGTATAGCCGGACCCGAGACGAATACCATTGGTACCATTGAACTTTTGAATTGAAAATTGTCTTTCACTGATTGATGATAATTCCTATTTGTAAAATCCCAAAATTGTCTCACCGGAATTTACACATGTGTCGCTTCAGTTTTTTAAGTGACATTATCGATGTTCACCGTTGGGTGTCCTTTTGTCGAGGACACACGCCGCGACTCCAGCATCAAACCTCTGTGCTCATTTTATGGCGCAAAGGAGCGCGCGATCCATATTCAATAGTCGCCCGCCTTTTATTTTTATGTAAACATTTTCTTATCCAGTCAACGATCCTATATTCTTCACTTATCTGTTAGGTGCCATTTTTCGTGGAGCACGTCGACCCTAAGGGATCTTTTGTACCTCCCCTATCATTTGCTTGAGCTAACTATCTCGGAGTCAGATTAATGTATGTGATGTTGTGAAATATTTATTTATTTATTTTATTTGCGCTCCTACTCACGAAAGATTCGTTTCATCAGCGTCACGATGTCTTTTGGATTGAAGTGCCTGTAGTCTCCTGGTCAACAATCATCACTACATTTGTTTCATTGTAATTTTTATGGATTAATTTAGTTTATATTTATTTACAAAGATCTGCTTTATTATTAAAACTCCACACATACGTTCCCAAATCCCACCGCGCAGAGGCCTGCCGGTACACCTTTTAAATATTTTTTCTGTATTCTAGCCACCAGCTCTTAGTCTACAAATTAGGTTGTATACAAGCACATAAACGACATACATTTCAGCTTATACAGTCTCACTTATACAGTCTCACTTTCCCACCTTCAGGGAGTCATTATTGTCACTCGGGTCTTTGAACTCTGGTAATCTGTTCCCCAAGTTGAAATTAATTTTATTCCTGAAAGAGCTTTTGGGCTTCAGGTAGGCACTAACGTAGGGACTAACTAATTTTGGATGGGAAAAGTTTGTTTGTGAGTAATTTTGAGTCGTGATTCAGTTACCTTCGTCGTAACTTATAACGAAGACTAATAAACATGAAAACTTAGTTTGACCAAGTAGGTAAGAGTAGGTTATGGTGACAGGTAGGGCACACTAGCTACGCCAATTGATTTAAATTGTTAGCAACTAAACCGGATATCATTTTAATAACTTCAAAGCCGTGTAGCCCCCGTAAAGGGCCGTGTGGCCCCCGGCAGAGTAGAATAGGCCACCCTCACTCTTACCGAGGTGTCGTAAAAGGCGACTAAGGTAAAGCTGCTGGCATGATCATCAGCACCCAGAGAAGGAAAACTCTGCATTTATATCAAAACCCTCGCCAACCCGTCTGCCAAGCGTGGTGAGTATGGCAATTACCCCTCGTGTGATTGAGGGAGGCCCGTGCCCCAGCAGTGGGGATTTAAATGGGCTGATTATGATGATGATGAATTTCAAAGCTGCAGCCTCTCGGAAAACACATATACTATTTATTTAATACTTATACTTAACTTTTTGGTTCGCTTTTGTACTAGAAATTTGAATTATCACCAAAAACGGCTACTTATGGCGTTAATCCAAATTTCGAGTGCAGAAACAGATCAACAAGTAGTGCACAATTATTAAATAAATAGTATAAATGTTTGCTAGGAGACTGCTGCTCCGAAATTGTTTAAAATGAATCCCGTTTAGTAGCTAACAATTTAAATCGATTGGTAGTCGCTAGTTAGTTATACCCTTCGCCATAATGAACAAGATGTAACTCAACTCAATACATACAAGGATGGTAAAATCTTATTACAGAACAAGTTTATGAGCCTTGTAAGGTATCTACCGGAAATTATAATTAAATAGGTTGGCTCAGTGAGCCTTTTTTTATGTGATAGGTGGCATCAGACGGATCACTTGATGGTAAGCGAAGGCCACCCCCCATGGACACCCGCGACACCAGTGGAGTCACAAGTGCGCTGCCAACCTTTGAACCCCCCTTTCCCCGGGATTGGACCTCCGGTACCCTCACTCACGCAGCGAAACACAGCACAGTGCTGCTTCACGCTGGTTTTCTGTGAGGCCGTGGTATCACTTCGGTCAGGCCGGCCCATTCATGCCGAAGTGTAACTCTTCCATGGTAAAAAGCCTTGGCCTTCCGATAGTAATAAAAGTCTCCACCTTTTTTTTATGTGATAGGCGCAAGACGAGCAAACTGATCACCTGATGGTAAGCGATTGCCGTCGCCCATGGACATCCGCGACACCAGTGGAGTCACGAGTGCGCTGCCAACCTTCTCCCGGATCGGGCCTCTGGTACAGTCAGCAACAAAAGTAGCTTAACACTTTAGTACCATGTCGAAGTAACATTTTTACGAGCGTCTTGGAAACTGACTAGAAACGGAGAGAACAGTTACTTTAACATGGTACTAAAGTATTAAGCTACTTTTGATGCTGACCGTACCCTCACTCACGCAGCGAAACACAGCACAGCGCTGCTTCACACCGATTTTCTGTGAGGCGGTTTTCATATAGGTTGGTTCAGCGTCACCTCATGCTAGTCATCCGCCACAAAAAATCTTTTCAACCTTGTCTCTCCAGCTGTACTTTGGACGGCCAACTAGCCTTAGATTCGACCATATGGCCGTCCCAATTTTTTTTTTAAATGAGGGGTGCAGACGAGCAGATGGATCACCTGATCGTAAGATCTCTTTTTTTTACTGTAGATAGGTAAGCGTTTCGCTATATTTCACCTGATGGTAAGTGATAATATGGTCTAAGAGGTAGCATGATTACCTAGAAGATACCAATTCACTCGCGCTTTGAAAACCCCCAAATTGCAGCCTCTAGGGAACACCTCCTCAGGCAGTTGATTCCACTGTTTCGCAGTACGAATAAGGAAACAGGATTCAAACCTCTTTGTGCGGACTTTTGGTATTTCTACCATGTACCGGTGTCGATTGAGGGTCTGCCTGGTGGAGTAGTGGAAGAACGGAGATGCTCCAATGGCATTACACAGGTACGTGGCGCACTCTCCAAAATGTATCCGATAGAAGATCGATAAGCTTGCTACCTTGCGTCGGTGTTCAAGGCTTTGTAGCCTCTTACCCACATGCTCGTCGTCGCCAATTAGCCTCTTGGCACTTCTCTCAATACTCTCGCTTGATACAAGTTAAACAGCTATCCTGGCGTAAAGTACTGCCTCACTTTAGCCAGAATACCGAGCTTTTTTTAGGCAAGTTGAGCTTTGGACTCGATGTACGTGCCAAAGTTGAGGGAAGTCTTTTACTGCAAAAGATACCTATACATCTATACTATACTACGCCAACGTATAATATAGATATTCCGAAAATACGATACGCTTGCGCGATGTAATTGACACCTAGCGCCATCTGTTGGTTAAAGTGTAACTAATGTCCCGAAACGAAGTGAGAGCGGGCACACTAGTTTTTGAATATTTAGAGAGCGTTGGCAGCTCAGTGGATAGCAACCTTCCATACTGGAGGTCGTGATTTCGAAACCGAGCAAGCATTCACCTCTGGATTTTTCAAAGTACTATAAAACAATGAAACGCATTTTGAGTAGGATTAAAATTATAATATTAATTAACAAATATCAGTAGGCGCGAAAATCCACAATGAATCTGACAGCTCGAGTGACAGACGCCACTAGGGATGTGGTATCGACTAGAGATGTCTAGCCATTCGATATTTTTTATTAGGCTAACAGTTCCTATTTCAGCCACTAGCGCGACGGAGAGGGAAAATATCGCGAGGAACCCAGTGCGTTTCGGATAATTTCTGAAACGTGTAACCATGATTTAGTTGGTCTGGTTAGTGGTAAGTTCAGAACCATCGCAACACAATAATAACCGTGGGAGAGCCACGCTACGGGCATGAATGTGCCGGCACCACCGTAGTGATACCACGCCTCTCAGAAAACCGGCGTGAAGCAGCATCTGAATTTGGGCGATTTGTCGAATAAAGCTCCTGTTACACATGCTCATTTGTATTTTTTTAAGCATGCTTAAAAATAAGCAAACCTGTTTACACGTGCTAAAGCATTCCGCCATACTTCCACCTGCACCACAGGTAGCATGCTTAAAAATCGACCGGCGTGCGATTTTTGAGCATGCTTAAAATTAGCATGCTTATTAGTAGCACGTATGTCCACACATGCTACAAAGTAGCACTTGCTCGAAAGTAGCATGCTTTAAGCATGAAAATAAGAATGTGTAACTGTACCTTAAGTGAGGGTACCAGCCCTATCCGGGAAAAACGAGATTTTGAAGGTTGGCAGCACACATGTGACTTCACTGGTGTTTAGGGTGTCCATACTGCCAATGGGCGACGACAATCGCTTACCATCAGGTGATCCGTCTGCTCGATTGCCACCAATCATATAAAAAACTAAGGTTTTGATACAGCGAATTATTTCAGATCAGTCACCTTCTCTCAAAAGTATTTCGTGGTGGTTAGACTATCGGTGCCATAAAACCATAAAACCCAAGTTTATCATAAAATAGCAATATATCTTTTATGTGAATTCCATCGCTTATAGTTTTATTGTTAACTTCCTGAGTTTGAGTTGTACGCTCGGTGTTAATGTGAGGGTGTATTTAAAATTTTATATTTTACGAAACAATTTTTACGACCAGCGTAACTTTGGCGAGAGGTTGTTAAATACCTCTCAGACACCCATAAGATATTATATGGGATGAATAACTGGCAAATTTTATGTGCGTATTTCTACCATTCCGGAATGGCAAAAGGCCAGTCGGCCGTCCGATATATCGCTGGAAGGATGAGGTCGAAAAAGACCTGCGCGGACTCTCGGCAGAATGACTGGCAGGAGGTGGCGCAGGATCGACCAAGATGGAGGCTCTTATTATCGGAGGCCAAGACTCACTATGGGTCGCTGCGCCAACCTAGTTAGTTAGTTATTTCTACCATTAGCTCTGCGGTGAGAGAAAACATCGTGAGGAAACCTAGACGTTATGGATAGTTTCTGGAACGTGTAACCATGATTCTGTTGGTCTGGTTCCACTGTTAAAGGATTGCGAAGGTCAGACGGCAGTCGCTTCATGGTAATTACCAGACTCGCCAAATCCTGAATCATGGTCCAAGCGTACCCCGGGCTCCAGAGCGACAGCTTTGGACGCAACTGGGAATTACACGCTAAGCAATAACTGGCAAAATTTCCTTGACTTCGTAACTCTATAATTTCTCCTACCGTTATTTCGACAATGGCTGCCAATCTGAAGGATCACCCAAGAATACAGGATCCTCCTCATCTAAGACTGTAATCATCATCATCATCATCAGCAACCCACACTCGTCCACTGCTGGACATAGGTCTCCCCTAATGCACAGCCACTGCTCCCGATTTTCGGCCACTCTCATCCAGCCCACACCAGCCAGCCTTCGTATGTCATCATCCCATCTTGTCGCAGGGCGTCCTACACTACGCTTACCGAGCTGCGGTCTCCACTCAAGGACTTTACGGCTCCAACGGCTGTCAGTTCTGCGGCTAATATGACCAGCCCACTGCCACTTCAGTTTGCTAATTCGGTGGAGCTATGTCGGTGACTCTGGTTCTCTATCGGATTACATCATTTCTGATGCGGTCCTTCAGAGATACTCCGAGCATAGCCCTTTCCATAGCTCAAGAGTGTAATGCCCAGTTGTATCTAAAGCTGTCGTTTCTGAGCCGAGGTAAGACTGGACCATGATCCTGGATTCTATGTCTTCTGAGTGCACCGAGGGATAACCACTGATCATGTTTGTTTCGAACTACATTGGGTGGTATGTCATACAAACCTCCGTTGCAACCCTTAGAAAGGGGAACTAGACCAACTGAATCATGGTTACATGTTTCAGAAACTATCATTAGGTATAGGTATGTTTCATAACGATTTTTTCCTCACCTCTGGGCTAGTACCTAGCAGAGGTCTGCTCCGGACCAACTGGTTCACGGTTACACTTTCAGGATCATTACCTATCTCAAATATTGTAGGTATTTAAAATTTTGAGAAATTATCTGAGATGTATTCCCAGAGAGCTACAATTTGGGTGTCTTTATGTCGAGAGTGAATAGGCTTCTTCTGGGTAAGCACGCTACATCTTAGACCTTATTGTCACTTTCCATCAGGTGAAATGAGGTCAAGTGCAAACCCATTTAATATAAAAAAAAGATGTGCAAGTTTTTCACGATGTTTTCCCTCACCACCGAGCTAATGGTGGAAATGAACATACATACATAGGTTTAAAAAATCTAGAGGTGCATGCTCAGATTCGGACCACTCATGGCCCCCCGTATGGAAGGCGCGCACTGAGCTACCATCGCGTTGTACTCTTTATAATTTTCGACAATGGCAGCCAAAGTGATACCACGGCCTTACAGAAAACCAGCGTGAAGCAGCACTGTGCCGTGTTTCGCTGCGTGAGTGAGGATCCGGGGGATAGGGGGGGTTTAAAGGTTGGCAGCGCTCTTGTGACTCCACTGGTGTCGCGGGTGTTCATGGGCGGCGGCAATTGCTTACCATCAGGTGATCCGTCTGTTCGTCTGCCTACCTATTACATAAAAAAAAAGAATGCAGGGTATTTCGTATAATACACAAGTATATACGCAGACTATATAACGCCCCGTTGGTCTAATGGTTTAAGCACCGGGGTGCTGGGTTCGATTCCCGGGTCGAGCAAAGGTATATTTAGAATTTCACGAAAATAACTCGGGATTGTGATCACCAATCCGCATTTGGCAAGCGTGGTGATTAAGCCTAATCCCATCATAGTGGCAATGACTTGATTTCTATGATGGAGGCCTTTGCTCTGTAGTGGAACATTATGTAGGCTGATACTTAACTATAGGTACGCAGACACAAGTTCAATTTCTCGCTTACCGTCAAGACACGACCGAAGTGTAAACATACCATCTTATTCTCCACATGAGCCATGATGGTTGTTTCCCCTTGTATAAAAAAAGCTTGAGGGCATAAGACTCATGCAAAAGTAAATTTTTTCCACCAAAAATCCTGTCAATAACAGTCCGTAGCTTAAAATTAGTAGCTGTATTTTCAGCTGCAAAACGAGCTCGTTATTAAAGAACGTCTCGCTCTTGGTTAAATTAAGTAGTTTTATGGATTCCTTTGTGAGACATAACATTGGACGTTCCAAGCTGTATCAATTTGCCACTTAGAATAGACTAGATTTGCGCGCGATTTGAAACTGTATATGTCCTGTGGTTAGGGGCGTTCAGAATAAGGCTGGAGACACGCATTTTCTAAAATCCTGTTTTTGGGACCACTTCGGTATAACAGACTGAATGCCAAAATATGCCTCTTACAATCAACTTGGAAAGAGGCAAAATCGCTTCTACAAGAAACTCTCTTAAGCATGTCCTACGAAGATACAGAGAAGTTACTTCTAGTCGTTAAGTAAAATGTATTGTGTTTTTAATGTTATTTTATATTTTTTATTTTTCTAATAAGTACAAATCTATTTGGTTTTATATAATATTTTCTTTTTTACGTAACATAATTTGTTTTACAACGCACAATTACTTTAAAATAGGTTATATTTTGCCTTTGACACAGGGTATCCTAGTACAGGTACATATTATATAGTTTACGCTTCATTTACCTAAGAAGATTTTAAGTTTAAATAAATAAATATTTCACAACGTCACATACTTTGATCTGACTCCGAGAAAGGTAGCTCAAGCACCTGTGTTACGGATAACAGAATCAACAGTGGGATTAAAAATATATACATACAATACTTTTTTTAAATATATACTTATAATACATAGAAATGTTTGTACTGTGCGGGGAATGAACCCTTAACCCTTGGACCAAAGGCAGCGTTCACTACCACTATCTTCTACTTAGTTTGTGCTACCACTGTTCCAACCGGGTCGTTGCATTTTTTTTAACATTATGACGTTTTTTTTGTAACATTATGAATTTGAATTAAGTTTTTATTTACATATTTTATTTTTTTATTGTTTGCAATGAAAAGGAGGTAATTTTTACTAAAAATGGAAGGAGCCGGTTAGCCCTTTTTTGAAGGAGGCAGGAATGATGCAGTCCTATTTCCACTTTTATAGATCTCCAAAAGACGTTGAAAGATACCAGTTTACTAACAGCGACTTAAGTTCATCCGATGATAAGCTAAGATCCCATATTATAGGCCAACCCACTCAGACCCACGGCATAGAAAGGAGTCATTGTACGTATTTGTTCAGGGTTCACACGTTACGATTTACGCCTTTGGCTATGAGCCCAAGATGACACCAGCATATTGAGTGTTGACATAACTCGAACCAATTTCCACCCCAATAAATATAGGGTCAATTTGTGAGCGAATGATTGCCAGCACATTCAACAAAGTTGTCCGAAATGTGTTCGAATGTAGGCCGACGTGTGGATGACCAGTGACCAGTTCGCAAAAGTCAATCTTCAACTTATCGTGATAGGGTGGAAAATTGTATTCGGAGAATATTGAGGATTGGGCACATTTGTATGGGCGTATTTAGGACTCTATTTGAACAAATATTTAGATCTTATAGAAAAGTTTTCTTAGCGATAAAAAGTAAAGATTAAATAAAATGGATTGGCGCTTTTTCCAATGGAATCGCTCATTTAATTTTGATAATAAAGCATTATTGCGCTAAATATTGATGGTAATTATCTTATCTTATGATGGAATGACTATTGCCTTCGCCCATGGACACTTACAACACCATTGGAGTCACAAGTACGCTACTAACCTTTAAACCCCCCCTCTCCCCTGGATTTTGCAGACAAGATGGATCACCAGAGAGGATGGGGGGGGGGGGGGGGGAGGCCTAGGGTTACGGTCTTAGTGGGAATCACATCTGCAGTGTTAGTAGCGGAACACCGAGTTTCGAGCAGAGTCCTGGGCACTGCTGCAACCGTGCAACCGCAAGGCCGCCACCTCGAGGTGCAGCTGAACTGAGGATGCAGGGCGAAAGGCGGGTCTTCTGCGCTTTAAAACAGAACCAAACTCACTAGGAAGGAAACCCGAAACAAAACTGAGCACGCATGGCGGGCTCTAAAGTGGCAGCCCCACCAGCAAGCTAGGAAGCAAGGGGATAGTGGGCTAATCACTCGCTTACCCGAACTCAAGAGATTAAAGAAACCGAAACAGAGCAAAACCGGACCGATCAAAAAACAACGACCTTTGGCAAGAAAATTGTCGGCTCGTCTGCCACCTATATCTTAAAAAAGATATACCGACACGAAATGCATGTTGCGAACACTCAGCGAGGATAGCCGATTAACCCTAACTAACGCTTAGCTGTAAGGCCGTGGTACTTCGGTCGAGCCGACCGCGGCCCGATCATACCAATGCGTGACTCTCCCACGGGAAATCCAAATACAATTAGTTCTTCATTACCTTACAAAATACTTTTATCTTTCATCGTTTACCTTATGATTTAATTTATTTACACAAAAAAACGTTATAAAAAGGGAACGCCGTTTGCCTTAACATCAGAGCCTTCGACCCCTCACATTAAAACTTTTATCACAAAATAGTTATCGTCCAAACAACCAATTCGAATCCCTAAAACCTGTAGGAAACATTCAATCACTTTGAACATCAATCTTCATTACCTCACTCACTCGAGCAGTCGAGCCATTCATTCCGTCGTTCATTCACCTCCCCACTCCCCTGGAATAGGAGAAAAAATCCAGATTCCACATAAAAATCTCCCCGCGATTCGACCTCGGGTACTAGGCGCCCAGGAGTTCGGTAGAGTTTTAGAAATGCATTGGGTTGTTAACCTTAGGGGGTGTGTTTTAGGGGTGAACGGCCGATATGGGCGACAGATAGGCTTAGGTCTGGGGATGAGCATTCGGAATTATATTAGGTATTGTACGAATTATGTTTACTCGATCTATTTATTCGAAATTGGTTTTAGAGGGGCTTCTTTTATTTGCAAATACATTCAAGATTAGATTTCTTATATTATACTTAGGTCAAACAAAAATGTCATTTAAATAACAAAATTTGCCCCTATTTAATATTTTATTCCATTATACTTAACTTAGCCTAAGTTAAAAAGTCGATTTTACCTAAGAAAAATCAAATTTTAATATCCCAAAATAAACAAGAAAACCAATAAGTTTACAATTTAAATAATAATGGTTTTTCTTTTTACAAAACTACCCAAAAAAGCAGTATAGTGTAATAATACAATTTTGTTTAAGATAGAACAAGAAAACCTAGAAGTATCCAATTTAAATACACGTCTCTTTAAATTATTTACTTTTTTAAAAGACTGTTCAAAAATGGAGTAAAATGTATAAGGTTTTGCTTATTAAATATGATTTTTTTGTATGAAAATCTCATCTACTTGAACTTCCGACCTTGAGGCGATAGTACCTAGTGGTTAGTGGTGTGGCTGATGCCCATGGACTGCGGTGATCACTCACCATCAGGTGACTCTATTGCTCGTTTGCCGAATCATTAAACAAAATACATATAAATCTCTGGCGTTGATTGCATTGAATCATGTCTGAATGTAGGCCGCGTTCGGTAATGGGCACAGCACAAGCTGTTGATGTGTGCATGCATTTTAAAACTGGGATCTTTAAATACTATCTATATACATAAGATAGAATTAATTGTCTAATCATGAATTTCAAAACGCTAGTTTTTGAAGGCAAGTAAATGGGCATTAAAATCGAGCGGCAGCCGCGCAAGATTTTAACCGTGAAGCACCAATTATATTGGCAGAAGGTATATTTAAGGTGACGAGTAGGGCACACTAGTGATGCCAATCGATTTTAATATTCAGCTATTAAACCGGATCCGTTCTAAACAATTTCGGGGTTACAACCTCTCGGCAAACACTTATAACTATTTATTAAATAACCATGCACTTAGCCATCAGGGAACAGCCGCGGGCTGGAAGCTCATTCCAGAGAAACATTCCTCATTCATTTGAAATCGCGCGCTACAAAGTTCCTGGCTCTTGGACCAGGAAAAACCCCCGCTGACCACGCACTACGGCGCATGGAGGGGTGGGACATTTGAATCATCTGTTACAGCTCATGCTTTCCTGGTACTCCATTAGGGTAATATTCAATGCAAATCGATTGGCGATGAGAGAACAATGAGTTAGATTTGAATTGGATAATTTGTATGACTTTAATAGGTATTTTCTATTGTTTACAGGGCTGTACTCTGTATTGAAATAAGGTTGATGGAGTTTTTTTACAAGTAGGCTTTACAAGACCGTCTTGTATGTCCATCGTAGTAGATTATTTTCTATGTTGTTTCCCGCTGTACTGTACTGGGTCGTAGGTATCAGCCATAGAGTAACTTATATATACTAAGATACAGGCATCAGTTGGCTAGCCAGTGCTAACGCCATCTAAATGTTGGGTCCGTTTTTGTACGCGAAAAATTTGTTCACGCTAAAAATGGCCGCTTTTGGCGGTAACCCGTCACCTTAACTAGGCCTCGGCAAATTTTTGTCGCGTTTTTGCGACGTGTTTGACACATTTAACAAGAAAAGGTTTTTTTAATTGTTATTGCTTTATAGGCAGACGAGCTTGCGGCCCATCTGATGGTAATCGGTAACCGCCGCTCATAGACATCAACAATGCCGGAGTACAGTCATGCCGTTGCCTACCGTGAAATAAGAACTCTTTTCAAACCTTGTTTAAAAAAAGGACATGTCTTAGCCATCAGGGAACACCGCGGCTGGAAGCTCATTCCAGAGAAACATTCCTCATTCATTTGAAATCGCGCGCTACAAAGTTCCTGGCTCTTGGACCAGGAAAACCCCCGCTGACCACGCACTACGGCGCATGGAGGGGTGGGACATTTGAATCATCTGTTACAGCTCATGCTTTCCTGGTACTCCATTAGGGTAATATTCAATGCAAATCGATTGGCGATGAGAGAACAATGAGTTAGATTTGAATTGGATAATTTGTATGACTTTAATAGGTATTTTTCTATTGTTTACAGGCTGTACTCTGTATTGAAATAAGGTTGATGGAGTTTTTTTACAAGTAGGCTTTACAAGACCGTCTTGTATGTCCATCGTAGTAGATTATTTTCTATGTTGTTTCCCGCTGTACTGTAGCTGGGTCGTAGGTATCAGCCATAGAGTAACTTATATATACTAAGATACAGGCATCAGTTGGCTAGCCAGTGCTAACGCCATCTAGATGAAAACGACCAATACTCAACGGCTATGTAGTCTGGCCACCTTTAAAAATCTTTATCCGTGGATGAATCTATGGTATAAAATCAGATTTGTATAAAATGACAGCGCTATATCAAATATTTAGTATCAGACTAAGGTTTCGAAATAACCATGCACAAATGTTGGATCCGTTTTTGTACGAGAAAAATTGATTCACCCCAAAAGCGGCCACTTTTGGCGGTAATCCAAAATTCGAGTGCAAAAGCAGATCAAACAGTTAACTATAAGTATTAAATAAATAGTATAGGTGTTTGCCAAGAGATTGTAACCCCTACATTGTTTAAAACTAAACCGGATCTGGTTTAGTATCTGAAGATTAAAATCGATGGCGTCGCTAGTGTGCCCTACCCGTCACCTTAAGTACCCATGTCCATTTTCCTTTACATCAGTATTTGTATAAGTACCTAATAACATACACCATTTATCCCAACTGTTATTACCCCCCCTTAGGTCAAAACGTCATAATTCTTTCAACGGTAACGATAAGCTTGCTTTTTATTGCGGTCGGGCCTTTTGCCCCCAATCGCGATGCTTTATTTTATTTGTAGAGGGGAACTTTATATTTGTGCGAAACTTCAGGGAAAGTGGGGCAGAGTTTCAGTTAGCCTCACAGAAATAATTTCTTTGGTTAGCTCTCATGTCAGTGATAAAAGTTTATCGAGGCGCTAAGGCAGTGGTTGCTAATCAAAATTCTTTTATCTCACCGAGTCCCGGATTCGTTCAAGGTGGTCGCTCTGCGATTGAACCATAATCCATCGGTAAGTCTGGTACTTATGTACAATAACAATAGATTTCAATGTTAATATAATCCGAAAAATTTAAGTAATTACTACAGTAAGGTGAAATAAATAGGTTTAGGTTTTAAAGGTTTGTTTATACTGGTCTACTGGTAGACCATATTTTAAGTATGTATTTACAAAAGATAAGTATTATATGTATATATTAGTAATCCACTGTTGATTCTGATATCCGTAACACAGGTGCATGAGCTACCTATCTCGGAGTCAGATCAATGTATGTGATGTTGTGAAATATTTATTTAAAGAAATTTATTCTCATAAGAAATTTACTGTTCACTTATAATAACAAATACAAACAAAATATATAATTAACTTAAAGTAACGATGTGTTTAATCATCGACCAGCACTCTATTCCATAATGTGTTGCTTGAGTTTGTGTTTAAGGCGACGGGTAGCCCTAAGCGACACCATTCGTTTTTAATTGTTAGCTACTAAACCGGATCTATTTTAAACAATTTTGGGGTTACAACCTCTCGGCAAGCGCTTATACTATTTATTAATTAACCATGCACAAATGTTGGGTCCGTTTTTGTACGCTGAAAAATTGATTACCGCCAAAAGCGGCCACTTTTAGCGTGAATCAATTTTTCGCGTACAAATGTTGGGTCCACATTTGTGCATGGTTATTTAATAAATAGTATAAGTGTTTGCCGAGAGGTTGTAACCCCGAAATTGTTTATAATAGATCCAGTTTAGTAGCCAACAATTAAAATCGATTGGCGTCGCTAGTGTGCCCTACCCGTCACCTTAAAAGTCGGCATGCACTCACATGTATTTAGCTCATCGGGTAACTCATTAAATAGTCTAGCCCCCTCAAAGAGTACTGTCTTGGTTCCGTTGTTAGTTCGAGGCATAGGGAGTCTAATTTTGATTTTATTACGAAGATTGGAATTGAAATAAGTAGATAAAGTTGGCAAGGAGTTCGATTCCGTAGCTGTCCACATCATGAGTGTGGAAGTAAATTCTTCGTCCAGATAAGGGGCAAGCCAAACAACGTATGGATGAAACCCCTCGCCGCGCACTGTGGTCGTCCGGTGATGGAATGGGGGGCTGTAATTCGATAGTTTGAGATCCATTGACACAATGATTTGAATGTATTGTGGAGTAGATTGCAGAGGGTTGTATGGAGATTTCGGATTGTTATGGGCTATCTATGAGTTTTATTAGTTTTGATTGTTTTTATGAGAGATTGGATGTTAGCATCGACCTCATTGAAGGATTTATCGGGATGAAGGGTAATGAACTGATAAAAGCAGTCCGTTGCGGACACATAGGAAATGCAAGGTTTTGGACGAACAGCCACATGATGGGATATCATATCACACAAAGACAAAAATCTTAAACCAAATTTCAACTAATTTGTCAAAAAAATTAGTTAAGGTGCTACATCGGGAAAACTAGCGCTGCCAGCAGATTTAAATTGATTATGGAGATTATGAGACATTATTAAAAAAGTACAATCTTAAATACTTGGAGGAATGTTTTAACGGTTTTTTGAGAGAAACTTATGAAATGATTTCTTCCTACAAGTATTTATTATTGTTACGTTATTTGTTGTTGAAACATGTAAAAAATATTTTTTGCGTCTCAAAAAAAAAATCTTTCCTCTCAGTATTTAAGATTGTGTTTTTTAAATATTCTCTAATAATCGCCACAATCAATTTAAATCTACTCGCGGCGCTAGTGCCACCGATGTAATCGGATGGAGGATATTATTATTAGATCAAAAAACGCTCAACACAGGCATTTCATTGATCTGTAACTTTGAATCGATTTGACTGAACTACCCACTGTATCAAATATTTAAGGTGACGGGTAGGGCACACTAGCGACGCCAAACGGTTTTAATTTTTAGCTACTAAACCGAACCTATTTTAAACAATTCCGGGATACAACCTCTCGGCAAACACTTATACTATTTATTAAATAAGCATGAACAATTTTAGGGTCCGTTTTTGTATGCGAAAAATTGAATTCCAAAAATGCCAAAAGTGGCCGCTTTTGGTGTGAATCAATTTTTCAAGTACGCGTTGGACCCAACATTTTTGCATGGTTATTTAATAAATAGTACCTATAAGTGTTTAGTAGCTAAAAATTAAAATCGATTGGCGTCTCTAGTGCGCCTTATCCGTCACCTTAAGAGCCATTTTACGGTTTAGTGGCGCCACCAATAGTACTGATTGAAATGAAATTTTAAGACAAGAAATGAAAAATTGATCAAGACATTTAATATAAATAAGGATTAGAAATTTAATTACTTATAGCGAAAGCTAAAAACGCGAGCGAGAAAGCGTTAGTTTCTATCGCCAACACGATTTCCGAAGAAAAGGCGGGAACCTAACACAAATGGCATGAGGTAAGCCAGCCAATGTTTCGGAGAACTGTACCCACGCTGCTGTTGGTTTCCATTGTCTAATCAGATGACTCAAGTTTAAGGTTGCATTTCGGAGAGTGTGCGAAGGAATTACATGATCTAATTAAACCGGCCCCCTTTCATCATCGGGACACAAGACGGAGAAGGGGTTACCACCCTTATGTGGTAGAAATACCGGCAACACGTACCAATCGGTTCAAAGGTACAGCTAAGGAATGGAACTCTCTGCCTCCGGCAGTGTTCCCAGAACGCTATGATCTGAACTTATTCAAGAAAAGAGTGAATAGGCTGTTACTAGACAGGCATGATCCATCCTCGGCCACATCATCACTTACCATCAGGTGAGATTGTGGCCAAATGTCTGGCTATTCTAATAAAAAAAATGATAATAAAAAAAAATGATAATCCAAAATGATTTAACGAGCTGAGCCTAATTCATTTTGGAAGTTGGTGAAAGCTTTTTCACCGACTTCCAAAATTAAGGAGGTCGTAATACTTTATGACTTCAATGGTGCTAAGTCGTATTGCGCCGGTAAAGCGGCGAGCGTTAGAGTCCCACATACCACCTTGTTCCCTACATGTAGCAAGACGACGGCCATGACGGTTTCCCGTGGGAAAAAAAAAGTGCATTTTCACTTTACAATAAGAAGCCGCGCGCGCACGTTGCGCTTATTTGATTGCATTAGTTACTTTTAGATACTTAAATGATAAATATCATCCCCTGTTTTTCGTCCCTTATGGTTGAAATATTTTTTCAACTTCGGGGTGTACCCACGTTTTCGAACGATCGTAATCAGCAAACTAACCATTCAAAAATTATGCATGAAAAACAATAATAATAAAATATAGGTAGGTACGCGTTGAATTGAGAACCTTTACCGTTTTTCTTCTTTAAAAATGAAACGAAGGTGGTTTCTAATCCCTAATGCTAAGTGCATTGGAAACACGCCCAAGTCTTTATTATCGGGTGATCGATACTATCACTCCATCGGATTAATTGATCATTTTCGGGCTGGCACCCACACGCAGGTCAAGGACAATCTGCTAATGTTCCTACGAATTAGACAATCTATGGTGCGATTAGGGTGACCAGACTCTACTATAGTCCGTAACAAATAGGATAATTGATTAGAATGACAGCCATTCGTTGTCACAGAAAAATGATCTTTAGGTATATTGTAATAAAAATCCATGGAATAAAACTTTCTTAAAATGATAAACTTATTGTAGGTCCTATTTTGAAGTGACAGCTGTCATTCTAATCAAAAGTGACCTAAAATCAAAAATAAATCATCCTCTGTAATTGTAATTCCCAGTTGCATCAAAAGCTATCATTGCCGGAGCCCGGGGGTATTACGCTTGGATCGTGATCTAGGAATTCGAAAAGTCTGGTAATTACAATGTAGCGACTATATTCTGACCTTCGCACCCCTTTGATTCTGAACGTGTAACTGTGATTCAGTTGGTCTGGTTCCCCGACCAACTGAATCACAGTTACACGTTCAGAATCATCATATGCTTCGGCAATTTCACCGTTGTCCCTCACTAGTGTCAGTGTCAGTCTGACATGTGTCAAATCGGGCCTCTTACAGCGGCCCGACTATACCTCAAATATTGTGTAGCCACATTTTTGAGAAACTATCCGAGAAGTGCAGGTTTCCTCACGATATTTTCCCTGACTGCAGAGCTAATGGTAGAAATATTAACATAGATTTGCCTTGACCACCACAGACGTGTGGCAAGTCAGTCTTCTATCGGATTCATTTCGGCGAGTGTGCGGAGATTCTGAATTATTTGATCCCCCCTAGCCCATTCCATCACCGGAGAACAAGACGCGGCGAGGGGTTTCCACATTCATAATGTCCACTACAATCTGGACATCTTTGAGGCAAGAGCGAGCGTTCTAGGCAAACGCGTTACGTCCTAGACCTCATCGTCACTTTTAATGAGGTGAGATTTTGGTCAAGCGTTGGCCTATACCTAATAGCTCATATTTTTTTAAATTAAGAGCTCGGATTCGAACCGCGAAAGTATGAAAGGCGCGTTCTTCTTATCCACTGAGCTACCCCCTCCAAGTCGGAAACTTCGGCTCATAATAAATATTATTGTACATATTACGTTTAATATAAGCTGTAGTTTCTGACTGCATGCTACATGCCTCTCTACCCGCCTTCCATTATTTTGGGTCAAGAGGCACGTTAGGCCAATATTTTATCTATTCAAAAGTCTATCCAGGCGTCAAATACTATATCTTCCCGTCGATTTCTAGGCATTAAATGCCTACTTAAAATTTTGGCAAAATATCCACTGCTATGTTTTTCTGACTTTTGACTGCCTCATCCGCCAAATTTCGTGGGTTCGATGCCTAAAATGGGTAATCATTCGTGTGATGAACACTTGAGATCAACTTTATGGTCAGCCTTAAAGGTGTTAAATAGCCAGTGACTGCCGTAGAACGACTAAAATATTTGTAGCGTGAAATATAGGGAAATCCACATAAAATACAGGAATGAGCTGGTCACCTTTACTTCGATATCTTTTAACATCATCTATCAATCAATTCATTAAGAGGGCTTGGTCCTAGCGATGCTACTGATTCTTATTAAATGTAAGTAATGAGATTAAGACATTTAAAAAAAGTCTTCGTTTTAAAAAAAACAGTTTTTTCTTACTTATTGTGTCCACTTTATACGTGTCACAACCATCAAATTTGATCCCCCCTAGACCATTCCATCACCGAGCAACAAGACGCGGGGTTTCATCCATACGTTTTTGGCTTATCCCTTATCCGCACGGAGCGATTCGCTTCCACATTCATAATGTGGACAGCTAAGGAATGGAACTCCTTACCAAGGTCTGTTTTTCCGGACCACTACAATCTAGCCATCTTTAAGGCAAGAGAACAGGCATCTTCTAGGCGAAGGCGTTACGTCCTAGACCTCTTCGTCACTTTCCATCAGGTGAGATTGTGGCCAAGCGTTGGCCTATAGCTCATTAAAAAAGATCTGTAAAGTGGACACTATTAATCACGAATTCACTATTTGTATTGAGGTAATAATTCACAAGATTAATCTCAAACTGAATTAATCATGACTTCCTGAAGTACACAACGAAGATTTCTTTTTCTATAAATATGTCTTCAATTCATCACAATCATCATTTCAGCCAATAGATTCTAACTGCTGGACACGAACATTAAGGGAAGCATTATGCCTCCCCCAAAGTTCTCATCACATCTATGGGTAGCCTGTTACTAGCTGCGACTTCCTGTCGCGGTCTCCATTTGAGGGGCTTTCCTTTGTAAGGCCTTCCGTTCTCCTAGCAATGTGCTCTGCCCATTGCCAGTCATCATCATCATCATCATTTCCAGCCAAGAGACGCCCACTGCTGGACATAGGCCTCCCCAAATGTTCTCCACATAGGTCGCTTTTGTGCCGCTCGCATCTAATAGATTCCCGCGATCTTCACCAGATCGTCGGTCCTCCTTGAAGGGCGACTTCCTGTACGTGACCATTTCCATGAGACTTGCAAATCTTTGGGCTATATCTAAGGATTTATTTCCCCTGCGGGTCTCATCATTCCTGATATGATCACGTAAGGAGATCAAAGCATCACAATTAATAAAAATCAATACGAATACGAATAATTTTATTTGTATAACATAGGTACCTATAAGAATAAGTTGACATATAACATTTAAGTCCTTTATGTTCTGCAATACATACCTTTGCAGGCATATAAATATTAGGTATGTATTACAATGAAATTACAAAAAAAAGAAAATCAAAACATTAAATACATAGCATGTCAAAAGTCATGTGGTCCCCGGCAGAGTGGAAAAGGCCACCCTCACTCTTACCGAGGTGTCGTAAAAGGCGACTAAGGTAAAGCTGCTGGCATGATCATCAGCATCCAGGGAAGGAAAATTCTGCATTTATAACAAAACCCTCGCCAACCCGTCTGCCAAGCGTGGGGAGTATGCCAATTACCCCTCATGTGATTGAGGGAGGCCCGTGCCCCAGCAGTGGGGATTTAAATGGGCTGACGATGACGATGATGTCAAAATTAAAATCTTAACCTAAATTTAATCTTACATGTTTTTGTCAGTCAAGAAATCGTTAATAGAATAAAAGTGTATTGGTAGTGAAAGGCAGCGCCTTTGGTCCATGGGTTGCGGGTTCGATCCCGCACAGTACAAACATTTGTGTGCATGAAAAGGTCTGTTTGTATTGGTCTGTATGTTTTCTATGTATTTACAAAAGAAAAGTATTATTTGTAATCCCACTGTTGATTCTGATATCCGTAACACAGGAGTCGGAGTCATATTAATGAAGGTGATGTTGTGATTTATTAATGGCTCAAACGGCTGCGCAAATGGACCTAACAAGCGGCCTTAAGAAAATGTGGAGGATCCCGCTGTGTGTCCTAGAAATAGAATGTCTAGACCTAATTAAGTACAGAGAGTCTGATATTACGTCATAGGATTTCAGCCAGTCACTAAAGCTGCAAAACAATAAACAGTTAAGAATAAAGAATAAATAGTTATAAAGTAACGAACGATGCTTCTGGTGCAAGGGTTGCGATTTCGATCCCCGCACAGTACAAACATTTGTGTGCATGAACATGTCTGTTTGTATTGGTCTGGGTGTTTTCTACGTCTTATAAGTATATATTTACTAAAGAAAAGTATTAAATGTAATTCCGCTGTTGGTTCTGAAATCATTAACACAAGTGTTTGAGTAACCTATCTCGGAGTCAGGTCAATGAAATATATCCCCGCGGCAGACCGAAGCGTGAACTCAATCATCCTTATTACAAACGCGAGCTAAGGCTAGTCCCGGAACAAAAATCGTACCAGCTCCTTTTAACGTTGCGAGTTGGAACGGGACGACATGAGCCGTCTAGATCGCGATTTAGAATGCGTTCTTAAAAGACTGGTCCACCAGCAGCCCAGGATCGGGAAGGCGGAGAAAAAAGGTAGGGACGCCTTTGTCCTCCAGTGGTATACATTCGTATGCGATTGTATGCCACTGAAATACGAATAATTTTATTTGTACAACATGGGTATAAGAATTGGTTGACAAATTACATTGAAGTCCTCTATGTTTTGCCATTGCAGGCATAGATAGATAGATAGATACTCTTTATTGCACAACATACAAAACTTAAAAGCTAGGTATACAGAGATACAATGTACAATTTAGGCGGTCTTATCGCTGGGAGCGATCTCTACCAGACAACCTTCAGGTAAAGGACATTAGATAGAAGAGGGGAGGGTGGTGCAATCCTTTTGATTTTGAATATTGATTAAGTAAATTTATAGTATATATACATATATCTAGATAATAAATAAATAAATAAACACGTTATCATACACTAATATATACGAATGTTAACTTACTATAATACAATATAACCTACACAAATTATATAAAATATACTACTATAAGGTTATAATAGAGAAGATATATTTTATACCTACAATATATGGATGGATCTGGGAGAGGACTAACGACCACGAGCGTCAATGACTCATACAAATATTGAGAAATAAAATTAGAAAAAAAAAGAAAATATTAAATACACAGCATGTCAAAATTAAAATCTTAACCTAAATTATTGAATCTTATAAGTTTCTGACAGTCAAGAAATCATTAATAGAATAATAAAACTTATCAATTAATAAGTACCAGGCCGTGATTTCCAGGTCCTGGGTTCAATTCCCGGGTGGAGAGAAGGGTATGTTTCGAATTTTTCGAACATAGCTCGGGATTGTGATCACCAATCCGGATTAGGCAAGCGTGGTGATTAAGCCGAATCCCATCATAGTAGCGATGATTTGATTTCTATGATGGAGGCCTTTGCCCTGCAGTGGGACAGTACCTATAAGTATAGGCTGATACTTTACCTATGTACACTACACACAACATAATATAGGTAGACAAGGCTGGTTCGTGGCACTCACTCAGCTGGTCTCACTGAAGACCAGTAGCCTTTTAGTAAATTATCCAATGTCCTTTTAAATTATTTCCCATGTATATTTTTAAGTATCTATAATGGTTGTTTGTTAAACATTGTGGATGCTATCCTTAATATACTTTTTTTAATAATACGGTTTTACATTGCATTGTACGTATGTTGTGTACATGCTGTGTTCGAGACTCTTGCAAATAACCCAGGATTTCTATTTACAAAAAGATCTATCTCTAGAATGTCTATAGAAGGTAACGTAGGTAGTTTTTGAGATTTGAAAAAGGGTTAGCTACTGTCCTCTGGTTTGATATTGAACATTGCTCTTATACAGCGTTTTTGAGCTCCAAAGACATCATCTCTTTCCAATGAGTTACCCCAGAATATAAGTCCGTACCTTAAGGCGACGGGTAACTAGCGACACCATTCGTTTTTAATTGTTAGCTACTAAACCGGATCTATTTAATATATCTTAATAATAAATATACAAGCATGACTGCCTCGTTGTTGGCGCAGTGGGTAGTGAGTCGCACTTTAAAGCGACGGCTGCACTTGGGGTCCCGGGTTCGATCCCCGGGTCGGGCCATTATTTTATACCTAAGTTTTTCTGTTAAGATATTCTCAATATCAGCCCAGAGTCTGGAAGTTTGCGGTGTTGTGCCCCCGTGCTTCGGAGAGCATGTTAAACCGTTGGTCCTGTCCTATTCCTCTCCGGTCGTATCACACAGTGTCCCATCGGATTATGAGGGCAAGGGAATAGAGAGTGCACTAGTGTTTGCGCACACACTTAAGCACTATAATATATCCTGGGTATTTGGCTGATCGTTGAGATTGCTCGCCTTAAGGGGACGGGTAGGGCACACTAGCGGCGCCAATCGATTTTAAGTTTTAGCTACTAAACCTATTTTAAACAATCTCGGGGTTACAACCTCTAAACAAACACTTATACTATTTTTAAAAGCGGCCGCTTTTGGCGTGAATCAATTTTACCGTACGCTAAATCCAAAAACTTAGGATTCAGTTTTTTTTCTTTTTAAAAATAAAGTTTTGTTTCCTATAAGTAAGAAATGCTATCTTAAGGATTTAAGGTACCTACTTTTTTCATGTCCCATAGTCATGGGACGATCTGTTTACTCCTACTTTTTTTGTTTATGTAATAGGTGGCAGACGAGCAGACAGATCACCTGATGGTAAGCGATTGCCGCCGCCCATGGGCACTCGCGACACCTGTAGTGGAGTCACAAGTGCGCTGCCAACCTTTAAACCCCCCTTTCCCCCGGCACATTGCTGCTTTACGCCGGTTTTCTTTTACTTTAGCTAACAATGGCCAAGCCCATAGAATAGATACTTTTACTTTATGGTCAAGCCAAATCATCAATTTAAATTTAGCCAACGGCCAAATTTACACGCTAACCTACAACTCCTCTCATTGTTTTGGTTCTCTGAACTGGCGAAATCGAAAGTTATATTCCTCGTAATATGTATCAGTACTATCAGTACTACATTCAATTCTAATGTAACTCCCACGTGTCTTTTTACATACACTTTTGACAAGTTAGTGACCTAGTAGCACAGTGACTAAGATTTAGATATAGTGTTTGGTACAGCGTTGCCAGATGTCCCTTTTTGGCGGGATAGTCCCGCTTTTTGGGTCAAAGGACAGGTCTAGAAAAGGACAGGTCCAGAAATTGGCAGTACAGTATCGACAGCGCGAAGTCGAGCGCAAAGCAAACACTGCGCTACCATCCTTTTACTGGAACTATTTCGCCGCATTTTTAGGCTCCTATTTGAGAACCTCCGTATAAGACCAGGAGCCCAATTCTCGGGATTTCGATATGAAAAAAACATGGCGGATATCACCTGAAAACCATACAAAAAACGATGTTTTAGTGATATATGTCGTATGAAAAGAAATGTCACGAGCCCGAGAATTGGGGTCCAGAACGCAGAAATTTCGTCATTCGTTAAGCTATAATGACCTACTTTTTATCCGCAGCGTTTAGCGCACCAACATAAATGTTTGTTGATGAAACAGATATTTGTGTTGGGTCTGGGTGTTTGTGGTTGTTGGATATGGGTCAGGAAAAGAAATACGTGTTGCTCCTTTGACAGTGGTTTATTGAGTGAGTCAATCATGAACGTCACAGAATGATCAAAAGAACGAACGAATGAGTGAACTTATAAATGAATGTTTATAAAATATATATAGGTAGGTAATAGACTTGGATATTTGTATATACCAATAGTCCCCCTCAAATATTCAAGTATGTTCTTATTTTATATAAAAATACAATAAAACTGAACAAAAATCATTAAACATTCATGTGAACTAAATTAAATATACGTCTTTTACAATAATTGTAACAATTACAATGAAATCACATTAAATCATAATTAAATATTTTAAATTATAATAAGTTTAATTTCGATCGTATTTCTAGGAACTTGGATGTTGGCACCATTTTCGTGAATATGTCTGCTAGCTGATTTCCTGTGGAAATATATTCCAGCTTTATTACTTTATTAGTAATTTGTTCTCTACTAAAATGGTACTTAATATCTATATGTTTCGACCTCTTGTGATTTGCAGGGTTATTAGCGATGCTTATACAACTATTATTATCTTCGTACATAATTATTGGCTCCTTAACTTGAATCGAAATACTATTTAATAACGATCTTATCCATATCGCTTCACGGACAGCCTCAAATAAAGCCATGTATTCAGCTTCAGTTGAGGATGCGGCGACCGAGTTTTGTTTTCGCGTATTCCACGAAATTGTACATTTATCGAATACTTTGAAAATGTATCCTGATGTACTTTTTCTGTCAACCGGGTCGCCTCCCCAGTCAGAATCTGAATATCCAGTTATTAGTTGTTTAAAATCACATTTTTCATAGGTCAGCTTTAGATTAACCGTTCCTTTAATATATCTTAAAAGATGTTTCAGACATTTCCATAGCTCTTCATTATTATTACTCTGATACCTGCTTAAGATGCCTATCGCAGCACAGATGTAAGGTCGTGTACAAAGCATAGCGTACATAAGACAGCCAATCACATTTCTGCAGGGAGCTTCATAATGTGAATTAGAAGCAAGAGCTTCATGGTCAAACTTGGATGGAAATGGTGTCTTAGATGGATTACATTTATCCATTGAAAATTTGCACAAAACATTTTGAAGGTAGGTACAATGATTGATCAAGGGTCAATTTACCTTTTGTTCGTTCAACTTTAATGCCCAGAAATAATTTAATTTCATTTAAATCTGTCATTTCGAATGTCTCCATTAAACATTTTTTATACAAATTCAAAGTATTTGAGTCCTTTGTACAGATCACTAAATCGTCTACGTATAAAACAATATATACATTTTTATTTATGTCATTCTTATCCAGAACGTACAGACAAGGATCAACTTCAGAATTCGTAAAACCAATAGCCTTAAGAGCATGATCGAAACGTTCAAACCAACATCTTGAAGATTGTTTTAAACCGTATAAAGTTTTATTCAATTTACACACTTGGTTCGGTGCCGCCAAAACACCTTCCGGTACTTGCATGTAAATATCTTCTTTAAGAACGCCGTTCAAAAAGGCAGTTTTGACGTCCATGTGGTGAGCATGTAAATCATACTGGTTGGCGAGTGCTAAGATGAATCTTAAGGTCGATATTCTAGCAACGGGTGCGAACGTTTCGTCATAGTCTTGTAGGTATTGTTGAGTGAAGCCGCGAGCTACCAATCGCGCTTTATACCGAACAGGCTCACCCAACTCATTATTTTTAATCGTAAAAACCCATTTAGAAGAAACAATGTTTACATTGGCAGGTTTTTCTATGAGAGTCCATGTACAGTTAGCATGAAGTGACTCAATTTCGGTCTGTATGGCTTTTAACCATTTGGCCGAATCACACCTATTGAAAATGTCACTATAGGTATTAGGCAACGATTGATTTGCTATGAGCGATAAAAATACATCAGGGTCATTTAATAGTTTATAATCTCTCGGGGGTAGATTGAGAATTCTTTCACTGCGTCTCAGCTTGCCGGGTGACGGCTCTGTGTCTGAGGTACAGTCGGGGAGAACTTTGTGTTTCGTGCCTATTAATTTTGCCGGATCCGGCATATTAATTTCGGCGGGAATTTCAATCGGCTTGTTCATGTTTGGTCTAGAAGTATCAAAGTTTGCCTCGTCAAAAATGACGTCACGAGCAATGAAAAATTGATTCTTTTCAACATCGAACAATTTGTATCCGTTTTGATCGTATCCGACCAATACAGCCTTAAACGATTTTTCGTCAAACTTAGATCTTTTAGTTTTGTCATAAACATAAGCCGTTGAACCAAATATTTTTAAATGGTTTATTGTCGGTTTCCTGCTATGCCACATTTCATATGGTGTTTTATTACTGGCCAGAGCTTTTGTGGGCAGTCTGTTTATTAAATATGTACTTGTCAATACAGCTTCGCCCCAAAATGATTTTTCTAATTTCGCACTTGTAACCAATGTTCGCGCCATTTCGGTTAACGTACGATTCATGCGCTCTGCCACACCATTTTGTTGCGGCGTGTAGGGTACCGTCAAATGATAAGTTATTCCCTTAGAACCACAAAAGTCTCTAAAATCATGGGAAAGATATTCTCGCCCGTTGTCACAATACAAGTTAGTTACTTTAGTGTTAAACATGTTCTCACTTTTGGCAACAAAATCTTTAAAACATATGAATACTTCCGATTTCGCATGCATTAAGTACGTGACTGTATAGTGGGTAAAATCGTCAATAAAAGTAACAAAATAGTTTTTATCATCGACAGTTGCTGGTGTTATTGGGCCGCAAACATCAGTATGGACTGTAAAAAGTGGTCGGTTCGGTTTGTTACATTTATCTTTGGACTTTGCGAATGAAAATCGAGACTGTTTACCAAAAATACAGGGTTCACATAACTCCTCAGTAGGCGTAATTTTATTAATAATTTTGACATCTCTTTCGTCAATTGCACCTTTGAGCAAGCCAAATTTTTGTTTATTTAAATGACCTAGCCGATCATGCCATAATTTGTATGATTTTGAATTGTCGTCGTTCGGGGATTTGTCGTCGATTAAATTCAAAACGGGAGATTTATAAATTTGAAAGGTAATACTAAAAAGATTGTTAGTATTTTCACCAGTCATGTAACATTTGTTATTTTGGTTGTAAACTTGAACTCCGTTATTGCTAAAAACTATTGACTTACCAGATTTTTGTATGCGGTTCACGGAAAGCAAATTGTACCGAACTTCAGGGGAATACAAAACTTCGTCAAGGGATCCCTGAAAACCTAGGTTCGTGGTTACCTTGATGCTTCCTTTACCAAATGCAAGTATGGAGGCGCCATTTTTAGCCACTCCAATTTTTAGGGGAGAGGGGAGCTCGGTGTATGAAGAAAACGCTTCCCGCGTGTTCACAATGTGATCCGTAGCACCCGAATCTAAAAGAAAACAAATTTCATCGTTATTTAAACGATTGTCAGCAGCCGAGGGTAACTTACATTTTGACAGAATAAAAGCGAAACCGCCCTCGTCATCGTCTCCAAGTTGAACGTTGTTGGCCGTCTTCTTGAAACTGGTCGATGAGTCATTTTGCTGTATCTTCTTGAAGTAGCGGCAGTCCTTCTTGTAATGGTTACGACGCCCGCAGTGATCACAATACATCTTTGAAAAGTTGTAGGGAGTATTCGTGTGTTGACCTTGATTGTTATCTCGTCTTTGAGGGTTCTGCTTCTTCTTCTTGTTGGGACCGCTGGAGTTGAATTGATTTCGATTGGAAAACCGTTTCGTTCCAGCATGAAGAACTTTGAGTTCTGTCGGGGTCTCAGCCTTAAGTTTCACTTCTTGGTCCAATAGACGGGTTTTAACAAAAACCAGGTTAAGATGATCTTCGCTGAGTGTTTCTAAAGCGGTGACCACGCTGTCGTATGAAGATGGTAATGTCAGTAACATGTGAGCAATTTTGTCCATCTCGTCAAGTTTCGCGCCGGCAGAGATCAATTCCGTGATTAAATTGTCAAATTTAGTGAAATGTTGCATAAGCATCACATCCGGTTGTAGTTTCAGATTAAGCAGTTGTTTACGCAGCGCTAATTGTGTAGCTAAGCTCCTTCGCTCGTAAATACTGTCGAGATCTTTTAGTATGGATTTGGCGGTTGCCGTTCCTTTGGCGAAGTTCAAAAATGAATCACTCAAATATTCAACGATCGTACCTTTTGCAATCATGTTGTTTTTCACCCATGTGGCGTCCGGTTCATCAGGAACATCGTTTTCAACTACACTCAGTACTTACAGCTCTTCTAATAACGCTTTTATTCGAAATTTCCACGTACTGTAACGTTCGCCGTTAAACGGTTGAATATTTCGTTTGTTACGCGACTCCATTGCGCGCGCAACGAGATCGTGTATTTATCTTATACACTATACGTTAGTATTACACTGATTCTAAACGTGGCCTGGGCCCATAACCTGTTGGATATGGGTCAGGAAAAGAAATACGTGTTGCTCCTTTGACAGTGGTTTATTGAGTGAGTCAATCATGAACGTCACAGAATGATCAAAAGAACGAACGAATGAGTGAACTTATAAATGAATGTTTATAAAATATATATAGGTAGGTAATAGACTTGGATATTTGTATATACCAATAGTGGTACCTTCGTTTTTCCTGGTTTCCATAGTAGAAAGGGACCTGGACAATGTATGTGATGTTGTCTCAATTTATTTTTATTATTACTTACCTACCATCTTATTTTTCTGAATGTACAGAAAAGCTGCTTAGAACGGGGTTTTACCCCTGGGGCCTTATTTTGAAGCCGTTCCGTAACAAACGAGAATATACCTGTCGCGTCCAAACAAAGGACACACAGCGCGAGTGAAAGAGAGGGAAACTCAGATTCGGTCGTAACGTCTGCTTTAAATTAGACCCTCTGGTCCCATCGCTATATTCCACTGGTGGATCTATTCTATGGTCTATACCACAGACTTGGATACCGCAGACTATTATTATGTTACTCTATATGGGATACCGCTAATTACTCCTCACCGTGGGAGAACACGCTTCGGCATGAGGGGGTACCGGAGGCCCAATCAACAGGGTTTAAAGGTTGGAAGCGCACTTGTGACTTCACTGGTGTCGCGGGTGTCAATCGCTTACCGTCAGGTAATCCGTCCGCTCGTCTGCCACCTATCACATATAAAAAATAAAAAATGTTTGTATGTTCCAAGATACTGCCCAAACTACCCAGCCGATTTTGATTAATGAGGTATATATTCAGCCGATAATACAGTCGCGACCAAATAAATCGACTCAGGAACTAATTTTCATACAAACATACTAATTTCAGAGGCCTATAAATATGAAAGTATCTGAGCTTTAGTGATAACTTAATTGTTAATCGATTTCAAAAGTGTTCGAAATTTAATTAATTATTTTAACAGATTACAGAAACGTGCCGTTTTCTTAAAAAAAAAGAAATTATGGTTGATTTTCGAATCCTATATTATTGCATGGAGGATGACAAACAACTTGCTCCATCTTAATTTTAAGAAAATTACCATGTTGCTGGAGGCTTGTTAAACAAGTAACTAAAAAAAGAACGTTTTTGGCATCGATTTACATTAACATTACCACTAAATAACATAAAATTTGATATTTATAGGCCTGTGAAGTTAGTATGTTTGTATGAACATTAGGTCCTCAGTCGATTTGGTTGCTCGCGAGTGTTTTTTTTTTTAATGGGCTTACGCTTGACCACAATCTCACCTGATGGAAGGTGACGATCAGAGGCCTTACCATGAGTTTGAAATACTATCCTCGCTATCGAAAACTATTGCTCTGTCTCTTTCACATGCACAACAATGAAAGGGACAAAGCGATAGTTTTCTATAGCGATAAAAGTTTTTCAAACTCATGGTAAGGGTACAGGATGCAACTCGTTCGCCTAGAAGATGCCTGTTCACTCTTGCCTTATGGTGACGGGTAGGGCACACTAGCGACGCCAATCGATTTTAATTTTTAGCTACTAAACCGGATCTATTTTAAACAATTTTGAGATTACAACCTCTCGGCAAACACTTATACTATTTATTATAATAATCATGCACAAATGCTGGGTCCAACGCTTCCGCGAAAAATTGATTGACGCCAAAAGCGGCCACTTTTAGCGTGAATTAATTTTTCGCGTACAAAAACTGATCAAACATTTGTGCATGGTTATTTAATAAATAAGTGTTTGCCAAGAGGTTGTAACCCCGAAATTGTTTAAAATAGATCCGGTTTAGCAGCTCAAAAATAAAATCGATTGGAGTCGCTAGTGTGCCCTACCCGTCACCTTAAATATGTCCAGATATTAGGTGTCCGGAAAAACAGACCTTGGCATAGGTATACCTCGAGTATTTGTAATCCCACTGTTATCCGTAACACAGGTGCTCAAGCTATCTATCTCGGAGTCAGATCAATGTGTGTGATGTTGTGAAATATTTATTTGTTTAATATTTATTTATTACTGATATTTTTAGCCAGCCGATATAGATAAGATAAGATAAGAAACAATTTATTGACCACAACACATTACACATAGAACAAAACAGAGAAAACAAGGTACAGAGACAAAGAGTTGCGGCCAACAAGGCTCAGCCTCAGCATATGCTGCAACTGCCACACACAGCAGCTACAGCGCTGATTTTCAGGCTGGACCTTGGGTGACGCCTTTTCATTGAAAAAAAAAATAATTATAAAATATTGACATGCAATATATACAAGTAAAAAAGAAAATGAAAAATTACATATACAAAACAAAGAAATAATAACACAGAATATAGCAAGTTTGACCTCCATTCTCAAGTTCAATTTATCATCGATCTATAAATAGGTTGAAGCTATTTTTAACGCCTAGTCTTAGATGTTGATTTTGATACAGTCATTAGTCATGGTAGATCGAAATGGAACATATAATTGGATCTTGGTATCATGATTCATTTAATTCATGGTCACTTTTTCACACTGGCATTGGCTGAAATATTATCACAGTATTTTGTGCTGTCTAAAAGGTTTCAGATGACCAAAACGTTGAATGAAAAACAAAAATGAAGAAATAGAATCAATCACGTGGACACTCACGGCTGGACTAGTCCACCGGTTCAAAGTCGCTCAAAGAGCTATGGAAAGGGCTATGCTCGGAGTATCTCTGAAGGACCGCATCAGAAATGATGTAATCCGACAGAGAACCAGAGTCACCGACATAGCCCACCGAATTAGCAAACTGAAGTGGCAGTGGGCTGGTCATATTAGCCGCAGAACTGACAGCCGTTGGAGCCGTAAAGTCCTTGAGTGGAGACTGCGACTCGGTAAGCGTAGTGTAGGACGCCCTGCGACAAGATGGGATGATGACATTCGAAGGCTGGCTGGTGTGGGCTGGATGAGAGTGGCCGAAAATCGGGAGCAGTGGTGTGCATTAGGGGAGACCTATGTCCAGCAGTGGACGAGTGTAGGTTGCTGATGATGATGATGAGAATCAATCAGTATTAGGTAAAGATACATAGAATCTTGACCATGGGACCACGACCAGAGTGATACCACGGCTTCACAGAAAACCGGCGTGAAGTACTATTGTGCTGTGTTTTGCAGTGTGAGTGAGGGTACGGGAGGCCCAATCCGAGGGAAAGGAGAATTTAAAGGTTGGCAGCGCTTGTGACTTGTGTCTCCACTGGTGTCGCGAGTGTCCATGGGAGGCGGCAATTGCTTACCATCAGGTGATCCGTCTGATAAAAAAAAAGAACTTAACTGCACAAAATACACAAGTGAAGTTAACAAAGACTTTTGTGTACAATTTCGGCGTAGAGGAGGGATGCAATATTGAATATGGAAAAATAAAAAAAATCTAGGAACCATTTTTTTTCCACTGACCCGGATGTTGATTCCAATACCAACTATGTTACTTGCGCGCCAGGAAATATTGTACCAAAAATGTTACTGCGCAAGAATGGTATTAAAACGTTACGTGGTTCAACTTTTATGCCGCAAGCTGTACTTACGTACTTATTCATGCATAGGTTTAAGAAGGTAAAAAATACATACCTTTTAATTGCAACTTAATCGCACAGCTCAACAAGCCTAAACAAGAAAAATACTATTTAAAATTCTTCTAAAAGTATCGTCATTAGAAGTTGTTAGAGATATATTTTGCTGATAACAGGTAAATAAATAAGGGTACCTATTTACTTGTGTAAATAAAAAATCAACACAACATCCAATTGTATGGAAATGAATGAATGAATGAACATAAAATATGAACGTCAAATCACATCGCGACAAGGACGAGCTGCTGTGACGTTTCCATGACGTCACGCGCGGAGGCTCGCTTCGCGGGATTACATGACCTATTTCGACGCGCTCTGTAGCGACCGTGTGGCCTAATGGATAAGGCGTCGGACTTCGGATCCGAAGATTGCAGGTTCGAGTCCTGTCACGGTCGGTTAATTGTTCCTTTTGTTTTATTTTAAAACATGAGCCTCGTGGCTAGCGCCGTTAATTGATTTATATTGATCGTAACAAGACAGAAAAAAAATGCTTCTGAAAATAAAACAATATATAGTTATTACTAATCTTTTTTCCTACAAGTGCCTAACAATATTTTTGACAATTTGCTAAAAGTGGCCAATTTATTCGCTATCACTAAAAACAAAACCAAATTAATGTTTAAGGGGAGCCCCCGTACAATAAGCTTATTTTTTCCCATTTTTTCACGATATCAATGAACGAAACATGAATATGCAATAAACTCATTTTAAAAATATATAATTCAAATAAAATTTATATAACATTTAAGGCTTTCAAATAAAATAACTTATTTGCTCGATATTAATAACGGCTATAGATAATGATGGAAATATTTATATAATATTTAGTTGATTTAAAAATAGGGGTTCCCATACAAATAGGTCTAATATTGCAAAGATTGAGAATGGTGAGTGAATTCGATTCGCAGTTAGCTGGATTTTCCATTTCATTTATTTTAATTGTGTTTTTTTATTGAGGCTCAGTATATTGATATGGACGGTAAAAGACGCTTAGAGACCCGATGTCTCTACATAGGTAGTTGTAAATGTTGCAATGATCGATACATGTTTTTTTTATTTATGTTTTTTTTTTATCTGAACAAGTGTAGGTTGACACGAGCTGTGAAGTTTTCTAAGCAGAATTTAGACTTCATTTATAAGAAGAATTGATTCTAACGGGATGACTAAAACACTTCGCGTGGGCTGATGTAATTCAACGGTTTTAAATTAATTTCTAGTGGTTTCTAGTATACTAATTTGGTATTTATTTCTGCAGTGAATTGCCTCGAAGTGATCCTAATAAAAATAATCATTTAACACTTCTATTGTGTGTCGACTTGCTTGGCCCTAATAGAGTCTTAAACCCGCGATTATGTTTAGGGGTATCGGCAGAATCCGTAGGTCAATAAAACGTAAAACATCGGCGTTTTATTGAATGACTATGACTGACTTCGACTGTTGGCTACTCACTTGTATCAATAAGTTACTTGACATTGGCAAAATGTCTTCGGCTAGAGACATATTACCTATAAAACATATTAGAATTAGAGTAGTTGGCACTTTATGAATAGATTTCGGTAGTATCAAACTATTATATCACACTATAAGGCACAAGTTCGGCCCCATAGGTATAGAATACTGCTTCCATCTCTAGGCTGGTGCACCTCAGTACCAAATCTTGATCCTCTAGCACTGCGGCGGGATATAGCTTCCCTCAGCATTCTATACCGCGTCTATTATAGGGAGTGCACTGTGGAACTGTTTGATCTACTCCCTGCAGTTAAATTCTTACATCGAACCATTCGCAAGCGATTGTCATTCCATCCCCATCATCTCGATGGATGGCAGTCTAATACTGTGCGTTTCGCGGAACTTTCTACTACGTACCTCAGTTCTGTGGAACGGTTTGGCTGCAGGAGTATTTCCGACTTTGGGACCTTCAAGAGAACAGCGTACTCTTTTTTAAAAAGGCCGGCAACACATTAGCGATCTCTCTGATTTCGCGGATTTTCATGGACGGCGTTGATTACTTTCCATCAGGTGACTCGCTTGCTCGTTTGTTCACCTCTAGCATAAAAAAATCATTTCCTTATTCTGTTAGTAGCATTCACATAAGAAGTAAGTATGATCTTTTTTTACATTATGGCAGACAAACGAGCAGACGGCTCACCTGATGGTAAGTGAATTACCGCCGCCCATGGACATCTGCGACACACGGGGCATCACAGATGCGTTGCCGGCTCTTAAGGGAGGAATAAGCTCTTTTCTTGAAGATCACCAGGTCGTATCTGTTCGGACACCATCGTTGGTAGCTGATTGCTGGTAGGTGGTTGATTGATCTATAAATCATCATCATCATCATCAGCAGCAACCTACTCTCGTCCAAATACATAGGTCTCCCCTAATGCACGCCACTGCTCCCGATTTTCGGCCACTCTCATCCAGCCCACACCAGCCAGCCTTCGAATGTCATCATCCCATCTTGTCGTAGAGCGATCTATAAATAATCTATGGTAACATGCGTGACTCATGATGTTGTCCAAATAGAAAAGTCCCTTTGCGATTCACAGGGTGAGTATTTTAATTTAATACGTTTGGATACTATTTGAATATTGTATCATCAAAATTATTAAACAGATCACGTATGGGTTAACGTAATAAGTGTTTTCCTTAATGGCATGTTAAGTATATAGTCTTTTAGTGCATGGAGCGGTAAAGAACCGTAACAAGGAAAAACAAAACTTGATTTGTAATCTTTTTAAATGAATTTTAATTGGATAGAATGAATATAACTATGTAGGTGACTTAATGTCTACTAATCTAACTATGAAATGTGGGAGAGCCACGCTTAGGCATGAATGGGCCGGCTCGACCGCAGTGATACCACTGCCTCACAGAAGACCGGCGTGAAGCAGCGCCTGCGCCGGGTTTCGCCGTGTGAGTGAGGTTACCGGAGGCCCAATGGGAAAAAGGTTGGCAGCGCACTTGTGACTCCACTGGTGTTGCGGATGTTCATGGGCAGCGGAATTGCTTACCATCAGGTGATCCGTCTGCTCGTCTGCCACCTCTCATATAAAAACAAAATGTAGGTGACTAAACTTCTTATTTTGTTTATTAACTTTGACGTCACTACATAGTAGATACAAATGAAACGACATGCTTGGCTCGTGATCGTGCACCAAGGTCTTTCCGCTGGATTTCTTTGCACTTATCTCAACATTTTTATACTACGTCGGTGGCAAACATGCGTGCGGCTCGCCTGATGGTAAGCAATTACCGCAGCCTATGGACGTTCGCAACTCCAGTGGACCTGAATACGCGCTGCCGACCCTTTAAAAACCTTAACACTCCTTTTTTGAAGAACCTCATGCTGTATTCCCCCAGGAAAACCACTGATGGCAGCTCATTCCACAGCCCGAGTGTTCGGGGGAGGAAATTTGTCTGTGAAATCATCACCCTTTTTTATCTAAATAGCCAGAAATTTACCCTACAGACCCTGCAGCTATATTTCGAAACTGGAACGACATTGGAATATAAGAAACGCTAGGCTATAATCGCTTGCACACGCAGCGGGATGGGCAAAGTAAATCCCTGCGCTCACGCAAAGCTCAGTGCAATTTTGCCGGCTAACTGGAACACCGCTACGTTTGTTAACCGTACCTCCGCATCATCATGCCTGCGCGGTTCACTTTTAATCAGAATGTCAATATGTTTACCAATTTGATCGATTCTTGGCCACTTACACATAGATCTTGCTAACGGAGCCATCTTGCGCAAACTTTCACTCCACCTATCTGTAATTCTCCCACTATTTTCACCGAGACGTGGTCTCCAGTCAAGAATTCATTTTTGAACATTATAGTGGACAATCGAACAAAAGGCACACCTGATGGTAAGTGATCAACTGATCACTATCGCCCGTCACAGAGCTAGCCAGGAAGGAATAAGCTCTTTTCTTGAAGATCAGCAGGTCGGATCTGTTCGAGAACACCGCCGATGGTAGCAGTACAGTTTTACCAATGATTGTCGATTTTATTATCCTTCGCGTTGGTCAAAAATAAAACAGTCAAAACTAAAAATTATGTAGGTTGCAAAAAATTGCAAAAATCTTGGTATCTTTTGCCTTGATTTGATTTTTGTAGCTCAAGGAATCCTGTGAGTAACTTCTCTCGCATCGTAATCTTGCGCGACAAACGTGTTTGTGTGTGATAAGAGGAATATTCCTGCGACCGGGAAACCCTGGGGTTATCGCCACAAATGCCACGATCGCCGGGCCTTGGCGCCTCCAGCTCTCGCGAAAATAGGCGCGAAGTGATAAGGATGAACATAT
This sequence comes from Marasmia exigua, assembly GCA_019059595.1. Taxonomy (NCBI): domain Eukaryota; kingdom Metazoa; phylum Arthropoda; class Insecta; order Lepidoptera; family Crambidae; genus Marasmia; species Marasmia exigua. The sequence continues at coordinate 14,144,026 of CM032483.1, read as the reverse complement.
CGGATCTGGATCCGAATATAAGATTTAGTATAGGTTTCGGCTACAGATTTAATATTTATTCTAGTACTTCGGTGGCAAACGACATGCGGCTAAGCGATGTAAGCCATTGGTGCAGCCTATCGTCTGCAACTCCGGAGGACCTGAATACGCTTTATGAACCCCTTTAAAGAGCTTAGCGGTCCTTTTTAAAGGATCTCGTGCTGTATAACCCTGGGAAAACTTTGATGGAAGCTCTTTCCACAGCCGGAGCGTTCGCAGGAGGTAAATTCTCTAAAAACGGACCATTTGGGTTTGAACGTGTGAGGGTGTCCGCGCTACTGAAGCCCGCGTATGCTTGTGTGCTGGCTCGGCCGGGCAGAATAAACCACCCCTCATAAAAGTTTTACGGATAGTTTATTCCGGATATTCGATAGTTTCGGTTACGAATATAGAGCTTCTTAACATCCCTGCTCTAATTAGGGTTCTATAATGATTATAACATTAGTGGGTGACGGAAATTTTACAGTAGATAAAGTTTTGTATCTTTCATGGACCAAGGTTGCGTGGATGGAAGTGATCTTCAGTATATTAATACCACTTACCTACAAGTAATTTAACGAGTTAGTAGTATTTTATTGTAAGATCTTGCAAATTACCAGGATTAAGTTGAGAGCGTTATATCAACACTAAACTCGTCTCTTTAAAGTGAGGGTGACGATGACACAAAAGGGCTTCTTTTTAACAATTACCATTATGCACATACCAGCTAATAGGTAGTGAACTTACACAAACGTGTGTGTATTTCTAGACTTCTAAGAACTTTAAACCTTCAGATAGATGGCAACTATTATGTGTATTGATTTCATTTTTCATGATCGCTAATATTAGTCATTATATTAGACATTAGTCAATAGTCATTTACGAGATTTCTACCACGTATCTTATTTTTGAGGCTCCAATAGTACTAAAATTTTTGCGGGTCAGTTGTTACTGGCAGACATATCGGTCTACCATCCTTCGCAGTATTTTACTACGCGCACCTATATTAATACCGAATTCCAATTTGTGCATTAGGTCACAGCTCATCTCAGCGTGTAATTCCCTGTTGCGTCTAAATCTGTCGCTTCGGAGCCCAGAGGTCGCTTAGACCATGAGTTAGGGTTTGAGGAGTCTGGTAATTACAGTGAAGCGACTGCTGTCTGACCTTCGCAAACAGAGGAACTACGCCAACTGAATCATGGTTAGGTACACGTTTTAAAACTATCCGAAACGTGCAGGATTCCTCGCAAAGTTTTCTCTCACCGCCCAGCTAATTTTTATTATCTTAGTCTTTGAGTAAATCATAGATTTGAAAACATAAGAGATAAAGAGATTATTTGAATTTCTTAATATAAATGTTGAAATTCAAACTTATAATATTCTCTCTTACTTCTGTATGGAGATGATTAGATTTGCAGAAAACAGTTTTTTTAGGTATGGCTGCGAATTAGTTTGATATATTTAGTCCGAATTGAAACTAATTAGAAAAGTGGCAATTTCTTAGTGTCAATGTTACCATTAATAAGGTGCCATCGCACTGACCTCTAGCGATAAAGCGTCACACTTACATAAAATGTTATTTATGTCACGAGGAAGATTACTACAAACTATTTATAAGCATTCGATACTTTCAAGACTAAATTGGGAATATCTTGCGCACACATTGTTTATTACATAAATGTAAAAAATAGTACGTTGCAGGTTCAATCTAATGGCACATTATGCCAGGATCAAACAATGTAGATTTTTAGTGCTAATTCAAAGAATAACAAAGAAGGAGATTCAGATTTTTTTACTATTAATGAAATTATAAATTTTGCAAAATTTACTATTAATGAAATTATATTAATGATATTAATTAAATCTATTAAATGCTTCTTAAAACGCGGCAGGCGAGTTTGCAAACTCATGGTAGACGTACCGACCCTCTTACGACGGTGAAGTACCAGGATCGAATAGGAACACAGAGCTTAGCGCGTCGTTGTGGCACCGGGAAGACTTCCTAATTCGTTTGAATCATATTGATCGGTAACAAGATTCATATTCGCGTAACGAGCGCGCTGACTCAACTTTGTATGTGGGAGGGAATACGCGGCTCTTGCTCGTGTATTGTTTTGACCTTGATACTTGGGTATAAGGACTGCCTTCGTCTGGCAAGTTTTTGGGTGGATGAATGAGCACGCTGCTCGTTTGCGTTAAACTCTTTGAACCTCGGCTGCCCTGGTACATCGGTCATGTGTTTTCGTTCCGCAATCGTTACTCCGATCCGAAATGACGGATCGCGTAGAGTGAATGAATTTAGCTGGAATTTTCATTCATAGACTGGCGCCGGACATTACGTACATCGTTCACGCTCACGATATAGCGTTAATAAAAACAAATAACTGTTAGTTATCATTCATATTGTGCGTTTAATGACCTTTTGTTCAATTGTTATACATAGTTTAACCATTCGCAATTTCTGCTGTCGGATACATTTCGAACCAATGATTTGTTAAAGCAGATAAATCATTTGATTTTTTTTAATACAATGTGACAAAGATATTTTGGCCGATACCGAAATGATTGCTTTTTTTTGGGTTCAAGTGATCAGGCAATTTAGACATATAATGTCGTGGTGCTTAGGCCTAACGACCAAACTTTATCCGAGAACTTATATATTTGTCATACCATACAAATACCATGATACGACGTTACGCCATGTTATACTAGATTCTCAGATTAAATTATTCTCAGATTGAGATTTTTTTTTATGCGATAGATGGCAGACGAGCAGACGGATCACCTGACGGTAAGCGATTGCCGCCGCCCACGGACACCCGCCATAATAGTGGAGTCACAAACCCCTTTACCCGGCTTGGGCCTCCGGTGTCGTCACTCACGCAGCGAAACACAGCACAATTCTGCTTCACGCCGGTTTTCTGTGAGTTCGCGGTATCACTCCGGTCGAGCCGGCCCATTCATGCCGAAGCGTGGCTCTCCCACGGAATTGTGCAGGACAAATGGGCATATTATACTTATTTACTTTACTAGTCACGTGTCTGGCACAGTCGCAGTGTTTTGGGTAATAGGACGCTATAAGTTCCCAACCATTATATTTATATGTGTCACCTAGACAATCGCCATCGCACCACGACCTGGTTGCGATAAGATAGTGTAACAGGAGCGATCAGGCTTACTGGCTTAGTTTATTTTTAACTACCTTTGTTATTGAGTTCCTGTTATTTATGGGCACTTAAGCACGCCAAGCCGAAACTAACGGTGGAAGCGTTATGGTGTATGTAACAGGGCTTAAAGTTGCATGAGGCAGTTTAGGTTGCTTTGCAAGTTGCTATACCACGGTGGATACCTGTACGGATGGTTTGCTAGTGTCTTTTCTGTTCACTTAGCATTTTATTAACTCCCGACGAAAAATCGACGGGGAGGAATTATAAGTTTGACGTTTATCTGTGTGTGTATCTGTCTGTGGCATTGTAGCTCCCGAGCGGATGAACCGATCCTGATTTTTTTTGTTTGCAAAATTGTTCGGGCGTGTTCTTAGCTATGTCAGATGGAAATTGATCTAAGATAGCCGCCGCCACAAAATGTCGGATTAACATATTGTATGACAGACAACCCTCCTCGATATAGGTATCAAATAAAAGGGTTTGAGTAGTGGAATACAATACACTATGAACAATTTCAAATCCAAGATGGCTGCCCCCATAAAATGGCGAAATAATAAATGATAATATACACATACTTGAGTGGGGTGCCTATCGAAAGCGGGAACTGATTTGTACTTAACTAAAATAAAACTTCGAGAGTTTCTCTAAAAAGCTAAAATAAAAAATAAATTAAAAATTTGAAAACCCCCACAAAAATTTTAAAAGTCCGAAAATAAATTGTAACTGCTGTTGACTGTTCTACGTATGAACATTATTGCTAAAATATGGTCGCGTATTACCTACCAATAAAATGACGTGTGCTTTAGGGCGACGGGTGGTCCTAACTAGCGACGCCAATCGATTTAAATTGTTAGCCACTAACCCGGATATCTTTTTAATAATTTCGAAGTTCGGGTCTCTCGGAAAGAATATATACTATATATTTAATACTAATAAAAATTAACTTTTTGATCTGTTTTTGCACTCAAAATTTAACGCCATAAGTGGCCGTTTTTTCGGTATTTCATATTTCGAGTAGGAATTGGTTCAAATCTCTCGGCAAACACTTATACTATTTTTTAAATAACCATTCACAAATGTTGGGTCCGCTTTTGTACACGAAAAATTGATTCACGTAAAAAGTGGCCGCTTTTGGCTGGTTATTTAATAAATAATTTATATAAGTGTTTGCCGAAAGATTGTAACCCCGATATTGTTTAAAATAGATCCGGTTTAGTAGCTAAAAATTAAAATCGATTGGCGTCGCTAGTGTACCTTCCCCGTTAGAAGCGTAATCTATACGGGTGTGTTGGATAACATCAAAAATAACTTAAACTCGTCCCATGCTAATCTGTACTTAATTGCATAGTAATAGAGTCCCTCTTGTTGACTTGTTAATAAGGTTCATTATACGAATATTTCGAGGTTGAATCCTGAGGGAAGACTCTGTTAGTTCAGTCGTGTGACTCTATGAGTCCAGTCGTATCCATACTCGTATGTTGTCGTTTGTAGACTCTGCTCATTATGTAAACATTCGTACTCTCCTATAAACGATTAATAAACATATCGTTTAGTAACAGTAAACAAGTGTATTATTGACTCCCATAAACCCAATAGGTTATGGGCCCAGTAATTCTAGTAATTACAGTAAATACAATAATAGTGTTTTAACAGACTTTTTATTTGAATTATTACCATAGACGCTTTTAAGTGAATTTTAAGACTTGTGGTGTGTGTGTTTATTTTGAACTTTATAATATTTGTGTTGTAAATTTTCATTGACTTTAACAATGGACCGTTCTGCCTTAAAAAGAAAAATTCGGCCGTTTGATGGTGATAAATATAGTATTTGGAAATTAAGAATCAGACAATTATTAAAATAACTTGAAGTGTTGATTGTGATTGATGGAGAGAGACCAAGTGTGGCAGATACAGGAGTGGTAGAAGAAAGAAAATACCATTATGGAATATCTGGCAGATAAAACAACCCATCTATTTATGACTTTGCCTAATAATTATGATGGTGTAATGATGGCAATTGTTGTTGAAACACTTGTGGAAGAAAATATAACATTAACGTTTGTTAAAACGCGGTTTCTTGACCATGAAATAAAATTAATAAATGAGAGACGGGACACCACTATGAAAATCTTAGAGGCGAAAAGTTTGAATTTCTTAAGAAACAAACGACAAAATTTTAGAATACCGGCTCAGAAAAAGTTCTTCAATAAATACAAAAAACGTAAAATGTCATATTTTGGTAAAACTGGATACATGAAAAGGACTTGCTATTAAAATAAAAACTCAAAGAAAAAAAAAAACATCTTAACAATAATAGAATGGTTCAAGCGGTCCAGATGTCTGCGGATACCGAAAAATCCTTAAATATATCGAGATTTGCCTTCATGGCAGGAGATAACGTTTATGACCGTATTGGAAGTGAAAAACACAATACAGTTACTTTCATTTTGGATTCAGGAGCATCTGATCACCTTATAAACAGGGAAGATTTGTCGCAAAACTTTGAAACCCTTCAACAACCCATCGCTATTTCAGTTGCGAAAAATGGCACGTACATAAAGGATACCAAGAAAGGAAATCTACCTGTTATGACTAACCTTAGCGTGAAGGGAATGCTACAGGATATATTGTTCAGCTCTGACATTCCAGACAACTTGTTATCAGTCAAGAAAATGCAACAAGAAGGTATGACTGTTGTATTTGACAAAGATGGCAGCGTTCAGGTATATGACGAGGGTAAGACCATGGTAACAAAGGGTGAGTCAATAAACAACTTGATTGGTATTAACTTTATGTTTTACAGCCGTGCTTTATACTGTGACCTTACATCTATGAAATCTTTAAATAGAGGTGTAAACAATAATTACACATTATGGCATAAAAGATTAGGCCACTTAGGCAAATCTAAGTTTATGCAATTAAAAATAAACAAATGTTTTTAGATACTGAAAAATTTAATCATATATCACCTAATGATGAATTAATTGTGTGAAGATTGTATAAATGGAATACAAGCATGTTTGCCATTTAATAAATCAAAGTTTAAAAATGTGAAACGACCTCTATTTAATGTCCATTCAGATGTTTGTGGTCCTGTTACGCCTTCGACCCTTGACGACAAAAACTATTTTGTTGTTTTTGTTGATGAGTATACGCACTATTGTGCAACGTATTTAATAGCTCATAAATCAGATGTTTTTGCTACCTTTCGGGACTTTGTAGCAAAAAGTGAAGCTCATTTTGGTTTGAGACTGGTCAATTTGTACTGTGTCAATGGTGGTGAATATTTATCGAATGATAATTATTATGAAAGAGTATTGTTTGCACAGGGGTATATCCTACCACATGTCAGTGGCTCATACTCCTACCTTGAATGGAATCTCGGAAAGAGTGATGAGAATAATTACAGAACGTAGTTGCGCCATGATATTGGATGCTAAATTAGATAAGGCGTTCTGGGGTGAGGCTGTGTTGACTGCTACATACTTGATCAATATTAGCCCCACTAAGGCACTGAAAATGTTTATCACACCTTTTGAATTGTGGCATAATAAGAAACCTCAATTAAAGTATTTGAGGGTGTTCGGTTGTACTGTATATTATCACAATAAAGTGAGGATAGCCAAGTTTGATGATAAATCATCAAAGGGTATTTTTGTTGGCTATGAACCGAACGGCTACAAGGTGTGGGATGTGGTAGAAGAGAAGTTTGTGAGTCAGAGATGTAATAGTGGATGAGATTAATTTCTTATCAAGCAGGCCTTTAAAGCCTGGTGGAATAACGACCGTTAATTCCAGGATGCATAGTAACAGTGGATGAGATAAATTTCTTATCAAGCAGGCCTTTAAAGCTTGGTGGAATAACGACCGTTAATTCCAGGATGCATAGTAACAGTGGATGAGATTAATTTCTTATCAAGCAGGTCTTTAAAGCCTGGTGGAATAACGTCCGTTAATTCCAGGATGCATAGTAACAGTGGATGAGATTAATTTCTTATCAAGCAGGCCTTTAAAGCCTGGTGGAATAACGTCCGTTAATTTCAGGAAGCATAGTAACAGTGGATGAGATTAATTTCTTATCAAGCAGGCTTTTAAAGCCTGGTGGAATAACGTCCGTTAATTCCAGGAAGCTTACTGAAAGAACTATGTCTGAAAGTTTGAGTAAGCTTGGTATCTCTGACGTGTGTGATTACAGAAGATCATACAAGTTTTCTGATACTGAGATATCAGATGATAATAAAAGATCACAAACAGTACCGTTAGGTCCACCGCCTAAGAAATCTGTCGGCGAAACAGATGTGCGAAACGTTTCAGACTGCTCTTCATTGCAGAATAGGTTGGCTACGTCCCCGACTAACGTGACTTCACAAGACCTTAGACGAAGTGAAAGGATTAAAAACATGTCTACTATTTCTTATAACGAAAATGATGATATTTCTGAAAGCTATTTGTTGTCTGCCAATTCTTTAGTATGCACAATACCTAAGTCTTATAAAGAAATCGAATTGAGAAATGACAAACATTTATGGCAAAATGCTATAGCTGACGAAATTAATTCACTAATTGAAAATAATACGTGGATAATTGTGTCTAAACCAGCAAACAGAAATATTGTCAGTTGTAAATGGTTATTTCATATTAAAAATGATGAGTCTGGCAAACCTGTAAAATATAAAGCTCGTTTAGTGGCGCGAGGTTTCAGTCAAGAATATTTGACTGATTATAATGAAACATTTGCACCTGTTGCACGAATTGCAAGTTTCAGGTTTATAATTGCTTTTGCAAACCAATTTAATTTACTTGTCCACCACATGGACGTGAAAACAGCATTTTTGAATGGAGATCTTAACGAGGAAATATACATGGAAATACCTGAAGGTCTACCTAAGGCAGATAATAAAGTCTGCAGGTTGAAGAAACCTTTGTATGGATTAAAACAATCCGCTCGCTGTTGGTTTGAAATGTTTGACGCTCGCTGTTGGTTTGAAATGTTTGAGAAAGCTTTAATTGAAAAAGGTGTTCGATACTCATCTGCAGATCGATGTATTTATTTTCTAGACACAGGTGATTAATAAAAACATCTATGGTGTTCTTTATGTTGATGATGAATATCAACGGCACTGTTGTCTACCATGAATAGCTTCAAAAGTTATTTAATGCTAAGTTCAAAATGGTTGACTTAAAAAGACCATTTTTATTATCCCTAAGAAATAATCACGGATAAAAGTCACAAAAAAGGATCCCAAAACGGTCACTTTGGATCAAAGTAGTTATATAAAAACTATTTTAGAAAAGTTCAACATGAGTGACTGTAAATCTGTCAGTACACCCTTGGAAACTAAAGTTGATTTTGAAGTTTTGGATTCGTGTGAAATTACAAGTGCCCCTTGTAAAAACCTTATTGGGTGTTTGATGTATGTTATGTTGTGTACCCGACCCGACTTAAGTTTTTGTGTGAACATTCTTAGCAGATTTGCTAGCAAAAACAACATGGCCCTTTGGTCACACTTGAAAAGAGTGTTACGGTATTTAAAAGGGACCATAAATTTAAAGTTAACTTACACTCGCAATGATTACAGTGACATATTGAGTGGTTATTGTGACTCTGATTGGGCTGGTTGTGACCTGTTTAGAAAAAGCACCACGGGTTATTTGTTTCAATTGTTTGAAAGATGCACAATATGTTGGCAAACAAAGCGACAGAGTTCAGTAGCGGCTTCGTCTACTGAAGCGGAGTATATGGCTTTGTTTGAAGCAGTTAGAGAAGCTTTGTGGTTGAAAGGTTTAATGGCCAGCATAAATATTGACTTACCTGGTGCAATTCCTATTTATGAGGATAATAATGGGTGCATAAGTATTGCTAACAACCCAACATGTCACAAAAGATCAAAGCATATTGATGTAAAGTATCATTTTTCTAGGGAACTGGTTGAGAAAAATGTTATTAAAATGGTTTATGTTCCCACAGGTAATCAACTGGCTGATGTGCTGATAAAGTCACTGGTGACCGTACGCTTCTCGGGATTGAGAATAAAATTAGGCGTATTGTAACTGGTTAAAAGTAATTTTGTTATGATAAATTTGTGATTTTAATGAGATTGTTTAAATGAAGTAATTAAGTACGATTTAGAATTTAGTTAATATTGTTGGCCTGATTAGGTTTTGACTGGTTTCCCTAATCCTCGTTGCAATGAATGTTGGGCCAATATAAATGTTCCCAGTCAATAGGAGAGTACATTAAAAATGTAATTGTAAATAATTTTATGTTATGATTTTAGCAAATTAAATATAGAGAAATTATTTTTGAGGGGGCGTGTTGGATAACATCAAAAATAACTTAAACTCGTCCCATGCTAATCTGTACTTAATTGCATAGTAATAGAGTCCCTCTTGTTGACTTGTTAATAAGGTTCATTATACGAATATTTCGAGGTTGAATCCTGAGGGAAGACTCTGTTAGTTCAGTCGTGTGACTCTATGAGTCCAGTCGTATCCATACTCGTATGTTGTCGTTTGTAGACTCTGCTCATTATGTAAACATTCGTACTCTCCTATAAACGATTAATAAACATATCGTTTAGTAACAGTAAACAAGTGTATTATTGACTCCCATAAACCCAATAGGGTGCGGTAGAGAAAGGCCGTGTGGTGCCCGGCAGAGTAGAATAGGCCACCCTCACCCTTACCGAGGTGTCGTAAAAGGCGACTAAGGTAAAGCTGCTGGCATGATCATCAGCACCCAGAGAAGGAAAACTCTGCATTTATATCAAAACCCTCGCCAACCCGTCTGCCAAGCGTGGTGAGTATGGCAATTACCCCTCATGTGATTGAGGGAGGCCCGTGCCCCAGCAGTGGGGACTTAAATGGGCTGACGATGATGATGAACAAGAGAAAGAACGTCGCGTCGCTCAGCACGTCACCCCGAGACCAACGACTTCGCGCAGTTTTTCAAGTATGAAATGGTAGAGTCTGTTTGGGGTCCATGTCTTTGTTTAAACCACATATTAAATCTGTGGATTGAACCCACAACTATGAAGACTGTTGAAACTCTACTAAAATGTCACAAACTTTTTGCACGATAAATGAGGAACTTGGAACTCCCTAATCTGCTGAACTATGTCGGTGACCCTGATTTTACTATGGATCAGTGGTTGCCTCTTATCACCAAAACAAAATACCGAGCTGCATAATAAATACCGAACTTGGCTTATCATTACCGAATGTTTCATAGGCAGTTACACATCTAGTGCGTAGAGACGTGTTTAAATATCGATATTATTTAATCGATTTTTGAGAATAAGTTCGTAGTTTAATTAAGTAGTGGCAATAGTTCTACTCGCCACACGCGCACGTACTTCACGCATGATTCGATATCGTAGGATACGATGCCGAGCGCGCTGCGCTTGCGCCTTGCTATGCGGGTAGATACAGGTTTAGTTGTTTAAGATTTGTGTACTAGTTTTATGTTATGCTTATTTGTTCCAAATAAATATTTTCATTTTCTTTTCATTTTAATATCTGACGTTTAAAAAATTACGATAGACAATACTTACAATAACAAATGACAATACAATGAGACAGAGAAGGTACAAAGCGACTGACCGGATGGCGTAAATTGGTAGTGACCCTGCCTCTTACGCCAAAGGTCGTGGGTTCGATCCCCACCCTGGACAAACACTCGTGCGATGAATACTTGTGTTTGTTCGGTGTCTAGGTGTAATATATGTATTTAAGTATATATTTGTGTTCCTCTGTTGTCTGATATCTGTAACACAAGTGCTTAAGCTACTTAGTACGGAATCAGGTCAACGTATAAGATGTTGTGAGAATTATTATATTATATATTTTTTAAATAAGCAGCAACAACAAACCTAAAAAATTTGGCAGGAAGTGCCAAATTTCTACCGCACCATCAAGAAATGGAACTCGTTGCCGGCGCATGTATTTTCTCTTTCCTACAACATGGATTCCTTCAAACGAAGCGTGAAGAAGCATCTCGCGGGCCAGTATGGCGGTGCTAACGGAGGTGATGCCTTGACATCGCTTCCGTTGTAATTGCAACTTGAGCTCTTCTCTTGCTTACCATCAGGCTGAAGAGAGCCAATATACTGAGCCTCTATAAGAAAAATCCTTTGAGTTGAATTTGATTTTGATTTTATTAATCAAAACAATCAAGACTTGATTAATTAATCAAAACTTGACTAATTTTTCTGTGTTTTATATTGATATTGTAAATTTTCAAATGTCTGAGGATGCGTAGGTACAGTCAGCATCAAAAGTAGCTTAACACTTAAGTACCATCTCAAAGTAATTGTTCTGCCTATTATAGTAAGTTTCTAAGGGGTACGTAAAAAAAATTACTTCGACATGGTACTAAAGTGTTAAGCTACTTTTGATGCTGACCGTACATAGTTTATAACGCCAAGTTAGGTTCTCGTCGGACCAATGAATGACCTTACGACCCAGTGACTGTATGAGTAAAGCCTGTGATAGAAATAATAAAAGAGAACTACCTACGTTCAACAATGTACGCAGGCTCTTGCTTCATTTATTACCGTGGGAGAGCCACGCTTCGGCACGAATGGGCCGGCTCAACCTGAGTGATACCATGGCCTAACAGAAAACTGGCGAGAAGCAGCACTGTGCAGTGTTTCGCTGCGTAATTGAGGGTATCGGAGGCCCAATCCGGGGGAAAGGGGGGATTAAAGGTTGGCAGCGCACTTGTGATTCCACTGGTGTCGCGGGTATCTATGGGCAGGAATCGCTTACCATCAGGTGATCCGTTTGCTCGTCTGCCACCTATCACATTAAAATAAAAAAAATGAAAAAAAAAATTATATCGACCATCGATTTTACAATCGATATTTTGAGTCGAATACCCAACGCAACCAGTACCGTTCATTTGCCAATAACCATGTAACGGGGCGAACCAACTGGAGTGTTACTTGATACTGCTGATACGCATGTGGGGTGGAACTGATAACCCGGTATACAAACAATTTGTCGCATGCATTCAATGTTTATAAAAAGATTTTTGAAAAAAAATATTTACCTCAGAGGGAAAATTTAATCAGCAATCGTCATCATCATCATTTCAGCCAATAGACGTCCATTGCTGGACATAGGCCTCCCCCAATGTTTTCTCCACACAGTACGACCCTGTGCCGCCCGCATCCAATGGATTCCCGCGATCTTCACCAGATCGTCGGTCCACCTTGTGGGGGGCCTGCCACAGCTGCGACTTCCTGTACGTGGCCTCCACTCGAGGACCTTTCGGCCCCAACGGCCGTCTATTCTCCTCGCTATGTGCCCTGCCCAATCAGCAATCCAATTAATTAATAGCATTGGTTTTCTGCTTCCTGTGCTGCCGTGGCCGTATCACTCCAGAGACGGCGCATTCATGCCGAATACGTGGCTCTCCCACGGTTAAAGACTTACCACATAACTACACGCACCGGACAACGCTTTCACCGCTTCACAGTGGAAATCATTCCATCACGGACTAAAAAAATTGGCAGTTCCTATTTCTGCCGCACCATCAAGAAATGGAACTCGTTGCCGGCGCATGTATTTCCTCCTTCCTACAATATGGATTTCTTCAAACGAAGCGTGAAGATGCATCTCGCGGGCTAGTTGGCGGTGCCAACGGAGGTGATGCCTTGACATCGCTTCCGTTGTAATTGCAACTTGGGCTCTCCTATTGCTTACCATCAGTCTGAGGAGAGTCAATATACTGAGAGAGAGCCTCTATAAAAAAAATCCTGGATCATGGTCCAGGCATACTCAGGCTCCTAAGCGACGGCTTTGCAATTTGGACGCAATAGCACGTTGAGCTGAGATGAGATGACACTTGGTCTAGTGCATATTTCTACCATTAGCTCTGCGGTGAGGGAAAACATCGTGAGGGAACCTGCACGTCTTGAATAATTTCTCAAAATTGTGGATACCTACACTATTTGACATTATGATTCTTAACGTGTAACAACTTGTTCACTGATTAGTCTGTGCGCGTAACCGTGATCCAGTTGGTCTGGTTCCCCTGTCTAAGGGTTGCGACGGTCAGTCAGCAGTCGCTTCTTTGTAATTTAGACGCACAACAAATAATTAGACGCTCTGGACTCAATAGAGCTACGAAGTACGAAGAGACTCATCGGTGATGATGACGCACTCTCCGAAACTAGCCTGCAGAGCCTGGACCACCGTCGACGTGTGGCACGCCTCTCGGTCTTCTACCGGATTCATTTCGGGGAGTGTGCGGAGGTTCCACATGATTTCATACCCCCCAACCCATTCCATCACCGGACGACAAGACGCGGCGAGGGCTTTCATCCTTATGTGGTAGAACTACCCCTTATCTGCACGAAGCGATTCACTTCCACATTTATAATGCGGATGGCTAAGGAATGGAACTCGCTGCCAAGGTTGTTTTTCCTGACCACTGTAATCTGGACATCTTTAAGGCAAGAGTGAACAGGTCTAGGCAAACACGTATCATCCTACACCTCATCGTCGCTTTCCATCAGGTGCGATTGGGGTCAAGAGTTAGCCTATTGAGAAAAAAATACCATTCCCGAATCCTGGATCATGGTCCAAGCGTACCCAAGACTATGAAGTGGGAATACGAGTAATACGTTAGGATGAGGATAAACCTTTAAAAAATGCTTATTGATCAGTTGAAGCAATCATGTACTTTTAAAATTCATAACAGAAATTATCAAATTGTTTACTATTTCAAAATACGGGGAACAGATAAATTCATAATTTTAGTATAGTAATTTTAAGAAATAAACACACTTAAGGCGACGGGTAGTCCTAACTAGCGACATCAATCGATTTAAATTGTTAGCTACTAAACCGGATGTATTTTAAACAATTTCGGAGCGGGAATCTCTGGTTTTCGGAAATCTGTTTTTGCAATCGAAATTTGGATTAACGCCATAAGTGGCCGTTTTTGGCGGTAATTCAAATCTCAAGTACAAAAGCAGACCCAAAAGTTAAGTTACCATTACCATCTTCCACTTACCATCAGGTGATCACACCTATCACATAAAAAAAGTAGGTATAAGAATTGAATAAACAATGTAAGTGTTTTCCGAGAGGCTGCAGCTTCGAAATTATTAAAAAGACATCCGGTTTAGTTTTTTTTTATAGAAAGGTCAATCAGGATGACCTCACTCCGCCTGATAGTAAGCGGCCGTGAAATCCAAATATGAGGTTGAAAGGCACAACAGAACTAACAAAGTACCCATTGAGTCTGCCATCCTCACACTGATGTGCTGAGATGCCGTTTCACGCCCCGCCTAAAAGACCCCGGATTTTATGAAGGAGGAAACACATGAGCTGGGCATTCCATGTCTTGATGGCTTGGTCGGTGGATGGTAGTTTCTAACAATTTAAATCAATTGTGTACCCTAGTGTGCCCTACCCGTCACCTTAACAAACCGAAGAGGCCAGTACCTATCCATTTCAAATTACAGCAATTTCAATAACATCATCTAAATAAACAACCCCAATAACAGGAACGTGACTAAATTGCGTCATGGTATTAGGTTTCACGCAATCAAATGAAATAATTGAGTTATTTCAGATCTCGCCGACGGTATCCCTATCTATGTCATTAAGCTGATGAGTAATATCCAAGTAAGATCCAAGTAACAGGATACCGTCACGTGATATAATTTCTGTGCCGTGATACTGGTATGGTCTGGCACGTTTGGGTCAAGGTTCAGATTTATTGAAAAAGGAACGATCTGTTATTGAAATTGAAAGTGACTAGATATATTCATTATTGTACGGTAACAAAGGAAATAGAATGATTTATTATTTATTCAGTTTAACCTCTAAGTCCGGAGCGGTTTTGAAAAATAAATGTATCCATCCATCATCCTCAGCCCATTTAAGTCCCCACTGCTGGGGCACGGGCCTCCCTCAATCAGATGAGGTAATTGCTATACCACGCTTGGCAGACGCTATGCACTCGCCGAGGACGTGGATAATCGTTTCAATGTAAATGTAAACTATTTTCTAAAAATAAAAACAGATCAACAAAACGTAAACAAAAGAAAATTTCCATAACAAGAAAAAACGTGTTATCTGACCTATATGTCGACCCGAGGCCGGTGCAATTTCCTTCACCTTCGTACAAATCCCATACATCTGTATTGTCATACACAATGGACCTTGGCGGAGGTCGCGCCCCCTGCCAACACAAGTGACGTTAGATTCAAGGGGTGACACTAACACCGAAAGATTTGTGCTTTTCTTTTCCCATTACTTTGGTCTTCATTAATAATCGTCTTATTCTCAAAAAGCGGCTAGATTTTTTTGGCAGACGAGCAGACGGAACAACTGATGGTAAGCGATTGCCGCCGCCCATGGACACTCGCGACACCAGTGGAGTCACAAGTGCGCTGCCAATTTTTAAACCCCTCTTTCCCCTGGATTGGGCCTTCGGTACCACTCACTAAGCACAGTGCAGCTTCACGCCGGCCACCTTAAAAAAAAGATAATTTATCGAAGACTTGCACGTTGAGGCGTAATTATGGATACACTCGCCAATCTCTTACCCTCATATTTTCCATGGGACCCCAAAGTTACATTTTAATGAGGATCAGGCGCGGGACCATCGGCTTGACGTACTTTCCGAAACACGGGTGTACATCTTCCAAACTTCAGGCTTATATTAACAGAAGAACTCAGTACAAATTTTGGCCAGACCCCGAGATCGAGCCTGGAACCCCAAGCGCAGCCGTCACTGCAAAATGCGACGTACTTACTACTTAGCACTGTTCCACAGACTGAGAGTGTTGTGGTAATAGATTTATCAGCCTATAAACTGTCCCACTGCAGGGCATAGGCCTCCATCATAGAAATCAAGTTATCGCTACTTTGATGGGGTTAGGCTTAATCACAACGCTTGCCAAATGCGGATTGGTGAACACAAACCCGAGCTATGTTCGAAAAATTCGAAACATACTTTTCGCTAGACCCGGGAATCGAACCCAGGACCCCGAGATCACAGCCCGGTACTTAAACCACTAGACCAACAGGGCGTTAATAGATATATAGATAGAAACATTTACTCACTGAAAATACGACACACCAAATTTTACAGATAAGAACGGACAAAACAAGTAGGTATACATATTCAATATTTAAACAAAAAGAAACAAGTACAAACAAAATCAACAAACGAAACATTACAAGAATAAAAGGAGATAAAAAATTTAGAGAGTGAAAACAAAATTAAAGTTATAATACTTCTGCTCAAGCCGGGCAACAATTATTTGCGTGTCACCTGAAAACCATACAAAAAAACTATGTTTTAGTGACATATGTCGTATGATGATAAATGTCACGACCACGTGGTTCCAGGAGCCTAATTCTCGTGCTCGTGATATTTATTTTCATACGACATATATCGCTAAAACATAGTTTTTTTGTGTGGTTTTCAGGTGATATCCACCATGTTGTCAAAATATCACAAACCCGAAAATGTCGTATGAAAATAAATATCACGAGCCCGAGAATAGGGCTCCTGGAGCCCAATTCTCGGGTTTGTGACATTTCAAAAACATGGCGGATATCACTTGAAAATCATACAAAAAAAGTATGTTTTAGTGATACATGTCGTATAAAAAAAAAGTCACGAGGTTTTCAGGTGATATCCGCCACGTTTTCAAAACCGAGCATCATGTATCACGAGCACGAGAATTGGGCTCCAGGAGTCTCAATTAGTGATAAATGTCGTATGATGATAAATATCACGAGCCCGAGAATTGGCCTCCTGGTCTGTGTGAGGTGTGTCGCGATAGTCAGTAATACGGTGTGATGGTCAGTCCATACAATATCTGAAATTGTCACTGCTTGCGTATAACCGTGAGAGGAAAAGTGGCAAAGGTTAAAACGTGATATCAATAAGTTTGTTTTTCCAAGAGTTGATAGATAGATAGATATATACACTTTATTGCACAAAATTTACAGATCTTAGTCTATGGCACTAGTACAAAGTATGCAGTCTTATCACTAAAAGCGAACTCTTCCAGACAACCTCAGAGTTTTTTTTTTTGTGATATAGGTGGCAGACGAGCAGACGGATCACCTGATGGTAAGCGATTACCGCCGCCCATGGACGCCTGCAACACCAGTGGTGTCACAAGTGCGCTGCTTACCTTTTAACCCCCCTTCCCCTGGATTGGGCCTCCGGTACCCTCACTCACGCAGCGAAACACAGCGCATGCACTGCTTCACGCCGGTTTTCTGTGAGGACGTGGTATTACTCCGGTCGAGCCGGCCCATTCATGCCGAAGCGTGGCTCTCCCACTGTTAAAAGTAGAGTAGAGGAAAATGCTCATTGATAAAGCGTTAGGCGTTAGACTTCTGGTATCTTTGGTGTTTCTGAAATTTATAGAACAACGTCACTTCTATGGTTGGCTAAATATGTATTATAAAAATCTGACGAAAAGTTGGAAACGCATTTGCAATCGTATTTGTGCAGTGGATTTTTAGGTCGGATGGTCTAATTTTCAGACTTTCCGGATCCTGTATCATGTTCAAAGCGTACTCGCTTGTTACATAATATCTGTGGCGTACTCCGGGCTTCGAAGCGATAACTTTGAAAGCAACTGATAATTACACGCTAAGATGAGGAGGCAGCGGATGTATATGGCCATCAGCGGAAGACAAACCACCATAAGTACTGCTTGCCTCGTTTGTCTCCGTTTTTGAACCAGTAAAAACAACTATTTAAACAAATTGAACGTATAGCACCAGTTGAAGTTTCAAACTTAAGTAGTCATGTTTACCGACAATATTTTATCAATAATCCTATTGGCTCTTCCCTACAATAAAGATATTGCACCGCCATTTCTGGATAAATAATTTCATAGCTTAAAATATCTAAGATGTAGACCCCTCAAATCCATTACAAAAGAGTACACTTAGGTAAGAATAGACTAGAGCGAAACAGTTCACTCAACTGAAAAGCCATATTAGTTATACTGTTAAAATGGCGCGTACAATGGCGGTTTTACAGTATCAATAAGATGTATTTTTTTAAATAAGTAAATGTGTGCGCAGACACAAATCACTTATATGTCGATGGAGCATAATGTACCACAATTAAGGAGGGATTAGGCGTACAATCAACAGCTCAACGTGCTCGACGAGGTATGGCACACAAGACTTCCCACTTCAGGTTCACATGGAAAATGTTTCGTATATTAGTTATATTATAAGGGAATATATGTAATATAATAACATATTATGGCAAAAGAGAGTGCACATGTAGAGATGCATGTGCACTCTCTTTTCCCTTACCCTCGTACTGTGACACGACCGGAGAGGGATCTGGCGCAGGGCGGCAAGTGCTTTCCGAGACACGGGGGTACTGCCAACTTCCAGACTCCGGGCTGACACTAAGAATTTCTTACCGAAAACTTAGCTACAAATTTTTAGTCCGATCCGAGGATCGAATCCGGGCTCCTCTAACTCTTGCGCAGCCGTCGCTTCCAAATGAGACCCACTAACCTCTGCGCCAACGATGCAGATCCTACATATTCGAAATTGAATACTTAATATAACTAGTCTAATAACCAAGGTCAAAGTCAAAGTCAAGTCAAAGTGAAATAATTCTTTTTTTGCATAGGCATGTACACAGCACTTACAAATCGTCATATAAATAAATGATTTAAAACTATTTATAAGCACTTATGTATGTATAATTTACATGATAATACGTAAATATGTTAATGCATAAAATATACTAAAACAATAAATAAACATAATGCGATTCTACCACCGGCTCAGAAAGTTTCTGGTCGAGAAGATCCGGCAAGAAACTCGCTAGTTAGGTACTCTTTTTAATCGCCAAACTTTCATACAATGTTGTGTCTTCATCATACCAAGCCATACAGTTTAATTGTAATACGAAATAAAATAAAGAAAATAATAAAATAAATATTTTGAGGTAAACCCTCGCCAACCCGTCTGCCAAGCGTGGTGAGTATGGCAATTACCCCTCATGTGATTGAGGGAGGCCCGTGCCCCAGGGGGACTACGGTGCGGCGGCCTCCTCGTGTGGCCCCTTCGGTAGTATTTTTGCTCTGTTTGGAGCTGCTACCGAAGGGGTCCTGGCGTCCCTGGGCAACGGCGGGTAATATGGTGCGCTCGCCATATTGCTACCCGACGGCCGACGGCTGCACACATGGAAGGGGGGTTAGGGTTCGTAACCCCCCCCTACGGACCTAGGGCTGGGCTCGACGCTTGCGACTGGAGTCATCTCCAGATGCTCGGTGCCCTTTTATTGCCCTGGGTTCTCAGAGTGGACCGCTCCTTCCGGAGCGAGGCGTTTGGTGGGGGGTGTTCTGTCACCCCCGGAGTTTTGGTTGGCTATGCGCGGGCCTGGGCCTCCCACCGGCCGTTAACTGGATGGGCTGAGCCGTTAAGGGCCCTGCTCCTCCCGCTTGCCTTAACTGGCCGGCGGGGGTCGAGAAGTGAGTAGTCTTCGGACGTAAATCCCGGGTCCCATCGGCCGGGGTCGGACGGCAGGGTTCACTCCTAGTGCGCTAGGGGTGAACCCTGCCCCTTGTTATCCTCCTCGACATGCCGTCTCTGACCGGTGGAGGGCCTACGGCACTCCCACGAAAGTGGTTGTACCGAAATTGCCTGCGCATTTAAGGCGGCTCAGGACCAGTGGCAGCTGGGGGGATGTCGGACGACTGAGGGCTTCAGTGTCCAGTCCAGCCCTCCCAGTCAGGCCACGCATCGTCAGGTGCCACCCCTTCCTGGGTGGAGAGCCCGCGGGCTCGGTGGCCGAAGGGCCCTGTTTTTGGAGGTTCTGCGTCGGGTTTTCTCAGCCAGAGTGGCTCGGCGGCAGTCCGGTGTTGCCAATCTTCCTGGCTCCGCATCCAGCGGAGTCGGGACTTGCGGCGGCTTCGTTTTTGAAGCCTGCAGGTTTTGTTTCCCCAACCCACTCTACACTACAACCAGCAATATATAGATGAAGAGGGGTACCTACAATCCTCCTCCCGGTGGTATTCTGCACTGCAGCCAGCAGTGTGGATGCCATTCGGGGGGCGGAGTTGGTGGGCCGTGGGAGAGGCCCTGGGTCCTACGGACCAGTGTCGTGGAAAGAGGCCGTGCCGGCGAGACTCTTCGCCCAGGACGGTTCGCGGTGGTAGCCTGGTGGTAATCCCGTGTTCCGTCTCGACTTAGCGGGCGTAGAATGGGAAAAGCCCCGGTGGTTTTAGTGGATATGATACGGCCTCTGATTAGCAGAGGCCCAATCCAGGGGAGAGCCCCACACTACCCGGTTGACTCCCAGCGGCCGGGTGTGCATAAGGCGGCGCCGACCAACCGGCGCCGACGTCGGCTCCTGTCAGTGAGCCGGCGGCATTTCCACCGGGTCAACAAAAAAAAAAAAGGCCCGTGCCCCAGCAGTGGGGACTTAAATGGGCTGATGATGATGATGATTTTGAGGTAAACCGAAGCAGACCAGTCCCCAAAGGTGGCACCTGTTCACAAGTATGAAATATGATGTAAGGAAGTAGTTCGCCAACATGAAGTGAACTGGTACATTTGAACTACACACTCAGGAGCTTCACTTTTCTGGAGTTGAGTATCTACGTCCAAAGTGCATTCTGTAAATATTCATCGAAAAGTTGCATTGAATTGTGTTCAGGGATAACATTTTGTAGACGTTGGGACTTTAGGGCTTACCTTGATGTGAAAGGGAATAAAGTAAATGGAAATATTTCTAAAGGGATTTACAAAGTCACCTGGGGAAGACAGGGATTCAGTTATTAGGAGTAGCTTCTTAAATTTTTATTGAAATGTAAACATGTCAATTCTGTAAAATTCACACATCATTTCGCCATTCCTCTTCACTTCACTAGCTTCGGCATGAATCGGTCGGCTCGACCGGAGTGATACTTAGGTATCAGGATTGCAGAAGCAGCATAGCGCTGTGTTTCGCTGCGTGAGTGAGGGTACCGGGGGCCCAATCCGGGGGAAAGGGGGGTTTAAAGGTCTGCTATCTGCTAAAATTTGTACCTGAGTTTTTCTGTTAAGAAATTCGGAAGTTGGCGGTCTTGTACCCCCGTGCCTTAGAAAGCACTGTGACACGACCGAAGAGGGATCAGATTGGTGTCTCATCGAAATATTAGGGTAAAATAATAGACAGGTGTTCAAACACTTGCGCTCTATAATATGTCCTGCGTCGATGGCTGATCGCCGAGATTGGCCGCTATAACTAACTTGTTGATGTAGAGGACATTATTTGTGTCCTGATATAATAATTTTGGGTCGCAATGTACACGAATAAGTGACTAAATTACATAAATTATCTGTTTTTGATACATTTTGCTATACAAACAATAACCGTTATACATTTTACACAACCTAAGACAAAATCATTAATCATAATAGAAATAATAAGCACGTGGGCGGACATGCGTATCTCCAAGCTAATGTACAGCAGCTCTATCGTGAAAATTACGTAATGATATCAATAGTATGTTATAATTATTCGTAATTTAGCACAACCAATGCTTTATCTTCGCAAAACGGTAGCACGTGTTCGGTAGGGCATATTTGCGTTGCGGTCGCTGCATTGGATCCAGGGGTATACTCTTGAGTTAATTAAATAAATAAATAATTCACAACATCACATACATTGATTTGACTCAAGCACCTGTGTTACGGATATCAGAATCAACAGTGGGATTACAAATATATACATATAATACTTTCTTTTCTTAAATACATACTTCTAATACATAGAAACTCGGTATTTTCTATATTCTACCAATACAAACAGACATTTCATGCACAAAAATGTTTGTACTGTACGGGGATCGAACTCGCAACCCTTAGATCAAAGGCAGCGTTCACTACCACTATTCCAAACGGTTCGTCAAAAGTTGCATTGAGACTGTAACAAGAGAAGGTGTAATAAAGGAAAAGCGTACTGTTTTTTAAAATGATTTGAAATGTTTGAAAAACCGGCGTGAAGCAGCACTGTGCTGTGTTTCGCTGCGTGAGTGAGGGTACTGGAGGCCAAATCCGGGGGAAATGGTAGCTTAAAGGTTGGCAGCGCACTTTTGACTCTACTGGTGTCGCGGGTGTCTAAAGGCGGCGGCATTCGCTTACCATCAGGCGATCCGTCTGCTCGTCTGCTACTTATCTCATAAAAAAGGCCAGCAACACATCAGCGATCTCTCTGATTCGCGGATGTTCATGGGCGACGCTGATTACTTTCCACCAGGTGACCCACTTGCTCGATTGTCGCCTCTAGCATAAAAAAACAAATTATCAAATGAATGAGAGTGTATTCCGTACTGTTAAGTGACGTTAGTTAAACTTTGATATCCATGGAATGAATGGATCCCTTTTCGGTTGTGTCACACTGCACACACTGGTGTCCCATCGGAATGTGAGGATAAGGGAATATAGAGTGCACTTGTGTTTGCACACACTTGACCACTATAGCAACTTATTATGAGCGTGTGGGTCAGAGGTAAAAATCATGGCTGCGTAACATCCGGGAGTGTTCGGGAATCGCGAGCGCCACCGACCTGTTTCGCCTCGCTAGAGACCGAGAAGAATATGCTAAATTGACTGCCAACTTTCGCTAGTCGAAAAAATACTTTTAGAAGAAGAGAAGACCACTATATATCCTACGTACGTGGCTGATCGGTGAGATTAACCGCTGTAGCCGTTACCGATTGTAAGATTATACTAGGTAACTTGTGTTGTGGTGTCCAAATTAATACGTACCAAGTTTCTTGCTTCTTTCTTCTTAGAAGACATGTTTAAATTGCGATCGGCCAGATCAGTCGTAGCTCTATAAATGTGTCAGTAACTAGAGTATCAGGAAAATGGCGCGTCAAGATCGTTCAATGATCTTTGACCTTAGAACAAAGCGTGTATTAATATTATAATCTTATTTACTTACATCTTACAAGAGCAACGCTTACTCATAGGGCTGATGTGTTGCCAGTGGTTCGTTGACTTGATTTCCTTATAAAGATTAATTAGAAAATCTCGTGAGAGGCCGTGTGGTTCCCGGCAGAGTAGAATAGGCCACCTCACTCTTACCGAGGTGTCGTAAAAGGCGACTAAGGTAAAGCTGCTGGCATGATCATCAGCACCCGAGAAGGAAAACTCTGCATTTATATCAAAACCCTCGCCAACCCGTCTGCCAAGCGTGGTGAGTAGGCAATTACCCCTCATATGATTGAGGGAGGCCCGTGCCCCAGCAGTGGGGACTTAAATGGGCTGATGATGATGATGATTTTGAGGTAAACCGAAGCAGACCAGTCCCCAAAGGTGGCACCTGTTCACAAGTATGAAATATGATGTAAGGAAGTAGTTCGCCAACATGAAGTGAACTGGTACATTTGAACTCACACTCAGGAGCTTCACTTTTCTGGAGTTGAGTATCTACGTCCAAAGTGCATTCTGTAAATATTCATCGAAAAGTTGCATTGAATTGTGTTCAGGGATAACATTTTGTAGACGTTGGGACTTTAGGGCTTACCTTGATGTGAAAGGGAATAAAGTAAATGGAAATATTTCTAAAGGGATTTAGAAAGTCGCCTGGGGAAGACAGGGATTCAGTTATTAGGAGTAGCTTCTTAAATTTTTATTGAAATGTAAACATGTCAATTCTGTAAAATTCACACATCACTTCGCCATTCCTCTTCACTTCACTAGCTTCGGCATGAATGGGTCGGCTCGACCGGAGTGATACTTAGGTATCAGGATTGCAGAAGCAGCATAGCGCTGTGTTTCGCTGCTTGAGTGAGGGTACCGGAGGCCCAATCCGGGGGTTTAAAGGTCTGCTATCTGCTAAAATTTGTACCTGAGTTTTTCTGTTAAGAAATTCGGAAGTTGGCGATCTTGTACCCCCGTGCCTTAGAAAGCACTGTGACACGACCGAAGAGGGATCAGATTGGTGTCTCATCGAAATATTAGGGTAAAATAATAGACAGGTGTTCAAACACTTGCGCTCTATAATATGTCCTGCGTCGATGGCTGATCGCCGAGATTGGCCGCTATAACTAACTTGTTGATGTAGAGGACATTATTTGTGTCCTGATATAATAATTTTGGGTCGCAATGTACACGAATAAGTGACTAAATTACATAAATTATCTGTTTTTGATACATTTTGCTATACAAACAATAACCGTTATACATTTTACACAACCTAAGACAAAATCATTAATCATAATAGAAATAATAAGCACGTGGGCGGACATGCGTATCTCCAAGCTAATGTACAGCAGCTCTATCGTGAAAATTACGTAATGATATCAATAGTATGTTATAATTATTCGTAATTTAGCACAACCAATGCTTTATCTTCGCAAAACGGTAGCACGTGTTCGGTAGGGCATATTTGCGTTGCGGTCGCTGCATTGGATCCAGGGGTATACTCTTGAGTTAATTAAATAAATAAATAATTCACAACATCACATACATTGATTTGACTCAAGCACCTGTGTTACGGATATCAGAATCAACAGTGGGATTACAAATATATACATATAATACTTTTCTTTTCTTAAATACATACTTCTAATACATAGAAACTCGGTATTTTCTATATTCTACCAATACAAACAGACATTATCATGCACAAAAATGTTTGTACTGTACGGGGATCGAACTCGCAACCCTTAGATCAAAGGCAGCGTTCACTACCACTATTCCAAACGGTTCGTCAAAAGTTGCATTGAGACTGTAACAAGAGAAGGTGTAATAAAGGAAAAGCGTACTGTTTTTTAAAATGATTTGAAATGTTTGAAAAACCGGCGTGAAGCAGCACTGTGCTGTGTTTCGCTGCGTGAGTGAGGGTACTGGAGGCCAAATCCGGGGGAAATGGTAGCTTAAAGGTTGGCAGCGCACTTTTGACTCTACTGGTGTCGCGGGTGTCTAAAGGCGGCGGCATTCGCTTACCATCAGGCGATCCGTCTGCTCGTCTGCTACTTATCTCATAAAAAAGGCCAGCAACACATCAGCGATCTCTCTGATTCGCGGATGTTCATGGGCGACGCTGATTACTTTCCACCAGGTGACCCACTTGCTCGATTGTCGCCTCTAGCATAAAAAAACAAATTATCAAATGAATGAGAGTGTATTCCGTACTGTTAAGTGACGTTAGTTAAACTTTGATATCCATGGAATGAATGGATCCCTTTTCGGTTGTGTCACACTGCACACACTGGTGTCCCATCGGAATGTGAGGATAAGGGAATATAGAGTGCACTTGTGTTTGCACACACTTGACCACTATAGCAACTTATTATGAGCGTGTGGGTCAGAGGTAAAAATCATGGCTGCGTAACATCCGGGAGTGTTCGGGAATCGCGAGCGCCACCGACCTGTTTCGCCTCGCTAGAGACCGAGAAGAATATGCTAAATTGACTGCCAACTTTCGCTAGTCGAAAAAATACTTTTAGAAGAAGAGAAGACCACTATATATCCTACGTACGTGGCTGATCGGTGAGATTAACCGCTGTAGCCGTTACCGATTGTAAGATTATACTAGGTAACTTGTGTTGTGGTGTCCAAATTAATACGTACCAAGTTTCTTGCTTCTTTCTTCTTAGAAGACATGTTTAAATTGCGATCGGCCAGATCAGTCGTAGCTCTATAAATGTGTCAGTAACTAGAGTATCAGGAAAATGGCGCGTCAAGATCGTTCAATGATCTTTGACCTTAGAACAAAGCGTGTATTAATATTATAATCTTATTTACTTACATCTTACAAGAGCAACGCTTACTCATAGGGCTGATGTGTTGCCAGTGGTTCGTTGACTTGATTTCCTTATAAAGATTAATTAAGAAAATCTCGTGAGAGGCCGTGTGGTTCCCGGCAGAGTAGAATAGGCCACCCTCACTCTTACCGAGGTGTCGTAAAAGGCGACTAAGGTAAAGCTGCTGGCATGATCATCAGCACCCAGAGAAGGAAAACTCTGCATTTATATCAAAACCCTCGCCAACCCGTCTGCCAAGCGTGGTGAGTATGGCAATTACCCCTCATATGATTGAGGGAGGCCCGTGCCCCAGCAGTGGGGACTTAAATGGGCTGATGATGATGATGATGATGAAGAAAATCCCTCCTTAGTCGTTCACTTTTGACAGAGTGGTCGTGGTTGACGATGTAGCATTATTCGTGTGCTGATGCGGCTCGCGCGATGTGTCTCCACTTATTGCGGTCCACAGGGTCTCGGGAGCTTTGGACAATGGATGTCTGTTTTACAGCCCTAATGAGGTCTGTCCAACGCGTCGGTGAGGTCCCGCGCGACCGCTTGCCTTCCACCTGTCCCTGGACAATGAATCGCTCCATGGAGTGTTCGTTGCGAACAACGTGACCAAAATATTAAAAATAATAGGTAGGTACTATCTTTTCATCACCAACGCAGAAAGACGAAAAAAACTCAAGCAACCGTGGCACCCTCCATGATCGTGCTGCCGTCCGCTTACTAAAAGGTCGCTAAGCCACAGCGACTCCCTGGGCTATGCGACCTTTTTTTATGTGATTGGCAGGCAGACGAGCAGACGGATCACCTGATGGTAAGCGATTGTCGCCGCCCATGGACACCCGCGACACCAGTGGAGTCACAAATGCGCTGCCAACCTTTAAACCCCCCTTGCCTCCAGATTCGGCCTCCGGTACCCTCACTCACGCAGCGAAACACAGCACAGTGCTGCTTCACGTCGGTTTTCTGTGACTGTAAATAAATTGGTCATAATTTCGATGCATGCATAAATATTTGTCTTTTTGCAAGAGAAATAGAGATTCCATTCTTCTAAAGAATGTCGTACAGGCTCCCTTGAATTTCCACTGTGCATTCGAAACCTTTTTAATAACTTTGAACCACTGATTCTCTTGATTAAAATCTAGGCTGTTAGCTGGCCAGTATAATAATAATCCTCCAAACCGATATTTCGGTCATGGCGGCCAATCTCAGCGATCAGCCATCGACGCAGGACATATTATAGTGCACAAGTATTTGCGCAGACACAAATTCACTCTCTATTCCCGTACCCTCTTATTTCGATGGGACACGAGTGTGACACGACCGAAGAGAGATTAGGCGCAGGACCAACGGCTTAACATGCTTTCCGAGGCACAGGGGTACAAGACCGCCAACTTCCAGACCCCGAGCTAACACTGAGAATTTCTTAACAGAAAAAATCAGGTACAAATTTTGGCCCGACCCGGGGATCGACCCCAGGACCCCAAAGGCAACCGTCGCTTTAAAGTGCGACCCACTAACCATTGCGCCACGGAGGCAGTCCAGTTTAACACAGAAACTGAATACACTATATCTGTCATTGATGCTCATTTATTTATAAAACGGCGCTAATTTAAAATTGGAATTAAACTTAACGTTTTATCTTAAGTTTAGCGAGGTCAAATGGCCAGTGATTAATAACCAAGTGCAAAATAAGTGCAATCTCGGTGCACTAGTCCTCGGGCAAAACAATATTATTGACACAACTTTGTTTTATTACGAGTATTTACTTAAAAGTGCAAATTGATCTTAGTAAATGATACACTTTCAACACCCTATTATAGTAGTTTCGCAATTGGTATTTCATGAACTGATATTACTTTTGTTTGTTCCGTTCAAAGGAAAGGTGTTTCTTTGGCGCATTTGGTAGTGACCCCGCCTTATTTATCGTGTCGTCGGTCGATCGACGGTGATGGCGTGACCGTGAGATCGGAATCCTGACAATACGGACAACTCGTTTCTGCAAGGCGTCAAATGGGTCTAGCTGATATTTTGGGGTGCCTGCCCAAAGATGGGGGCAGTACTCCACGTGGATCGTACTCGGGCTTTATAACCTAAGTATCCAAATTCCGCAATAGCCGCACCCGCAACCCAGACCCAGCCAGATGCCGTAAACGAAGTTCACCACCGAACCTTCTTCCCCGTCCCTTTCAAAGGCACCAGTTTCAGAAAGGAAGATTTAAAGGTTGGCAGCGCCCTTGTGAAATTGTGACCAATTTATTTAGTCACAGAAAACCGGCGTGAAGCTGGAGCCCAATTCTCGTGCTTGTGACATTTATTTTCATACGACATATATCACTAAAACATAGTTTTTTTGTATGGTTTTCAGGTGATATCCGCCATGTTTTCATAATATCACGAGCACGAGAATTGGGCTCCAGTACTGCACTGTGTTTCGCTGCGTGAGTGAGGGAACCGGAGGCCCAATCCGGGGGAAAGGGGGATTTAAAGGCTGGCAGCGCACTTGTGAAATTGTGACCAATTTATTAAAAGTCACAGAAAACCTGCGTGAAGCAGCATTGTGCTGTGTTTCGCTGCGTAAGTGAGGGTACCGGAGGCCCAAACCGGGGGAAAGGGAGGTTTATTGGTGTCGCGGGTGTCCATGGGCGGCGGCAATCGCTTACCATCAGGTGATCCGTCTGCTCATCTTCCACCAATCACATAAAAAAAAGTGGTAAAATAAAAATGTGATTAAAAAGTTTCGAAATTTTATTATTTATTCCTAAGAATCGATTGCTCTATTAATGTCGCTATTTTATAACATAAATAGTTTCTTATCAGAACGTGTAGGGCACGATTTAAATAACATTAAGTACGGAACCCTAAAATACTTCTTGAACTTTAAATCGTTCTTAATCATATGACTGTGTGATTGATTAGATCGCATTTGTTACATACATTTTGTTATAAGTTAATGTTCAAGGTGGGTACTATAGTAAATAATAATAATAATTTCCTCCAACCGATTACTACGGCGGCCAATCTCAACGATCAGCCACATACGCAGGATATGTTATAGTGCTCAAGTGTGTGCACAAACACAAGTGCACTTTCTCTTCCGTTTCCCTCATATTCCGATGGGCGTGACACGACCGGAGAGGAAATGGGCGCAGGACCAACGGCTTAAAGTGCTTTTCGAGGCACGGGGGTTCATGACCGCCAACTTCCAGACTCCAGGCTGACACTAACAATTTCTTACCGAAAACTTGGGAACAAACTTTTTGCGCAGCCGTCGCTTTAAAGTGCGCCCACTAACCACTGCGCCATCGAGGCAGTATAAATACACTAAAATACCGAAGAAACGCGAATCGTAATCGGTGTTTACGTTGATGAAGTGTTGAGACCGGCGCGTGCGCCGAACAAAACATGGAATAACCTACCGATTCTGGGTATAACGTCTTAATATGGCCTTTACACAGTGTGATGTATTGTGTAATTAAAATTTATTAAAATGAAAAGCTCATTAATCTTATAATTACATATGTTATTAAATAGATATTTATAATAAACATTATCACGCTATTGGTATATTCTTCTCGCTAAACTCACACACACGCACACTCGCACACACACACGCACACACACATACCCGTATACATGCACGCCCTCACACACATGCACATACTTTCAGGGTGACGCGCACGCTCAATCACATTTTTTTTTCTTTCTATACATAGTTGTAATCATGAACTTACTATTATTATTACATACTACCTACTTTTAAGTTACAATTCGAAGACAGTTATTCTTGTATCTTCTAACTATCACTAGATTATTGTACAATACAATAGCTGTACGGAGAGCGGGGGTTTTCTAACACAAGTATTAACATACTTAAAAGAGATCCTCGATCATAAAACAGAAATGTAAAAACCTGATACTGAATAAATTATTTGTATTTGTATTGCAATTTAAACCTAATTGGGTGATGAAGCAACGCGTTGCGCCCTTGTATTAAATCAAAACTAAAAATTCAATTCAAAATTTAAAAAACCTCCGACACATCTAAAGCTCTTTCATTTGATACCTATATTGAGGCAGTTGGAACAACAAATAGGTTATTCGTCATTTCTTGACGGCGGCCATCTTGGATTTGACATTTTTCACAATTACATAATATATTCTGCTACTCAAGCCCTTTTATATGATACCCATATTGTGGGAGTTGTGTTAAAACATAAAATCCAAATCTTTGTGACGGCGGACATCTTGGATCGATTTTTATCCAACATAGCTAAGAACACTCCCTCCATATTAATCTTTCAAACAAAAAAAATAAATCATTATCTAAACGATATTGATTATAAGCATTGTATATCATACTGTCACTGTAATCATAATTTGTATAAGAATGAATATTGTAATTACCATATTATTTGAAAAGAGTAACTACTGAGTTTCTTGCTGATTCTTCTCGGTAGAAATTGACATTCCGAATCAGCGGTAGATTACATATTTGACATTCATAAATGTTCTGTATGGACTTAAATTGAATAAAGACATTTTTGATTTTGATTTTGATTTTTGAGTACTTACTTACTCCGATGGCTCAGTGACCCAAATAGAGACTTGGCCTCCGAAACAAGATATCGCCTTTTCGGTCGGTCCCAGTTTTTGACCAGGAGCTCGCATAGATCAGTCTCGACGACGTCTTCCAACGATACCTAGATCAGCCAACTAGGGCACAATTTTCTGGCCACTCGATCAAAGTTCGTATTCGAAAAAAGTTAGAAGATCGAATTTTTTTCGAAGGAAACTTAATTTGTCTATTCTCAGAACTTCACAATCGAAATAGTTCGAATGAACGTCGCTCAAACTACGTTCGAACACTTCGAGTGCTAAAGACCAGTAGAAGTCGGAGTTTGTATACGAATTTAACTTGTCAAACTTAATTTTATGAGGTTATCTGACAACAAATATGACATTATTTAAAATACGAATCTAATGCACACTCTGCCGCACTCAGAAACGTCAATTAAGCTAAATGCTCATTAATTTAATCATGGAAAGTCCTTAAGCGTATTGAAATAAGTGTCAATATTTTTTCTTAAGTAAACATTAGAGTTAATTTGACAGAGGTACTTTGGCGCTTAATTCCTCCGAAATTTTGCGCCATCTACTTTTAGCTTCGGATTTATTGAAAGTTGAAGTAAATTTTCCCAACCGGAGCTGTGGATCAACCTCCACGCGTTGACCAGCCGGAGCCTTTGCTCCGGGCTGGCAATTTTTTATGCTGCACGTTTTCTATGTCTTTTTCAAAATGTTCACCAAAAGAATCAAATAAAATGGAGTTTTAAATTTTGCGAAGATAAAATTTTACGTTGACTTTGGTGCGTTCCGTTTCACCTGACAGAGTACCTACACAAAATATTCAAATATTAAATTTTCTAATAAAATTTAGTAAATTATTGGACATACTAAGTAAAATTAAAAGCTTTATCAAAATTTATGACAACAACTCTTATGATGGATATTAAATTTGGTCGCTGATAACAATGTAGTACCCATGGTTGTAAATGGAACGTTAAAAATATTATCTATGATACGTTTGACTTCGTAATTCGATCGTGAATTGTTCTATTGGTGCTGAGAATAGAGTTTATGCACACCATTCGAACTTTTACAGTAGAATCGGAACATTCGTATACGAACTACCACACGGAAAGAGTTCGAGTAGTCTGAGAATCGTGCCCCTGGGCGTCGGCCCACGCGTCGACCCGGGTATGCTTTTTTCACGAGACGATCTTCGTATAACCTCTCGAGATGGCCAAACCAGCGAAGACCTATTAGCAGTAGTATGATTTTACTAATCGTCATTGGAGTCTGACTCTGTAAAAACCTCTGTATTATAGGACCCTCTGTTGACTCTCAAGTTCTCGGAGGTTCGCTATTCATGTTCTCAGAAGCTGTGATGTCAGGACTCACACAATCGGCTATTTGTTCAGATGTGACCCAACACTAATACTTCTTTGAACTCCTTTTGTCAAATCATAATGGCATGAAAGGACTTCATTAAGATTTCAACACCTTTGTTTTTCTTTGTTACAGTCACAATATAAATATACGAATATCTTGCCTGTCTCGAGCACTCAGTGGGTCGTGGGTCGCACTTTAAATCGACGGCTGTGCAAGAGGTCCCGGGTTCAATCCCCGGGTCCGGCCAAAAATTTATTACTAAGTTTTTGCTAAGAAATTGTTAGTGTTAGAACTCTCCGGGCATGTCACACTGGTGTCCTATCGGATTAAGGGGTTAAGGGAATAAAGAGTGCACTTGTGTTTGCGCACACACTTCAGCACTATGATATATCCTGCGACTGATCGTTGAGTTCGGATAGTTTCTCAAACTGTGGATACCCACTTAATGCTCTGAATAAGAAACCCAAACCCCTTGTGGGGTTCCGCAAGGCTTCAGAACAATTCATAATCACGTCGATATTAGTTAATTTATCGTCCAGCTAGCGACCTTTACTTCTTTAAATTCGATGTTGCGAGTTTTGTCATAACTTTGTTATAATGAATTATTTATCAACAATTGATTTTTTCGTTCTAATCTTGCACGTCTACCTCATGAAAGCTCTTGACAACAAATATTAACTTATTTTAGGATTCCGTGTACTAAATTAATTTTACAGAAGGGTTCTGTTTCCAAAAACCCTAGTTTGACCCGAAACGGAGTCAGAGCGGGCGACTAAATGTAAGATAAAATAAAAAAATACCGAGAAGTTTAATGGAATGTTTTTTTTTTCCGAAAAAAATCTTTAAATTCGTCTTTAGTACATGTCGCAAAATGGCGCTTAGATCAAATAGCCTTAGAACTGTCAATATATAATATTATATTATATAATATGTACCAGTTATTATTGTTGTATATCTACATAGTAAAATGTTCCATAACTCCAAGGTCACAGGATGGAGTTATGATCCAAAACCGGTGGCATCATCTCAACGTGTATAATTTAACAATTATCTAAGACAAGTCTCGTGACTGAAATGATAGTTTAGGCCAGTTTACTGTCAACACGCTAACTACGACTAAATAATTTGTGTTATGTCATTTTACATAGTATTAGCAAATGTGTACAATGCAGATGTAATCGTGAAAATATTGATTTATTTCTCAAAAATAGCTTTCCTACTTATTGACTTCCCTACTCTTAAGTCCTGAATACTGGGTTAATGATTGATAGAAACGTATTCATAAACGTTCAATAAATCATTTTTTTTGTATAATATGGCTCTACCCGAAGATAATTTGCCAATGTCAAGTAACTTATTGAGAATAAGTAGATAGTCAACAGTCGAAGTCAGTCAAATCCACAGACACTTAATAAAACGCCGGTGTTTTACGTTTTATCGACCTACGGTCCGCTGAATGCGGATATCACTCTAAAAGCAATCGATAATCTAAATTAAGAGTCTATTAGGTCCAAGCAAGTTGTCACGTGACAACGCACTCAACACACAATAGCAGTGTTAAAAACGATTTAATCCAACGATTCTTATTATAACGATCACTTTGCGGCACTTCACTGCACAAAAAACACCAAATTTGTACACTAAAACCCACTAGACACTAATTTAAATCTCTTGAATTGTATCAGCCCACACGGCTTGTTTTAGCCCTACCCGCCGAAACTCCAATAAATCATTGTTATAAAGCAGTTTTGACATTTGATACAAAAAAAAAATATTATATTTTTATTGAAAAAATCATGAAAACTGCGTATAACACCGTTTTGAATAACAAAGGTTAAATGAAAGTAATGAAAAAAATCTTGATACGTAAATTTTTTTTTCTAGAGGTATGTAGGTACATAGGGTACTCGTACAAGTAACATAAGCTTAAAAAAATACCAACTTCGCATCTACCTAGAAGTGTATTCACGCAACGGTCTTCATGGATTCTTTATTGCTCAAAAACAAAATACAAATATGATACAAGAACAACAGACAGTACAGTGAGACTTGGCCTGTAAGTACTTAAGCGACACAAACAGGACCCCAATTCTGGGGATTTCGATATGAAAAAAACATGGCGGATATCACCCGAAAACCACACAAAAAAACTATGTTTTGGTGATATATATCGTATGATGGCAAAATATCACGTGCCGAGAATTGGGCTCCAGGAGTTGCATCTCATGGAGATGAACATGCTGCGGTGGATGTGTGGAGTTACGCGGAAACACCGCGTGAGAAACTCACGCATACGTGGGAGCCTTCATATCCGTGACATAGCAGACAAACTGCTGGGAGTCGCCTACTTTGGTACGGTCATGTCCTGCGAAAACCGGACAGCTACGTGGGAAACAAAATGTCTGGGCATGGTACCACCGCCGGGTAATTGCAGAAGGGGTAGACCTAAAAAGTGTGGCTTGTCATCGTTAAGTATGACATGTGTGCTTATAAACTGACCACTACGGATGCATAAGACGTCAAGTGGAGGAATCGAGGTAGGGAAGCGGACCGGGCTCCGAAGCGACGCTTGGGATGCAACCGAGACAAAACGTTAAGGTGATGATGATGATGATGATAGACAAAAAACGTCTGGGAGTACTAGAGATTTTCTCAAAAAAATCTTTTGGTCGTATTAATATTGTAGTAGTAACTCCATACATCCATTCGGCTGCCTCGGTAGCGCAGTGGTTAATGAGTCGCACTTTAAAGCGACGGCTGCGCAAGAGGTTTCGGGTTCGATCCCCGGGTCGGGCCAAAAATTTGTACCTAAGTTTTCGGTAAGAAAAACTTAGTGTCAGCCAGGAGTCGAAAGTTGGCGGTCTTGTACCCCCGTGCCTCGGAAAGCATTTTAAGCCGTTGGTCCTGCGCCCAATCCCTCTCCGATCGTGTCACGCTGGTGTTCCATCGAAATACGAATGTAAAGGAATAGAGAGTGTACTTGTGTCTGCGCACACACCTGAGCACTATAATATATCCTGCGTACGTGGCTGATCGTTGAGATTGGCCGCCGTAGCCGTAATCGGTTGGAGGATATTATTGTAGTAGAAATATACTAAAATATAGATTTATATTCATTTGATAAAAGTTAAGATATTGTTGATTTTTTTTTACTTAATCAATGCTTACATTTCTGTTCTTGCCGGCATCACTTTAAAGTATTTTAGAATAAAAAAGTGATGTGACAATATACGAGTACACCGTTATTTTTTTATCGTTTACATTAGGTATCGTGAATGAAGTCTATTTACCATGTTAGATCAACAAAATAAGCCAAAAAAATCAGCTTTTCCATACATACAGTACACTTCAAAAAAGGTGTTACCGAAGTCGGCGCCCAATACTATCTTGTAAATTAATACAACATTCAATTATTACTCACTTGACATTGGCAGAGTTGACTGCGTCTCCGACGTACAACACTACTAGCCATTAAAAAAAATTCAATTATTCGACAGGGATTACGCGCCGACGTCGGTAAAACCTTTTCTCGAGTGTACTGTTATAAAATGTTATTTGAAGTGTATAAAGTGTTAAAAATATTATTTTACACTTTTTAGTTCGTGGTTATTGAAGGTGGCGTTTTTCCGCAGAAATTTTTTTTTGAAGCTTTTTCGTGTCTCAATTTTTGACAGTCGGTATAAAATTGTATTAGAAAAATGTAGTGAAAACGAGAACTAGGGGCGCTGCCGTCGCTTCATTCTGATTGGCTGATTCAAAAACTAGAAGGCGGTTGACGTCACGTTCACTGGCGCCGATTTGGGGCGCGCACTTTTGCTCGAGACTCCAACGAAGACGGTTGTGTGCGAATAATAGGGTGTCATTTATTTTTCTTGTAACTTTAATCATTTTTAAAAGTAAATACCTAAGTTCTTTTGTTTAACGTTGTTTTTTTTTCTAAAAATTGAATATCCACCCGGCAATTATGTATAGAACAGCAGATTTATTTTCGCTTATTGTGTTGATTTAACATGCTAAATAGACTTCATTCATGGTACCTATTATATGGTTTCCGGGATATAAAGGATAAAAAAATAACGGTGTATTATCAGGTATCATGCTATTGGTACATCGTCCGTAACTAACTTCGAATTGTAAACGGGTATCAGAAAAGTCGAAGGTACCATAAATTAAAACTGTAACAAACCATTTTTTTCTGTACCATGAACCATCGGTTGTTTATGTAAAACTTCCTCCTAATCTCAACAGATGGCGCTGTGCGTAATTCCATCGCGCAAGAATTATTATTATCCGTTTGTATAAGACCTAAGGTTACGTTGTCTTGTATTCATAATAGATAGCGCTGTGCATAATTAGATCGCGCATGCTTTTATGATTTCTGATAATATATAGGGGTCGATGAATGTTTGAACAGTAAACTCTCCGGTTAGGGCATTGTAAGCCTGTATCGTAGTCCTCCGGTGGACAGTGGACGTTGACAATCGTT
This sequence comes from Marasmia exigua, assembly GCA_019059595.1. Classification (NCBI taxonomy): domain Eukaryota; kingdom Metazoa; phylum Arthropoda; class Insecta; order Lepidoptera; family Crambidae; genus Marasmia; species Marasmia exigua. Next base: position 14,107,631 of record CM032483.1, on the reverse strand, counting down.
AATAATATTTCCAGACACCTCCGACCAAGTCTACCTAGGAGCTCTGTACTACGGTGTACGTGGACGTCAGTTGGCTTATCCCAGCTGCTGACGACCGGTACCTGTTAAGTGCCACGCGCCAAAAGATTTGAATGACTTTTTTGAAAGGGATAAAATTGTACCTATATTGTTCTCCTCTAAGTAAATTGTCATTCAAACCACCACCATCTTTGACCCAAGAATCTCCCCTTCTACAAAACTTAAATAGATCTCTAAACACCCAGACTGATTGATAAAATAAAACCGACATACCCTGTATACCGGATCCAATCTTACATGCTGAAAACTAACATTACGACTCTTCAATCAAAACACTTGCAATGTAATTCAGGCTGGAACAAATTATAGACTGTAACAGCGTGTAGTTTGTTATTTTATAAAAATTTTCCATCATTTAAATTTTCCACTATTAACTAAGTATAGCTACACGAGGTAAATAATAAAATAATAAGTGGCAGTTGGTAGGTAACAATAATTGAAATAGTTATCTATTAAGGTGACGGGTAGGGTACACTAGCGACGCCAATCAATTTAAACTGTTAGCAACTAAACAGGACATCTTTTTAACAATTTTGGAGCGGAAGTCTCTAAGCAAATATTTATACTATTTATTTATTAATAGTTATACTTAACTATTGGGTCTGCTTTTGTACTCGAAATTTGAATTACCGCCAACAACGGCCACTTATGGCGTTCATCCAAATTTCGAGTGAAAAACAGATCAAAAAGTAATGCACGATTATTAAATAAATAGTTTAAATATTTGTTTAGAGACTCCCGCTCCGAAATTGTTTAACAGAGATCCGGTTTAGTAGCTAATTATTTAAGGGTGATTCTCCGAAATTTGACTTTCCGGTTTCTTCGCGTCTCAATTCCATGGGCTCAAAAATATTGTTCAAATAAAAAAAAGTAAAAAAAACTACAACCCAACTACGACAAAAAACGACGCTGAAAAAGTATAAAACAAGATTTTCAGAATACTGAACTGAACAATGTTGCTAATGTAGATGCAAGTAAATGGACACAGTATACTTTACCAAGATGCCTTCGTTGTCAATTTACAATAATGTCACACAATACTATTCTGAAGTATGCAATATTCACTATGTAGAGATAATTTTTCATGTTTGGAAATCCGCATTCACACGTTGTCAAAGTGCTACTGTAGGTAGGTAGGTATATGTAACGTGTGACTACGTCTTCTGTATGCTTTGTCCGCTAGAGGGCGCCACATCAGATTTTTTCAAACCTCATATAGCATATAACCAGCGGACAATTAAGACGCTTATAATGATATGCCATTTGTCGAATTCTGATAAGTAGTTTAGAAGTTACGTGGAAACAGATGAACATACATACATACCTACATTATTTATTTACACAACATTACATACATTAATCTGACTCCGAGATAGGTAGCTCAAGCACCTGTGTTACGGATATCAGAATCAACAGTGGGATATAAACATATAATACTTTTCTTTTGTAAATACATACTTATAATACATAGATAACGCCCAGACCAATACAAACAGATATGTTCATGGACACAAATGTTTGTACTGTGCGGGGATCGAACCCGCAACCCTTGCATCAGAGGCAGCGTTCACTACCACTGTTCCAAACAGGTCGTCATGTCAGGTCGTCATACATACATACATACATACATAGCCTGTCAAAATCATAACCCTCCTTTTGCTTTGCCGTAGTCGGGTAATTAGAAGTTGACATTGAAATCAGAACACGTAAAGATACCTTCTTTCAATTTAAACTGCTTCTGATTTCAATTTAAATTGAAAGAACGTGTGGATTAACGAATGTCATAGATAATTAGATCTATATTTGTTTTATCGGAATAGATCCTGCATGTAATTTATTCTGTTTTTGTTTTCTTGAAAAAGTGCATCCATTGTAGCGGTTAGCTAGCGATCTCATTTAGAAATACAAAATTAATCTCGTCTATTAGTTCTTGCCGTGTGGTCCCGGCAGAGTAGAATAGGCCACCCTCACTCTTACCGAGGTGTCGTAAAAGGCGACTAAGGTAAAGCTGCTGGCATGATCATCAGCACCCAGAGAAGGAAAACTCTGCATTTATATCAAAACCCTCGCCAACCCGTCTGCCAAGCATGGTGAGTATGGCAATTACCCCTCATGTGATTGAGGGAGGCCCGTGCCCCAGCAGTGGGGAGTTAAATGGGTTGATGATGATGATGATGATTAGTTCTACATCAGATCAAATTGTGTGTCTACTTTAAATTCATTAAAAAAGTGTCATTACCAACATATAAGTTTGGAAAGAAAAGTTCAGTTAGCTATAAATTCTTTAGCTTGTAAGAACTTTATGGTTGAAAAAAAAATTGTAAGTAGTATTGGATTATTTTCAAACTGCGTTGACAAATTGATATTGCATTTACGTGCATTTATCATTCCGTAAATAAGTACTACGGATACCCTACCCTACCCTATCTGTAATATAAATATTTATATTATTAATATATTCATATTTGTGAAACACAATGATTTTGACACATAATTTTTTAGTTATTTTCCATTATGAAGTTTTCTATACCAACTTATATGTTGGTAATGTCACTTTATTAATGAATTTAAAGTACACACATAATTTGATCTGATGTAGAACTAATAGACGAGATTAATTTATTATTTCTAAATGACGTAATACAAAAGTACATCGCTATCTAACCGCTACAATTGATGCATTTTATTAAGAAAACAAAAACAGAATAAATTACATGCAGGATCTATTCCGATAAAACAAATATAGATCTAATTATCTAGCATATTCGTTAATCCACAAGATATGGTCCATCGCTAGGTATAGACACATTATCTTTACGTGTTCTTATTTCAATTTTAAATTCTCATTTGAACAATATTTTGAGCCCATGGAATTGAGACGCGACGAAACCGGCTACCCGTAAAGAGCTACCCGTTTCCTTAAGTTACGCGCTTATAAAATAAGTAAGTAATTAAGTAGGTACCCATGCTACTTTTGTATAATCTTTTGGTTATTTTTAATTTTTGTAGGAGTCATGGCTAGGTAGTGATCGGATAATCGGGCGCTTATTTACCTAAACTTAACATTTTAAAGCATAAAGTGAGTATTTCTACCATTAACTCGGCGGTGAGGGTAGACATCGTGAGGAAAACTGCACGTTTAGAATAGTTTTTGAAACGTGTAACCATGGTTGATTGTCTTAAACTTTCATGTTCACTAACATTAGAATAATTTATTTTATTTATTTATTTATTAATAGGCACAACTACAGAATACAATTTAAAGTACATGCTACACAATTACAAGCCAAGTTTCATATTAAAACTGTATCCCGATAAGGGTTGCGCACAGCATTTACTTTTATATAAATCTAAATAAGAAAAAAAAGGATACTCAAACATGCACACATAACTGCTGTTTTACAATTTTAATAAAAGAGTTTAGGTTCTGCGAAAATATGTCTAAACTGCTACTATTAGCATTATATGATCTACACATTCGAAATAGCGGATCATTGTATGTCACATTAATGATTTACGGGATTTCTACCATGAACCTTATTTTTCATCACTAAAAGCAATCGCAGGTTTTAAGACTCTATTAGGTCCAAGCAAGTTCTCACGAGACAACGCACTCGACACACAATAGCAGTGATAAAAACGATACAATCCAAAGATGCTTAATAATACGATCACTTTACCGCACCTCACTGCGCAAATAAACACCAAATTTGTACACTAAAAGCCACTAGACACTAATTTAAAACCTTTGAATTGCAGCCCACGCGACTTGTTTCAGCCCTACCCGCCGAATCCCATTTGACAAGTTCCCGTCGAATGTCCCCTGGTAAGTAGTTTTGTACTTTGGGTACTTGGTTTAATATACACAATCCTATTATAATTATGAAGTAAGGGCGTCAGCAATATAACTTATATAAACTACCTGATACCTTGTATAAGTACGTTTAAGTTACGCAAAATAAACTATGTAGTAATTATGTAAAATTTTGCGAATACGAAGTGCTTTATTAGAGTAAATAATTAGGTAGTTACATTGCTTTGTAAATCGTCTTCGCCAGTTTTAACCTGCTTTTTTCCTCATATCATATTAGATATGTTAATTCACGTAGGCACGTTTTCCGTAGGTACCTTCCCTTTATTGAAGAATGGGCATACTTTTCGTAAAAAAATATATATTATTACACCCGAAGTTCTCGCAGATCAGTCTCGACGACTCCTTTCCAGCGTGGCGATACTTAGGTCGGCCATTTAGGCGTCGGACGGTGGGACGACCGGTAGATCGGCCTTAGTATTAGTACTTTCATCACGAGATGATACTCTTCCAGTCTTTCGAGGAAGCCAAGCCAGTGAAGACCGTGCGGCGTAGTCGATGAAATTAGGAGTTTTCACAAACTTCTGTCTTTCGGCATTCGTGCATATTCTCAAGCCATCAAGTTTTTTTTTATTTAAAAGAAATGGGGTGAGCCTTGCGTCTCATAGCCACTGCGACCAGTAGATGATCTATTGTGGCAGCCCCAGAACCTATTACAGTACCTAATGTAGCTCCAGTTACAGGATACACCCGAGAATGGAGCTGATGGGGGAGCTTTTGATCTCGTCTGGCGAGATCATGTGTGCTCCCAGGTGCCGGCTTCTGCAGTGGTGCAGCGCTATGCACTCGCCCAGGACGTGGATAATCGTTTCCTCGTCCTCGCGACAGAACCTGCAGATTTTGGTATCTGAAAGGCCCATGTTGTGCAGGTGCTTGTTTAATTTGCAGTGCCCTGTGAGGGTCCGAGTGAGTGCTAGGGCACTCACTCGGACCACATGTCACAAGGACACACATGTCCTTTAATGAGAAGTGCATTATGAAACAATCTTTGAGTCCTTAATTTTAAGATTATGACACAATTTTATTGTAGATAAAACTATTTCCAGATCTAGGTTGCATAATCTTATAAATGTCTAGGTCAAGCGATTCTCCTCATTGGTCTCCGAGTTGCATCAAGCTCGTCTTGTAATAGAATAGCTGACGCCGCATGCAACTGCATAATGTAATCACACGGAATTTTTTCTCATGTGTAATGTGAACATAGGTTCAGCAAGATAATGCGTGTAAAGTAGCGTGTACATCTAATTGGTGATATTTTTTAAGTGACTTTAAAATTGGTGCACCTTAAAGTTGGTGCGCTTTCTCATGACTCTTTAAAGTAGAGCGCTTTAATAAAGGTGCCTAAAAAGTTGAAGTGTTAAAAATATATTTTTGAACCTGTTTGTAAAAACACAATATTTGAAGTATATTTTAGTTGAAGTATATATGGCGTCAGGTCAAGTCACCCCCCTCCACCTTTGCAACGCGAAAATAGCCCTTGTATCCTGAGATCAGACGGTCCAAAGTTTAACGAGGGTAACTGCACGTATGTTGGAATTTGGACCGTCCTTATGGCCGAGACACAAGTGTTATTTTTCCCTACGTAATGCGGCAACTTGAACTGACGCCGTCTGTACTTATAATTAATTTGACCTGATGTCATTTTATACCTCGTTAGTTTGTGTGACGAAATAGATGCTTTTTTCCAGGATCAATTTCTCAACCCACTGCACATGCAAAATATTATGCACAAGAGTTTCTTGTACACTGGTCTGATTCACTTAGTTAAGTGAATCAGACCAGTGTACTATTGTATCAGTGCGTCAAGTTCCACTTTAACAAACAGCAAATTAATGATGATGCCATTTGAAAACCATTTTTTGCTGCAAATGTGTAAGCATGTTGAGAAGTCTTTTTAAGTTTTTGTGTTGAAGAGCCTTAAAATGGGTATTTTTAATAGTTGGCGCGCTTAACTATAAAAAGCCTTGAATTTGGTGCGCTTTTAGAAATATTGTTCTTCAAAATTGGTGCGCTTAAAAGTTGGAGCGCCTTCAAGTAGGTTCCTTTTAAACTTGGTGAAATTTTTTTTTTTATGACATAGGTGGCAGACGTAAAAATTTGCTAATGTTGGTATTAGTATCTATGATCTTCTTCTTCTCTTCTTCTTCAGCAGCATGTGTTTGCCCACTGCAGAGCATATGCCTCTCCAATTTCTCTCCACTTCCTTCTGGTCGTCGGTTTTCCTGGACCAGGCTGCTCCAGCTTGAGCCTTGATGTCATCGGACCATCTGGCAGTTTGTCTGCCAACACTACTCTTTCCGTCTCTTGGTGTCCATTCAAGGACATCCCTGCTCCACCTTTTATCACTCCTTCTGCACACATGACCGGCCCACGCCTATTTTAGTTTTGTGGCTCGGTACCCTACGTATCACTTTTGTGCGTTCCCTGATGACGGTGTTGCGCACTCTGTCTCGTAAGGTAATCTATGATCTAATTAAAGTTAAAGCGCTCCAAATATGGTGCGTTTTGGGGAAATACCTCCACAATTAGGATGTAGAGGCCAGTGAGCAAGGTCCACTAGCAATCAGCAAAACAGGCGGTTAGCAACAAGTGCACTGCAGCGCGCGCGTGTAACACAGTTTCTGTGACCCCTTTGGATTAGTGGCTGTGGCGCCCGGTTCGACTCTAAGCAAACTAGTAGTTCGTGAGTGAATAGTTCAATTTTATAGACGACAAGTAACTACAATCTCTGAAAAAATCCTCAATTGATTTTGAACCAAACGTGTTTGACGTTAAGTTGATAGAAAATCGACTGAAGAAATTTGACAGTGTTGTATACTTTGACAGGTGGCTGTACTTGTAGTGGCTTCACTACACTGGTTAGTTCTTGTCATTCACTCTTTCATACTCATTCATTATGATGAAAAAAAAAAGATAAGAACGAGATAAAATGAGACATAGATATCCAAAATAAAGACTAAAACTATAATTCAAACCTTGATTTTACACAACAGTTTGAGCTGGAAGAACTGAAAATCAAACAGAGGTTATTATTGTCAACTGTGCAACTACGAATCCTCAAATATTTTGACCAGGTTATAATTAATGTGTACTCACATATTTTACTCGACGTTTCGTGAGTACACAATGTTGTATCACATAATAAATATCTTGATTAATTTATAGTTATAATGCAACGCGAAAATTTAAAAAACTATTTTAACCAGGTTGTTCGCAACGAATACTCCATGGAGCGACTCATTGTCCAGGGAGAGTTCGAAGGCGAACGAGCGCTCACCAACGCGTTGGACAGATCTCATTAGGGCTGTAACACAGACATCGATTGTCCAGAACTCAATCTCATCGATTGTCTAGACTCCTAAAATTCTTAACCGAAAACCACATACATATTTTGGCCTGACACGGAAATCGTATCTATACTATGGCGCAGTGGTTATTGGGTCGCACTTTAAAGCGACGTCTGCGCAAGAGGTCCCGGGTTCGATCCCCGGGTCGGGACAAAAATTTGTACCTAAGTTTCTCTAGTGGCTGCCCGTTGTCTGGAAGTTGGCGGTCTTGTAACGTGCTTTCCGACGTACGGGGGGTACGTCGGAAGGTGGACGAAAGTCAGAAAGAGTCATAGCCACTGCGCCACCAACGTATAGAAGAGGTACTTGTGTTTTGGGTATCAGAACCACAGTACCCCAAATTATGCGTAAATCCAGAAAGTGGACAAAGACTCTTTTTCCGTGAATTCACTATGGTATAATGCTGCTGTCATACCATAAAGATTATTCGAATCAAAATTAGGGCCCGCCTAAGGAGGTTTTTATGAATCAGCGGCGCCGCCAATTGTTTATTATTGATTTTAATGAAATTAAGACGTGAATAAAAAATGCAAGATATTTTACGTGAAAAAGTATTTCCGATTATTCACGCTTATTTTTTCACGCCATTGTGTCTCAATCATCTCGTATGATTTTGGCTTTTAGAGGCCACTTGAGATTTATTTAAATACATTATTAATTAGTTTAAAAAACTTAATTTATATTAATGTGCTGACGTAATAATTTGAGACAACCTGCGCAAGCGTCGAAAAGGAAGTAGGTATGCAGATAATTAATCGAACAGCATTCGAATAAACTAACACAGAAAAAATGTCTAAGTGGACAAAATAACGAATGCACGTTTGCATCGTTTCGCAAAAAATTAGGATTACAGGTGACATTCGACACTTTATCGAGTGTCGATATCGCATCAATAGACACGTGTGACTCCACGAGACGTGGTAAATGTGACATACTCGTAGGTGGTACCTATGCACGTCACGCTCTGGTGGGACAAACGATTTGACGAAGCCTGGCACCGTTTCCAATGTAACTATACTCAGTAACTGGACAAAGATTAAAGGAATTGCCGTCGCTCTTAGGCACCGGTAAAGCCAACTGTGGAGTCATAAGTCCCCTGCCAATCATCTCACCTACCCCCGAATTGGGCATCCTGTTACCCCTTTCCTCTTCGGTACCCACTTGGCGAAAGACTCATCTCGCTCCGGTTTTTATCTCCTTCATTCTCATATTTGTTCATCCTCCTTGCATTTGTCCTCAATGCTGAGGGTCGTTGGATCCATAATTCTCACAACATCTCATACGTTGACCTGATTCCGTACTAAGTAGCTTAAGCACTTGTGTTACAGATATCAGACAACAGAGGAACACAAATATATACTTAAATACTTATATTACACCTAGACACCGAACAAACACAAGTGTTCATCTCACCAATGTATGTCCAGGGTGGGGATCGAACCCACGACCTTTGGCGTAAGAGGCAGGGTCGCTACCAATTGCGCCATCCGGTCAGTCCATGAATAAACTTTTCCTGGACTATTTGGTGGTGTCAACTGACTCTGTCAACAACGCACAACACCCCCGTGGATAGCAGATCATCACACATTCTGATGTTGAGGTTGGTCGACCGGATTTGATCAGACCACCGCACAGTTAGGATGTGGATTGTCCATTTACGACCTACTACGTACAGTCAAAAGCACATCAGACTATACACTTTGACCTTGAGACCGCCCTTATGTCCAGGTCATAAGCGTTATTATCGTACTGCAAGTGTATACCGTGATGTGCTTTTGATCGTACCTACTTTACCTCCTAGACTAACAGTTTCATAATTCCCATCAAAGTACGTAGCACGGATTCCCAGCCGAGTCACTTTAGATAACGAACTTTTCTACATTGTCTGAGTGTGCAGGGGAAGCCTCCGAATATCTTTATCTAACTATGTAAGTACTTTTCAGGGAATGCTCTAGTTAAAGACCGTACTGTAAGAAGGTGCCACTGGTGCAGAGCCCAGGTATAGGGCGTATATTGTAATTGGCGCAAAAATATACAAATAAATATCTTGAATCTTGAATGGTCAGACCAGGCAAGACAGAACAGTAGCGTTGCGTATTGGCACGCCAGGAAACTTTTATGGGGCGAATGATTTTTTATTGTTCTGAAAAGCCTTACAATAATTACAAAGGCACTGATTCTCGCGCTAGGTCCCTGTGTTGCGGGATTGGCTCTTGTGTCCACGCCCGATATACAAAATTCAATTTAAGAAAAATAACAATAATTACTACAAAGGCAATTCAAAAAAAAAAAGAAAAGAATTTTAAAATGTGTACGTTTGTGTCAGTGTGTTTAAAAGTTAACTATGTATTTAATGCAAGCAAAGTCACAATAAACTACAAGTGTAATATGGCGGCGCTATTACGACCCGGATGACTCACGTTAGGCAATCCATTCTTACATTGAAGAGCAATGGAAAAAACACCTAATTTACACAATAGTGCGACTGCGAATTTAAGCTAGACTTACAGAAATATACCTAACATAGCTTTTATTGCGGTTTCTGAGCATTGGTAGCTCAGTGGATTAGATCGTGTGCCTTCTGAATGGTCATAGGTTCAAATTCGAGTACGCAACTCTGGATATTACACGTTTAGAATCATATCTCTTTGCTGGGACCATGATCGAAGATTCGAGTTATGAAATTACAATGAAACGATAGTGGCCATTGGGGCGGAAAGGTCGAGTGGAGGCCACGCGACTTCCTGAGTCGCAGCCGTGGCAGGCCCCCCACAAGGTGGACCGGCGATCTGGTGAAGATCACGGGAATCCATTGGATGCGGGCGGCAGAGGACTGATTTTTGTGGAGAACATTGGGGGAGGGTTTTGTCCAGCACTGGACTGAAATAATGATGATGATGATAGCGGTCAGACCTCCGCAATTTTTAAACAGGGGAACCAGACCAACTGAATCATGGTTAAACATTTTAGAAACTATACCAAGGGTAGGTTTCTTCACGGCGCTTTCCCTCACCGTCGAGCTCTCATAGCCATCGACTAAGTATAGTTTCACTTCCTCACGCTCAGAGGCTCGTGGCTACGATTCTAATCCTGGACAAAAATTGGAGTTTTTTTATTATGACGACCCGTTGGGAACAGTGGTGTCACCACCACTGTTCCCAAGGCTGCCTCTGGTGCAAGGGTTGCGGGTTCGATCCCCGCACAGTCCCTACTAACATTTGTGTGCCTGTGCATGAATAAATCTGTTTGTATTGGTTTGGGTATTTTCTATGTATTATAAGTATGTATTTACAAAAGAAAAGTATTATGTGTATATATTTGTAATCCCACTGTTGATTCTGATATCCGTAACACAGGTTCTTTAGCTACCTATCTCGGAGTCAGGTCAAAGTATGTGATGTTCAGAAATATTTATATTTATTATGGTTCACATATTCTGAATAATTAGATAGGTACCTAAGTTTGTCAACATACAATTGACAAACAAATGGAACGCAAGGCTTTACATAGTTTGACAGATTCGAATATTTGTATTATATTCTGTGGAATGAGCTGCCATCAGAGGTTTTCCCGGGGGAATACAACATGAGGTTCTTCAAAAAAGGAGTGTTAAGGTTTATAAAGGGTCGGCAGCGCGTATGCAGGTCCACTGGAGATGCGAACGTCCATAGGCTGCGGTAATGACTTACCGCATCAGGCATCAGTATCAGGGGCCGCCGCAGTTTGCCGCCGACGTAGTATAAAAAAAAATCGAATATGTAATCTTCAAATTTCTATCTTCTAAAAAAAAGGTAAGTTCTTTTTACACATTTTTTCTGATGATAATTTCAGAGGAATTATTGGTTTTGATTGAGGACTGCCACCGTAATGACATCTCTATGAATCACCCAGTTGTTACCTATAGTGTTAACGTTGTTACGAATCCAAAGCATTAACTATTCAAAACAACCTTTATTTTAGAAATATTACTTCGCAGAGAACAAAGGTCTCATTTAATAATAACTTTTTAACAGGCTAAAGTTTGTTGCTTAGACGGAGTTACGCAAGCCTGAAACTGAAGGAGAGTGGTTACGTAGGCATCCAATTTGGATTAATTAAGGATGCTTTTTTTATTAGAAAAATGGGACGAGCATATAGATTGGCCGCAACAAAAAAGTTTATCGTTTGTTAAAATACTATAAAATAAGCTATTGTAAAAGTATGTGTGCTAGTGTACCCCTGTCTCCTGCAAAACCAATGTTAAAGAAATGCGCAGCCTACCTAAATAAGTTGTTATTACAGTCTGTGGTCTCTGATCATGATTTGGATTTTGATGCATATTATTTCACGCGATAATGTATAAATACTTTAATCTTAATCACCTTTTCTCTGTTATTACTGATTTTGTATAAGCGATGGAACTTTGATTATAATCATTGTATTCTCATACTGTCACTGTAATCATAATTTGTATTAGAATGTAAATTGTTATTACCATATTATTTGAAAAACCTAACTACTGAGTTTTCTTTTCAGATTTCATAATAATTGACATTCATAAATGTTCTGTATGAACTTAAATTAAGTGAAGAGATTTTTGATGTTGTAATTGGCTAGTGTATTAATTTTACTTACTTTTGCATGTAAATTGTATGAAAATCTGTTAAGTTTCCAAATGAATACCTTTGAACAACAAGAAACTGTAACAGCACTGAGGACTCGATCCGGACATATTCCATGCAATAAATTTGCTTTCTTGATGCGTAAAGTTACGTCCCCAAATTGCTCAACATGCGGTGTTCTGGACGATTTATACCATATTATAATAGAATGTGCCTGCAACGAATCCCTAAGAATTCCATCCTATCAGTACATAGTTGGAAATTGCAATAGAGTCTTGGCTGAGCCCCTGTCGGACACAGCCAGGACACTTTACAAATTAATACTTCATAGGATTAATAATAACTGATAAATAAGAATTAGTTTGTAAAATTCAGGCGGCATAATCGCATGTGCGATAAAGGCTATTTTATTGATTAAAAAAAAAAACCTTTGAACAATACCAAATATTATACCTTTAAGCCCCCCTGCCCCCGGATTGGGCCTCCAATACCCTAACTCACTCGGCCAAACACAGCACAAGCGCTACTTCACGCCGGTTTTCTGTGAGGTGTTTGTTTATATGGAAGTTTCTGTGTGGTGTGGATGAGTTTTAAGGTAAAGCTGCTGGCATGATCATCAGCACCCAGAGAAGGAAAACTCTGCATTTATATCTAAACCCTCGCCAACCCGTGGCCAAAGCGCCAGCGTGGCTGCGTGGTGAGTATGGCAATTACCCCTCATGTGATTGAGGGAGGCCCGTGCCCCAGCAGTGGGGACTTAAATGGGCTGACGATGATGATGATGATGGATGAGTTTTTATTCTTAAGGCCACTAGATTATTGCTACAGGCTTTTCATAAGTGAAGAAAAAATAAATCTATTAAGTCAGAAAGCTAAGTCATTAGAATCGTATAACTGTAACAGGACTGTGGGAGAGCCACGCTTCATACGCACGATACCACGGCCTCACAGAAAACCGGCGTGAAGCAGCACTGTGCTGTTTCGCTGCGTGAGTGAGGGTACTGGAGGCCCAATCCGGGGGAAATGGGGGTTTCAAGGTTGGCAACGCACTTGTGACTCCACTGGTGTCGCGGGGGTCCATGGGAGGCGGTAATCGCTTTCCATCAAGTGATCCATCTGTCTCAAAGGTGCCGAAGATTAACGAACGCCCTAGGCGTCCAATTGGATAGCTAATATGACCAGATGGCTGCGACAGATGATTCAAGCCTAGCGTGTTGTAACGTCCTCAGTTCCACACGTGTCGTTAGCTCAACAAATTGGGTCTTGAGCTATCCTCACAGCCGACCCTAAACGTGTGCACGTGAGGGTGAAATTGGAGACACACAGTTTTTAAAATTGCACTCGAATAATTTACAATAGGTATAAGTAGTCACGAATGATTTGTCAATAACATGTTTCGATATCGAGTAGGTACATATGCGAATGTGTCACCAAAAGTGTTAAAATTCAATTGAAAAATATCTTTATTTGCATTGGTTTGTATACATACAGCACTTTCAAATCGTCATACATTAATAATTATTGTTATTTAGATAGACAAATAGATATACTTTAATGCACAAAATACACAACTTAAGTAAACTTTAATAGTAGAGAAGGGGTAAATAGTGCAATATACAATAAGAAAAAAAAAGGGAAACTGCAAATGTTAAAATATAACTTGAGCCCTTATACATAAATAAAATACAATATTATAAACTAATTAATAAGTATATATAGTATGCTCAAATAAAATAAAATAATAGACATACATACAAATAATATTATGGGATTGATATCAGAAAAAGACAAAAAAAATAATAATATGGTAATCAAATGGATCTAAGATGGACCATCGACTACAGGCTGCCGATAACAGGACGATTGTAAACAAGTTAATGGGAAGAGAAAGTGAAAAGGGTGTTGAAGTCAAAAAGTAAGTTTTGACTCGGGCTTTAAAAAAAATTTCTGCAAAAAAAACACACCTTCAATCGATCTAAAAAGTGTAAAATAAGATTTTTACACTTTGTACACGTCAAATAACATTTTATAATAGTACATTCGAGAAAAGGTGTTACCGAAGTCGGCGCCCAATACTATCTTGTAATTTAATAAAACATTCAATTATTCAACAGGGATTAGGCGCCGACTTCGGTAAAACCTTTTCTCGAATGTAATGTTATAAAAAGTTATTTGAGGTGTATAAAGTGTAAAAAATATTATTTTACACATTTTAGATCGTGGTTATTGAAGGCGGTTTTTTTTGCAGAAAAACTTTTTCAAGCCTTTTAGTGTCTCATTTTTTTTTTAAGTCGGTTTATAATGGGCAATGATTGAGACTGTCTTATGGATAGGGATAAAAAGTTCCAGGGTTTCATCAAAATATCTTCTATTTACTACTCCCATGCACGCACACTGCAGGGCTCGCCTACCTTGATTATTTGACCCCCTCGTCGTGACCTGGAATGTAGATTCGTATGCAGATGTGAAAAAAAATCAAAATCGGTTTATCCGTTCGGGAGCTACAATGTCATAAACACACAGACACTTCAAACTTATAACACCTCATCGGAGGTTAAAAAGGTATCAGAGCGAGGAGGGGGAGGAGACGCCGACAATATGCGCATCTCCCTCCTCTCCTTGGAGGTGGCTCGGTACAGGAGTAACAGCGCCGGCATTGCGCCGGTCACCTCCAGTGCTCGTTAGGGACGGCTGCTCCCCCTCGGCTATCTAGACCTCCCCCCCCCCCCCTCAGCTCACTCAGGGGGAGTCAGCGTCCTGCCACGTCCGGGAGGTCGTGCACCTGGCTTCGTGCCCGTCAACACGATCCCCCCACTATGGACCATGAGAGGATGCCTAGGGGTTTTAGTCGGTAGAGCCCCGCCGTCATGGGGGGGTCTATACCGACATAATCCAACATAATAATGGGTATGCGTGATACTCTGCCGGGGCCGTGTGGCCCCGGCAGAGTAGAATAGGCCGCCCTCACTCTTACCGAGGTGTCGTAAAAGGCGACTAAGGTAAAGCTGCTAGCATGATCATCAGCACCCAGAGAAGGAAAACTCTGCATTTATATCAAAACCCTCGCCAACCCGTCTGCCCAGCGTGGTGAGTATGGCAATTACCCCTCATGTGATTGAGGGAGGCCCGTGCCCCAGCAGTGGGGACTTAAATGGGCTGATGATGATGATTATACTATATTTCCTACCAACCAGTTTTGCAGAGTTCATTATAACAAGCCTATACCTTCCTATAAGGCCGGCGACGCATCTCCACTTCCCCTGGTGTGGCTGATGACCATGGGCGGCAGTGATCACTTAACATCAGGTGACTCGCTTGCTCGTTTGCCTCCCTTCCTAATAAAAAAAATTATTCCGAACTACGTTTGTTCTAAGACTTTTGGCAATTAATAGAATAATTATCGACTAAACTAGGATTAAAATATGAAATTGCCGGTTTTTTCTTGACACAATGAGATTAATAGATTAATATCCAAATCCATATTGATAACCGGTACATTCTGTATACATATAACCAATCAATCTATCAAATAATTCTTTTGGCATAGGCTTGTACACAGCACTTACAAATCGCCGTTACCACTTACAAATAACGATTCCTGGGAGCGCTACTTAAGTCTTCTTTCTGTTTTAACTATCAACCGTGGAAGAAGAGCCACACTTCGACATGAATGGGCCGGCTCGACCGGAGTAATACCACAGCCCAACAGAAAACTAGCGTGAAGCAACGTCCGCGCTGTGTTTCGCCCAATCCGGGAAGAAGGTGATTAAAACACTTGTGACTCCACAATAGTGTTGGTCACCCCATGGGCAGCGGTAATCGCTTGCCGTGAGGTGATCCGTCTGCTCGCATGCCACTTATCATTATCACATAAAAAAACCAATACCGTGCCAATACCTAAGGTCAATACACTTAGCACGTGTCCCTATTGTTTTAATACTGAAAGTATCCCGAACAGTTAGTTCGACTCATGCGCACGTGAATGTTCGCAACCGGACACTCAGACAAAAACGTTTCACCCTCAAATGTACGATGAACTAAAAGTATTGGCCAATTGCAAAAAAAACTATATTTGTTCCAAGGTAGGAAAACGATACGAAATATGATTCAATTGCGTTTGATCTAATTAAATGGAATTTTTGTTATGTTATTAATGTAATAGGTTTTAAATTTTACATAACAAGCAAAAGGAAATCGATAAGTGCTAATAAATAAGGTAATACTTTTCGTCATTTTCTATAAAATTAAGTGTATCTTTCTTTCCGGCGAAACTTTTACAAATATTAAATTAATACAAATTCCTTTTTTTTATCCTATCCTACTGTTGGGCAAAGGCCTCCTGAATCTTCTTAATTTAATTTAAAATCGATTCCCGGGACGAGCGAAAAGTATGTTTCGAATTTTTCGACCGCGTGGTGATTAAGCCTAATCAGATCATAGTAGCGATAACTTGATTTCTATGATGGAGGCCTTTGCCCTGCAGTGGGCCAGTTTACAGACTGATACTTTACTTTAAGAGGATTCAATTTCATAAGCGCTTAATTTATTCTTATTAATTAATAAATGTTAAGAAGATTAAATTTAGGGTTTATCAAAGTTAGTTAATTAAGTGGGCTGGTCATATTAGCCGCAGAACTGACAGCCGTTGGAGCCGTAAAGTCCTTGAGTGGAGACCGCGACTCGGTAAGCGTAGTGTTGGACGCCCTGCGACAAGATGGGATGATGGCATCCGAAGGCTGGCTGGTGTGGGCTGGATGAGAGTGGCCGAAAATCGGGAGCAGTGGCGTGCATTAGGGGAGACCTATGTCCAGCAGTGAACGAGTGTGGGTTGCTGATGATGATGATGATGAAAGTTAATTAGCCAAATGATGCTGGAAAAAGAAATACTTGTAAAATAGAATAGTCGAAATTGCTACCGCATTATATCAGCTGTTGGTATTGCGAATAAAATAAAATAAATAAAATCTTCCCTCAAAATACAAGCGCAAAACAGCGCCAGAGCTGTTTCGTCAAGTAAGTGCGGGTACCGGAGGCCCAATCCGGTGTTGGGCCTGGTGTTGGGTGATCCGTTTGCTCATCTGTTAGAACATAATAATATTGAATTCCTAAACTAATTTAGGTATTTACCTATTAGTCAGCGCCAAACAGCTGCGTATCGCGCGTAAGGTAATTAATTAATTAAATGATAATAGCAATTATGTAAAAGAATATACCTATGTGTCGAATTGAGAAGGCTTAGGTTAGTAGGTGGTCAGGTAGGTGGTAGTTCGGCCGAAATATTCAAGATAATTTTGCTGGTCACTGTTTTAAACTAACTAATATTTTTTGGTTTGCAGAGTTTATTATAATAAATATTTCACAACATCATATACATTAATCTGACTCCGAGATAGGTAGCTCAAGCACCAATGTTATGGATATCAGAATCAACAGTGGGATTACAAATATATACATATAATACTTTTCTTTTGTAAATACATATTAATATTACATAGAAATTACCCAGACCAATACAAACAGACATGTTAATGCACACAAAGGTATACAATGCGGGGATCGAACTCGCAACCCTTGGAACAAACCAATTGGCATATTATTTATTATTGTAACAAAATTTTTGGTTAGGTATCTGTGGTTAGCTTAAGTTATAAATAATAATAATCAATATAATAAATAAATAAATATTTCACAACATCACATACAATGATCTGACTCCGAGATAGGTAGCTAGCTCCTGTGTTACGGATATCAGAATCAACTGTGGGATACCAAATATATACATTAATATTAGTTCAATGATACATATAATACTTTTCTTTTGTAAATACGTACTTATAATACAAAGAAAAC
This sequence comes from Marasmia exigua, assembly GCA_019059595.1. Classification (NCBI taxonomy): domain Eukaryota; kingdom Metazoa; phylum Arthropoda; class Insecta; order Lepidoptera; family Crambidae; genus Marasmia; species Marasmia exigua. Next base: position 14,089,884 of record CM032483.1, on the reverse strand, counting down.
ACCCAGACTAATACAAACAGACACGTGGGGATCGAACCCGCAACGCTTGGAACAAACCAATTGGCTTATTATTTATTACTGTCACAAAATTTTTGGTTAGGTATCTGTGGTTAGCTTAAGTTAGTCCCACACATCACCTTGTGACCCTACATGTGGCAAGGACGGCCATGATGGTTTCCCCTGGGAAAAAAAGAACACTGACCAGCAAAAATCTTGAAATTTCAGCCAAGTTTCAACAACTGCAAGCGGAAGAGGAATCGCAATAAAAGAAGAAAAACAAGCAAAAAACATATCTTCCGTTTTACACAACACGACAGACAGGCAAGAGAAACCAAGGGCAAACGCTAGTCTAACATGCGAACATAAAAACACGGTACCTCCTACCTATTTCACACCCGACCAGTCTTAGTGCGGAAGTGTGTATCTATCAGGATGTAGGTATGGAGGAGACAATGGGTCATTATTATGATAGCCTAGAAGCCCTATGATTTAGCCTTCAATATTGCAAAAGGTAAGGCTTGGATCTATAGTACCTCTATACTTATTACTAGTGCTTATCACACCTTTTTTATATATAGTGGCTCAGTATATTGGCTCTCCTCAGCCTGATGGTAAGCAAGAGAAGAGCCTAAGTTGCAATTACAACGGAAACGATGTCAAGGCATCACCTCCATTGGCACCGCCATACTGGCCCGCGAGATGCTTCGTCACGCTTCGTTTGAAGGAATCCATATTGTAGGAAGGAGGAAATACATGCGCCGGCAACGAGTTTCATTTCTTGACATCTACTCATCATAGCATGTGATTTCCAGTTGCGTCCAAAGTTTTCGCTTCGGAGCCCGGGGTACGCTTGGACCATGATTCAGGATTTGGGGAGTATGGTAATTACAATGAAGCGACTGCCGTCTGACCTTCGCAATCCTTTACCAAGGAACTAGACCAAATGAATCATGGTTACACGTTGCAGAAACTATCTATAACGTGCAGGTTTCCCCTCACCGCCGAGCTAATGGTAGAAATACGCACATAGATTTGTAAATCAAGTGGTGCATGCTCGGAGTCGAACTATAACCCCCCGTATGAAAGGCGCGCTATAAACCACATAGTAGCTAACGCTTTAGCGGAAAAATGCATTGCCTATAATAATTTTAAACATGGATAATGGGATGGATTTGCATTCAATACCTACATTGATTTGTAAATAAAATATTGTAAAAAGAATTCACCATAACAGGATGTTCGTAGTTATGATTATCTAGAGTTTTCTTACTTTTTTACTTCTACTCATAAGAGTAGACGCCTATTTTAACCCGCCAGTAGTCGCGCATGGGTCGAAAAGACCCAGAGGTGCAGAATTTGATCCGTAATTCCTTTAATATTATTAGTTTTAGTTTGCCGTGCTAGATACCTTCAAGTGACTATATAGTGAACTCGTACTCCCCACCTCGGCCATTTCGCCTGCGGCGTTAGAACAGGACGGACGTGTCAAGTGAGTATGGGTCGTTTAGACCCTTACGCGACGGTTCATGTAAGTGTTTTTTGTAACTATTAAAAATATAAATTATTATTATTGTTTACAGAATGTCTCGTATGCGATTAGATGCCGCGAATATTGAAAAAATATTACATGAAGATGAAATCGAAGGGGAAGAATGTTCGGAAATCGAAGATTACTTAGAAATAGACGAACATGATTCCAATTCTTGTCAAAGTTCGGAAGAGGATTGTACTGAGTTTGTATCTTCAAATCCAGTACCTACATCTGATAATTTATTTCATAGAAGAACTGATCTAGATAATGTACCATTGAAATACATTCGTCAAGGACACTATCTCTCTAAAAATGGCGCTGTGAAATGGAATATTGAAGAACCTCCCAGATCAGTACGAACGCGAAGCCACAACATTATCACAGAGCGTCCTGGTCCGATCAATGAGGCTAAAGATGCCCAAACATCTTTAGAATGCTGGGTTTTGATGTACCCTGATAATGTATTAGAGCAAGTCGTGGTTTACACTAATATTTACATTACTCCATAATAAATTTCAAAGAGAAAGAGACTGCTTACCAACTGACTTGATAGAATTGAAGGCTCTATTGGGTTTACTTTATTATTTTGGAAAGTTACGTGGTGCACACTTGAACACAAATGATTTTTGGGCTACAGACGGTACTGGATCGGACATTTGTATACCTACTATGTCACGCCAACGATTTCACTTTTTGCTTCGATGTCTTAGATTTGATGATATACATACTCGTCAACAAAGACGGCAGAGTGATAAATTAGCTGCAATAAGGGATTTTTTTACGGGTTTTGTTACAAGAATAAAGAAACATTATTGTTTGGGTGATACAGTTACAATTGATGAAAAACTTGAACCATTTCGTAGACGCTGTCCATTCAGACAATACATGCCAAATAAACCAGCAAGGTACGGGATAAAAATATTTGTTTTGGCTGACTCGAGGACTTATTATACAGCTGAAATGGAAATCTATGCTGGGAAACAAAATGCTGGTCCATTTGATGTCAGTAATAAGCCTTTAGATCTCGTCAAACGTATGGTGGAGTCAATCAAAGAATGTCATCGCAATGTTGTTATGGACAATTGGTTCACTAGTTTTCCTTTGATCACAGAATTGTATGAAAACTATGGCCTTACAGTTCTGGGCACTCTTCGAAAAAATAAACCCGAAATACCACCTGTTTTTACTTCAACAAAAGGACGCGAACCAAAATCAACATACTTCGGCTTTCAACCTAACTGCACTTTATTGTCATACGCACCAAAAAAAGGAAAAGTTGTTCTTCTTGTTTCAACGATGCATCATGATGCAACGATAGATCCAGACACGGGTGACAAATTCAAACCAAACATGATAACGGATTACAACATGTATAAATGTGGTGTAGATGTTGTAGACGAAATGTGTGGCACATATTCTGTATCAAGAGTTAGCAAAAGCTGGCCCCTCACCATATTTTTTGGACTTATGAATGTAGGAGCAATAAATGCGTATGTAATTTATAATGCGAACATGAAACGCTTGCAAAAAGAAACTGTTGAACGAAGACACTTTCTAAAAGAATTAGCTTTGGGTTTGGTGATGCCACAAATTCAGAAAAGGTCTTCTATCACTACTTTACCTAGGTTCATCCGAAGTAAGATGTTTCAAATACTTGGGAAAGAAGAAATCACAGAAAGATCTCAATCATCAGGGGCGTCAAGTAATGTTCGTGGTCGATGTTCACTCTGTCCCTCTAAAAAAGATAGGAAGACCAAGACTCAGTGCCATTTCTGTCAGGCATTTATTTGCCGAGATCATACAATGTTTGTATGTGAAAATTGCAAACAAAAAGATTAATTAGAGTCTAACAAACATACCAAAAAAATTTTCTAATTCTAAGATTGATAGTTTTATAGGACTTTTTTTGTGATATATTTTGAGGCTGATCATTATAAAACTAAAATTGTCTAATAGTTTATAAGTTTTTTTTATATACGAAGATACTCATATACTGTTATAAAAACATAATTAATAGTTGTTGATTATTGATAAAAATAAATAAATACCTAAGTTTTCCAAAGTGAAGTATTAAAAGTAACTTTTTTCTAGCATTTTTTTAGTAGTATAGGTAAAGTTTATTGTTCCAGTAAAACAAATTAAAATGTAAAATTATATTATTTGTTTTATTGTTAAATTTATAAAAAATACATTACTTTATTAAAAAATATATGTCTAGTGATTTAAATCAACTATATAATACCTGGGTCTAATCGACCCGCACGCGACTGTTGGTGTCCCAAAATGAAGCGCGAGTCCTAGCGGGTTAATAACATGGATAATTACTTAGATGAATTTACACTCAATACATTGATTTGTAACTAAAATATTGTAAAAACAATTCGCCTTAACAGATTGTATGTATGAGTTATGAGTAGCAGTATTTCCTGACGGTTTCGACTTAGGGAGGGATCTCAAGAGGTACAGTCCATTCCCGGCTGTGAGGTTTCCGACCTTGATCGCGTTGAGATGGACACCCCAGGGGTTTTATTAAGGGTGGGCCGCGGACTTGGTTTCGTACCCGTCACCGTAGCCCACCCCACACGGACGTAGCAGGAAATGCCCCGGTGGTTTTTAGTGGGTAGGCCCCTGAGAGCACCCCAAGGGAGAGCCCCACACTACCCGACCGTCTCCCTGCGGTTGGGTGTGCTTAAGGCGGCATTTTCCAACGTGACAACAAAAAAAAAAGGGGTTTTGATTAGGGTTTGAGTCCCACATACCATCGTGTTTCCTACATGGGACAAGGCATTCCTTTTTAAAAGTCCGGCAGCGCATTTGTGACTCCTTTGACATTGCAGGGCGGCGGCGGTAATCACTTACCATCAGGTGATCCACCTGCTTGTCTGGCCCATATTCATATAAAAATTGTGGTTTCTCCAGGGGAAACGGGGTATCATCAAGAGAAGAGCGTAACCCTATCAGGGGATCGTCGAACCCGGGACCCCGCAAGAGTATTGCGTGTAGAAACAGAAGAGCTATAAAAAAGATCATATTTTATTATGATGTAACTAGTGACCCGCCCTTACTTCATTTCGGGACATTAGTTCCACTTTATATTAATAGATGGCGCTAGGTGTCGATTATAATTCGCAAGCGTTTCGTGGTTTCAGATTATCGCTGTTGTAGTACCGCGTCGCGGCCTGTCTGTATTGCCTGCTTATAAATTGTAAAAATATTATAAACATCTATTTGAAATAATCAAGCGGGCCCATTCCCCAAGCGTGGAACTCCCACGGGTCCACGCTAACGCTGATATTGACCAGGACACAACAGTTTATTTTGTGAGGCTTCGTAATTACCTTGATCCGGCCCTGGATGCAATCCTGTGGCAATCAGGTAATTTGAGTTGGGTAGGTATCAACCATAGAGTAACTTATACGAGTATATACTGTATCAATATACTTGGTTATTATAATGACGTTCAATGTTAATAATATGACTTAAATGTCGAGTACATTCGTCCATATAAATTCCTAACGTGATTTCAATGTTGAGTGCACGAGAATTGCCCCTCTGGAGCCCAATTCTCGTGCTCGTGACATTTATTATCATACGACATATATCACTAAAACATACTTTTTTTGTTTGGATTTCAATTGACATCCGTCATGTTTTCAAAATGTCACCAGCACGAGAATTGGGCTACAAAGCTGCGCCCGAATTCCGCCTATCGGCTGATCATGTAATCAAAATTAATAATAAATATGACAATTTTCGACCTCGCTCCCATTGCCCTGAGAACAACGCAATTGTTTTTGCTTACTCCTTCGAATATTCCAGAAGATTGAAATTGCTTATTTGTTTCTTTTCATCGCGCTCAAGAAAAGGAAAACAAAATTACTTAAGAATTAAATATGTATGTATAACACGTTTCACACGAGTTATCAGTCTTCATTAATTTGTGCGCTGGTTGAGACGTAAGGGTCGCGGGTTCGATTCCCGCACCCACACAAATGATTGTTGATGAAACAATATTTGTGTTGGGTCTGGGTGTTTGTGGTACGGTTGGCATCAAAAGTAGCTTATCACTTTAGTACCATGTCAAAGTAGCAGTTTTTACGTACTTAGAAACTGATTATAATAGGAAGAACAGTTATTTTGACATGACGTACTAAAGTGTTAAGCTACTTTTGATGCTGATCTTACCTTCGCTATCCCTGGTTTTCATAGTACAAGGGAAAAACCTTAATTTGTAACCAAGACCCCAATTCTCGTGCTCGTGATATTTTGAAAAGATGGCGGATATCACCTGAAAACCATACAAAAAAACTATGTTTTGGTGATATATGTCGTATGAAAATAAATATCACGAGTACGAGAATCGGGCTCAAGGATAATGTATGTTTTTATTTATTTATTTTATATATTTAATTAAGGAAAACAAAACAGTTTACAACCATTGAAATTATACATTAGCTATTCATGATGGAATTGTACTAGATAATAATCCTAAATATGTTTTCACAGCAATTACATTGTGGCTTAACTTAAATTAAAATACATAATTATAACTATCCTCAAATACAATACAGTGAACAGGTTCATGAGCATAACAAAAGCAGTGAGAGCAAAATATACGAGCACAGAAAATTAAGACAAATATCACATAAAACGCCGTGTGGTCCCGGCAGAGTAGAATAGGCCACCCTCACTCTTACCGAGGTGTCGTAAAAGGTGACTAAGGTAAAGCTGCTGGCATGACCATCAGCACCCAGAGAAGGAAAACTCTGCATTTATATCTAAACCGTCTGCCAAGCGTGGTGAGTATGGCAAGTACCCCTCATGTGATTGAGGGAGGCCCGTGCCCCAGCAGTGGGGACTTAAATGTGCTGACGATGACGATGTTCTCATGAAACATTAATCCTTATCACTTATGTGATGCTGTCTCAATTTACTTATATATTATTTTACATTATAGCGGATAAACGGGTGGGTGGGTGGACGTTGGGAGCAGGCGAGGTCAAACGGACTGATAGGTCACCGTAGGCCTCGTCTACTTATATCAATAGCGGCGGGCGTCGGAGGGTTTTTAGTGGGTAAACCTCTGGAGTTATCTCCCAGAGGGAGTCCCACACACCCTGTCAGGTTCCCCGACCTGATAGGATGGTGCGTAACGCATTTTCCCTCCGATATAAAAAAAAATGTGGCCAGCAAAAAAAATCTAAAATTCTGGTACGAGTTTTAATATGGCGAGTTTCCTCCTACCCGGACATGGGTTATTTCCAAAGTGGCAGACGAGCAGATGGATCATCTGGGGTTTTAAAGCTGGCAGCGCACTTTTTGACTCCTACTATCAATAAAAAAAACATAGAAAGATAAAATATGCACTGAAATACATAAAACTTATTTTATTGGTCTCTTAACATCACGCTATCGTTTACTCCTATACATCGTGTAATCATGCCGTAAAAAGTGAGTCAAGCGAGTTGCGCCCGCGTGTAAAATGGTTGCGTACAGATTAGAACTGAAAATCTCGTAATTGTTTTAAACTGTTAAATAAAGGACCATTTAACGTATCTAAATGTGCTAAGTTTTCGATTATTCTCTGTACCAGAGAATAAAAAGGTTAGTCACCTTAAGGTAAATTTTCGCTTGCACGGCAAGAATCAGTTATACCAACACACCGTTTTAAAAAGATCTGACAACCTTCTTTAAATTTTCTTTACATCAAAAGGAATCAATGTTACACAAGCAAATCTGAACTTTCTGATCTAACAGTTAAGCATAATTTTCTAGGCAACAGGTATTACTTTGACAAATTTACGAATGGTTATAAGTGCTCATAGCATATCAAACAAATCAATTTGAAAACTGACGAACCTTTTCGTTCTTTGAGTGTATCTTAGTAATAAAAATATATTTTATAAAATGTTCATTGATTTTTTTCCGCTAAGTAGGCCAATGCGTAGCTAGGAAGTTTTCCTAGAGGTGGGCATGTATCCCCCAGCGGCTTATCTTTGCCTACGAAGTAATCCCCGGCGGCTCATACCTACACATGTAAACTTTTAAACTAGCTTTTTTTATGTAATCAGGAGGCAAACGACCAAGTTTCACCAGAACCTGATGGTAATCATTAATCACCGCTTCATAGAAAATTGAACTTCTGCTACATCATTCACCACCCGGTGTATATTGCTTTTACTGATGCTGATATTGAGTTAGCGCATCCGCAATGGGCTTAAGTTAAGTTTGACACTTTAAGGTTCTTGCTTTTTTATATAATAGGTGGCTGACGAGCAGACGGATCACCTGGTGGTAAGTGATCACCGCTGCCCATGGACACCCGCGATACCAGTGGAGTCGCAAGTGCGCTGCCAACCTTTTCCCCTTCCTCCCCATTGGGCCTCCGGTAACCTCACTCACACGGCGAAACACAGCGCAGGCGCTGCTTCACGCCGGTCTTCTGTGAGACATCACCTTTAAGTTAAACATCAACCCGTACCATCTGGATGGGTTGAGGTCCAGCACCGTGCGCTTTGAACGTCACTTTTTGCCACGCCCCTCCTCATTGTGGAATTAACTTCTCGCAGCGGTATTTCCGAACCAGTACGATACTCAGATCTCCAAGAAACGAGCCTATACCCTTCTAAAAGGCCGGAAACGCATCTCCACTCCCTCTGGTTTGACTAATGTCCATGGGATGGATCACTTACCATCAGGTGACTCGCTTGCCCGTTTGGGCCCCCTCCTTTCCCCCGGGATTGGGCCTCCGGTACCCTCACTCACGCAGCGAAACACAGCACAGTGCTGCTTCACGCCGGTATTCCCACATTCGGTCTTGAGTATAATATCTATTTTCTCTCTTCAAGCACGAATCCCTAAAAAGCATTAATTGATGCCAAATCGACTTTACGATATAGGAAGTTTAGGTTCCGTCGTAAAAGATATTTCTCGTAACGGTGTACCATTGCATGTTGAGTATATCGTCAGTGAATTTCTAACACTATAAGTAATTTTTTGGCGGTTTTGAAATTTTGATGCCATTCGCTAGAGAATCGATAGACGCGTCATTTCGCCCAACCAGAATCGAGATACGACCAATAAAAAACCTTTAAAATTACGAAAAAGTAACAGCACGGATGTCATAAAATGACCTACGCTTTAAGAAGAACACGTAAGTCACAATTTAGTTTTTTATTTTTTTACTAATTTGCTGGTGGCGGTTATGACATTTTGATGCCATTCGTTAGAGACTTGGAAGACGGATCGTTTTTATCAATCAGATGTCAGTTGCGGTCAACAAAAACCTATTAAATATTGAAAAGGTAACAGAACGGAAGTCAACAATCGAATTCTAATGGAAATAGCACGTAAGTCTCCGATCAGTATTTTTGGCTTTCCTGAAAAGTTGCTTAAAATTACTTACGTGGTGTTAGAACTTCACTGACGATATGTTGACTGATAAATTAAAAATCAATAATGCATTTTAGCGGTCTCTCTAATTCCTTCCCTACTTTATGACAAACCATTTTGATAACAAAAGTAATCTTAATATTTTCTTAAGAATAAATTAATACTCTAAAAGCTTCTTCGGTCGTCAGCACAGTTAACAGATAAACATGTCCCGTTACCAAAATCTATCAAATTTCTTGAGTTGAAATTTCAAATGTGGTTTTTTATGAGACAGGGAGGCAAACGGGCAAGCGAGTCATCTGATGGTAAGTGATCCATCCTATGGACATTAGTCACACCAGAGGGAGTGGAGATGCGTTTCCGGCCTTTTAGGAAGGTATAGGCTCGTTTCTTGGAGATCTCAATGTCGTACTGGTTCGGAAATACCGCTGCGGGAAGTTGATTCCACAATGAGGAGGGGCGTGGCAAAAAGTGACTTTTAAAGCGCACGGTGGTGGACCTGAACCCATCCAGATGGTACGGGTTGATGTTTGACTTAAAGGTGATGTCTCACAGAAGACCGGCGTGAAGCAGCGCCTGCGCTGTTTCGCCGTGTGAGTGAGGTTACCGGAGGCCCCAGGGGGGGGGTGAAGGGGAAAAGGTTGGCAGCGCACTTGTGACTCCCCTGGTGTTGCGGGTGTACATGGGCGGCGGAACTGCTTACCATCAGGTGATCCGTCTGCTCGTCTGCCACCTCTCATATATATAAAAAAAATGTGTCGCTTTCCTTACCAACGCATATTTCTACCACTACTCCGGTGGTGAGGGAAAAAACACATTGCGGTGAAACATTAATAAAACCAAGCTATGGATGCCCTCGGTAAGCGTAGTGTAGGACGCCCTGCGACAAGATGGGATGATGACATTCGAAGGAAGCGTAGTGTAGGACGCCCTGCGACAAGATGGGATGATGACATTCGAAGGCTGGCTGGTGTGGGCTGGATGAGAGTGGCCGAAAATCGGGAGCAGTGGCGTGCATTAGGGGAGACCTATGTCCAGCAGTGGACGAGTGTGGGTTGCTGATGATGATGATGGATGCCCTCGAATGTTGAGAAAATGAATTTGACCGTGCCGAAGCGTGGCTCTTTCATACACAGATTAACGTTTGTTATCGTTAACTCTAAATGCATTTACAGGATGGGAATACTGTTAGTTAAAACTCATATTTGGGTCATTCTACGGTTAGTTGATTACTCCGACCTGTGGTAATTGTGGCTTGAGTTTATTACAAAAAACTTTAAAAAAAAGGAAATGCGGGTGTCATTAATTTTTAAAGTAAGCTAACTCAAACTCAAAATACAACAAGTCGGAGTAATCAACCAACCGTAGAATGACCCATTTACATAGAATAATAACAATATTATTCTATGCCCATTTATCTTTTCAATCCTTTTAATCCTGGAAATATTCTTTTTCACAATAATATTTTTACAACAGTTCCTTCTTGTCCGCATTTTCTGTCTCCTTCACAGACGAATATGTCACCAAATTTGTCTCCTTTTCATAGACATATTTAACGCGTTTGAAACCCTCGGTTTCTAGTTTCATGCTCCTTTTCGCCTCCCCCCCATCTTTAGACATTTCTTTTTCTTAATTTTTTTTTTATGATATAGGTGGCAGACGAGTAGACGGATCGCCTGATGGTAAGCGATTACCGCTGCCCATGGACACCTGCAACACCAGTGGTGTCACAAGCGCGCTGCTTACCTTTTAACCCTCCTTCCCCTGGATTGGGCCTCCGGTACCCTCACTCACGCAGCGAAACACAGTGTATGCTTCACGCCGGTTTTCTGTGAGGACGTGGTATTACTCCGGTCGAGCCGGCCCATTCATGCCGAAGCGTGGCTCTCCCACTGTTAGAATTATTATTTTTAAACCAATGTGTCTTTAATCGACTAAATATTTTTAAAAAACTGACTGCCTTGGTGGTGCAGTGGTTAGTGGGTCGCACATTGAAGCGACGGCTGCACAAGAGGTCCCGGGTTCGATGAGAGCAAGTGAATAGAGAGTGCTTTTGTATTTGCGCATACATTTGAGGACTATAATAAATCCTGCGTACGTGGCTGATCGTTTAGATTGGCTGCCGTAGCTGTAATCCGTAGAAGGACATTATTATCAATTTAGGAAAAGATGCAAATCAGTTACAAAATTTCCAAAACCTAACACTTAAAAGTAAATGTTAAACTAAAAAAAAAATCTAAATATTTTTCCCTACTCTGGTATTTTAAAAAGGCAAAGCATCCATGGAATTTAGTTCACTGGAAATCTTTCTCTGGCTCGTAAAATTTATGTGCATACCGTATCACTGTTTTAATGTTGACTCATGTTATCAAATACATTACTTTTAATAATAGTGTTGGCCAAAGGCAAGAAGCCGAGTCTTGGTCTTGGTCTTGCAGCAAGACCAAGACTAGATCTTGACTAACTTCTTGATGTAAGCACATCAATTTATCGATCGTCTATCGAAGGCATCGATCAACGTCAATGGATTGGTCTGGTAGCTTTAATTGATCGATGGATTCCGTTCGACATACCAAATGAGATTCCATCGATCGGTCGACATCGTTAAATAGATTAATATTAACGATTTGTAAGACTGTCTCAAAACTCAAAAAATTGAAGAAGAACTTAAGATTTTTGTAAGTTTAAGTTGATCAATAATAGGTCGACCAATGGTATGGCACTTTGTTACAATTTATCGTATGGTAACATGTTGTAAAACACGAATTATTATTTTTGTCGACATATTTGTAGAATAGTAGGTGAATTTTGAGATGATATTGAAGCTATGTCGGATTGGCGTGACAATTGTAGCGTTCCGTGGTACACATACGCGTAGTTTAAAGACTCGCCACACGAGCTTCTCTACTAACGCTAGTGATAGTAGCAGTTGACAGATTGTAGTCGTAGTAAAATAGGAGCCTGGTAGAATATATCTATCGTCGTCTGTCGTCCTGTTTTTGTATCAATCAATACCATCTATCCACGACTGCATGCAAGACCTAACTTTGCAAGACCAATGCTTTTAGGCGACACTACTATATATTATCAAACACGCTTTTAACTATGTAACATATTTCTAGTTATACAATATGCATTTACAATCGATGTCATTATTTTCTCGTTTACGAACTACTCGTGAATGTAATCAAACTGTTAAGTGCGACACGTTTTATTTTTGTGGTTTTGAAGAGTCCATTGTTTAGTAAAATATCTCATCATACTTACATACTTTTTGATGAACAAAGCGATATAAATAGGATCAAGGACTTCGATTGTCTTTGGAAATTGAATATGACCACTGAATATAAGTTGCACATTGTTAGTAGGTAAGTAATTACTTATTTGCCAGAATATGGTTCCAATGATCATGAATAATGTCATATCTTGCCATGTTATAAACATAATCAATAGTTACATAAATCGGATCATAATTAAATCGGGCCACCATTAAATTTTCATCAAATGTACTTTAGCTTAGAAAAAGCGTAGCCTTGTAAGAAATACGGGATGTATAGGGAAACAGTTACACATCCCTTTGCGTCTAGTGTATTCTCTATGACTGCCTCGGTAGCGCAGTGGTTAGTGGGTCGCATTTTAAAACGCCGGCTGCGCAAGAGGTCCCGGGTCCGATTACCAGGTCGGACGAAAAATTTGCACCTAAGTTTTCGGTAAGAAATTCTTAGTGGCAGCCCGGAGTTCGGAAGTTGGCGGTCTTGACACAGGGATGGACAGACACACACACAGACACGTGTCTAGGAAAGGACGTTAAGCTGTTGGCCCTGCACCCGATCCTTCTCCGGTCGTGTCACATTGGTGTCCCATCGGAATATGAGGGTAAGGGAGTAGAGAGCGCACACACTTGAGCACTATAATATATCCTGCGTACGTGGCTGATCGTTAAAATTGGCTGCCGTAGCTGTAATCAGTTGGAGGGTATTATTGTTTTTTATTCTCTAATACCTTCCTCCTTTTCACAATCCCTTTCTATATTCAATTCCCGTGTCAAAGCTGACTTCCTATCTCTATAAACCAACTGTCTTTCCTTCCTATTTAATATGGTCTGTTCTTTGATCATTTGTACCTATCTATAAGAAATATTTTTTATTGAATTTTATTATACATGATCTATATTATATTATTAAGTATGTATGTAGGTATTGTTTATAATTAATTATGTTCTGTATGTAATATTTTATTAACATAAGTATGTACAATTCTGCCATTTTCAATTTCATTTGTTAAACTGCTTGGCACTGCCTTCGCCTATTACGAATACCTTATTTCTTTCCTCTACCCAAAAGTTGTCTGAAAGAAATCACTACAAGCGATAAGACCGCCTTATTGTACTGTAAGTTGTTGATGTACCATACTTGTATTGTGTTTTGGGCAGTAAAGAATATCCGTCTATCCCTTAAATTTGATAGTACTCTTATTTTCTTCTCTCTGTATAATATTTTGTTTTGTGTGTTCTGTCTTTGTATTTGTAATGTGTGTTTAACAAATAAATGTTTTTATCTTACTTATTCTTACCCTAAAATTCCCATTGGGCACCAGTGTGTCACGATAGGAGAGCTATTGGGAGCAGAACCATGTGGTTTAGTTACAAGGCATACGGGTACAAGACCTTTGAGTAATAGGCAAAATTTGTGCATAAAATATCTTGAAAAGGAACTAACTAAGGGAACACAAAAAAAGACCATCTAATGAAATAGCTTAAAAATAACTTTTAATTAGGTAAGTAAAAAAACTTAGTAAAAAAACCATTTTTCACAAACCTTAACCACCTTATTATAAAAAGTGATCTAAAGTTATTACCGTACTAAAGCTCATGTCATCCTGTGTTTTGTTCCGGGACTATTCAAATGCTGTATACATTGTTAATTATAATATAGTTTCGTTTTTATGTTGGTAATTATAAATGAAAAAGTACTTGTGTGTTTTGTACACAGAACACAATAGAATAATTACTAAAAAAATAACACTTTATTACATATATTACGCCCAGACACTGAACAATAAAATAACATATTACTCCTATTAAGGTGACGGGTAGGGCACACTAGCGACGCCAATCGATTTTAATTCTTAGCTACTAAACTATATCTATTTAAAAAAAAATGGGGTTACAACCTCTCGGCAAACACTTATGCTATTTATTAAATAACCATGCACAAATTTTGAGTCCGTTTTTGTACGCGAAAAACTTATTCGGCCAAAAGCGGCCACTTTTGGCGGTAATCCAAAATTCGAGTGCAAAAGCAGACCAAACAGTTAACTATAAGTATTCAATAAGTAGTATAAGTGTTTGCCGAGAGGTTGTAACCCCAAAATTGTTTAAAATATATCCGGTTTAGTAGCTAAAAATTAAAATCGATTGGCGTCGCTAGTGTGCCCTACCCGTCGCCTTAAATATGTATGTAGATACTAGACTAAGTTAGCTTGACGTTATATTGACGTACTCGATCTAAACTGCTATTATCCCAATGTCACAAACAGAATGTCACTCGTGTGAATACACCCGATACTATTATTATCTCCTAGTCGAGTACCGGAATATCCTGGAAGATATTACGTCTATATCATATAGGCTTCTACTGGCAATCAGCTGTCACTGACCCGCTTATATAGTATCATTATGTCACTCGAATATAGAAATACACTGAGGAAGGAAATGTGTGTAATAAATGAAAGAGTGCAATAAACACATCTAAATCAACAAATAAAGTGATGGACTTATCGTTAATTTTCAGGACTTAGTCATTTCTTAGTCATATTCATAGGACTTAAGTATTTTATAAAAATTAGATATCTTCTTTTTGTATTAATTTGTAATCAACATTAATCAAATTACTTTTTTCATTGTATTGTTCTCCCGGCTGTCCCTATCCCCTCTCCCGGCACGCCCGGGGGAGGAACCGCCTAGTCCGCCGTATAGGCGGATATCCGCCCGTGGAATATCGTGGAGGGAGGCTTCGGCTATATCACCATGATATTCCCCAATATGGGCGATGAGGGAGAACTGCAGGGGGTTAGTGGGTATGCCTTTGCCTGGCTTCTCTTTGGGAGAAGCCCCCCGCCAAAGGAGAGCCCCACATAACCCGGCCTACCCCCGGTGGTCTGGTATGCATAAGGTAGTCGGCTCATCCCTTGAGCCGGCGGCATTCCCCCTGCGAAACCAAAAAAAAAAAGATGCTTTCTTATTAGGTCTTCTTAGAACTGTCTATGGTTTTCAGGTATGTATTGCATTAGTTTTTTGCTGGTTTAACTTTTATTGGTCTATTATAACAATCATCAATCATCTTCCGCAGTATCCCAAGACAAAAGTCTTTAATGCGTGTGTGTGGCCAGTGATGACATACGGAACCGAAACGTGGCCGCTAACAATAAGGAGGCTCAAAGTCACCCAGAGAGCAATGGAGAGGGCTAAGCTCGGAGTCTCTTTGCGTGATCATATCAGAAATGATGAGATCCGCAGGAGAACTAAGGTTACCGACATATCCCAAAGGATTGCATGTCTCAAGTGGTAATGGGCAGGGCACATAGCGAGGAGAACAAACGGTCGTTGGGTCGGAAAGGGCCTCGAGTGTAGGCCACGTACAGGAAGTCGTAGCCGTGGCAGGCCCCCCACAAGGTGGACCGACGATCTAGTGAAGGTTGCGGGAATCCATTGGATGCGGGCGGCACAGGACCGATCTGTGTGGAGAACATTGGAGGGTGCCTATGTCCAGAAGTGGACGTCTATTGGCTAAAATGATAATGAACAATCATCGGGAGGCCCCTAAGATATCTAGCCCAATTTTTGGAGAGGATTTTAAGAATAGAAAATGATTTTTTTTTCAATGTATATTTTCAAAATCTTAGAAATACTTAGGAACTTCATATCAAAAAATTAAAAACACACATCGACAGAAAAAAAAACCAAAACGGATGGTGTTGTGAGTAATAAAATCCCTAACAGGACGACGACTTACGGATTTAAAGAATTGGGGCTACCAACCATTCTGACCAACGTTTTCATACTTTACTTTGAGTGGAATAAAAGTATATTCATTCATTCAACGTTTGATCAAAGACTTTTGTAAATTCGTTGAAATTTTTTTCGACTCTCAATACAAGATGAATAAGTCATATGATCGACTTTGTATGAAAAGGATTTATTTAAGCAAACATTCACACGCCCTTAGAACAAATAAATGATGTTCAGAAGATGTTAGGAAAGGTAGCTGTTGCAGGGATGTAAATGTTTACCAATACACCCTGTTTCGCCCAAAAAGACTATTCCATAGAGCGCTGTTGGTCTAGTGGTTTAGTACCGGGCCGTGATCTCAGGGTCCTTGGTTCGATACCCGGGTCGAGCGAAAAGTATGTTTCGAATTTTTTGGACATAGCTCGGGTTTGTGATCACCAATCTGGCAATTTGGCAACCGTGGGGATTAAGTCTAATCCCATCAACTATGATGGGATTAGACTTAATCGCTACTAAGCGATAACTTGATTTCTATGATGGAGGCCTTTGCCCTGCAGTGGGACAGTTTATAGGCTGATTAAAAAAATAAATATATATATTCTGTAGAACTTGTCCCCCTGAGTATTTATGAGAGCAAAGCTATATTAATATATATTTTTTTTATATTTCACAACATGTTATACATTGAACTGACTCCGAGATAGGTAGCTCAAGCACCTGTGTTACGGATACAAATATAGAACAATAATTAACAATACACGCAGACATGTTGATGAACACAAATGTTTGTACTACCTTTGCGGATAAAGAATGGGAGCAGAAAAGGCGGCGCGTCTATTCACTTCTCGCTCGCACACCCACGAGTGCGAGTATAGAAG
This sequence comes from Marasmia exigua, assembly GCA_019059595.1. Lineage (NCBI taxonomy): Eukaryota > Metazoa > Arthropoda > Insecta > Lepidoptera > Crambidae > Marasmia > Marasmia exigua. The sequence continues at coordinate 14,073,074 of CM032483.1, read as the reverse complement.
CAAATAGTGTGCGAGCGAGAAGTGAATAGATGCGCCGCCATTTCTGATCCCATTCTATATCCGCACAGGTTTTACAGTGCGGGGATCGAACCCAGCGTGTTCACTAACACTGATCCAAACGGGTCTTCCGATGTATGATTTTATCCTTGGTTTTAATTGAGTTCAATAAGCAACATCTTCATACATTTTCAGAGAATTCTAATAAATCATATTTTTTTCCTATAAGTCCTTACAAAACAAAGTAAAATTTTTTTGATCGGACCTTTCATGTTTTGACCAAAAATATATAAAAATCTGAGGGTCTCCTTTATACCTAATCCTATTGATTATATAGGCAGCCCTACACCAGACTACAGTTCCGCGGCGCGCGCGCAGACAAGGTCGTGCGCAGACAGTGCGTGATGCCCGGCAAATCATGTCATAGATCATACGATTTTAGGTCACTTTGTAGATGAGACATACGGTACATCCAACTTGAACAATGTGTGGCTCAAAACGGGATATCGGTCTTTGCGTCACTTATGGAAACGTCTATAGGTGTTAGTGGTTTAGGCCAATACTTTTTTTTTATATAAGTGCAATTAAGAAACTTTTATAGCAATATGTGGGAGACAAGCATGTGAAACACCTGATGTTTAGCTATAGCCACTGCCCATGGACTCCAGTAACACTAGTGCGCTGCTTACCTTTCCCCTTTCCGTGAATTGGGCCTTCGGAAGCCTCACTATAGTCTATTCCAATTATGAAGTCCTTTTTGACAGTTCAGTACTAGGGAAGTACCCTTAGAAATCAATACTCAGATTGTCGATTTGTAACCAAATTTAATCGAATTATTGTTCAACAACTAAGAATAATAGAATTTGTCGAAAGAACACTTTTAGACATGCAAACTTCCAAACTTGATTTTTGTCGAAATATAAATTACAAACAAAACAATAAACGACACTCAATAACAAAACTACAAACAAACTCAAGAAGAACGTCTTATTGTCGTCGTAGGCTTGCCGTCTGTGCTCATCTCGTACTGACTGAAGTGACAAACAAAATGGCAGATAATGATTGATGAACACGGATTTTTAAAATTGGCAAACATTCTGGAACATGCCCTCTTAAGCTATTCATCACATTCACTGTTCAGATCACCGGGGAACCAGACCGACTGGATTTCGGTTACGCGTTCAGAATCATTATCTCAAATATTGTAGATATACACAATTTTGAGAAACTGTGCGAGACGTGCAGGTTTCCCATGATGTTTTCTTTCACCAACGAGGGAATGGTAGTTGTACTTTGTATATTAAGGAGACTCCGACTGCCTCGGTGGCGCAGTGGTTAGAGGGTCGCACTTTAAAGCGACGGCTGCGCAAGAGGTCCCGGGTTCGATCCCCGGGTCGGGCCAAAAATTTGTACCTAAGTTTTCGGCAAGAAATTCTTAGTGGGAGCCCGCAGTCTGGAAGTTGGCGGTCTTGTACCCCCGTGCATCGGAAAGCACGTTAAGCTGTTGGTCCTGCGCCCGATCCCTCTCCGGTCATGTCACATTAGTGTCCCATCGGATTATGAGGGTAAGGGAATAGAGAGTGCACTTGTGTTTGCGCACACACTTGAGCACTATAATATATCCTGCGTACGTGGCTGATCGTTGAGATTGGCCGCCGTAGTTGAAGGATATTAATTAATTAAGGAGACTCCGGTATGGTTTGGAAATAGCAGGCTTAAGTCACTTAAGCACACGAGCGTTTTGAAAACGCTTGCGATCCGCCAATGTGGCAACTCCCTTACAATCTAAGAGATATCCAGATATCAGTCCTACAGCCTTTTCCGTGACTACTCAAAAGATTTCCTCCACATTTTCCTGGAATATCTAAATCACGTTACATAACTAGCAAATTAAATAACAAGCAAATTGACCTACGATGTTTATCTTTAGAAGGGCGCTCACCTGTAGGCATTCCCTGGCACGCATGCCAACATTATTCTTTGACAGATCACTGTGATTCAACAGGGCATTGCCCTTTCCCGTATGCTAGTGAGTTCACCCGTCTTTTGTCTGCGTTTGGCAATGGGTGACACATTATGAAGCTTAGTGGATAAGAATTCCTCTTCCATATGGGAGTAGGTTTTAATCTGAGTATGCACCTCTTGATTTTATCAATGTATGTCCATATTTTTTAGAAACGAAACAGCACTGTGGTGTTCTTTGCGTGGGTGAGGGTATCTATTGGAGGCCTAATCCAGGGGAAAGCGGGGCTTAAGGAAAGTCGCGGGTATCCATGGGCGCTTACCATCATGTCATGCGTCTGCTCGTCTACCACCTAACACATGAAAAAAAACGAAATAAACAAAATCTCCTTTAAAGATAGGACAAGCTGGCGAAGGAAAATCCGGGAAAAAGTGATTCGTCGGGGTCATGACCCTCAGCATTGAGGTCAATCAACACAAGGAAAAAGAGCTCGGCCGTAATGGAAAACATCGTGAGGAAACCTACAGGTTTCGGATAGATCCCTAAACGTGTAACCATGATCTAGTTGGTCTGGTTCCCCTGTTAAAGGGTTGCGAAGGTCATACTGAAGTCACTGCATTGTAATTACCAGACTGCCCAAATACTAAATCATGGTTTTAGGGTAATGTTACCGGGAACTATACACTTTAGATGAAGGAGGGAGTGAGTGCTACATTAAAGAACAAACATCACATATCCCATAAAAAACAAAACTTGTCAAAAAATCCAAGTCACACTCAGTTGTTCTAACGTGAAAAGTTGTGAGATCTAAAGTTGTTAACTTGGCAATCGGTTATTGAATATTTGCCTCGACCATTGCATAATAAGTCATAATAAGTAAGTCGAAAATAGCCTGAATTGCTTCGAGAAAAGGATGGTATGGCCCGTGCCGCTCCAGATTTGTCACGAAATTTTAGCACTCGTATTTTTTTATGACACTGGTGGCAGACGAGCAGACGGATCATCTGGTTAGCCAATAAGGTAAGTGATCACCGCCGCCTATGGACATCAGCCACACCAGAGGGAGTGGAGATGCGTTGCCGGCCTTTTAGGAAGGTATAGGCTCGTTTCTTGAAGATTGCAATTTCGTACCGGTTCGGGAATACCGCTGCGGGAAGTTGATACCACAATGGCATGGCACAAAATGACGTGTAAAGCGCACGGTGGTGGATCTCCACCTATCCAGATGGTACGGGTGGAATCCTAGTTTACGGCGTGTAGTACGGTGGTGAAATTCAGCAGAATTAAAAATAGCATTATATCATCCAAATAAAATAATCCTGTAAGAATTATCATCATCATCTTATTTATAAACTTCCCACATTTACTCTGCATATATATAGTGTTACAGAAATTCGACACTAATCGTTCGGGTATGTTCCAATGCGGAATTCTGTTCTTAGGGGTCCGTAACACAAGCACAAGATCCTTTTTCGATGAACTCATGGTGCTATCCAGGTGAAAAAGCGAAGAGGGAAGAACGAAAGGGTAAGGCGCACTAGCGACGCCGATTGATTGAAATTATTAGCTAATCTATCTATAACTAGAGGCCCCGGGCTCCGAAGCGAGAGCTTAAAACGATGATGAATCTATTTTTGATTAGCGGTCCAACAGAACCTAGGAAAACACTAATTTATTCAACACTTTTAGTCTGTTTTTATACTCGAAACTTTAGCTATATACTTTTTATTGAGATCTTTGATATGAAGATGTCTACAAGTTGATACGAAAGTTGTTGGCCTAGTTAAGTTAAACTGTTACATTAATGTAAGCTTTTGACATTTGCATTACGCAAATGTCAAAAGGCAATAATTCCAATAAAGTTATTAGATTTTCTTAGAATTCCTGGATCATGCTCAAAGCTTAAAGAATCGGGATTTAGCTCTAGGTGGAAGCAATTGGTAGGTACAAGACCTTCTAGTGCGCGAATCCGACTCGCTCTTGACCAGCTTTTTGTTCTTTAATACAACGAATTTCCAATGCTTATTCACGGTCAAATGAGTCATCCGGAATTTGCGATCTGTTCTTTCAATAAATATGCACCTTTCTTTATTTTGGAAAAGTCCTAATATACAGCATTAAGTATTTCAGCATTGTTGAGATAAATTATTTTATTAGGATAACCAAGAAAAGTAGCTCATGTTTTTATATTTATTTGTAAAATTATCTTAACCAATATATGTATCTACTTTAGTTCATAGGCTTTGTCTCCAAATTAATTTGGCCACTAGTTCCATCATCATCTCAGCATCATTCTAGGTTACATCCAAAACCGCCGCTTCAAGCACATGGTACGAACCTTGATCCTGGATTTGGAAAGTCTAGTAATTACAATGAAGCGACTGTCGTCTGATCTTTACACCCCTTAGACTGGAGAACCTCGCCAACTGGATCATGGACACTCTTTTATGGACAACAGAATCTTTTATGTACCTACCTACACCTAACAATCAATTTAGGGACTTGCCATCTTGATATTGTTACCAGATTTTCCAAATTCTGTTTTTCATAGTGACACAGCATATTGGCTCGCCTCAGCCTGATGGTAAGCGAAAGGAGAGCCCACGCGCAATTACAATGGACGCGATGTCAAGGCATCACTGCCGTACTGACCCGCGAGATGCTTCTTCACGTATCATCATGGGTCTATGCCAAAACTCTGACTCCGAAATGATGGCTTTTTATGCAAGTTGAGATGGACCTTCCTATAAAGGTCAAATTTCACATTAGCCTGAACTGGAACGAATCACAGAACAGGGTATCATGGCACGGAATTAACACGCCACCGATTCTTCGTCTCCCAACCGGTTTGAAACCATTCTTCGAATGACGTAGGGACCTCTTACGTCATCCGGAGTAGGTACAGTCAACGGACCACGTCGGGTTACTAGAATCTGACAAAATTGATATTGAACTCTATAGTTTTAACGTTAAGGTGAGGACTGATTGTACGACGTATGAAGTTTTATTTGCACAGTGATGTCAGAGTCAGAGTTTATTCAAGTTTATTGTCAAAATTATGAGTAAATATGTCTGCTTGGGTGAGTTCGTAAGTTGCTTGTCACTTTGGTTGTGTGTGTGTGTGACGCAAATCAAGTCATTGGTTGAGGTATAAACTGATGTTGTGGACCAAAGCATTTAACTTAAGTTAGTCCACACACACGCGAAGGACTGTTCGTCCTTCTTTAGGTCATTATCTAGATAGGACCAAAAAACTAGTGTGCGTTTATCATGGAATTTTCTACCATGTACCTCAGTTCTGTGGCATGTTTTGGCTGCAGCGATTTTTATGATGAAAAGAAGATCTCTCCTCCCTTACTCCCTTACACCCGCATTATACTCTGGTCTCGCAGATATTCACGAGACAGGGTGAATACTTACCCTTACTCTTATACAAAACTTAGTCCCCCTTATTACAAATCAGGAAATAAGGATAGCCCTGGAACAAAATTCAGGCCAGCCCTTTTTAACTTTGCGTATTAGAACGGGATGACATGAGCAGCTCACGTCATCCCGTTCTAATTCATGAGCTTTGTACGGTAGTAAATTTAGATCGGGTTGGCGATGGTTTTGATATAAACGCAGAGTTTTCCTTCTCTGGGTGCTGATGATCATGCACGCAGCTTTACCTTAGCCGCCTTTTACGACACCTCGGTAAGAGTGAGGGTGGCCTATTCTATTCTGCCGGGGACCACACGGCCAAGCGTGGTGAGTATGGCAATTACCCCTCATTGATTGAGGGAGGCCCGTGCCCCAGCAGTGGGGACTTAAATGGGCTGATGATGATGAAGTGGTGAAGTGTGTAATTCCCAGTTGCGTCTAATGCTGCTGCTTCGGCGTACGCCTGGACCATGATCCAGGATTTGGGAAGTCTGGTAATTTTTATGAAACGACTGCCATTTGACCTCCGCGACCCTTGGAGTGGGAAACCAGATCAACTGGATCACCGTTACACGTTCAGAATCATTATCTCAAATATTGTTAGGTGTCCATAATTTGAGATCATAACTATCTGGACGTGCAGGTTTCCTCATGATTTTTCAATGAATGATGAAGAAATATTTGAAAAAAAAAAAGTGCATGCTCGGATTCGAATCACAACCCCCCCGTATGAAAGGCGCGTTCTTATCAAAGGAGCTACCATCGCTGTGCCAGGGTTACTTAACCTGGGGGGTAGGTTAAGTAACCCTGGCACCCTGAGGAGGGGCGTGGCCGCACACCCCGTGTAGGGGCCTGTGGGGGAGTGGGGTTGCGGGGAATAGCCTCGTGCAGTTCCCGTGACTCCATTCCATACCCACGGGTGGTTGAGCCCCAGGAGTTTTAGTGGGTATGCCTTCAGGTCGCTTCTTGTTAGAAGAAGCGGCCCGGAGGGTGAGTCCCACAGTACCCTGTCGCCCCCCGGCGACAGGGTCTGCGTAATGCACTTCTCCCGGGAAACCAAAAAAAAAAGGGTTACTTAACCTACCAAAGGGTCTGTGACAATTCGACATCCATGCTGATGATTTTTTTTATGTGATAGTTGGCAGACGACGAGACGAGCAGACGGATCACCTGATGGTAAGCGATTGCCGCCACCCATGGACACCCGCGACACCCTTGGAGTCACAAGTGCGGTGCCAACCTTTAAACCCCCTTTCTCCCGGATTGGACCGCCGGTACCCTTACTCACGCAGCGAAACACAGCACAGTGCTACTTCACGCTTGTTTTCTGTGAGGCCGTGGTATCACTCCGGTGGCGTGGCGCATGGTGTGGCTCTCCCACGAAATTATGCAGGACAGATGGGTATCATTTACTTTACTAGTCACGTGTTTAGCCATGATCTTACTGAGTATACTCAGGTGTGATTTTTCGTAATATAATGACATTATCGGTTTAAAATAGAAATTTTCGTAATATTGGAGTAGGTATGCAGATTGCAGATGAATACATAACGTTTATAAATTTTACATAGCGATTACATTGTTTTAAACTCTTGACGGATAAATTACATCATCACGGAAAGTGTAACTCGACGTAAAAAGTAAAAATGTTTGCGCACTTGTAAAATAGCTTACTTTATACTACATAGTATTATTTCCGCATCCGTGGCAAGCTGGACCGACGATATGATGAAGGTTGCGGAAATCCATTGGATGCGGGCGGCGCAGGACCGATCTGTGTGGAGAACATTGGGGGAGGCCCATGTCCAGCAGTGGGCGTCTATTGGCTGAAATTATGGTGATACTAAAATTGAATTCTGCGCATTCAAGGTCCAGCTTGTTATTCTTTTTTCTTTATTAATTTTAAAGGCTTGTCTTCACAGTGATGTCAGCCTCATGGAATCTTGCTACCATTTGCGTTTTTTAGCAAAAAGTTTTTTATCTGTAGTTTTAGTATAAGAAAATGTGTTACGTCTAAGAAATTAAGTAAATATTTTATTCAGTAAAAAATACACGGTTACATTAGACTTGTGTAACTCTTTACTAAAACGACTCAGTGATCCAACTCAACCAAATGATACACTGTTCCCAATCTCTAATGTTCGCTCCGAATGTATCATTCGACTCAAATGGATCTCGTGGTCAATCGGTACGGTATTAATAACGCTCACTGATACGTAAGATGAGCCGAATGAGCTGAATGATCTGAGTAAGCGGAATGATCAGAGTGGGCCAAATGAATGGAAGAGTCGATGTTCCAAATGATGCGTTTCACGGTTCCGCATTTTTGCACTGATCTAGAAAGATCTAGTATAGATGCAAATGTTCTAATATTTTGAACGCTTTTGCCAGGTCTAGGCTACTTACAAACAGACATAAAACAAATTAAGTCAAATGTAAATCTGTTTTTGTCTTTTAAAGAAATAAACGAATTTTTATTTATTTCAAATATCAGCTAATTTTAAAGCTGCGTCGGATGTTGGGTTCGCGAAAATAATGATAGTTAAATGTTCCCAAATTAAGGTGACGGGTAGACCACACTAGCAACCCCAATTGATAAAAATAGTTCCAATTCCCCAAAAGTCTCCAGTTTCCAAATGTCCCAATTAATAAAAAAGATTGGTGACGCTAGTTAGGGATCGCTTTAAATAATGAAGATTGAATCTAGGCATAAGCGATTCTCTCCTTCTGCGATACTTACTACAATCTACGAGCATATGTGCTTGTACTTATACTCATCTAACGGTTTCTCTTTAAAAGTCTGGAAACATAGTCCATTGTCGTATCTCTGAGGTTTGTCTGTGTGTTGTGTATCGTGTGTCCGCGGGTTCGGTTACGCGGCCGAGAGCGTCTCGGGCACACGAGTTGTTTATAGCTTCGCTGTGGGTAGTAATTAATCTGTTGTACCTACATAAGCTAGCTATTACTTCTAGGTACGGGACCACCAAGAAGTAACAATTACTTGAATTAATTGTGTCTGTTTTAATAACACTCGAATAGCTCGGCTTTGGACTTTGCCCGTGGGAGAGTTTTTTTTAAATCATCATCATAATCAGCCCATTTAAGTCCCCACTGCTGGGGCACGGGCCTCACTCAATCACTATGGTAATTGCCATACTCACCACGCTTGGCAGACGGGTTGGCGAGGGTTTTGATATAAATGCAGAGTTTTCCTTCTCTGGGTGCTGATGATCATGCCAGCAGCTTTACCTTAGTCGCCTTTTACGACACCTCGGTAAGAGTGAGGGTGGCCTATTCTACTCTGCCGGGGACCACACGGCTGACGGTTTTTTTTATATGATACGGACGAATCACCTGATAAGCGATTGCCGCCACCCATGGACACCCGCGACATCAGTGGAGTCACAAGGTTTTCCGGACCACTACAATCTGGACATCTTTAAGGCAAAAGTGAGCAGGCATCTTCCTAGACCTCATCGTAACTTTCCATCAGGTGCGATTGTGGTTAAGAGTTAGCCTATAGGTTTTTTAAAAAAAAAATACTACTTTTATTTACTGCACTTGCGGTAAGGAAACCACCTTACACTGTAATTTACACCGGACCTAATAAAATTGACCAGCAATTTACCCGGATTTTCCGGTTTACTATTATTTCCTTTCGATGTAGGTGAGTAGGTAGGAAAGAGTGATGGTACCTCAGTGAATAAGATCACGCCAACCTTACGGTCGTAGGTTAGAATCCTAGCATGCACCTCCGGATTTTTCAAATCTATGTGCAAATTTCTACCATTAGCTCGGCGGTGTGGGAATACATTACATTTCGGATATTTTCTGAAACGTGTAACCATGGTTCAGTGAGTAGGTCCCCTTGTTAAAGGGTTGCGAAGGTCAGACGGCAGTTGCTGCATTGTAATCAGGGCTATCGCGTGTGAAAAATCCGCTAGATGGCGAACTATAATACTGACGTCTGTATACAATGTGTTTTTTTAATATGACTCTACCCGAAGTTAAGAATTTGTAGGTAGTCAACAGTCGAAGTCAGTCAAAATCACAGTCGCTCAATAAAACGCCGGTGTTTTTACGTTATGTCGACCTTCGAATTTAGCGGATATCACTCTAAAAGCAATCGCGTGTTTTAAGACTATTTGGTCCAAGCAAGTTGTCACAAGATAACTCAATCGACATTTTACAATAGCAGTGTTAAAAACGATACAATCCAACAATTTTTATTATTAAGACCACTTCGCGGCACTTCACTGCACAAATAAACACCAAATTTGTACACTAAAAACCACTAATTTAAAACCTTTGAATTGCATCAGCCCACGCGGCTTGTTTTAGCCCTACCTGCTGAATCCATGTACAATGTGATTGATTATTTTTAAACGTGATCAATGAATGAATGAATGAATAGCCATGGATAGATCACGGTGGCGAACAAATGGAGAGGCCTACGTCCAGCAGTGGACTGCGATAGACTGATGATGATGAAACGTGATCTGTCAAAATGTGAATTTGACAAACTAATCAACCAATGCGATTGATGTTGGACTCAGTCCAACAGTACGGTATCGAGGGGATTTTTCACACGCGATAGCCCCCTTTGTTAGACTCCCCAAATCTTTTGTTTAAGGGTACCACAGGCTCCTATGGAACAGCTATGGAGGCAACCAGGAACCACAGGCTGAGATGAGATGAGTAGGTAAGTTAGCAGATGGTCAAATAAGAAATAAATAGATTGCAAAAGTGGTTGATTGCGAAGGAGTGGGGATAACTTGAAGCGACTGATTGTAACAGGTAAAGTAGAAGGGAGCAGACCGAGTCGTAGTCCCCAGCGATGGTCAGACCAGATAGCGAAACAGCTCGAGATTCCGATAATCTCCGAATGAGCGGAATGATCCGAGTGAGCCGAATGAGTGGAAGAGTCGATGTTCCAAATGATGCGTTTCACTGTTCCGCATTTTTGCACTGATCTAGATGCAAATGTTCTAATATTTTGAACGCTTTTGCCAGGTCTAAGTTACTTACAAACATAAATAAAACAAATTGAGTAATAAATATATTGCAAAAGTGGTTGATTGCGAAGGAGTGGGGATAACTTGGAGCGATTGATTCTAACAGGTAAAGTAGAAGGGAGAAGACCGAGAGGTCGTAGTCCCCAGCGATGGTCAGACCAGATAGCGAAACAGCTCGAGATCCCGATAAGCACTGCCCTGCAATGAGCGGCGGAGCGCAGCCGATGGCGACAGCTGGTCGATAAAATCGGAAGGATTCACGATCCTCAGCAGTGAGGGAATCGACAGGAGAGAGAGAGTGAGAGAGAGAGAGAGAGAGAATGCAAAAACTAACATTCAAGCGTCAGAAGCAAATGCCACAAAATGACATGGGTTTATTTATAAGTTTAGATACGAAATTGGGCTATTAATTTGGGATATCCTCCAACGGATTACGGCAACCACGTACGCAGGATATATTATAATGCTCAAGTGTGTGCGCAAACACAAGTGCACTCTCTATTCCTTACCTTCATATTCTGATGGGACACCAGCGTGACACGACCGGAGAGGGATTGGGCGCAGCACCAACGGCTTTTAACGTACTTTCCGAATCACGGGGGTACAATACCGCCAACTTCCAGACTTTGGGTTGACACTAAAAATTTCTTACCAAAAACTTAGGTACACATTTTTTGGGAATCGAAACCACGGGACCTCTTGCGCAGCTTTCGCTTTAGAGTGCGACCCACTAACCACTACGCCACCGAGGCAGTCGAGGTTGGGGGTGGGTTATCATATCATATCAATAAGACTTAAATAACCTACAGACTTATTTGCATATTATTCTTGTTATCCGTAGTTTTAAGTTATTGTTTTCCTTATAATATGCAATAAAAGTATAGGTAGATACATTTTCATTCATTTTACTCCTTTCAAACCTTTAAATAAAATTCAAGAAAATTAAATTTAAATAAGATCCATCCATATATTGTAGGTATAAAATATATCTTCTCTATAATAACCTTATAGTAGTATATTTTATATAATTTTATATAATTAGTGTAGGTTATATTGTAAGGTAACATTCGTATATATTAGTGTATGATAACGTGTTCATTTATTATCTAGATATTTATACTAAAAAAATACTTAATCAATGTTCAAAATCAAAAGGATTGCACCACCCTTCCCTCTTCTATCTAATGTCCGTTACCTGAAGGTTGTCTGGTAGAGATCACTCCCAGCGATAAGACCGCCTAAATTCTACTTTGTATCTCTGTATACCTAGCTTTTAAGTTTTGTATGTTGTGCAATAAAGAGTATCTAGATAGATAGATAGATACTCTTGATAGATAGATATCTATCAAGATGAATGAATTGGATTTGCATTTGTTTACTTTACAACTTTGACCAGACTAAAAATAACTAAAAAAAAATGTTTCGTAAAATACCCTTTGAACGAAAAACATGACGGCTCTTCCCAAATAAACGTTCTTATAAACTGCAAATAAATAAACTTTATTGTGTTTTTCTGTTTTTGATTGATGTATTTGTATCTGCCATTAGCGATGAGGGATTAAAAAGATTAATACTATGCATTGGTTGAAAGGTTAAAGGAATCCTTTAACCAAAGGATTGCATGCCTCAAGTGGCAATGGGCAGGGCACATAGCGAGGAGGACAGACGGCCGTTGGGGCGGAAAGGTCCTCGAGTGGAGTCCACGTACAGGAAGTCGCAGCCGTGGCAGGCCCCCCACAAGGTGGACCGACGATCTGGTGAAGATCGCGGTAATCCAATGGATGCGGGCGGCACAGGACCGATCTGTGTGGAGAACATTGGGAGAGGCCTATGTCCAGCAGTGGACGTCTATTGGCTGAAATGATGATGATGATGATGATTGGTTGAATAAGATAACAAAATACTGAAAAATGTTAAAAAAGCATAATATAGTAGTTACGGTCTAAAATAGGTATAAAGGCTGAAAATTCGTGGGAGAGCCACGCTTCGGCATGAAACCGGCGTGAAGCAGCACTGTGCTGTGATTCGCTGCGTGAGTGATTCCTAATCTGGGAGAAAGGGGGATTGATGGTTAGCAGCTTACTTTTGACTCCACTGGTGTTGCGTGTGTCCATGGGCGGCGGCAATTGCTCACTATCACCTGATGGTGAATGGATCCGTCTGCTCGTATGCCACCTATCACGTAAAAAAAGATTGACGATTTGAGAAAGATAGTCTAGCTAGTGTAATAAGCTGAATGCAGACTTGGGCCAAATAGCAAAGAATCCTTGGGCGCAGGACCTGATTAAAGAGATTTGTGGGACAAACATTTGCGATCTCTCTGATTTCGCGGATGTTCATGGGCGACCTGCTTGTAATAAAAAAAAAACAAAGAGAGCCAAATATGCCAGTAGCCTACGTTCAACAATGGACGGCGGGTGGCTGATTGGTTTTTTTTATCAGCCTATAAACTGTCCCACTGCAAGGCAAAGGCCTTCATCATAGAAATCAAGATATCGCTACTATGATAGGATTAGGCTTAATCACCACGCTTGCCAAATGCGGATTTGTGATCACAAACCCGAGCGATTTCCGAAAAATTCAAAACATTTTGCTCGACCCGGGAATCGAACCCAGGACCCTGGGATCACGGCCCGGTACTTAAACCACTAGACCAACAGGGCGTTAACCACTAGACCAACAGGGCGTTTAATAGGGCGGGCAGGGCTGTTTGAATGATTTATGTCAAATGACCATGTGAGTAAGCTGGACGTACCCTCAGACCTTAACCTCGCTCGACCAGCGAGATACTGGCGCCCAGCTGATAACAGCCATATTTACTCTTTATCACATGACGCGGGCGTGACGCGGTGACACGCCTCCAGTCGCCTGTTATTTCACGTGGTATACGCGAATGCACTTGCGAGCAATAAAATTAAACTCTTTTTTGTGTTCCCTTCTTTATGAACATTTTTTTTTCGAAAAGGTGCTGGCGATGTTACTTTTAGAAACAGAGATTTTTCAAATGCCGTTCGTATGTTTTATTCCAGTTAGTGACGCCCGTCGACGTTGCAGCCACTGTCCTGTTACGTTAAGTTCCTTCCACCGTATCAAAAAATTAATTTAATAGCTGTACTAGAAGCAATTTAGTTCCGAAACGTATCTTAGATCGCGTTTTAGAGTCTGAACATCCGGAAGTGATGTTCTAAGAGGAGGAGGTCTAACATGAGGCCTCAGTGGCTGTAATTTCTGAGGAAACTGAAGCATTCATCTAATTTTATGAAAGACGGTTCCGTATCTCGGAAGACTCAGAGTAAAATTCTTTCATTTCCTCGACCCAATCAACAGTAGCTTAGACTTAAAAATGATTTTACGTTACCCATTTTATTATAAAGATACTGCGAATCATGACATGGTGACACGCCCCCAACGCAGTGACGCCTGTTATTAAGAGTCCTTTTACGAATTACAAACTATTACACTTGCTGGTAAATAAATAGGACATTAGTTGTGTATCGTGGTTGAATTGAGCTTTAGCTCACAAAACGATATTTTAAAAGTAAGCTAGAAGAAATGACGGTGAATGATCGATTCCTGTTGCTATTATTATTATGTCATGTTCTTGGAAAAGGTACCCATTTATCTGAAACAAAGTTCATTGGTTCATAACTTCTATATTTCATGGTAATGGTAACGAGACTTAGATTTAAGACGAAAAGTTGATCGACCGATTTATAACAGAATCTTATATTTATTTACAGATGGATATATTCACCCGCACGTAGGTATTTGTTACCACCTGACAACACTGTGTGACGCATTTATGGTGACACGCCCCCGTATTGCTTGTTATTTTCATATGCAAAGCAAAATAAATTAACATATTTCTTACAATTTAAATAAATACAACCAGCACGTTCTTTCAACAATCTCTAAAAACTATGTTTATACAGTTAATTATTTTTTTCGAACTGCTTTAAAACAGGGCAAATAAAATTACACAGTATAAATAATGCGCATTTTATATTTTATGAGGTTAGTGAAAAATTTAACAGAGAAAATTGTATATTGTTTTAAACTTTCACTAACATTAGAATAGAAATTGAAATTACAATAATTTCAATCGTGAGGGTAGGTTTAAATTGTCAAATGTCTGGAAGTCCAGTAAACCGAAAATGTAATAACCGTAAAACTAAACAAAGTGTCATTTCGCGGCCAGATACTGGGAGTCTTGTGTGTCGAGAACAGGTGCGAAAAAATAGTGAGTTAGTGAACAGTGTTACCGCAAGTGCGCGTAGTAAAAGACTGCGAAGGAGGGTAGACCGTTTTGTCTGCCGCTAATATCTTACCCGCAAAAACTTCAGTTACTCCGTGACCATGGCGCTTTCAACAGTGCCGAAAAATGGAATCTCAAAAATAAGGTTCATGGTAGAAATCTGGTAAATAGCTATTCTAGAGAAAAAATTGTATTAAATTTTCTTTAGACCATCCTTTGAAATAATTTGATTCTGTAACATGTGTAATTAAATGTATTTGGTATGTAAATTTACCTACCAAATTTCTTACTGCTACCAGGTCATTCACCTTTATAAGTAGTTATGCCACATGCATTATGCAGAATTTGAAATCATTGTGCAATCAATTTTGTGAGCTTCTTTGTTTTGCTCGCAAGTGTATTTAAATTTGTTTGTCACGATTAAGAGACAAAATATTTCATAGTATTTTGAATGAAGTATCATAATTACTACGATAAATAAGTTATAAATAGTTACAACGACTTGTAGTTCAAGTAACTTATACCTATTTTAGTGGAAATTTTTAGGACATCTCCGAACTGATCGCGCCTGGATACAGATAAATAAGTTTTTAAGTCAACAAAGTACCTATTGACTTGTTCGTTAGAAGTAGTGAATTTTAATGATTCATTTGGTAGAGAAGGTACTTTGGTGTCATCGCTCGGGATTATGTAAAATATCATCATGACCATATTATGTCCGGGTAATAAATAGATAAAGTAATACTATTTTTGTATGTACCTATTGGCCGTGTGTTCCCCGGCAGAGTAGAATAGGCCACCCTCACTCTTACCGAGGTGTCGTAAAAGGCGACTAAGGTAAAGCTGCTGGCATGATCATCAGCACCCAGAGAAGGAAAACTCTGCATTTACATCAAAACCCTCGCCAACCCGTCTGCCAAGCGTGGTAAGTATGGCAATTAGCCCTCATGAGATTGAGGGAGGCCCGTGCCCCAGCAGTGGGGACTTAAGTGGGCTGATGATGATGTACCTATTATTTGGGTAGGTAGATCTTAAGTTTTTGATATGTTTATGTTTTGATAGTAAAACATGTCGCTATTTTATAAAAGGAGTCTTTATCGGCGTAGGTATATGTGTCCAAAAGTACTGAAAATAATTATAAAGGTAAACTTGCTTAGTACTTAATTAATAATGCCAGGGGAAAGGGGAGTTTAAAGCGCACTTGTGACTCCACTGGTGTCGCAGGTGTCCATGGGCGGCGGCAATCGCTTACCATCAGGTGATCCGTCTGCTCGTCTGCCACCTATCATATAAAAAAATATAAGTGATATGTCATTCCACTTTTGCTTTTCTGATAGATCGGTTAAGTTTTTTTTTTGCTGGATTTATTAAAAACTGAGACATAAAGTAATATCCTATTAACTGATTTTATTTTAATTTTCAACTGAGTATTTTGTGAATAATTCAAGTAGGTTAATTTTTTTTTAGTTTTAGGGTTTTATTCATAAACGCTCAATAAACCTTTGTTAGCTAAACGATGTAATAGAGCAGTTTTAACGTTTGCAACAAAAAAAATGATACACCATTTTCGAAAAAAGAATGAAAACTGCCTATAATTATTTAAATTCTTATTGTTTGATCTAGGGACTAGCACCAACACATTTCTTTATTTATAACTTATGTTTTTTTTTTTCTTATAATATTTGAATGTTAGTCATAAAATTCATGTTGTGATATCCTTGAGAATTGGCTTTGAAATATGTATCATGTTCTTTTTTATATATTCTTATGGTTTTGCTGTTGGATATAAAATAAAATAAATAAGTAAATAACACCGTTTTAGTTAACAAGCCTTTAACAAACATATATATATACAGATACTCTTTATTGCACAACATACAAAACTAGAAAGCTATGTTTACAGATCTACAATGTACACTTTAGGTGGTCTTATCGCTGGGAGCGATCTCTACCAGACGACCTTCAGGTAAAAGACATTAGAAAGAAGAGGGGATAGCGGTGCAATCTTAAACCTTAGAGTTAAAGAGGCAACAGAAATACCATAATTTATGAAAATTTCAGCTGTCCACTTACCGCGGTTCTTGAGTTACCTACACAGCCTAACAGTAACAGTAACAGACAGACGGACTGCGATGTCTTAGTAAGGACATGATTTTATCCTTTGGGTGCGGAACCCTAAAAAGGTGATTTCATTATGAAATTGAAAAAGCACGAAATATTAATAAACAAGTCTACGTTAGTACACAATTACTGAGGGGTAAACCTAGTCAAAAACGAATATTTACCACCCTGTACTGCGCCATATTCAAATCATGTTTATTGTAATAGGGGAAATATAGAATGTTTATTGTTAGATGGGAAACATGTTTACGAACAGGCATGTTAAAGTAATGTATTTATAGAAAATGTTAATGCGTACGCACTTAACTGGACCCTTTATGCGTGTTTAGCTCAAGGGCGGATCGAGGGGGATGGTGGTCATGGGGGCCATGCAGCTAATACATACTATGTACATATACAAAAATGTGAAATTTCTTCAGTCGAATATCACCATAATGTCAAACACATTCGGTTCAATATAAATAGAGGAATTTTGACAGATTGTAGTAACCTAATGTGTGACTGTCTGTACTCTCTCTCTCTCTCTCTCTCTTCTCTTCTTCTTCAGCAGCATGTATTTTCATCATCATCATCAGCAACCTACACTCGTCCACTGCTGGACATAGGTCTCCCCTAATGCACGCCACTGCTCGCGATTTTCAGCCACTCTCATCCAGCCCACACCAGCCAGCCTTCGAATGTCATCATCCCATCTTGTCGCAGGGCATCCTACACTACGCTTACCGGGTCGCGGTCTCCACTCAAGGACTTTACGGCTTCAACGGCTGTCAGTTCTGCGGGTAATATAACCAGCCCACTGCCACTTCAGTTTGCTAATTGGGCGAGTACATGTCACACCTATGATTCGCAGACGACATCGTCATCTTGGCGGAAACCCTACAAGACCTACAGGAGATGGTGAGCAGCCTAGCTGAATCTTCCAAACACATCGGTCTTCGGATGAACTTGGACAAAACCAAGGTCATGTTCAACGAGCTCGTTGATCTGGGACCGGTCGCTGTTAATAGAGTACCTCTCGAGGTTGTTCAGGAATATGTATATCTAGGACAAACGCTCCAATTAGGCAGAAACAACTTCGAGAGAGAAGCCAATAGAAGAATTCAGCTAGGCTGGGCAGCATTTGGTAAACTTCGTTAAGTTTTCTCGTCACCTATCCCTCAAAGTCTTAAGTCGAAAGTCTTCGACCAGTGCGTCCTTCCTGTCATGACTTACGGTGCCGAGACGTGGACACTCACGGCTGGACTAGTCCACCGGTTCAAAGTCGCTCAAAGAGCTATGGAAAGGGCTATGCTCGGAGTATCTCTGAAGGACCGCATCAGAAATGATTTAATCCGACAGAGAACCAGAGTCACCGACATAGCAGAGCATATGTCTCTCCAATCAAATGTCAGATGTATCTATTAACTTAAGTATACTAACTGTACCGATATAGAACAGCGGTGTCTCCTAACACAAGCAAGTATTTGCTTAATAGTCTAAACCCATTATACAATACTTATACCTAATTGACTGAAAAAAAATATTTTGTATTTTTGTACTTACTGTCCCACTGCAGGGCTACGGCCTCCATCATAGAAATCAAGTCATCGCTACTATGATGGGATAAGGCTTAATCACCACGCTTGCCAAATGCGGATTGGTGATCGCGAACCCGAGCTATGTGCGAAAAATTCGAAACATACCTTTGTTCGACCCGGGAATCGAACCCATGGCCCGGTACTTAAACCATTAGACCAACGGGGTGTTTTATTATAAAGTGGTAATATACAAATTTACCACTATATAATATACAACAACACTTACTCGATGTAATCGACATCCAGTGACATCTGTTGTTTCAATTTGTAATCAACAAAGTCCCGAAACGAAGTGAGAACGATTTTTACAAAATTAAAATCAACCAGTTTTATAGTATTTATCTTTAATTTAAAAGAAAATGTAAAAATAGGCACTACCTATAATTTATGTAAAAGTCATTTCAACGTCAGAACTAGTTTTTCAGTCCACTAAACTCTCATTTTCCTGTTACATTTGTTGTCAATTTCCATAACTTAACGAGACGGGTAGCCCTAACTAGCGACACCATTCGTTTTTAATTGTTAGCTACTAAACCGGATCTATTTTAAACAATTTCGGGGTTACAACCTCTCGGCAAACAACAATACTATTTATTAATTAACCATGCTCAAATGTTGGGTCCGTTTTTGTAAGCGAAAAATTGATTACCGTCAAAAGCGGCCACTTTTAACGTGAATTATTTTTTCGCGTACAAATGTTGGGTCCGCATTTGTGCATGGTTGTTTATTAAATAGTATAAGTGTTTGCCGAGAAGTTGTAACCTCGAATTTTTTTAAAATAAATCCGCTTTAGTAGCTAACAATTAAAATCGATTGGCGTCGCTAGTGTGCCCTACCCGTCGCCTTAAAGCCTTAATAATGCATTTCTGGAATGTTTCAGAAAAGAAATGATTAATTTTTCAGGAAACTAAGAAAGGTCTTCCACTTTGGATGAATAAGCTCTGGTGCCTTTGTAAATCAAGATTCAAGATATTTTATTGTATTTTTCGTTCTCTTGCTCGTGATTTTGGCTTCGTAGAAATAATGATTTTGAGTGTTCCGTCTTGTACTTTGCTCTCCAAAAGGGTTCCGTAACCAAAAAAATTTGAGAATTGACTCTGGACCGTTGGATTAGTTATATTATACATATTCTCACGTGGCTGAAGTGAATGACATAATGTTTTCCTCATCTCGTGGATTACCTTATCTAAACAAACCCACTAACCTATTATACCTATTATTTATTACGAATAAATTATTACATAATTAATTAGTCATTATGACTAGTAATGAATAAATATCTCATAGTAGAAAATAAGTTTTAGTTTTTATTTCGATGCTTTTAAGATGTCGTGCAGGATACGGTTTAAAAAAAAACAAATATGCAAGTTTCGTGTCAATGATTTATAAAGGTAGAAGGTAAAGGTAGAAATATGCATATAGATTTGAAATAACTAGAAGTGAGTTTTCTAATGCATAGTAGCTCACCATGCATTCATCATCATCAGCCCATTTAAGTCCCCACTGCTGGGGCACGGGCCTCCCTCAATCGCATGAGGGGTAATTGCCATACTCACCACGCTGGGCAGTCGGGTTGGCGAGAGTTTTGATATAAATGCAGAGTTTTCCTTCTCTGGGTGCTGATCATGCCAGCAGCATTACTTTAGTCGCCTTTTACGGCACCTCGGTAAGAGTGAGGGTGGCCTATTCTACTCTGCCGGGGACCACTACGGCACCATGCATTATTTACCCATTATATCAAATTGTCTACTATCGCCATTTGTCATTGACTAATTAATCTAGGCATGTTGTAAATATTAGCTCACTCTCCTTTATACACATTGTTGCTAATACAAGTACACACAGTAGTAAAATTAATACCTCTAGTTTACTACTAATTAATAAAGTCATTGACCTAAGTACAACCCACCGCATAGCACCATACCGCCACCGTGCGTATCACGAGCGCCGCCCGTGCTGCGGTACTCCCAGTAATGTCGCTGGAAATGCTACCAATTGTAATTGGACCGTGTTACACGTGTTATGCCGTATGGTCCCCGGCAGAGTAGAATAGGCCACCCTCACTCTTACCGAGGTGTCGTAAAAGGCGACTAAGGTAAAGCTGCTGGCATGATCATCAGCACCCAGAGAAGGAAAACTCTGCGTTTATACCAAAACCCTCGCCAACCCGTCTGCCAAGCGTGGTGAGTATGGCAATTACCCCTCATGTGATTGAGGGAGGCCCGCGCCCCTGCAGTGGGGACTTAAATGGGCTGACGATGATGACACGGCAGGGAACGACTTCCTACTCATGCGATAGGATGCTGATAAATTAAATAGCTTTTTTCTGGTTTGCGTGATCAATTTGGAGTTTCTTAATCGCTTAAGGGGCTGTGGGATGGGCCTTGGTTGGATATTCAACTGTGTCTCTATATCAACTTTTATGTGCCTTTACGTCCTATTTTTTTTTCGGGGACTATCCAGATTTGACTTAATCATCGGCCGGGACTTAAGATCTGAAATAGAGGATGGCCCATTTACAGCAGTCCACAATTTTTTATTAGATGCCTCGCAATGAGACGCATCTGAAACACCTTAAAATAAAAAAA
The DNA here is from genome assembly GCA_019059595.1 of Marasmia exigua. NCBI lineage: Eukaryota > Metazoa > Arthropoda > Insecta > Lepidoptera > Crambidae > Marasmia > Marasmia exigua. Next base: position 14,052,138 of record CM032483.1, on the reverse strand, counting down.
ATAGTATAAAAATTCACGGCCAGACGAGATTATTACTATTTTTGTTTTTTTTTCTGCTTATTCATAAGCAAGAAATAATTGCGAAAAAACAGGCTCTTGCTTTTTAAAGTTTCATGGTTAAGTACTAACGTTAGTTAAGTAACCAAAATTTCGGCGAAATATCGTATACTCAAAAATAACATACATAGTAGAAATCTCGTAAATAACTATTCTAATGATAAGGACCTATTCCTTCGTTAAGAGCCAACAACGCATGTGTGATGTCTCGGGTTTTACAGATATTCATGGGTGACGGTGATCACTTACCATTCAGGTGTGTCGTCTACTCCGTTCTCCGTTATAATGTAAAAAAAAACGGTAAATGTAGTAAGCAGATAAAATGATGCATTTTTAATTGACTTTGCAACTAATTGGTTGCTTCTGATGATTCAATTATTAATATTACGACCAGCGTCGAAGCTTACTTTCAGCATATGCCGAGTGCAAACCAATTTGGTGACACATGTATTATTGTGCTTTTATCTCTTTTCATCATCAGCCCATTTAAGTCCCCACTGCTGGGGCACGGGCCTCCCTCAATCACATGAGGGGTAATTGCCATACTCACCACGCTTGGCAGACGGGTTGGCGAGGGTTTTGAACTAAATGCAGAGTTTTCCTTCTCTGGGAGCTGATGATTATGCCAGCAGCTTTACCTTAGTCGCCTTTTACGACAACTCGGTAAGAGTGAGGGTGGCCTATTCTACTTTTTTTTTTTATCTCCTTTAATGGTACCTAACTTTTATATACCTGGTATAAGTTTTTGTAAATTTGTTAATTTTTTTTGTGTCCCTTTTTTTTTTCTCTTTCTAATTTCTTTCAGCATCGAATCGCCCGTCCTTACCTCGAGCGCGTATCGACACGTCAAACAATGTGCATTGTTCGGTTTGTTTGTCCTACTGGGTGTTTATATAACAGCGAGTGTCACTCTCACCCCGTTGCCGCAAGATGGGCCGATAAAAAGTGAATGTCATATTCGCGGTTCATGCTTATCAGAAACGTTTAAGCTGGGTCTGGGATTCAGGAGATTGTCGTATACATTAACGCATATCTAATAAGCTGTGCCACTATCACCGAGGCTCAGTTTCATAGATTGGCATTTGGCTGACCGGATGGCGCAATGATAGTGACCCTGCCTCTTACGCCAAAGGTCGTGGGTTCGATCCCCACCCTGGACAAACATTAGTGCGATGAACACTTGTGTTTGTTCAGTGTCTGGGTGTAATATATGTATTTAAGTGTATATTTGTGTTCCTCTGTTGTCTGATATCTGTAACACAAGTGCTTAACCTACTTAGTACGGGATCAGAACAACGTATGAGATGTTGTAAGAATTATTATAGATGTATAAGTATAATTTTTAATAATATCCTCCAACCGATTACGGCTACGGGCGGCCAATCAGCTACGCAGGATATATTATAGTGCTCAAGTGTGTGCACAAACACAAGTGCACTCTCTTTTCCCTTACCCTCAAGTTCCGAAGGGACACTAGCGTGACACGACCGGAGAGGGATTGGGCGCAGGACCGACGGCTTAACGTGCTTTCCGAGACATGGGGGTACAAGACCGCCAACTTCCAGACTCCGGGTTGACATTAAGAATTTCTTACAGAAAACTTAGGTACAAATGTTTGGCCCGACCCGGGGATCGATCTAACCACTACGCCACCGAGGCAGGCATCATTATCTTATTGAAGGACGTCAAAACGTGAACTCCATGAATATACAGGATGTATCAGTAAACATTTACAACCTTTTAACCATCTCTTCTTTCAACCATTGTTCTATAACTTTTGGATATTAACATAAAAAATTACAACTTTTTATACAATGTTGGCCTACAAATTGTATGGTAAGTCAAACAAATTTCCAAAAGTCATAGAACAAACATTTTGTTCAGAATGGTTGGTTGAAGAGGTGGTTAAAGAGATGCAAATGTTCATCATGTAATATGTACAAACAAACTCTGTTATGTTTATTACTCTGTATTCATAAATCATGTCGAATTCCCATGTCGTACCCAATCTTGTAAAGGTTGAAAGTTCTAAACTGGAACGAGTACATCTACCTAGAAGAAAAGGCCCACTTTGGTAAGTCCAACTTCCACAATGAGGTCGATCGACGAATCCAAATAGTAGGGGGCTTAAAGGTTGGCAGCGCACTTGTGTCTCCACTGGTATCGCGGGTGTCCATGGGCGGCGGCAATCGCTCATCATCAGATGATCCATCTGTTTGTCTGCCACCTATCACATAAAAAAACTCAGCGGGGCATCCAATTGGATGCGGGCGGCACAGGACCGATCTGTGTGGAGAACATTGAGGGAGGCTTATATCCAGCAGTGGACGTCTATTGGCTGAAATGATAATGATGATGTGGATTCCTAATGTCACCCAGATACAGGAAAAATGCAACTGATCATCGCGAATATGTATCCAAACTCGAAATCAAACCCATGGCTTTTGCCGTATGAAGCTATCAAATCTCGATCGGGCCTTATATCAGAAACTCTAGATTCATACATCTTATGAAAAGATAATGGCCGTTACACTTTGATCCCGCCATTCATATTGTCATAATCATAGATCGCCCGATAGCAAGTTGAAACTTAATCGGCGAGTTTTTGTCACTGTCCAACACAATGAGTAACTAATGGATGAGAGTGGCGTGGCATCACTTTCAGAGTGTTATGTAACATGGAACATGTCATACTGTCTTGTTGTAAAGTAAAATGTGTGTACAATAGAACATTCACATTCTTTTACGGTAAACATTAGAGTCTACAACGAAACGGAATATACAATCAAATCTTCAATGTGTCTATACCTAGCGATTGAAGATATCGTGTGGATACGATATTCTTAATTAGATCTTTATTTGTTTTATCGGGAAAGATCCTGCATGTAATCTATTCTTATATTGTTTTCTTAAAAAAATGCATCAATAGGCCATTTTCATCTATCAACAATAAATTATGAAATTTTATTACTTGCATAGTTTTCATCACGGGAAATGCAAATATAACGTTATTTTCCCATGAAATCCTAAGATAAATTTTATTTTTCAAAATCAAAATTGAGGTTTTAGTATCTGTATGTCACGTGATTTCAAACGCCGACCGCCATGATGTGACGTCATTATACTAAAACATCTTTTTGACATCTTTGTTTACTTACCTACAACGTTCATCGAAATTAAACTTTAGCATTTTGACATTTCTCAATTTTAGTTCAATGCCCTTTGATTTAGTTATAGTGACGTCATGCGCCGTCACCATCATGGCGGTCGGTGTTTTAGCGCGTATATTTTACGTCAAATTTTTGATAATTTCAAAAGCGGCCACTTTTGGCGGTAATCCAAAATTCGAGTGCAAAAGCAGACCAAACAGTTAACTATCAGTAATAAATAAATAGTATAGGAGTTTTTTAGATTTTCGCGTTGCATTATAACTATAATGTATCAATACGGGGATTAACACGATATTTATTATGTGAAACAACATTGTGTACTCACATATTTGGCTCGACGTTTCGGCTACGTTACAGCAGCCGTGGTCACGAGCGTATTGATACATTATAGTATAGGTGTGTGCCGAGAGATTGTGACCCTGAAATGATTTAAAATAGATCCGGTTTAGTAGCTAAAAATTAAAATCGATTGCCGTCGCTAGTTTGTCCTACCCGTCACCTTAAGGTGTTACAATTAAGATTCCTGTACATCGTGTTACCCTTTTGGGAATAGCCTCATCATCATCAACATCATCATCGGCCTATCGCAGTCCACTGCTGGACGTAGGCCTCTCCAATTGTTCGCCACTGTGATCTATCCATGGCTTCTCGCATCCAGCTCTTGCCAGCCATCCTGCGCAGATGAGGGAATAGCCTATGAAGGTGAAATGGATTAATAATAGGTATTAATTTAAATGTATTTATTTTAATTAAATATAAATTTACATTTATATGAATGTAAATTGCGTATATACGCATATTATGTAACTGATAAATTATCGCTGAAGAATTCGTACAAATTATAATAACATTTGTTAATAAGAATTAACATTTTTTTCAACCGTGGGAAAACCACGCTTCGTCATGAATGGGCCGACTCGACCGGAGTGATACCTTACAGAAAACCGGTGTGAAGCAGCATTGTGCTGTGTTTCGCTGTGTGAGTGAGGGTATCGGAGGCCCAATCTTAATCAAAGGGGGGCTTAAAGGTTGACAGCGCACTTGTGACTCTACTGGTGTCGCGGTGTCCATCAGGTGATCCGTCTGCTCGATTGCCACCTATCACATAAAAATATCTTAGTGTTTAAACCTACTACAAAAATCTGAGCATTTGACAAAAGACAACTTTGTTAGTATACGCTAAGGTGTATTTTCATTTGTTGTTTGAGAACAAATGACGATAAATGAAGGTTATACTAAAAGTGACTTTTGTCAAATGCTTGAATGCACGAGAATTGGGCTCTTGAGAGCCCAATTCTCGTGCTTGTGACATTTATTTTCATACGACATATATCACTAAAACATAGTTTTTTTGTATGGTTTTCGGGTGATATCCGCCATGTTTTCAAAATATCACAAACCCGAGAATTGGGCTCCAGCAAGTTTTCGTGCTGGTGACATTTATTGTCATACGAAATATATCACTAAAACATAGTTTTTTGTATGGATTTCATGCGACATTTGGTATGTTTTTTCATATCGACAATCCCGAGAATTGGGCTCCAGGAGCCTAATTCTCGGGCTCGTGACATATCTTCATACGACATATATGAAAAACATAGTTTTTTTGTATGGATTTCATCTGACATCCATCATGTTTTCAAAATATCACGAGCTCTATATTATTTGGAGCCCAATTCTCGTGCTCGTGATATTTATTTTCATACGACATTATCACTAAAACATTTTTTTTGTTTGGTTTTCAAGTGATATCCGTCCTGTTTTCAAAATGTCACGAGCACGAGAATTGGGCTCGTGGTCGTGACATTTATTATCATACGACATATCACTAAAACATAGGTAGTTCTTTTGTATGTATTTCATGCGACATTCGCCATGTTTATTCATATCAACAATCCCGAGAATTGGGCTCCAGAAATTTTTAATAGTTTTGAAGATTGTATTTGGGGGGCCGAAATTCTTACCACAGCTCAGATGGAAACCCCATTTGATCATGTTTTCAACAAAACTAGAGGAAGGAAAAGCGAAATGTAACTAGAATACTTGTGTTAGATCTGGTATTTTCATCATCATCATCATCAGCCCATTTAAGTCCCCACTGCTGGGGCACGGGCCTCCCTCAATCACATGAGGGGTAATTGCCATACTCACCACGCTTGGCAGACGGGTTGGCGAGGGTTTTGGTATAAATGCAGAGTTTTCCTTCTCTGGGTGCTGATGATCATGCCAGCAGCTTTACCTAAGTCGCCTTTTACGACACCTCGGTAAGAGTGAGGGTGGCCTATTCTACTCTGCCGGGGACCACACGGCGTCTGGTATTTTATCAGCGATCTATCACTGACTCAGTGCGCAGGAGTTATTTACAGGTGGTATTCTTAATTCTTAAGTTCTTTATTTGCATAGGCTTATATACAGCTCTTACAAATCGTCATACATGAAAAAAATATAAATTATAGCTATGTATATTATACATGTAATTAAACATATATGTCGATACAAAAAATATACTAAGATATTAATAAATATAATGTGATTCTACCACCGGAATCGGAAAGTTGATTCTGACGAGAAGATCCGGCAAGAAACTCGCCAGTTACTCTTTTTAATCACCAAATTTTTTAAGTACAGTATCATGGGTGTAGGCGAACAGTTTATCATTTCCACAAATTCTTGTCATTTAAGTAATCATTAACTGTATAATAGGCTTTTGCCATTAAATAATTTTTAACATGTGTTTTAAATTTAGGCATTGGTAAATCAACAAGCTTTTGTGGTAACTTATTAAATATTTTAATACTCATTCCTACGAATGAATTACCAATCTTATGAAGTCTGAGATGTGGAACTATGTGGATATTTGTTAGCTTTCAACAGATGGAAGATAACATTATAGTGAAATGGGTGAGTATTGATTGAACAAGTAGAAAGTAACAATAGTTTCCAACTATTGTTTATTATCAATAGTTGAAAATGATAAATATAAACTCTTGTTAAGTTTAGGCTCGACCGAAGTCATACCACGGCCTCACAGAAACCCGGCGTGAAGTAGCACTGTGCTGTGTTTCGCCGCGTTAGTGAGGGTAGTCCACTCTGGGATAGACTCTGAGGGTAGACCCTCAGTCCACATGTCCCCCAAGGGGTTTTTAAAGGTTGGCAGCTCACTTGTGTGCAGTCGCGGGTGTCCATGGGTGGTGGCAATCGCTTACCAATCCCCGGATCAGGCCTCCTATACCCTCACTCCTCAAGTCCCCCGAGAAAGGGGGTTTTAAAGTTTGGCAGCTCACTTGTGTGTTGTCGCGGGTGTCCATGAGCGCGGCGGCAATCGCTGATGGTAAGCGATTGCCGCCGCGCTCATATTTGTAAGCCAAGCCCAACATTTGTACGCGAAAAATTGATTCACGCTAAAAGTGGCCGCTTTTGGCATTAATAAATTTTTCGCGTACAAAAACGGACCCAACATTTGTGCATGGTTATTTAATAAATAGTATAAGTGTTTGCCGAGAGGTTGTAACGCCGAAATTGTTAAAAATAGATCCGGTTTAGTAGCTAACAATTAAAAACGAATGGTGTCGCTAGTTAGGGCTACCCGTCGCCTTAGTGAAGTTATCCTTTTACTGAACGGGTAGAGTTAAAAAATAGGTATTTATTCCCTTTGTACTACGATTATTATCTTTCTACGTGGGATGAAAGCTATTAATGAAAATGGCAAGATGTTAATGGGTATCTCTGGTTAAATAATCTTATAATCTTCTGTAAAATTATCATTTCACTTTACAGTCTCTCAAGGCCTGGAAGATATTTTTAGAATTTTAATGAAATATTAATGAGACACAATAGAGAGCATCCGGTGGTTTGCAGTAAAAGTGAAAAGTTGAATAATATTTTCTAATAACTGGTTGAAACTATTTAGATATATTTTTTTTAGCCAGACTTGTTTGAAATACTTTTATAAATATACCCTCCTCCGAGATAGGTAGCTCAAGCACCAGTGTTACAGATATCAGAATCAACATTGGGATTACAAATTGGGATTGGGCACTTGTGACTCCACGTGTTGCCGTCGCGGGTGTCCATGGGCGGCGGAATTGCTTACCATCAGGTGATCCGTCTGCTCGTCTAACTTTTCTTTTGTAAATACATACTTATAAACAAAGAAAACACCCAGACCCAATACAAACAGACATGTTTACATGCACACAAATGTTTGTACTGTGCGGGGATCGAACCCGCAACCCTTGGACCAAAGGCAGCGTTCACTACCACTGTTCCAAACGGGTCTATCAATATATGTGATAATAATCGATGTATGTGATGTTGTGAAATATTTATTTAATATCAAACTTTTACTCCGATCATGTAGAGTCTGATTCTAGGGCAGACGTCAAATACATCATTGTAATCACCATAATACCAGTAAATTGACCAAAACTAGGTAGGTACTTGTGCCGTGTGGTCCCCGGCAGAGTAGAATAGGCCACCCTCACTCTTACCGAGGTGTCGTAAAAGGCGACTAAGGTAAAGCTGCTTGCATGATCATCAGCACCCAGAGATGGAAAACTCTGCATTTATATCAAAACCCTCGCCAACCCGTCTGCCAAGCGTGGTGAGTATGGCAATTACCCCTCATGTGATTGAGGGAGGCCCGTGCCCCAGCAGTGGGGACTTAAATGGGCTGATGATGATGAATCACCAGATCCACCAAATCCTGGACCATGGTGCAAACATACCCCAGGGCCCGAATCGACTCGAAACTTGCTGGGAGTCATTTTGGTTTGTAGGCCACAGGTATATTCTGGTTCGTTAATGGATGGTTTCGTTTTAGGCCTTCAACAGTGACAAGCTGAGATGACACATACGAGTACTTCATTTTGAGTCTGGAAGTTGGCGGTCTTGTACCCCCGTGCCTTAAGCTGTGGGTCCTGCGCCCGATCTCTCTCCAGTCGTGTCACACTAGTGTCCCATCGGAATATGAGGGTAAGGGAATAATAACACTTTTGTTTTGCGTACACACTTGAGCACTATAATATATCCTGCGAACGTGGCTCATCGTTGAGATTAGCCGCTAAAGATAGATATTTCCTTTATACTTATTTATCCTCAGAAACGCCCCATCTTCCACGCACGTTCTTCCTAGACGATTTCTTCTTGCTCAGGAAATCTGCAGACTGTATCAGCTGTGATGATACGTTAGTATATGTGTGTGTAGGTATGTCTGTGTATCTTTCAAGGGATATTGTTCCCTATATAAGCATGAGGCTATATGCATCTTCCATGTATTCCATTTTAGAAGGACACCGTTTCAGAAGTCCTTGAGGTGGTTTGTAAGCTCTGTTGTCAGAGCTACCACAAAAACACAGAATTTAATAGTTGCACGTTTTGAGATGCATGTAGTTTCATACTTTAATAACTTGGAGTGAACAACTGCATACTTTAAGCCATGATTTTTGAAAAACCAATAGTCAAGAATTAGAATTCCTACTATACTCCTTTCGCTTTAGCATGATTATGGGTGACAGATGTCAAAACCTGTACATTTTCCACGTTTAGTCTCTTTCTAACGTGTGACTTACGTATAACTCTGTCCTGCTGTCACCGATATCATGATAAAGCGAAATGACTATAACTATTGTTCAAAATTATGAGATACGGTATTATTCATAAACGTTCTTTAAACCTTTGTTAACTGAAATGGTAATAAAGCAGATTACATTCTTTTTCGAAAATTTAGTGCGGTTTTTTTTTATTTCAAACGTCATAACTGCTTTATAAACCGTTTAAGTCAACAAAGGTGTATTTAACGTTTATGATAAAACCCTAAGTATAAACTTGACTCAGAGAATGCAATTGTTGAACCTAATTAAGTGCCATCCTACATCGAGTTTTTGTTCTGTTGTTTTTATAGTGTCTGAGGTCATCAAGGCTACTGGAGGCATTAAGTCTTCCTAATAGATGTTATGCAATGTTTACTGTTTTACCTATAATTTCGCCTTTTGCATAATGTTGATAATGATGTTATAATCAATGTTGTGATAATGATAACTCTTCTACAATGTTCTGCATCATTACTCTAAATGTAGGACTCGTGGCAGGCCGTGTCATAGGTCTGTACTTAAGTCAGTCTGACACTATTCTTAGGGTTTACAGTGTGACAAGGCTCTTTTGGCGACAAAAAATTGCATCGACAAATGGATTTCGTATGATTTTTTTCCAATTTAAGAGCAATTTGATTGCCAAAATAGAGTTGGCACACCGTTAGAGTAGTTATTTCTATGTGAAGAGGTATACCTATCTACTTGGTAGATAATTAGAACATTTTGTAAGAGTCATTAAAGTTAGAACATAAAATTTAAATACTGGAGGAGCATTATTTAAAATATGCACAACTACTTTAGGTATGTTGTTATGCAATTAATTCTCAATGAATTGAGTATTTCATGTAGTTACCCATTTAATCCTCGAAGCCATTTCAATGACTATTTACTCAACATTATAAACCTTCCTTTGAGTTAATTCCTTTAATTTAGTTGCGTTATATTGAAACGGAATTTAATCGTAATGTACTGTTTTCATAAAGTCTTGCTCCATTTTGTCAACCTTCACTATTTCTGTACGTGTAAATTCTGTAACTTGCGATTCAGGCCACTGGGTCAGAGAGCAAAGAAAGATAAGATTCACTTCGATACGAATTTAATTTTTATAATACATTCATGTCAGGTAATAAAATCGTCCGCTCAGCGGAAAGGTACATGGACATAATAAATTAGCTTAATTCTAAATCAGTCTAACAGTCGCGCCGAGCGCACATCGACTTAGCCTAGTATCACAGATGAGTAGAGCGGTGGGTCGCGGGGCGAAGCGCACGCGGGGGGCGCGGGCCGGGGGCGGCGGTCACTCGTCCGAGGCCGACGACAGCTGCGTGCTGCCGCCAGAGCTGAAGGAGCCCCTGCAAGCGGCCGCCTCCGTGCCGTTTCCCGCCGTCTGCGCCTCCCCCCCGCCGCTGCCCGGGGACAGCGTCCGCAGCAGCTCCAGCGCAGCCCGGGCGCGCTGCCCGTCTGCCGCCGCCGCAGACGCTGCCCCAGACGCACGCTCCCAAGCATTCTTCTCCGGCAGCAGCAGCCGTCTCGCCTCTCGCTGCACTCGTCGTGAGCGCAGCGCGAATAGGAACGGCGATACAGCAGCTGCCAGCAACAGCAGCGCCAACGCAGGCGTGCGCACACACTCCGCCAGGCCGGGCACCGCGGCGGACACTACTGCTGCCACCGCGTGCGGCACGTGCAGCATCACTAACGCACCCGTCAGCAGACCCACGCGCGCCGCTCGAGATTCTTCCCTATACCGAAATAATGAAGCGTTTGAAATGCGGCAACGGATCGACGTTATCCTCGACCCGTTGGTAGACGGCTGCGGCGTGCGCGGGTGCACAGCCAGCAGAGGAGCAGCCAACGACGGAGCTGAGCTCACAGCCGGCAGACCTTTTCTGAGATCCTCATTCGATTTTCCTTCTTTTCGCGAGTTGCGGAGACTGGCGACAGATGGGCATCGGAGCGGACGCTCAGGTGGTAGCAGGAAGGGCCCGAATTTCCGATCGTTCTCCCCAGATGCACCGTTCTCAGGTACATCTGGGACATCAATTCTTAGAGTAAGTCCCTCGGCTTCTTCGACTAGTTCTGGTAAGTTCGCAGGAGGTTCGTGCAGTTGAAGAGCGCTGGCTCCATGCGCTCGGGCTCGGAGGCCCGAGGAGCGCGCAGCGCGGTATATCCTCGCGTACATGACACAGACGATAGCGGTTGGACAGATGACTCCCAAGATTAAGTACACGATGTAGTAAGCCAGCTCGACTCCCTGAACGATGGGCTCGAGTGGGTAGAAGTGGCGAAAGACAGCGATGGCCGCGCGGATGGTGGCGGCGCTGGCGGCGGCCAGCCACGTGGCGGCGCAGAGGGCTGCCGGGCGGCGTTGGAAGAGGCGGGTGTGACAGCGCAGCGGGTCAGTGACGGCGTGGTGCTGATCCAGCGCGATCAGCATGACGGCCAGGAGAGCTGCAAGGCTACACGCCGAGGCCGCGGCGTCGCCGGCCTCCACCCACGAAGCTACGTCCTCCCTCGCAGAGTGCTCGCCGAACAGAGCGGGCGCAAGCAGGGAGGTCGTCAACAAATTCGTCGCCAGAAGGTTGATGACAAACCTGAAACAACAGAAAACATCGATAAGTACACGTGTTTACTCTGTGTCGTGTTGACACGTCCTCAGGTGGTCTAGAGCGGTCAAATGAGGCGCAGTTTACGCAAGGTTGACTGTAGCAAACGTGGGTATAATTTCCAATGGAAGTGACAAATATTGCGGATGGAATGGTTTGTTTGGTTTGATTTAATGGTAATTAATTTGCCGCATGTGGACTGGTTGAATTGTTTTAACTCATGCGTGGTTTGTTTACAAACAATGTTTTCCGCTCCAAATCCTATGTCCACACGAACGGAAAATGTACCTAACCTTTGGACGGGACACCAGAGTGTTCTAGTTGATTCTTGGATCGTATCAATGTGTACAGCAAAGTACTAAAGTTAGCGAGTTTATGTCATTGTTGCTTTCACAGTCTAAATGCAGACTTAAAGAACTCTGAAAATTGATGGGATGTTTGTTCGTTAATTTTACCCGAGCCACAATACGTAGGTAAGCTTACTTGATTACGCATTTAAGTAAAATTGCTTTCGGAATTCATTTAGAGCCGGAAGCTGGTGTTGATTAAAATATTCATATCGTTACCGATAATTGCAACATGTTTCGTGTAAATTATAATAAACGAGAAATAGTTTGCAAATGGTCGATTCGGAAGTAAAAAGGCCACTGTGTAAGACCTAGAGGAACTGAGTCATAATGAATTATTTTGCAATTAATCCGCAATTGTTCCTTCGTTTTATCGTTTTATGATAAAACATGATTAGACTTTAATTGCTTCACATCTTAAGTGCCGTTAAATTATAATCGTTAAAACTTATAGGTAGGTCTGCTACTGATTAAGTGAACAAATATTATATTAAAATCATAAACTGGGCAATTATCGTTCTGCTTTAAAAGTCGTTAACCTGAAAACTGGCAATTAAGAAGAGCAGTAACACATGTTCAAGTGGACTGTTTTTGTGTTGTAAAAACCTTCAAACGTTCTACAAAAATAATACTGTTTACAATTTCAAAATGCAATTTTTTTTTTCATAAAAAAATGTAAACGTTAATACAACAACTGTTGCAGTTTTTATTACTGGAGAAATAACATAAATGGAACTAATTAAATAATTTGCGAAAGGGCATTCTCAGTGAGAGTAAAATTCATTGAGACGGAAAAACCTATAACTATAAATAATATTAGAAAACATGCGCCTACCGTATCAAAAGATATGATACGCGAATGCATGCAAAGATCAAGACACGAATGCAAGATGTCTGCGATACTTCCTTGAAAGTGTTCGTCAACATCTTTTACATTGACTAACATTTCAACCTTCACGTAAACGCATTTTGTTTGGGTTTGAAAATATCCATCGTGTGGAAGATATTTTGAATAATTTCATTCAACAGAACTGTCGAAGTCGATATCTTTTAACAGAAATTTTAAATTTCGAATGTGTTGTTTGTCGAAGGAGCACATCTCTTTTATCACCCTAATATCGTCGATATTCTGGAACATAAGCGTTGAATTTTTTAATGTTGTCTTTATTTCACCGCCAAGGGAAGGTTGTTCATAAAACTTCCGGAGGAATAACAAATTTTCATGTTACTAAAATCTTATATTGTTAAAAACGTAAACACCCCGAAATGAATGAGTGCGTTATTGAAAAATGATCTTGATGGGAAAATAAACTTTAAAACGCGCGATGAAGATAATGTTTCGTAAACTTTAACTATGGCATCATATGTCGTTTGGTTTATTTTTGTTTATTCGGAAATGGGTTCATCTAAATCACACAATCAGTTATTTGCTGAAATTTGTAAACCAAATCTCATGTTTTAAACTCAAATTAATTATTATCTCCAAAAAAATTTTTTGAAAATCAACCAGCCACTTTAGGACATCAAGTCAAGGCAATAGGTTAATACTAGTATTCTCGAACAATACTATTGTTCACTGATCAGCACTTTAAAGAGGTATGAGATAAAAACATTCATACTGCAGCCGACATCGAAGACCTGGCCGAGTTTCCATAGCAACTTTATGTCATGGCCATCCTTTATTAATAGACACCATCCAGAATGTTCCTGGCTGTCCATGTATAAGTGATACACGCCCTTGCGAATACATAAGATGTGACATTGAGCGTTCGACCTTCACGCATAACAGATAGCCATTTGAAAATCAAATCGTTCGCTTAAAGTTGCACATATTCGTATTTTGCATGCATTTTTTCTTCTGTAGGCGGAATTGTTTTTGCAATCGTCGTGAATTTATGAATTGTAATTGTATAATTTTATTATCAAGGACCATTGGATTTGCTTTCGTTAGTATTGTTAAAATATGTAGTATTAGCTCTTATTGCTTAAAAAATATTTTATAAAAATTCAAAAATTACTACGAAAGTTGTAAACACAACTATTGCATCACCTCTTACATCATTAGCAAATGGAAAAAACATATCATCTTCATGTATATATTCGAACATTTTCCTTTAACTTTTACGCTCTTTAATGGTATTATTATAAGTATAACTATCTTGGCGAAATCGAATTCAAAAATGGTAATGTCTCGATTGGATATGGTTTGATTGTATACTAGTGACTTTGCAAAATTTATCATGTCTATTGTAAACCTAACGGTGACCATAACCGCCAGTACAAAACAACAGACCGGCAGTTTTCGTAAGTATGTCGAGGCCGGTGGCAGCCATGAGTGGAGCCCACATTGCGGCTTATAAGTGCATAACCTTAGCTTTTGCTCTTCCTAGCTTTATATCCGTTAATTTTAATTTTGATGCTAATTTAAGGATGGAAGATGTTTTGTTTACGCTAATATCTGTTGCCACTTGCTTATTATCACCTCATTGCCTTATTTGTATTATTATTATTTGCAATACTTCACCATTTGCACATACTCTTCGATAAATGTATAGTGTCCAAAGGGCATGCCTAAAATGTGTTATCTACAGTATTTGTTTGATATCTCTCCATACCAATCGGGTAAGGATTTGATAAAATACTTAATATTATACAGATACGATGCAAAAGCATACCGGTTAATTCTCACCTTGGTTTAGTATTTCTGTGCATCATCACCTTTCGGAAGTCTAAGCATTAAAATCATGTTTTTTAATTCAAAAAGAGTCAAGGCAAACATTTTATTAAAGAATATTTAGAACAATTTGTTGAACGGAAGCAATTCATCTATAATATTTTCAAAGTATACTAATACTATGAACCTTAGTAAATTAGATGACCTATTTTATTTCTATTAAAATTAAGCTATTTATTTTTCTCATATCGATGAAAACTCTTCAAAATAAAACCTCGTCATTGATCTGTCATGATGACCAGGAAGTGACCATGTCAGTTATCGAGACGAAGCGAAATATCAACGCCAAGTCTTTTAATGAAGGAGAAAAGATTGATATACTGGAAAAATACTCCTTGCCAACGGCTATAAATAAAAATATTATGATTGAGGTGATTTTCGTACATTTGTTAGTTTTATTAGCTATTATTATATAGTGACAAATTGATGTCATTTTCTTTTAATAATACTTTTAAAAATGAAATTCTAATAATAATTTGAAGACTTATTCACATTTTCATGTTATCAATCGATCTTGAATTCATTTACACATGACATCTAAATAATAATTATAGGACATCTTATGTCTTAAATTATTTTAAACGTTACAAATTATTATAACTTTCGAATTCTTATTGAATTTTCAACGGGATTCATTAACCGACAATGTTATATATGTATATATTTAAAGGTCATGTTAGGTAACAAGATATTTATAAATTTACCTCCTGAATTTCATTGAGGAATGTTTGTGTACATAAGCCTTAGTATTTGTGTGTGCTTTATTTAGTAATGGTAATGCTATAAATTTCATGGCAACACAAATATTTGGGTACTTTAGCGCACAATTACTACTAAGGTCGAATTATGCAAGAAGACCTTTTATATATACGCATAGGTTTTCATTATGTTTACCTATTAACTAAAACACACCACTAGAAAAACAAACCAAATGAAAATGTTATGATAGCATGGGTGAAATTGTGCTGATTGGCAGATCATTATTGATGTACATATTTTAAAATATTTGATCATCATTGGTTAAATTAAAATGAATCATTAAATCTACTTAATTATTATAAGTTAATGTTATCTATCAGCTAGCAAATTTGATGGTAAAAGTAAGGATATAGGTCTATATATATTCACTGGTATATGACAATAAGTACTAAAGATAGGGACGGTTGATGTATTTTTGCATTAAAACAGCTAAAAACTCCTTTCTTTGAGCTTCCAATGTATTGTCGGCACATGCATTCAATTCTAAAAATAACTGACCCGTTTCCCGTCAAAAAGTTGCATCAACTGTTTTGATTTTATTTTAAACCACTTCAAGTCATGCTTAATCTATATATAGAACAAATAAGGTATATTTCTGAATATTTAAAACGAGGTAGAGGATAAAAAACATGAACATAGCTAGGTCGGGGAAACCCACAAACGTAGCCGTCTCTTTTCTAACCGGTTTGGTTTGAATTACCGTATCAACTCTATATTAGTGTTTTCGTTTGTCGATACACGTTTTTATGTAGACTAATCTCTAATCGACAAATCAGATAGTGATGACGTGACATTTATGATATCCTGTTATATCCATAGGTACTAATACATATATTCGTTTTTAGGTTTATTGTAGAAATTTAGCGGTAACATTGCATTGATGTGGATTAATACTAAAGTTTGCCTATAGATTATGCAAACTAGGAAAAATAAACTAAAACTTAATACCTAAAAGCTTTTTTTATGAGTGGTATGTCCCAATTCTGTTTCTAAGTTAAGTTTGAATTTAGATGACATACTTTCGTAGCTTTCTGCAACAGCTGTTGGAAATTTATTTACTGACCCAACTGTTTGACGCAGTGGTCTAAAATTTCCGTCCAATCGATAAATACAGGCCTTGCTCGACCCATACTCCATATATCATCATCTTTATTTCCTTTAAGAGAACCAGGTCAGCTCGGTCCCTAAGACTAACCGGCCGGTTTAGGAAGTAGGTCGCCTATTCCCTACGTTATGGGTTCACCTGTTGACATGACCGCATTGTGGAGAACGTACGCGGACCAATAAGTTGTGACGCGATAAAAGAAATAATTTTATTATTGTGCAATTTCACTCGAATGAGCCAGACACTGAGTGGGTCCCAAATATAGACCAATCGAGTTATCAAAAAGTCTTATTCATTTAATATAGCTCATTTACGGCATCATATACACAAACGTAAGTTCGGGACTTATCTTTCACTAGTGAGAAATTAGCCATGTAACTTTACCAGAGCTTCAGCCCAAATGGCACAATTACTGATATATTTTATCTGATAGTAGTACAATAAATTCCATAGCGTTGACTTGCCCAATATGGTCTCTATCATAAGAAAAGCATAAGATACTCAACTAAAATTGGCACGCAGTCCTATCACTCACTACCAATAAGGGCTAAGTGGTCTTCAGTTTACCTTTCACGTTTATTAGTAACCTGACACGGTTATGGGTCGTTTGTAGAATTCCGCTTCTAATGAATTGATAACGAGTTGCGGTTTAATGATCTGATGATAACTGATAGTAGGATCCGTCTGATGGGACGTTTGGTGACGATAATGATAGAATTGTTACGCATATTTAGAATAATGGAAACGGGGTTTTTCTAGAAGAATAACCTGGATACGTTGATGATGACGATGTTGGTAATGATGACGAAGTTGTCAATATAAAAAAGCCACACAATTATGTTACTGCAGATTAATATATATAAATGTCTATATTGTGAGTATTTTGTATAATAATATTACATCACCTATCTGTATAAAATAATTTTCGATCGCAAAAGACTTTACTTTACTAAAAGACAGATCTTTCAATACTCATCCGGTTTTATTTGCGTATTTGAATAACTAAGCACTTCTTTTAGTTCATATTTTTATTTCTCTTTATTCGATTTTATAATTTCTGATTCACATTTGCAATCTGCTTAGTAATATGTTTTTATTTAATCAATAGATTGAAACTTTATAAAAGTTAGCTCACCAATAAAGAACAGTAACTGAAAATACCTAGAATTTAATGATGAAAAAATACTAATAGTAACATTAACTAGAAAGTACAAATATGGAGTGGAATATTTTGACCCAGACACAAAGTAATTGAACGCATAATATGAATCCTAATAATTATTCTACCACAAACATTGTTGAAAACCGCACTGTGTTTCATTCTATTTAAGACAATCAAGGCAATCGGGTTTTCAATTTAGTTGATAATGTGAACATTGAAATTGTAAATGAGACTGAAAAAAGACATAAAAATCAGTAGTAAAAAGTGATAAAATAAAAGCAACTATAAAATTTGTATTAGGAAACCCCTTTTATTTTTAGAGAAAAAACCATATTGAGATTACATTTTAAGGTAATAAAATATATTATTGCTATTCAACTATAATATCTACTATACCTACAATCACGCAAAGCAAGGTGTATTTTGAAATACAGCTTGCATTAACTGCAATAAAAACATAGGTACTTAAAGACAAATGATTTTAAAACAGTGGTTTCAAAACCAAGCATCTAGGAAGTAAGGCTTAACACATACCATAATATTAATAACGAATCATTTACAAGACAATGGACAAGTAGTACCAACGCATGACGGTTGGTTAATTAATAGTACCACTTAAGAACTGCAGAATATAATTATAGTTAACACAATCATTGGTGGGAGTTTAAAGGATTTTCCGCTTTTATGCACATCCGCCTTCCTTCTAAAACATACCATTTGACGTCACTAAACGTTGTTGACATGTGTCAAATCTTCAAAAATTTTGGTCGCGTCCTTTTAGTCCGATCCTTTGTTTTTAAAACTTTCTCTTTAGCTGTGATGTCATTCGTTTAGAAGATTAAAAGTAATTCATTATTAAGATATTCTACTAAATATCAAGTTTGATATATAAATATCAATGTTTACGTAATAAAACAGCAACGAAGACAAATTAGTATATATTTCTCGAAAATATTTTATTTATAAAAAATTATAAAAAGTAAAATTAAAAAATGCTAAAGACGGATATTTGAAGCGATTTTCTCATCATTATGTTCATGCGTATATAACCTTTGAATGGGGCTTACTAAACAAATTGGATCATGGCTTTACATTCTATATTATCTAAATGTAACGCCGGGGTGGTAAGTACACTATAAGTACCATATATTAAAAATAAATTAGTGTTACATTCAAGAGTCCGTTAGGGATATTCCTTATCCGTCCATTACCTTCTCAACGATAAATATGTAGAAAACAATAGTCACTCAACCTTGCTTCTAAAGGATTATCGGCATTTTAATATTAATGCTCTCAAAGTGGAATCTTATGGAAGAATATGATATCTTGGATAATGAAATTCCAATTGAGGACTTGGCCGTATTGGATTTGCATCTCAACCTATTTTTTATGCAAATTAAAATCGACATCTTGTTATTTTTATTGATTTTTTTTATTTTATGATACGATTGAGAGCCCGTTTTTAATTTTAATTTCAATTTTAACTAAGTTTCAGTTCAAAGCACGCTTACACCTTTATACATTTCCGTTAGTCATATTTATCGTCAGTTTATTACAACGCCCGCATGGTAAAAAAATGCTTCGAAGTTCATTTCTTATGACAGACTTTATATTGCATAATTTCTCTATTTTTGCACCGTTTAATTAGTTTACATCTAGGATAAGTTTTCTGCAACAGATTTTTTCTAATTTTATTCAGCTTTTTACTTATCCAAACTCAAACTTTTCCTTCTCTTTAAAGATCTATTCGTCTTCTACAATAGGCTTAAGGAAGATTTTAAATTATTTGTTTAGGTTAGGATTTGGCACCTGGCTCTATGACACGAAATTAGTAGCCTATATCCTATCAATGCTTACGTATTGTTGCAAGACAATAGCGAATGACACGTGTTGTAAGGTTTGGCGAAAATTAGCCATTACCATGGTAATGAGGCTCCAAAATGTCAGTAGTGGGCTAATTACAGGCTGCTGATTGACGTAAGTACGTAGTTGAAAACTCGGTTCAAATAATGTTGATGGCATATTAAGTAATGACAAAAAAAGTATAGGTTACCTCTTATTGCAACATTTTGGACCTGAGTGCAAAACATTTATTTAGACACCTGGATATTAGGTAACTGTATTTATTTGAATATAGAGATTTATGAATTAACTGAGGTAAATGACTTGACTTTCTTGAAGATACAAACGAAAATGATTGTAAAGTTGATAAAACCACAATGACATTAGATAGAAGCAGGAAACAAGATGTGTGAAATTGTAAATTGTAGAAAGTAAAGAAACGGTACGTGTAACACCACCACCACACATAATTCTTTCAGGAATAACAGTTACGTAATGTATCAAAGAAGAGATAAATGTAACAAGAAACGGTATAATAACTGGACTTGACATTGACGTAACTGTTTCCTAATAGAGCTTTGCAGTTAGTTGTATGTTTTTCTCATCTCCTATTATAATCATCATGTAATACTCCAGTAACTTTTTGTGTTGCTTGGTGATAAACTCATTAAGATAAACATCAAAAGGATTTAACTCGCCACACCGGTCAATAACCATTAAATTAACGTGTCTCTTCGATCACTCGACATTGGCATAGTTATTATGTGTTAGCCGTAGGCAACACAGTAGCAGCCATATAAAAAAAAAAAGTTTTTGTGTTCCCCATGATTTCTAATAAAAGAAAATCACTAAAAATTCTGGTAAATACAAGCAAAAACCTATAAACTTAGTCACTGGGAAGATACCACAAACATATAGAAATATAGTTGGGGAAAACCTTTTTGTTACATAACACAGAAAGATTTATCATGCGTTTTCCAAAATAGGCGCCCGGGATATACAATAAGTCATATTGATTAATGATATGAGTTTTTATGGCAAACCAATTAGTATCATAAATAGGTAATCCGCTTGCAAAAAGTAGCGATGAAAAACTTGACAATGTCTTATATAGAACAGAGTGGGCGCAGGCATATTATTAGGTCAAAGCACACTTCATATTAAAAAAGGTTTGCAATAGGCGGCATGGCAACACAAATGATTTGAAACGATGAGAAGTGACTCACTTTTATTAACTGAAATTGATGAAGATATAACCTTCAGCGAGTGTATGATAAAACAATTGGCGGAAATATTGACGAAGTGAAATCAGACAGACAAAACAGTAGTTAATAATAACGAAAATGTAAAAAGTCATTGACAGTAAAAGTAATTAAATATAATTCTATTCTGCGTGTCATTGAGACGTTTACATCATTAATTTTGTAGAGTTTGCTGTTGTAATTAGCATTTTCGAATTTTATTGAAAATCTGTAAATAGACAAAATGACAAACATTTGAAAAATTGCAGAAGACAAGAAACTAAAATAGATATTCATGTTGAAACGAGGCAAAACTCAATGAACTTTCTGTTAACTAAAATACATTGGCTTCAATTGAAGTAAATGTTTATTTATTGTACGATTTCGTGCAAACACTGCAGATAAATTAATCTTTTGGTCACACAAACAGATAACGTTTAGTAGGTTTCGATTGTAGTGACTCTGAAGTTTATTGTTGTATTGAATTTGATCAGAATTAATGAATTTTCGAAAAATAAAAAGGTCTCCAAGACATTAATGGGAGACATCTGTCCTGGCTGAATGTTTTAACCTTCAACAGTACAAATAATAATGTATGATACTTCTGAAGAATACTTGGTCCGGTGTCCCTTTCCAATGACTAAAACGCACTGTAAATCATTAATAGTGGTCTTTAGGTTTCCTGTCACCGGGGTTTTTAAAAAACGTAATGACTTTGTTAACTTTAAGAATCCCCTACTATCAAATATTCTGTTTGGTCGATAACAAACCTAACCTGATTTTAATTATTATGACAATTATGTTATAATTAATAGACACGCTTCACAGATAATTGGCCTTGTGTAAGTACAGACGATTATTTAATATAACGAGAAGAAAAATATATAAAACGTAGACATAAATATTTTTCTGGATAATTCCGTAACAAACGATTTAATTTGGTTTCATATGAAAAATAATAAGCAAAACTATAGTAACCTTAAATTATAACTATTGGAACTTATATTGAATGAACGATAAGAGTTTTATTTTCAAGTAGAAATAGAAATAGGAATAGAAATTATTTATTTAGCACACAAAGAATATAACACAATGCTTAAAACTAGACTTGTAAGTACAACTTAAATGTGCTAAAAAGGTTCCCACTCAGCATAATGTCGTGGTTACCGGAGCAGGCAACCTCGACGCTGATTTTCAGTGGTCACCATGAAGAACAAATTAGATTATTTTCTCTGTATGTATAAATAAAATAAATAAAGTTTCCATTTACCAGTAAGATAATGATCGCTACACTGGCGATTGCATTAAATAATTAGTTCCAGAGTACATGCATAAAGTTCTATTACTTCAGCACCCCTAACGGATAGCTCCTTGTTCTAGCCATTGGCACCATTTTCATTGTCCGGCACTTTTACAAACTGAATGTCCTTTCCACCTTCTTTAGCCTGACCTTCATTCTCCCGAAACGTAAAGGATACCCTTTCTATTAGCAACTCATTGTTTTATTTCGCGTCGCCATTGGAATCGGCCTTCAGCAGTATCCACATTGAATAATCATTACTCAACCATTTTGAAACAAAGGTATTGAAATTTCGACCACAATATAAGGAAGCATTTTCAATTCAATAGGTAACGCTAGAAATCTTGTCACGTCTATTGGTTATCTGCATCAGGAAAATCCCCTTTTATGAACATTGTAGATACGACGTTTTCCTTCTGTTTGATTTGGTTATTATAGATAGTAACTAATAGGCAGATGCCTATTTATTGTTTATTCCTTTTATAGGTAAGTGTACATCTCAATAAAGCATATATAGCACGTAGCAGCACAGGAAGTTTCTATGAGCACTCCTCCTTGCTTGTACAGTTACCAGAAAAATGTGTCAAACATTTTGATAGATGACAGCGTTGTAACAGAATAACTTATGGATACTGGCATTAACACTGTGATAACTGACAAACGCACACATGGGTTAGGTAAATGCATGGTTATTCAATATTTCTGTAGTCATCGAAAATAGACAGTGTATGTAAATAGATACATAATACTGTTAGGAGCATAGATAACAAATACGGTCGTTATTTGTTTGTTATATAAAATTGTATTCGTAAACAAGTCATAGAAATAACTTAGTGCGAATTTAATAATATATGATTGATTCTTCCGATGTGACAGCTTATGATGATTTGTTTTTATTTTCGTCAGCTATCACTTTTAAATAAAAATTGTTATTAGTAGTCATAGTAACTAGAATCCTTCTTTAGATTACAAGTACCTAGGTAAAATGCTAAATGCTACAATGGAAAAGCAAAGCTGATATTAAATCTAAATAGATTATATACTAAATCCCGATTCTATCAATCATTATCAGAGAATAAACTATAAAGGTATAAAGCTATGATTGTATGGATTGACAGCGTTTATACCTTAGATTTTTTCTTGGATAAAGATCGGTCGAATCAGGTCTTAGTTTAAGAAACTTTGTCAACTTTATACTTCTCCGCAAAGAGTTGAGTAGACTTTTATACATTTTAAAATTCTGTTAACTCAGATGAAAAGGATTTGATTCTTCAAGGCGGCCAAACTGTTGTTAAACAGTTGATCAATCCGTCAAATAGAAAGGCAATGTTTGCTAACTGCCAGCGATTAGTCTAGAATCCCAAGTGTCATTCAACTAGGCAGGATTGGCTGAAGATTCTGATTAGCTGCCAAGTTAGTGCTAACCTCAGAAATGTCTACACCAGTGAGTCATATCATCAGTAACAATTGTTGATTGGTTTTAATTGTGATGCAGATTCTTATTGTTGCAATGAAATAATTAATGTTCATATAAGTTGGTATTATACTCGTAGCACAATGCATAGTCAGTTTTAAAAACAATGTCATTTCGGAAAGATATTTATAAGTAAGTAATAATTATTAATTATGTCTGATTGGCGATTGTACTCATATTTTATATCAAGGGGTCGCTTCAAAATTCGATGGCCGATTGTTGCTATAAGTTTTCATCATCTAGCGTTAAATCCCGATTGCGTCCAAAGCTTTCCTGCTATATAGGTACCACTTTGTCTTTCGCGATTGCTGTAGTGAGGCTTGGAATCCTTTACGATGACAAACCAGACCTTTTTGGTTCAACAGGTAATAATCTTAGGGTTTAGATACCATTTTTTGCTAACCTTAATATGTACACTTTCAACCCACACATTTGAGTTCATATCCATTAACCAGTAACGGAAGTCTAAAACACTAAATCGAGTTCAAACACGATTCTTTTTCGAGGCTATAATTAACGTAACAGAATATAGTGAAAGGAATCAGATGTTAAGTTAACAAATAACGAGCTTTTTGTAGACAAATGAAAAATGTGAAACGAAAAATCGATTAATAATCGAATGTTTACAAAATTATTCGATTAATTGATAATATTACTAAAATCCATTTTATTTATTTTTATTTATGTAGGTAATTGAACAATAAAATCTATCTCTCTTCTTTAAATAAAACGGACTCCCAGCGACATCTATGATTAGTAAAAAACTGGATGCAAAATAAAGTCAGATTTTAACCACACGATATTTATTAAAACATATCTATACAAATATACAAACAGGATAGTGAAGGGCAAGTCAATTAATACTTGAAAATAATTATATAAGTGACTACGGTAGTGTGTGTTTTGTTCCAATTATAATGTTCCTATTTACGAGAAACCGACTATTATAATGGTAAAGTCCCAGTATAAGTTCTACCCACTGCAGTTAAATACTATGACTCGTAAAGCAATTTTATTTTACATGTTTTTAGCAATGGTATGACGTAATGTGAGGCAGATCACCTACAAGGTGGACGGACAGTATCAAGTCTGTTACAAAGTGTTCCTTGACTGAATTTGCACGCAGTGCCACAAACAGAGAAAGATGGAGAAGTCTCGCTAAAGCCGCTACCCAACATACAGACAATCCATAACCACGACCACTCCGTCAGGAGTGTACGACTGAGAAGAAGAAGGAGATGACGTAATGTAATAATTTGACTAAGATATGACGTCATACCTTCTAAATATTGAAAACAAAATAAGAAGCAACTTTTTTTAAGATTAAATATTTTTTATTAGGTGTCCTCCATTTTTGTATCAAGAAAAAGGATTGGTAATAAATATAGAATTGATCTGATCTACATTATAAATAATGATTTTTGAGACTACATTTTTATTTGTTATGTATAGAAAACTGAAAAAAATAAAAAAAATATTCTGAACCTACTTCAGTTTGATCGCTTACCATCAGGTGACTCGTTTGCTCGTTTGCCTCCCTTTATCATAAATAAAAAAAAAAGTTTAGCAATAGTTTCTACATACAATTGATGATGTAAACATTGATATATTTACTTTACCATTTATTTGTAAAACGTTGGCAATAAATATTTTATTATTTATTTACTATTTCACAATTTACCTAGTTTTGCATAAATTACGGGCGGTTTTGGGACACAATGTCAAAAGAGTAGTGATGTTTTGTGGAAACAATACCGTGAAGGCTATATTCTAGTCACAGTCAAAACAAAGACGTGTCGGATTAAATAACGGAAGCGTCTGTGTGCGTGTGCGCAGATTGGAGGTATTTAGTAATGAAGTCACTTTGTCGTCTACATTGTAGAATGTCGTCAGACGCACAATTAAACTGTAATTGAAACATCATCATCATCAAGTTTTTATGTGATAGGTGGCAGACGAGCAGACGGATCGCCTGATGGTAAGCGATTGCCGCCGCCTATAGACACCCGCGACACCAGTAGAGTCACAAGTGCGCTGACAACCTGTTAACCCCCCTTTCCCCCGGATCGGGTCTCCGGTACCCTCACTCACGCAGCGAAATACAGCATAGTGCTGCTTCACGTAAGATTTCTGTGAGGCCGTGGTATCAGGTCGAGCCGGCCCATTCATGCCGAAGCGTGGCTCGACGGTCGACAATGAATGCACACAACAATATACCATAATGTTAAGCACATTTGATTGAATTGAGAAAATTTGACAGATTGTAGAAACCCGACGAGTAGAGACCACGCCACTAAAGTAGTCCCGTGAAAAGCACGCTTAATTATGTATGCTTATGTATGCTTTATTATGTCAATAAATTCATTCATTCATTCATTCATTCAATTCGTAATCAACATTCAAATTTGAGCTTTATGCTCATAGACACAAGGAATCTCAAATTTTACTTCCGTGTTTTTCCGTGGGGCTTCTTCCGTGGCGCGAAATCTATTTTCTTGACTTAATTTTTGATCTCACCTAGAGTCTTATAAAAATAGCTCCGTAAATAAGGTGGTATTGAGAAATTTGTAGACTATCGATAGTTGTTAGTGCAACACTAGAGGTGGTTTATTTTTCTGTCAACGACAATATAAACATTATTTTTAACCAGACTTTAAGTAGAACTATTAGGTAATTTAATAATCCTATTTACATATTAATGAGACAAATATTTTGCACGCTACTTTATCTAAAAATATACACTTCTGACAAGTTGTACAAATCACCTAACTATTTATTATCTATATATAGATTGGTGTAGGTACGTTAACGTTTAGATAAATCTTAGGTTCTAAAAACATGAATATTATTTTTTTTTTTTATTTATTTATTTAATATAATTATACGGGATAAACCCAATTACATAATTATACATAATCAGCTCTTATTGTATTTATAAACACGTATCAATTTTATTTACTAAGGACTTAACATTATCTGTAAATATGTCTAGTTCTGGATGCAATGTCAAGAGTGCGTTAAGCGTTATATTTGAATATTTGAATGTTTATATTTCGTTGTTATGTTTGTTTTTGCGTTGTGCGTTAATATTTATGCTAATCGAATTCCAAGAAGGGTTTATAAATCTTTACATTTTCTGAAATGTTTCTCTGAAAAACTTTTAGTATTACTTAGCTTAATCTCAATAAATTATATTAGCTATGCTTCAATGTTGTAAACTCCGCATATTTTAATACCAAAGGCATATTTCACGTGTTTACAAATTGTAACCCTTCCAGGCTGAAACGTCGTAAAAGCCATTTCAGCCAAAGTTGAAACGCCGTAAACGTCATTGTCAAAATGTCTTTTACGACGTTTTATCCTAAAGGGGTCGGTATGTTCGGTATTAAAGATTCGCAATTTGCAATAAGATATCTATCTATTGAAAATCATGTTCATTATCGAATACTTGTGGTTATGTCGGGCTCAGCCTTCACCTGAAAACATGAATATTACCCGAGACATGCTGGTGACCTAATTTCTCTTCGTACCACGTAAAGTGCATTCAGGGGTGTCAATTCGCGACCCAGTTTTTTCTGCGGTAACTGTATCTGCTTTTATTATTTTTATTCTCTCAATGTTTAATGCAAAAAAAATTGTATTTTCAAGAATATAAACGTATAAATAATATTATTCAGTCAATCATCAGTAAAATTTAATTACTTTTGCAGGTTAAAGCTGGCAGACGAGTAGAGGGATCACCTTATGGTAAGCGATTGCCGCCGCGCACGGACACCCGCAACATCAGTCGTGTCACAAGTGAAGTCCAAGTCACATAATGACAAAACACATTTTTTATATATATTTCAACTCCAAACATGGAATCATAAGTGTAATTAAGCTCTTTTAATAATAAAATGTTAGTAAATTTCGCCTTCCTATCATGTTTCAAATGTATTTGTGTCCATCACCCTAAGCGGCAACCCTAGCAAACTTCAGCGCATAGAAAACTAACGAAGAAATACTCCTTTGATGAACACTTTTATCTTTCATAACGAAGGTTATTTCAAAGCTTTCAATTATTTTTAATTTATGAGGCTATTATTTTCACTCTCTTTGCATTGCCATTGCTACTTAAAAGTAGATTTTACATGTCATTTGTTATAACATTTGATGTGAAAGTATGAAATTAACCTAAATATTGTCTTTATTACACTTTTATTGGATTTCTGAAGTATGCGAGATGAATAAGTAATCTAGATAAAAAGGTATCTAAAAATGTATCGAGTACTAGGTCACGAAATAATATGTATCTGCTAAGGATCAGTCACATTAATACATCTGTAAATCTACTTACAATACATTTTATTGTTCTTAATCAAAATATAAATTGTATGTACAGCCAATCAGTTGTACCAGCATAAGTAACACATATTTCGCAGTTTGTAGTTCTTATTCCGAGGAGAATAAGAGTCACTAGCTACGAAAAGTGTGCATCAACTTTTGCTATTGACTGTACAAAAATATTACCAACCTAACACATGTGTTGTATTTCCATTTTTAGCAGTAATGAAGTAAGATCTTCGGCCATCGACCTCTCATTGACTAATTGTTAATTCCCTATGTAAAAGAACTGGTCCTTATGTACAGTTACCTGTATGTAGGTAATCGGTTCCGGGTTCGATTCTAGAAACAGCTTTATTTAGACTTAGTTTGTTGAACGAACAGTCTTAAGTTAGACTTATGAATCACTGTGAATGAATGCTGTATACTAACGGGCTACACAAACACGCACACACGAGAACGTGTCTATAATTATTTTCTCAATTTTCTATCTAATTATTGATGTGTCGGGGACGGTTATTTATAAGATCATGGTGTGATAATTAAATTTTAATAAAAATATGAAAATTGTCTGATCGTAGTAGGTTATGTCCGTCAAATTTGAATTGGTTTTATCTAGGACTTATTTATAAACAACCTAAAAAAAGGGCACAGCGAAATGTTTTAACTTAAACCTTCTTAGGCAATTTAACACATTGTCTAAGCAAACCTTTTACCAATATTGGTTTAAGGTAGCCAGTTCTTTTAATTTTAGAATCAAAATAAATGCATTATAAATTGACGATCAAATTAAAAAAAACGTTTTAAAGCCGACCTTCACATACGAGGAAACATTCTACCAAATCGAAAAAAAAACAAATGTGTATATGATTTATTCATCTCGAAGGAATATTATTAACAATAGACCTGAAGTGAATGGTACTTTTTGTAATATTCACGAATTTGGCCTCTTTATTTATTTAGGATAAGATCTGTATTCGTAAACCTGAAAATTACTCATGGCCATAAGTTGGCAAAGTAAAATGAAACGTTCACCTCACATTCCGCTCTCAATCCTCGGAGATGCTAAGTGTTATCGCCTACCAAACCTTTGTTTACACACACATCCATTACAAATATTAAAAAACTTTATTTAACTTTTTTTTTAAATTAAAACTCATTGGAAGTTAATTACATCTGAAACAAAAGACACGTTATAAAAATACATGCAAAAAAAGAAGAAAAGTTACTTTCGGATTTCAAATTCCAAATTCAAAACACAACGAAAGATCTTTTTATAAGGACACTTTTTTGTCGAGTACATAAAATTAAATAGGTACTTTGAGATATCATCTTAAAAACATAGCATTTTATTAGTTTGTTCTCAAACTCCTTCCTGAAGGCAAGAGACTGAAAATGACAGGCCATTTAAATATCTTGGCCTACTTTCTACAGGAGTCGGACCTAGTCAAGGCAACAAGTTTATTTTTAGATTACCAGGAAAATGGGTGCCGTCTTAAACATTTAATTCTACGTCGCGCTGCAAATTTTTATTACTTTATTTATCTTGTTTTTTCATAAGTTCTTCGAATTTGATAGTTTAGCACCTTTATGATTCCAGCAGAAATGTTGGTTATATTTGCGTAATCATAACTTCGCGATTTTGGTTTGTTTTCTAATAATAAAAATAATTTGTGTAACAAAGTTTGACTCAGAATTCTTAGTAATGTTTTTCTAATTACTTTTTAAATACATAACCATAAACTCATTCCAGAATGAGTCAAAGTTAGTCAAGCTAAAACCAAATCCGATTGTTCTTTGATTGTTTACCCACGTAAATGGACTTAAAAAAATACGCCAAAGATTTTCCGCTAAAAATAAAGCATAAACATTTTTTGATAGATTTGACCCGTGAGTGTATTCCAAAAAAAGAAATCAATTTTAGTGAAAATTTTATATTTGGAACCGTTCCTAAAAAGTGTTTGCCTCTCAACAGACTATCATTCGAAACGCAAAATTCCCGCCAAATTGGTTAAAACAAACAGTTGCTTTTTCTTTTTAAATCAAGTACTTAGTGGCAAAGGAAACAAACCTACTTCACCCTTAGCATGCTGAAATGCAGTATAACAATAAATAGGTCAATGTGAGCACTAAATGCAGCGCAAGGCAATACCTACCTAGGTCCAGATGGCGTGCCGGGAAGACCTCGGCTGTTTGTTTGTTGGCCAGCTCTATGATTTACAATTTCTGATTAGATTAGGCTTTCGTTTTATTCTAATAGGAGTTTTAAAAGAAGTAAGTATTATATGATTTACATTTAGAATTCGACCAATTTTATTTTTAAATCTATGGTATACCGCTGTCATTCTATACAAATCTGACGTTGTAAATATAGATAGATACACGAATAAAAATTGGTCGAATCGGGATTTAAGAAAATAAGCAAGTTAAAGCTGTATCTATCCAGGATAAGAATTTAAGTTTTTTTTAAACTGCTATACATATTACAAAGCATTGTTTACCTCAAAATGCGAATGCGTCAGATATCATAAAATTTAGGTAAAAAGACATTTTTTAATCTTTGACCATAAACTTTGACGTACTTCATTATACCGTTTTGACGTACTGGTACCGTATGGACCATAACAACAACTAACAACTCGTGCGTAATGATACCTACACAAAGCATAAGGAAAGTTTCGATATCCATAACATACAGGGGCG
The DNA here is from genome assembly GCA_019059595.1 of Marasmia exigua. Lineage (NCBI taxonomy): Eukaryota > Metazoa > Arthropoda > Insecta > Lepidoptera > Crambidae > Marasmia > Marasmia exigua. The sequence goes on along the minus strand of CM032483.1, from coordinate 14,021,727 downwards.
TATTTACCTATAGTCCAGGGGGTGCGGTGCACCCGGGCGCCGTGAGTTAGAGGGCGCCGAGAGCCCCTCGCTACACATAGAGCCTCCACTAGTAACGCTCCGCAAGGAGCGGGCGCGAGTACTGATCGTTCTCCTCATCTTAACGTATGATTCCCAGTTGCGTCCAATGCTGTCGCTTCGAAGCCGGGGTACGCTAGGACCATGATACAGGATTCGAGATGTCTGATTATTATGATGACGCGACTACCCATAGGTAGTCAAACATGTTGTAATTATTTCATTGGGTTCGCGCATTTTGAAACAAGAGGGCGCCAGGTTAATAATTGCACCCGGGCGCTTCTTGGGCTAGAGCCGCCCCTGATAACATATATCTATAAGGTATTTGTATAGATGACTATAAATATACACATTGTAAACGTAAAAAAAATGTGTGACGCAAGAATTAAAATACATGTTCTAAAGGATATTGTTGTACCTAATGTGTAAAGACGGTTTGCTGTTTTTGACGTCATTCAGCTTTGGCTGAAAAATCTATATTTTTATTACATTCCGATTGATTGCCAGACCTAAGTTGTGACATGAGTGCTAATAAACTGACCAGTAGGGATGCACAAGACCGCGCGAAGTGGAGAAGTCGAAGTCGAAGAAGTAGCGTTTCTTCGACTTCTCCATGATGATGATGATGATGATTTAATATTTTTTTTATATGATAAGTTGCAGACAAGCAGGCGGATCACCTGACAATCGCTTACCAAGTGATCGTCGCCGCCCATGGCCACCAGTGTGTGACACCAGTGGAGTCACAAGCGCGCTGCCAGCCTTTAAACCCCTCTTTCCCCCGGATTAACTCACGCAGCGAAACACGGCACAGTGCTGCTTCACGCCGGTTTTCTGTTTTCTGTAGTTTATTGTTCAAATACCATAACCTCTTTCATAACAACAAAAGAGGTTTTTGACCAACAACAGACTGGAGTAAGCCGTTTTGATCGATTGTGAGATAGCCGTATGTGTTAAACCAGATTATCTACTGATATATTATACCCGTGAACCCAAATGATTATTTGTTAAATAAACAATAAGAATGTTCTAGTCTCTACAAAGAGTTTTGTACTTGCATCTTTCTGTCTAATCACTCACATTAACAATAATACGAAAAAAAACAGCCATTAAATTAATCTAAAAAAGTTTGACCAGTGGGAGAGCCACGCTTCGGCTTGAATGGGCCGCCTCGACCGGAGTGATACCTACGGCCTCACAGTTTCACTGCGTGAGTGAGGGTACCGGAGGCCCGCTCCGGGGGAAGGGGGTTTAAAGGTTGGCAGCGCACTTGAGACTCCACTGGTGTCGGGGGTGTTCATGGGCGGCGGTAATCCCTTACCATCAGGTTATCCCTCTGCTCGTCTGCCACCTTTTTCAAAGTCAAAATGCAAAAATAAGATCAACTAAATATTATTTTTGTTAAAAATGTTTTATTTATTATTTGATTTATTTAAAAAATTGTGAAAAATTTAATTGCGAATATTGCTACTCAAGGCAAAAATTTGTGGGACCACTTATGTTTGTTCAGAATCTAGGTGTTATAATGCCCATTCAATGGTATTTTATAAGTCGTGTGGTCCCCGGCAGAGTAGAATAGGCCACCCTCACTCTTACCGAGGTGTCGTAATAGGCGACTAAGGTAAAGCTGCTAGCATGATCATCAGCACCCAGAGAAGGAAAACTCTGCATTTATATCAAAACCCACGCTAACCCGTCTGCCAAGCGTGGTGAGTATGGCAATTACCCCTCATGTGATTGAGGAGGCCCGTGCCCCAGCAGTGGGGACTTAAATGGGCTGATGATGAATGGTATATTTCTGGTAAACTAATTTGATTTTTCTAAAATCTACCCACTGAATAAATAAACAAATTCTTTTATATACAAATCTCAAAGGCATTCACTACATTGCAATCAACGTTAAGGTCAATATTAAAACTGTATCAATATGTACTGCAATTAAAGCGAGGTCGGAGTATTTCCTCCTGCCTTAAATAATAGGCCCATATTGTGTAATCCCTTGGAATAACTTACATGGTCGTTGGCCATAGGCTGATAGGACGCGAAGGCATTCGCCATTAAAGTTGACTTTAAACTCGAAACAAGTTTGATTTTATGGTTCTAAAGAGTTGAATTCTATAGCTAAAGAGCTATAAGAACTTAGCTTTGGTAAGTAATGGTAATAAGGTATGAATTAAATCCACTTATGTTAGGGAACCATAAATCAATCAATTGTAATAGATTTTTACACTTTTGACCAGTTTTACCATAAATGCTCAATGTGAAATTAACCTGTCTTTCATGAAAATCCTTTAAGCTATTTACAAAATGTTGTTTAAACTCTCAAGGTCGAAAGAATACCGCATAGGCTGAGGTTTTTAACAGGCATTGTAGGCTTGCAAATTCTTTACAAAATATGACCAAAAGACATGTACTCCATTGCTCACGAACACTTTCTACCTTACTACCACATTTGGTACTTTCGTATTTTCTAACCTAAAAATGACGTGATATTGGCGGTTATTTTTGGGAACATCGAACGGTTAGGTCGCATGCCAAACGATTCTAAATTCAAAAGAATCGTGACTGGATGAATCGCATGATACGAACATAATTTTTATTCATAATAGGGTGGCATAAAGTTTCGACGTTTGAGTTTGCTGTTCTCATACATTTCATCAATAGAGCATTACTTTATCCATTCTAGCTAATGGTATTTGTCGTGTGCTACAAAAGTTACACCTAGACGTGTAAAAGCCGTTTTTATTAAAATATTTCAATCGTAATTTTGTACAAAAATTACGTCATAATTTCGAAATTTCCATGAACCTATATCAAATTATGATTTTTTTATTATAATGAAATTGTGGTCACCGTATATCAAAGTCAAAATCGTTGGCCTTCGGCCATAGAGTAAATAATGTGAGTATAATATCCCTAACCATTTGGTTATACGTAAGTAAACATAATTACTTTTTGAAGCCAAAATATTACAAAATACCTATATGAATTTTGAGCTTGAGTTTAACAATAAGCTGTCCATACCATTTCATCACATCGTAATTAAGGTTTTGAAATATTGTGGTTTTGGTAATAATAACTCACTGCCACGCCTAAGATCTCCGAACACGTTGCAAAAACTGCAGAAAATGATCTTCAATTATGGTTCAATAAACCTTAAGCTCATTTAGAAATCATTGTAATACATAATTTTTCGAAATTTAAAATTTTGTACTGCTTAATATCGCTTAAACTAATGCTCATTTTATGGACGTTTCTCCAAGTGAGTGTTAGCAACGAGATAAATGTTGTTTTTTTGTTCTGGCTTAAATTAGTCTGTGGTACTGGCCAGCCTTGACCGTGGACGCTCGTTCAGAAATTAACAGCTGAATATAACCGTCGAAAGTAATTAATTATCTTTATTATCTGTGATAATGAGCACATCGACGTCTTTTCTGTTCAGTTTTATGGCGCTAAAGTATGACAAGGATATTTTGGCAGAGGGTATTTACACCGGTGGTGTTGGAGTATTTTTTTGAGACTTGCCAAAACATGACGTTAATCATGTGACCCTTAGCTATTATATAATCTGTGCCCTTAGTAAAAAGAAAATATAAGTTCTAACTGTAATCTTCAGCCCAAACTTCAACATCATCGAAACTTCCGGAAGCGACTTCACTTCCATTTTATCCTTCGATCAATTTTGTCATAAGGATTTGAAACGTTGTAGTACAATCTGTTAATAAACTTAATGAAACTATAAATGTAACATAAATAGACTCGGAAATATATATTTTTTTTATTTCTAGACAAGAATATCAATAATAACCTTTTTTATCTGTTGTTAGGGGCAATGATAAATAAATAATGATGGAAGTTTTTATGAGAATAATTACATTAAAGCAAACAAATAAGAGAAAGTATCAAAATTTCCAAAACCAATGCTTACTAGATTTAAGGACTTTGTTCTAACTTCGGACTCTTCTCAGCATATCTTAATATTGATAAGGGTGTCGATGCAAGTTTGTTAAACAAAGTATCTCTTCGATTCAACCGCCATGATTCATAATACTTATTTTAGACCAAGCTTATTATAATAATAATTTATCTCCTCACACGCCCAAGTTCGTTGCCCACGTATTCATGTCAAAAAATACAAAGCACGTGACCACTAATTATTCTTCAAACCTTTAAAATAACTATTATAGAGCATAGACAAAAAGTCTTATTCCGGCTTTGAAACTTTTTATTATGACTCCGTCCATTCTGAGAAACAACGAACGATACAAAGAGAATATAATCTGAACCGACTTAATATCAAATTATGACAGTTGCCAACTGAACAGTCCGAATGACCTTCAAACGAAATAGTTTAATATTATATATTAAACTATCGTTGGATTATATCGTTTTTAACACTGCTATTGTGTGTCGAGTGCGTTGTCTCCTAACAACTTGCTTGGACCTAATAGAGTCTTAAAACCTGCGATTGCTTTTAGAGTGATATCCGCTGAATCCGTAGGTCGATAAAACGTAAAACACCGGCGTTTTATTGAGTGACAGTGACTTTGACTGACTTCGGCTGATGACTACCTACTTATTCTCAATAATTTACTTGACGTTGGCGGATTATCTTCGGGTAGAGCTATAATATAAAAAAAGTATTAGTTAAATCTGATTTGATCTAATTCTGTATAGAAACAATTCTATACAGAATTGTAAAGTAATAGGTAACTTATATTAGTGTTAGTAAGATAATCAAATCATGCACGATATATTTTCATTTTTTGGACTTTTTAAAGCTTTCTTTACTTTAACTCTGTTTTATATTTATTTTCATTAATTATCTTGTTTTTAAATTATCAAGCGTACCTACCCTGGGGGCGAAAGCGACAGCTTAGACGCAATAGGGTATAACGATTTGTTTTTCATTTTAACAATAAATTTCTTGGAGAACTAAAAAAAAATATTTATACTTGTAGGGAAAAATTTAACGCGAATTTTTGCATTATTTGGGCTATGTTTTTATGGCAAGCCGAATTTTAAGCAAGCAAACCCTCGGCTACTAGTATCTAGTATGATTAATGTAATTCTTAGTGTTTTCTAATACTCACTTGAACAAATATATCCCAAAAGCAGCATCTACAATTGGCAGTACCGACTCTACATTTTAAACGCAACCGACATTCAACGGTTTAAAATCATTGTTATGAGTGAGCACGGATCCAAATATAACAGCTAAGATATTTCCGTTTGCAATTCACATTTGAGCATTCAGTACTAAAATGTTTCCACAATAATTAACGATAGGTATGAGATAATGTGTCATGGGAATCTATATTTAAATAACTATTTCATAAACCGTATGCATTGATCTGACTCCGAGATAGGTAGTTCTAGCGCCTGTGGTACGCATATCAGAACCAACAGCGGAATCATAAATATATACATTGATTACTTTTGTTTTGTAAATACATACTGTATTATAATACATAGAAAACACCCAAACCAATACAAACAGACATGTTCATGCACACAAATGTTTGTACTGTGCATGGATGGAACCCGCAACCCTTGCACCATATAATATCTGTTATAAGATAAAGAGCAGTTTGAAACAAAACCGAAGAGATAACACTAATACTTACATTAAAACTGGGTAACTGCATACATATGTTAGTGGAAAAAATTATGTTGTTAATTATACCTACATACTTTCATTTAGTGAAATTAAGAATAAAAAAATAAATCATCAATGTTGTCCAACTGTTGAAAAAAAAACTGATTAAATGTAGGTACAGCAGATGATACGAACTTTATCAAAATTAGTATAACCACAGTTCATTTATTTCAACCCAACGAGTCATTGCAACGTTAATTTGCTTTAATTCAAAGAAGTCAAGGGCGAAATATTACAATACATATTCATAAATCTCTGAAATTGCGCAAGTAACGGAATATTGTCAAACAATTCTGATCTATTTATAAGCAGAGATTAACATTTACAAAAGAAACGGTTCTCGCAATAAGCGATATGATCGACAAAAGCAACCAAAATATACTACTAAATGTTGCACAAGATTCCTCCTAGCTGCAGAACAAAAACAGCAATGTGCCTCTACACCGCCGCTGCAAGGCTCATATGAGTTTCGCAAGTTCGTTCTTGACCGCTTTCCAACACCCCAATGTAGATTCTAGCTGGAGGTAATAAAGTTACTTGTGGTTCATCAGCACTGGATCTAAAGTCAGAGGTATGCGGCAAGATGTTTTATTTTGTCGGGGCTTAGACCGGCGCGTGCGCTCCATATCTTTGCCAGCGCATTTTTGTTCATATTCAATTACAATGTGAGTACTCAGCCTTACGTTGAAGGGAAATATAAATACAAAAAGTAATCGACAGCAGACAGATAATTTAAACTGTAGGTACCGTAAATTGTATCGAAAGGGAATCAGGAAATTAGATCAATAATGCATTAGGAAGAAAGTGTAAATAATATTCTTGAAACTAATATAGACTAATAAATTGGGACAATACAAGATACGCTCAATAAAATAGAAGCGAATACACAATTAGTATAAGATGAATTGGTGAAATAAAATGTTTATGAAATTGTTAGCATGCTTTGGTTACATTTGAAGAAATGCAAATTAAAGTAAATTGGTATTATACTTTAAACAGCCAGTACCCAGACATAGAACATTTAGGCAAACGCGTAGCACCTTTTTACCTTGTTATTAAAAATGTAATGCTCCCAAAAATATTACGTCAATTATTTTTCTTTCACTATTTCTCTCCAAACCATTGAGGAATTATATATATTATTATCACCGTTGTATACCTACTGAAAATTAACATTTTCGCATGTTTGTTATTATGAGAAGCTAAAATGATGCCAATATATATGCAAAACAATCATCATTAATATTGAAATCATACTTCTAACTGAAGCTGGTTATTGTAATTAGGTCATATGTACGTTTGGTTTCATTACAGTATAAAGATGACCAGTAACAAGACAGGATGTTTCAAAGAACACGTCGCTCCGAATGACCTTGTAAATGGAAGTGATTGCCAAAAAAGAGCAGCGAATATTCCAACAAGAGCTATTATTACGACCAAAACAAAACGTCAGCTGATCCAATCTCCTGAAGGCACATTTACATTGGTCGTTAGTATATACATGCCACAGGGCCAGAATGGATTACAGGAGGTTGGGCTAACGACTTACTTATAGACCAATATAATGCCCGCTTATCGCTTGTCCTTGAAATTTTATATAGAACTACTGACTATACTCGTATTAGCTCTGTAGATATATAATAGTAACCAATATTTTGTATGTCGAGAGGTCGAGTTAAATTAGGCCAATAGATTACACCAGAGCGAAGATATATATTTTCATATTGGTTCGTATCGCTAAATAAAGACTTAAATTCCTTGACAAAGACATTCTACAGGCGGAGCCAATTGATATCGCAAAGTGTGTCAAGAACTATCGTACTTTGCACTGCGTGGAAAAAGTTTTTTGTCGATGAACAACAATGATCGTGAATTACCAAGTTTGAGTGAATGACATTGACGAGGGGCTCTACTGTTCTTATACAATCACACTTCCTAAGGAGTAAGCATTAGTTCCAATTTCTGACATACGTCAAATGATCCTTAAACAATAAGTTCTGATGAAGTAAATGAGTCTTTATCAGATATTATTATTTACGTTGCAGACGTTGATGTCGTGGAATTGTACAGTAAAGATAATGTTGCAATTAATTAATCGAAAAAGGATATTATTAAATAGTTTGTTCATACATAATGCACGGATAAATAAGCTTTATTAATTATGGCTATTTCTAAACCAGTCCGGTTTAGGGGGTCTAGAAAATTGAAAAAAAAGACATTTTTATTTTATTTTGTTACAGTTGTTCAAATTTCTTGATCAATAAAGGTGAAAACAGAAATTATGAGTTTCCATGATTTTATGTGGTGTAAAGCGCGCGAACCTTTTAAATGTTTATATCCTTAAATTGTAAGTTGTCATCGTTGCGTACAATACTTAGCATTACATTCCTAATCACTTATTATTTATATTCATTTTTAAGGCATAGACGAGTTAAGTTACTTAACAAGATTTATTCAAGGCATAGACACAAAGCTGTATCATTTATTAAATTGATCTTTATTGTAAGACTCTAATTTACATTGCCCCATAAAACCTCCATTTACAAAGAATTCTAGTCTGTATTGCACAAGTATCAATGTCAAATGCAAATAAATTGTAGAGACAGTAAAATGTCTACAGAAAGAAGTAAGTTTTAACCTTAAATGCGGTTGTTGGGCAACTATTAAGCTGTTTACACACTATTTAGGGTGTGTCGGCACCGTTACATTCTTTCAACCACTTATGGTACTTAACATTTTAGTAACTTTTGGAAATTTATTGAAAAATCAAGAAACATTCATTTAAGTAACAGAAAATCTACCATTCAACACACACTATAGAATTATAGATAAAATAGGTTACACTTTATTGCACAAAATAAGAGTTATAATGTTTGTAGTAATTTTTTATTATAAATATATTTCTTTTAACTAATTTAAGTCATTAGAGCTTAAACTCTATCATCTTTGTTCGCAGATAAATGTTTAACCACAAACACAAAGTGTTAGGTTTTATTACAAAATTGGTTTTGTTTTAATTATCACCAATGATTGTAAACACTGACAGCGTGCAATTTTGTATACAATTTGTGATTGGTTAAAAAGGTGTAAAGGGATAATATTCATTCGTTATTCTTAGGTAACATTACCTAACAAAAAGTTGAGAAATATAAGTTGCGAGACCTTGACAACTTAAACGCCAAAAACCAAAATAAATCATAGAAAATTTTATCAGAATTGATCGTCAATGTCTCACTGTTTGTCAAAAGCTTTACCTTTCCGCTTCTATGCGTCATATATTGCGGTAGTTGTTTTAACTTTTGGAAAATCGTCACTACTTTGCCTATAATGACATCAGAATTATATCAAACAAAACAGCCTTTGTTGCACCGGTTTCTTGTTCAAATTCGTGTATCAGATTATTATGTACGAATATGCGCTTAGATTTTAGTGGCTTAACATTTTGATGTAGATTTCCTTCTTGTTCTTCAGCGTCAATTAGTTCATTGAGTTCTTTGGCGTCTTTAACTTCATCCAGAAAAGGTGTGTATGGATTAAGTTCAAAATTGAAAAGATAATTTGGCTAGCCTTACGACGGTGTCGTGTAACACCACCTTAACTTGGGCAACTTTAATGACCAGTACCAGCTAAAGTGGCTTTCTAAGAGCATTTCACGTTTACTATCTAAATGTGTGGTTTCTGAACGCATTTTGTTAAAATGGAAATGGTACATCAAACTGGGACGAAGCACGTGCAACAATAATGGGCCACGTGGGAAAATATGAAATTCAAAGAAACAACCCATTTTCTCGATCGATTGGAATCTAACATCTAACATAATTGCTCCACATTTGATTGTTAATTATTGAAATTATTTGTAATTACAAATCAATTGAAGTTATTAGAAGTCGCTGATTATAGTAGGTTCCTATGTTAAAATGCCTCTGTAATGTTAAAGGTCGCACTTTAACACCTGAAACCACTTTACATGTGTGCAGACAGCCTGTGTGACTAAATCTATTATGCTAATCTATCAAATGTCCAAATACCTTAATGTCAAACTCATTCGGTTCAAAATAAATTGAGGAAAGATAGATGGTAGCGATCTGATGCACTGTCTGTTCCTATCAAAGGGCTTGAATCACCCGATTCAGATAGGAAGGTGGAATTGGCTTCGGAAGGCACAGTGGTCTTTATCCAACCACTTCAGTCTTAGGACGGTTTGAAACTGTAACACCAGGGCTAAACAGCTCATACGATTAGAACAGTTTTTTTTTTTAGAAATTGTGCACGTCTATATGACCTCACCATAGATGGTGTTGCGATTGGACTGTATATCAATCTGCTGGTGAGATGCTAACAAAAACTTCTGATATTAGCAAAAATGGTGTAAGACATAACAACCACAAAAAACAAAACAATAAAATATCAAAAACAGTAAAAAAGTATAAAACATAAACAATATAAAAGAGGCTGGTCCAGGGTCGACCTTACGCACACATTTTGCAAATGACTTTGATAATTTGTGTCGCATATTTTTATAATAAAGGATTTAAGAACAATAGAATATTTTTAGCAACATCTATTCTTACTCCATTTGTCCTAATAATAACTCTGAATACGTTATCATGATCACAGCTCAGTGGTTTGCCCCAAAACAAGGTGTCGAGTATAAATAAATTATTGTGGGATGATTGACGACTCAAACCACGTGATTTGCCAGTCAAATAGATCAGACGTGGGTAGATCGATGGAATTGCAAAACAATATCGATTGTAAATTCTATATTAAGTATTAATGACCCGTTTGAATGCACAAACGCTACACTGGATTTATTATATGAATATTCGAACTTCTGAAGATATTTTCGATATGTCGAAGCGGCGACTGTTCTTTTCGTGATATTACATACAACAAATTGCGTTATACTTCTTTGCTAGATATACATTTTTGCTTCAAATTTGATGTTGGTAACTATTATTCTTTTACAAGGTCCAATAATGAGATTTAAATTTATTTAATGTTTTAATCAATGTTATGTTGTCAAACCCGTCTAAGAAAACTTGGTAGCTTCTTTTTTCCAAAGATTAAAATAAAGAATCGTAGTAAAATTTGCCCGTTTTTTACCCATTGGTGATATAACTCTAACGTTATTTATAGTTCGGATTTAAACTGGAATGCTAATCCAAGATCCGGTTGGAGTTCTGACATGTGACTGATGCCGTCAGCTTTCTTTGGACAAAACAAAATAGATACCACAGACATATATTTATGTCTGTGACTTTCGAACGGGCCTTACTTGTTTTGGATGTCTGCGCAAGAGTATGACTGATGATCGCATTATGATCGTTATGTTTGTTTATATTGTTACCGATAGTCCTGATGCTGTTTTTTTTTACTTTCGATTTCTATTGTTACCTTTTCTCTTTGTTATGTCATTTTGGCTTCCTTTTCAAACTTTTTTACTGGTTACCTTAAAGTTATTATTAGCATTTTTTATTTACCTTCGTCGATAATAATGTTAAGTGGTTAACTCACTTTGATTGAATTTGTTTTGCTTGTCTTCTTTTCAGTATTTTATTTTTCAATCATCAATTATTTTAATTACACATACTTACATAAGTCCTTAATGAGATAAAGATTTTTAACAGATATTGAATGCTTCCGTCATATAATTTTATTCCAAATCCTCACTTTTAATATTTAATGGCACCAATTTTAGTGTCAGTTATTATTATAAATTGATTTCATGTTTTAATAGCATATATGCATTTACTTCCTGAATTGAATTATGAATAAAGTATCTATATAGAAATAATTAATGTACATGGGACTGTTATTTTTATCTTTAAGTACATATCGTAGTAGCATCTACTCACAGCTTGAAGTTTCGACCGCGCGTTACAACGGTCGCTGTCCCGTGTACATTAATTATTGTATAATGCAATGCGAAAGTTTAAAATACCTATATAGAAGCTAAAATAATAGCAAGAAACTAAAGTGAGTATCAAACTGACTTATAAAGTAAAGTAAAAGTACTACCATCGATTTGATTATCGAATCAAATAAATCTACTTATGCATTTTTGTTTATCTTTTATCTGTCCTAAAATGTTTTTGGTAATTGATAACTTTCATTATTATGTTTTGTATCACTGCAACCTTATCTCCAAGAGTTAAATCACCATTACTCAATGCAGTAAGCATGTAAAAACACTATGTCCCATTGTATGAGCTGTGTATATGTGAAATCGGATATACTTAATTAAATAATATGGAATTACTTCGTATTCAATAAGAAAACAATATTGTGTAAGTAAAGAACTCATTTTACTTGCGTGAGTTCAAGCACCGATATTGCGAGCATTTAAATTTGTAATTTCTTTGACACCTGACACGTATTCAATCAGGCTAACTATATAGTCTCTTGTTCTTCAAAAAAATCACCTTCCAGCACTTCATCCAACACATTAAGGTTCACAATGACTTAAACGATGTTGGGTCTGAAAGCGTTTGAAGATTATTATCAAAACTCATGAATACTTTTGGGACTTTTGTGAATGAGTCTTGCCTGATACCATCGGAACGTACAGGAAAACTATTTAAAGCTGATCTGAAAATTTCCCAACTGCGTTTTAGAATTTGTAGGGGCTAAAATATACTGCGTAATATTTTGTAATTGTTACATGTTGAATAGTTGAAAATAATGATAATCCGTGTTATAGTTGATATTTTAAAAAAGTTATCTGCTATTGTCTTAAAACTCAAGGCCAGTGAGTGAGTAAGGGTTAAGTAAGTACAAAAGTTTGTAGGTTTGTACAATAATATAAGACAAAGACAATAAAGCTGTTAATTAAACACAATTTCAAAACAAAATATTCGATGAGTAATCAACATCACATCAAGTTTTATACAATAAAAAAATTACCATCGATATTGAGATATATGGGTTTATAAGTACAAAGAAGTGAATATAATTTCTGGGAGATTAAGGTAAGTAACCTTTTTTGAAATTGGGTTTCTTCCTAATGAAAATTTAATAGCCATGAAACTAAAACATTGCCTCGTCTATATCATTAACGACTATTAGATCCTCGTTTACCCTTTGATAGAAATATCTATTACATTCATGCAGGTGTTAATATTAATTTAATAATATTAGACATAAGAATATAAACTATTAATATACTATAAAGCATTCATCATAATTTGGTTCAGATCATTACTCTTGATTGATCTTTGGAAAACCTCGCGGTGTTTTGCCGATGATTTGTAAACATGCAAGAATGCGTAGTTGGGTAATCGATCTGTATGTAAATCTGTTTTTATAACTGCTGAGATTTCAAGGGAAACAATTGAAAACAATACAGGAGTATAAAACAAAGGGAATATAGTTCTGCTTCGATGAGTCTCAATTCAATGTATGAACAACGACAGTACCATATTCAATAATACTGATGATATTAATAACTGCTTTAATGGAGCATGAAAAGGCATGCGCATTTTATAAATACGAAGTCACGATTCAGGAGTAATATACAATATTGTTATGTTAGGAATTCATTAGATTCAAAATCTCTTCTTAAAACAAGAAGAAACAAGCGAAGATGAAAGAAAAATAAGAATTTCGCTTTGATACTTAGCGACTTGAATGCAATTTTATGAGGAAGGATCAAGTTACGAAAATTGCGTCGATTCGTTTTCGAGAAAATTAAATACTTTTTGATATGAATTTACGGAATTTATACAACATAATTTTTCTCTGATCGATCTCCCATCTCATTCTTTCATGGTTAAAACTAAAGCTTAAAAATTGAAAATAATTTTAAAAGTAACCAAGACTACAACATGATGATTTAGAAATAACTAACAAAAAAACTTATTTTTTACCAAGACATTGCAGCATTGTACCAATTCTATTTTTGCCAGTCGTTGATAGTCAGATGCAAGGTACTTAACATTTGTTACATAACTTGTTAAGTAGAAAAAAAAAACTGTATCAGTTAGTGACGCTATACTTTAGTGCAAAATGTTCTTTAGGTGTAAAATGTTCTAGAATCAAAACCTTGCTTGGGTACATTATACCATCATCGTAATTTTCCAAGATGATACCATGACAGCCGGATTAATTTGTATACTGCGTATTAACCCGCATAATAAAATTGCCATGCCTAACAGCTTTGGTTTCTTCCACTTCACAACACGCATTAATACATTTTGTTTACGTTTTAATACATTTTCTTCTCAATGATAACGTAGTAAATAAAACAGGATGTTAAGAATGAAGCAAACGGCATGATGCTTAGAATTCTTTACCTTTAAGGGCAACAAAGTCAACAGCATATGACATAACTTTATGTAACGGTGATATTTATAATTTAACCATATAAAGACACCTTTGATAGTTTCTATTACTGTAAATTGTCCTATTATTATAAACTAGTGTTGAATTATATTCTTAGATGTCTATTCTTGTGATATACAAAGAGAATTCATGTGGAACACGGTTTTTCAAAATATAACAAACTTGAATTATGAATGAAGAAACGCCACATAGTTTCGGGAAATTCCAGCAGCTTAGATAAAGATCTTACTTTTTGGAAATCGAATCGTTAAAGAAGAATTAATTTTATGATTCATTTTACATCCCAGAGTTTGCTTAGAGGAAAATTAGCAAATGATTTACTGGTAGTATGGAAATAATATCTCAGAAATACTGGTAAACGTATCGCTAATTGTACTGACATCACAAATACAGCAGAATATTTCGCTTCCTGCATGTTTCGTTACGTAAATGACATGACATGTATGTAAAATATACCGTAACGCACCTATTAGCATATATGTTTTAAAAACGTTTATTTAAGTTTTAACTGGGTGTATATTTCAGAATCTGAGGTAATTATCATTTAGGATTTTTAAATAAAGATAAACTGGTCTATAAATAAAGTAGGCTCTTCTTTTATTTGCTTTATACTTATAAATGATGAAAAAGAATATTAATACGCTGTTTTTTTATTTACTAAAAGATATCAAAAGTCCCTGATCAAAGTACAATACCGTGTAGAGTCGTATTAAATTAATGTTTTCTGTCATTCACATTGGAAGTAAACTTATATGATAAATGAGTGAGATTTGGTTTCGGCAACAAATGGAGAACGGATAAGACCACGTTTTAATATTGATATACCACAAATTGTCAATAATTTTTGAACCAATCCTCCTGTTGCCTCATTGGTTTTGGACCAATTAAGATTTTTTTAACAGTTTATAGTAAATCAACACACGATGTTACCCAAATTTCTGAAGACAGTATTTCGCGTCCGTAAAAACAGTCTATACAACAAGTATGGCCGGTACCTTAATTTGAAGTGCGCTAACTAATCATACATTCTTAAGTAGGTACAGACAGCCACACATCAGGTAAAATGTTGATCATTAAGGTGAGAATCGATTGAAAAATTTTACAGTTTTGTATACTTTGACGTGGCGCTGTACGTACATGAGTTTTTGCAAAATTATTGTAATGCCGATAAATCGTTATCGCCTACAATTACCTGAAGGATTATGTTTCGTACTATTTCATGTGATAATATATGACTGCTTGATTACTGGCAATTTGTCGTGCCTTGACGGCAATCGTTAAAACTCTTAGCCATTGTAAGACAAGGAATTGCAATTTTAAGACGTTGACAAATGCCGTGTTAATTTGCAATTCGCGCAGCTTAGAACGCAAATTAGAAACGTTTTTTTAAGATTAGAAATCAGATTGTATCATTACTTCGATAACAATGAGACAATAATGAACACGATGTTATTTTATTTTATCATTAAAGATGGCACGTGAATGTCTCTTTCACGTGAGTCAACTGTCGTGATTATAGCAACCTTGGTTATAAAAATGTAGGTTACAATATATTAAGAAGAAACAAATATCATGTAGATGAAATAACGTATTTAATCTCATCCCATTGTTAACAAGGTCGTGGAAAAAAAGTTAAAAATAGACACAGACATTATAATATTGACTACTATCAATAAAAGAATTTATCTTCCCCATGCGCTTATGTTCCGATTAGATAATATATTAAATCAAACCTACACGTTAATGCTCTATCGAACACATGGAAGAAACTTTGTAACGTGAGTTTAGCGCGATTAAGAAACTACTTGTAATGCAATGTTTTCAACGTAATGTACAAATAATTTGTTACAATTAGAAAAACACGTATTTTCATCTTCAGGAATGTTTGAAACGTCTTCAGTTACATTTTGTAAAGATATTACATTTTATACAGTTCTTCTTGGTGTTAATTTACAGGATTTTAAAAAGAAATTCATTTTTATATAATGTATAATACAGAAATTAAAAACTCTTTCAACATCAGTCAAAAAATACTTTTAATAAAAAAAGTAATGAACTTTGCAAGAGCTTGATCTTTGGCAAAGTTTTTGTTAGAATATAGGGCATTCAGTCATAAAAATTTGCACGTATTTGGTAATTACAAATTCGTGATCTCATAATAAGAGTAATGCGAAATTCCCCAAACAGGTGAGAGGTCCAAAACAAACTCCGAGTGCGGTTTCTTGAAAATATGATGGATGTGATACAAATACGACCAAACATAACTTCAGTGCGACAAGGTTTAATTCCCGCGTGGAAATATTTGGAGATAGTCCTTTTTTCTTTAGTCTTTTATGGAAACGTTGCATTTCTTTAAATAAAACATTATAGTGTCACGCCCTTGTCAGTGCTTTTCATAAGCCAAAAGATTTTTATTATACTGGATTGATTAGAAATCCACGTTTTCTGCTGTTGATGTTATCTATGAATATTTGTAAATATACAATTCTGATGTAATACAATCATCTCGTTACCATTTCCTTTCTTGAATTAAAAATATGTCAAGTCTACTGTGTATTGATAACATATTTCGTTAAAAACACGTACAAAATTGCGCAAAAATTACAAAATATACTTGATTTTTTCCGTCGTGTTGCGCGACGTATTAGTTTTGTGTGTACTTTTTGATTTTAACTTCAATAATATAAATAATACACTATAAATAAAAAATATCACTTTTTTAATATAGTAACTTTAATAGACACGTTAACAATACCCTTCCAAAAAAACTGACTCAACCTCTACAAAAATCATCTGGAGAAAAAATCGGTAATTGAGGATTCAATTTATCTACAAACTACAGATGCGATCTACCCACGGCTATCATATGCTAAATTAAACCACGACCATTTGGGGTCAGGATTGAGTGAGTCAGAGTTATGAGAAGCGACTTATCAAGTGGAGAATACCACTGGAAAAGTATGAACAGACAGCCATTAATAGGTCTCGGACCTTGCATTGATATTGTGTTTACATTCTGACCACGTGGTCTTAAAGTTTAATGCGACAATGTTGAGTTCAGATTAGAAAACGCCTATTGTGTTTTAGATTCTTTTAAGGCTATTGATGTCAACTACTAAACAGATGGTGATATATGCTTCAGTAATGAAAAAGCTTCTGTAATAACGAGACTGCTAACAAAGCAATTTATGTCTTTAATCGTCCAGAGTAAAATAATTATTTAATTTTACTATCCTTAATGGTTTCTTTTGTTGAACCACACATTACTTGATTGTTTAAACAGCGGTATCAAAGGCGATCGCTTGTAATTTTCCAATTGACATTACTGTTAATGATTTGATGGAATGTAATCCAAAATCGTTTATAAAATTCAATTCTCTTTAATGTTTGTAAACATTGATATGGCCATTATAATGAACCAGTATTTACGCAACTTAAATTAAGTTAATTAGTTGCAAATGATATACTTCGATCAGAATTTGCCTCTGTTAACTCTGAGCAAATCTTGTTATAAATTATAAAATGTTGACAATAAAATACTATTTATTTCTAAAGAATTTAAGTTTTGTCTTTACACCAATACAATAAAACCGTTGAGGGAAATTACATAATTTAAAGAGAAATTGTATGTGGCGAAAGGAATAAAATGTTATACCATGAGCACTAAATAATGAAATGTTGCACATGTACTGCTAATAATGGTTCCACACCAATATCCAACAACCGTTATTTAGTTGATGAGCGTGCGATTATTTTACTCTGACCAATGGAAAATGTCTGGTGACCTTCACTCTGATGAAAAATCCAGCTCAATTCTGGGAATGAGCAAAAAACTATTGACAGTGTTATGTTTTATGTTCTAACAACATCTAGTCAAATTTCAGCAACATCAATAATTTTGTTATCGTATCGAAGTACCTTTATAATGATTCTTAAGTAACTACTGTGAAAGAGTCGTCCACTTAGATCATAAATCAAATATTGCAAAAGCTGTACATTGAAAATAAACGCTAACATCTCAGGTAGACACACGACACTAATGGTCTAATAATACGAACGTTTTTGGCTTCATCCCAAGCTGGGGTGTATCTTACCCCAAAAAACCACGGTGTTCAAAACTCTGACCGGATTTTCGGTGGTTTTATTGGAGCATTCGCTGATCAGGTGCACTTTAGAAAGGTTTTGTTTTGCATTGTTCTGCATTTCAACATTCTCTATTTGTAACGCAACATTGAAACTGAACGATAAATTCATGCACATTTTTATTGTTTCCAAATTATGTTTTAAATTTTTTATCAAATAAATAGAGAATTTCTGTAACATTGATGGCCTTTTGAAAAGGTGATATTATTGCAAAACAAGTTTTGGATACAAAGTGAGTTATTCACCTTTTAACACAAAAGTTGATATTGTTACTTAGTAACTTTATATTGCTACTTGGCGCCTACTTTTACTCGCCAAAATCGGTCTGAAAGTTGAGGAAAGTTGTAACTTACCGATTTGAAATCGTCCTCAGGCCAGGCCGCCGGCAGAAGACGAGCAACGCCAGGGAATTCGCCGCAGTGGACACCAAGAACAGTGCAAGGAGTACGATCTCCTCAACAAGTCGATCCCTCGATTCCATCCCCTCTGACATTAGCGGTCCAGGAGATAAAGACGAGGGTGTTTCCATATTAATGTCATCACTGTGCACTGTCACTAGCAACTTAACACTCTCAGTTTTAAATCCAGTTAGTTCTGCAGTTGTTAGTCGCGTAAAGTTTTTGAGAACACGTTGGTCGTTCGGCCACGTCTTTCTCGATCCGCTGTCGGTTGACAACTGAGTTGAAGTAAGCGACTAAGCGAGTCGGCCGGCCGCGGGAGCGTGGCTCGCCCCTCCAGCCGGTTCTATTATACCGCGATCCGACTTGCGCTAGACGGTTGAATAATGCGCTGTCATGGGAAGAGTGGTTTCCCGTTCGGTTGGTGCGGGTTTGAAATTAGCACGTTGGACTTAGGTATGTTGATTAGAAATGGGGTTTCCATCTGCATTACCTGAGTTATGTTTCTGTAATACTAATATAAATCTTATAAATTCTCTCGATTGTCGAAAGCAGCTATGCAGCTATTTTATGCAACAATTTCATAATTTAGCCATTTTTTAAATAAACTCAAATGTATTTCGTCTACGAGCTATATTATAATGTAATATAAAATATCGTACTTTTTTCGTGGTATTTTAAGAAAATAAATGACTTACTTAGTTCCTTGCCTTTTGTAATATTTGAAAGCTCTTTATGTTAATTCTATTGTTAAGTCGTAAAATCGGATTAGTAGCAGAATGCTACTAATCCGATTTTACAACTTCCTTTAAAAAAATAAGTCATGATCATGGCATAATGTAAATTCTCTCTGATTTATAAAAATATTAACTTTTAAGAAGAAACACTTAAAAAAATTAATACAATAACTGAGACTTAAAGCTAAGCTATAAGTAAGTAAAAAATAAAAAACAAAGTACGTAAAAAATTAAAGCAAAATTACAGTTGCTTAATTGAATAGAACGATGGTCTTTAATTTTGATGATGTTAAATAAGATCACAATAAAAAATGATTCCGATTCACTTATGTATTCAGTCATTAAAAGTACTCTGTGATTCAGTCATGTATTGACTCAGTTCTACGTTCAAGAGACGCCCCTAGTAATCCGAGCATCATTGATAATTGAGAGTATAATTATATTCTGTGAACTGGATATTTACGAGGAAATAAATAGTCAATGCATATTATGTTTTCCTTATATTTTTATTTCATTTTTGTCATTTTTTTAACATATTCACTAAACAAAAGCTTTTATAAGTCTATACTTTGGTTGAAAATTACCATGCTTTGTAATAAAAATATAAACCCTAAATGTTTTTAAATTTAAGACGACCCGTTTGGATCAATGGTAGTGAATGCTGCCTTTGGTCCAAGGGTTGCGGGTTCGATCCCCGCACAGTACAAACATTTGTGTATGAACATGTCTGTTTGTATTGGTCTGGACGTTTGTATGTATTATAAGTATGTATTTACAAAAGAAAAGTATTATATGTATTTGTAATTCCGCTGTTGATTCTGATATCCGTAACAAAGGTGCTTGAGCTACCTATCTAGGAGTCAGATCAATGTATGTGATGTTGTGAAATATTTATTTATTTATTTAAGTAACAAATATAAAGTCATAAAAAAAACTTATTGCATTTTTTTAATTTAACCTTAAAATGACACGTGATTCTTGTTGGTATAGACTCGTAAAGGGAAAAGTTAAGTACTGATGGCGTTAGGTCAATTTAAATTATGTGTGGCTGTCACAAACAAAAAACCATTGAGGTAAATTCAATGCAAAAAACACACAAACCGAACGTTCCTAACCAATTAGGTCATATTCTTTTACAAGAGCATAAAGACATCCCATTTAGTTAAACGTCCTTTTTGATCACACGTTATTTCAAAAACAATCAAGCACAATACATTTTTGTAATGGACTCTTGATCGTTCTTTATGTTAAGGTAATTTGCCAAAGTCATGTGAAAAATTAATAAAAACAGGGCCATCAACTGTTGATGTCAGAACATTAATGTCACTTAAAAACTATTCTATTATAGCTCTACGCATACAGTTCAAACTACTTTTAACAAAATTGCTGGATTTAAGACAACTGCTACCAGTTGTATTATTCATAAACCTTCTTTAAGGTGACGCCAATCGATTTTAATTTTTAGCTACTAATGATCTATTTTACACAATTTCGTGGTTACAATCTCTTGGCAAACACTTTTACTATATATGAAACAACCATATTTAACTACATACCAATAAAATAACGCGAAAAATTGATTCACGCCAAAAGCGGCCACTTTTAGCGTGAATCAATTTTTCGCGTACAAAAATGGACCCAAAATTTGTGCATGGTTATTTCATGAATAGTATAAGTGTTTGCCGAGAGATTGTAACCCCGAAATCGTTTAAAATAGATCCGGTTTAGTATCTAAAAATTAAATCCTTCAGCGGCGCTAGTGTGCCTTACCCGTCACCTTAAATATTAAGTAGAGAGGTGTTACAAAGCAACTTTAATTACCTATTTTTTTCGATATTTTTTTTTTAATTTCAATCGTTAACTACGCTGCTTTTAACACCGCTTTAGCTAACAGAGGTTTATTGAACGTTTATGAATAAAGCCCAAGTCCAAAGTAAGTGCTCCACATGACAACTCACTCAACCTACAATATTACTCTATTATATCCAATTTGTATTTTTTTTTCACAACATTACATACATTAATATTACTCCGAGATTGGTAGCTCAAGCACGCACCTGTGTTACGGATATCAGAATCAACAGTGGGATAACAAATATATACATTTTAATACTTTTCTTTTGTAAATACATACTTATAATACATAGCATAAATACAGCACTTCGTTGGACAAAAAGAACACCAAATTTTAACCGAATACTACATAATATGATACATTTGACATTTGAATGGCATCAACCAAAATGCTTTATTGACTGATAAAACGGAATCATGATAAATAATTATAAAACCCTCTTGAAAAACAAGTTGATGTAAGATGTCCTACATTACATATTATAATAGATTCTTATATCAATAAATTCAGTAGTGCAGATATAACCGAATGGATCATAACAAAGCTTACGTGTTTTTCTTTATATAAAAGTGTAACTTACGGAAAAGTTACACATTTATTTATAGTTTCGCACCAGATGTTACGCCGTGATACAAACGGTGCATAATCATAGGGATTTTCCGGCCAGCCATCCCTACTTTTCTATTGTGATCGTAATACCACGGCCAGTGAAACTAGTAAGTCAAAATTTATTGACCACATAAAAGATTTACATAGACAGGACACATAACATAAACATAAGGAGATTGCACAGTTATATAGGGTGGCCGCGTGGTCCCCGGCAGAGTAGAATAGGCCACCCTCACTCTTACCGAGGTGTCGTAAGCGACTAAGGTAAAGCTGCTGGCATGATCATCAGCACCCAGAGAAGGAAAACTCTGCATTTATATCAAAACCCTCGCCAACCCGTCTGCCAAGCGTGGTGAGTATGGCAATCACCCCTCATGTGAATGAGGGAGGCCCATGCCCCAGCAGAGGGGACTCAAATGGGCTGATGATGATGATGATAGGGAAAAATATGTAAACAAAAACAAATAAAATAAGTTAATAGATAAACTAGTGACCAAGGAAGAAGAAAAGGAACAAAGTGAAGTGGTCGACAAGGTCCAAGCTCAGCATGTGCTGCAGCGGTTTGCAGCCGCTGCCACGCTGGTTTTCAGTTTGGACCTTGAGTGACTGGCGAAATCAATTTTGAATGTGACAGATAACAAATGTAAAAAATAAATAAATTAAACTAAATTATGATTCATCATCAGCAACCCACACTCGTCCACTGCTGGACATCGGTCTCTAATGCTCGCCACTGCTCCCGATTTTCGGCCACTCTCACCCAGCCCACACCAGCCAGCCTTCGAATATCATCATCCCATCTTTTGACGACCCGTTTGGAACAGTGGTAGTGAACACTGCCACTGGTGCAAGGGTTGCGGGTTCGATTCCCACACAGTGTATTTACAAAAGAAAAGTATTATAAGTATATATTTGTAATCCCACTGTTGATTCTGATATCCGTGACACAGGTGCTTGAGCTACCTATCTCGGTGTCAGATCAATATATGTGATGTAGTGAAATATTTATTTATCTTGTCACAGGGCGCGAACGGGCAGGGACGTAAGGGGACCCACACAACATCTTTCGGATTCCAAGTCAATCTCTCCTGCCCGTGGCGCGTCCTGCTAATTAGCAAAAGAAGCCCTGGAGAACCACCCACCAACCCGCACTGGACCAGCGTGGTGGGTTTAAGTGGGGTTGAGACAATTATGATTCCAGTTTGCATTAATTCCCAACAAGCTGGATTTTCGTGCAGGCCTCGAATACGTCATTACCAATGATATGTCAAAATAGTCAAAAGTCCCTATCGAACTTTATTTTCGTAATAAATTGAAATGTGTTTTACCAAATCCAGTAGAACCATACCATGTTTAACGAGTGGATGTACGAATGACTTTATAAAGCGGCAAAAAAATGTATTGTTTTGTGATTCATGATAATGCCACCGGCATATTTTATTAATAGGTTACACAGGTAATGTCAAAAGACAATAACAGCTGTGACAATGACAATTCCATTTTGAACTACCAGGGATGTTACTAATTCTGTCAAAATTAGCGGTCTAATGATTTACCGTTGAAACTAGGTGATAACTGTTGGGTGAGTAGTTGGTAGAACGGATTTTTATTATACACTGCATATAACTCCTCTATACCATATATTTATCATTGGATAAAGATGGGTGGAATCTACCCTCAAATAAATAAGGGCTTTCAACTCCGATACTAAATTTATGGTATAGCCCTGTCATCCTATACACATCTGACCTTTTACTATAGATTAAGTTTCTGTAATGCCTAGTTTTTTTAAGTTGTGTTTTTTTGTGGAATAAAGTATTTCTATCGATTTATCCACGGAAAAAGATTGGTCGAATCAGGCCTAAGAGATATTGTGTTAAGGTTACGGGTAGGGCACACTAGCGACGCCAATCGATTTTAATTTTTAGCTACTAAACCGGATCTATTTTAAACAATTTCACTAATACTATTTATTAAATAACCATGAACATCTGTTGGGCCCGTTTTCGTACGCGAAATATAGATTCACGCCAAAAGTGGCCGCTTTTGGCGGTAATCATTTAAAAAAAAAGTATTAACATTTATAATTCTATGCTATAACGTCAGATTTATATAGAATGACGGCGCTACATTATCGATTTAGCCCAGTAGGTACATATAACAAGAGCTTTCTTGTTATACTGTGGATTTAGTATCGGATTAAGATTGATCGAATCGGACCTGAGTCATTTGTTTCAGAAGCAGTCGGAGTAAGATTATGTTTAATGTTGAAGGCATTCTATTCTTAGCAGCTGCAATGCCTTGTTGGTATTGGATTAGCGTTTGCCAAACAGACTTTAGTGCTCTCACGTGGCTGCAGTTAGTCAGGCCCCGCCTACGAACAGGAACTAAGCACTGCTTATCACAGTATAAGTACAGAAGGGTTAACACGAATTTTCGAAGAAACGCAGCGTAAGCAATAGGGTCCCTAACCTAATCCTCCCTAACTAATCCAATAAACTGGGCAACCTTATTGAAGAAGGGTACCAGTTCATTATCGACGTCATTACTAAACATATCCAGTCAAATTAAGTCAGTCACAACACATAAGAGGATTGTTAGTACAACGAAAAAGCAAGCATCCCAGATAGAAGCGAGTGCGGTGAAAGAGGAGAGTGAAAGAGAGTCGACGTCGCAACTGAGCACGCCGAAATCTGCGAAATGTTCCCGTCCATTATTAAATACTAAGTCACCCAATGTGTTGATTTACTCAGATAGCATAGCAGCTAGAAACAATCTGGAAGCGTCGCTTAGGAAAGTTGTGGATTGTGATAGGTGAGTGCCAGATTAAATACAGTTTATGTAACAATAATGTATCAATACGGGGATTAACACGATATTTACTATGTGAAACAACATTGTGTACTCACATAAGGCTATATTTGGTCACGAGCGGACTGTCCGCTCGTGACCACGGCTGCTGTAACGTAGCCGAAACGTCGATCCAAATATGTGAGTACACAATGTTGTTTCACATAGTAAATATCGTGTTAATCCCCGTATTGATACATTATAGTTATAATGCAACGCGAAAATCTAAAAAACTATTTTATGTAACACTTTTAAAGTTGACTCAATTTGGAATAAGCTAAACCGTTTTTCTTATGCACTCTATCAATTAAGAAAGGTAGTTAATGAAAAGTCAGTATTGGCAGCTTACCATGGCTATGTGGTGTCCACATTAAGATATGGAATTATATTTTGAGGGAATGCAACTGGTAAAAAAAAGGCCCTTATTGCCCAAAAGCGCTGCATCAGAGCAATATACGATCTGCGGCCGATAGCTGTAAGCCATACTTCATCAAAAAGACCATATTGACTACTCCATCATGTACATATACGAGACTGTCCTATTTATATGGAAAAATATGCACCTGTTCTCACCTATCTTTAATCAGCGTCGTCATTATAATTTAAAAAAAAAATCTTTATTTGAAACATAACAATTTTCCAAAAACATTTTACATATAGGCCACCCTCACTCTTACCGAGGTGTCGTAAAAGGCGACTAAGGTAAAGCTGCTGGCATGATCATCAGCACCCAGAGAAGGAAAAATCTACATTTATATCTAAACCCTCGCCAACCCGTCTGCCAAGCGTGGTGAGTATGGCAATTACCCCTCATATGATTGAGGGAGGCCCGTGCCCCAGCAGTGGGGACTTAAATGGGCTGATGATGATGATGATGATGATTTTACACGTTAATAGCTACAGTAGTCAGAGACTGTGTCGCAGTTATTAGCGCCCACCTCACATTTGACAAGCGTTTCAAACATTTACAATCGTGATTATACTTATTAATTAGGTTAATAATGTAGGTAATATTAATTTAAGATATTTATAATTAATTAAAAAGCAACAAAAAATAAATCAGAGTTATGTGTGTGTGTACCTATATGAGTGGGGTGACGGGTAGGGCACACTAGCGATGCCAATCGATTTTAATTTTAAGCCACTAAACCGGATCTATTTTAAACGATTTCGGGGTTACAACCTCTCGGCAAACACTTATACTATTTATTAAATAGCCATGCACAAATGTTAGGTCCGTTTTTGTACTCGAAAAATTCATTCACGCCAAAAGTGGTCGCTTTTGACGTGAATCAATTTTTCGCGTACGCGTTGGACCCATATTTTTGCATTGTTATTTAAAAAATAGAATAAGTGTTAGTTGAGAGGTTGTAACCCCGAATTTGTTTAAAATAGATCCTGTTTAGTAGCTAAAAATTTAAATCGATTGGCGTCGCTAGTGTGCCCTTGTTTTAATTAGCGATGGTTACATTAATATCGCTCAAGAATAATGAAGAAACCCGAAAAAGAATAAAATAACAAATTCTCAATTATTGGAAATCTTCACTTATCAAAATATTTTTTTTGTAAAATATTTTTTTTGTAACTGTCC
This sequence comes from Marasmia exigua, assembly GCA_019059595.1. Classification (NCBI taxonomy): domain Eukaryota; kingdom Metazoa; phylum Arthropoda; class Insecta; order Lepidoptera; family Crambidae; genus Marasmia; species Marasmia exigua. The sequence continues at coordinate 13,995,485 of CM032483.1, read as the reverse complement.
ATGCTAGTTATAAAAAATGTAAATATCGGTTTTATCTCTACTATAAATTTCTTAAATATTTTATTTTATTAGTTTTCGAGAAAAAAAATGTCAGTGATCAATTTTAAAATGGATCCGGGTTATTTTCAAACCACCTTTGTTTTACGAGAGTCAAAAGTATCCCCAACCAGGAGCAAAACACAAAAAAAAACCCGTCCCTATGAACGGGTACATCTATATGTAAGAATTATAACGTTTTTTTATGTCTTTGGGATGACTTTGACAAAGAAAAACAAAGGATTTTTACAAAGGGATCAACTCTATTATGAGAAAATAAATAAGTTTAATTGTTTAATGATTTTAACAAACATTAACTCAGATTAAATCTAAAAACTTAGCTTAAAATTAACAAAGAGTCATAAATCAGTTCTTTTACATAAATTTCTTATAGAAAAGAAACAAAACTTCAAAAACGTAGCATAAAAAAGGATTAACAATTAGTCATAAATCTTTTAATCAAAGTAAACCCGCATAAGTGATGAATGACACCACGTACAAAATATGCCGCCAAAAATCCAGTGTTTTGTAATAAACATCGGTGTTGTAGGTGAGTAAACTATAGATCTGTTGAATTATATACTTTTTAATGTATTTGATATACTAAAAGTTGTAGTTTAGAAGTTATTTGAGCATTAAAAGTTCATTAAAACCAGTACTTACATAATTTACGTGTTTTTTTTTTTCAAACATGCGCAGTTCTTTATACAATGACTAAACTAACACTGGCAGTGACATTTAATGCTGGCAACAGTACCTAAAGGAAAAAATTAGATGATACGTTCCGAAATCGCTCAATTTGAATTTTAAAACGACATTAAGTTTTTATATCACTGTCACCCCGCGATTCAAAGTAGCCCCATTCCACGGTACTTATTAAATTAATTAATATCGTATCGACTGCCTCGGTGGCGCAGTGGTTAGTGGGTCGCACTTTAAAGCGACGGCTGTGCAAGAGGTCCCGGGTTCGATCCCCGGTCGGGCCAAAATTTGTACCTAAGTTTTCGGTAAGAAATTCTTAGTGGCAGCCCGGAGTCTGGAAGTTGGCGGTCTTGTACCCCCGTGCCTCGGAAAGCACGTTAAGCCGTTGGTCCTGCGCCCAATCCCTCTCTGGTCGTGTCACAGTAGTGTTCCATCGGAATATGAGGGTAAGGGAATAGAGAGTGCACTTGTGTTTGCGCACACACTTGAGCACTATAATATATCCTGCGTACGTGGCTGATCGTTGAGATTGGCCGCCGTAGCCGTAATCGGTTGGAGGATTAAGTAATATCGTATCACTCTGTGTGAATTGTTTGTCATCTCATTTACAATTTTTTACGCATACAAAAATGATGACATCCTAATGCGATCTAGTTTCAAACCAAACGTGGCCGTCGTTATCAATATAAATATTATTCCATTTAACTTTCACTCGTACGTGAATCATTCAATGTAAACATTATTGATATTGTCTTCAATGGCAGACGGAATTCCATCAGATAAAGGCTGTATACGAATGCGAATATGTAGCAGAATATTTATTTTTTATGAGAACTTCAGGCCGGTGACTGGCGACAAGTAGTGCAGGATCGATCAAAGTTGCGTTCACTTGTTTCGGAGGCCAAGACTCGCTTCGGGTCGCGGAGCCAGTGGAGAAAGTAAGTATGAGAAAGGGAGGCAAACGAGCTAGCGATTCACCTAAGGTAAGTGATCACCGCCGCCCATGGACATCAGCCACACCAGAGAGAGTGAAGATACGTAGCCGGCCTTTTGTTTGCTGTTATAAGTTGCTGGTATAAGGGCCGATTCGACCAATCTTAATCCGAGACTAAATCTATGTACAGAGCTGTCATTCTATACAAATCTGACGTTATACCATAGATTTATGAACGGATAAAGATTGGTTGAATTAGGCCTAAATGTTGATTCGATCAATATTAATCCGGTACCTACTAAATCTATGGTATAGCGCTGTCATTTTATACTCTGAGGTTATACTGTAGATTTAGCCAAGGATAAAGATTGGTCGATTTGGGCCTAAGGGCTGATCCGATCAATCTTAATCCGGTACTAAATCTATGGTATAGCGCTGTCATTCTATACAAATCTGACGTAGATTTATGAACGGGTAAAAATTGGACGAATCGGCCCTAAATAACAAATAATTAAGTACCTACCCTACGTATAATTAATCAAGACGGGAATTAAAACGATATTAATTTTGTGATACAACATTGTGTACTCACATATTTTACTCGACGTTTCGGCTACGTTACGTTTGTCCGCTCGTGACCACGGCTGCTGTAACGTAGCCGAAACGTCAAGTAAAATATGTGATTACACATTGTTGTATTACATAATAAATATCGTGTTAATTCCCGTCTTGATTAATTATGTTATAATGCAACCCGAAAATATAAAAAAACTACCTACCTACGTGTCACAGAGAAATGATAAAAATTGAGATTTCATATCCCTAAGTCATTGTGTCTTCATAGAGTGTCTCGTAGTGCACGAAAAGTTTTGAAGGTCCAAGGCCACGTGGCAGATCACCTCATTGGTGAATGATGGCCGCAACTAAGTGCTCTGTTTACGAGTGTACCTGGAAAGCAGCTGTCCGCGATGAATGGCGCCGAATCTCAAGAGAACGTCTCTTATCACCCATCACCCAAAGTGATGTCCGCGACCGGCTGTTGCCATTAGCGATCTCTTTGATTTCGCGGATGTTCATGTCGATGTTGGTTACTTTATACGGGTATCACGCACGGTGACGCTTGCTAGTTTGTTGTGTCTAGCATGAAAAAAACGACCACTCTGGCAAGAGTGTACCGACTATGAAAAAGACCACTCTAGCAAGAGTGTACCGACTATGAAAAAGACCACTCTGGCAAGAGTGTACCGACTATGAAAAATACCACTCAGGCAAGAGTGTACCGACTATGAAAAAGTCATTTTATCAAACAAGGAGGTGTTAAAATAACAACAAGATTATATTTAAAAAATATATTTATTTATTTATTTCCACACTGACAACTCAGTTTACGGGCCAGACCAGAGAGAATAGTGTTACTAATAAAAAGTAGAAATGTCTATATTATTCTTATAGTAGCTACATATAACTTATTACAAGCAATGAAGTTTTGGTGAATTCATTCAGAGAAAAACCAATCAATTTTCCCCGGGTCAGGCCAAAATTTGTACCTGAGTTTTTTAGTATCAGCCCGGAGTCTGGAAGTTGGCGGTCTTGTACCCCCGTGCCTCGGATTGGTCCTGCGCCCGATCCCTCCCTGGTCGTATCACACTGATGTCCCATCGGAATAATAGGAGGGCAAGGGAAAAGTGAGTGCACTTGTGTTTGCGCACACACATGTGCACTATAAGATATCCTGCGTGGTATATACTAGGTGGCTGATCTTAGATTGAGATTAGCCTTAGCTGAAATCGGTTGGAATATTATTATTAATTATATCTTAAAAAGTCAAATCAAATCTCTTTTCCGTCACGCAAAGACATAAATACTCGTACAGAGACATGCATGTGTACATGCATCGCCGTCAGTTCAAGCAAGCGCAAAAATAACACCAGTGCCTCAGACATAAAGACAGTCCAAATTTCAACAAAGGCAACTCGACGTGACGCCATGTGTACAGGGTGCATGTACAGAGTACATGGTACGATAAACACGCACCCATTATTTAAGGGTTTAATCCCTTTGCCTGATTCTTCGGTAAGGGTTTGGGGAGCATTCACCCTGAGCTTCCTTGTTCCGTCGGGTAGATGACCGATGGTAATGGATTAGTGTTGTTGGACTGGGATTATGTAAATTGTGATATTAATAGGATTGGATTATTTTAGTCCCTTAGAATTATAAATCTTCTTTAAGTCAACGACATTCTATAATATATAGTCTTAAAAATAATTAAGATAATATTTGTGGTGTAGAAAATCCTTGAAACTGTAAAACATTTTTTCAATAGCCATTCCTTAATAAGCCTCTTGAAGGTGTTAACATTTATGTCGGTCTCTTTAAAGCCATCGCTCAACCATTATAAGTAGATTATTTTTTATAAATCAAAACTGTTATGATGAAGGGTATTATACCTACCCCCCTAGTGACACCAATCGATTTTAATTGTAAGCCACTTATACGGATTTATTCTAAACAATTGCGGAGCAGGAGTCGCTAAACAAACAAACATTTATATTATTTTTTTAATAATTGTGCACTACTTTTTGATCTGTTTTTGGACTCGAAATTTGGATTAACGCCATAAGTGGCCGTTTTAGGCGGTAATTCAAATTTCGAGTAGTAAAGCAAACCCAAAAGTTAAGTAAAAGTATTAAATAAATTAGCCGTGTGGTCCCCGGCAGAGTAGAATAGGCCACCCTTACTCTTACCGAGGTGTCGTAAAAGGCGACTAAGGTAAAGCTGCTGGCATGATCATCAGCACCCAGAGAAGGAAAACTCTGCATTTATATCAAAACCCTCGCCAACCCGTCTGCCAAGCGTGGTGAGTTTTGCAATTACCCCTCATGTGATTGAGGGAGGCTCGTGCCCCAGCAGTGGGGACCTAAATGGGCTGACGATGACGATGATGATGATTAAATAAATTGCAATCTCGAATTGTTAAAAAGACATCCGATTTAGTTACTAAAAATTTGAATCAATTGGAGTCGCTAGTGTGCCCTACCCGTCACCTTCATAATATCAGGTAATGTGTCCATTTTATGTCCGATAAACACTCATCTCAGCTGATAAGGGGATTCCCCATAACGAAGCACCATGGATACAGAAGTGTCACTAATCTCTTGGACACGTAATCAGATCAACTGCAGTTCAATATTATTCTGCTATTTTTAGAAATTTTGATGCAGAAGCCCTGAAAAAATATGGAATAAACATGTATTTCAACGATCGATTATTAAGATCGTTCTTTTGGTCCATCCATCCGTGTGTCTGAACATAATTGATTTATTAAGGCGACGGGTACCTCGCACTAACAATGCCAATTGGTTTAAATTGTTACCTACTAAACCGGATCTATTTAAACAATTTCGGAGCTTCAGTCTCTAAGCAAACCATATTACTATTTGTTGATTAATTGTACTTTTTGTAATTAATTGTAATTTGTTCAAAATTTGGATTAACGCAATAAGAGGCCATTTTACGTAATTATTAGAACAATGTAGGTATGTTATGTTTTCTTAATTTATCTATTTACTTATAATTCAAATTTCGAGTACAAAAGCAGACCAGAAAGTGAAGTATAAAAAATGAATTAAAAATAGTGCTTTCTGAGAGTCTCAATTATATAGTAGTAGCATTACAAGTTACTTTACAAATTAAAAAAAAAGTTGGTATAGAAATACAAATTCTAAGGAAATCGTCATACAAAACGGCAATTTCATAGGTAAAAACCTAATATTAAATAAATAGTATAAGTGCTTGCCTGGAGTCTGGAGTTTCGAAATTGTTAAAAGTTATCTGGCTTAGTTGCTAACCGTTTAAATCAACTGGCGTCGCTAGTGTGACCTATCCGTCACCTTAAATTGTTTTTTCTACATGTCTAGTGGAACTTATGGACCTAATATTAAGATCGATTTTAACTTGCAATTATATTTGCATTGAACCCTAATGACTGGCCAAAACTTTTTTGATGCAAAGATAATTAAACCGGAACTACATAACTTGAACTACAGAGCTTAAACTCTTTTTTATTATACGAGGCAGCACTTAGCCTTCGACTAGTCTTTTTAGTTATTTTTATAATTAAAGTGCTCTGACAGATTGTACAGGTAATTCACTACATGCTTGTGATACAAACAAAAAAAACCTGACTGCTGAAAAAAGATACACTAAATAAAAATACTAATGAGTAGAAAATAAAATTAATAGATAGATATTTTTATCATCATCATCATCATTTCAGCCAATAGACGTCCACCGTTCTCCACACAGATCGGTCCTGTGCCGCCCGTATCCAATGGATTCCAGCGATCTTCACCAGACCCACGTACTTGACCGTTTTTCGCAGTACATAACCGTACCGACGAAGGCGACTCCCAGCAGTTTGTCTGCTTTGTCACGGATATGAAGGCTCCCACGTATGCGTGAGTTTCTCACGCGATCTTTTCGGACATTGTCCGAAATTTGTTGTGTCTAATAATTTTATTAAAAAGTGTAAAATAATTTTTTTATCACTTTATTCACTTCAACTAACATTTTATAACAGTACACTCGAGAAAACGTTTTACCGAAGTCGGTCAATACTTTGTAATTTAATACAACAATCAATTATTCAATAGAGATTAGACGCCGACTTCGGTAAAACCTTTTCTCGAGTGTACTGTTATAAAATGTTAGTTGAAGTGAATAAAGTGATAAAACATTTTATTTTTCGCTTTTTAGTTCGTGGCATTTGAAGGCGGTTTTTTTTCGCAGAATTTTTTTTTCAATTTTTGGCAAAATAATTAGACACTAAAAAGACCTTTTTAAAATTTGAGGGTTCTCATTTTTTTAGCAGCCCATCTCCCCCTCCCCCTTCCACCCCCGCCAAATAACTAATTAAGTGATTGTGAGTACAGTATTGAAAGAGTTATCCTTTAACTCCTTACCGTTAAGGAGTTGACCTTCCATCATCAGCAGAGACACAAAATTAATACAATCAGTCCTAAACACTGGTGCAGTTTTGAAATAAGATACAAAAACATTACGTGTGCCTTTAAAATTTGCGGGTTGTACTTTTTTGGCAGTGAATGAATAATCGTGTCTTATCATCAGATTATTAATTTATATATATATGAATTTGACTGTGGTTATTTGTTTTTTTTTATTATACTGAATTTTATTATCATTGATGTAATTTTTGATGATTAAATTGGTTATAGTGTTTCATTTTCCATATCAGCCCACATCCACCCACTGCTGAGTATAGGCCTCTTCTTTATCCCGTCACTCCCTTCGGTCCCTTGCCAGCCTTATCCATTGTTTCCCCACTGCCGTCACAATATCCTCGGACCTTCGGGCAGACAGGCTACCCACAGGCAGGAAGTCGTTTCATTTTAATTTTATTTTATTTATTATTTAATCTGACATTGATATTTACTGTTTGTTGATTGTGATATTTATATTAAAAGTAACTTGTATCATCATCATCATCATCATCAGCCCATTTAAGTCCCCACTGCTGGGGCACGGGCCTCCCTCAATCACATGAGGGGTAATTGCCATACTCACCACGCTTGGCAGACGGGTTGGCGAGGGTTTTGATATAAATGCAGAGTTGTCTTCTCTGGGTGCTGATGATCATGCCAGCAGCTTTACCTTAGTCGCCTTTTACGACACCTCGGTAAGAGTGAGGGTGGCCTATTCTACTCTGCCGGGAACCACACGGCCCACTTAACTTGTATAATGGTTAGTATTATAATTATGTAAAGGGGTATAATTTGCCTGAATCACACTGGATAAAGATTTATTTTGTTATATTATTTTTGTTGATGTCAGTTTGTAAATATTTATCTAAACACTTAGTTATTTTATTATAGACTTCTCATAAAAGTTGTGAAAATTATCTTTTTATCAATACCGACACTCATTCATAGCTGATTCACAAATAAACAATTTCGGTATATCTTATCGAACAGAATCATTATTCATTCTGAAAAAATTCAAAGGGCACGCCATTTCTGAGATAAAGGCAGATCAAAAGGGATATGACGCGAGAATCGATTAATTCCTTAATAGTTCCATACTTCAGTTAAAAACAACATGAACTTTATTATTTATTTACTGGATTACCAACATAATATACAGCGTTCAGTACAATAAAAAATACATTACTAATATGTAACATTAAATAGCAAATTAGCAAAATATAATAATAAACCTAACATACGAAACTAATTTACACTATAAATAAATTTAAACATATAAAGGGGAATAAAAAAAGAAATAAAGCACTAAACCGGTGATAACATCTTATAAACTACCTAAGGTACGTGAGCAAGTTGTTTGAGTAGTTGAAGAAACCTGGGCAGGCTCTGACGATTTAAATAACTTCTCATTTTTACAGAAAGCTCTTATATAACCGTGGAATTTTACTCGAAATACTAAAAGAAATTAAATTACAGATTCCTTGTGTCTATGAACATAAGGCTCAAATTTGAATGTTGATGGCCACTGAAGTGCGCTTTTCATGGGACTTCTTTAGTAACGCGGGCTCTACCGTAAAATGAGACGACATCTTTAGCGAAGTTGACTTTCCGCTGGAATTTTTTAGTAACGCGGACTCTACCGTAAAATGAGACACCATCTTTGGCGAAGTTAACTTTCCGCTTGAAATTTTTTAGTAACGCGATCTCTACCGTAAAATGAGACGCCATCTTTAGCGAAGTTAACTTTCTGCTGGATTTTTTTAGTAACGCGGACTCTAACGTAAAATGAGACGCCATCTTTAGCGAAGTTAACTTTCTGCTGGATTTTTTTAGTAACGCGGACTCTACCGTAAAATGAGACGCCATCTTTAGCGAAGTTAACTTTCCGCTGGATTTTCTTAGTAACGCGGACTCTACCGTAAAATGAGACGCCATCTTCAGCGAAGTTAACTTTCTGCTGGAATTTTTTAGTAACGCGGACTCTACCGTAAAATGAGACGCCATCTTTAGCCAAGTTAACTTTCCGCTGGATTTTTTTAGTAACGCGATATCTACCGTAAAATGAGACGCCATTTTTAGCGAAGTTAACTTTCCGCTGGAATTTTTTAGTAACGCGGACTCTACCGTAAAATGAAACGCCATCTTTAGCGAAGATAACTTTCCCCAGGATTTTTTGCATAGAAGCACTTCTCGTTTATTACGTTTGACCTGTGTCAAAATTTAATTTTCATTATAATCATTGATCATCAAAGTGAATATTCTTTTTCCCTGACTGTCACCAGTCTTTCTCGCAATGTGGCCAAAAAAATCTAAAATTCTCCGATGTGGTTTCAGTAGATGTCTGTGTTATTTTACAGTCATGTGTGTAATGGGTATGTCATATTTACCAAACACTTGTTTATCTGTTCTTATGTAAAAACCTAATTGATAAAAAGGGTTTCACGTCATTAATTTTATTTGTAACTATTCGTATCTTATTTCATTCAAATATTCGTACGTGTTGTTCATTCACCGTTTAGATACAAATTTACGTACAATTTAGTAATCTCATTTATGACGCACTTCTATAATGGTTTGGTATTAAATTACGTAAATAACAAATCAACTTTTTGGTAACTAATACATGCTAATACTTTGTATATTATCAATTGTAATTGGTGTAATAAAGTCATTTAATATCCCGAGCCGAGATCTCGGGGTCCTGGGTACGATTTCCAGGTCAAGCAAAGGTATGTTTCCAATTTTTCGAACATGGCTCGGGTTTGTTCCAATCCACATTAGGCAAGCGTGATGATTAAGCATAATCCCATCATAGTAGCGATGACTTGATTTCTATGATTTGACGACCCGTTTGGAACAATGGTAGTGAACTCTGCCTTTGGTCCAAGGGTTGCGGGTTCGATCCCCGCACAGTACAAACATTTGTGTGTATGAACATGTCTGTTTGTATTGGTCTGGGTGTTTGTATGTATTATAAGTATGTATTTAGAAAAGAAAAGTATTATATGTATATTATTTGTAATTCCGCTGTTGATTCTGATATCCGTAACACAGGTGCTTGAGCTACCTATCTCGGAGTCAGATCAATGTATGTGATGTTGAGTGAAATTAAATTCCGGGGTTCCACAGGGGTCGGTCTTGGGACCACTCCTGTGGAACATTGCCTACGACTGGCTCCTCCGCGGTGTTCTTCCCCGGGACGTCGGTATAATTTGTTACGCCGACGATACCCTCGTCACTGCCCGGGGGAAAACCTATGAGCGCGCCGCCAGCAAAGCATCTGCTGGGGGAAGTCAGGTCGTGGCCCGGATGCGAAGACTGGGTCTTGAGGTGGCGCTTGAAAAAACCGAGGCCATCTTTTTCCATGGGCCTCGGAAGCGCCCGCCACCAGGCGCTCACCTTACTATAGGCGGGGTAAATATCCCCATTAAGACCGAGATAAATTATCTCGGCTTAATTCTAGACGCCAGATGGACGTTCGCCCCCCATTTTAAAGGCCTATCACCGAGGTTGCTGAAGGCGGCGGATGGACTGGCTTGGCTGATGCCAAACCTAGGAGGCCCAGGTTCAAAATGCCGGAGGCTTTACTCCGGCATTTTGAAGAGTATGGCGCTATATGGTGCGCCCATATGGGTGGAGGCGCTAGCGAACAGGGACAATGTTCGCCTCCTGCGGAGACCCCAGCGCGTCATCGCACAACGGGCCGTGAGATCCTATCGTACGGTGGGATTCTCTGCGGCCTGCGCGCTGGCGGGAGATGCTCCGTGGGAGCTAGAGGCGGAGGTGCTGGCAGCCATTTATAAATGGACCGCCGACAAGAAGGCGCGTGGAGAACCGTACTGCCCCATAGAGAGGGAGGCAGTACGCAAGGGACACCATGAGGACATGGTCACCCTCTGGGCCTCGGACCTCAGGCGGTCCGAATATAACCGCCGAGTGTCGGACGCGCTCGCCCCGGCACTAGACCGGTGGCTCGAGCGGCCGCATGGCTCTCTCACCTACAGGATGGTGCAGGTAATGACAGGGCATGGCTGCTTTGGTCATTACCTGCATCGCATCCGCCGAGAGGGAGCTCCCTCCTGCCACGAGTGTGGCGCTGCTGATGACACGGCGGATCATACGCTCGCGTATTGTCCGTCGTGGGACCAGCAGCGCCAGGCACTGGTGGTGAAGGTCGGCCAGGACCTCACCCTTGGCAGTATAATTGAAGCTATACTGGAAGGGGAGGAGGCCTGGAAGGCCTTCGCCACCTTCTGTGAGGAGGTGGTGGCAGGGAAGGAAGCGGCGGAGCGCGCGCGGGAGAAAGATCCTTCCGCCGATGCGCTCCGAAGAGTGAGGAGGGGTCTGAGACGCCGACAATATGCGCGTCTCCTTCCTCTCCTTGGAGGAGCCCAGCCGGCGCACGGTACTGGGGTACCCGCGCAGGCATTGCACCTTCCAATCAGGAAATCACAATCCCTTCCTATATTCAAGTCCCGTGTCAAAACTCACTTCCTATCTCTATAAATAGGTACACTGTTTTTTTCCTTGTCTCTTCTTCCTTTTTTATGTGGTCTGCTCTCTGCTCATTTATACCTATCTATAAGAAATATTTTTATTGATTTTTTGTTATAAATTATCTATGTTTATATTATTATTGGGTATGTATGTATTGTTTATTATTATTTATGTAATGTAATAGTATTAATATATAAAATAATGTATAATTCTGCCATTCTCAATTTCATTTGTTAAACTACTTTGCACTGCTTTCCCTTATTATTACGAATACGATATTTCTTTCCTCTACCCAAAGGTTGTCTGGAAGAAATCGCTACAAGCGATAAGACCGCCTTATTGTACTGTCTGTTGCTGTTGTATCATGCTTGTATTTTATTTTTGTGCAATAAAGAATATCTATCTATCTATCTATCTACCGGTCACCTCCAGTGCTCGTTAGGGACGGCTGCTCACTCTCGGCTGTCCCTAACGCCCCCCCCCAGCTCACCCAGAGGGGGCAGCGTCCTGCCAGCCGTTTAGGCGGGCTCCGTCTGGGGGATCGTGCACATGGCTTCGTGCCCGTCACCACGACCCCCCACTATGGACGATTAGAGGGTGCCCAGGGGTTTTAGTCGGTAGACCCCCGCCGTCATGCGGGGGGAGTCCGACATAACCCGTCCGCCCCCAGGTGGACGGGTATGCGTAACGCATTTCCCCTGGGAGAACAAAAAAAAAAAAAAAAGGCTCTGACGATTTAAATAACTTCTCATTTTCACAGAAAGCTCTTAACCGGGGAATTTTACTCGAAATACTAGTAGAAATTAAATTACAGATTCCTTGTGTCTATGAACATAAGGCTCAAATTTTAATGTTGATGGCCACTGAAGTGCGCTTTTCATGGGACTTCTTTAGTAACGCGGGCTCTACCGTAAAATGAGACGCCATCGTTAGCGAAGTTAACTTTCCGCTGGATTTTTTTAGAAACGCGGACTCTACCGTAAAATGAGACGCCAAATTTAGCGAAGTTAACTTTCCGCTGGAATTATTTAGTAACGCGGACTCTACCGTAAAATGAGACGCCATCTTTAGCGAAGTTAACTTTCCGCTGGAATTATTTAGTAACGCGGACTCTACCGTAAAATGAGACGCCAAATTTAGCGAAGTTAACTTTCCGCTGGAATTATTTAGTAACGCGGACTCTACCGTAAAATGAGACGCCATCTTTAGCGAAGTTAACTTTCCGCTGGAATTTTTGCAAATAAGCACTTCTCATTTATTATGTTTAACCTGTGTCAAAGTTTAATTTTCATTATAATCATTGCTCATCAAAGTGAATATTCTTTTTCCCTGACTGTCACCAGTCTTTCTCGCAATGTAGCCAAAAAATTCTAAAATTCTCCGATGTGGTTTCAGTAGATGTCTATGTCATTTTACAGTCATGTGTGTAATGGGTATGGCATATTTACCAGACCCTTAGTTTATCTGTTCTTATGTAAAAACCTAATTGATAAAATGGGTTAAACGTCATTAATTTTATTTGTAAGTATTCGTATCTTATTTCATTCAAATATTCGTACGTGTTGTTCATTCACCGTTCAGATAAAAATTTACATACAATTTAGTAATCTCATTTATGACGCACTTGTATAATGGTTTGGTATTAAATTACGTCAATAACAAATCAACTTTTTGGTAACTAATACATGGTAATACTTTGTATATTATCAATTGTAATTGGTGTAATAAAGTCATTTATTATCCCGAGTCGAGATCTCGGGGTCCTGGGTTCGATTTGCTGGTCAAGCAAAGGTATGTTTCCAATTTTTCGAACATAGCTCGGGTTTGTTCCAATCCACATTAGGCAAGCGTGGTGATTAAGCCTAATCCCATCATAGTAGCGATGACTTGATTTCTATGATTTGACGACCCGTTTGGAACAATGGTAGTGAACGCTTTGGTCCAAGGGTTGCGGGTTCGATCACCGCATAGTACAAACATTTGTGTGTATGAACATGTCTGTTTGTATTGGTCTGGGTGTTTCTATGTATTATAAGTATTATATGTATATATTTGTAATCCCACTGTTGATTCTGATATCCGTAACACAGGTGCTTGAGCTACCTATCTCGGAGTCAGATCAATGTATGTGATGTTGTGAAATATTTATTTATTTATTTATTATTATTATTTATTAGTCTGGGTGTTTGTATAATTCCGCTGTTGATTCTGATATCCGTAACACAGGTGCTTGAGCTACCTATCTCGGAGTCAGATCAATGTATGTGATGTTGAGTGAAATTAAATTATTATAATGGAGGCATTTGCCCTGCAGTGGGACAGTCTATACCTACCTAGTCTAGTGTATACCTAGGCTGATATTTTTATTTCACTATAGTGACTTGGAAAATATAGCAAAAAAGCGTACACTGGCTAGATTGAGTGATGTTCTGCGAAAGGCTGCTGTCAGAACCTAGATGCGTCAGTCAAGCCGAAGACAGCGTGAAATGGCGAACATCCGGGGAGGCCTATATCCAGTAGTGGACTGAGACGGTCTGATGAAGACTTTTTTGAGTTGTGGCGCGACGCTTATTCAGCCAATGTCAAGTGATTAAGGAGACACGAATATTGACCGGTGATTTGAGTTGCATCTCTTTGACTGAGTTTCTTTTAAGAGGTAGAACACCACATATATAGCATACTCATAGACAACATAGTATTAGGAAGGAGACTGATGAAGTTAATGAGCAGAGGTTTCACTTACCATCAAGTTTAGATTTTGTTCGTCATGTTACTTCTACTCAACTACAATACATAGAATGCTTTTTTTTATATGAGAAGTGGCAGACGAGCAGACGGATCACCTGATGGTAAGCAATTCCACCGCCCATGGACACCCGTGGCAACACCAGTGGAGTCACAAGTGCGCTGCCAACCTTTTCCCCTTCCCCCCATTGGGCCTCCGGTCACCTCACTCACACGACGAAACACAGCGCAGGCGCTGCTTCACACCGGTCTTCTGTGAGGCAATGGTATCACTCCGGTCGAGCCGGCCCATTCATGCCTAAGCGTGGCTCTCCCATATTTTTCATGCTTCATTATAATGGTTTTAATAAAGATACGCAAACTTCGTTCAAATTTATTTATAACTGGATGTAGGATATTTACATCTATTTTGAAATATTCGATAAGAAATTATTTCTTCTTACAAAAATAGTCATACCTATATAAAAATAAACGATTTCTTAGAACGATTATTAGCGTTGGATGACAAATACAATAGCGTCATTTAGTCACACCTGAATTTATCTTAGATTACAACAAGACTTGCTCTGGCTGTGATAGGTTTTTCATGATGATTGATGATGAGGATCATGGTCAGCATCAGTTGAATCTATAATCAATTTAAAAAAAAAACCTTAACAGAAAGAAAATTTTATGTGACTTCAGACTGTGAAGGCTGTTAAAAGTTAGTCGATTAGGTTATTCATACTTCGATAATTTTCTATTCATCAATAGCAAATCTGGCGAAATTATTATATTATGGAACAATAGAGAGCTACAATTTGGGGGTCTTTATGTCGAGAGTGAATAGGCTTCTTCTGGGTAAGCCACATCGATACATCTTAGACCTTATTGTCACTTTCCATCAGGTGAGATGAGGTCAAGTGCAAACCCATTTAATATATAAAAAAATAATTTGTTTAATATTTAGAGATTTGACTTTATTAAAACTGATATTATTAGAGCTATTTTTACCGGTTCTTTTCTGAGGTGACGTAGGTATACGTACGTGTTGGATGACTACAATTCTTTCATTGTCCTTGTCGGTGCTTTCAACCAAAATTTGGTCTTTACGTTTCATTCTTCTGTGTTATTTCATTGCCTGGGTGAGACTTACGTGACCGACACGTGATCTTTATCATCATATCCATTACCAACAAAAAGAATTCTTCTTATTTATTTTCTTAAGAAACCTTGCACTTTTCCCATCAATTGTAGTGTTATAATAACTATGTATTAGCTTCAGTAAATGGCTAGAAAGAAAGAAATAATGATGTGTTAGAAGGACTTAACAAAAACAAAGACAAGCATAGTGGCGTGCGTTTGATGGATTAATAAGTAATTAACATTAATGTTTAAGGTTAAATTGCGTGTCGCTCAAGAGCTCGACGTTGTATAGTTAGTTCTGGGAATAGTAGCTAAATCTCCGCTTATGGAGTAAACAAAGCATTTTATCAATCAACCAAATTTGAAGAACATAAAACCTCACATTGTAACAAACTACTCTAGTGCAAAGATTTAATTATTTGAACATTAATATTTTTTTCTTATTCGTGTGATGAACATTTTGTGGCTGTTCAGTATCTGAGTGTAATAATTATGTATTTAAGTACTCTATTTGTAATACCTCTGTTGTTTGATATTCGTAACATAAGTAATTAAGACGAAATCAGGAGGGTAACCAATTAGGACGAAATCTAGTCAATGCATGAGATGTTTTTTAATTTATTTCATTTTTACTGACTAAAAAAGGAGGAGGTTCTATGTTCGACTGTATGTTTTTTTTTGTCAAAATATCCTAATGAATCACTAAACTGAAATAGTTTTATAATTAAGAAGCTTAATCTCTCTTTTAATAATTAAAAATACGCGTTTCACATAGGTATTAGGTACTAAAGCATTAGGCTGGTATTTTTAATCTGTAGGAAACTGTAATAAATATTTCAGTCATAAACTATATCATAGATTTATTGGTGACTTTACCGTTGTTAGACGGTGTACTTTTAATTTTAATTGTTTGCTAGTACTTACCTTATAAGCAATCAGTCAAAATGTGGTAGTACTGTGTTTTCAAAATAAGCAATGATGGCCTATATTAAAATAATATTAAGACACTATTATCCCTATTTCCTTGTACCTAACGGTCACAGGTCAGCGGCGCGGCGCGCAAGAACGCATCAGTGCAAGGGCACTCGTCGTATGGTGCAAATTGTAACCAAATACTGGTTCAGATAGGTTGTTTTGACCTTGCTAAGGCGTGTGACTTCATTTTCAACAAAATAATCATCAAAAGTAATAATGTTGTAATGAATTGAATATTTTGGTAAATGAATTTTGTTTTGGCATTAAATAAATTAATTGAAAACAGCTTGTGCCTTAATTTGTAATTTGTGAAACACGTAAACTTTAAAGTATTCCACAAGGAACAATTCTGGGTCCTATTTTTCTTCCAGCATATAATCGCGTATCTCCTATCGCATAGATCTATCACACTTCAACGCACGTGTTTCCGTGGTCGCGGTCTCTGGTCGGCGCCTGTCATTTCGCAAGAGCGCATCATGCGCGGGAGCACGCGGCAGCAACAGCGTTAATTGTACTCGCAGTGTGTAGATACTCGACATATTTGCAGATTAGCGTTTCTCACAGTTTCCCACGGAGATTTTACATATATGCCTCTTCCAAGTTTACACTAAGATGTTCTCGCGAAATTTTAATTAAAATTCAAGATAGAATGTTTCAAGACGTTGTGTTACCAAAATGTTTGTTTTATGTGATAGGTGGCAGACGAGCAGACGGATCACCTGTGAAGTCATGTTTCTAACAAATTTATGTAATTTAATTCATGTAGACAAACACAGGTAACGCTACGATTGGAAATCTAGTACAATAAATTGCAAGGATATAATAAATGAAAACTACATTACTAAAGTTTCAGTTAATGTTTATGTTCTATCATTTTTTACCAACCCCAATCAGGTGCGCTTCTTCAGAAGATTTTGTCAAATTTTCAAACAATGAAAATACAATTGAACTCAGTGTACACACGATGAAAAAGCTGGTTCATGCCAGCAGACAGTGCATGAGACATAAATCTTACTATAGTGTTATTTCAACCAGTGGCTTGACATTCTCCGTCAACGCTGGGGGATCTATGGGAGCTATCCGGTTTCTGTACAACATAGCCGTAAAAGCATAAGCGATACTCCTGAAGTTTATCTACTACGTATATCCCGGATAAGAAGAAGTATGCGAGAGTTTCTCACGCGGTCTTTCCGCATAACTCCACACATGCTAACTGCATATTTATCTTCGTGACATGCAGCTCCTGCTGGCAGGCCAAGTCTCACAGCCATACAAAAGTCTTGTGGATTAGTCCCTTCAGCTCATCCGGCATTTTATGGTCACAATAGACGCCTGTCATCTCACATCATTTTGCCCACGCGACGATGCGTGCTTTACCTTTGCAATCGATGTCTCCAGACGAGTGGAGCACTGATTCCTAAGTACTTAAATCGGTCGGTGTGCTCGACCCTGTCCTCGCCTAAGTGCATTCGTGGGATCTTGAGAGTTGTTGGCCACTCCTCAACACACTCACTGCTAATCTATGTTTGTTCTTACGGTACATGAGACATAATCGCACCATTTGTCATTTCAGACGTCGCCATCTGAAGTATGTCGAGCTATGCGTTAGCTGCACTCAACCGCAGTTATCTGTCAAACAATTTGAGATCATGTGAGTTAACGTTAATAAAATCCAGTGCAAGATAGCCATTAGCTTACGATGCACTGGTTGCAATTTTAATTACAGTTGCATTTTGTAAACGTGTTGTACGCTCCGTTGCGAATCAGTTTTGTAAATGCGCTTACTTGTAAGGACCTGGAGAATTATAGTACCAGTATTTCAGTATTGTTTTAGGTGCCAGACCACACAATCACGATGATGGGTCGAAACTAGCGCCGCCAATTGATTTTAATTAAGCATTAGCCATCAATATGTATAAGTATAATCTTATCAATATGTATAAATATGTCTTTTAACTACGCAAAGGATTTTGATGCGTATTTTAAATAGATATATATCATCATCATCATCATCATCAGCAACCCACACTCGTCCACTGCTGGACATAGGTCTCCGCTAATGCACGCCACTGCTCCCGATTTTCGGCCACTCTCATCCAGCCCACACCAGCCAGCCTTCGAATGTCATCATCCCATCTTGTCGCAGGGCGTCCTACACTACGCTTACCGAGTCGCGGTCTCCACTCAAGGACTTTACGGCTCCAACGGCTGTCAGTTCTGCGGCTAATATGACCAGCCCACTGCCACTTCAGTTTGCTAATTCGGTTGGCTATGTCGGTGACTCTGGTTCTCTGTCGGATTACATCATTTCTGATGCGGTCCTTCAGAGATACTCCGAGCATAGCCCTTTCCATAGCTCTTTGAGCGACTTTGAACCGGTGGACTAGTCCAGCCGTGAGTGTCCACGTCTCGGCACCGTAAGTCATGACCGGAAGGACGCACTGGTCGAAGACTTTCGACTTAAGACTTTGAGGGATGGGTGACGAGAAGACTTGACGAAGAGATATATATACTCGTAGTCATTATGACCCTTAAGAGTCAGGTTTACCTATTACACCAAACACGGGCAGGTCGCTAATCAAAGATATTTTACGAAACTGTTTGATAAATAATCTTAATTTTTATCTTTAAAAAAACCAAAAAATCATTTCAAATCTAGACAAAAAATGTTAATGAATGCATAATCCAAGTATAGTTTTTATTTGCTTTGTTACTATATTGCTAACTTTTTCACAAATCTGATTAATATACGGAAGTTATTCAATTAGAATTACAATAAGCCTATTATTACCTACTTATAGCATACTGGTGAATTTATCGCCATTTATAGAAGTAAAATGTCCATAATATAAATAATTTATTTTTCTTTGATCAACAATCTCTTCACGTGATTTTTAAACGTGTGTTTTATTGAGTTAATTGATATAAATGCACATAAGAATTTAAGAACTATGTTAACGTGTGGGAAACATAAATCTATTTTAGTTTTTTGAATTAGTTAGGTATTTTATGTGTGAACTCACGCTATATAAACTTCTTCTTAAGTAAATATTATTCGCGCGTTCAGTTGAGAATCGAAGTCACGACCTTCCACCTACCGAGCGTTCATCGAACTGAACTAGCTTGAGGATTATTTGTAAGTGCTTGATTCGCCATGCGTATTTCTACCAATAACTCGGCGGTGAGGGAAAACATCGTAAGGAAACACTGCACTTTTCGGATAGTTTCTGAAATGTGTAACCTTGATTCAGTTGGTCTGGTTCCCCTGTTAAAGGTAAAACGGACGGCTGGATTTGTCCGAGAGAAAACATATATTTCGTGTCCATTTTAATTCCTTGGTTTTTTTTTTCAGAATCTATGAAATTTATTGGCAGAATGACAGGAGAAAAAAAGACATATAAAAACAAAAATGTATAAAAAGCAAAACACTAAAATTTGGAAATATTGGCCAAAAAGTATCAAATCGATGCCGGTCGCCAACAAAAGGGTTGCGAAGGTCTGACGGCCGTCGCTTCATTGTAAGTACCAGACTCCCCAAATCCTGAATCATGGTCCAAGCGTACACCGGATTCTAGAGCAACACGACGAATAGCTTTGGACGCAACTGGGATTTACACGCTTAGATGAGGAGTGTGTTTGATTCGCCATGAACCTTGGTTAGGTCAGGTGAAAGAACCATGCTTGAGTGGTGGTGGGTTCGGTGGGAACCTGAACGTGCTCAAAATGTCTAAGCGCAGTCAATAACCTTCCGCCTGAATCAGTAACATGTTTAACACTTAAAAATATAAAAAAAAACTTAAGCAATACTTTTTAAGCCTTTTGTAGTTTGTATTGCTGTTAAAGATAAATATATCATGTACAACACTATAAAATAGTAGATAATATTGTAAACTCCGTGGCCGTGTGGTCCCCGGCAGAATAGAATAGGCCACCCTCACTCTTACCGAGGTGTCGTAAAAGGCGACTAAGGTAAAGCTGCTGGCATGATCATCAGCACCCAGGGAAGGAAAACTCTGCATTTATATCAAAACCCTCGCCAACCCGTCTTCCTAGCGTGGTGAGTATGGCAATTACCCCTCATGTGATTGAGGGAGGCCGTGCCCCAGTAGTGGGGACATAAATGGGCTGACAATGAATATTGTAAACTCGATAGTTCAGGGTAAACCTTAGCCCCCTTATTACAAATCGCAAACTATGGATAGACCCGGAACAAAATTCGTGCGATGCGTGCTGAAACGGAATGGCATGACATTTAGTACGGTAATAACTTTCAATCGCGATTTAGAATAAGGTGGAAGTGGTTTTTTAATTACTATCTTACCCAATGTTTATTGCTTGTGTAATTAATAAATAAATGAAAAAAAAGTAAATTTTATAACTCTAGGTGTAAACTAGGGAGAAACTATAGGACTATATGATGAAAGAAATAAAGATGTAACATTTTTTTTTTATTAAGTTAATGTTACAACCACAAACTCTAGATCCGTGCTTTTTTTGCTAGTCTTGTATAATAAATTGATATAATTGTATGTTAAAGTAGGTTAGGTAGGTAAAAATATATGTATATTTTTAAATTTAAATGTTGGTGTGTGCCTTGTTTTTTTTTTCTGTAAGTAAGTTTTTTTTTTCTTGAGTAGAGGTGTAAAGGGCCTTCCGCCTAATTACTATTTATTGCTACTTACATTTACTATTATAGAACTGTTTTTATGATATAAAAAAAAAATAAAGAGGTCGCAACGCAGCCAGTCGCTAGTACTAGGTAACATAACCTTTGGTTTATGCGCAAATAGTATGATATACCTAACTAAGCAGTGACGCATACTAGCGATTATTACCAAAAATCATAAAAGTATAATAGTTTTTTAGATTTTCGCGCTGCTACACCACACCGATACTGTTAGTGTAGTGTGTCGGAGTAGCTTCACTGACAATTCATCTAGTGGCGAATTAATATCAAAAAATGTGAGGGTGTCCGAAGATTCACAGCCCGGCCCCAGCAGACGACGCCGTGCTCCGCCAGTCCGCTCGTGACCACGGCTGCTGTAACGTAGCCGAAACGTCGAGCCAAATATGTGAGTACACAATGTTGTTTCACATAATAAAGATCGTGTTAATCCCCGTATTGATACATTATAATCATAAAAGTATGTCTAAAGATTGACGCAATACCACACTAAACTGTGCACTGTGCTGTTTCGCTGCGTGAGTAAGGGTACCAGAGGCCCAATCCGGTTGAATAGGGGGTTAAAGGTTGGCAGCACACTTGTAACTCCACTGGTGTCGTGGGTGTCTATAGGCGGCCATCCGTCCATACCATCAATCCGTCTGCTCATCTGCCACGTATCTCATAAAGCAACACATTTGACCGTGAATGGACCGGCTCGACCGGAGTGATAATACAGCCTCACAATAAACCGGCGTGAAGCCGCAATGTGCTGTGTTTCGCTGCGTGAGTGAGGGTACCGGAGGCCCAATGCGGAGGAAAGGGGGGTAGCAATCGCTGCCCGTCAGGTGATCCGTCTGCCACCTAACACATAAAAAAAACTATAAAATCATGTAGGTACAGTCAGCCACACATCAGTTTACTACAATCTGTCAAATTTTCTAAATTGATTTGAAGGAAACATAGTTTGACATTGGTGAGAATCGATTGAATTAATTTAACAGATTCGTATACATTGATGTGCAGTTTCAATCTTTAAAAAAAAATAAACCACCAATGTTTTATTTCTTTAAGAATACTTTGGTCGGAATAATAAAAAAAAACCTAATTTATTGTTTTTGAGATCAAGATTAGTCACAACGATTTTAACATACCTACATAGAATGGTTGTCTATTAATTATTAAAAATCTGTCTTTACTTAGTTACCTACTTATTGCTTAGATAAATAAATTAATATTTCACAACATCACATACATTGACCTGACTCCGAGATAGGTAGC
Source organism: Marasmia exigua (assembly GCA_019059595.1). Taxonomy (NCBI): domain Eukaryota; kingdom Metazoa; phylum Arthropoda; class Insecta; order Lepidoptera; family Crambidae; genus Marasmia; species Marasmia exigua. The sequence goes on along the minus strand of CM032483.1, from coordinate 13,973,527 downwards.
TCAAGCACCTGTGTCACGGATATCAGAACCAACTGTGGAATTACAAATATATACATTAATCCTTTCTTTTGTAAATACATACGGACCTCTAATACATAGAAAACGCCTAGACCGATACAAGCTTTTTATTTTACATCATAATTTTTTTATCCCTTAGTCATCATTCATAGAATTAAAAAAATCGTATATAATCCTTTAGCTTGGTGTGTAACATAATATTTATTGATGGAATCGCCAAAATAAGTAATTAATGCAAAAACAGGGTAAACTGGTATTTTTATATCATTACATAAGTTATCTAATTTAATGGTATTATTATCGTTTTCGAAATTATTTTGATTGGAAACCTTTAGTTTAAACTATTTAATGGGCATTATTGTTTGCTGCCTATTTTGAATTAAGGATGCCTGCCTATAAAATTATGTAAATCAAGGTCGTTTAAAATCAGTAATCAAACTAAATGACCATTTATTTAATTCATGACCAAAATCAACTTATTTGCCAAAACTTCTTTGACTTAATATACTCTACTGGCATCGAAGGCTACCATCGAAAATGGCGATCCGCCGGGGCGATGACGCGGTTAGGGACAAGCTTGCAAATAAAAGATAAATTACTAACATACCCCTGAACCCCCCTCTGAGGTCCTTACAATCACCAAACCCCATACCCCCAAAAAAAATAAAAAAATTTAAATTTTATACTTCTTACTAACATTAACCATGACTGCCTAAACTTAAGATTATTATTGTAATTTAATTTAGTTTAATTTTATCGCGGAGCAAATTTCAAAAATAATTTGTAACACTTAAACAACGAGCACAATAAAGACACGAAACCAGTGTCCGTGGAATTTCATTAGAAATAAAAAAAATATATATATACTCTACGTTGAAAATAAAGTTACGAATTACTACGAAAATCTTCCGTTTGATCGCATACAACGTAGGGCTACTCGAATCGTCGGTGACTTGACTCTTTAGTAGACTTGGAGCCCAATTCTCGTGCTCGTGACATTTCTTATCATACGATATATATCACCAAAACATAGTTTTTTTGTATGGTTTTCAGGTGATATCCGCCATGTTTTTTTTATATCGTAATCCCCAGAATTGGGGTCTTGATCCTCTAACACTGCGACGGGATATAGCTTCCCTCAGCATTCTATACCCTTTTTGATCTACTTTAACTACTTTACGTTTTATCTTCTCCCTGCAACTGAATTCTTACATCGAACCATACGCAAGCGATTGTCATTCCAACCCTGTCATCTCGACAGATGGCGGTCTAATACTGGATTACTGTGCATTCCTCGCGGAACTTTCTACCACGTACCTCAGTTCCGTGGAACGGTTTCACTGCGGAAGTATTTCCCGATGGCTACGACTTAAGGAACTTCAAGAGAGTAGACTACTCTTTTTTAAAAAGGCCGGCAACACATTAGCGATCTCGCTGATTTCGCGGTTGTCCATGGGTTCCATTCTATCAGATTTGGGTAAGTAAGTAGGTACTACGGCTGAGACAATTATTATAGCGATGCTTTAAGAGGAATTAAACAAAACTGGTCTCAGTAACCGGATTACAAAAAGTGTATCAAAATTTGGAATATATTCTCAATAATATTAATTAATATTTAAAATCGAAGTGTTGTCTGTGATCGTTTTAAAATGTTTTGAAGGTTTCAATAAAGGTTTATCCTGCTCAGTTTGCATGGCAAAACCCTTGGCATATCCATCTTCAGAGATGTTGTCTTTATTTAGGGTTAGCTTATTAACTTACTCTATGGTGTTAGCTATGTGAGTTAGTCCGTGACTTAGCTAAGCATCGCTCGAAATCACGGAAGATCGCCCGCCTGGCAGCTACTTCGCCCAGCGAATTTCCGTCGCGATTCAGCGGGATAAACCTGCCAGAATTTTGAGGTGACTTCCACAGGGACATACTTTGGTTTTAATTTTTTACTTACTTTTAGTTTAGGTCTTAGTCATTGATTTTATTTTCTTAAGTGTTTCTCCTTTTGTTAATTAAATATACCATGTTAGGGTTTCAGTCTCAGACATCACTCTCCGTGGCCATCACTTTGTTAGTTGTCACTTAATATTATGACACGGAGAGAGCGATGATGGACTCTGGTAAACCTAAAAAAGCCGTAGTATCGGTAACAAATAAAATTGTTTCATTTCAGATTCCTTTGAAATGTTCTTGGCTGTCTCAGTTTGGTGGTTCACATTGGCGAATCGGCTAATCTCCCGGGGCCTCGAGGAACTCGAGGACGAGGGCACTGAAGACCTCCCGTAGCAAATGATACGACGAGCCGCCCCTCTCGTAGCAAATTATACAAGCCACCGGGGACCTCTCCGTAGCACCGTAGCATTACGAGGAGCCGTCATTTCGCTATCTGTGTAAATTTAGTCATTTTGTTTCTAGAAGCTTCTTTTTCATCACTTCCCAAGGCCACATCATCGGCCGTTAATGACAGCGGAAGCGTAAAACACTAACTCGCCTTCCAGCTTGGGTTCGATCAACGAACAAAGGCCTAAAAATACCCATGTGAAGATTGAATCGGATGCCAACTTTTTTATACTTAGAGCATGACCTAAAGTTATTATTTATAACCCGAACTTCTGTTTTGTACACAAAAGCCAGCGTAAAAATAATTTACGCAAAATATACAGGCGTTACGTCACAACTGCGCACGCGTCGGGCAAACGTCACTGGAGACTGAAGCTCTTATTCCAAGGCCGTAAAGTCGAATTTCTAAGTCGATCTGCAAACCATCTTGTTTTTATGATTCTTTTGATTTACTGTCTAAAGGTCGAATCTACGTCATTACGATGTTGAACTTTATCAGAAAGTAGTAAAGGTCGTTATAATAAATTGAGTTATTTAATTATTGTTTAATAATTGGTTCCGGTTTTGCGGTTGTGACGCATTTTTTCCTTCTTTGGTATCCGTTTTGACTTTATAATTGCTAATGGGACAAATTGAATGCTTATAATTTTCACCTTTTATCGTTGTTTCTGTTGGCACAGTCACTCTATATGGGGATAGTTATGCATTTTTATTGAGAATGAAATTTTATGTGGAAGTGAACAACTTTTTTCCACAGTCTTTTTTTTACGTGATAGGTGGCAGACGAGCAGACAGATCACCTGCGACACCAGTGGAGTCACAAATGCGCTGCCAACCTTTAAACCCCCCTTTCCCTCGGATTGGGCCTCTCCGGTACCCACACTCACGCAGCGAAACACAGCAAAATGCTGCTTCACGCCGGTTTTTTGTGAGGCCGTGGTATCACTCCGGTCGAGCCGGCCCATTCATGCCGAAACGTAGCTCTACCACGGTCAGTCTTATCAGTAGCTTTGCTATATGTACAGTCAAATTTCCTTGGGAGAAACACGTTGCGTTATGAATGGGCATGAATGGGCCAGCTCGACTGGAGTGATACCACGGCCTCACTGGCCTCACAGAAAATCAGCGTGAAACAGCTCCTGCTCTGTATTTCGAGTGAGTTTGCCGGAGGCCTTATCCGGGGGGAAGGTTGGCAGCGCACTATTGACTCCATTGGTGTTTTGTCCATAGTCGGCGGCATTCGCTTACCAATAATTAGGTGTTCCCACAGCTATCACATAAAAAAGTGAGGGGTGGGGGGTTAGAGTCCTTCAGCGGTTATTTAAGGTTTTCCCATCCAGAATTTTATTGAAGGTGGGAGAGCCGGAGTGATACCGGAGTGATTTTATGTGTTAGGTGGCAGACGAGCACATGGATCACCTGATGATAAGCAATTGCCGCCGCCCATGGACACCCGCGACACCAGTCGAGTCACAAGTGCGCTGCCAACCTTTTAACCCCCCTTTCCCCCGGATTGGACCTCCGGTACCCTCAATCACGCAACGAAACATAGCACAGTGCTGCTTCACACCGGTTTTCTGTGAGGCCGTGGTATCACTCCGGTCGAGCCGGCCCATTCATGCCGAAGCTCCCACGGCTTTGGATGCAACTGGGAATTACACACTAAGATGGAATGGACAGTCTACGATCTCTGCTAATGTGACAAACCCCATCTGTCAGACCACTTAAGAAAACGTATTGAAACATTGACTCGCAAAAAATAGCTCATAATGAAACCATTATGAAGTATTATGTAAATGATGGAAGCGTTGGCTCCGCGCCAAAGGTCACGGGTTCACTTCTCCGCTTTTGTTTTGCGAAACTAAAGTAGACGGTGTATTGTTTCGTAGGTTGAGGTTTTGTGAAAATCGTGGGAGAGGCACGCTTTGGCATGAATGGGTATGCTTGACCGGAGTGATAACACGGCCTCACAGAATACCGGCGTGAAGCAGTACTGTGCTGTGTTTCGCTGCGTCAGTGGGTACCGGATGCCCAATCCGGGAAAAAGGGGAGATCAAAGGTTTGCCCTCACTTACGCAGCGAAACACAGCACAGTGTTGATTCACGCCGGTTTTCTGGGAGGCCGTGGTATCACTCCGGTCGAGCCGGCCCATTCATGCCGAAGCGTGGCTCTCCCAGATATGAAACCGGCGCAACACAGTAATTTTTGCAAAATAAGTTATTTTTCAGAACGAACTTGCAGGTTTGCAGCGTACTTGTGACTCCACTGGTGCCGCGGATGTATATGGGAGGCGGCAATCGCTTACCATCATGTGATCCGCATGTTCGTCTGCCACCTATCACATAAAAAAAATGTACTGTTATAGTTTGAAATTAAATTATTAAGAGTCTTATTCACTAAATGTTTGTTGAACATTTGTAAACTTAAACGGTGTTATAAAGCAGTTTTAATTCTTTTTTCGAAGATTTTGTAAAAAAAAATGTTGGATCTAACGCGTACACAAAAAATTCATTCACGCCAAAAACGGCCACTTTTGGCGTGAATCACTTTTTGCGTACAAAAACGGACCCAACATTTGTCTATAAAGAGTACAAGTGTTTGCCCAGAGGTTGAAACCCGAAATTGTTTAAAATATATCCGGTTTAGTAGCTCGATTAGCGTCGCTAGTGTGCCCTACCCGTCACCTTAAATTACGCTACCAATGAAACGGAAGACAGAGACAGCATCCAGGAAGTGATGTTGTCTCGGTCTTCCGTTTCTTTGGATCTCAGTCACCTAACACGATCTTTGTTTTTTTGTTGCGGCCCGAACCGCCACATTTAGACTCCTCACCACCAAAATAGCGATTTCCTATTTCTTAGCCAAGGCTAAGGCCATAGGTGATTTCCATTACAAAACATAGTTGTTAATGTACCTCAGGGCTGATGAAACCTCTCCCCAACCTATACAAACAATAAAAGGAAATGTAAACATAATTAAAATCGTTACCATTGTCGGAAACACTTGGGCAAATACGTCTCGCAGTAGGAAGCAATTTGGTCTGTCTGTATTGTAAGTTCCGAGTAAAAACATACCTATTTCTTTAGGAAAAAGTTAAAAGCAATCACGCAGACTTCGGGTGACTGGCAGACAGCGTCACTCAAACAATTATGAAAAAAAAGTCGTATGATCGTAGGAATAAAATACAGACCAACCAAGATCAGAAGACACTTCAGTGACAATGACAGGGGGGCGTTGTAAAACGTTTTTTCAATGCCAAAATGTCAAAACAGCATTAGTCCCGACTTTTGCCACGTGCCAAATAACCGCGATCGGACTATACTACTCGAGTAGTCGTCAAGTGTCGTCGGGAAAAAAATACTCGAGTCAAAAAACTATTCGAGTGAATCTACTAATGAGTACTCGCTAAGACTCACAGTAGACGGTAGAGTAATTTCATTCATTATTATAATGAATGATAATTAGTGACAGTTATATTGTTCAAAATGGTCAGTAGGTTTAAGGGTTAACTATTTTTCTCGAGCAAAATACTCATGGTAGTCGCTGTCATATTTCATTCATAATGTATACTATATTGATGAATTAAATATTCTATAGTCTGCCGTGAGTCTTTGCGTTTATTATGAAAGAAAGAAAAAAAGAAAAATTCTCACAACATCTCATACGTTGACCTGATTCTGTACTAAGTAGCTTAAGCACTTGTGTTACAGATATCAGACAACAGAGGAACAGAAATATATACTATACGTGCGGATAAAGAATGGGATTAGAAATGGCCGCGCGTGGAGCCGGTACCGTCAGCATCAACGATTTGAAAACTTATTTTGACGTTTTTCAGTATAAAATATCGTTACCGTTGAAACTGTTTTTTTTTTAATAAATAAATTAATGTTATTAATTAAAGTACTATTTATGTACGAGTATGTTTATAGGTTTTATTATTTTGGAGTCTTTTTGACTGTATATAAAAAATGTATATAAATATGGCGAACCATTGTACAAAACTTAACAGCTTTTATACCTACCCATATTTTGCAAATAAAGAATTTGTATTTGTATTTGTATGTATGAAAATTATTCAGATTGCAGATTATATATATTTAACGATAAACGAATTTGTTCTCAAGTAAATATATATTTACTAGCGGTCCGCCCCGGGTTCGCCCGTGGTACATACATAGCCTATGACTACCTAACGTACCTTTCCTATGGTGAAAGAATGATTGAAATCGGTCCAGTAGATCCTGAGTTCATCGCGTTCAAACCAACTATTTAGCTTTATAATATTAGTATTAAATATAGATTGCGTTAGAACAGTTTATGATTTATAAAGTTGTAATTTAATTAGGTACATTAATTTCATGTACTATTCTACATGCACTTCATAAACTTTTAAAATTAGTATCTTGAAATAAAAGATTGTAATAAGTATATCTTAACTATATCTATATCCTATTGTAACTATATCTTAAAACACTATCTATACTCAATAAATAACTAACAAAACAATTATTTAACATACAAATTAACAATGAACTATAACAACAAACAATAACAAATGACAAAATAACGAAAGGTTCAAAACCACGGAAAAACTGAGAACGCGTCGGACTGATGCGACAGGGAAGGGAACGCAGAATATTTTTTTTGCAGTCAGTACCCACGAGTGCGAGTATAGACGCAAATAGTGTGCGAGCGAGAAGTGAATAGATGCGCCGCCATTTCTGATCCCATTCTTTATCCGCAAAGGTAGTACTTAAATACATATATTACACCCAGACACTGAACAAACACAAGTGTTCATCGCACGAATGTTTGTCCAGGGTGGGGATCGAACCCACGACCTTTGGCGTAAGAGGCAGGGTCACTACCAATTGCGCCATCCGGTCAGTCAATTAAAATCAAATTCAATCAAAATTATGAGCTAATATTTCAACAATTATCATTATTTCGTCCCGATTGTGGTGTTTTTGGCATTGATCCTCATTCGCCAACGGTCGTGGGTTCGGTCCCCATATGGACAAACATACGTTTTTTTACGTGATAGGTGGCAGACGAGCAGACGGATCACCTGATGGTAAGCAATTGCCGCCGCTTATACTAGACACCCGCGACACCAGTGGAGTCACAAGTGCGCTGCCAACCTTTTAACCCCGCTTTCCCCCGTACTCCGGTACTCACACAGCAAATCACAGGCACAGTGCTGCTTTACGCCGGTTTTCTGCGAGGCCGTGGTATCACTCCAGGTCGAGCCGGGCCCATTCATGCCGAAGTGTGGCTCTCCTACGGTCATGGACGTGAGATGGAAGTCTGGGTTATGCTTATGTTAAATCGCTTACCATCAGGTGATACGTCTGCCTGTCTGCCAAATATCACAAAAAAAATAGTGATCAGGTTGTAGATACCTAAGGAAGTTAAGGGATACAAATGTAGAAGACATTTGAACCCCTTACTTCTCTCAAAGGGTCCTGATAGTTTCCATGTGAGTGAGGGACGTGTTGTTGTGGGTTTAACGAGAATAAACTCTACTTTTATAAAAGTAGAGTTTATTCTCGTTCGTTCTGAAAAAAAAAATATTTTTCAATAATTACTGTGTTGCGCCGGTTTCATTACCGTGAGAGCCACGCTTCGGCATGAATGGGCCGGCTCGACCGGAGTGATACCACGGCCTCCCAGAAAACCGGCGTGAAGCAACACTGGACTGTGTTTCGCTGCGTGAGTGAGGGCACCGGAGGCCCGATTCGGGGGAAAGGGGGGTTCAAAGGGGTGTCCACTGGTGTTGCGGGTTGTCATGATCGGCGGCAATCGCGTACCATCAGGTGATCCGTTTCGAAACTAAATGAATTTTCAGTGTCATGGCATACCTATACCTATGCCATGAAATTGAAAATACAATTCAGTGGATACTGCGTAATGGAGTCACCAACAGTATTTAGTATGAACATCGTCTGACCTTGGTTAAACAAACGTGTTTGGGTGTTGTACTTATCCGATTTTATTCCGATTTTTTTTTTATATGAGTGGGTGGCAGACGAGCAGACGGAATTCCTGATGGTAACCCAATTCCGCGCCATGGCACCCGCAACACCAGTGGAGTCACAAGTGCGCTGCCAACCTTTTAACCCCCCTTCCCCTGGATAAGGCCTCCGGTACCTCACTCACGCAGCGAACACAGAGGGTGCACTGCTTCACGCCGGTTTTCTGTAAGGACGTGGTATTACTCCGGTTGAGCCGGCCCATTCATGCCGAAGCGTCGCTCTCCCACTGTTAAAATAGTATTTCTACCATCCAGGTGAGGGACATGTGGATTACTCTTGTTAAGATAATTATTCCGTAATCATGTTCCAGTTAGGCTGGTTCACCTATTTAAGGGTTCATTGTAATTACCTAGACTTCCCAAATCCTGGATCATGATCCAAGAGTACCCCGGGCTCGCAAGCAACGAATTTGGACGCAACTGGGAATGACACGCCGAGATGATGATCTTTGCAAAGATGCAAGACAATCCGCTTCCGCATGAATGAGCTGGCTCGACCGGAGTGATACCATGGCCTGACAGAAAACCACTGCGTGAGTGCGACTTGCCGAAGAGTCAATCGATGCGAAAGGGGGGTTTAAAGGTTGGCAGCGCAGTTGCGTGTATGACTTAACTGGTGTTACTGGTGGTAGACACCCGTCTATGGACAGCGGCAATCACTTATCATCAGATGATCCGACTGCTCGACTCACACACACGACGATCACATCAAGTTTCCAAAAGTCGAGTCCTTAAAGTGCAAAATTTTATGGATCCAAGAATCACTTTCTTCCCTTACGAAAATCCCTTTTGGAAAATATTTTTTAGTGAATGAGTATGTGCATACAAAAAAATATTGTGGATACCTAAATTTTTGAGATAATGATTCTGAACCTATTACCGTGATCCAGTTGGTCTAGTTCCGCTGTCTATGGGTTGCGAGGATCAGAGGGCAGTCACTTCAATGTAATTACCAGATTTCCCGAACCCTAGATTATAGTGCTTGGACTGGGCTGCGAAGCGACAGCTTTGGACGCAACTGGGAATTACACGCTAAAATGAGGATGAGGAGGGGACGTACGTCATACAAAGAACACACCCTCAAATTTTCAGGTCTCTACAATCAGCGGTTTCAGCTGCGCGTTGATCCGTCCATCACTCGTTCAGGACAAAGCATATTATAGGTATTTATGATGATCCTTACACGCGTCAAAATCGAACCCGACTCCCGACCTTGGTTATGAGGTAAACACCTTAGCCAGCTAATAGTTCTCAAGTAGTCCCATTACATCAGAAACAATAACACTGTAATATGAACGAGGTGAGTCTCGTAATACAACGCGAATGGCGCTTCCTAAGCGCAGCTGTGGACTAAAATTAAGGGGTTAGGTAGTTGCACAATATTTCATTAAATTTACTTGTTTTGGGAGAGCCACGCTTTGGCGTGAATGGGCTGGCTCAACCTGAATGCCGTCATTCGTACCAACGTATACGTACAAACAAACATTTTCTTAGCTTGCTATCTACAGCTGTCACTCTGAAACCCGGGGTACACTATGACCATGATTCAGGATTTCGGGAGTTTGGTAGTTACAATGAAGAGACTGCCGTCTGACCTTCGCATCAATTTAACATTTAACAGGGGAATGAGACCAACTGAATCATGGTTGCACATTTCAGTAACCATCAGTGCAGGTTTTCTCACGATGTTGTAATGGTAGAAATATGCACATAGATTTGAAAAATCCAGAAGTGCATGGCATGCTCAATTCATTCATTTGAACCAGGACCCCTGTAGTGGAGACGCGATCATTTATTAGTGTGTATGGGATTTTTTTGTTCTTAGTCCATCAGACACTAAACAGCGGATAGGTAGGTACCTGAGTCCGTCACCAGACACTTCGGCCTCGTTGGTGTTTTATAATACCTAATAGTAAATACTAGTTATGAAATTATGTAATTTTTACAGGCTAATAATAGACACTATTTGATTCGCAGTTGGAAAAAATACAATTACGTGTATTAGTGCTGTTTTTCGGAATTCAGCTGTTACTTCATTTAGGTAATCATAGTCTGGCTAATCATAATAATAAATCTTTATTACCTAAGGAATAATTACAATGAACTTTTAGGAACAATGTCGTCCATTCCTTAAAATCCTGGAGTAAAACTTTTCAATCCAGGAATTCCGGGTACACTAATTTTGCCGGGATCTCCTTGTTTAAGAGATTTCCCGAGGGAATTTCATATTTTGACAAATTGTTCAATTTGTCAATACAATTTGTATGGTACATTCGTACAGACAGACAGGCATCAGGTGGAGTTATAAAATAGCACTTGTATCTCAGACATAAGGACGGTTTAAAGTCAAACAAGAGCATCTCCATGTGACGCCGTGAGTACATACGTGTCGTTTGGAGAAGAAATCCTTTATGATGTCGGTATTGCCTATGTTATGCTTGTAATGTCAGAGACCGCACATTCTTGGTCTGTATGTCATTCTAATTATTTAAACTAATTACTCAAGTAACCAAGTCAGATAAATCTTAGTCTACCAGGAAAGGCGTAACCTGGCAGTTTTCCTGGATAGCAATTAAAAACGTGTTAGAAAGTGTATGCTAATCGCAAAGGTGTGCGTCTCACTTCAATCACTGGTGCTTCCGCGTGTAAGACAAGGACAGGCGAAGTGGGACGAACGTGATCATCATTAACCAGTTTATGGACTGGTGTTGGACATTGTCAAATGATAGGAATAACTTGGGTCACAGTAGCTACTGTGCTTAGGTTCAAATAATAAAATTAATGTTCTCAAAGTCTATATTTTTTAAATGAAAATTTGATGTGAATATAGAAAAAAGAAAATTCTTTATTCAAGTTAGGTCCACTTAAATAAATGATTAAGATACCGCTGTTTGGAATGTCGATTTCTACTGAGAATACACCAGCAAGAAACTCATAATAATAATGGGGTCATAAAAATCAGTGAGATACTTATTGGCCTTTATATAAAAAAAATCTTATGAAAATATGACTGATTCTTCAAATTTAAAGTAAATGAACATATTTGTAGTCAATAAATCAAACTTTTATGAATCAATCACATAAATCCCTTTCCAATAACTGATTACATATTCTTCGACCGATGACTACAGAACAATTTCATTGGTACCTATCCAAACCCATGATACAAACATAAGGTTGATTAAGTTGTCAAGGCATGTCCAAAGAAAGTGAAGACCTTCAACCGTGTGTCCTTCGTGCCGTCATTACGATTTAGTACCACAACTTTCGATTACTTGTTTTCCACTTTATAACCGTGATGCTAGTGAAATAAGAACGATGGAATTAGCCTTCCATACGTGGGATTGTAGTTAGAATCTTAGCATACAAGTCTGGATTTTTCTAAATTATGTTTTTTTATGTGATAGGTGGCAGACGAGCAGACGGATCACCTGATGGTAAGCGATTGCCGCCGCCCATGGACACCCGTGACACCAGTGGAGTCATAAATGCGCTACCAACCTTTAAATCCCCTTTTTCCCCGGTTTGGTGCTCCTGGTACCCTTACTCACGCAGTGAAACACATCACAGTGCTGCTTCACGCCAGTTTTCTGTGAGACCGTAGTATCACTCCGGAAGAGCCGGCCCATTCATGCCGAAGCGTGGCTCTCCCGGGTCAAAGTTATCACGGTTATAACTTTGTGCCAATTTCTACCATTAGCTCGGCGGCGACATAAAAGTACAAGAGGAATCTGGGATAGTTTGTCGAAATACAGTATATGACTATTTTTTTATTTTTGCAATCAAAAGACCTCTCAATGATAGAAACATCGTTGAAAGAATTACTTGATTCTCATTTAAACTACCCGAGATATCACAACTTTAAAATCACATTATTTTGGGCAAACCCAAAACGCTCCATACAAATGGCTACTCAGTTGTGACGTCACACCTAAGTATTTTGTATGCATTTCATTTGAATTTTGTATGGTAGCTATATCAAATGTTTCGTTTATGTCAATGGTTCCATTATAATAATTAGTGCAAATTGTATGGGTTATTCAATGGTATAATTTTTTTTTAATAATTTCATACTTTCAAAATGGACTTGCCCATGAATCTTTGAATGACCATAAAACCGGCTAGACGTTATATTTTTAATTGAGAATTTTTGCCATTGGCACATATTGACATATATTTTGATAAAATATTTATATTTTGTTAAATCTTGAGCATAATTCGTTTTTTAGATTTTCGCGTTGCATTATAACTATAATATACCTATAATATGACTATAATGTATATATAATATAACGTCGAGCCAAATATGTGAGTACACAATGTTGTTTCACATAATAAATATCGTGTTAATCCCCATATTGATACATTATAGTTATCTTGAGCTTAGTCCCCTCACTCTTACCGAGGTGTCGTAAAGGCGACTAAGGTAAAGCTGCTGGCATGATCATCAGCACCCAGAGAAGGAAAACTCTGCATTTTTATCAAAACCCTGGCCAACCCGTCTGCCAAGCGTGGTGAGTATGGCAATTACCCCTCATGTGATTGAGGGAGGCCCGTGCCCCAGATGATGATGATGAAGTCATTCAGTTCAACTGAATCATGGTTACACGTTTCAGGAACTATCCGAAACGAGCGGTAGATTTTGATTTTAATTTGGGTAGTTTCCCCACGGATCCAAGGGACCACTATAATCTGGACATCTTCAAGGTGACGGGTAGGGCACACTAGCGACGCCAACCGTTTTTAATTTTTAGCTACTAAACCAGATCTATTTTAAACAATTTCGGAATTACAACCTCTCGGCAAAAACTTATACTATTTATTAAATAACCATGCACAAATGCGGATCCAACACTTGTACGCGAAAAATTTATTCACGCTGAAAGTGGCCGCTTTTGGCGGAAATCAATTTTTTGCGTACAAAAACGAACCCAACATTTGTGTATGGTTATTTAATAAATAGTATAAGTGTTTGCCGAGAGGTTGTAACCCCAAAATGTTTAAAATAGATCCGGTTTAGTAGCTAAAAATTAAAAACGAATGGTGTCGCTAGTTAGGGCTACCCATTGCCTTAAGGTATGAGCATCTTTTAGGCAAACACGTATCATCCTAGAACTCATCGTCGCTTTCTATCAGGTGCGATTGTGGTCAAGCGTTAGCCTATTGACCAAAAAAAAAATATTTTCCCTCACCACCGAGCTAGTCGTAGAAATACGCACATAGATTTGAAAAATTCAGAGGTGCATGCTCGAATTCGAACCCTTGTATGGAAGGCGCATTCTGAACCAATGAGCTACAATCCCAATAAGACCTAAACTTGTATTACCCATAATAACATACAGTTGCCACATAACATATATATATTTCAACACCGTCGTAACTGCATCGTGGCTATTGAATACTAAACGGATAGACAAAAGAGTCCACAATTCGAATTCTGGCCAGGACCATAACCAAGGTGGCTTGGTCATCGAAAACAAAGAAACTGTCATAGTTTATGATCTTAGTAGTTGTGTCTAGGAGGAATAATAACCATGTGTGATTAGCATAAAAGTATCAGCCTATATACTGTCCCACTGCAGGACAAAGGCCTGCATCATAGAAATCAAGTCATCGCTACTAAAATGGGGGTAGGCTTAATCACCACGCTATGTTCGAAAAATTCGAAACATACTCGGAATCGAACCCAGGACCTCAAGATCACGGCCCGGTACTTAAAGTGACGGGTAGGGCACACTAGCGACGCCAATCGATTTTAATTTTAAGCTACTAAATCGGATCTATTTTAAACGATTTTGGGGTTACAACCTCTCGGCAAACACTTATACTGTTTATTAAATAACCATGCACAATTGTTGGTCCGTTTTTATACGCGAAAAATTGATTCATGCCAAAAGTGGCCGCCTTTGGCGTGAATCCATTTTTCGCGTACGCGTTGGACCCAACATTTTTGCATGTTTATATAATAAATAGTGTAAGTGTTTGCCAAGAGGTTGTAACCCGGAAATTCTTTAAAATAGTTCCGGTTTAGTAGCTAAAAATTAAAATCGATTCGGCGTCGCTAGTGTGCCCTACCCGTCACCTTAAACCACTAGACCAACAGGCGATTAGCATGATTGATGTAAATACAGGCGATGGTAGCTCAGTGGATAAGAAAGAACGCGCCTTCCATGGCGGAGGGTAGCGGCATAGAGTAACTTATATAAACTGAGATAGAGGCATTAGTCGGCTAGCCAGTGCTAGCGCCATCTAGAGGAAAACGACCAATACTCAACGGCTATGTAGTACGGCCAGCTTCAAGAGACAGTCAGGGAGACGATTAAATAAAAAATCAGAAATAATTTTCTTTGATGTATAAACAAAATCATAACCCTTCCTTTTGACTTTGCCGTAATAAAAATACAAACATCTTATTATTTATTTATTGCTTATGGTTGCCGGCAGCCATCCATATTTATAGGTAGGTATTTCAATATTGTTAACATCTTTGCAAGGTTGTCCTTGACCGTTTACCTAATGTTTAGGGAACACGTGCTTAGGAAATGATTGTCTCTCATTTCAATATCTAAGTCTGTCCAAAGCTGTCGCTTCGGAGCCCAAAGTACGTTTAGACCATTCATCCGGATTTTGGGAGTCAGGTGACAATGGAGCGACTGCCGTCTGAACTTCGCAACCCTTTAACAGCGGAACCAGGCCAATGGGCGAGGCCAAATTCTTAAAAATATTTCGAATTTCAAATCCATTTCGAGGAAATTTTTTAATGACCAGATATAGTGGCCTGTAGATGGCCGTCGCCCAAGAGGCAGGCCGAAAATGAGATGGTGTGACGACCTTGACCTCCCTTGAATACTCCCGTAACTGGCAAACACTGGCAATGAATAGGGAGCAGTGGAGGCTATTAGGGGAGGCCTTTGCCCAGCAGTGGGACTATGAGCTAAAAAAAAGATTTTAAAATGATTTCATTTTCATTTCATATTTTATGATTTTTTTGAGAAAAAAGCTACAAACTTTGTTTTACCTTATGACGTCACATTTTTTCGTCTCGGAATGAATTTGCAGAGCTCTTCTTTATAAAAGAATACTGTAAGCCGAATGTTTTTTTTTGTTTACATTATAGCGGACAAACGAGCAGACGGCACACCTGATGGAAAGTGATCCATGGACATCTGCAACACCTGAGGTATCACATTTGCGTTGTCGGCTCTTAAGTAAGGAATAAACCCTTTTCTTGAAGTTCACCGGGGCGTATCTGTTCGGAAACACCACGGGTGACAGCTGGTTTCACAGTTTTACTGTGCGTAGTAGGAAATGATGTGAGAAACACACTGTAGTTGCCATGTTTTCTCAATAGAGGTCGCTTCTAATCTAGTCGCTACTTAGCTAATTGTTTTATATATATAACAAACTATCAATTGAAACTCAGCAAAAGTAATGAAACTGTCATCACAAATTAATAACATTTTAGAGCGTTATTTTGTATTTTTTATGCTAATATTTTTTTTATTGGGGACCAACGAGCATACTGGTTGTTAGCGAGCAAAGGAGATGGGTAAAAATAGCAAGAAAATAATAAAAATATAGAAATAAAATATATTTACACGTACCGTTTGCACCAAAGCAAAAATCAATGACAATAACGTCAAATTGAGAAAACAAAATATAAACGAAAATAAAATGATTACTTAAAGAGGTCGGTTTGCCACACTGGTCATGGTAAGTTATAATCACCGCCGTCCAAGAACATCTGCAAGAGCAGAGTGGTTGCCAATGCGTTGCCGGCCTCTTAGATAGTATACAGGGTGTATCTGTGGACATTTACATCCCTTTAACTACGTGTTCTAACAACCATTCTGAACAACATTTGTTCTACGACTTTTCGAAATTAGTCGAATTTTTTTTTTTTGCGATATGTGGCAGACGAGCAGACGGATGACCTGATGGTAAGCAATTACCGCCGCCAATGAACACCCACGACACCAATGAAGTCACAAGTGTGCTGCCAAACTTTTAACTCCCCTTTCCCCCGGATTGGACCTCGGGTACCCTTACTCACGCAGAGAAACACAGCATAGTGCCGCTTCACGCTGGTTTTCTGTGAGGCCGTGGTATCACTCCAGACGGGCCGGTCCATTCACACCGAAGCGTGACTCTCCCACGGTATTAAAACATTCACATTCACCCGTTCACATTAACACCTGTTACAAATCTAACTTTACTCCCAGGGCACACAATTTTTCCAATTTATTCCAATAAATCCAGATGACAGTGGGTCAACGACTCGTAGGGGACACGTGCTTGGCCCCCGGGGGCGATGCACAGTGCAAAGTTATGATTGGAAAACTGGGGGCAATGGAAGCTACGACAGATTTAAACTTTCAGGGACGCTGCAATTGTGATAGGTAAACAATGGTGCAGGTGTGATTCGAATATTGCTTGAACCTATGGGATTTATCAATTCACACACACATAGCGTATTATTTCCATTAGCTCAGTTTAAATTATTCAAAAATATTCTATTTGTTTTATTAGTTTTTTTTTTTTATTTTTAATAATAATATTAATTTTTTTTATAATAATTTATTTTATTATAAATAATATAGTAATTTTTTTAGAGTGAGAATTAATTTCTTTTGAAGGAAAACATCGTGAGGAAACCTGCAAACATGGTTTAGTTGGTCTGGTTCCGCTATTAAAGGGTTGCGAAGGTCAGACGGCAGTGGCTTCATTGTAATTGCGAGACTCCCAAATCCACAACCATCAATAAATGGAACTCGTTGCCGGCGCATGTATTTCCTCCTTCCTACAATATGGATTCTTTCAAACGAAGCGTGAAGAAGCATCTCGGGCCAGTATAGCAGTCCCAACGGAGGTGATGCCTGACATCGCTTCCGTTGTAATTGCAATGTGGGCTCTTATCTTGATTACCATCAGGCTGAGGAGAGCCAATATACTGTGTCACTATAAAAAAAAAACTGAATCTGGTTCAAGCGAACTGGCTCCAAAGCGACAACTTTGAATCCTCGAATTACACGCTCAGATGAGAGACGGCCGCCACACGCCGTGTGGTCCCGGCAGAGTAGAATAGGCCACCCTCACTCTTACACGCCGTGTGGTCCCGGCAGAGTAGAATAGGCCATCCTCACTCTTACCGAGGTGTCGTAAAAAGCGACTAAGGTAAAGCTGCTGGCATGATCATCAGCACACAAAGAAGGAAAACTCTGCATTTATATCAAAACCCTCGCCAACCCGTCTGCCAAGCGTGGTGAGTATGGCAATTACCCCCGGGGGATTAAGGGAGGCCCGTTCCCCAGCAGTGGGGACTTAAATGGGCTGATGATGAGAGACGGGACCTAGCCCCCAGGTTACCGGGTGGATTGGTAGGTTATACAGCGATGTAGGGCTGCACCAGGTAGGGGTGAAGCGGCGAGCACGATCAGCGGTACGGTCTAGTCACGGCTGTGGGGTTTCCGACCGTGATTGCGCGGATAGAGACACCCAAGGTTTTGGTTAGGGTTAAAGCCACACCCACCTTGTGTCCTACATGAAGCAAAGTGACGGCCTTGATGGTTTCCACTAGGAAAAAAGAGGGGCTGCGCCCGTGTGCACCGCACACCTTGCTCTATGTTAAGGTGACGGGTAGGGCACACTAGCGACGCCAATCGATTTTAATAACGCCCTGTTGGTCTAGTGGTTTAAGTACCGGGCCGTGATCTCGGGATCCTGGGTTCGATTCCCGGGTTGAGCGAAAAGTATGTTTCGAATTTTTCTTACATAGCTCGGGTTTGTGATCATCAATCCGCATTTGGCAAGCCTGGTGATTAAGCCTAATCCCATCATAGTAGCGATAACTTGATTTCTATGATGGAGACCTTTGCCCTGCAGTGGGACAGTTTATAGGCTGATACTTTAAACCGGATCTAATTTAATCAATTTCAGGGTTACAACCTCTTGGCAAACACTTTTACTATTTATTAAATAACCGTGCACAAATGTTGGGTCCGGTTTTGTACGCGAAACATTTATTCACGCCAAAATCGGCCACTTTTGGCGGTAATACAAAATTCGAGTGCAAAAGCAGGCCAAACAGTTAACCATTAGTATAAAATAAATAGTATAGGTGTTTGGAACCGCGAAAGGTTGTAACCACGAAATTGTTTAAAATAGATCCGGTTTAGTAGCAAAAATAAAATCGATTGGCGTCGCTAGTGTGCCCTACCCGTCACCTTAAGACGGCCCCGCTCGTCCATTCACATGACTTCATAGAAACTCACAACTACTTAGTAATATAACTTTCATCCATCCAGTTGTGGGTGTCTTCACGTGGCTGAAGGCGATGACCCGCCCACATTCCCTACCCACTGTTTTACTTCTTTATTGAAAATAATAAGGGTAAAGGCCATTCGTCAATCATAATATTGTCAGGTCTTTTGTTTATGATACAGATTTACCTACATTAATGATACAGCAAATAACACACTTAAAAAAATCATCTCGTGTTCAGGCTAGACACGCACCCACACCTTCCACAATCCGGGTGAATGTTCTACCAGCTAGACCACTGAACGCGTTAATAAGCCGACGAAATTTGTAAGTGCTCGATTCAACTTGAGCTGTCGATAGTCTCATCAATATTGAAGGCATATTTACAATATCTAGTGGAAATATTGTTACAAATATTTGACCACCAGTTAAGATGAAACTGCTAAATCAATAGTTGATATTTTTCGCCGATTTTTTTTTTGTCGCCGTGTGGTCCCCGGCAGAGTAGAATAGGCCACCCTCACTCTTACCGAGGTGTCGTAAAAGGTAAAGCTGCTGGCATGATCATCAGCACCCAGAGAAGGAAAACTCTGCATTTATATCAAAACACTCGCCAACCCGTCTGCCAAGCGTGGTGAGAATGGCAATTACCCCTCATGTGATTGAGGGAGGCCCGTGCCCCAGCAGTGGGGACTTAAATAGGCTGATGATGATGATGATGATGATTTTTATAGCAATCTTTTGCAATTTATTTTTAAGTAAATAGCACACTTAAAAATCTCCACTTCGCACGCCCCGGCGAATAAAGTGGTAAGCGATAGTACGACTTTTTTAATGTTTTTCCATTTTTGGGCTCTAGGGTCACTAATCTATCACCTGAATTTATTTCATATTTTTAAATGCAATATTATTACAATTACAAAACATGACCACTTTTTTCTAAGAAAAATGAATGGCGATATTAAACGAGAATATTGTAGAAGTCTTATATTACCGTATAAAACTTCACAAATCTATTTTGTATTGAGACAATGCGACATTATTCTGGATAGTTCACCCTAGCGCGAAGTCAGTATTGGATTTTACCACTTTATTCTGGTAAAATATTTACAGCGCGCTTGCTAAATTACGCAATAATACTAATTTGTAAAGTTGAAGGCAATAAATATCAATTGAAAGAGATGCAGCAATGTGATTTTTATAACATAAAAGCGTTAATAGAAAGTCGAAATTGGCTGCGCGATTGTGACGGCAATAAAGTGATGTGGTCAAAAATAAGGCAGGTTAACACATTGAGCTCAGACCCGGATACTTTGCATTACAAATATGAATATGAAAGTGAATATAGATCCTTAAAAATCTTATCGACAAAGTCAACTCGAGGAAGAAAATCAAAGAAGGCAAATAATTGTTTACCGAATATTCCCAACGAAGACTTGAAACAAGCATATAACAAACCATTTGCTTTACCAAAGGCATTGTACAATGATCTCAACAGTTTGTGTGCAACTGAAGCTATCCCAAAAAATTACCACGGATTTTATAAATCTCTCCGATGTGATGAAACCACCGAACTAAATGAAACTGATTCTGATGAAGAAAGCAATTAAATGTGAAATAAAAAAAATTAAGTGTAAAAAAATCAAAATGAATGAATATGAAAGATGTTTGTGACTATTGAATGATGAAACTAATGAATGATGGCAGTACAGATTGATTGTTTGGTTTTGTATAACTTATTTTACCATTGATACTCGTATTTGATTATATTATATAATATGTAAGAAGTTTGTGACTATTGAATGATAAAACTAATGAATGATGACAGTACAGATTGATTGTTTTGTTTTGTATAACTTATTTTACCATTGATACTCGTATATGATTATATTATACAAGATGAAAGATATTTGTGACTATTGAATGGTGAAACTAATTAATGATGACAGAACAGATTGATTGTTTTGTTTTGTATAACTTATTTTACCATTGATACTCGTATATGATTATATTATACAATATGAAAGATATTTGTGACTATTGAATGGTGAAACTAATTAATGATGACAGAACAGATTGATTGTTTTGTTTTGTATAACGTATTTTACCATTGATACTCGCATTTGATTATATTATACAATGTGGTAGTTTAATTCCCACAATGGAAGATTAGATAAATAAAACATTTTTGTATGGAAATTAAGAATGCCAATTTTTAATAAAAATGTTGATTGATTTTTTCTTTTATTTCTTTCCTTTTACATTTAATTTTATACTGGATGCCGATCAAAGCACTTTCTATTTATATCTATTTAGACCCCTATTGTATTCTACAGTACAATGCATTGTATTGGGTATATAATTATAAAATAAACTTTGTTTTTACTTATACATACAGTCATTTAAAAATTAAACTAGTAAAAATAGTGTTCAGTGTACAAATTATAGAATATTTATATGTACTGTGGTCAAAATCATAGTTTGAAACATGAATTTGAGTTAATGATAGAGAGGCATTTGACTTAATGATACTTTAATTTCGTCTAATTCATATTATTTATGTTTCCTTATTAATACAATCAAAAAACACAAATTAAGCAATAATGACTTATATTTTTTATGTTTTTGCATTATGTTGTTACAGTAATGATTTACATAGAATGATCCGCGAATATGATAATAATCAACGTTTACAATAAAACACTATTTTAAACTTTACCTGAATAAAGTGGTAAGAAGTTCTTACTCACAGTACTTTATACAAAGAAAACTAACGAATACTGTCGCTAGGCTTCGCTGCGCTGGGAGTAATGATAGAAAGCAGCAGAGAATAAAGTGGTTATGTCATCTACGACAAATGAAATATATATTTTTTACGGTATTACATATTTTTGAGTTTTTTTCTATGAATTTACAATGATATTATCTTGGTTTTTCAATAATATGTAAAGTTATTACTATTCTTTCATTTACAGTTAACAGTATGTATTTGAGACTAATAGTTTCAGAGATATTTAACGATTTTGGTTTTTTGCTTCTCATGAAAAATTGCAATTCTGCGAAAACCACTTTATTCGCCGGGGGGTGCGACTTAAACATCCCGTGTTCAGGCAAGAGATGAAATTTTTAAGATTTTTTTTTGATGTGTGTTATTTACTTAAGAATTAATTGCACAAATATTGCTAAAAAAATATCAACTATTAATGATAGAGCGCCAAAAAAGTGGGTAGCTTAAGTCTGTAGGTATGTGATCTTTTTTATTTTTTAATATATGAAGAACATTAGCTTAATCCGTAATGTCTCCAAGCCCGGTTTGGAATTGTAGAAATGAAGGTTTCTTTTCTCAGTCATCACCTGAATTTTTATGTGACTGGTGATACGACGAGCATAAAATGATCCGTAGACGAATTTAGATCTAAGGATTAGAACGAATTCTGATCCTAGAGAGATTGATCACCTGATGGTAAGCGATTGATGGGTACTCGCATCACCGTGGAGTCCAGTCACAAGTGCGATGCCAACCATTAACTTCCTTTTCCCGGATTGGGCTTCCGGTACTCTCACTCACTCGGCGCAGACGCTGCTTTTCAGTGGGCCTCTATGTCGAACGCGCGGCCTCACAGAAAACCAGCGTGAAGCAGCACTGTGCTGTGTTTTGCTGCGTGAGTGAGGGTACCGGAAACCCAATCCGGGGGAATCGAGGGCTTAAAGGTTGGCAGCGCACTTGTGACTCTACTGGTGTCGCGGGTGTCCATGGGCGGCGGCATTCGCTTACCATCAGATGATCCGTCTGCTCGTCTGCCACCTATGACAAAAAAAACTTTTAGGTAGGTCTAACCAGAATTTGAAAAAATGCTTTTTTTAAGGATGGCAGCGTACTCTCTCTCTCTTAGCTGTATATACTATCTCTCTCTCTCTCTCTCTCTGTCTCTCTCTCTAACAGCTGAGAGAGATTGTTGCGGTTACCGTGACGTAGCCCATCAGCTCGGTTACCCGAAATCATAAAATAAAAAACAAAATGCGACGCAAGAGAAACTTAAATTTTATCTAATCTTAATACGTCTACTGGTATGTTAGCTAAATTTATGTATGGATATAGACCTGCCGGCAAAAGTTCACACGATAAATGTCAAATGAATATTTATGGGATCATCCGATCATCAACTTTCTACGTTTGATTTATGATTAGTTCATCGGTTGTTGGAGCGGTCCAAACAGCAAAACCAGTCGCATCTCTTAAATTATCACAAATAGCAAATTGCACTATAAATGAGTAGTGTTGTGTTTTTGATGAATAAAAGCCATCCATCACGGTGAAGCGGAGAAGAGCGGTTTGCAAGATCGAACACAACAATCGGTCTTGAAAAAAAAATGTATTATACTTGAGAATATTGTCTAGAAAATGTGATGATACGTTTTACTTTACTCGATCAAAAAATGCACAAAAAGAGCCCGTGTAAAAGTCTGAAACGAATTTATTAGTGCTAAAATAATTGATTTTCCACATTATTTTTACACAAAAATATGTGTCTTCACATTCAAAGTCATCGACATTGCTCACCGGATTAGCAAGCTTAAGTGGCAGTGGGCTGGCCATATTAGCCGCATAACCGACAACCGATGGGGTAAACGAGTTCTAGAGTGGAGACCGCGTCTTGGCAAACGTAATGTAGGGCGCCCTCTGGCTAGGTGGGGGGACGATCTGCGCAGGATGGCTGGCAAGAGCTGGATGCGAATAGCCATGGATAGATCACAGTGGCGAACAATTGGAGAGGCCTACGTCCAGCAGTGGACTGCGATAGGCTGATAATGATGATGACGTGTCTTCAAATTTTACAAAAACCTGCTACGAGTAAAGTGCATGATTCTCCTTTAAAAAAACAATTTAAATGCTAAATAATAAAAAGAGATAAATAATAAGAGATGCTAATGCTAAATAATAAGAGAGAGAGAATGTTTAGGCCCTCGCGGCGTTTTGACAGTTGTTCTGTCCTGCTCTGTCAAGTCAAGTCAGACAGAGAAGGTTTTCTGTGGTAATGTTCAGACATTATCCCTGATCATGGAAGCAGACGAGCTGACGTAGGTATTACCCAATGATACCTAAGCACCCGTGGACACCCGTATCAACAGTGGAGTCACAAGTGCGTTGCCAGCCGTTTTCCCTTCTTAGCAAAATGGGCCTGCCGTACCCTCACTCGCTGGGCGAAACATACTCTGCTTGAAACAGCCCATTCATGCCGAAGCGTGGCTCTCACATGGTGTCCATGGGCTTTAGCAATCGCTGCACTTGCACTTGGGCACTCGAATATATCCTGCGTACGTGGCTGATCGATGAGATTGGCTGCCGTAGCCGTAATCGATTGGAGGATATTATGGGTCGCCAACGCGTAAGCAAGTCCTCTGGAGTTGCAGGCGTTCTTACCATCAGGCGAGCCACACGCTTGTTTACCACCGACGTAGTATATAAAAAACAAAAAAAACGACAGACTTCCGTTTTTTTTTAATGAAAATTTTTTTGCGCTGACTCTTGGTCTGCGCCTTTTTGTGTTAGTTTTTTATTGTGTTAAATAGTAACAGTGCTCCGAGTAACAAAATTTGGATTTTGTGTCTAAAAGTTCCTTACAGTCTTAATGCTATTCTATGTCTAAATACTTTTTTTTTTCATTATTTATTTATTTATTTATTGGATTACCAACATAAGTTCCAGCAGGTACATACATAAAGAAGTGGATAACTTTGTTTAAATCTAACTGTACTTACAATTATAGGTAACCTCAGCATGCAAACTACAAGAAATAAATGTTACACTGGTTAAAAAAAAGGAAATATTGTTTTATAATAAATATATGATAATTAAAAAAAAATTAATCAAATTGTCACATTGCTCCTAATAACAGGCTATGAAGGTGAATATCTAGTGAAGACTTCCATTTCGCAATCTTCATTCGCTGATAGGTATATAATAACAATAGTGTCATAGTCTCTCCATTGTAGCAGTTAACCGGTCCACTAGCACCTCAACCCAATAGCTCAGTTCATTTTGTTTTACATTATTTTCAATAGTCTTATGCCAACCGGGGACTGTCCTTGGCTTCTGTAGTGTATACAGGGATAGTCGCCGGCTGGTGTCACATCACATTATAGTAAAACTGTCAATTGAACGGGCCTTTACGTGTTGGCTTCGGCCCCACGCACGCCAAAAGTCCGGGACATAATGGCCCGTGGTTATGGAACAACTGACAAACATAATAATAATATCCTCGAACCGATTTCGCCTAAGGTGGCCAATCTCAACGAACAGCCAATTACGCAGGATATATTATAGTGCTCAAGTGTGTGCGCAAACACTAGTGCACTCTCTATTCCCTTGCCCTCATAATCCGACGGGGACACTAGTGTGACACGCTCGGAGAGGGATCGGGCGCAGGACCAACGGCTTAACGTGCTTTCCGGGGCACGGGGGTACAAGACCGCCAACTTCCAGACTCCGGACTGATACTGAGAATTTCTTAACAGAAAAACTCAGGTACAAATTTTGGTCCGACCCGGGGATCGAGCCCGGGACCCCAAACCAGCGCAGGGTTTATTCCCGCTGTCCACCCTCTGCTAGTCCACCCCGGGTGGGCATCGAAACGAGTATAAAAAAAAAAATCACCCCTTCTCGGTTGAAAGAGGGGGTGGACAGAGGGAATTTTTTAAACAATTGTTTCACTGTCCACCCGGGGTGGACTAGCAGAGAGTGGACAGCGGGAATGAACCAAGCGCAGCCGTCGCTTCAGCGACGCACGGTAGTGCGGTCTGCCCACTGCCCCAACGAGGCAGTCAGCAACACTACTGGTTCTGATCTACAACACTACTGGTGTGGGGTCATCGGCCGTTGAGACACTGGCAACTAAGGAGAATCGAGAATTAGTTACCGTTTTAATTAATTAAATAATAATATTAAATAGTTTTTGTGCTTGGACATTGATTGACATGGCAACTAAAGATTACGTGGTGGATCAAATAACGAAATGAGATTTTTAGGATTAATAGTTACGTAAGAAAGTTTTTGCAAACATTTTAACATTTACGCAAAAACTGCTATTAATATAATAACTAAAACTAAAATTATAAATATTGCTAGTTTATTGTAAAATGAATAATACGGTAAACAACGGTATCTTTTTTTTTATGGGCCTAATCCCGCGCACGATGACGGCCGCACGTGTGATTCCGCCAATGTCAAGTGTTTAGGGAGACACGTTATTTTGAGGTCTTCTCTTTTGTTAGGGCCAGCATCTAAAACAAATAAAAAGCAGCACATATGGACAATACAGCTTCAACAGACGGTATTTTATTGTGTGACTGTAACTTTCACTAACTTTGACGGTTTTCTTTTTTTATAATATAGCTCTACTCGAAGATATCAATAGTCGAAGTCAGGTAGTCATAGTCAATCAATAAAACGCCGGTGTTTTAGTTTTTATCGCCCTACGGATTCTGCCGATACCACTGAACGTAATCGCGGGTTTTAAGACTCTATTAGGTCCAAGATAATTGTACCGTGACAACTCACCCGACACACAATAGCAGTGTTAAAAACGATACAATTCAACGATTCTTATTATTAGGATCACTTTGCGGCACTTCACTGCACAAATAAACACCATATTTGTTCACTAAAAACCACAAGAAACTAATTTAAAACCTTTGAATTGCATCAGCCCACGCGGAGTATTTTAGACCTACCGCCAGAATCCACTTTGACAGTGAACTTTCTACCACGTACCTAAGTTCTTTGGAACGGTTTGCCTGCGGCAATATTTCCCAACCTACGACTTGGGGACCTTCAAGAGAAGAGCGTACTCCTTTTTAAAAAGGCCGGCAACACATTAGCGATCTCTCTGATTTCGCGGACGTTCATGGGCGGCGATGATTACTTTCCATCAAGTGACTCGCTTGCTCGTTTGTCGCCTCTTGCATAAAAAAAAACTGCCTACTTTATCAATGTTTTTTGACATTGGCAAAGTTATTCTCATAGAGGAGGGTAGAACCATAAAAAACACCTTTGTTGACATCATCCATCCGACAAACTTATCGCCTTGTATATGTTAAACTTATACCAAATAATCGATTTTTAAATGCCAATTTCAAAGTAGGTTAGCTGAAGTGGGTGCTAGAAAATATCTGAAAGCGCCATGAAATTATATGGCCATAGAATAACGATAAACGATAGCGCAACCCGCATAAGAGATGTAGGGATGATCGTCGATGCATCGAATTTCGGATACGAAATGATTATTCAAATCAAATCAAATAATTCTTTATTTGCATAGGCTTGTACACAGCACTTATAAATCGTCATACATTTGAATGACTTAAAACTAGTTATAAGTACTTATGTATAATTTACATGTTAATACATATATATGTTGATAGATAAATATACTAAAGAAATAAATAAACATAATGCGATTCTACCACCGGCTCGGAAAGTTGTTTCTGGTCGAGAAGATCCGGCAAGAAACTCGCCAGTTACTCTTTTTAATCGCCAAACTTTCATACAATGTTGTGTCATCATCATACCAAGCCATACAGTTTAATTGTTACACAAAATAAAATAAAGGAAATAATAATAAATTAAAAATTATGAGGTAAACCGAAGCAGACCAGTCCCCAAAGGTGGCACCTGTTCACAAATATGACGTATGTGTCAGTCAGCCATCATTTCACTCATTCATTGGGACACGGATATTTTTGCGGATTTTTATGCTAGAAGTTCACTTACATTGATCTGTTTCATTGATTTTTCTGTTTGTTTGTTGTTGTTAATTGTGTTGTTGTTATTTATTAAATAACCATGCACAAATGTTGGGTCCGTTTTTGTACGCGACAAATTGATTCACGCCAAAAGCGGCCACTTTTGGCGGTAAGCCAAAATCGAGTGCAAAAGCAGACCAAACAGTTAACTATAAGTATTAAATAAATAGTATAGGTGATTGCCGAGAGATTGCAACCCCGAAATTGTTTAAAATAGATCCGGTTTAGTAGCTAAAAATTAAAACGATTGGCGTAGCTAATGTGCCCTACCCGTCACCTTAACCAGAAATGTTCATACCTAGGTCAGTCAACAGCAGTTTAAATTTATTTATGGACTTTTTAAATTTTTGTCAGGGGTTTTTATCAGCGGATATCTAATACCCGCTGCAGTAACATCCCTAGGTACCACCGCAAAGCTTATTTGCCATCAATGACGTCTTATTGCAGTCGTTTGAAGACGCCGACACGTGTACTACACTGACACGAGGTTCGAGATCAGTGAACTCAGCAGTAGGTACTACAGACAGATATATCCTCCAACCGATTTTTTTTTATGTAATAGGTGGGCAGACGGATCATCTGTTGGTAAGCAATTTCCGCCGCCCATGGACACCCGCGACACCAGTGGAGTCACAAGTGCGCTGCCAACCTTTAAACCCCCCCTATCCCCCGGATTGGGCCTCCGGTACCCTCACTCACGCAGCGGAACACAGCACAGTGCTGCTTCACGCCGGTTTTCTGTGAGGCCGTGGTATCACTCCGGTCGAGCCGGCCCATATCATGCCAAAGCTGGGCTCTCCCACGGTAGAACGATTACGGCTACGGCGGCCAATCACAACGATCAGTCACGTACGCAGGATATATTATAGTGCTCAAGTGTGTGCGCAAACACAAATGCACTCTCTAGTCTCTAATCCTCATATTCCGATGGGACACTACTGATGACACGACCGGAGAGGGATCGGGCGCAGGACAAGCGTGCTTTCTGAGGCACGAGTGTACAAGACCGCCAACTTCCAGACACTAAGAATTTATTTTTTTTATTATTAGAATAGCCAGACATTTGACCCCAATCTGACTTGATGGCAAGTGATGATGTAGCCGAGGATGGATCATGTCTGTCTACCGAAAACTTAGGTACCTACATATTTTGCATCTTGCTATCTAGCGGAGCCGTCGCTTTAAAGTGCGACCCAATAACCACTGCGCCACTGAGGCACATCAGAATCATTATCGTCTTATTGTAACCCATTTTGAACGTGTAAATGTTAACGATGGAAATGAGGCGATATACTTTTTAGCCGAGGTACCAGAGTCACCGACATAGCCCACCGAATTAGCAAACTGAAGTGGCAGTGGGCTGGTCATATTAGCCGCAGAACTGACAGCCGTTGGAGCCGTAAAGTCCTTGAGTGGAGACCGCGACTCGGTAAGCGTAGTGTAGGACGCCCTGCGACAAGATGGGATGATAATATTCGAAGGCTGGCTGGTGTGGGCTGGATGAGAGTGGCCGAAAATCGTGAGCAGTGGCGTGCATTAGGGGAGACCTATGTCCAGCAGTGGACGAGTGTGGGTTGCTGATGATGATTTTTAGCCGTGATATATTATTTTGGGGCACACACCTATGAAACGGAAAATACAAATTCAAGTCACAACTTTATATTTTATTGAAAACATCACCTTTACCTTTTACGCCAGTTGGTCTAGTTCTCTTACCTAAGGGTTCCCCTGGTGTCATCTATTTGAGATTACATCGTATGTTCTTTGGCGAAAAATATTTTTTATGCTAGACTACAAATGATGATGGTAAGTAATCACCGCCGCCTATGACATCTGTGAAATATGAAAGGACAAAGATGTACAACACTCACATTAGATATGTACTACACTATACAACTGTGCTGTGTTCGCTGTGTGAGTGAGGGTACCGGAGGCCCAATCCAGGGGTAGGGAGGGCTTAAAGGTTTTCAGCGGACTTGTGACTCCACTGGTGTCGCGGGTGTCATCAGATGATCCGTCTGCTCGTCTGCCACCTATGACATAAAAAAAAACTTCTAATAAGGATGCGATAATTAACTGTTTATAACTATAAAATACATATTGTTTAATCTAATGATGGGTCTTCGTTATATCATACACTTTTATTCTACGTTCTCTATTTTACTATCATTTTATTTTCCTAAAATAAACAAAATTACGTTTGTATTAGGTAACATTTTAACTTGGGGATCTTGATTGATTTACCTAACACACCTACATAACAGAATGAATCAAGTAAAGTTGTCATATGAACAAATCCTTTGTAAAATTCATCAAATTGTGTTTGTTGTTAGAGCATAGCGTAGTCGCTCGCGTCAGGCAGGCAGCTGGCGACACTCGCGCTTAACTAACTTACCAAAAAAAAACAAAGTTCTTTTAGTTTTAAAACATTAAGATCTTGTCTCACCCCCAGTGGAAAATGTGCATAAGTGATCTTACTTCGATTCATTGATTTTATAATATTTGAAAAGTACGTTTAGGTGACGGGTAGGACACACTAGCGACGCCGATCGATTTTAATTTTTAGCGACTAAACCGGGTCTATTTTAAACAATTTAGGGATTACAACCTCTTGGCAAACCCCAATACTATTTATTAAATAACCATGCACAAATGTAGGGTCCGTGCGCAAACGCGAAAAATGTATTCACGCTAAAAGTGGCCGCTTTTGGCGGTAATAAATTTTTCGCGTACAAAAACAGACCGAACATTTAATAAATAGAATAAGTGTTTGCCGAGAGGTTGTAACCCCGAAATTGTTTAAAATAGATCTGGTTTAGTAGCTAAAAATTAAAATTGGTTGGCGTCGCTAATGTGCCCTACCCGTCACCTTAAAAATGTCCAGATTATAGTGGTCAGGTAAAACAGACCTCGGCACCATTGACCTTGGATCGTGGGGAAACCTGCCCAAATTAAAATCAAAATCAAATCAAAAAATGCCCAAATTAAAATCAAATCGAAATTGTTTTAAATAGATCCGGTTTAGTAGCTAAAAATTAAAATCGATTGGCGTCGCTAGTGTGCTCTACCCGTCACCTTAACGGTGAATTTCTTCAATTAATATTCGCCAAATTAAAGAAGAACAATATGAAAAAAGTCTTACATATGTATCCTTCAACGTTCTTTTCAAATATGATTATATCGATGGTTCGAACTAAGGTCACTTATGCTTTTTTTCCACTGGGAGTGCGTTGTTAAGGGTCACATCGAATCATGATGTGTGATGACGTTTTACGAGATCTGTGTTATAGATAGCAAACTTATATTTCAGTGTAAGTATTATGCTTACGATGCATCTTGTTTGCGTAATTTTCCTTTCCACGATCGGGTAGTGAACCAAGCCAGAGAACAAACATTTGTTTTCTACTCCCCCGGGGATTAATAATTTCCAACTTGTTTACCCCCTGCCTCAGAAATGTTCTAGAAATACTGGAATACGCGAGTTCACTGGTCTCCGCCATACTCGTGGAAATAGCACGTGTCTGTTTAATAGGAATAAAGTAAGCTATGAAACATTAAAGGATTTTCTATTTAGACATTTTAGTAAAAGTATCAGCCTATATACTGACCCACAACAGGGCAAAGGCCTCCATCCAATCTCCAATTGACGACCCGTTTGGAACAGTGGTAGTGAACGCTGCCTTTGGTCCAAGGGTTGCGGGTTCGATCCCCGCACAGTACAAACATTTGTGTGCATGAACATATTTGTTATGTATAGGTCTGGGTGTTTTCTATGTATTATAAGTATGTATTTACAAATAAAAGTATTATATGTATATATTTGTAAATCCACTGTTGATTCTGATATCCGTAACACAGGTGCTTGAGCTACATATCTCAGAGTCGGATCAATGTATGTGATGTTGTGAAATGTTTATTATTATTATTTTATTATTATTAATCTTTCGCGTACAAAAATGGACCCAACATTTGTGCATGGTTATTTAATAAATAGTATAAGTGTTTGCCTAGAGGTTGAAACTCCAAAACGTTTTAAAATAGATCCGATTTAGTAGTAATCGATTGACGTCGCTAGTGTGCCCTACCCATCACCATAAGAGATTGTGCGTCATGTATTATGTATTTTTAGGATACTTTTGGCCACCCTCACTCTTACCGAGGTGTCGTAAAAGGCGACTAAGGTAAAGCTGCTGGCATGATCATCAGCACCCAGAGAAAGGAAAACTCTGCATTTATATCAAAACCCTCGCCAACCCGTCTGCCAAGCGTGGTGAGTATGGCAATTACCCCTCATGTGATTGAGGGAGGCCCGTGCCCCAGCAGTGGGGACTTAAATGGGCTGACGATGATGATGATGATGAGGATACTTTTGATGTAACAATCGTTGGTGATTTTAATTTTAATAGGTCGGCTATTCATGCCGGAGTGATACCACGGCCTCACAGTAAACTGACGTGAAGCAGCACCGTGCTGCGTTTCGCTGCGTGAGTGACGTTACCGGAGGCCCAATCCGGGAGAAAGGCGGGTTTAAAGGTTGGCAGCGCACTTGTGACTCCACTGGTGTCGCAGATGTCCTTGGGCGGTGGCAATCACTTACCATCAGGAACAGTCTGCTCATCTGCCACCTATCACATAAAAAAAACCTAGTACAGGATCAGATCAATGTCTGAGATGTTGTAGGAATTTATTTATTTATCTATAAATAAATATAAATATATAAATACATTTCACAACATCAGATTCATTGAACTGACTCCGAGATAGGTAGCTCAAGCACCTGTGTTACGGATATCAGAATCAACAGTGGGATTACAAATATATACATATAGATAGATAGATAGATAGATACTCTTTATTGCACAACATACAAAACTTAAAAGCTAGGTATACAGAGATACAATGTACAATTTAGGCGGTCTTATCGCTGGGAGCGATCTCTACCAGACAACTTTCAGGTAAAGGACATTGGATAGAAGAGGGGAGGGTGGTGCAATCCTTTTGATTTTGAATATTGATTAAGTAAATTTATAGTATAAATACATATATCTAGATAATAAATAAACACGTTATCATACACAAATATATACGAATGTTAACTTACTATAATACAATATAACCTACACAAATTACATAAAATTATATAAAATATACTACTATAAGGTTATAATAGAGAAGATCTATTTTATACCTACAATATATGGATGGATCTGGGAGAGGACTAACGACCACGAGCGTCAATGACAGGAAAGGAAGACAGGTGAAGTTAATAAAAAAGGATCAGTTGGGGAGAGGGTTTCAAACCAATACAAACAAACATGTTCATGCACACAAATGTTTGTACTGTGCGGGGATCGAACCCGCAACCCTTGTATCAGAGGTAGCTTTTACTACCACAGTTCCAATCGGGTCGTCAAATCTATGTTTTTGCTTAATCATATAAATGGCCGTAATAACCAATACCAACGAGAACTATCGTGTTTATCCACGGGTATACCTACATAGGTTAATCTACATAACGGACGTGTGTTTGGCTACGTTTCAGTACTAAAATCATTATTTTCTCATACACGCGCTCGTTATTAATGACCCGGGGATATGGCAGGTCTAATTTATGTTATGACAACGCCATTAAACATTTGACTAAATCACATTATTTATATGGTCAAGTCTATTTGACATATTGTGGAACATAAATTAAGAAACAAGCAAATAGGTATCCCCCTGGGAGTGTGATTACCTTGGGGTTGGATCGATTCCCGGATCGAGCAAAAAGTATGTTTCGAATTTTTTAATATAAGTAGTTTGGGTTTGTGATCACCGATCCGCATTAGGCAAGCGTGGTGATTAAGCCTAATCCCATCATAATAGCGATGACGTGATTCCTATGATGGAGGACTTTCTCTTGCTGTGGGACAGTATATAGGCTGATACTTTACTGATGCTGCTACGGAACCCTTCATGGGCGAGTCCGACTCGCACTTGGCCGGTTTTTTGTTGTAATGTAAGTTAATACCTGTACTTCTGTGCAATAAAGAATAGTTATCTATCTTTTTATCAAATCTCAATGACAAGACCTAATTCACAATAACAACCCAAACCTGAAATAGTTATAAGCGGAAACATCTCAAAGATATTTTCAATTTACGCACTAATTGGTACAACTAACAGCAAATGTTGATGCACAATTTTAACCGTTTGAATCTTATGCTCCTTGTAATAAGAGCTAAAACTGAAGTAAATATGCTCTGCTGCTGCTGCACGTCATTCATTGAAATAAATGACTTTAGGGAAGCTGAACCATATAATAACTGTTTGCCAACCTATCGATATTTTAAACTGGTGGGCCAGTGTTCATCAAACTTACTTCATCTTAGCGTGTGATTCCCGGTTGCATCCATAGGTGTCGCTTTGGACACCAGGGTACGCTTGGACCATCATGATTCAGGATATGGGGAGTCTGGTAACAATGCAGCGACTGCCGTCTGACCTTCGCAACCCTTTTACAGGGGAACCAGACTCACTGAATCATGGTTACACATGTTTGAGAAACTATCCGAAACGAGCAGGTGTAATCAGGATGTTACCCTCACCGCCGAGCTAATGGTAGAAGTGTGGGTCAGTGACCATCTGACTTAGAAGAACCGCTGAATGAAAAAATCCAGATCTGTAACCAAAAGAAAATACCACTATATTCCTTTCGCTTTAACAAGATATGGGTTGACAGATGTCAAAATCTATACATTTTCACGTTAGTCTCTTTCTAACGTGTAACTTACGTATAACTCTGTCCTGCTGTCACCGATATCATGATAAAGCGAAAGGATAAGTATATTTTTTTTATAATTTTAGTGTCTCTTTCTTATACACTCACTATAACTCATTCTATAATTTAAAAGCGTTTGAGCCGTAAATGCGTAACACCATACTATTCATACTTGATTTAACGGGACCGTCACTCATAATAGATAAATAAATAAATGCACTTTATTGCACAACATACAAAACTTAAAAGCTAGGTATACAGAGATACAATATAACCCGACCCGTTTGGAACAGTGGTAA
Organism: Marasmia exigua; assembly: GCA_019059595.1. Classification (NCBI taxonomy): domain Eukaryota; kingdom Metazoa; phylum Arthropoda; class Insecta; order Lepidoptera; family Crambidae; genus Marasmia; species Marasmia exigua. The sequence goes on along the minus strand of CM032483.1, from coordinate 13,939,016 downwards.
TGAACGCTGCCTTTAGTCCAAGGGTTGCGGGTTCGATCCCTGCACAGTACAAACATTTGTGTGTATGAATATGTCTTTTTGTATTGGTCTGGGTTTTTGTATGTATTTTAAGTATGTATTTACAAAATAAAAGTATTATATGTATATATTTGTAATTCCGCTGTTGATTCTGATATCCGTAACACTGGTGCTTGAGCTACCTATCTCGGAGTCAGATCAATATATGTAATGTTGTGAAACGTTTATTTATTTATAACAATGTAGGCGGTCTTATCGGTAATATTACAATTATGATAAAATTACAGAAAACTTTAAATAAATAAAATATCTCACTTTTCTTAGTCAAAACAAATAGGTTAAAATATATTTAGACTTAGACAATATTATTTTGTATGTTTGCTTAAGATTTTTTTTAAGTATAATTCCCAATCTGAGTCAGATTATATTACCTAGAACCCCTACCTATACGATAATACTGACAAAACCTATTAATGTTAAGCTGAGGAATTGATCATCATCCACCAGAGACAGGAAAACTCTGCACTTTATATCAAACACCTCCGCCAACCCGTCTTAGCCCAAGCATGGTGAGTATGGCAATTTACCCCTTCCATGGTGATTGATGGAGGCCCGCTGCCCCATGCCTTAGTGGGGACTTAAATGGGCTGATGCTGATGATTGAGGATACTTTTCGATGTAACAATCGTTGGTGATATAATTTAATAAGTCGGCTATTTCATGCCGCGAGATGATGTATCCACGGCCTCACAGTAAACTGGCGTGAAGCAGCACACGTGCTGCGTTTCGCTGCGTGAGTGACGTTGTACGGAGGCCCAATCCTGGGAGAAAGGCGGGTTTTAAGAAGTTGGCAGCGCCACTTTGTTGACTCCACTGGTATCGCCAGATGTCCTGGCCCCTTGGTTCGGTGAGGCAATCACTTTACCATCATGGAACAGTCTGCCCTCATCTGCCACCTATCACATAAAAAAAAACCTAGTACAGGATCAGAGCATGTCTGAAATGTTTGTAGGGAATTTAGTTATTTATCTATACATAAATATAAATAGAAATATATTTCACACACATGATACATTGATCTGACTCCGCGATAGGTAGCTCAAGCACCTTTGTACGGATATCAGAATCAACAGTGGGATTACAAATATATACAATATCTACTTTTCTTTGTAAACACATACTATAATACATAGCAAACACCCAGACCAACACAAACAAACATGTTCATGCACACAAATGTTTGTAACTTGTGCGGGGAGCGAACCCGAAACCCTTGTATCATGAGGTAGCGTTCACTACCACTGTTCCAATCGGGTCGCTCAAAATCTAGTTTTTTTGCATAATTTTCATATCATCATCATTCATCAGCAACCCATAACTCGTCCACTTTGCTGGACATAGGTCTCCCCTAAATGGCACGCCACTGCTCCCGATTTTCGGCCACTCTCATCCAGCCCACACCAGCCCAGCCAGCCTTCGAATGTCATCATCCCATCTTGTCCGCAGGGCGTCCTACACTACGCTTACCGAGTGCGGTCTCCACTCAAGGACTTCTTTACGGCTCCAACGGCGTGTCAGTTCTGCGGATAATATGACCAGCCCACTGCCACTTCAGTTTGCTAATTTGGTGGGCTATGTCGGTGACTCTGGTTCTCTGTCGGATTACATCATTTCTGATGCGGTCCTTCAGAGATACTCCGAGCATAGCCCTTTCCATAGCTCTTTGAGCGACTTTGAACCGAAAATCATATAAATTATTTGTGATAAATCATATAAATGGCCGTAATAACCAAAACCAACGAGAACTATCGTGTTTATCCACGGGTATACCTACATAGGTTAATCTACATTACGGACGTGTGTTTTGGCTACGTTTCAGTACTAAAATCATTATTTTCTCATACACGCGCTCGTTATTAATGACCCGGGAACATGGCAGGTCTAATTTATGTTATGACAACGCCATTAAAGATTTGACTAAATCACATTATTTATATGGTCAAGTCTATTTGACATATTGTGGAACATAAATTAAGAAACAAGCAAATAGGTATCCGCCTGGGAGTGTGATTACCTTGGGGTTGGATCGATTCCCGGATCGAGCAAAAAGTATGTTTCGAATTTTTGAATATAAGTACAACCTGTGGGGATAAAGAATGGGATCAGAAATGGCGGCGCATCTATTCACTTGTCGCTCGCACACTATTTGCGTCTATACTCGCCTGCTCTAAGATACTCGCACCCACGAGTGCGAGTATAGACGCAAATATTATGCGAGCGAGAAGTGAATAGATGCGCCGCTATTTCTGATCCCATTCTTTATCCGCACAGGTTGTAGTTTGGGTTTGTGATCACCGATCCGCGTTAGGCAAGCGTGGTGATTAAGCCCAATCCCATCATAATAGGCTGGATGACGTGATTCCTATGATGGAGGACTTGACTTGCTGGGAATAGGCTGATACTTTACTCTTCTTCTTACTAATATTATAAATTCTGTTGTTATCGTGAGGCCAAGACTCAGTTTCGCACGGTGCGCCAGTCTAATTACATAATTAGTCCTACAGCGTACCCTGGGCAGTTAGTGAGGATTTAGACAGGGGCGTCTTTACCTATTGTGCAGAGAGTGCCGGGAGTTTAGAGGGCGCAGAGAGCCCCTCGCTACACGTAGTGCCTCCACTGTAAAGCTAAATGGTATCACTTCGGTCAAATTGTATGAAGTTGCAAATTTTTGTGATTGCTAAAATCATTGATAGATATTTCATACGTTTTAATACGTTTATAGGGTTTCATAGCCAAATGGCACAAAACGAAACCCTTATAGATTCGTCATGTCTGTCTGTCTGTCTGTCCGTCCGTATTTCACAGCCACTATTTTACGAACCTATAAGAACTATACTATTTAAACTTGGCAAGTAAGTAGATGCATTTTGTTAAATGCGTTACGATTTTTACACATAAATAGGAAAAAATGCATTTTTGGAGGGTGCCCATCCTTAGAACTGAAACTATTTTTTTTCCTAAAAACCCATACGTGTGGGGTGTTTATGGATAGGTATTTAAAATGATGTTAAGGTTTGTAACATATTTTTTTTCTAAAATTAATCTTTGCGCAAGAGACGCTCCCATAGTGTCAAAATGTGTGTCGCCCTAACTTCAATTTTAATAAAAAAAAATATGTACATTACCATGAAAAGTAACAACGTTAATTGATTTTAACTAGACCTATTAAGTAGTTTATTTTTTAATACATTCTAAACCGTAAACCGCAATTTACCTTCCATATATTTTACTTGCTGCTACGGAACCCTTCATGGGCGAGTCCGACTCGCACTTGGCCGGTTTTTTGTTGTAATGTAAGTACCGTCATACCTGTACTTCTGTGCAATAAATAAAAGTTATCTTTTTATCAAATCTCAATGACAAGACCTAATTCACAATAACAACCCAAACCTGAAATAGTTATAAGCGGAAACATCTCAAAGATATTTTCAATTTACGCACTAATTGGTACAACTAACAGCAAATGTTGATGCACAATTTTACGCGTTTGAATCTTATGCTTCTTGTAATAAGAGCTAAAACTGAAGTAAATATGCTCTGCTGCTGCTGCACGTCATTCATCGAAATAAATGACTTTAGGGAAGCTGAACCATATAATAACTGTTTGCCAACCTATCGATATTTTAAACTGGTGCCCACCAGTGTTCATCAAACTTACTTCATCTTAGCGTGTGATTCCCGGTTGCATCCATAGGTGTCGCTTTGGTAACCAGGGTACGCATGGACCATCATGATTCAGGATTTGGGGAGTCTGGTAACAATGCAACGACTGCCGTCTGACCTTCGCAACCCTTTCACAGGGGAACCAGACCCACTGAATCATGGTTACACATGTTTCAGAAACTATCTGAAACGTGCAAGTTTTAATCATGATGTTACCCTCACCGCCGAGCTAATGGTAGAAGTCTGGGTCAGTGACCATCTGACTTATAAAAACCGCTGAATGAAAAAATCCAGACCTGTAACCAAAAGAGAATACCACTATACTACTAGCATGATATGGGTGACAGATGTCAAAATCTATACATTTTTCACGTTAGTCTCTTTCTAACGTGTGACTTACGTATAACTCTGTCCTGCTGTCACCGATATCATGATAAAGCGAAAGGATAAGTATATTTTTTTAATACTTATAGTGTCTCTTTCTTATACACTCACTATAACTCATTCTATAATTTAAGAGCGTTTGAGCCGTAAATGCGTAACACCATACTATTCATACCTGATTTAACGGGACCGTCACTCATAATAGATAAATAAATAAATGCACTTTATTGCACAACATACAAAACATAAAATCTAGGTATACAGATACAATATAACCCGACCCGTTTGGAACAGTGGTAATGAATGCTGCCTTTAGTCCAAGGGTTGCGGGTTCGATCTCCGCACAGTACAAACATTTGTGTGTATGAATATGTCTGTTTGTATTGGTCTGGGTGTTTGTATGTATTTTAAGTATGTATTTACAAAAGAAAAGTATTGTAGGTATATATTTGTAATTCCGCTGTTGATTCTGATATCCGTAACACTGGTGCTTGAGCTACCTATCTCGGAGTCAGATCAATGTATGTGATGTTGTGAAATATTTATTTATTTATAACAATGTAGGCCGTCTTATCGGTAATATTACAATTATGATAAAATTACAGAAAACTTTAAATAAATAAAATATCTCACTTTTCTTAGTCAAAACAAATAGGTTAAAACATATTTAGACTTAGACAATATTATTTTGTATATTTGCTTAAGATTTTTTTAAAGTATATTTCCCAATCTGAGTCAGATTATATTACCTAGAACCCCTGCCTATACGATAATACTGACAAAACCTATTAATCTTTATTTAATATAGCAAAATATCTTAAGGAAAAATACCGATAAGACTGGCAACACTAGAGAACTCAACTGAAGCCCATTAGTCACAAGTTGGCACCACACAAGTCCCCAAGACATTGAGATTTTGACATCCGTCTCAATGTTGCCATGTTTTCGCCGATGACCGTGGGAGAGCCACGCTTCGGCAAGAATGGGCTGACTCGACTAGACTCATACTCGTACCACGGCCTCACAGAAAGGCGTGAAGCAGCGCTGTCTTGTGTTTCGCTGCGTGAGTGATGGTACCGGAGGCCCAGTCCGGGGGAAAGGGGGCTATAAAGGTTGAAAGCGCAATCGCTTACCATCAGGCGATCCGTCGGCTCGTCTGCTACGTATCACATAAAAAACATAGCTACAAATAAAATTATACATACAATATTTCATACAACGACCTGATTCCGTACTAAATGGCTTAAGCACATGTGTTACTAATATCAGGCAAATTGTACATTTAAATATATATAATAGAAAATCAAACGAACTTACCTTAAGCGACATCGATAATTATTAAACAATGTGATTCGCCCGAAGATATCCATTCTTATTTTGACGACCCGTTTGGAACAGTGGTAGTGAACGCTGCCTTTTCGATCCCCGCACAGTACAAACATTTGTGTGCATGAACATCTCTGTTGGTAATGGTCTGGGTGTTTTATATTTATTATAAGTATGTATTAACAAAAGAAAAGTATATATTCATAACAACACTGTTGATTCTGATATCCGTAACTCAGGTGCTTGAGCTACCTATCTCGGAGTCAGATCAATGTATGTGATGTTGTGAAATATTTTTTTATTTATTATTTTATTTATTTAATTGTATGGCCCAATCCGGGGGAAAGAGAGCTAAAATGTTGACAGCGTACTTGTGACTCTCTGGTGTCCATGGGCAGCGGCAATCGCTTACCTTAGGTGATACATCTGCTTCCCTGCCACCTTTCTCATTAAAAAATGGATAAAAATATATATGGAAATGGGTAAGTAAGTTCTTTGCTTGTTAACGGTGATGATTGGGTGATATATAACTCCGTGATTGCTTAGTGTGCTATGTCATGGTTAGGAGTGGACATGTGTAAGAAAACATTTCAGAGAGATAGTTTCTCTGTGACCATCTGGTCGTTCATCAATCATTATCGTCTTTGACTGACTGGATGGCGCAATTGGTAGTGACCCTGCCTCTTACGCCAAAGGTCGTGGGTTCGATCCCCACCCTGGACAAACGTTCGTGCGATGAACACTTGTGTTTGTTCGGTGTCTGGGTGTAATATATGTATTTAAGTATATATTTGTGTTCCTCTGTTGTCTGATATCTGTAACACAAGTGCTTAAGCTACTTAGTACGGAATCAGGTCAACGTATGAGATGTTGTGAGAATTATTATAATTATTATCTAATTTTATCTTGTATAACTTTGTAGCTTTCGGTGTAGAAACACTGGGCCCGTGTGATTCCAACGCTCTCTCTTTCTTCCGTGACTTAGCAAAGTGTTTAGTTGAAGTCACGGTAGAGCCAAAGGCTGGCAGCTACCTCGCCCAGCGAAGTTACATCGCGGTTCAGCGGGGTAATGCTGCCAGCATTTTGAGGACACTGCCACAGGGACCTACTTTGTTTTAACTTTCGTTTTTACTTACTTTTAGCTTAGCTTCAGTCAGAGGTCTCAGTTATTATGTTAATTGTCTTAAGTTTTTCTTATTTTGTTCAATAAATTTCTATCTCACTTTTATCAGCTTAATAATATCCAATGCACAGGCACATTTGCACAGGTGCAGGGCTCCTTTCTCATAAAAAAGATAAAAAAATATTTATTCAAGTTCAATACAAAGAACTTATGAATGTCAAAATAGGTAAGCATTAATCTCCCGCTAGTTAGAAATGTCGATTTCTACTAAGAAGACACCAGCAAGGAATTCAGTAGTTACTCTTTTAAAATATTGATAATGTCACACTATTTTGTTTGAATAGAGAAAACAAAACATACGCCGACTTATTCAGTCCTTTTCCTTTTTTTTATTCATTCCTGCACTATAAAGATCCATTTAGATCCACGGTTTATTCAATATCGTCGATCTAACATGATTCTGGGAGATCTGGTTTACACCTGGCAATTCAAGAGCACCTGAGGTTACTCCAGCTGCCACTTCTCATAAGGTCACGTATATACCGAAGTATTTTCCCCCGTAGCGAGTGATTTGAAACACAAACTTAAAATAATGTTTCCTTACTTAGTACGTAGGTAATGAGTACCGTTACTTTTCTTCAAAAGATCTTCGACCACAATCGTTGCTTGAAATATTTTACTGTTACTGCCACTATCTATTTATGATCCATTTCCGAAACACGTTTAAAGAAATCTGACGAAATTCCTACTTAACTAGATAATTAGAAATATATGATTATAACTAGATAAATAGAAATATATGAGGAGCGGGGTGCTTGATGTTGTTTGACGACCCGTTTGGAACAGTGGTAGTGAACGCTGCCTCTGGTGCAAGCACACGCACAGTACAAACATTTGTGTGCATGAACATATCTGTTTGTATTGGTCTGAGCGTTATCTATATATTATAAGTATGTATTTACAAAAGAAAAGTATTATATGTATATATTTGTAATCCCACTGTTGATTCTGATATCCGTAACACAGGTGCTTGAGCTACCTATCTCGGAGTCAGGTTAATGTATGTGATGTTGTGAATTATTTATTTATATTTATTTACTTATTTATTCACTGAAAATACCTTCTTAAAACAACCTCGTGACGTTTCCTCCTGAGACGTCGACCTACGGAACCTACGCTTGTCAATGAATGTAGCTTCTAATTCCGTAAGCGTGAGCGTCAGCTCTGCACACGCCGACGACTGTTTGCCAATAAACAATAAGATGACGTGTGAATGAATAACGAGGCACAGTGAAACAGGTAATGAGAGTGAAGACCATATGTATACCATATGTCACCATACCATATATCATTGACGACCCGTTTGGAACAGTGGTAGTGAACGCTGCCTTTGCGGGTTCGATCCTCGCGCAGTACAAACATTTGTGTGTATGAACATGTCTGTTTGTATTGGTCTGGGTGTTTGTATGTATTATAAGTATGTATTTACAAAAGAAAAGTATTATATGTATATATTTGTAATTCCACTGTTCATTCTGATATCCGTAACACAGGTGCTTGAGCTACCTATCTCGGAGTCAGGTCAATGTATGTGATGTTGTGAAATATTTATTTATTTATTTATTCACTGAAAATACCTTCTTAAAATTACCTCGTGACGTTTCCTCCTGAGACGTCGACCTACGGAACCTACGCTTGTCAATGAATGTAGCTTCTAATTCCGTAAGCGTGAGCGTCGGCTCTGCACACGCCGACGACTGTTTGCCAATAAACAATACGATGACGTGTGAATGAATAACGAGGCACAGTGAAACAGGTAATGAGAGTGAAGACCATATTTATAAATAGGTAAATACTAACTGGAGTTGGCTCACGGCCCCGTAAGACTGGTTTGGATCGTATCCATTGCAATGGTGGCGTTCGCCGTACATAACTATGCATGGGGCGTTCGCTGGAACGGCCTTTACTGGCCTGGGCGTCGTGGCCAGGGTGTCAATCCGAGGGGGCTTGGCCCTGATGAAGAGTCTGGACCCCACCGGCAATATCCCGTCCAGCGAGGGAGCGGGGTGCTTGATGTTGTTTGTCCGTTAGGTATCCGCCGGGACTAAGTCCCGCAGATACGGTCTGTCGGGGGGCGTCGATGATATGGCGCAATCTCGCGCAATGGACAACATTTCAAAATTACTAAGCTCTGAAACAAAAAATACCAATTCTTTATTTACTTTTCCGCTGCTCGAATATACAGTGTGAGTCTTCATAAAGTGCACATATTGAAAACACGAATACTATACTTAATTTTATCGACGGAAAAAATATTTAAAATATTTTTAAAAAATTGATAATTTTTTTATACAGTTTTAAAGATTATCTTTTGTTACAGTGACCTCCTTTTTATTTAAACGGTATTACTTTTGAACTAAAGAATCAATCAGAATAAAATAAACTTATTTCTAATTGGCAATAACAGGGCATTCTCACAAAATCAAACTTGAGGACAAAATACGCTCGATTGACAGTTTAGAGATTTTTTTTTAAAGAAAATCTTTTTTTTTTTCATCAATTTACACAATAATTTCAAAATATCTCAACAAAACGACCCCTTAACCTACTTTTTTTATTGATTCTAATTATTCTACATCATAATAGCTTTAGAAAGGTAAAAATACTATGCTTCTAACTCAATCATAACATTTTTTATCAATTTTTAAAGATAACGTCGTGTGCAGGGCCACGTGCCATTTTTTGGCAGGTAGAGACCCTTTTTGAGTCATTGTTAGTGAGCGCGGAGTGGGGTGCGCGGGGCAAAGAGAGCCAAACAAAGGACCTGTTTGTTGAGGACCCAGACAGACAGTCGCTCCGAATTATTCGCCGCTGCTAGTAGTATTTCTTTTTCCGTTCACATATCGCTAACGTTCGTTTTTTCCTACGCAATGCCGCGTCTAAGTGAATTCTCCCCAGCACACATTGCTGACATTCACTTTTACTATGGCCTGGGACGAGGAAGTGCTCGAGCTGCGCGTGACGCTTACATTGCTGCGTTTCCTAACCGGCATCCGGTGCCATCTGCCCGCAACTTCCAAGAGATCCACAGAAGATTGTCTATTACTGGACTTGGATTGAGTAGAGATCGCCGCGAGCCGCCGCAAATAATAATTGATGTTTCTGTCGAACAAGCAGTGTTGGCTGATTTATTTGCTGACCCAAGCATTAGCACTAGACGACTTGCACTGCGTCACGGCATTTCCCAAAAATCTGCATGGCGTATTTTGAAGAAGGAAGGGCTACATCCTTATCACTATCAAAGGGTGCAACATCTTCATGGAGACGTTGATTTTCGTCCAAGGTGCGTGATGTCTACTTGGATACTAAGAAAGATCAGAGATAACCCCAACTTCCCTAAAAGAATACTGTGAATGGACGAGGCAAGGTTTACGAGAGACGGTATCGTCAATTGCCGGAATTTGCACAAATGGTGCCCTAAAGGTGAAAATCCAAGGCTAAAACGCTCATCGACATTTCAAGTCAGGTATTCTTTAAATGTTTGGGCTGGTCTCATTGATGATATGTTAATTGGACCAGTGATATTACCATCAACATTGACCGGTGAAAGTTTTTTAAGACTGCTACGAGACGAACTTCCGGAGCTTTTGGAGGATGTGCCATTGGCTTTACGCGCACGAAACCGCATGTATCTACAAATGGATGGATGTCCTGCTCATCATGCAAGGGATGTGCGTTCGTTTTTAAACGAAAATTATGAAAATCGATGGATCGGCCGGCAAGGACCGGTAGCGTGGCCTGCGCGTTCACCCGATATGACTCCCTTAGACTACTTCTTATGGGGGACCATGAAGCAACGCGTTTACAGTACCCCAATCGACAGTGAGGCTGATTTGCGAGAACGCGTTATAAGCTGTGCCAATGCCATTAGTAATGACCCCGAGATGATAAGGAGAGCGACACAACAAATTGTGCAGCGCGCAACTTTGTGTTTACAACAAAGAGGGGGACATTTTGAAAACCTTATGCATTAGATTTTGTTACTGAATAGTATTTAGAAGCAGTAGTTATAAGCTAGATAAATAAATGATTTTAATTGAACTCTTGTGTATTATTTACAAACACAAATAAACGTCTGCTTAAAAGATTAATTGCCGAGAGTCCGGAAGGCGTTTTTTTGTCGTAGTTGATAGAAAATGTTGTGTTTGAGTAACAATTGTACTATTTTCACCATAAATAGCCTGTATGATGTAGATTAACTTAAAGAAATAAAAAATGTACATAAAGGGGGTGTTTTATTGAGAAATTTTGCAATTATCGTAAAAATTTGTAAGAAAAAAAAGTTTTTCGAACAATAAATACCTTATTCACTAATTAAGAACCCCTTTTTTCCTATAATTTTCATTTCAAAAGAAAGTCCTGTTATTTCCAATCAGTAGTAAGTTTATTTTATTGTGATTAATCGTTTAGTTCAAAAGTTACATCGCTTTAATAAAAAGAAGGTCACTGTAGAAAAAAAAAACTTTAAAATTGTATAAATAAATTAAGATATTTTTTTAAATTTTTTTATTATGTTTTTCATCGATAAAATTAAGTATATTTTCCCTGTTTTCAATATGTGCACTTTATGAAGACTCACACTGTATATTTATTCATTTTTTAAATTGCTTATTTGCTGAGAAAAAAATTAAAAACTAAAAAACGTAAGATGACGTCATCGGACGGCAGAATGTAAAATATTTCTTTGCTTAGCACATTATAGTTTTAAATTTACGAAATGCCAAACCCATGACATGCAACTGTCAAAAAAAAGACAACTTGTCAACTTTGAATGAATGAATGACGTTGACAGTTGACACTAGTAATATTTACCTTTGACAGTAGTACCTTTTTTTTTATTGAAACAATGATTAGCAAAGGAATATCGCTGTTCAGCCGTCCGATGACGTCATTTGGCGCTTACGTCTATTTAGAATATAAAGAATTTCAATAATTATTTTATGCATGAAAATGGACAAATTTTGAAAAAAGAAAAAATATGGGTCTGTTCATTTTATGTCTATTTTCATATAAAAAAACAATATGGACATGTTAAAAATATGAAATGTTATCCATTGGGCAAAGGACTACCGCCCCATGCGGACTGCCAAAAAATGAGACACTGAAAAGCTTGAAAAAAATTGTTCTGCAAAAAAAAACCGCCTTCAAAAACCACGAACTAAAATGTGTAAAATAATATTTTTAACACTTTATAACACTTCGAAAGGTGTGTTGAATATTGTATTAAATTACAAGATAGTGTTGGGCGCCGACTTCGGTAATACCTTTTCTCGAGTGTACTGTTAGATAGTGTTATTTGATGTGTATAAAGTGTTAAAAATATTATTTAACACATTTTAGTTCGTGGTTTTTGAAGGCGGTTTTTACACATTCAGTCAAATCTTTAATTTTGCTATGATATTTGAACAAACATTTTTGGTTCATAGGAATATTACTTTTTAATTCTACGTTACTCACTATTATGCATTCTCCTAGGCAATGCCGGGTTCGCTCCTTGTCGTGAAGATATCTAAATGATAATGATCAACGACCCGTTTGGATCAGTGATAGTTAATGCTGCCACTGGTGCAAGGGTTGCGGGTTGGACCCCCGCACAGTACAAACAATTGTGTGCATGATCATGTCTGTTTGTATTGGTCTGGGTATTTTCTATGTATTATAAGTATGCATTTACAAAAGAAAAGTATTATATGTATAGGTACATTTGTAGTTGCGCTGTTGATTCTGATATCCGTAACACAGTTGGTTGAGCTACCTATCTCGGAGTCAGATGTATGTGATGTTGTGAAATATTTATTTATTATTATTATAATGATCAGGAAATTCAGTGAAAACAAACCTCTGCTATGAGTTCCATTCAGTACCGTTGATCAATACAAACGTATTTTACTGATTCCTGCTCGAATTGTGACGAACAAGTAATGATTTTCCCTTAATTTTTATGGCCACCATAAGCATGCCACTATGTTTTCCATTTTCATAAATTAATTAGGAATTATAAATAAAACGCTAGATTTTCTGCTGGTTAAAATACCCCGAATTTTTTTTTAACTAGATTAACCAAAAAAAAACCTAAAAAAAACGCCCACGAAGGGTTCCGCACCGTAGGTATTTTGTGAATATTTCTAAATTTTGCAAATACATTTTTTTATATCTCTAGGCGATTTTTGTATGCTAGAGGCGACGAACGATTAATGGAGTCACCTGATGATACTGTATCATCGTGAAAAACTGAGTTGAGAAAGATGAAACAACGTCCAATGTTAGTAATGGAACTAAGGGAAATGCCCTCAATAGCGGATATAGACCCTTCAGTACCAATCAGCCCAAACATGACGCAGACGCTCTTGGCGCGGTTTCTGCCAAAAAATACATTTACTTGGATATTGTCGATTGCTAATGGCTATATTTAATTTATGACTCTGGACTATGGGAACGGTCATAGATTTGGGACAGAGATACTTAGCTCATCCTTATGAGCCTATTGCTCCCTAGCAATAGATTCGTTATCATAGGGCTTTATTCATAAATGTTCAATAAACCTTTGTTAGCTAGAACGGTGTTATAGAGCAGTTTTGACTTTTGAAAGAAAGAAAGAAAGAAAGAAGAAATGTTTATTTAATACTTTTGAAACAAAAGATGTTCATACAACGATTTTAAAAGCATGAATCTACTTTATAACACCGTTTTAGTTAGCAAAGGTTTAACAAACGTTTATGAATAAATAAGTCAATGAGCTAGAATAATGTTTGGCCAGAAGCTTTTTTTGTTTTGACTTTGACTGACCGGATGGCGCAATTGGTAGTGACCCTGCCTCTTACGCCAAAGGTCGTGGGTTCGATCCCCACCCTGGACAAACATTCGTGCGATGAACACTTGTGTTTGTTCAGTGTCTGGGTGTAATATATGTATTTAAGTATATATTTTTGTTCCTCTGTTGTCTGATATCTGTAACAAGTGCTTAAGCTACTTAGTACGGAATCAGGTCAACCTATGACATGTTGTAAGAATTATTATTATTGTTTTTTTTTTCATACAACATCTCATACATTGACCTTTGAGGTTTGAGAACGTTCAACACAAATTATTGAAAAATTCTGAAAATGTAGACTTCTATCTCAGTTTTATAATCAAAAGCGTAGGTAAACGAGGGGGGGGGGGGGGAGGTTGGTCCCTTAAAAATAAAATTGTATCCGTTGTCCTGAATCATGGTCCAAACGCAGTCTCGCACTCTGAATGTTAGACTATTTTTATGCAAAAGGTAGCAGACGAACTATACGGATCGCCTGATGGAAAGCATTACCGTCGCACATGGACACCCGCAACAACAGTGGAGGTGCAAGTCTGCTGCCAACTTTTGTTTTCATTTGGCCTCTGATACCCCCACTCACGCAGCGAAACACAGCACAGACACTGCTGTACGCTGGTTTTCTGTGAGATTTTGGATGCAACCGGGAATGGGATAAGATTGGACTAGATAGATAAATTGGGTTTTTAAATAAATAAATAATAACTATTTCACAACATCACATATATTGCTCTGACTCCGAGAAAGGTAGTTCAAGCACCTGTGTTACGGATATCAGAACCAACAGCGGAATTACAAATACATACATATGTATATCAGCCTATATACTGTCCCATTGCAGGGCAAAGGCCTCCATCATAGAAATCAAGTAATCGTTACTATGATGGGGTTAGGCTTAATCACCACGCTTGCCAAATGCGGATTGGTGATCACAAACCCGAGCTATTTTCGAAAAAATCGAAACAAAGTTTTTGCTCGGCCCGGGAATCGAACCCAGGACCCCGAGATCACGGCCCGGTACTTAAATCACTAGACCAACATGGCGGGGGCAAATATATACCTACATATGTATAATACTTTTCTTTGGTAAATCCACACTTATGATAGAAACACCCAGACCAATACAAACAGACATGTTCATGCACACAAATGTTCGAACCCGCAACCCTTGCAATAGAGGCAGCGTTTACTGCCACTGCTGCGGGCTATGGAACGAGCAATGCTCGGCGTCTCTCTCCGAGATCGAATCCGAAATGAGGTGATCCGGCAGAGAACCAAAGTTATCGACATTGCTCACCGGATTAGCAAGCTTAAGTGGCAGTGGGCTGGCCATATTAGCCGCAGAACCGACAACCGACGGGGTAAACGAGTTCTGGAGTGGAGACCGCGTCTTGGCAAATGTAATGTAGGGCGCCCTCTGGCTAGGTGGGGGGACGATCTGCGCAGGATGGCTGGCAAGAGCTGGATGCGAGAAGCCATGGCTAGATCACAGTGGCGAACAATTGGAGAGGCCTACGTCCAGCAGTGGACTGAAATAGGCTGATGATGATTACTGCCACTGATAAAACTTGTCGTCAAATTAATAAAATATTGCAGATAAACTATGTGGGAATTATTCATAGTAGTAATTAAGCATCAAAATACATAGTTCGTATTACCGGTCACGAGGAAAGCCACGGGGAAGCACTTGTTCTTCATTAGTCATTAAGACGCATCATGTTGCGCGCACGCAGTATTCCGCATTTGACTGGCGGCGTCTGGTGCATTTATTTATAAACGTTATTAATTATCGGAACTCCAGGTAAATAGCGATAGTAGGTCAGTGGATAAGAATGTGCCTTCCATACTGAGGGACGTGGTTTCTATCCGAGCTACCTCTGGATTTTTACAATTAGCTCGGCGGTGAGGGAAAACATGATGACGATACCTCGTCTCGGATAGTTTTTTTTTTGTGATAGGTGGCAGATGAGCAGACGGATCACCTCATGGTAAGCGATTGCCGCCGCCCATGGACACCCGCGACACCAGTGGACTCACAAGTGCGCTGCCAACCTTTGAACCCCCCTTTCCCCCGAATTGGGCCTCCGGTAACCTCACAGGCGGATGATACCCCTTTACACATAATCACTGAATGCGGACCACTGATGTGCAAACGTAGCTTACATCTGGGAAAGCACTTTTTGAGCCCCAACGTAGCTAGGGATTTCAGTCCCAAACAACTAATACACTATCTGAAAAGTGTAGGGTTTGGGACTAATATGTAGCATAGTGGCGATCACAATAGATCAAACTGGTCGCAGTGATACTGGTCTGAATAGGACCTGCATAGCCGCCCACATAAAAAAAAAACAAATAACCTCACACACGCAGCGAAACACAGCACAGTGCTGCTTCACGCCAGTTTTCTGCGAGGCCGTGGTATCACTCCGGCTGAGCCAGCCCATTCATGCCTAAGCGTGGCTCTCCCACGGTAAAATTGTGGATACATACAATATTTGAAATACTGATTCTGAACGTGTAATGATCTATTTCATATGGTTCCCCTGTCAAAGAGTTGCGAAGGTCATACGGCAGTCGCTTCATTGTAATTACCAGACTCCAAAAATCCTGAATTATGGTCTAAACGTAGGTATCCTGGGCTCCGATGCGACAGCATTGGACGCAACTGGGAATTATACCTACGGGGAGCCATTGAGACGCATTTTGCGCACGCAATATTCGACATTTGACTGGCGGTGTCTGGTGATTCTAGGTAAATAGTTCGCAGAGCCGTTCTCGAGTTATATGTAAAATCACATTTTGAGCTGAATGTAAAAAA
Organism: Marasmia exigua; assembly: GCA_019059595.1. Lineage (NCBI taxonomy): Eukaryota > Metazoa > Arthropoda > Insecta > Lepidoptera > Crambidae > Marasmia > Marasmia exigua. The sequence goes on along the minus strand of CM032483.1, from coordinate 13,922,756 downwards.
GAATGAGTAATTTACGTAGTTCATCAGCCATCATCAGTTTTTTTTTAAGTACCTACCTCATCGTCAACTCATTTAAGTCCCCACTGCTGGGTCACGGGCCTCCCTCAATCACATGAGGGGTAGTTGCCATACTCATCACGCTTGGCAGACGGGTTGGCGAGGGTTTTGATATAAATGCAGAGTTTTCCTTCTCTGGGTGCTGATGATCATGCCAGCAGCTTTACCTTAGTCGCCTTTTACGACACCTCGGTAAGAGTGAGGGTGGCCTATTCTACTCTGTCGGGGACAGCACGGCACAAGTACCTACCTAGTTTTGGTCAATTTACTGGTATTATGATTATCAGTTAATTGACCAAAACTACTTAACACAATTTTTTTGTATGGAAACATATGCCATTCCAGTATTTCCGACAGTGTAATATAAAGTTAACAGTATCAGCTTATATACTGTCCCACTGGAGGGCAAAGGCCTCCATTATATAAATCAAGTCATCGCTACTGTGATGGGATTAAGCTTAACCACCACGCTTATCAAATGCGGATGTTTTGATGATCACAAACCCGAGCTATGTTCGAAAAAATGGAAACATACTTTTTGCTCGATCCGAAAATCAAACCTATGACCCCGAGATCAGGGCCCCGTACTTAAACTACTAGACCAACACACAACCAGACTAGTAGATTAGCCAAATCATATTTTTTTCAAACTCATGTTCATGAGTATATGTTCATACAGCGTAGTTACTGCATAATAAAGACGGACATGAAAAAAATAACTTTAATGAGAAAATCATTAAAATTTTGCATGACAAAAGTATGCCTCATTTGCATCGCCATAATCAACATTGATTTATGATTAGCCTCAAATTTCAATAAGAACCACAAAATCAATGTAACATACATAGACGTAGCTTTGGGTTGCTAATGGAGGATCATTTTTCAATATAACTCGAGTGATTTTCGTAGGTACCTACCGATTTATTTCTTTGACAAACTGCACAAAAATCTAATAAATTAACAAAACTACTCACAAACCAGGACTAAAACAACTACACACAAACCAGGACTTAAACAGCGTCAAAAACCAAACAACACAAAACATAAAATCGAACAGCAATCAAACAACTGAGTAAATAAGAAACAGATAGACAAAACAATGTAAATGTAAAAATATGCACGAGTATCTCACTTCTGTGAAACGGTTTGGCATACTTTCAAAAGAAGAGTAAACAAAACTACTTACAACCAATTAACGAAACTACTCACAAACCAGGACTAAAACAACTACACACAAACCAGGACTTAAACAGCGTCAAAAACCAAACAACACAAAACATAAAATCGAACAGCAAACAAACAACTGAGGAAATAAGAAACAGATGGACAAAACAATGTACATGTAAAAATATCTACGAGTATCTCACTTCTGTGAAACGGTTTGCTGGGTGGGACGGTGGGACTTTCAAAACACAGATGTTTATACCATCAGGTGACTCAGACATTGCTAGTTTGTCGCCTCTGGCATAAAAAAATGTAATATCTAAATCTTCTGTAGACGTCTTGACTGGTCTATTATCCCTGTGCCCAAGTGTTTCGTGATGTCAAACAAAAAGTAGCAGCTCCACCCGGAAATCAAACTTAGGACCCCGAGATGACGGTCCGGTACTTAAATTAAATTAAATTAAATATTCATTTATTTCAGATCTTCAATTCATATAAAATGTGTTAGTAACATAATGAACTTATTTTAGTGTTAGTACTATTGCAGAAGATATCAGTAGTGTATTACAATTATGGAAAGCGACACACCGGGGAGTGTAGCTGCACCCAGCGGTGCAGTAGTGGGGAGTCCCATCTTTCGGCAACCAACGGTGGTTTTAAATAAATAAGATAGATAAGTAGATAGTTTTCTTTTTCACTCAAGTACAATTTTTCCAACAGTATGACTCCAGCAAAAGGCGAATCGAATTGCAACACAAATTTTACTAATGGACCAGACGCTAAGTCTTTATTTTCCACGGTTGTCGAATGCGTGCAGTCTTGAGACGGTTCCAAGACGTAAATTTTACTAACAATGTAACTGCATTTATCATTCAAGATCATGCGAGCTGTGCATTCCTGTAGTTATGTATTCTAGGAGGAATTTATTCCTTGTTTATGCCAGGGAAAGTATTTTGACGGACTTGCAAATATTTACAACAATTTATCCATGTGCAAGTTCCGTCTCATCTTAGTGTGTAGTTTTGGGTTGAGTCCAAACTTGGAATTGACGTCGCATTGGAGCCCAGATAATGAACAAGTCATTTTTTTTTGTCAATAGGCTAACGCTTGACCACAATCGCACCTGATGGAAAGCGACGACGAGGTCTAGGATGATACGCGTTTGCCTAAGAGATGCCTGTTCACTCTTGCCTTTAAGATGTCCAGATTATAGTGACATACCTATGAGTTGGTAAGAAAAAAAGATTTTTTTTCAACAAATTTTGTTCAAAATGTTTAAAGGGATGAAAATGTTTACCAATACACCCTGTATTTTGCAAAATTCATTCCTAACACTAAGAACATATTATTATCTTCAATAACACCGCAAACAATCATCATCATTTCAGCAAATAGACGTCCACAGCTGGACATAGACCTCCCCAAATGATCTCCACACAGATCGGTCCTGCGCCGCCCGCATCCAATGGATTCCCGCGACCTTCACCAGATCGTCGGTCCACCTTGTAATAAAAAAAAATTGCAATATCACATACTCTGACTCTGAGCACTCTGAGATAGGCAGCTCAAGCTCCTGTGCTAAAGATATCAGAATTAACAGCGCACCCCGCAACCCTTGCACCAGAGACAGCGTTCCTTACCACTGAACCAAACGGATCGTCAAAAAAAAAGTGTTTCTAGTAATTTAAGTATTCAAAGTAAAAAAGTAACACAACCAAATTGCGATTACATTAGTTTTTCACTTTGAATGCAAAAATTACTACAAACAAAACTTTTTTTAGGAAAAAAACACAAAATTTAAGTTTTGTTTTTTGGCTTACAATAACTTGCGAGGAGGTATCGAATCTTAACAATAGAAGCCTAAGTTCTCAGTAAATATTGTAAACAGCTCTTGTAAGTACTCAGTATAAGTGCGCGAGCGCATACCAGACGGAAGTCCTAGACAACATTCCAAACACTCGTAGCTCAAACAACTACTAACCACGTCGCCTTGCATTAGTCGGCTGTAAGTGCTGGGATTACTAGAGTAGGGAGGGGAATTTTTACAAATATCGGTAACACAGGCCAACTAAATTAATTAGGGTTCCATACCTAAAGGGTAAAAACTGGACCCCATTACCATCTATTACTAAGAATACGCTGATTGTCACCAAGTGGTCTCAGGAACCTCGGTAGCATAGGAATTTGAAATTTTAAAAACTTAATTCAGGCTATATCTGTAAACATTTATATCCCTTTAACCACATAACCAACCATTCTGAACAACATTCAGGTATTTTACGACTTCTCGAAATTCGTCACGTGACGAACTTTGTATGAAAAGGTATTTTTTTTGTATGTACGAATTTTTAAAAGTCATAGAACATAATATGATATTCGGAATGATAAGTAGGTTTCAAAGTGACACATAGGGAACCCCATAAGCGGGTGTATCGTCTCATTACTCTGTAGGTAATGACCCAAATTATTATACAGGATGTAAAGACCCTTAACGAAGCCGGCGTCTACGCACGGGGACCATTAAAACAAGTCTTAGAACAAAAAATTATTGATGGGAAACGAAGTTGATTTTTTGGTGTCAATTTTAATCCTATAAACGTATGTATACAACGCAATGAACAGCGTACACCGGACCGCGCCGCACGCGCGCCTGCGCCTCAGTCGCCGAGGCTCGTCCCCCGCACACCCCCCCGCCCCGCTCTCAAACATTACATTGCGGGCTGTAAGTTTTGAAGCCATTTTTCCCTAGGAATTACTTAAAATTATGAACAAGTTTCTTTGGACAAAAATTAGGTAATAATGTTTAAAAATTATTTACGTCAACATCTTGAGATTTTTATTTTGACTTTGACCTTCAATAACTTGGAAAGTATTGAGTTCCCAGGTATGGTCTACAAGGAAAAAATGGTCCTGATGATGTGCTGAATACGTAGGTTTCGGCTTCGTTAAGGGTCTTTTTACACCCTGTATATTCGTAACAATGGGCAACTACCAGATCGCCTCGTGCAAATGCCTTATGATGTTCAACAAAAACAACTGCCTATCTTGAGTGAGTACGATGAGTATTTTTTATGTAACTGGTGGCAGATAATTGTATAGATAGCCACACATCTTCGCGTATAGTTCATGTCAGACGGACGATGCATAAGGCGACGGGTACCCGTAACTAGCGACGCCAACGATTTAAATTGTTAGCTTCTCAATCTCTTTTAAAAAAATTGGAGGATCTATTTTAACAATTTCGGAATTCCAGTCTCTTTAAACATTTATTATACTATCTATTTATTTAATCATTGTACACTACTTTTTGATCTGTTTTTGCACTCGAAAAGATTAACGCCATAAGTGGCCGTTTTGGCAGTAATATGTAATTTTTTCAATTAATATTAAACCAAATGTATTGAGATGACAATCGATTAAAGAATAATTTGTAGAATTGAATCAAGAAGATCAAGATTTGTACAATCGATATCTGGCTTTCTTTACTTACAACAATGTAACAACGACACTATCGACAGATCACATTTCGCATCGATATAATCGTTCAGTGCCGCGGCCCCGAAACACTCGACTCGCTCAGGCCACTCCACACGTCTTATTCTGCACGTGATCCAACGGGATAAATCTGTTTTACTTGCCTGGTGTTTGAGACACCCTGTTGCTTGTCACTTTCAGTCAAAACAATAAAGTTCTTTAGTATAGAGTTGCGTAGTTTCTGAACGTGTAACTTTATGAGCCAGTTCTTGTTCACTTTTGTTATAAGAATACTCTTTTTGTCCTAAACAAGAAGGTTTTTAGGGTTTCGTAGCCAAATGGCAATAAACGGAACCCTTATAGTCCCTGTCCATCCGTCCGTATGTCACAGCCACTTTTCTCAAGAACTATACTATTGAAACTTGGTAAATAGATTTATTTTGTTGGCAGCATTACGATTTTTACACAAAAATGGGAAAAAATAAAAAAAATGGGTGGTCTTCATACTTGAAACTGAAACTCAATTTTTTTTTTTCATTAAACCTATTCGGGTGGGGTATCGATGGATAGGTCTTTAAAAATGATGTTGAGGTGCTTAACATCATTTTTTTCTAAACACAATATTTTGCGCAAGAGACGCTCCCAAAGTGGTAAATTGTTACCTAACTTCTATAATAAATGAATTATAAAACAAAAAAATATGATGTACATAATCATGAAAACTAACAACGAAAATTGGTTTAGACTAGATCTAGTAAGTCGTTTTTTTAATACGTTATAAACCATAAACCGCAATTTACCTTCCATATATTATCTTACTTGCTGCTACGGAACCCTTCATGGGCGAGTCCGACTCGCACTTGGCCGGTTTTTCAAACACTTTTCAAAGTTTGATATAATGATTAGATGCGAAAATCATTATATACGTATTTTTCTTTTAGTATCATTAAGTACTAAAATACCTTACGTAAACGTTCACAACCAATAAATGCCCAGAAAAAAATGGATAGTGATTAAAACATATTCCTGTTTCTATAGTTCATGTCAGACGGACGATGCATAAGGCGACGGGTACCCGTAACTAGCGACGCCAACGATTTAAATTGTTAGCTTCTCAATCTCTTTTAAAAAAATTGGAGGATCTATTTTAACAATTTCGGAATTCCAGTCTCTTTAAACATTTATTATACTATCTATTTATTTAATCATTGTACACTACTTTTTGATCTGTTTTTGCACTCGAAAAGATTAACGCCATAAGTGGCCGTTTTTGGCGGTAATATAAATTTTGACCAGAAAGTTAAGTAAGTATAAATATTAAAAAAATAGTAGATATAAGTCATCCTCATCATCTCGATGGATGGCGGTCTAATACTGTGCGTTTTTCGCTTAACTTTCTACCACGTACCTCAGTTCTGTGGAACAGTTTACCTATGGGAGTATTTCCCGACGGCTACGACTTAGGGACCTTCAAGAGAAGAGCGTACTCCTTTTTAAAAAGGCCCGCAACGCATTAGCGATCTCTCTGATTTCGCGGATGTTAATGGGCGGCGATGATTGCTTTCCATCAGGTGACTAGCTTGCAAGCATAAAAAATGTGCTTTCCGAGAGGCTGGAGCTTCGAAATTGGTACAAATATTTAGTTGTTAACAATTTAAATCAATTGGTGCCGCTAGAGTAAAATATTAAAAAATGAATGATCAAACAAAAATGAGACTGTTGGTAAGTTGACGAAATAAGCGATAAGATTTTCTTATAAATAGGGACTCACCCCCGCCTGGTTACCTCACAGCACCATGCTCACAGTAACCCTACTATGTCTTTTCTCACTTCCATTTATAGGCATAATACACGTTAATCTACATGAATTTATGTCGGTGTGATTAGTACATACGCGTTCATTTGTGTCATAGGTGTGTTGGGTAAACGAGTTCTAGAGTGGAGACCACGTCTTGGCAAACGTAATGTAGGGCGCCCTCTGGCTAGGTGGGGGGACGATCTGTGTAGGATGGCTGGCAAGAGCTGGATGCGAGAAGCCGAAGATAGATCACGGTGGCAAACAATTGGAGAGACCTACGTCCAGCAGTCGATAGGCTTGATGATGATGATGATGATGAAACATTATTTTACGAAGGACTATGTAGAATGTTTTTCAGTACTAAAATAATTTAGAAGAGTTAGTTTTTTCTTTAAGATGGAATTTAACGTACTTCCATTCAGTAGTTAGGTTACTCCAAAATTCCTACTACACCCTACACCATATTCTCCTAAATTACGAGAACGTATTAATCCCGCCAATTTCTAAACTAATAGCCTTTATTTGCATTTCGTAAGAAGATCTCTCTTTTGAGTCGGTCCCTTATGTCTGAGGATCGTGGTCAGCATCACGGCTGCATCTGGAGCGGATGATCTGCCTCCACCGGTTTCTGTCTAGCGTATCTCTTACAACTGCGCAGAATTTGAAGGACGACGAGTCTTTCAATTGAACAAGGTGAACCCTTAGGGCCTAATTTAAAGCAGACGTTACGAATCGGAGTTTACCTCTCTTTCACACGCGCTGTGTGTCTCCTTTGTTTGGAAGCGACAGGTTTCTCGTTCGTTACGGAACGGCTTCAAAATAAGGCACCTGGTTAAAGAACGACTACGCGATCTTCTGACTTTGGTGTTCCCAACCACAATCAGTTTTTCCAGATTTTCATGCATTGTGTGATTGAAATATAAAAGTATACGTTTTCATATAGTGGAGCTAGGTCAAGATTGATACATCGTTTCTCAGTCCAAGATATTCTTAGCATGCGACTCCAGCACCACATTCCAAATGCATCAATTCTTCGTAAGTTGATAACTAGGTACAGTTTGGAAGTAGGATACTTGTAATAACTAGAAATTCTCTTCTCCTTCTTCTCAGCCGTACAATCCTGACGGTGTGGTCATGATTATCTTTTACTGATCCTAAAATATCGTTAGTTCATAAACGATTCATAAGTTAGGATTAGCTCAAAAGTTAAATTGCCTTACACAACAATCACAATTACGTATAGGACTAAAGAACCACTTAACTGAAGAGCTAGAAATTCTAGAGTCGCATAACATAAATAGGTCCCAAGAAAACACCCACATAATTACGTAAGAGGTATTGAATCAAAGGGGAAACTAGGATTTCACTTGCCAATGAGTAGGTACTTATGTAAATGGATTTAAATACCATTAACATAAATATAATAAGTGGGCGTATATTTAATACGAACTTACTCGAAGGCCTACATATACATATTAGTGTCATTGTTAAGGTAGTAATTGAAGGCCCAAAATCGGGAGCAGTAGCGTGCATTAGGGGAGACCTATGTCCAGCAGTGGACGATTGTGGGTTGCTGATGATGATGATGAATGAAGAAAAAACTGTCTCCAAAAAGATTTTCTTAAAAAATTTGAAAATGTAGATGGTTTACGCAACCCATATTAGAGCCGTGTGGTCCCCGGCAGAATAGAATAGGCCACCCTCACTCTTACCGAGGTGTCGTAAAAGGCGACTAAGGTAAAGCTGCTGGCATGATCATCAGCACCCAGAGAAGGAAAACTCTGCATTTATATCAAAACCCTCGCCAACCCGTCTGCCAAGCGTGGTGAGTATGGCAATTACCCCTCATGTGATTGAGGGAGACCCGTGCCCCAGCAGTGGGGACTTAAATGGGCTGACGATGATGACGATGATATTAGAGCAAGAATAACAACTGCGGTGTATCTTTTGTTTGGTTTCGCAGGGGGAATGCCGCCGGCTCAAGAGATGAGCCGACTACCTTATGCATACCAAACCGCCGGGGGGCGGCCGGGTTATGTCGGGCCCTCCTTTGGCGGGGGTCACTCCTAAAGAGAAGCCAGTCAAAGGCATACTCACTGAATCCCCTTCGGTTCTCCCTCATCGCCCATATTGGGGAATAATATCATGGTGATACAGCCGAAAGACTGCGCTGTACCTACAGTAAGATGTCGCTTTAATGCTATTGGTGGTTGTTCCTATGAGTTGGGCGACCATTGCGCATCCAGTTGCAGTGCAGACCGCGTTCATCATCAATGCCTCGTCCGGTAGCCATGGGTCGATATAGGTACTTAATTATAGGTGCATAATAACTGAATGCGCGCGCTAGAAGTTGTTTTGATTTGTTAGCCGTAATAATTTTATATTTAAACTATAGATACCTACACTCCTATTTATTCATTATAATAATTTGATAGTATGTATCTCATTACTATTTGATATTTTCTTCTTAGTAGATATATATACCTACATTACACATACACGTTAGGTACACAAAATACACTAGACAAGCGTCCGTGGCACACATTCAGCTGGTCTCACTGAAAACCAGCGTCATGGCCTTTGTCTGGGCTGTGACATAAGCAAGAGTGAGGGCCATTTATACTAGACGTCATAACACACCATAATATTCATTTGGCACTGTCTGGACATGATTGAATATAGTTTTTTTTTTTCCTTTTGTTTTATTTTTATGTATTTTTAATTGTTTTATGTTTTGTTTTCTGTTTGTGCCAAATTGTGTTCTATTTACAATTGCTATATGTTCTGTGTTGTGATGTCTATAATTATAAATATTTTCTTTCTTTCTTTCTTTAAGTTCGCCCCGCAGTGCAAAAATAGCACTTGTAACACAGACATAAGGACGGGACAAATTCCAAACTCCACGAGTCGCCGTATGTCAGACTTGTACCGACCGAAGTTTAGCTCTACTAGATAATGCCGTAGCAGCTAATGAGGTCTTGACGTGTTTGACCAGGTTTGACCACACACTCACACCTCTCCTTGGTTTTGCTGTCTTCTCTGTATCCATGTCGTGTCATTTATGCCTATTGTATTGTAATAATGTAAACTTGTTCTCTGTTCTATCATGTTGCTATCTGTGTTGTGAATGTTATGATGGTGAATAAATGTTCTTTCTTTCTTTCTTATTAATCCTTTTAATTCATTTTCTTTGCGATTCCATTTTGATAAAAACAAATGCGAGTCGGACTCGCCCATGAAGGGTTCCGTAGCAGCAAGTAAGATATATGGAAGGTAAATTGCGGTTAACGGTTTATAACGTATTAAAAAAAACCTACTCACTATATCTAGTTCACAATTTTCGTTGTTAGTTTTTATGATTATGTACATCACACATTTTAGTTTTGGGAGCGTCTCATGCGCAAAGTATTGTGTTTAGAAAAAAAATATGTTAAAAACCTCAACATCATTTTTAAAGACCTATCCGTAGATACCCCACACGTATAGGTTTAATGAGAAAAAAAAATGAGTATCAGTTTTAATTATGGAGACCCCCCCCCCCCCATTTTTTTTTATTTTTGTGTAAAAATCGTAATGTGGTTAACAAAATACATCTATTTACCAAGTTTCAATAGTATATGGTTCTTATAGTTTCGGAGAAAAGTGGCCGTGACATACGGACGGACGGACGGACATGACGAATCTGGGTACCGTTTTTTGCCATTTGGCTACGGAACCCTAAAAATGACTTCCTGTGTTCCCCTCGCAACGTGCCTTGCCCATTGCCACTTGAGTCATGCATTCCTTTGGCCTATCTGTGACATAGTTCTAATTCGGATCTCATCTTTTCTGATACGATCACGCAAGGAGATCACGAGCATAGCCCTCTCCATTGCTCTCTGGGATCCTTCGAGTGGAGGCCACGTACAAGAAGTCTGCGCCCACAAGGTGGACCAACGAGCGGCTCAAAACCGATTTGTATGAAGAACATTGGGGGAGGCGTTGTCCAGCAGTGGGTGTGTATTGACTGAGATAGCGATCATGATGATTATAATAAAAATTAATAGTAAATAAAATTGGTCGAAAGTCTTCGATCAGTGCGTCCTTCCGGTCATGACTTACGGTGCCGAGACGTGGACACTCACGGCTGGACTAGTCCACCGGTTCAAAGTCGCTCAAAGAGCTATGGAAAGGGCTATGCTCGGAGTATCTCTGAAGGACCGCATCAGAAATGATGTAATCCGACAGAGAACCAGAGTCACCGACATACCCCACCGAATTAGCAAACTGAAGTGGCAGTGGGCTGGTCATATTAGCCCCAGAACTGACAGCCGTTGGAGCCGTAAAGTCCTTGAGTGGAGACCGCGACTCGGTAAGCGTAGTGTAGGACGCCCTGCGACAAGATGGGATGATGACATTCGAAGGCTGGCTGGTGTGGGCTGGATGAGAGTGGCCGAAAATCGGGAGCAGAGGCGTGCATTAGGGGAGACCTATTTCCAGCAGTGGACGAGTGTGGGTTGCTGATGATGATGAAATAAAATAAATCCTCAAAGTTCCCATTACAGAATACGCCTTCACCACAACAATATCAATATTGCAATGCTGCAACCGTATTGAAAACATCTCCCGATGTGTGCCTATAAACCTACATGACTCCTCAAGGTTCTGCACTCGAAATATGAACATTAAACATGTGCAGTAATCACACGGCCTTGGTTGATTGGTTTACTTCTGATAAACAGTTTATGAGGTTCATTATTCATAGGAAGATCTGATACTATCAGACTGATAGACCTTATCTGTGTAAGTGTTAGCTTTGATAATAATATACTGAACACCTGTAGAATTGTCCGACGATTTCTTCAAGACGAACTATATGAAAACACAAACCCAACAGACACCCACTGATTCCCGAATGTAATCATCACATGCTAAGTACAGTTGCTTGGCGTAATGTAACTGTACCTTCCACCAGCTTCAGAGCTGAGAAATAGCATGAAACGGATAATAATAATATCCTCCAACCGATCACGGCTACGACGGCCAATCTCAACGATTAGACAAGTACGCAGGATATTTATAGTGTTCAAATGTATGCGCAAACACAAGTGCACTCTCTATTCCCTAACCCTCATATTCCGATAAGACACTACTGTGACACGACCGAAGAGGGATCGGACGCAAGATCAATCGCTTAACGTTTTTTCCGATGCACGGGGGTACAAGACCGCTAACTTCGAGACTCCGGGCTGATGCTAAGAATTTCTTACCGAAAACTTAGGTACAAATTTTTTGCCCGACCCGGGGATCGAACCTCTAGCGCAACCGTAGCTTAAAGTGAGACCCACTAACCATTGCGCCACCGAGGCATTAATTTATAGTTATTCCTATTCTATTGCTCTATTAGATTATGATGAAGTGTTGCTGTTGCGACCTGGTGAAGCGCACAGGACCGATCAGTTTAGAAAACTTTTTGGCCTATGTCCAACAGAGGGAACGACTTATGATGATTAAGTTGTTCCGGCTGAATATACAGGGTGTATCTGTGGACATTTACATCCTTTTAACCACATGTTCTATCAACCATTATGACTTTTGGAAATTTGCATAAAAAATGTCAACTTTTCATACAAAGTCTTACGCCAAACTGCCTCTTACGCCAAAGGTCGTGGGTTCGATCCCCACCCTGGACAAACATTCGTGCGATGAACACTTGTGTTTGTTCGGTGTCTGGGTGTAATATATGTATTTAAGTATATATTTGTGTTCCTCTGTTGTCTGATATATGTAACACAAGTGCTTAAGCTACTTAGTACGGAATCAGGTTAACGTATGAGATGTTGTGAGAATTATTAAAAAAAAAAAAGTCTTGGTCATTTTGTATGGGGAGTCGAAAAAATTTCGACGATTTTCGTAAAGTCTTAGAACAAATGTTGCTCAGAATGATTGGTAAAACACGTAGTTAAAAGGATGTAAATGTCCACTGATATACCCTGTATATACTTTTTATATGTGATGGGTGGCAGAAGAGCAGATGGATCACCTGATGGTAAGCGATTGCCGCCGCCCATGGACACACGCGTCACTAGTGCGCTGCCAACCATTAAACCCCCCTTCCCCCGTATTAGGCCTCCGGTACCCTCACTCACGCAGCGAAACAGAGCACAGTGCTGCTTCACGCCGGTTTTCTGTAAGGCCGTGCCGAAGTGTGGCTCCTCCAAGATCAACCACATCATTCAGGAGTCCCTTAGATACGGGGCGCACAGGACCAATCAGTTTAGAATAGAAAAGTTGTTGGCCTATGTCCAACAGAGGGAGTGACTCATGATGACACACAACCCACCACACAGGTGGGTACACAACCAGCCCGCGTTGGTCCGATGATATTGGAAATTATGGCTAGGAAGTATAGATGGAAGCCGGATTTGATAGTAAAATCATTATGTTGAAAAGGCGTCTAACCTTCGCAATCCTTACACAGGGCCACCAGATCAACCAGATCATGGTTAAACGTGCCAAAGCCTCTCGATTGTTACGCTATTGTGAGCGGTCGTGGCCATGTTTTGCCTCACCGCCGAAGTAATGGTAAAATAAAAATACGCACATCATCACCATTAGCCTGTATCTTGATTCTACAGGCGTCAGGGTCATCATTTCACTTAGTACTTTTTTACCCAGAGGGGTTTTGTGAAGGGCAGTGGCCGCTGCTCAGGGATTTTAAACCCCGGATGACTGGTCGAGGCTATGCTGGCGTGTCTCCTGCTCGTGGGTGGGGTGTGGTGCTAGGCTTCGAGCTATGAGGCTATGCCCCACTCGAACTTCCTGAGCTCGGAAGGAAAAGCCCCAGTTATTTTAGTTGGTAGACCCTGGGATTCTCCCAGGGGAGAGCCCAACTCTACTCGTCGCTCTTTCAGTCGGCGGGTGTGCATAAAGCGGCGCCTTCAAGGCGTCGTCATCAGCCCATAGCACCCCGGGCTGGCGGCATTTCACCTGGATGAAAAGAAGGTCTTACGGTACGGCTGGTCCACAAGTTAAAGGTCGCTCAGCGGGCTATGGAACGAGCAATGCTTGGCGTCTCTCTCCGAGAACGAATCTGAAATGAGGTGATCCGGCAGAGAACCAAAGACATCGACATTGCTCACCGGGTTAGCAAGCTTAGGTTAGCAAGGCAGTGGGCTAGCCATATTAGGCGCAGAACCAACAACCGATAGGGTAAACGAGTTCTAGAGTGGAGACCGCGTCTTGGCAAACGTAATGTAGGGCGCCTTCTGGCTAGGTGGAGGGACGATCAGCGCAGGATGTCTGGCAAAAGCTGGATGCGAGAAGCCATGAATAGATCACGGTGGCAAACAATTGGAGAGGCCGACGTCCAGCAGTGCACTGCGATAGGCTGATGATGATGATGATGATGATGAAAAAGAAGGTCAGACAGCAGTCGCTTAACCAGACTCCCCAAATCCTGAATCATGGTCTTAGCATACCCCGGGCTCCAAACACAGCTTAGGATGCAACCGGGAATTGCACGCGTGTGTGGAGGACACACCGTATTCTTCTAATCCACTGAGCAACCGTCAAATAGTATTTATTCAAGTAACATTTCAATAACTCGGTGCTATACTGGTGTACCGTGATATTCACCGCCAGCGTTCGCGTTATGAACTCATTGTGACGTTACGTAACAATTATTATGGACCTTGCGATCCATCGAGGTTTGCGTAACATTACATAATGGGTGCTCGCAATAACCGAGGAGAGATTTGTTATTAGAATCAAATAATCGCATTGTAACCTTATTTTGAGGATACACTCAGGAAGGTGTTTGCACGGGGTTATATAAAAAAAATATATATAAAAAAGGAAAAAAGAAACATCTAGGACGCGATCTGAAAATCAGGCGGTTTGCCATTTTTTATGTGATAGGTGGCACACTAGCAGACGGATCACCTGATAGTCAACGATTGACTCCTAAATATGTTTTCTGCTCGTCTGCCGAGCTCGTTACCCGATGGTAAGCGATTGCCGCCACCCATGGACACCCGCGACACCAGTAGAGTCACAAATGCGCTGCCAACATTTAAACCCCCCTTCCTCCGGATTGGGCTTCCGGTACCCTCACTCACGCATGGAAACACAGTACAATACTGCTTCACGTCGGTTTTCTGTGAGGTCGTGGTATCACTCCAGTCGAGCCGGCCCATTCATGCCGAAGCGTGGCTCTGCTCTGCTCTGCAGACTTATGAGGATTCCTAGAACTGAATAATACCTAGTATCTACCGTTTTACTATTCTTTAAAATTTAAAAGCAGTGACATAACTTCTATACGTATTAACAGTGGTTAACAGAAACAATTAATTTTCTATTGTGGCTAGGGAGAAGTAGTTAAAGATTTTAGTACAAACATGTGTAAAGGCCATATAATTTAATGTAGTCACTTTGCTGGTAATTCACCTAAGCAAATACACAATAAGTATTGTTATGAGGTTGGAGTAACAAATAGATAATAATTTGAATGTGTTTAGACGCGCCATTTCACCTTAGGCACGACGCCCACACGAGAGTCGAGTCGAGGCGAGGGCGCGTCGAGGCGTGGAGCGGCGCAGTCGCTGTGTGTACAGTCGAGTGTCCTGCAACTCGACTGTACCTACACACAGCGACTGCGACTGCGCCTGGGGCTATCCTTCCTTCTCATTTTAAGTCGCCCATACGTACGAAACGAAATGACAAAATGGCGGCAGAGACGCGGCGGGACGTCCCCACCGCGCCCCCGCCTCGACTCCCTGTGCCCCGACGCGCCTCAACGCGACTCCGCACTGCGACTCCACTATCTGAGCGCAATGTGATTAATTTTTAAGGAAACCTGGAAGCGGCGCGCTGTTTATGCGCCCGCGCCTCGACTCGACTCTCGTGTGGGCGTCGCGCCTTACTTTGCCACCATTTTCACTGTTATTTGTTTTATCTACGTCACTATAGTAAACGCAAGTGACGGGAAAGATGAGCGCAAGATCGCCTAGAGGCAGAAGCCCCATGCGCTGGTCCGATCAAATCAGCTCAACCCTAACCACCACCACAGTCTGTGATGCGATCCACGCGGCCGAGGATAGACTGAGCTGGCGGAAGATACAAAATACAAATACAAATACAACATTTCTTTATTTTTTAACAGTTAAATTACATGAGTGTGTGGGGTCCTCCTTTTAAGTATAAATACTTGTATTAGGAGTAGCCGCTCCTTCCAGAGACACTTTTAAAATAATAACACTTGTATTACATTAGTAACAGTAACATAAAATTTTGTATGCTTATTATAAGATTAATTTAACTTAATGATAGAAGAAAAAAATCTAGCGTCCGTACGTGCGTGCGTGCGTGCGTTCGTGCGTGCGTGCGTGCGTGGGTGCGTGCGTGCGTGCGTGCGTGCGTGTGTGTGTGTGTGTGTGTGTGTGTGTGTGTGTGTGTCTGTGTGTGTGTGTGTGCGCGCGCGTGTGTGCGCGTGTGTGTGTGTGTGTGTGTGTGCGTGTGTGTGTGTGCGCGTGTGTGCGTGTGTGTGTGTGTGTGTTTGTGTGTGCGTTTCTGTGTGAGTAGTTAGACCGGGAAAAAAATACTCATAGAGACCACGACCCTCAGCACTGATAAAGAATCTTTTGACCATCCACCTAGCCCCTGCAAAGAAAAGTATCACTTCTAATTGCGACGAATAATTACAGGCAGTATCCGGATCCGTATAAGTATTTAATAGCAAGCCTACTTCGAACAATTAAACTTAGTTTTTGCAATTGCTCTCTTAGAAAATCGCTATAAATTACATGGGAGGGAATCAATCTTGAAAATAGTACTCTTTGACGGAGGAAATTGGTCGAAGGCACGTCATTGTTCGATGAGAAAAGAAACCGGTTTGATTGTCGTCATAGATGGAACAATGACTTAGTTGATAATTGGTTTGTCTTAAGATGTATACTTAGTGTATATTATAGATTAGTTATATTCGATCTTGAATGAATGAATGAATATATCGTCCCCGTCGTGGAAGAACTAAATAACTGACAAAACCAAAGTTCCGAGATAATCGCGATTTTCTGTTTTTTTTCGTTAAAAATGGCAATAACTTTTTAAGGTGAAGAAAATTTACCGTCGGTTTTTTTATATGTTATACAACAGACCTACTTTTATTATTTAAACATTTCGAGGTGTTAATACGGTACTTAAATTTTAATTTAAAAATAAAAAAAGTAATTATTTAGTTTTGCCACAACCACTTTTTGCGACCAAGTGGTAGTTAAAATACTTTTAGTTAAATAATACTAGAATATGCTTGTTAAGTCAACGTTTATTGGTAAGTCCAAATAAAAAAATCAACATAGCTTCTTAATATAAAATCACAATTGAAACAAACACTAAAACAAGGTTGTATCAAATAAAATGAATCAAAATTTAAATCAACATAATAAAAATAAAAATAAACTGTGCATTCTCATAACATTGGTATCAAAATAATCGTAATACAATTCAAAACCAATAAAATTGTAATAGATTTTAATTTGGATGTTATCCAAATTCAACATTTGACACATCTTATGCCAAAGAACAAAAAATTTAAACCAATATTGAAACTAAAACAAACTTAAAAATTTAAATGAATCGAAAGTAAGTAATAAAGATGACATAGTATTATAACTATTCCGTTTCAACATCTGAATTATCGGCGTCTGGTTGTTCTGATGATGCAGGTAAACTTTTATACCATGCATGTAATTCACCAGGAATTGTATTTTTCTAACAAAGCATAAGCAAGTCCTTTTTTTTAGCCATAGTGATTGGTAGTGCTCGGATATAAGCACGCTCAATTGTGTTTTCAGCAATTGCAGCAGCAGGAGTACTTCTCGTCTGTCGGCTAGGCTTGGTTAGTGTATTTATAGATAAATATGGACCATCGTAATCATATCGAAACTGAATGATTCCTGGTAGCTGTTTCTCGAAACGTAAGCATTTGATTTTTAACCAGTTTACTTTTTCATTTCCATCAATGGTTATAGATCGGTTTTTAATTCTTTCTGATGCAAATTTTTTAACATCGATCATGTCTTTGTAAGTCAACTCTGTGACTTTGTAGGGAGTCCTGTTTGAATTGTATCTTTTTGAACGGGCTCGATGCATTATAGCTTTCCAATCTAGTATTGAATAGACTTCGGTGTGCCTTTTTTCTTTCTCTATTGCACTATGCATCGAGTCTACCTCCATAAAGGTATGTCCACTCTCGAGATATGTTTGTTCTATTACAGCTAGATGTGGATGTGACTGAATAAGGTGTAATAGAAATGCAGCCATGTATTGATTCCTATTTTGACCAGAGCAAGTGTCGGAATAAATAGTTATATGAGTTACTTCTGCTGGCACATCTTTAATCCAATTATTAAGTGCCGAAGCAATTTCTATGCTTCCTCTTTTACCATTTATTTCTGTCCAAATCAAACAATGTGCTTTATTTTCTGGTGGCTTGAACTCATAAATTGATAAATTATACAAGTTAAGCTTGCGACAGTAATACAACAAACTATCTGACGTAGACGGAATTTGTAGAAGACTTTGTAGATCCATTGTTATACACAAATAGGATGCATCTTCTTCTGATCTCTTTTTATCCAAATCTTTAGATTTATAGGATGCCTCTTTTCTTATTATGTGTTCCTTATATTCATTTTCTAAAGCCTCGTCCCTATTCTTTGAGCGGTTGTATTTGTTGCATAGGCAACACTGGTCTTTTTTAGGATGATAAAAAGACAAGTTGTACTGTGTTCCAAATATTCTCTTGTATACATTGAATTTAACTGGATCTTTATTTATTTCCTGCATTTTTTCTTTATATAAGTTGTACATTTTAGCTATAGATAAATTAGGATCCAAGTATCTTTTAGTTGTTTTTTTGCGGCAATAATGGGATTCAAGCACAGCAAAACTTTCAATGTGTTTTTTTACTTCATCTTCGTTTTCATTCGTTGTTTTGTTTGAGGCTGGGCCTTTACCACGCTTGTCATAAGAGTCGAATGATCCACAATCATTAACATTGTTTACTGCTGTTTCGATAGGTCCAGTAGAAATACACAGCGTAGACATGAAAAAATTTTTGCAGACACGTACTAATTCGGTCTTCTCTTTAAAAAAACCATATTCTCTACTAGAAGTACGTTGTTTAGCTGGAGGCAAGTTTTTAATGGTTCTTTTTACTTCCTTTAAAATAATCCTTCTTAAAAGAAACTCTTTTTACCCGACTACGGCAAAGCAAAAGGAGGGTTATGATTTTGACAGGCTATGTATGTATGTATGTATGTATGTATGTATGTATGTATGTATGTATGTTCATCTGTTTCCACGTAACTTCTTAACTAATCAGAATTCGACAAATGACATATCATTATAAGCGTCTTGATCGTCCGCTGGTTATAGGCTATATGAAGTTTCACAAAATCTAATGTGGCGCCCTCTAGCGGACAAAACATACAGAGTAAAAAAATAAAGTTATGATAAATATGCCGTGTTTGGTATCATTTGAAAGCGCTTGACTTGTACATTTTGAATATATATATATATTACTAGCACTTGGACACCAAAATAGTACAAATAAAATAAAAGTAAAAAAACTAAAACCCAACTACGACAAAAAACGTCGCTGAAAAAGTATAAAACAAGCCTTCGTTGTCAATTTATGCAATATTCACTATGTAGAGATAAAATTTCATGTTTGGAAAGGCGTAGTCACACGTTAAATATACTACCCTTTGACAACGTGTGACTACGCCTTTCCAAACATGAAATTTTATCTCTACATAGTGAATATTGCATAAATTGACAACGAAGGCTTGTTTTATACTTTTTCAGCGACGTTTTTTGTCGTAGTTGGGTTTTAGTTTTTTTGAAGATTAAAATCGTTAATTTTCCAGTACTCCTTACATATTGCTTGACGTTCTTCTTCCGGTAAATTTGTATAACAATTGTATCGGCAGGTTCTGTTGCATTTTGGTTCTTTGGGCACTTTAGCTTTTTGAACTTTCCCCTTTCTATCTTTATATGGTAAGCCATTTCTTCTCTTTTCTATTTCTATGCTTCGTTTCCATTTTTTAGAATCACCTTTTTTCCATCTGGTACTTTCATTAGATTTGTTTGTAAGAGGACCATCCTGTGCAACCTGATTATTATTATATAAAACTTCATTTGTTGTTTCATTTCTTAAGTCATTTGATGTGCTCGGAATGGCATTTATCTGAACATCAGTAGCAATTAAACCAGAGCCTTGAGTACGTGTGGTTGCAGTGCTAACTCTAACCAAACTGCGCTGTGCGTAACCAACGCCCACACAAATCACGCACCCACCAACCACCCGCGCCCCTCGCGGCGCCTCGCTTGCGCCACGGAGTGTCTATACTCTGTGCTCGCGCGCGCCGTTTCCGCGAACGCAAGCTATTATAAACCAAATCGCTTACTAAATAGGGAATTCATCCAGTATTTTATTTTTATTTTCAAATGGTTTTAGATATTTATTCCTTAAAACAGACTTTCTGTTATTTTTATTTGTGGTATCAAATGGGCAAAACTAAATAAGTGCGCTTATTTATTTTAAAATAGTGTTAAATCCCAAGATTGTAAATGAAAAATTAAATAAAAGTACTTAATTATTTTTGCCACAACTACAATTTGTAGCAAGGTTTGCAATGAGTTGTGGAAGAACTAAATAAAGTTACTTATTGACTTTGGTTCGTATTGATGAGGGACCTAGCTGTAGTTATTTAATTTATTCGGAAGTTATTCAGTTCTTCCACACAAGTTTTGCATCAAATTGTGTTTATAAGAAATGGTCCACAGTTCTACTAAACTGATGATATTTTCGCGAATATCGCACGTATTGCAACGAGACACAGACCAAAATGTAGGTAACACTTTCTACTATTACAAAAGCGAAAAAAGTGATTTTTGCCAAAAGTGTCAGTTATTTAGTTCTTCCACGACGGGGACGATATTTTTATTGCACTGAAAAAAAAGTATGAAAACTTAAAAACTAGGTATTACAGGATGTGTACAAAGAAGCGGCCTTATCACTATGAGCGAACTCTTCCAGGCAACCTTTGGGTAAAGGACACTTGATGAAGGTGTAGGGCAGTGCTGGCCCCTTCGGTAGTATTTTTGCTCTGTTTGGAGCTGCTACCGAAGGGGTCCTGGCGTCCCTGGGCAACGGCGGGTAGTAATTTGGCGCGCTCGCCATATTGCTACCCGACGGCCGACGGCTGCACACATGGAGGGGGGGTTAGGGTTCGTAACCCCCCCTACGGACCTATTGCTAGGTCTTTGAGTGGACCGCTCCTTCTGGAGCGAGGCGTTTGGTGGGGGGTGTTTTGCCACCCTCGGAATTTTGGTTGGTTGTGCGCGGACCTGGGTCTCTCACCGGCGGTTATCCGGTAACATGCCGTCTCTGACCGGTGGAGGCCCTCGGCACTGTCCACGAAAGTGGTTGTGCCCAATTTGTCCGCGCACTTAAGGTGGTGCAGGACCAGTGGCAGTTGGGGGGATGTCGGACGACTGAGGGCTTCAGTGCCCAGTCCAGCCCTCCCACTCTGGCCACGCCTTGCCTTGTGCCACCCCTTCCGGTAGGGAGAGCCCGCGGGCTCGGTGGCCGAAAGGCCGTGTATCGGAGGTTCTGCGTCGAGTTTCTCAGCCAGAGTGGCTCGGCGGCAGTCCGGCGTTGCCAATTTTCCTGGCTCCGCATCCAGCGGAGTTGGGACTTGCGGCGGCTTCGTTTTTTGAAACCTGCAGGTTTTGTTTCCCCAACCCACTCTGCACTGCAACCAGCAGTGTATGGGTGGGGAGGGGTACCTGTAGTCCCCCTCACGGTGGTATTCTGCACTGCAGCCAGCAGTGTGGATGCCATTCGGGGGGTGGAGATGGTGGGCCGTGGGAGAGGCCCTGGGTCCGAAGGACCAGCGTTTTGGTTAGAGGCCGTGCTGGCGAGCCTCTTCGCCCAGGGCGTTTCGCGGTGGTAGCCTGGAGGTAATCCCGCGCTCCGTCCCGACTTAGCGGGCGTGGAATGGGAAAAGCCCCGGTGGTTTTAGTGGGTATGCCCTTGGACGGCCTCTGATTAGCAGAGGCCTAATCCAGGGGAGAGCCCCACACTACCCGGTCGACTCCCAGCGGCCGGGTGTGCATAAGGCGGCGCCGACCAACCGGCGCCGACGTCGGCTCCTGTCAGTGAGCCAGCGGCATTTCCACCGGGTCAACAAAAAAAAAAAAAAAGGTGTAGGGCAGTGCAATGTTTATATTTATATACTTACACAGAACGTTTAAATATAAAAACCTAAATATAATATGAATTAACTAATACATACATATGATAATATATAATGTTTAAATATCATCATCATCATGTGATCGTCATTCATTCATCATTCATCTATCCTTTTTAGGGTTCCGTAGCCAAAATGGCAAAAACGGAACCCTTATAGTTTCGTCATGTCCGTCTGTCCGTCTGTCCGTCTGTCCGTCTGTCACAGCCGATTTACTCGGAAACTATAAGTACTACAGTGATGAAATTTGATGGGAATATGTGTTGTATGAACCGCTACAAAAATATGACACTAAATAGTAAAAAAAAGAATTGGGGGTGGGGCCCCCCATACATGTAACTGAGGGATGAAATTTTTTTTTTCGATGTACATACCCGTGTGGGGTATCAATGGAAAGGTCTTTTAAAATGATATAAAGTTTTCTAAAAAACATTTTTCTTAAAGTGAACGGTTTTTGAGATATCAGCTCTCAAAGTCGTAAAAAGTATGTCCCCCCCCCTCTATTTTTATAACTACGGGGTATAAAATTCTAAAAAAAATAGAGGTGATGCATGCTAATTAACTCTTTCAACGATTTTTGGTTTGATCAAAGTATCTCTTATAGTTTTTGAGATAGGTTGATTTAACTGTAATTTTGGACTTTGCTGCTACGGAACCCTTTGTGCGCGAGCCCGACTCGCACTTGGCCGGTTTTTTATTAGGGATTAAAGTACGAAATTGGCAATTTTAGGAAGATTTTTTAAACAAGCTGTGTTTTCCATAGTACCTCTTTGTTAATTTTCAAAGTAAATATTAGATAGATATCCTACTTTATTGCACAAAAAAAACACAACTTTAAAATCTAGGCATTATAGAAACTTAATTGTACAATTTCGGCGGTCTTATCGCTGATAGTAGAGGAGGGGTAGGTGGTGCAATATTGAAAAAGGGAAATAAAAGTGAACTGTATATATATATTAAAATATTTATAATACATAAATAAACACATTATTATATACTATTAAATAAATATGTTATGCTTGAATAAAAAAATATAAAGTAATATAATAATAATAATATAATAATTAATGGTTTCATATTTAACTGTGCTTAAACGTTTAGGTACATTTAAAAAAGGTTTTCAGAAAAAAGTATTGTTTATCTAAAAAGTTATGAATCCTGAAAGCGATATTTCTGTCTAACAAAAAAAGAGTCACTTTCAATTTTTTTTTCTGCATCAACGATACAATTTTATCAGATCTACACATTACACACCTTAGAAATATGGTCTTTATTCAAAAAACAAATATACCACAGTAACTTTTTGGTTTATATAGGAATTATTAATCTTGTTGTGTCTAGAAAAAACACGGCAATTTCATACTTTAACCCCTGTTATTATTAAAAATAATTTATAAAAGAAAGTCATGTAAATTACACTATTTATAACTCAACAATAGCTAGACTGATTTGGCTAAAAATTGGTGGAGAGGTAGCTTAGAACTAGAGAAAGGTCAGAAGATGTCAGGTTCCTGTGGGATAAACAAAAACGAATAGGTACTACGCGGGCAACACCGCAGGCGAAGACTGACTAGTCTAAAATAGATGAGATGTGTATTTTGAGCAATGTGATTGGTATTTTTTTTTAAAACTCCACTCTACTCCGCGCAGCTCCAGCTGTCAATAGGAAAAAGATTGGTTGAAACAAAATTGGTGGTTATCGTCCAGCAGCATTTAATCTGCCAAACAACTTGCTTGGTCATTTTCTCTAAAAACCAAATGAATCAGAAATTTTCCATGAGTTTGACATTATATATTAATGACATGATTGGCAGATGCTGCGAACACAAACAGGACGTGAGAATTTCCCGATAATCGCGGCCATTGTTGGACGGACACAAAAACTGTTGCGACTAAAAATACTTAGTCGTTTAGCCGCAAACAATCTTCGTGTTCAATCTTTGTTTAATGTTTTGAAGATTTTAGAGCTGCTGTCCACGGAGCGTAGCTTCAAAGACGCGTATTCGTTAGTATACTGAAGCGTACACTACCGGCTGTACGCTAGCATATAAAAACGTATACGCGTGTATGAAGCTACGCCCCTGTGGACAGTATGTCTTATTGTAACAAGCTACGATTTTATGATGACAACTGTGAGGAGAGCAACCCACCACCTCCCATGGCCATACCACTTACTTACTTTCTTCGGTGCCTTTGAGGGTCTTGGCCTCATCTACTATGGACTGCCAAGCGCGTCGATCCCTGGCTGTCCGTCTTCAGTACGTAAACTTTTTCATCGCCTTAAGATCGTCTTCGATGCAATCGCATCATCTCTTCTTAGGCCTTCTCCTTGGTCTCTTTTGCTGCGGCTTCCAGTCGGCGGCTTGTCATGGCCATACCAACACTATGGTTATAATGGCCGAATCGTGGGAGATGTTTGCGGATATTACGTGTCCTTTGGATTCCGCGCACAATTCTTGACTCCCTACAAGTTATTAGTCTCTGTCCTTGTCCCTAAGTAACTAATATGCAAGTATCTCCCCCTTCAGGGGCCGCGGACGCCACATCATAGGTGGCGCCCTTTAGCGCCGAGCAGCCCGGGTCGTTTATCCGTCTGTGCCAGCCATGCGTTACGCATACAAATTATGTCGGACTCCCCCCGCATGACGGCGGGGGTCTACCGACTAAAACCCCTGGGCGCCCTCTCATCATCCATAGTGGGAGGTCGTGGTGACGGGCACGAATCCATGTGCACGACCCCCGGACAGAGCCCGCTTAAACGGCGGGCAGGACCGCTGCAGCCTGGCGAAGTTCGCCTCCGAGGACACAAGGACCGGGTACCATATTGGACCAGGTTCGTCAACAACAATCCCTTTTAGCAGCTCCCTCGAAGGTCCTGGTCAGTATACCACACATTTGCATGTCCAGTAGGAAAAAACCACAATACATGAAGGTCTGCCCTTCTCGCGTTTACCACAAATACAGATACATATGACGAGAGCAATGGAAAGGGCTTTGCTCGAAGTCTCCTTGCGTGATAGTGTCAGGAATTATGAGATCCGCAGGAGAACCAAGGTCAAAGACATAGCCCAAAGAATCCACATTGCGAGGAGATTAGACGGCCGATGGGGCAGAAAGATCCTCAAGTGGAGGTCGCTTATAGGAGGTCGAAGCCCTCCACAAGGTGGACCGACGATCTCGTGAAGGTCGCAGGTATCCCTTGGATGAGGGCGGCACAGGATCGATCTGTATGGAGATCATCGGGGAAGGCCTATGTCCAGCAGTGGAGGTTTGAAATGATGGTGATGATGAGTCATATCTATCAACTATAAATATCATTTATGTGTCATCTTGAATCGATATTTTTTTTATTTTCTTCAACACATAATAGTTCATGCAATCCTGTAGATGCCTATCACTACACACATAGGCTAATTTATGTTATATGCATGTTGCAGCCATCTGGTTTAATTAGCGATCCAATAGGACGCCTAGGGCGTTCGTTAAACGCCTACATCCAATGAAATGGCTGAAGAACTAGTCATGTCGCACTTTAAACCAAGATGACTGAACGTTTGTTGCCACCATCATCCAACTGGATGCCTAGGCCGATAGTTGTTTGAACTAATTGGATGGATAATTTAACCTTGCTGCTAATTTAAAGATGGCTGCGATATGCACAATTCGTTAGCATGCCCTTATTAATTCTGTAGCATACCCGCACTAACGACGCGTCTATGGGGAACAGATAAACCGTGTTGTGTACTATGTATGGTACTAACCCTAGGTACATAGACAAATCCCAAATTTATCAAATAAATAAATAAATTAAAATACAGTCAATTTGGGTAACTTTGAATTACCTTGTAACTTTGAATAAAACTGGTTTAAAGATTTTTTATTATCCTTGGAATTCCTATACAATTTAAAGCGGTATCTAAAGGTCGATCCATTCATCGTAGATACCGTTTTAAATTGTATAGGAATTCCAAGGAATAAAAAATAGTCTTTAAACCAGTTTTATTCAAAGTTACAAGGTAATTCAAAGTTACCCAAATTGACTGTTTCTTTATTCAATTTAAGTCCATACAGAACATTTATGAATGTCAAATATTATGTACAACTCGTGCGCAAAAAGACTGGGATCATAAATGGCGGCGCATCTATTCACTTCTCGCTCACACACTATTTGCGTCTATACTCGCACCCCACGAGTGCGAGTATAGACGCAAATAGTGTGCGAGCGAGAAGTGAATAGATTCGCCGCCATTTCTGATCCCATTCTTTATCCGCACAGGTTGTAATCTACCGCTCATTCGGAACGTCAATTTTTACCGAAAGAAGCATCAGCAAGAAACTCACAAATTATATGATAATTTCAATATTATTAAGCAGTGACAGTATGACATACAATGCTTATAATCAATATAATTTAGATAAATCGTCAAAGTAAAATTATGAAATGAAATTATACATTAGAGGACAGGCGAAGAGATCAACATGTCCAGGAATCCTTATCATTTAAATAATCATCTACTTTATAGTAAGTAGCCTTTCTGCATCAGGATCAAATATATTTTGTAAATTAAGTAACTTTCAGGCACTCGATGTTTGTCCAGAATGGGAATAGAATCTACAACCTTTGGATTTTATTTTTTTTGTCCTTTTTTTTATGATATAGGTGGCATACGAGCAGACGGATCACCTGATGGTAAGCGATTACCGCCGCCCATGGACGCCTGCAACACCAGTGGTGTCACAAGTGCGCTGCTTACCTTTTAACCCCCCTTCCCCTGGATTGGGCTTCCGGTACCCTCACTCACGCAGCGAAACACAGCGCATGCACTGCTTCACGCCGGTTTTCTATGAGGACGTGGTATTACTCCGGTCGAGCCGGCCCATTCATGCCGAAGCGTGACTCTCCCACTGTTGCTATCGAATTACTTACTCACTGAAATATTATTTTTGTTAATTGTAGGTCATTGGATAAGGACGCGCCATGCGGGGTCGTGGTTCGAATCCGAGCATGCACCTCTGGTTTTTCAATATTATGTGCATATTTCTATAGCTTGGCGGTGAGGGAAAACATCGTGAGGAAACCTGCACGTTTCGGATAGTTCCTGAAACGTGTAACCATGATTCAGTTGCTCTGGTTCCCCTGTTAAAGGGTTGCGAAGGTCAGAGGGCAGTCGCTTCACCACACTCGCTTAATCCTGAATCATGGTCTAAGCGTACCCTGGGCTCCAAAGCGACAGCTTTGGACGCAACTGCGAACTACACGCTAAGTTGATGTTGTTGATTCTGTGTATAAAATTATACATTTATTGGTGGCGTGATAAAATGCAACTATATAAACGAAAATATCATATAAATCATAAAATGCTTTGCCAATTTATATAGGTAAGTGCCCACTAAACGTCATTTTATATTTTGAAATGCCTAAACCTTGGCAACACGTTTGCAATTAACGGCGCTGACAGTCTTAATGCATTTAAAAATAATATTTAGGGAAGTGCTCATAATTCATGATGTTATAAATCAAGCAATTTACTTTTGACGTTTCTTCCGAAATTTTATTTTTGCAAGAGTTCTGGAAAGGTGATTGTCCTGATTTTTATACAACTTCTCAAATTAATAGTATCTTTATGTAAGAAAAATCTCTTTTTTTTTAATGGCTAGTAGTGTTGTCCGTCGGAGACGCAGTCAACTCTGCCAATGTCAAGTGAGTAGAGACACATTATCACGAATTGAATTGACCGGTGATTTGAGTTTATTTCTTAGTTAATTGACTTTTCTTTGTAGAAAATCACCACCTATAACAAAACAAAACGTACACATAGACAACACAGTATTAAATGAAAAATCTCATATTTCGAGAACATTTACGGCAAATAATCACAATTCTCCAATTTTTTTTATCTTTACGGCTGCTACTGTGTTACGGCTGCTACTGTGTTGCCTACGGCGAACACATAACTACTCTGCCAATGTCGAGTGATTTAAGAGACACGTTAATTTAATGGTTATTATCCGGTGTGGCGAGTTAAATCCTTTTGATGTTTATTTTAATTGAGTTTTTCACCAAACACCATCTAAAACCAAGACAGAATAAAACATACACATACACCTACATCTGCATTCAATGGTACGACGAGGAATGACAATTCCTTATCGTGCCACTGGTGGAACAAGTTGGTGGCACAACGAGGATAAAGGGAATTTAATGCAACCGGTCCTTGTATGATAGTTTTTTAGATTTTCGCGTTGCATTATAACTATAATGTATCAATACGGGGATTAACACGATATTTATTATGTGAAACAACATTGTGTACTCACATATTTGGCTCGACGTTTCGGCTACGTTACAGCAGCCGTGGTCACGAGCGGACTGGCGGAGCACGGCGTCGTCTGCTGGGGCCGGGCTGTGAATCTTCGGACACCCTCACATTTTTTGATATTAATTCGCCACTAGATGAATTGTCAGTGAAGCTACTCCGACACACTACACTAACAGTATCGGTGTTTGTTTGCGTTAGTAACGGCCTAGCACGGGGTTTGCACTTGTTAATTACTGGATTCCATGTCGATGATATTTTAAATCCATCCTCCCGATTGAAAGTCTTATACTTCTTAAGAAGAATAAGACTTTAAGAAGTAGTGAGTACACAATGTTGTTTCACATAATAAATATCGTGTTAATCCCCGTATTGATACATTACGGTCCTTGTATGGTTAAAGGCCCTATAAATTAAATAAGAAAACAAAACACTAGGCATTGCGGCGGGATATCGCTTTCCTCAGTACTAAATACTGCATTTTATCACAGGGAGTTCTCTGAGGAACTGTCTGATCTACTCCCTGCAGCTGAATTCTTACATCAAACGACATACAAGCGATTGTCATTCTATCATCATCTGGATGGATGGCGGTCTACTGTGAATTTCTCGCGGAACTTCTTACCACGTACCCAGTTCTGTGGAACGGTTTGGCTGCGGAAGTATTTTCCGACGTCTACGACTTAGGCACATTCAAGAGAAGAGCGTACTCTTTTTAAAAATGGCCGGCCACTGCTTTTGATGTTCATGGGCGGCGTCGATACTTACCATCCGGGGACAAGCTTGCTCGATTTTCGCCTCTAACATAAAAAATAATGTTTTGTAGGTCGACTCGATGAGGGGACTGAGAGGGGCAATACTCGTGCATTCTACATTGAAGTCCAATTAAGAGATTTCATACATTCGTCCATACAAATATCTAACTCAACATCACGAGTGCTCGAGTATAGTAAATTTGATTAAATTTGAATTTAATTCTAATTTTATTTATTTATTCATCATCATCATCATCAGCCCATTTAAGTCCCCACTGCTGGGGCACGGGCCTCCCTCAATCACATGAGGGGTAGTTGCCATACTCACCACGCTTGGCAGACGGGTTGGCGAGAGTTTTGATATAAATGCAGAGTTTTCCTTTTCTGGGTGCTGATGATCATGCCAGCAGCTTTACCTTAGTCGCCTTTTACGACACCTCGGTAAGAGTGAGGGTGGCCTATTCTACTCTGCCGGGGACCACACGGCGTAATCACGGCGTTTATTATCTAATATTTATTCTAATTTAATTTAAATAATTTTAATTTTGACTTTTTAATTTTAATTGTAATTTATTTTTATTTTTTAATATAATTTTATTAATACAATATAAATGTGGGCATAATATGACCATGGTTGAAATAAATGATTTTTATTTTATTTAATAGGCCCTCAGGCCTAGCACATCCTGAGACATGGTTTAAAAGAAAAAGTGTTAGTTTATATTAAAAACGGGATTTAACACTAGGTGAAAGAAGCCCACTTCATAGTTTTCCCATATGTAGGTTTATGGGTACAATCAACTTGAAGTCAAAATCTTTCATAAATAAACAAGCTAAACGGATCATAAAGTATTTTTCAATAAGTACTGTAATGCACTGTAACTCTGAATATTTCACCCATCGACACCATTTTGTTCCACAACAAAACACTTCAAACGATGAACTCGACGACATTGTCAAAGATAACATTATAACTTCTCCCGATTGTCCCAAACGCCCTCTAACCTAAACACCAAAGTTCATTTCATTTCCAAGACACTTTGATCTAAGCCTCAAACAGGGCCGCCTTGGGGTGAACAAAGAGCGCCCCAAGATAAACCATGAAGGGCGAAAGTTTGGCGATTAGAAAGAGTAATTGGCCAGTTTCTTGCCGGATCTTCTCGAAAACCAGAACCTCCAGAGACAACTTGCCGAGCCGGTGGTAGAATCGCATTATGTTTAAGTATTTATTTTTTTAGTATATTTTATGCATCAACATATATAAATGTATTAACGTGTAAATTATACATAAGTACTTATAAATAGTTTTAAATCATTCAAATGTATGACGATTTGTAAGTGCTGTGAATAAGCCTATGCAAATAAAGAATTTTTGAGTTTGAAGCTATAGAAGCTCGTGTAACAGTCCCGATCCATTGTACCGATCGTTACCAGAAATATGATAGGTTACAGGTAGGTACACTTATGTACGTACATAATATCTGAGCCTATAGTATTGCGCTGCGCTGATAGACGTGTAACCCATCAGACGTGACCGTGGGAGAGTCACGCTTCAGCACGAATGGGCCGGCTCAACCGGAGTGATACCACGCCCTCATAGAAAACCGGCGTGAAGCAGCATTGTACTATGTTTCGCTGCGTGAGTACCGGAGGCCCAATACAAGGGAAAGGGGGGTTTAAAAGTTGGCAGCGCATTTGTGACTCCACTAGTGTCGCGGGTGTCCATGGGCGGCGACAATCGCTTAACATCAGGTGATCTGTCTGCTCGTCTGCCACAGAAAAAAACCTAAATGACATTTGATGAATGTGCACACTTGTGCTTACATTTCCTATTCTTTTAGGCGGGCTCAATAGCGTATGTATACTTTAATAATAATATAGTCCTTATCATCATCAGCCTTTTGCTGTCCACAGCTGGACATTGGCCTCCAAATCTTCTCTTGCTTACCATCAGGCTGAGGAGAGCCAATATACTATGCCTCTATAAAAAAAAGTACTCACTCCGATCGATCTTTAGCTACTCCAGTTAGCATCCAGCTCCTATTAAGGCGACTCGGCGTAAGTCTAACTAGCGACACCAATCGATTTAAATTATTACTACTAAACTGGATCTAAGTATTTTAAACAATTTTGGAGCGGGAGTCTCTAAGCAAACATTTGTCCTATTTATTTAATAATTGTGCACCACTTTTTGATCTTTTTTGCACTTGAAATTTGGATTAACGCCGTAAGTGGCCGTTTTTGGCGGTAATTAAATTTCGAGTACAAAAGCAGACCCGACGAGAGTAGACGAGTAGACGAGCAGACTGATCACCTGATAGTAAGCGATTGGACACCCGCGACATCAGTGGAGTTGCAAGTGCGCTGCCAACCTTTAAACCCCCCTTTCCCCCGGATTGGGCCTCCGGTACCCTCACTCACGCAGGGAAACACAGCACAATGCTGCCGCACGCCGGTTTTCTGTGAGGCCGTGGTATAACTCCGGTCCGGCTCTCTCACGGTCTCTCATTTACCGTGACGCAGTCACCACTGCAGTTTACTCCAACCGTTGTCAGTTCTGCGGCTGATATGGCCAACCAACTTCTATATCAGCTTGCTAATCTGGTGAGCTATGAAATGGTTGATGGTATAAAAGGGTTCATCGTCATCATCGTCAGCCCATTTAAGTCCCCACTGCTGGGGCACGGGCCTCCCTCAATCACATGAGGGGTAATTGCCATACTCGCCACGCTTGGCAGACGGGTTGGCGAGGCAAAAGGGTTCAACATTTACCGATTTGTGGAAGACATTTAGGGCCCTGGCACATACCCTTAAAGCGGCCCTGGTCTTATGTAACGCTGTTCATATTACGGGTTTAATTTAAAGTTTAAAGCGAGAAATTAAACTTTATAGTCATTATTTACTTTTAATGTTTGGAGATTTATTAAAGACTTTGTGAAGACATCTTACCTACCTATACCTACTTATACCCAAAAAAATAATGGTATACGAGTATATCATAGACACATTTGACTGCCTCGTGGGCGTAGTGGTTAGTAGGTCGCACGGCTGCACAAGATGTCCCGGGTTCGAACCCGGGTCGGGCCAAAACTTTGTACCTAAGTTTCCGGTAAGAAATTCTTAGTGCCGGCCCGGAGTCTGGAAGTTGGCGGTCGTGTACCCCTGTGCCTCGGAAAGCACGTTAAGCAGTTGGTCCTGCGCCAAATCCCTCTCCGCTCGTGTCACCCTGGTGTCCCATTGGAAAATGAGGGTAAGGGAATAGTGCACTTGTGTTTGCGCACACACTTAAGCACTATAATATATCCTGCGTACTTACTCCGAGATAGGTAGCTCAAGCACCTGGGTTACGGATATCAGAATCAACAGCGGAATTACAAATATACACATTTAATAATTTTTTTTGTAATTAAATAGGTTGTCTGGTAGAAATCGCTTCCAGCGATAAGACCGCCGAAATTGTACAATTAAGTTTCAGTAATGCCTAGTTTTTTTTTAAGTTGTCTTTTTGTGCAATAAAGTATATCTATCTATCTATACATACTTATAATAAATAGAAAACATCCAGACCAATACAAACAGACCTGTTCATGCACACAAATGTTTTACTGTGCGGGGGATGGAACCCGGCAACCTTGCACCAGAGGCAGCGACGGTTGGTCATGTGCAGCCCAATTATCTTGGCGTGTCATTCCGTTCAGTCCAAAGCTGTCGCATCAAGCCCTAGATACGCTTGGATACCATCTTTAAATTTGAAACCACCATCTTGTAAATAACACACTTAAAATTTTATCTCGTGTTCAGGCGGGACTCGAACCCACATCTTCCACGTCCGGGTGGATATTTTACCAATTAGACCACTGAACGCGTTACTAAACCGACGGAATTTGTAAACTAAGTGCTTGATTCGACATAAGCTGTCGATTTTTTGACAGCTCACGTCGAATCAAGCACTGCCGAGTCCCGCCTGAACACGAGATGAAATTTTCAAGTGTGTTATTTACTTAAGAATAAAAATTTGCTAAAAATTGCTATAAAAATATCGACTATCTTGTAATGAGGGTTTTCGCGTGTGAAAAATCCGCTAGATGGAGTGCTATAGGAGTGAGGTCCATGTACAATGTGATTGGTTATTTTTAAACGTGATCTGTCAAAATGACAATAATTTTACAAACTAAACAACCCATGTGGTTGATGTTGGACCCGATTCGGCGGGTAGGGCTAAAACAAGCCGCATGGGCTGATGCAATTCAAAGGTTTTAAATTAGTGTCTAGTGTTAGTGTTCAAATTTTGTGTTCATTTGTGCAGTGAAGTGCCGCAAAGTGATCCTAATAATGAGATCGTTGGATTGTATTGTTTTTAACACTGCTATTGTGTGTTGAGTGAGTTGTCTCGTGACAACTTCATCGTCAGCCCATTTAAGTCCCCACTGCTGGGGCACGGGCCTCCCTCAATCACATGAGGGGTAATTGCCATACTCGCCACGCTTGGCATAAGGGTTGGCTAGGGTTTTGATATAAATGCAGAGTTTCCCTTCTCTTGGAGCTGATGATCATGCCAGCAGCTTTACCTTAACCTATTCTACTCTGCCGGGGGCCACGCGGCCGTGACAACTTGCATAGACCTAATAGAGTCTTAAAACCTGCGATTGCCTTTAGAGTGATATCCGCTCAATCCGTAGGTCAATAAAACGTAAAACACCGGCGTTTTATTGAGTGACTGTGACTTTGACTGACTTCGACTGTTGACTACCTACTTATTCTCAATAAGTTACTTGACATTGGCGAATTATCTTCGGGTCAAGCCATAATAAAAAAATAAAGATGTCCGCTCCGATCCGCTAGACAGCGTACTGTTAGACTAAGTTCCATAGTCTAACAGTACGCCGTCTAGCGAATTTTTCACACGCAAAAACCCTCATGACAATGAAGGTACCACCTAAACTTCGCAACCCATAGATAGGGAATGAGACCAACTGGATGGAGGTGCATGTTTCCACGCGATGTTTTCACGTTTAACGTAGTTGTTGCTTGTTTATCACCACACAATAAAAATACCTAAAAAGGTGTGGTTTGACATCGTATAGGATGACATGCGTGCTAATTAACTGACCATTGAGCTTCTGTTCATCATCATCATCATCATCATCAGCCAATTTAAGTCCCCACTGCTGGAGCACGGGCCTCCCTCAATCACATGAGGGGTAATTGCCATACTCACCACGCTTGGCAGACGGGTTGGCGAGGGTTTTTATATAAATGCAGAGTTTTCCTTCTCTGAGTGCTGATGATCGTGCCAGCAGCTTTACCTTAGTCGCCTTTTACGACACCTCGGTAAGAGTGAGGGTGGCCTATTCTAGTCTGCCGGGGACCACACGGCTTCACGGAGCTACTGTTACATATGCAATTTTATAGCATGCTTTTTAAGCATGCTTTAGGAACTGTCCAAATTTGCTATCAATAAGCATGTTAGGTATTACCCATATTTTAGCATGCTCAAAAATAAGCAAACCTGTTTGCACGTTCTAAAGCACTCCGCCACACTTTCCCTTTCACCCGTACTGCAGGTAGCATGCTTAAAAATCGACCGGCGTGCGATTTTTAAGGATGTTCAAAATAAGCATGCTTATTTGTAGCACGTTCATCCACACTCATGCTAATAAGTAGCACTTGCATAAAAGTAGCATGCTTTAAGCATGAAAATAAGCATGTGCTTTAGGGATGCACAAGACCGTGCGAAGTGGAGGAGTCGAAGTAGAAAAGCGGACCCCGGGCTCTGGAGCGACAGCTTGGCACGCAACTGGGACAAACGCTAATATAATTATAAATATAAAAAAATTAATTAAAAATTAAAAAAAAAACCCGACACAACTAAAGCTCTTTCATTTGTTACCTATATTGAGGCAGTTGGAACAACAAATAAGTTATTCGTCATTTTCTGACGGCGGCCATCTTGGATTTGAAATTTTTCACAATTAATATATTCTGCTACTCAAGCCCTTTTATATAATACCCATATTGTGGGAGTTGTGTTAAAACATAAAATCCAAATCTTTGTGACGGCGGCCATCTTGGATCGACTTTTATCCAACATAGCTAAGAACACTCCCTCCTTATTCATCTTACAAACAAAAAATAAAACAAAATCAAAATCGGTTCATTTGTTCGGGAGCTACGATCCCATAGACAGACACACAAACGCACACACACACACACAGACACGTCAAACTTATAACACCCCGTCGTTTTTGCGGGGTTAAAAAGATGTTGGACGTGTACATAAAATCTCTTTGAACTTGAAATGGATCTGTGAGTAAACAGCCAATCGAGTGTCTTCAGTCTGTTTATCAGAAATCCCATTAAAAGGGATCACAGCAATCGAAAAAATTGATTTCAAAGCTATTTTTATCAAGTCGACACCTGGCCTTCGATTTGGTGGCATTTTGTTTGCAAATTCTACCATTTTGGATGTCACGTGAGCCGGTCACGCGATCAACGTGATCCACTCTCGATTGTAAATCAATCGAATAGAACGTTGAAATGTTAGCATTCCACTTTGAATCGATTTGGGGATGCATTCGGGATATGCGGTCATCGTTGCGTCAGGAACAAGTATTAAAAGATGTTTTGGCGTTTAATGCAACAAATAATAGTTACAGATTTTTTGGAACTGCAGGCCCGATTCACATAATCATTTTAGATACTCCATAAACGCATATGTTAAAAATTCACCTTAACCTTGAAGACCGTAATCGCATACGGTAATAAAATTAGATTAGGTCATAACAATCAGTGAGTGAAGAATCAATCGTCACGGGCTTAGGGTACGATTTTTTTTATTTATCGGACCAACACCAGGCACTTTCATACTAAAAAAAATGTTATCAAAATTGAACTACTTAGTTAAGATACAACGATATTCGTGATCGATCCCCCAATATAAAAAAATATGTTAAATTATATACCCCTATACGTCAAATTTAGAACCTCCTCCTTTTTAATTTAATTTTATTTTATTTTATTTGATACAAAAATCCACAGCTCTTAATGTTAGATACAAAACTCTTATATACTAATCTTACAGCTAATAACGGACTTTATTACTAAGATTTTTGTATGCTTTTAGTGGTAAACGAATAACAGCCAGATTGTCTGTCATTCTCAGTTTGTCACTTTTGCCATTACATACAACAATATTAATTTTATTCTGCTTTAGTTTGAAGTGAAGGAAATTTTCGTACATCATTATTCATCTTATGACCAAGTTATGAACGGTCATTTACAATAATAAAAGCATTCTTGTTTGCAGTCTCCATATTTTCACAACCAATCAATTAAATATTCTAAATAACATGGTAAGGTTTTTATTTATACCTTGTAAATTTTATTTAAGAGTTGTCTGGATGACGTTGCTACTTACCGCCTTATGAGTCTGTTGTTGTTGTATCATATCTACCTACCTGTATTTTATTTCTGGCAATAAAGAGTATCTTCTTCTTCTTGTACAATAAGTTGCCACAAAATGTTATTGAGTTACCAACGCATAAATTTAAATCTCACGTGAAAGCCTGTTTAATGAGTAAAGGATACTATAAAATTGTAGACTACTTAAATGATAAGGATTCATGGACATAATGACCTCCATGCCTGCACACTTGTAACATTTTCATATATATTAACAAAAATCATTAATATTATATAATTACTGAATTTTAATAAATTAGGCTTAGCAGCATTTATTACTGTATAAAATTGATTTATATTGATTATTCAATAATTGACAAGATGCTAACCACCTACTATTGTACACCTCGTCCTGCAGTTTATTAGTATTAGATTAAGTAACTACTACTCTTTGTGACCTATGAGGAGAACCTAAGTAGTCATGCTCACTCAAATGTCTCTGAGGTGGTGGCGTTATGTGGCGGGTCATTACATTCCCTCTAATATGGTTGAGTGAAATGATGGCTGACACATACGTCATACTTGTGAACAGGTGCCACCTTTGGGGACTGGTCCGCTTCGGTTTACCTCATATTTAGCTTTTAATTTGCTTCATTCTATTTTGTGTTGCATTAGACTGTATGACTTGGTATGAAGATAATAAACCATTGTAAAAAAGTTGGCGATTAAAAAGAGTAACTGGCGAGTTTCTTGCCGGATCTTCTCGACCAGAAACAACTTTCCGAGCCGGTGGTAGAATCGCATTATGTTTATTTATTTCTTTAGTATATTTTATGTATCAATATATATATGTATTAACATGTAAATTATACATAAGTACTTATAAATAGTTTTAAGTCATTCAAATGTATGACGATTTGTAAGTGCTGTGTACAAGCCTATGCAAATAAAGAATTATTTGAATTGAATTGAATCTTCCTCGCCTTTTTCCGACTATACCGTGTCGACTTTGTCATCTTGCCTAATTTTGAGTCTCCAGGCTGTTCTGTTTAGAGTGTCTTCTTCCTGCAATACAAGGATTTAAATATAGAATTTGCAATAAAGAATATCTATCTAATAAATATCCTATTATTTCATAGCGCTCTCTCCAAAGTTCCGCAGCTTCTTCAACTCCGATGGATCTTAAAATTCGATTAATCTATAGTGTTGTCCTTGCAAGATTATGTAGTCTTGGTTATTCAACTCCGGTCGTAGTATTGTTACAGATACAGATTCTGACAGTTACAATTTAACGACAAATAAAATTACTTGGCAGTCTAATCTTACACTTCAAATGTATTGTATTATCTTAATGTCCTTTTAATATAAGTACATAATTATTGCATTGTTATCAAAATTACAACTTCCAGAAAGAGGTCGATCGACGGATCCAACTCGGCTGGGCAGCGTTCAGGAAGCTACGCAGCATATTTTCGGCCCATCTACCGCAGTGTCTCAAGACGAAAGTCCGATGCGTGTGTGTTGCCAGTGATGACATACGGAACCGAAACGTCGCCGCTTACAATGTGCCAATTAAGGAGGCTCAAAGTCACCCAGAGAGCAATGGAGAGGGCTATGCTCGGAGTCTCCCTGCGTGATCGTATTAGAAATGATGAGATCCGCAGGAGAACTAAGGTCACAGACATAGCTCAAAGGATTGCATGCCTCGAGTGGCAATGGGCAGCGAGGAGAATAGACGGCCGTTGGGGCGGAAAGGTCCTCGAGTGGAGGCCACGTACAGAAAGTCGCAGCCGTGGCAGGGAGGCCTGTCACGGGCACAAGGTGGACCGACGATCTGGTGAAGATCGCGGGAATCCATTGGATGCGGGCGGCACAGGACTGATCTGTGTGGAGAACATTGGGGGAGGCCTATGTCCAGCAGTGGACGTCTATTGGCTGAAATGATGATGATGATCAAAATTAAAATGGTTAAGATCATAATTTTCGAGCATGGCGATAAGAGTCTCGCACCTACTCAAATATTTATTGCGAGAACAGATAAGTTTTTCTTGGGTCTACATGTTGGTACCTTTGCTGATTCAGTTTTCCATAGCATCAGTCAAAATTTGTCAGTTTTCATATTGATTCGTTTGATATGCTATGAGCACTTATTAACTTTCGTAAATTTGTCAGAGTAATAGATACCTGTTCCACTTATGCTAACTGTTAGATCAGAAAGTTCAGATAGATTTGCTTGCAGCAACATTGATTCCTTTTGATGTAAAGAAAATTTAAAGAAAGTTGGCAGATCTTTGTAAAACGGTATGTTGGTATAACTGATTCTTGCCGTGCAAGCGAAAATTTACCTTAAGGTGACGAACCTTTGTACTCTCGGTACCATACCTACACTTAAGTTTGGGACCAGGATATTGCCACTTATAGCGCCTGCGCTTTATTTCGTGGAGTGAGTGAGGGTTTCAGAGGCCCAGTTCGCGAAGTAGGGGAATTTAAACGTTGGCAGCGCAATTGTAACTCCACTGATGTTGCGCTTGTAGCTGGTCTTGCAGAATTTTCAATTAAGTCAACGCAGTACCAATCTTTTGGTACCGATTCTCGAGTCTGCGCAACATTACTGCCTGGTTGGATGCAATCCAATTATAGGTCAATGTCTCGTTGGATGATTTATATTTTATTTAGAAAATATTATTTTTAAAACCTTAGACAATTTAAATTGTCTAAGTATAAAACCTAGCAAAAATATATTGAATGAAAAAGTTCTCATTTGCTTGGATCAAAAGAAATTGTTTATTGTTGGACTCAAAAAAAAATCAAATATTGAATACTCAATCATTTTCGTAGAACTGGGTGACCTGGACTGGCTTGTGGCTTACATTAAATTTAGATAATCTCATTTCAAATAAAATCGCTCATTTTGAATTCGCAAAATGTTTTGTAAAAATTTAAAGTTGCCATTATGATGTTCCAAATTGTATCAACAACAAAAACAAATTGCTTTCAATATTTTATTTAAATGCTCACTTACTATTCATTCATTTACCAAACACTTTCATTATTAATTTTTTTGTGCGTGTTTTGGCTTGGCAGTGATGGAAAACATGGGGAAACCTTGCACGTTTCGGATAGTTTCTAACGTATAACCATGATTCAGTATGGGTTGCGAAGATCAGCAGTCGCTTCAAAATCCTGAATCATGGTCCAAGCGTACCCCGGACTCAAGAGCGGCAGCTTTGAACGCAACCAGAAATCACTCGCTAAAATGAGTAACGACAAACTAGCAAGAGGGTCACCTCATCGTCAGCCCATTTAAGTCCCCACTGCTGGAGCACGGGCCTCCCTCAATCGCATGAGGGGTAATTGCCATTCTCACCACGCTTGGCAGACGGGTTGGCGAGGGTTTTGATATAAATGCAGAGTTTTCCTTCTCTTGGTGCTGATGATCGTTTACCTTAGTCGCCTTTTACGACACCTCAGTAAGAGTGAGGGTGGCCTATTCTACTCTGCCGGGGACCACACGGCCAGAGGGTCACCTGGTAAGTAATCAAAGCCGCCCATGAATATAGAATGACCTCTAATGCTTAATAATGCTAAATGCTAATTTTAACTAATACACTTTTGATTCTCGAAGGTTTTTATGCTTTAAAGTATAATGACATGTAAACCGATTTATTTTCACGCTATG
This sequence comes from Marasmia exigua, assembly GCA_019059595.1. NCBI lineage: Eukaryota > Metazoa > Arthropoda > Insecta > Lepidoptera > Crambidae > Marasmia > Marasmia exigua. The sequence continues at coordinate 13,882,809 of CM032483.1, read as the reverse complement.
TTGTCACAACAATACAGTTCTATTCAGCATTGACATATATTTGAGTGGTCGGCGCGGTCTGTGCCCTCATAGAGCCGTACAGTGGCGGAGAAAACTCCTTGCTATCTCTGGAACCATCAAATAGACACCATAGAATCTTATCTGGAAGTCTACCAGACTGAGAGACCAACTCATCTGACCCCATTGACATATATTCTATCCTAAATGCAAAAACTCGTGGCGCACGGTGGAGTATTTAATTCATTAAATCAACCGTGGGCGAACCAGGCTTCGGCATGAATGGGCCGGCTCGACCCTTCGGTCTCACAGAAAACCGGCGTGAAGCAGCACTGTGCTGTGTTTCGGCCTGAGGGTACCGGAGACCCAATCCGGGGCAAAAGGGGGTTAAAGGTTAGCAGCGCACTTGTGACTCCACTGGTGTCACGGCTGTCCATGGGCGGCGGCAATCGGTTACCATTAGGTGATCCGTCTGCTCGTCTGCCACCTATCACATAAAAAATATATATATTATATGAGTGAAAATATAACAGAGATTGCCAACAGTTACTTCACTTTACACTTATTGATATTTTTGAACCATTTAGGTAAATAGTTTTGAATAACTTAACTGTCAGTATCATTCAGTAATGAATAAAATACTCTATCGTCTGCCGCGAGTCTTTGCGCTGAGTAAGCGTAGTGTATAAATATTTCACTCTCCGCCCCCCGTAGGCGAGTAATGCGGTTAACTTATTTTTTTACTGACTTAGTATATTGGCTCTCCTCAGCCTGATAACCTTCAGTAATGAATAAAAATACTCTATCGTCTGCCGCGAGTCTTTGCGCTGAGTAAGCGTAGTGTATAAATATTTCACTCTCCGCCCCCCGTAGGCGAGTAATGCGGTTAACTTATTTTTTTACTGACTTAGTATATTGGCTCTCCTCAGCCTGATCATTAGCAAATGGAAAGCCCCCGTTGCAATTAAATCGAACGCGATGTCAAGGCATCACTTCCGTTGGGACTGCCATACTATACGCCGCGGCTTCTTCACGCTTCGTTTGAAGGGATCCATATTATAGGAAGGAGGAAATACATGCAAAAGTCTGTAGTTGGCACTTTTCTGATTTTAGGGTTGACAACACTGACGGTACGGCCATAATGGTTTCCCCTGGAAGAAACATCCAAAATTTGGAGTCTGGTAATTATAATGATACGACACCGTTCGCCTTTAGACAGGGAGGACCCAGACCAATTAACTTATTATGTCGTAGCCATATCGTAGATTAGAGCACTTTATGAAATGCTTGATAATTTTATACAATGGTCGCGTTTCCTGAAATATTACACCGAATGGACAAAACGCGGTTATTATTATACCTATGTAAGTAGCAGCATCTAATCACAGCTGGAAGTTTCGACCGCGTTACGACGGTCGTGGTCACAAGCGGACTGGAGGTGCACGGCGTCGTCTGCTACGCCCGGCTAGTGAATCTTCAGATACCCTCTCATTTTCGTTATTTACACTGCCACTAAATAAAATTCATTATTTATTTACATTGGTAACATTTTTTTCGTTCATTAATAAACCAGTATAATGTGTGTGCACATTATACTGGTTTATTAATGAAGATCTTTATTAATAATGTCCTCCAATCTGATATTTTGGTCGCGGCGGTTAATCTCAGCGATCAGCCATCGACGCAGGACATACTAGTGCGCAAGTATTTGCGCAAACACAAGTGCACTCTTTATTCCCGTACCCTCTTATTTCGATGGTACACTAGTGTGACACGACCGAGGAGGGATTAGGCGAAGGACCAACGGCTCTGCGTGCTTTCCGAGGCACGGAGGTACAAGTCCGCCAACTTCCAGACTCCGGGCTAACACTGAGAATTTCTTAACAGAAAAACTCAGGTACAAATTTTGGCCCGGGACCCCAAGCCACTAACAATTGCGCCACCAAGGCAGTTGCCCTGTAGGACAATTCATAGGCTGATATTTTACTTTAATATTAACTTTTTTTATTGCTAAACACTCCTCTACACATCTGCCTCCATGCTCACAATCCTAGTCTCGTGTACATTTGAGGCTTATCTGTAATTCTGATCCAGAAACACGTGAGGGCTATTTGTGCCGATTCTCTTACCATTTTTAGCACCTGAGTGATGCACGCTGTGTACGCATGCATGGATTCAGCATACTTAAAGTCACATTGTTATTGTTTTGTTACGTCATTCAGGCGTAGGCTTGTTTATAGCTCCTTGAGGGGACGAGGGGAATGAACGTCCTTTAGTTAGACATACTCTGTTTGTTCTTTTTTTTTAATTATTATGTACGGCCGTCTGTTCTCCTCGCTATGTGCTCTGCCCATTGCCACTTGAGACTTGAGGCATGCAATCCTTTGGGCTATGTCTGTGACCTTATTTCTCCTGCGGATCTCATCATTTCTGATTCTATCACGAAAAGAGACTCCGACCATAGCCCTCTCCATTGCTCTGAGGGTGACTTTGAACCTCCTTAATCGGCACATTGTAAGCGGCCACGTTTCGGTTCCATATGTCATCACTGGCAACACACACGCATTGAAGATTTTCGTCTTGAGACACTGCGGTAGATGGGCCGAAAATATACTGCGTAGCTTCCCGAACGCTGGCCAGCCGATATGGATTCCTCGATCGAACTCTTTCTGGAAGTTGGACTTACCAAGCTGGGCTTTTTTTCCGAGATAGATGTTCGTACAAAACGTCCAATATAGAGCTTCCAACCTTTACAAGAGTTGTATACATAACATGCAATACAACCTGTGCATCTATTCACTTCTCGCTCGCACACTATTTGCGTCTATACTCGCACCCCACGAGTGTGAAAACACGAAACTGAAATTTGGGATTTCTTGTGTCTATGAGCATTAAGGTGACGGGTAGGGCACACTAGCGACGCCAATCGATTTGAATTTTTAGCTACTAAACCGGATCAAAAACGGACCCAAAATTTGTGCATGGTAATTTAATGAATACTATAAGTGTTTGCCTAGAGGTGGTAACCCCGAAATTGTTTAAAATAGATCCGGTTTAGTAGCTAAACATTAACACTACCCGTCACCTTAAGCTCAAATTTGAAGGTTGCTGGTGACTCAAGCGCGCTTTTCACGGGAATTCTTTGATAGATAGATAGATAAACGTTTATTGGTTAGTTCTTTAGTGTAGCGGACTCTACGCCCATCATACACATGCACCCTAAACAGACTGTGCCTTTTCATAGAAAGCCATACTTGAAAAACTGAGTCCAGCCGTTAGTACTGGGGTGAAGTGATGATGGGCGACGTTCATTTTCAACCACACTATTATAGAGACGCATTAAACCTGAGTCAGGGTCCGTTGGATCTCTTTTACACTATGTGATGTTTTTTCCAAAAATGGCACATTCCGTTTAAAGCACGCGTTTTCCAGTTCCATGACGCCCACAGACCAAAAAAAAAACCGGCCAAGTGCGAGTCGGACTCGCCCATGAAGGGCTCCGTAGCAGCAAGTAAGATATATGGAAGGTAAATTGCGGTTTACGGTTTATATATTAAAAAAAACTACTCACTATATCTAATTCAACCCAATTTTCGTTGTTAGTTTTCATGATTATGTACATCATATATTTTTTTAGTTTTACAATTCATTTATTATAGAAGTTAGAGGGGGGGACACACAATTTACCACTTTGGGAGCGTCTCTTGCGCAAAGTATTGTGTTTAGAAAAAAATTATGTTAAAAACCTCAACATCATTTTTAAAGGCCTATCCATGGGGTATCTACCCCACACGTATAGGTGTGATAAAAAAAAATGAGTTTCAGTTTCAAGTATGGACACCCCCCAATTTTTTCCAATTTTTGTGTAAAACTCGTAATGCGGTTAACAAAATACATCTATTTACCAAATTTCAATAGTATAGTTCTTATAGTTTCGGAGAAAAGTGGCTGTGACATACGGACGGACACACAGACGGACAGACATGACGAATCTATGGGGATGGGGTTTGGAATAAGGCCAGGGATGTAAGGAATAAGTATTTCTATATTTATAAGCGCCGTCTTCACACCGTCTTTACTCGTCGTCGGCCATTCGTCGTCTCTCATCTCCCTCTCTCTCTCTCTCACACGCCATTCTAATTCAAACATCGAACTTATACACGTTCCTTGCCATGCATCTATCGATCACCAATCCCACACTCGGCCATCCTACATTCAGTAAGCCCTCATACTGCACTCATACGTCTTTCATACACCTTAAAAGTAACTACTTACATCTTTACAAAAACAACAAAAACTACATCTTAACAAAAACAACATCATAAATAAAACCGCTATAAAAACACCACCTAAAACTTTTTCCTCTTCTTAAAATCTTTGAGGATTTCTTGTTCTACTGCGGACCTCTTAAATTTTACGCCGCGCCTCCAATCAACATAAATTCTCCTTATTTTCAGTCTGCCTCTTTTCTTTGTCCTCTTCCCAACATGAACATCGTAGTCAGTAATAGAATTTCGCCAGTTCTGATTATAATTTTTTACACATTTTTCTAGCACGTCACCAATGTTTGTTGACATTGTGTTTGGCATTTGCAGTCCTGACATGTTCTCCTTCATAGACTCTATTATTCTTTGCACCGTTGGCGCGTCTATCGTCGTAACTTTTCCGTCATTATTTTCCATATTTTAGCCGTCATCGCTGTCAACGTCGCTTGATAGCAACGGCACGTCACTCGTCATCACAACGTAATGACTATGGTTGTGATTTTGTTGCATGTTTTGATATTCCATCCGTATCTCAGGTTCCAGAATCATGCACTCCTCTGGCTTCTCAACCATGCACTCTTTCGGCTCCAAACATACGTCAACATCCACAAACTCGCTGCACTTGCTACACTCGCTTTTGTCATCTTCACCGTACTCACTTTCATCATCATCACCATACTCACTTTCACTCACACGTCATTCTAATTCAAACATCGAACATACGTTCCTTGCCATGCATCTACCGATCACCAATCCCACATCTATAAGAGTTCCGTTTTTTGCCATTTGACTACGGAACCCTAAAAATGACGCCCACACACACACGTTCTGTGTCGCTGAGTTTGACAAGAAAATGGTAGTTCCAATTTCAAATAAAATCTTCTGGAATTTCATTGTCAATACCTACTTGACATTATTTATAGCAAAGATCACTCTAAGTATGTTAATATATGTGAATGTAATATATGTGAATCTAATTTATAGCGTGGAAAAAACTTTGTATCTAACTTTGTAGGGAAACTTCATGAAATCCTTGCCCTTTTTATTAAAGAAATATATTTTTTTATTGTACTCTTGTGTGTTGTCTGGGAATCGATTTTTTTTTAATGGTCATTATTAAAGTTTAGGGTCTTTTTTATGTGATAGTGGCAAACGAGCAGACAGATCACCTGATGGTAAACGATTGCCGCCGCCTATAGACACTCGCCACACCAATGGAGTTAAAGGTGCGCTGCCAAGCTTTAAAACCTCCTTTCCCCCGGATTTGGGATCCGGTACCCTCACTCACGTAGCGAAACACAGCACAGTGCTGCTAAACACTGGTTTTCTATGAGGCTATGGTATCACTCCGGTCGAGCCGGTTCATTCATGCCGGAGCGTAGCTCTCTCACGGTCTTATTCATAAATGTTTGTTTAGTGTTATTATAAAGTAGCTTTCATTCTTTTTTCGAAAATTTTGTGTTTTTTTTCTAACGTCAAAACTGCTCCTTAAAAACTTCGTTTTAACTAACAAATGTTTATTGGACGATTACAAAAACCTTAGGTTGTCACTTGTTTGTTTTGTCTATCCATAACACAGAATATACAGGGTGCAACACTTTTACCTGAAAATAAATTAAAATTAAATTAAAAGTTGCCGATTAGACCAATTGATACAACACACAAACAAAAGACCAAGGTATATCTATTGACTTAAAATAAACCATCGATCTAATAGTGTCATGATCAAGCCCGCCCCAGTTTAATCGAATAAATCTTTTCGACTTACCCATTAGTACCATTATCGAACCCTGACACTTTTGTAAGTATTCCTGCTCAACATGCAATGAGGCCGGGCGCCCTGTGAAGGTACACGTGAATGCGCAGTACCTTACACAGTATGTACATGCTCAGTAACCGGTGCGACTGCAGCACAGCACCGAAAGATCGCATTGCGTAAAGCCATAGGATAACTTATACAGGTTGTATCTGCGGACATTTACATCCCTTTAACCACGTGTTCTACCAATCATTCTGAACAACATTTGTTCTATGACTTTTCGTAATCAGTCGAAATTTTTTTCGACTTCCCATATAAAATGAACAAGTCACGTGACCGACTTTGTAGGAGAAGTTGAAATTTTATTATGAGAATTACCAAAAGTCATAGAACAAATGTTGTTCAGAATGGTTGGTAGAACACGTGGTTAAAGGGATTTAAATTTCCAGAGAGACACCCTGTATTAGACGTGTGTAACTCTTTACTGAAACGACTCAATGATCCGACTCAGCGAAATGATACACTGTTCCGAATCCTTTATGTTCGCTCCAAATGTATCATTGGACTCAAATGGATCTCGAATTCGAGTGAATCCGAATGAGCTGAATGATCCGAGTGAGCCGAATGATCCGAATAATAATAACTCTCACAACATCTCATACGTTGACCTGATTCCGCACTAAGTAGCTTAAGCACTTGTGTTACAGATATCAGACAACAGAGGAACACAAACATATACTTAAATACATATATTACACCCAGACACTGAACAAACCCAAGCGTTCATCGCACGAATGTTTGTCCAAGGTGGGGATCGAACCCACGACCTTTGACGTAAGAGGCAGGGTCACTACCAATTGCGCCATCCGGTCAGTCTTGAAGAGCTGAATGATACGAGTGAGCCGAGTGATCAGAATGAGCGGAATGATCCGATGAGTCGAATGATCCGAATGAGCTGAATGATCCGAATGAGCGGAATAATTCACGGATCTATCTGAGAATCTAAGTCGAATTCGTCCCAAATGAAGCGTTTCACTGTTCCGCATCTCTGCACTGATCCAGATGCAAATGTTCCAAATATTTTAATAGATACGTTTTTGGCAGTTATAACCTTAGATTAATTTAAATAGAGGAAGACGCGGTACGCGCTTATAATAGTCAACTAAAATATGGGCTTTCACGCACACATCTTCCTTACGATCTCACACAAGAAAACCCGAATGAAATAATGTGCCACCAAACGATAAAGATACAGCGATGGACTCCTTAATGGTGCGAGCGAGAGAAACGCGGTGATTTCCGCACCCAAAATTTAAGAACACGTATTAAGGTACGCGCACATTAGGACGGGCCGCAGCGTGGCCAAAAGAACATAATGCAATTCTACCACTGGATCGAAAGGTAGATACTAACGAGAAGAGTCGATAAGAACCTTGGTTGCTAACACATGTCAGCTACTAGGTACAATTACAGTGTGGCAGTTACTTGTTGCGCAAGAGTGGATGTGCTATTTTAGATATAAATTATGGAACAGGAATGTAGGAGCATCTATTATTGTGTGAGCCGAATTGTGCAATGTAATCTTTAGGTATGAAGTTTTTTAGGGTTCCGTAGCCAAATGGCAAAAAACGGAATCCTTATAGATTCGTCATGTCTGTCCGACCGTCCGTATGTCACAGCCACTTTTCCGAAACTATACTATTGAAACTTGGTAAATAAATGTTTTTAACCGAAATAGAAATGACCCTCTAATATTTTTTCGTCAAACCTGTGGGTATCTATGGATAGGTCTTTAAAAATGATGTTGAGGTTTCTAATATATATTTTTTCTGAACTTAATACTTTGCGCAAGAGACGCTCCCAAAGTGGTAAAATGTGTAAAATAAAATGATGAAAACTAAAAAAATGTGATACACATCACCATGAAAACTAACAGCGCCCGACTGCGCTGGCGCTGACCCGGGCAGACGTGTGAGGGCAGACGTCGTTGTAACTCGTGTGCGCGGAGCTAATTTTTCGTTACATTTGCGAATGCGAAATATTTAATTTCAAAATACACACTATATTTAAAACAAGTAGGAATTACAAAAGATAAAGATTTTTATATGTCAAAACCATGAGTAAATTACAAAAGTTACGCCGCCCATAGACACCCGTGACACCAGTGGAGTCACAAGTGTGCTGCCAACCTTTCAACCCGCCTTTCCCCCGGATTGGGCCTCCGGTACCCACACTTACGCAACGAAACACAGCACAGTGCTGCTTCACCGCCGGTTTTCTGTGAGGCCGTGGTATCTCTCCGGTCGAGCCGGCCCATTCAGCCGAAGCGTGACTTTCCCACAGTATAATAAAAGGTAATCCGAAAACACGAAACGCTTGCGCGGTGTAATCAACAACTGGCGCCATCTAATGATTTTAAGAGGAACTAATATCATGAAACGAAGTAAGGGGGCACCACTAGTAAATATATAAATGAGTAATTCTCGAAATAACTGAAGCTGCTATTTTATAGCAAAGCCATTGTAGAATCTATATTTTGAATTATTTAATAAATAAACATTAGTATATATACCCATAGCCCACCGAATTAGCAAACTGAAGTGGCAGTGGGCTGGTCATATTAGCCGCAGAATTGACAGCCGTTGGAGCCGTAAAGTCCTTGAGTGGAGACCGCGACTCGGTAAGCGTAGTGTAGGACGCCCTGCGACAAGATGGGATGATGACGTTCGAAGGTTGGCTGGTGTGGGCTGGATGAGAGTGGCCGAAAATCGGGAGCAGTGGCGTGCATTAGGGGAGACCTATGTCCAGGACGAGTGTGGGTTGCTGATGATGATGATGAGTATGTAAGTAATTGATTAATTACCTGTTGTCTATAAATTGTAAACTTACCAACGCTATATTCGCCCGTAATTGGCATAACATACGAACATCTAATTTATTCTAAAAACATGTTATACTTTTTTTTGAGTGATATGTGATTCTAAAAATCTGTTATAATTATTTTTTGTACGGAGTGATACCACGGCCTCACAGTAAACCGGCGTGAAGCAGCACTGTGCTGTGTTTCGCTGCGCGAGTGAGTGTACCGGAGGCTCAATCCGGGGAAAGGGGGTTTAAATGTTGGCAGCGCACTTGTGACTCCTGTGGTGTCGCAGGTGTACATGGGCGGCGGCAATCGCTTACCATCAGGTGATCCGTCTGCTCATCTGCCAGCTATCACATAAAAAACTGTGCTTTTGGTGAACCTAAATAAATAAATAATCCTTTGAGTAATATGTATACCAGAGAACTGGAAAATTAGCCTCTAGTAATTTCTCCCCTATACATTTGATATAATTTACGATGTTATGAATTTCAGTGGCTACCGCAAGTTTACGACTGGTGTATGGACATGTATGTATGTTAGTACCTATGTACCACATTAGTGCTGGCTGCTTTTGAAATAAGTTTTCCGAACTTTATAAGAAAAAGCAAGGACTATTTTCATCATGATATTATGACATGATAAGATTTGATAGGATATGATATTATAAGATTTGATATATGATATGATATGATAAGATATGATAAGATATGATATGATATGATATGATATGATATGATATGATATGATATGATATGATATGATATGATATGATATGATATGATATGATATGATATGATATGAGAAGATATGATATGGACCCTAGGTAACGCATCGAAGAAACTAGCGCCGCCAGTAGATTTGTATTCACTGCGGCGATGTTGAGTATTTAGAAAAGTGCAACGTTTTCTTTACACACATTAAGAAAAGTATGAATTTTTTTTAGATTGCAATTGTGTAGTATTATCTTCGTACAGGTAAACATAATTCTTATTATTGCCTAATGTGGCCACTTTAAGCGATTATGAAAATTATGGTTACTTGTAGGAAGATATTATGACATAAATTTGTTACAAAGAATTCTTAATACTTTCCTTTATGGATTCACCGTTCTATTTTTTTTAATGTCTCATAATCCTCAAGAGAGATTATGGGTCTTTCCTTCAATTCGATCCTCCTTATTCTGATACTAAATCTTTGGTATAGCGCTATCATTCTTTACAAATCTGGCGTTATACCATAGATTCATGAACGGATAAATCTGGCGTTATACCATAGATTCGTCAACGGATAAATCTGGCGTTATACCATAGATTCATGAACGGATAAATCTGGCGTTATACCATAGATTCGTCAAAGGATAAATCTGGCGTTATAATATAGATTCGTCAACGGATCAATTTGGCGCTATACGATAGATTCGTCAACGGATAAATCTGGCGTTATACTATAGATTCGTCAACGGATAAATCTGGCGTTATACCATAGATTCGTCAACGGGTAAATCTGGCGTTATATCATAGATTCGTCAACCGATAAATCTGGCGTTTTACCATAGATTCATCAACGAATAAATCTGGCGTTATACCATAGATTCATCAACGAATAAATCTGGCGCTATACCATAGATTGGTCAACGGATTCGAATTTCGGGGTTACAATCTCTCGGTAAACACTTAAACTATTTATGAAATAACCATGCACAAATGTTGGGTCAGTTTTTTTACGCGAAAAACTTTTGGCGGTAATCCTAAATTCGAGTGCAAAAGCAGACCAAACAGTTAACTATAAGTATTAAATAAATAGTATAGGTGTTTGCAGAGAGATTGTAACCTCATTTGTGGGCCGGTCCACCGGCTGTGCATCCGTCGGTCGTCGGGTAGTAATCCACCACAGTGAGATTACTACCCGCCGTAGCCAGGGGAAAACCGTGCCCCACGGTAACCGTTTCTGCCTGAAACCAACCGCAGCTGGAATCAGAGCAGAACTGATTACCAGCGTGACCGCTCGAGGAGGTCGATGCACCTGAATCCCCTACGAATAGCAAATAGAAAAATCATAATCATACACTTAGGCCTATTTCTATATTACCAGCACTGAGTAAGATTTTTGAAAAAGTTATTTTCGTTCAGTTGCTGTCTCATTTTAAAGTTAACGACCTGCTTCATATTTAACAATTTGGGTTCACTAAAGGTGAAAGCAACTGATGCAGGAGTTGCACTTATCAAGCATATTTTTGTTGCATGGGAAAACAAGCAGGATGCTGTTGGTGTATTTTGTGACCTATTGAAAGCATTTGATTGCGTTACGCACCAAACATTGTTGTCAAAATTAGCTCATTATGGTGTATCCAAGATTTCACTAAGTTTGATAAATTCTTACTTGTCTGATAGAATTCAGAAAGTAAACATTAATTACACATATTCTTCAGGCACTCCTCTATTGATAGGAGTGCCCCAAGGATCGATGTTGGGGCCTCTGCTTTTCCTGATATATATAAATGACCTTCCCTACTTTACACACGATCTTTGTGAGGTAGTGCTATTTTCTGATGCCACTTCGTTGATCTTTAATATTGACCGACGAAAAAATACGTTTGACGATGTAAATGACACTCTGTCACAAGTTTTCCATTTCTTGACCACTAACAACTAACTTCTTAATGCTAAGAAAACTAAGTGTGTAAAATTCACAATGCCCAATGTAAGACAGGTCAATACTAACATCACAATGAATAATGAACGTATTGAAGTCATTAATTCAACAGTTTTCCTTGGCATTACCATGGATGCCAAATTGCAATGGGGTCCCCACGTCGCAGCCTTGGCGGGAAGACTTATTTCCGCCGCGTATGCGGTTAAGAAGATTAGACATCTGACCGATATTGGAACCGCGAGATTGGTTTATTTTAGTTATTTTCATAGTGTAATGTCTTATGGTCTCCTGTGGTGGGGGTCTGCTGCTGATATACAGACTATATTTGTATTGCAGAAGAGGGCCATCCGCTCCATATACAACCTTAGACCTCGCGATTCGCTAAAAGAATTATTTAAGAGCATTAACATCTTAACCGTAGCTTCTCAATACATTTAGACTGTATTTTGTACGTGCGAAAGAACATGGATATTTTTTCGAAAAAATCTGATTGTCATGGTTTTAACACTAGAAATAAACATAAGCTCGCCATTCCAAATCGGTTTCAAAAACCAAAAAACTTCAAAAAATTTATAATTCATTTGTTGGTCTAAGTATTAAAATATACAATAAGTTGCCACAAAATGTTATTAAGTTACCAACGCATAAATTTAAATCTCACGTGAAAGCCTGTTTAATGACTAAGATACTATAAAATTGTAGACTACTTAAATGATAAGGATTCATGGACATAATGACCTCCATGCCTGCACACTTGTAGCATTTTCATACATATTAACCGAAATTATTAATTTTATATAATTACTCAATTTTAATAAATTAGGCTTAGCAGCATTTATTACTATATAAAGATTGATTTATATTGATTATTCAATAATTAGTGATTAAACGAACTTACCTTAAGTGAAGTTCTATCATAATTATACGAAGCGCTTCGTCCGAAAATATTATTATAATAGATTTTAAACAACATGTAGTAACGCGTTAGTGTTTACCGCTTTGCACTGTATTTGAGGGTATTTTTTTTTTTTTTGTGGGTATTCTTCATATTCATAGACAGTCACGACCCGGCTTCTTCCATCATTCAGTTTAGAGATTTTGCACTGTTTAACTTAAAAGATTTCCTTTGTTTTATGCTTTTTAGGGTTCAATGGGTGGGCTGGGAAAGCATAATAATATTTTCGGACGAAGCGCTTCGTATAATTATGATAGAACTTCACTTAAGGTAAGTTCGTTTAATCACTAATTATACTTTGCGCTTCGTCCTCAATATTATTATAATAGATTTTAAACAACATGTAGACTTTGAGAGTATGAAACAAAGGAAATAATTTTAAATAAAAACTGTTTTTTATATTTAATTACTCTTTATAATCAATTTGTGTCTCGTAATGTACATAGTATGTATTCTATAGATTGTGGAAGTATTATTATTATTAATTATATAATGCTCTAATCAATCTACATAATGTTATTCATTATCATTCATCAATTATGGATCTTGCAAAAGACAAATTATCTTGTGTAACAATATTTCGTTTATAATGCTTAGCAAAAGTATTAGAAGCCCCGCTCCAACCAGCAGTGTTACGGATTAGATCAACACTTATCCCCATGGATTGGGCACGAGACGTAGCGGCATGTCGTGTGCTGTGTGCTGAGAAAATATGTGTATTTATGCCACACTCTTCTAGTGTGGTTTTTACCCAGCGACTTAAAGTTTGGGCGCCAACTGCCTTGTGGGGCTTACTAACACCTACAAATAGGCACTCTGATTTCCGTAAAGGTGACGTTCTTTCTAAATAACATTTTAATGCCTTGGCCGGACAAATGGATGGTTTGTTATGAAAATAAGGCAAAAAAAGGACTGGTTGCCTAGAACCCGGTCTAGAAGTTTTTATGAAATCGGGTATTTTTATAATAATTTGCTCATTATGTATTTCAATATTATCTGTTTTAATTTTTGAAAAAGTTTGCATTCTATGGGCTGTCTATAAGGGCAAGTAATGTTAAAGTCTTTTTAGATAATTGATTTAAAGGTAAGTCTTCGTTCGGAAACCAAGAGTTCAGATGGTTTAAGACACAGTTGGTATCCCAGGTAAGGTTGTATTTGGGGCGTGGTGGTCTAATCCGGAAAACTCCTTTTAAAAATCTTTGTAGACGGTCATCTTTTGCTATAGCTGGACCTAGTATCAAGGAAAGAGCCGATCTATAAGAATTTATAGTTCCGTATTGAGATCCATTGTTGAATGACTGAGTAAGGAAAGAAATTACAATAGGAACTGATGCTTGATAGTAGTTCACTAGATTAGACTGACAAAACGACCACCACTTTCGCAGGCAAACATCATATTGCTTGACTGAGCTGTCTGACAGAGAAGATACCATGATGTCTAGAGAGGCCTTTGGTAAACTTCTTCTTGTTAACGCCTCCCGGATAACACTCCTGCAACCAGGGTAAGGGAGGAGTGTATTCGACGGGAGCTGGAATGAGATAACAAGGCGTTATCATTGGGTGGGAACGTGATAGTTCTTGACTCAAGGAGGCTCATAAATAGTGGATACCATGCTTGCGTGTGCCATAAGGGCACAATCATGATTCCACGGGCTTGATCAGTAATAATTTTCCTCAGTGTTTTGATAATCATTGAAACAGGTGGAAAAGCATAAAAGAAATTATTGGACCAACATATTGTAAATGCATTGACGGCCATGGCATCAGGATCCCTATGCCAAGATACGTAATTTGTGCATTTGTTATTTAGACGGCTAGCAAACAAATCAATATCTGGTACACCGAATTCGTGCGTTAAGTGTTGGAAAGCCCAGTCTGCCAACGACCACTCAATATCCGGATGTATTTTTCGAGATTCTGCATCTGCCACTGTGTTGTCGCAAGATCGAATGTATTCCGCAAAAATGAAAAGTTTTCGGGCCTCGCACCATTGCCAGATTTCTTTAGTTACTTTTGTGAGGTGTGGGAATTGGATTCCACCCATTCGATTTATATAAGATATGGCGGTAGTATTATCTATGCGCAAAAGAACCTGGCAATGATGTAAATCCTTTGCAAAAACTTTTAGGGCAATGAATGCAGCTAACAATTCAAGGTAGTTTATGTGATATGTTAACTCATTTTCTGACCATTTACCACTTGCCGTATTATTATTGCAAGCGGCACCCCACCCCGTTGTTGAGGCGTCAGAGTAAATTTCGATGGTATAATTATCAACTCTAATCTGATGAACAGAATGACATATGCTGTTGAGCCACCAATGAATGTCTGGTAAGACTGAGTTAGGAATATTCATAAGTCTGTCATAATCATTATGGGCTTTCAAATTTAAATATTTGTAACGTTCCAATTCCTTGGTGTAAAGCCACCCGTATTCGATGGCTGGGCAAGCAGAGACAAGTAACCCAACCAGTTGGGCGTATTTTCTAATTTTGCATCGTTTGATTTCTGTAAAGTCTTTCAACTCAGAGTAAATACGCTGGCGTTTTTCGTTTGGCAAACTGAGAGTCATATGAGAGGAATCTATAACTACCCCTAAGAATTTGCAACATTGCGAGGGTACTAGGACACTTTTTTCTGTGTTCACAATAAAGCCTAGTGAAGTAAGCAGATCCTTAGTGTTTTTAATGTTTTGCAGGCACGTTCGGTACGTATTTCCGAGTAATAACCAATCATCTAAGTACAGAGTTGATAGAAGTCCCCTAGACCGTAGATACTTGGCAACAGGTTTCATTATTTTTGTGAAGATGTAAGGTGCCGTACTCAGACCGAAAGGTAGGACATTAAACTGGTACATTTTTTCATTATAAACAAAACGAAGGTACTTTTTTGACTCATCATGCATTTTTATCAAAAAATAGGCATCCTTGAGGTCAAGGGTGGCCATAAAACAATTCTTGGATGTTAGTTTAATAGCGGTACGGAGATCTTCAAGTTTAAAGTGGTTAGGGGTTATAAACATATTTAAACTTTTAAGATTTAAAATAAATCTCATATTACCGTTAGATTTAGGAGTAAGGAAAAAGCTTGATAAATACTGGTTATTACTTGGCTTACATTCGGAAATAGCACCTACTTGTAATAGATTATCTAAAGCTACAATAAGCTGCTTGTGTTCTGATGCTGTATATTTACGAGGAAGCGGGACTTTATCCTGGAATACTGGAGCTGAAACTGTATTTTGTATCCTGTGATCCATGATAGAACCGTAGGATTATCTGTAATTTTAGCCCATTCGTGGTAAAATAGTGACAAACGGCCGGCGTACTTAACTGTGTTTAGTAGCGTCGGCGACCCGTTGGACGTGGTTGGGGCGGAGGCGGTGGCGGCGGTGGCGGCGGCGGAGGAGGAGGTAGTGGCGGCGTCGGCCACGCTGTCCTGTAGTAGCTGTATGCTTGTTGCGGTGGAGGGGCTGGGGCTCGCTGGGCTGCAGGGCCACAACTCCTCAATGTTGCAGCCGGTTGCCTGCGTGCCGGTGCTGGAGCTCTCCGGTTTTTTGGAGCCGCCGAGTTGTCTTTCCTTGGTTGAATTTTATCATCGGCCTTAAGTTCAACACCAGATTTCTTTACGGCCTTAGCCGATTTAAGTGTTTCGGCTAAATTTTCACCGAACAAAAAGGTGTCAATTTTTGTAGTTGTTAAATGATCTTTCATTTCCTTTTTTAGAGAAGACAAAATATAATGTCTCCTCGTAGCAGAATCATTATGTTGGCTATCACATAACAAACGAATTGCGTCCATGAGCTTCTGTAGGAGGTCGTTATCTCTCTCTTTTGAATTTAATTGCGATGTGATGATATCACCTAAGCATGACACAGCTGATGCCCTTTGACTTTGTTTAGCTTCGATGCCTTTATCTCGCTTAATAGAAACATCAAAAAGCGCTGCTTTTATTTCTGGGTTAATCTTAGGAGCCCCTATATGAATACAATTTGCTGGTAAGGGATATTTCGCTATGAGAACCTTTCTTGTTTCTTTATTAAGGCCCTCTTGGACGAGGTGTTGTAGGCGGGATGCGAGCTCAGACCGAATATCCTTGCCGTATTTTATTTGGGATGATGGATTTTCACCTAAAATCTCCATTACCTCAGTATCTAATTCAAGGGATTCTTCAGGTATTGGGTTTACTGCAGGTGAATCCAAGATATTTTGGTCAGTATCATTCATTGAACTGGAGGCTGGTAAGTTATGTAAGGCAGCTGAAGTTTCGGCTAAAGGCAGTTCATTGCTTGAAAGATCAGCTGGTGGAGCATTTTCAGGGGGCTCTGTTAGCCAGTCTTCTGAGTCCAGAAGCGAACCAGAGGTCCCTAAAATTAAATTATCAGTGATGATAAAGTTTGTCAATTGAAGAAACTGAATAAAAATTATTTACTTTATTTAAAATAACTATGCAGTCCACTGTGTTCAGTAGAACTAGTTAGAAGTAAGTTCAATATGTTTGCTTTAAAACTAATGGCGAAAACACTATGAACTTATGAACTTCGGATTCGCTCCGAATGGTATTAATAAAAAATGTATTTATTTTATCCAGACTGACTAGGTAGTCCACTGAATACCTACGCAGTGTACTGTGTAGCGAAGTAAACCCAGTAATGTTTGTTTTTAAACTATAAAAATATACATTTCTTAAAGTAATTGTACACCTACTTTTATTATTATTATTATAATAACACATTATATACCAAAGTGTGACAGTTTTTCATAATGTTATTCATGCTTCGCAGAAATTTAATATAGACTTCAATAGCTATTATAAATATGTATTTACTAATTTATTTATAAAGAAACATAAGAGATTATAGTATAATTACTACACAAGGGTTTACTTTACTAGTATAATAACAATAGGCATTGTTATGATGTTACCGGTGGTGTACAATTCCCGCTGAATTGCACGGTTACCGTTATGATTTTGAATGTGGTGAATAGTCCCGCTGACTGTTTCGGTTACATTCGTCTGGATATAAAATACGAGTACGAGTTTATAAAAATGAATATGTACCTGGCTGGTGAATTTCACTTCGCATTCCTGAAGAATCATGGCGAATAGGCGAATCTTCTAGTTGGGAATCACAATCCGAATCACTTTTATTTTTCTTTCGTATTTTACGATCTAGTTTTTTGACTTTCCGCATCAAATGTTCCATTTCATTTTCTAGATCACTAGAACGCTTTCTTTTTGGCATTATTTCGCGTAGACAGCACGAGTCGGAGAAACGTGTTAAGCGGTTGAAGCACTAAATTGCGAATGATGGAAGAAGCCGGGTCGTGACTGTCTATGAATATGAAGAATACCACAAAAAAAAAAAAAAAATACCCTCAAATACAGTGCAAAGCGGTAAACACTAACGCGTTACTACATGTTGTTTAAAATCTATTATAATAATATTGAGGACGAAGCGCAAAGTATAATTGACAAGATTCTAACCTACTACTGTACACCTCGTCCTGCAGTTTATTAGTATTGGATTAAGTAACTACTACTCTTTGTGACCTATGAGGGGAACCTAAGTAGTCATGCTCACTCAAATGTCTCTGAGGTGGTGGCGATATGTGGCGGGTCATTACATTCCCTCTAATATGATTGAGTGAAATGATGGCTGACACATACGTCATACTTGTGAACAGGTGCCACATTTGGGGACTGGTCTGCTTCAGTTTACCTCATAATATTTTTTTTTTATTATTTCCTTGTTTTATTTTGTGTAACAATTAAACTTTATGGCTTGGTATGATGATGACACAACATTGTATGAAAGTTTGGCGATTATAAAGAGTAACTGGCGAGTTTCTTGCCGGATCTTCTCGACCAGAAACAACTTTCCGAGCCGGTGGTAGAATCGCATTATGTTTATTTATTTCTTTAGTATATTTTATGTATCAACATATATATGTATTTACATGTAAATTATACATAAGTACTTATAAATAGTTTTAAGTCATTCAAATGTATGACGATTTGTAAGTGCTGTGTACAAGCCTATGCAAATAAAGAATTATTTGACTTGACTTTGAATAAAGCCCTATGTACCCTCAGATTAATATTTACCTACATACCTACATTCAAGGCTCAACGCTGAGAGACGCCTTTCCCTGTAATCAGGAGAGCTGCCTGCCACTAAGTGGCCAAAGGCAAAGTCCTTTGACTTGCTTGATTGCTCATACCTGTGTACAGGCAGCACATCAGGTTAGGTACCACAATCTGTCAAATTTCCTCAATTGATAAAATGAACAAAACGCATTTGACATTCAGGTGAGAGTCGATTGAAGAAGCCACACATCAAAGTAAACAAAACTGTCCAACAGTTTTGTTTACTTTGATGTGTGGCTGTACGCATCAATACTCGAATGAATTTATATTCCGAACACTCGACTACGGTTTGCTCTACCTATGTTATTGTTAAAGCGGGAAAATTGGAGTTTTTTTTTTCTTTATTATAAAAAATAATGCAAACATATTTTTTAAACAGTTAAGTAATTGTGCTTTTTTAACATAGAAAGATTAATAAATTCAGTGACCGTTGTTACAAGGTTACGTTGTCGAATTTTGTTGAAATGTCAAATGTGACCTTTTATATTGGCCCAACTATAATTTAAAAATTTTGCACATCTCTACGTAGGTACTTTTGGAAGATTTGCAGTAATGGCGGTGGTAAGACAATATTTCCTAGCATACTTACTATAAGTGTCCGGTACTGTAAATGTTTAGTTTATGCTGAAAATTTCTTCATCCGACCACAATCGCTATTCATGTGTCACCATATAACTAAGTGCTAATATGGTCAAACTCACTCGTTTCAGGAAATAAATAACTTCGTTTTTAAAAGTTTCATACTAACTTTTTTTTTATGCTAGAGCAAGCGAGTCATCTAATGGAAAGTAATCAACGCCGCCCATAAACATCCGCGAAATCAGAGAGATCGCTAAAGTGTAGCCTTTTTTAAAAAAAGAGTACGCTCTTCTCTTAGCCGTCGGAAATACTCCTACGCTGTAAAAGGAATCCCTGTGCAGAATTTTAAGGTCCTAACTCTCAAAGAGAATATAATCAATACGTTAACGCTTATGAAGTTATGAAGATTTGAAAGATTAGATTTAGATTACCTTGGTTTTGAAGAGATATTATTAATATCTCTTCATTTGAAGAGATATTTTTAATATAGTCTGATGTAGGGAAGTGTTAATATCATATTAACACTTTCCTACATCAGACTCAAAATGCAACATTCCATAATACAATTAGGACATTGCATACAAAAAATGAGAATTTCTAATGCTTTTGATCGGTCAACCTACAAATTTACAGTCTCAACGCGCTTAAGTAAAACCGAAAACACCAAACGATAGCGCGATGTAAAAATGCATACCGCCATCTAGCGAGCCTCCTGGAACCTCCATTCTCCCGAATTGGGCCTCTGGTACCTACCCTTACTCACGCAGCGAAACACAGCACAGTGCTGCTTCACGCCGTTCTTCTGTGAGGCCGACGACTCAGAGAAAACCGGAAAGTGTTCTACTGCTATCGGATTTTTTTTATAGTTAGCTATAATAATAATAATAATTCTCACAACATCTCATACGTTGACCTGATTCCGTACTAAGTAGCTTAAGCACTTGTGTTACAGATAACAGATTTCCTACATCAGACTCAATGTGCAACATTCCATTATAAAATTAGGACATTGCATACAAAAATTGATATTTTCAAATGTTTTTGATCGGTCGATCTACAAAATTACAGTCTCACCGCGCTTAAGTAAAACCGAAAACACCAAACGATAGCGCGATGTAAAAATGCACACCGCCATCTAGCGAGCTGGGTAATAACTACAAATAGCACTGTTTAGATAGCAAGATACCACAAAGTAGGGTACGTGCACATCGACGGTGCTGCCAACTGGTGCCGTCCATTTGAACTTAATTTGCCCTGTTGTCCTATTTACTATACGTTTAGAGCTATAAAAAAAGGTAACAAGGTAACAATGTCAGAATTTTTGAAAAAATAAAATGTTAAAACCTTCCTGTGACGTCATCACTCGGCAAGAAAAGAAAAGAAAAGAAAGAAAGGACATACAGCGTGTGTATTTTATACGGGCGAATAATTAATCCAGCTATAATATCTGATCCTACGAATCGTATAAGATAATCATTTCATTAAATTTTGTGGTTAATTAGGTGTAATGATTTTTCTAAAGTGCAACCCAGCAGCAATGTATGCCGTCCAACTTTGTTTGACATGACAAGTGACATGAGTGTCATGACACTCGTATGACGTTTAGATACTTATGTCTACGTTAATTGATGTTATTAACGTTAACTACCAGTGGATGCAATACATTGCGTGCTCAATTATTTTGTATGAAAAAAAAAGTACCTTATTTCCTAAAGAAATGTATGTAAACAGGTTCCCTAGGTCCGATAGTAATCGCCATTAAAACATTCGCCCGTATCAAATAAACACGCTGTATAGCACCGACATCACAAAACGTTGACATTTAGGACTACGTCACTTCCGGCATATTAATTAGTAATTTTGGAAATAATATAAACACACATTTAATGATAACTAAAAAAATGGATCAACTTTTTTCTCTTTCTTTATTAGAAAAGCGTATAAAAATGCAAATATATATTTTTTGTCGTATTGTCCATTGTTTCTAACACCTCTCAAAAGTGTAATGATTTTCTACGGGCCCACCCGCTGACTGAAAATGGCTTCTTAGACAATTTTTTCTAAGGAAAATGGCCAGAAACGCTGGGTCTAAAAATAAATAAATAAATATTTTACAACATCACATACTCCGAGATAGGTAGCTCAAGCACCTGTGTTACGGATATCAGAATCAACAATGGGATTATAAATATATATGTACATATAATACTTTTTTTTTGTAAATACATACTTATAATACATAAATAACACCCAGACCAATACAAACTAATGCGTCTAAAAATGTTGGTGTATGTAAATTACTAGGTACTTGATGTTGACATGATCTGGCACCTGATGCTGTTTCAGCGTTTTATATAATACTAGACTGCGCCCGCAGTTTTAGTCTTTATTACAAAAGTCTTCATTCAAACTTCAAACCCGTGCAACTACCCCTTCGGGGTTGAAAGTTCAACAGTCACTTTTCTATACAAAAGCCGTGCCCTAACATCGAATTTAAATTTCTTAAATTATTGATTAGCAAACCCCCATACTGAATTTAACACTCCCTTCACCCCTACAAAGGGTGATTTTCCACAAGCGTTGAAGTGAATTTTCTCTTATTTCAAACTATACGTATATAATTTTCACTATAGTAACATCAAAGATGACAGATTTCAAACCCCCTTTTTCCAAAAATGTTAAAACAAACTTCTTCTTAGTTTAATATAAGGAGAACAAGCGAAATTCAAGATTTTTACTTTAAAATGGCAAAAACCCTATATTGCATAGTTGATATTTTATAGCAATCTTTTGCGATTTATTCTTAAGTAAATAACACACTTAAAAATTTCATCTCGTGTTCAGGCGGGACTCGAACCCACACCTTCCACAATCCGGGTGAATGTACTACCAATTATACCACTGAACGCGTTACTAAGTCGACGAAATTTGTAAGTGCTTGATTCGACATGAGCTGTCGATAGTCTCATCAATATTGTAGGTATATTTACAATATCCAGTGGAAATATTATTACAAATATTTGACCACCAGTTAAGATGAGACTGCTAAATCAATAGTTGATATTTTATAGCAATCTTTTGCGATTTATTCTTAAGTAAATAACACACTTAAAAATTTCATCTCGTGTTCAGGCGGGACTCGAACCCACACCTTCCACAATCCGGGTGAATGTACTACCAATTATACCACTGAACGCGTTACTAAGTCGACGAAATTTGTAAGTGCTTGATTCGACATGAGCTGTCGATAGTCTCATCAATATTGTAGGTATATTTACAATATCCAGTGGAAATATTATTACAAATATTTGACCACCAGTTAAGATGAGACTGCTAAATCAATAGTTGATATTTTATAGCAATCTTTTGCGATTTATTCTTAAGCAAATAACACACTTAAAAATTTCATCTCGTGTTCAGGCGTGTTCGTGTTCGTGTGTGGATAAAATATCAACTATTGATTTAGCAGTCTCATCTTAACTGGTGGTCAAATATTTGTAATAATATTTCCACTGGATATTGTAAATATACCTACAATATTGATGAGACTATCGACAGCTCATGTCGAATCAAGCACTTACAAATTTCGTCGACTTAGTAACGCGTTCAGTGGTATAATTGGTAGTACATTCACCCGGATTGTGGAAGGTGTGGGTTCGAGTCCCGCCTGAACATGAGATGAAATTTTTAAGTGTGTTATTTACCCTATATTGCATTTTACCCAATGTGCCCTACCCGTCGCCTTAAAGCACAGTTAATTATGGGGTAGTAGCATTAATAGTTACTTTGCAAATTAAAAAAAATGCTAGTATGGAAAACACAACGTCTAAAGAAAATCGCCATTCAAAACGGCAATTTCATACTTTAACATTATGTTGACCAAAGAGAATGTAACCAATGCGCGATGTTAGCAGATACACCCATTTATAAGATTTTAAACTTTCGCGTTGCATTATACAAATAATTAATTTAGGTACACAAAGATTCACAAGCCGGGCGTAGCAGACGGCACCGTGCACCTCTGTGACCACGGCCGTTGCAACGCGGTCGAAACGTCCCGTAGGAAAGTACTAACCAGCTGAACCACGACCACGGCAATATGGCATAATAATTTCGGCAGAGACAGTTTTCTTGTTTCGTACTTTTTAGTCGGGTTTTAGTTATTAAACTCTGTTTTTATTTAACATATTTTTAGTAATGTAAATAAAATTACATATTTAAAATGTGCTTTTTTTAATTCCTTACTCTAAGTCCCCTAGAGGGCGCTGTAGTCAATTTAACGTGACGTCATGTATTCTATAACCAGAAGACAATCAAGACGCTTCTAACGATACCTCATTTGTTCAAATATGACAACTAATTTAGAAGTTATGAGGGAACAGATGAACAACCATACAACATGTGCGGATAAAGAACGGGATCAGAAATGGCGCACACTATTTGCGTCTATACTCGCACCCCATGAGTGCGAGTATAGACGAAAAGCCCATTCTTTATCCGCACAGGTTTTACCTACATACATACAAGTCACAAAATCATAACCCTCCTTTTTGCTTCGCCGTAGTCGGGTAACTAACCGCGTTTTGTCATTTAGTTAAGTGCGTCCGGTCACTCCTCAACACTAGCCAAAGCATGATGTATGTATAGAGTTGTATGTAGGAAAGTAAACATACCGCAGAGCTGAAACCGGGTCATGAAACATCAGAGCCAAGTGCGCGATCTGTGAACCAGAATACATCGTCCCAATCTAAATTACTCTGGTAAACAAACTTTATTAAGGCGATGGTAGCTCAGTGGATGGATAAGCACCTTTCATACCGGGGTCATGGTTCGAATCCGAGCACCTCTGGATTTTTAAAATCTGTGTGTGTACAAGTTCAACAGTCACCGCTCAACAAAAGCAAAACAAATGCACTAAAAATTAGGGTAAGTACATTTTAGTCTCAACATTGCTCAACAGATGGCGCTGTGCAAAATTGAATCGCACAAGCGTTTCGTTTTTTTTCACATACATATACCCTGTGAACGCTTAATCACCATAGAACCATAGCTGAACACCTCGATATATGGTCTATTTATGAATCAAATCTTTATCCCTGAAATATTTGTCATCTTGCTATAGGGTTGTATAGTGTGCGTATTTCTATCATTAGCTCAGTAGCCGTGTGGAAATCAATAAGTTTCGAAAACTCACTCGGCTAATGTTGATTTATTAACATTAGCCGAGTATAAAGTAAAGTAAAGAGCAGTGTTGCCAACCCGAATTTTAGAAAATTAGTAGATCATGTGCCAAAAGTTGGTAGAAGTTGGTAGAATTTAAAATGCAAAATTGGTAGATCTACCACCTCAATTTAAAAGATTTTTTAGGAAAAAAATGCATAAACTGTTCTTTAAATGTTTATTTTTTAAAATTATACATATTTTTATTGAACAATTTTAAATGTTCAGCGCTAGGCTGCCCGTCCGTTGCTATGAATCTTTTAGTACGCAACAATCCCTCTAGAGTCTCCGTGCAAATTCAGTTTCTCTGGCAGGTTTTCATATTATTAATTTGACTTGACCGTTATTCGAAGCTTACTTATTTGAGATAGGCAACACTGTTCCCGCCAATATCTTTTGTCGCTTTCTATCTTATACGTCTATCTCTTTCACACCCCACCACCTGGCAGCGCCGAGCCGAGCTTTGATTTGCCCGGCTCTGCGATTCCTACTCATTGGCTTTTTAGTTCCCGCCAAGTGGAGAACATTTCTTGTGAGAAAACCTAGTGTAATTTATTGTGAAATATTTGCTTGTAAAGGATTACTTACAAGTTTCACGTAAGTTTATGATAATTCTACCTATCCAACAAAATAGGAAAAAGTTCTTGCTCGTTATAACTATTTTCTATATAAGATCTACCCTCTTTTTGTTTTTTATTTGGTTGCATATTTTTTGGATACTGGATAAAATCTATCGTTTATTTTTAGTATGAGTGAAAATAATTCGAACATAGACGCAGCCGGTGTTGAGCAACCAAGACCGGAATGCTCAAAAAGTACTCGCAAGCGGCGACGTGCCGCTTCGTCAAGTTCATCCTCGAGTAGCAGTAGCAGTGATAGTAGCTCTTCATCTGCTGATTCGAATTCATCACAGGGCAAGTCTCGGTCTAGAAAAAAATCGAGGGGGAAAAGAAATCGTCGTTCAAAGCAACGCAAAAACTCGAAATTAATCCAGGAGATACGTGATCTAAAAAATCAGTTATTATCAGGGAATAATAATTTTTACAATAATAACGACAACGATGCCCCATCTATTTACTCAGACGTTAGTCGAAATCTATATGAGAGTTTAGGTCAATCTCCAGAACCGGCGGAAAAAGCTACCTTTTCATTAGGTTTAGAAACCAGAATAAAAGAACCTACCGTCCCTAAAACGTCCGACCGATACTTAAAAATTTTTGAGAGTATTCAACACCTGAATTCGTGTGAGTGGAACGATATCAGATTTGCAGAAGCACAAAAATCTTACAATTTTAACCCCGGTTTTATAGACCTAGAGTTAAACGAAGAAGTTAAAAAATATGACGGACCGCGCCACTTAGTAGCTGCTGACAGAACATTCGCTGCGCTGACAATGTGTGCACTAAAACAAAGAGATGCCTTGCAAGAGGCCCTGAGAGATCTCCTACAATGGGCGGATGACCCCACCCACGTGCTTAATTCTGAAACGCTTAGCGCCCAGATTTCTAGTATTTTTTCTTCAGGTGAGTTTACACAAACGTCTACTGACCTACTACAAATTATTTGTGGGCATCGAGCCGAAACTATTGAAATGCGGCGCAATTTTATTACTAAATTTGTGAAGGAACCGTTGGTTAAATCAAGTCTCAAAAAAATCCCACCTAGTGCAACTCACCTGTTTGAGGCGGAGAAGTTTACCACGGCTTTAGAAAAAGCGGGCGGAGTGATCAAATGCTTTTGGCCTCTTAAAAGCAGCAGTACAACTTCACGAACAGTACCAAATAAATCTGTTAACAGACCGCAAGGTTTTCCGAAACAACCACAAAACTACTCTGGTAGCTCAGTGAACTATCCAAATTACCAACCCCAGCACATGTACCCGCAAGGGCCCTTGAATGCACCCCCGCAAGGAGGTTTTTACATGCCACAAGGCATCGTCAACACAGCCCCGCAAGGGTGCTTTGCAAGCAATTGCAATGTCCTTCCGCAAGGAATAGCACAACATAGCCTTAGCAGTAATGCTCCGGTCACACGAACCTTTCGAGCACAACCGACTCGACCACCTGTTAGACACATTAATCACCCCAAAGGAGGACGAAATCGAGCACCTTCACCAAATGATAACCGAAGGGATACTAGAAGGCGAAGATATTGACTACAAGGACTTTCATGCGGGTCGTCTAGCTCTTTTTGCAGAAAAATGGAAGCAGTTGGGTGCCCCCCAGTACATCTTAAAGATAATAGCCGGGTACCGGATTCCTTTTTATCGAAAACCACCCCTTATACATCCCAAAGCTTTTCAAACGAACAGCAATGTATCAATACCAGTATCTGAGGAAATGACAATAATTATAGAGCAAATGAAAAATCAAGGGATACTGGAGCCAGTTACAGTTCCATCCCCGAGCTTCCTCTCTTCAATTTTTCTGGTACCAAAGAGCGACGGCGGTTTTCGTCCGATATTCAATTTAAAATCCTTAAATCATTACATACTAACAGAAAAATTTCAACTACTAAATTTACAAAAAATACCAAATTTTCTTCAACCACGAGATTGGCTATGCAAAATAGATTTATCTCAAGCGTATTTTCATTTGCCGATGGCCCAGAGCCACAGACGGTTCCTGCGCCTCCAGTACTGCAAAGAACTGTTGGAAATAACCTGTTTACCGTTTGGTCTCAGTACGGCGCCAAAAACTTTCGCCTCACTAACAAATTGGGTAGCAGAGATTCTGCGCCGAAAGAATATACGAATAGTTGTCTATCTAGACGATTTTCTCCTGGCTCATCAGGACAAAAACATACTCAGAGACCACGTGAGCATTACAATTCAAACCCTAGAGCTTTTAGGATGGATTGTAAATTACAACAAATCCATCCTTGTTCCATCACAAAGCCTAATTTACCTAGGGATTCAGTGGAACCCTTGGACAAATCAAAAATATCTTCCGGAAGCGAAAAGGCTGACAGTGAAAGCAAAGTTGTTACAAATGCTGGTCAAAGATTACACAAACTTAAAAGAGCTACAAAGTATTGTAGGCCTTCTGAACTTTGCCAGCTTTGTAGTGCCGAGAGGTCGTCTCAATTATCGAGCTCTTTTAGACCTACTGAACCAAACCGTTTTGGGAATTCAAAGGACAGCACATGTTTCCATTCCCCAGACAGCGAGAGACAATCTGTTATGGTGGATAGAGAATTACACTCAGGCATCTTTCATACACGAAGCTCCTCCGTCCCACTTTCTAACAACCGATGCGTCCGACGTAGCGTGGGGAGCTCGGTTAAACAACATGTCACTGATGGGTTTCTGGTCAAAAGAAGAGACAGATCTCCATTGCAACCGGAAAGAAATGTTGGCCATAAAAAAGGTTTTAGAAGGTCATTGTCAGCTCCTGGCCAACAGCACAACATTAATTCAAAGCGACAACAGATCTGTTATTGCATATCTTCGACACGAAGGTGGGACCAGATCACGGGCGCTAATGGATCTAACGTTACAGGTTTTTCGAATATTAGACCAATACAGAATCAATGTGAAGATATTTCACATTCCAGGAATATACAATTCCGATGCCGATCATCTTTCGAGGCTGCGGACAAACCCGGAATGGCACCTTCTCCCCCATTGCACGGAAAAAGTATTTGCGAAGTGGGGCGTACCGATGATAGATCTGTTTGCCTCCAAAAATGCACACGTTGTGTCGAATTATGTGTCCATGGACCTGACCGACGATCAAGTGCTTTTTCACGACGCCTTCTCAAGGACTTGGAACTTCCCGTTAGCATGGGTCTTCCCACCGCCGTTTCTAATTCCACGTGTGTTGAGTCACCTAAACCAAGCTCAAGGAATTTATCTGCTGGTAGTCCCACGCTGGGAGAAAGTATTTTGGAGGGCAGATGTAAAAACCCGAGCATTAGATTCCCCGTTCACTCTCCACCATCTAGACCGAGCTCTAGTAGATATATCGACAGGGCTACCTCCCCCATCAGTTCACGAGATGACAATAGAGGTCTGGAAATGTGGGGGTGGTCACAACATCTAACTGGATGGAATCAAGATCAATTAGATTTGCTCGAGACTGCATGGCGCCCATCCACCCGAAAAACATACACTTCCATTTGGAAGAAATGGGAAATATGGGCCAAAGATCACCATATTGATCCGACGCGCCCTGGTGGAGCAGACCTTGCAAGGTATTTGTCTGATCTGCATTTAGTTCAGAAACTATCTTATAATTCTATTTTGTTACATAAAGCTGTAGTTTCCACACTATGTAATCCAAATGCGTCCGGACAGTTGAGTTCCCATTCACTAGTAAAACATGTTCTTAAGTCCATAGGGTTGAAAAAACCGATTTCACATAAACCACCCATATGGAACATTGACACTTTAATTAACTACTTACAAAAGTACAAAGTTAACCCTTTAAATGTTTTTGAAGTTCAAAGGCACTTAGCGGCCTTGCTGCTTTTGTGTTCTGGAAGAAGAATTCATGATTTGACCTTACTCGATATTGACACTAATCATTGTATTTTTTCAGATAGCTCCGTTATTTTCTGGCCCATTTTTGGATCCAAGACTGATTCAATCGATTACAGACAGTCTGGCTGGAAATTGTTATCGAATGAAGATAACACAAAGCTCAATCCAGTTTTTTGGATAAAGCAAGCAATCTTTTTGTTAAAGGATTATAGAACTGCAGCTAAATGCAGCTCTCTATTTATGTATACGAAAGGTGCTCCAAAACCTGCTTCAAGAGCAATAATTGCAGGCTGGTTCAAAACTTTACTTAGAGATGCCGGAATATCAGCAACACCAGGAAGCATACGTTCTGCTGTTGCATCTAAAAATTGGTTAGATGATTATCCTTTAGAAGATATTTTATTAAGAGGAAATTGGCGATCGCATAACACTTTTGCAAAATTTTATAGAAAGCAAGTTATGTTTACGTCTTCGAGATCACAAATCACTACATTATTCAATCCTGTAAATTGAAATTAAATATTTTTTGTTATTTTTCTCAATATACGTACATGTATTTTGTTTTTGGGATGCTTAATAAAATAAGAAATAAATATCAGCAGTAAAAATACTTTATTTTCAAGTACCTATTAGACATTGGTTTAATTTATTTTACAACATTATCTTCCACCACCACCAGGCGATAACAAACAGTATCTCAAATAAGTAAGCTTCGAATAACGGTCAAGTCAAATTAATAGGAGCGTTTTACCTACCAATAAAACGCTTATTAATTTACTTACCTTATTCGAAGCTTACACTTTAATTCTGCCTGGTGTGACGCAATAAGTAGGAATCGCAGAGCCGGGCAAATCAAAGCTCGGCTCGGCGCTGCCAGGTGGTGGGGTGTGAAAGAGATAGACGTATAAGATAGAAAGCGACAAAAGATATTGGCGGGAACAGTGTTGCCTATCTCAAATAAGTAAGCTTCGAATAAGGTAAGTAAATTAATAAGCTTTTTATTGGTAGGTAAAACGCTCCTATTAATTGCAGAAAACAATCTCTCTACATTGGCGCTACTATGTGGAAGTGCGAGTAATTTTCTGATGAATTCGCATAGCAAGGGAAACATTGGAGACTGGTCTCCTTTTTTAATGGATGAAACATGCTTCCAAAATTCTTCAGGTGTAGGATCCACATTTTTTTCTGTGAAATTAAATGGCATGTTTCGTAATAATCTCCACTCTCGGTCCAATTCGGTAATATTTTCTGGGCATAGTCCTGAAAATAAAAATGTAATGTAAATAAAAAAAGTACCTATTCTAGGGTAAACCACATCAATAATTCATTGTTTAACTTGCCTGGAAACTGAACCCCTGCATGAGCAATAGTTGTGACTGCATGTTTTTCAATGATATGCTTAGGGTTCATAAATTTGAGACATTTTAATCTTTGCTTTTCATTAAAACAAAAACGCTGTTTTATTTGTTTTATACTCTCCATATAAAATAGAATGCATTTTTCTTTAAACTGTACTATTTCCATTTCATTAATTCTAGCCACAAAGTCTTGATTTAATAACAGGGAAATAACATTGCCACCAAGATATATTTCTTCAATTGGTACATGGTTATGCTTATTTTCATATTCTAAATTCAAAATTTTGTTCTCTAAATCCAAGTTAAGATCCTTGCTACTGTGTTTTTCACCTTCAGTCAGCTGCAGTAATTCTGGTTTAATAAAACATTCCAAGATAGTTTTGTATATTGTAAAAATCCGTTCATATAATAAATAAAGTTTAGGACTTTCTGATTGCATTTCTTTATTAATATCATGGAAATAGGGCAACACATAATCCAAAAAATTCAAATATAACTCTGTTGAAGGATCCATGGACTTCACATGGATAGACTGAGCTGCAAGTAGTCTGTCATTCAAAACAGCATTTTGGAAGTATAACTTTAAAGCTGGAAGCTGTTCTAAAAGCCGTTTGACCACAGGAAGTAGAGACAGCCATCTTGTTTGAGCAGGATGTAGAACTTTGTGGGGTTTTATATCCAGAAAAGACTGGAATTGTTGATAGTCACCCAGACGTTTTGGGCTATTTTGGATATAACTGTATACATCTCTTGCAAAATCCTCTACACCTCTCGGAAGAGTTTTGCAGGCATAAGAAGCACATAAATGAAATGAGTGGCAAATGCACTTCATCATAAATAAATGAGGGATCTCATTTGCAAATAGAGTGGACAATGAATGGTGTGAACCAAACATAGTATTTGCACCATCTGCTGCAAACCCAATCATGTTCTCTCTGTAAGGAATATTTTCTTTATCAAAATATTCTTTGCATGCATTGTGTAATGCTGTGGCAGTACCGTCTATAACTGGTATTAAACATAAAAACTGGTCTTCTACATTGAAATCTACTGCTGTTCTGGTAATGAGTGCCAAATGTTTTGTTGTTGATTTGTCTGTGCTTTCATCAAGAATCAAAGAAAATTTTTCAGTTTGTAAAGTTTGAACTAATTTGGTGTGAGATAATTTTCCTGTAACATTGGTGACAATGGCTTGTGCCTTAGTTTTTTCGAATGTAATTTCTTTGGCTATTTCACAATCTGAGCAAACATTTACAATAAGTTTCTTTAAGTCACCTGAAAAATAATATTATTTGAATACCTATAGTATTTAATGTCTTAAAATTATTTTTTGTGAATCAAATACAACAAAACATAGTCTACATTTATTAAATAATGAATTTGTAGACCAAGTCACAAGCATACTAACCAGCAATGTTAAAAGGCAAATTATTTTTTGCCAAAAAACAAGCCATTCTTATTTCTCCAAATTTGATGTTATCCTCTAATGACTTTTTTGAGTGAGTTTGCCCAAACTGGGTGATTGATAGTTGACTTGCCAAACCTGAAAATAAGCAGTTACTTTTTAAAAGATTAATCTTTTATAAGTATATTTAAAAAATAGATAAAACATGCACAATCATAGGCAATCAATGATAAATTTTTAGTAATATTATTAGCAAAATTTTTATTATTCTATATTAAACTGAGCATAAATCCACCGAATAAGTCACCTTTCACACATGCTACATGCTTTAAACTATTTGCATGTTTATTTAGAATAAATCTTCCACCAGCACACTTAAGATCACACCTACATGATTTACAATAAAAATATTCTTCTCCCTTGGTACTTTCTTGAAGCCAACTAGCAAATTCCTTGTCTTTCTCCCATAATTTGGAATACTTTTGTTCATAGTGCCTTTTTCTAGCTTTTCGTGGCGGAGTTCCTAACCTGGAACTCTGTACTTCGCTTTCGCTGCTGTCAGCATCCATTGTACAAATAAATGTACGCAACACCGAAAATACAGCAATCAGCACCGTTATTTAGTTTTAACAACACAACAAGTCAAGAACCTAATATAGGAGCAGATTTACCATTAATACCGCAACAAACCAACAAAGTTTATTATTGACAATGACAGATGATAATGGGCGCGAAAGTCCATTTTACGAAAAACGAGCGGCGCCACTTGTGATACAAATAGGCTTTCTATCTCTTTCCCATTCATTACGTAGACTGCCATGTCATTTTAGTTCATCAAAAATCCGGGGGACTCTTTTCGTGAAAAGGACTATACGATATGGCGCGAACGGCCAGCAGTTGCTGTCTTTTGTTTATGGTCTTGAGTCTGGACGTATGACGTATCGTCGCATGACTCACGCAACATTTAATTATTTCAATGTGGTGAAATGTCAAAAATAGGTAGATTTTAGGTATCGGGTGGTAGATAGGTAGATTGAAGTGAAAATTGGTAGATCTACCGAAAAGTTGGTAGACATGGCATCACTGGTAAAGAGTAGACTGTAAAGTCTATCATGGTTCATGAATGGAACTAGAAAACGCACGCTTTAAGGTGACGGGTAGGCTACACTAGCGACGCCAATCGATTTTAATTGTTAGCTACTAAACCGGATCTATTTTAAACAATTTCGGGATTACAACCTCTCGGTAAACACTTCATCATCATCATCATCATCAGCCCATTTAAGTCCCCACTGCTGGGGCACGGGCCTCCCTCAATCACATGAGGGGTAATTGCCATACTCACCACGCTTGGCAGACGGGTTGGCGAGGGTTTTAATATAAATGCAGAGTTTTCCTTCTCTGGGTGCTGAATGATCATGCCAGCAGCTTTACCTTAGTCGGCTTTTACGACACCTCGGTAAGAGTGAGGGTGGCCTATTCTACTCTGCCGGGGACCACGCGGCACACTTATACTATTTATTAAATAACCATGCACAAATGTTGGGTCCGTTTATGTACGCGAAAAATTGATTCAAGCCAAAAGTGGACTTACGCCCATGAACATAATAGGCGAAATCAGAGAGATTCCGAAGAAAAGAGCGTAGGTACTCGTTTTTAAAAAGGGCAGCGCACTTCTGACTGCTTTGACGTTGCGGGTATCCATAAAGACAAAGATAAAGGAATCATTTATTCGACACTTAACATGGACATTTACAGAGGAAATATCTTAAATGCTAAGTGCCAAAACGTTCCCTTTTTGGCACCGGGTAATGCCGCCAGCCAATGGGCCGACGCCTGTCCTCCTGCTGGGGAGTAGGATGGTTATGTCGGGCACCGTAACCCTCTCTCCCCCGGGCGGTGCCCGCCTACACTGTGGGCCAGGCGGTTCCTCCCCCAGCTTGGCCGGAAGAGCGGGTAGGAACAGTCGGGAAAACGGAGCCGTCCCTGCGACTGCGGTTGGAGCCTGTGCAATGCCGGCGCTTGTGTCCCTACACCACGCGCTAGCGAGCTCTCTCTGCGGAGAGAAGAGAGACGCGCATCTCTTTGGCGTCTCCTCCCCCTCTTTGCCCTTCGGAGGCTGAAACGGTCTCTACTCAGCATTTAGCAATTGCCTGCGCCATAGCGCGGTAGAGAACGAATCGCATATGTACTTATTTATTATTAACTTATTTTTATTGCGCTTCGGCGGTAGTCACCTACAATTAGGTGATGCGATGCGATTAGTGCTCATCTACAACCTATATCAATAAAAAAATACGTTGCCGACATTTCAAAAAGGAGTACGCATTTTAAGATAACGGGTAGGGCACACTAGCGGCGCCAATCGATTTTAAGGTTTAGCTACTAAACCGGATGTGTTTTAAACAATTTCGTTGTTACAACCTCTGGGCAAACAAACACTTATACTATTTATTAAATAACCACGCACAAATGTTGGGTCCGTTTTTGTTCGCCAAAAATCAATTCACGCCAAAAGTGGCCGCTTTTGGCGTGAATTAATTTTTCGCGTACGCGTTGAAACGTCGAAACACCCCGCCGAAACGTCGAGCAAAATATGTGAGTACCTACACAATGTTGTGTCACATAATAAATATCGTGTTAATTCCCGTCTTGATAAATTATAATTATAATGCAACGCGAAAATCTAAAAAAATATTTATCAAATCGCTACGAGTATGCATTTCTCTTGAAGGTAAATTCGTTTACCCAAAACTCATAAAAAATAACCTACTTACTTAAGTACCGGTTTGTTTACATACTTTCGTTGATTGATTGGAACTGAGGAAGATAAGGCGCCAAGGCTGTAACGGTCGACTTCATTAATTGGAGACAAAAGAAAACTATTTACCGATGGTCGGGGAAGAGGAAAAAATGTCATCAACACTTTTTGCCACCCTTGACTTTTTGTTTGAACAGTTAATAGGCACGAAAAAAAACGGCAAAAAAGATCAGCTGATTACTAGATGACATTGTTTACTTCTAGATAGAGATGGTAAAATTTAGTGGTTGCTAAGCAAACCTCTGGTTGTGTTAAACTAGACTGCGGCCGCGGCGTTACTTACGCAGTTTTAGTCTTCATTCCAAAAGTCTTCATTCAAATTTCAAACCGACGAAACTGGAGTAGTTTAGGGTTTGAAAGTTCAAAAGTCACGTTTTTATTCAAAACCGGTGCCCAAACATCGATTTTAAGACTCTAACTTTTAATCTGTCTAATCCCCCATACTGCATATCATCCCCTAATTTACTCCCTCAAAGGGTGATTTTCCAAAAACGTTTAAGCTAATTACTTTTTATTTTAATTTTTTTTATTATTTTTATTATACGTATACATACAATTTTTCACTTTTCTAACATCAAAGATGACTTTCATACAAACTTTTAACCCCCTTTTTACCCCCTTAAGGGTTGAATTTTCCCAAGTATCAGCTTCTTCCTCTAGACCGTATCCAGCGAAAGGGTATTTGACTAAGCTCGAGATTTTACAAAATATAAATATTTTATCAAAATATAAATATGTGCCAATAGCAAAAATTCTCAAATAAAAACATAACGTCTAGCCGGTTTTATGGTCATTCAATGATTCATGGGCAAGTCCATTTTAAAAGTATGAAATTATTAAAAAATAATTCTGTGCGTCCTGTGAAAAGTGGTACAAGTCGTCGTAGCAAGAAGACAAAAAATCCTCTATTATTCTGTCTGATCAGACGGAAAAACGGAGGATTTTTTTGCATGTCTGATCAGACAGAAAAATTGAGGTATTTTTTTGATG
This sequence comes from Marasmia exigua, assembly GCA_019059595.1. Classification (NCBI taxonomy): domain Eukaryota; kingdom Metazoa; phylum Arthropoda; class Insecta; order Lepidoptera; family Crambidae; genus Marasmia; species Marasmia exigua. The sequence goes on along the minus strand of CM032483.1, from coordinate 13,847,309 downwards.
AAGTAGCAAGAAGAAAATCAAATTCGATATAAGTCGACTTGTACCACTTTTCACAGGACGCACATAATTATACCATTGAATAACCCATACAATTTGCACCAACTATTACAATAGAACCAATGACATAAACGAAACATTTGATATAGGTACCATACCAAATACTGAGGTGTGACGTCACATCTTAGTAGCTATTTGTATGAAGCGTTTTGGTTTGCCCAAAATAATGTGATTTTAAAGTTGTGATATCTCATGTAGTTTAAATGAGAATCAAGTAATTCTTTCAACGATGTTTCTATCATTGAGGGGTCTTTTGATTACAAAAAAAAAATTCCGAAAACCGTATTATCGACGACCAGGCTCTCTCCGACACGCTTGATCCTTTGTCTTTGCATAGAGATGTAGCATCGCTATATGTCTTCTAACGGGGATGTTCTTATATCTACAATGGGGAATGTTCCGAGGAGCTGTTCAACCTTATTCCAGCTACAAATTTTCATCATCGTACATCACGCCAGAACTCCAAATTTCACCCACATCACTTGGATGGATTTTATTCCACTACAATGCGCTTCTCACGCCACTTCCTACCGCGTGTAGTAAAACTATGCTGTTATGTACCAACGATGGTGTTTCCGAGACCTAGCGCCATCTATAGGTATAAAGTGGAACTAATCTCGAATTTTATGATTTATATTGTTTTACTTATTTAATAAAGTATTTTTATGTGAAAGGTGGCAGATAACTACATGATGAACATGATGACTCTGTCAAGAGCGTAAAGATTGAGAAGAGGTGGCAGACGAGCAGACGGATAATGGTAGGCGATTTCCGCCGCCGCCGGTACACGCAACACCACTAGAGCCACATGTTAGCTGCCAACATTTAAACTCTCGTTCCTCCCGGCCTAGGTTGCCTTCACTCACTAGCTGAAACTCACTTACTCATAACCTCATGGGTTGCGCAAGTTTAGAATAAAGTTAATACTCCTTCATTCTTGACGACCCGTTTGGATCAGTCGTAGTGAACGCTTCCCTCTCGTCCAAGGGTTCGAACCCCGCACGGTACAAACATTTGCATGAATGAACCTGTCTGTTTGTAGTTTGGTCTGGGTGTTTTCTATGTATTATAAGTATGAGTTTACAAAAGAAAAGTATTAAATGTATATACTTGTAATTTCGCTATTGGTTATGATATCCGCAACACTTCCGTGCTTGTGCTACGTATCTCGGAGTCAGATCAATGTATGTGATGTTGTGAAATATACATATTTATTATTTATATTCTAGAAAAGAAAGAAAAGAAAACTATTTCGAGCAAATTCTACCTTATTATCTAGAACGTATCCTCTTACACTGGCTAACAATATATTACATCTTAATCCATACTTCCATAACTTTTAAATGGATTAAAAAAGGGAACTGTCAAATACAAGACCGCTATTATTTTCTTGTGTAAAAAGTGCGTAATATTCTAGAGGATTGAAAGCAGTGGTATTTTATTACTTTTATAAGATTGGCAAGGGGAAGACTCCTCTGTTATGAAAAAGTGACATAATTTTAGAGAGAAAACTTTACAATCTACTTAACTCTTACATGATTGTAATGGTACTTTACGTAACACAAGCATAATAATTACCAAATCATAACGAAAAACTTAGTGATGTCCACGGATAATAATAGCTTTTATTTCATACATATGACAATATCGCTTTGGCCACTTTTTCGAGTCAAAAGCGATATTTTCATATGTATGAAAATATCGTTTTGGCCACGTTTTCGAGTTGACTTGTAAGTTTGAAGTTTTCTTTTTGTATTTTTTTTATTTTAAGTTTTCATAATATAAGCTTGTTAAAAAAAAAGAAATAAAAGCTATTATTATCCGTGGACATCACTAAGTTTTTCGTTATGATTTGGTAATTATATGATTTGGTAAATATTATCATGTATGTACATGATAATATTTTTACAGCTTCACCAAGCAAAAAGTATTTCACTGTAGAAATTAAATCAATCAAGGTCAAATGGAATTAAAAGATCCAGTGAACTTGTGGAAGCAGAAAGGACACATCATGGCTTACTTCAAACCCACTGAAGAACCAAAACCTAAAAATTTTCTTTGCGAGCAATGAATAAATATGTTCATAAATTAGGATCCAGAGTTATTTATGTCACTTAAAACAATTAAATTGAAACCATCTCGGATTTTTGTCACGTATATACGTTGAATGGGCGTTGACGCCTTGTTGGTCTAGTGGTTTCAGTACTAGGCCGTGTTCTCAGGGTCCTGGGTTCGATTCTCTAGCGAAAAGTATGTTTAGAATTTTTCTAACACAGCCCGGATTCGTGATCACCAATCCGCATTAGGCAAGCGTGTTGATTAAGCCTAATCCCATCATAGTAGCGATAACTTGATTTCTTTGCAGTGCAGTGGAACAGTAAGTATATAGGCTGATACTTTATTTTACGTTGCATGGAACGTAAAAATAATTGGAAATGAGTGTAAATTACGATTTATATAGAAACTAACTTTTGCTCGCGGGTTCGCTCGCGTTTGAAAGAGACAAAAGTGCCAAATACTCTCCATTACTTAACTATCTCTACTTTAAATATCACGTCAATTGCTCCGTTTTGCCGTAAGAGACGGACGAAGTTACTCGACATTGGCAAAATATCTTCGCGTAGAGCTTAGACAATTTGTCTAAGGCGTAGAGATAGATAGATACTCTTTATTGCACAAGATTAGACGTGTGTAACTCTTTACTAAAACGACTCAGTGATCTGACTCAGTCAAATGATACACTGTTCCGAATGACAACGCAATACCTTACGTTGTTACGTTTACGAATTGTTCGCTCCGAATGTATTAGGTATTCGATTCAAATGGATCTCGAGTCCGAGTGAACCGAATGATACAAATGAGCTGAAAGATCGATTAGCCGAATGATCCGAATGAGCTGAATGATCCGAGGGAGCCGAATGAGCGGAATGATCCGATGAGCCGAATGATCCGAATGAGTTGAATGGTCCGAGTGAGCCGAACGATACGAATGAGTGGAATGAATCATGGATCTATCTGAGAGTCGATGTTCCAAATGAAGCGTTTCACTGTTCCGCATCTCTGTACTGTTCCAGATGCAAATGTCACAATCTTTTGAAAGATACACTTTTGCCAGATTTACACAAGATACAACACTTACAACCTAGGTATACAGAGATACAATATACAATTTAGAGACATATAAAAAAAGATGGACAAACACACAGACAGAGTTCAGACTGGGAAGAAGAAATGTGGGAGAGCCACGCTTAGGCATGAATGGGCCGGGTCGACCGGAGTGATACCACTGCCTCACAGAAGACCGGCGAGAAGCAGCGCCTGCGCTGTGTTTCACCGTGTGAGTGAGGTTACCGGAGGCCCAATGGGGGGAAAGGGGAAAAGGTTGGCAGCGCACTTGTGGCTCCACTGGTGTTGCGGGTGTCCATGGGCGGCGTAATTGCTTACCATCAGGTAATCATCAAAAAAGGACTAATTTTGATATCGCAATTTCACAGTGATAGAGCTCGTTTTCTTATAAAAGCCACAGTAACTGAATTTCTAACCCTTAACCTTCAGGTCCAGCCCGAGCCGATTTACGTCATGAGCTGTCGGGAGCACTCCACTGTTGCTGCCCAGCAATACCTACGGCTGGCTCTCCGTAAGGTATTGCGTTGTCAACAACATTATGGAAAAAAATAAACGTAAATAATTTTATTTTTGTCACCAGCCCACCGCCGCCCGGGCGGTAACCATAGAGTACCTACAACCCGTGCGGATAAAGAATCTGATCAGAAATGGCGGCGCATCTATTCACTTCTCGCTCACACACTATTTGCGTCTATACTCACACCCCACGAGTGCGAGTATAGACGCAAATAGTGTGTGAGCGAGAAATGAATAGATGCGCCGCCATTTCTGATCCCATTCTTTATCCGCACAGGTTGTAACTTATACACGGTGTATCTGTGAACATTTACATCCCTCCAAACACGTGTTCTACCAACCATTCTGAACAACATGTGTTCTATGACTTTTGGAAATTCGCATGAAAAAATTTCGACTTTTCATACAAAGTCGGTCACGTGACTTGGTCATTTTCAGTCGTGAAAATATTCGACGAATTTCGAAAAGTCATAGAACAAATCGATGGCTTAGTTCACAATTGTACTAACTACAGATTTGTAAATGTTGCTTGTACTAATATAACAATATTGGGGTATGTTAAAATTAAAGAATCACTGCAATGAATAGACTCATATTGTTTTATATTACCTATATGACTTTGCTTTCGACCTGTCCACTTTCAAACTTTAAAAACTAAAAAATGCTCTCCTGCAAAATTTACAAATCTGTAGTTAGTACAATTGTGAACTAAGCCATCGAAATGTTGTTCAGAATGTTTGGTAGAGCACGTGGTCGTGGTGGTATACAAACTGTATTGAGATCAGTCTCCTAGCCAGTGCCAGCGCCATCTAGAGGAAAACGACGACGAATACTCGACGGCCACCTTCTAGAATCAGTATCAGAAACCATTTATTTGCGTTTATAGTAAAATTCCCAATACCTTCTGGATCTTTAGTTTAATAATTCCCGTTCTTTTTTAAGCCGGAGCCGAGTGGTCGCGGCAGAGTAGAATAGGCCACCCTCACTCTTACCGAGGTGTCGTAAAAGGCGACTAAGGTAAAGCTGCTGGCATGATCATCAGCACCCAGAGAAGGAAAAGTCTGCATTTATATCAAAACCCTCGCCAACCCGTCTGCCAAGCGTGGTGAGTATGGCAATTACCCCTCATGTGATTGAGGGAGGCCCGTGCCCCAGCAGTGGGGACTTAGATGGGCTGATGATGATGATGATGTTCTTTTTTAAAATAACTAATGTGGGCGTAAGCGTCATTGTTTCGGAAACACGCTTTACTAGTCCGATGTAAAAAATGCATAGTGACATCTACCGAAACAATGCTGAACCACCTGCTTGATTGCTTTTATAAGCTCCATCTAAAGGAAAACGCTGAACAATTTTTCACATACTGAGTGCAATGACCTGGCGGTAACATTCCCCTTTTACTTTACGAAATAAGAAATACAAAGTAAACATTGCATTTTGCTCTGTGGTTACCCTTGACCCTTTAAGAAAATGGCGATCTTTGTTCCAACCCCAGCCTGAAGCTTAAAGACTTCCAGGTGCGTGCAATAAAGATGCACTCCCTTCATTTTATTAATTTACGACTGACAATAACCAGAAACATGAACAACTTCAAATTACGTTACTGCAAACTGTCAAAATTGTCCGAATGATATTGAACCATGTTCCTTGGTGATTAAGGCGGGAGTCGGTTGAAGGTGTAGTACAGTTTGTGGTAATCCGAAGTTAACGTATTTACTTGCACGTTTTCAATTGTTGGTCCTTAAACAATAAGTTTTAATGCATACTCGGTTTTGTTCGTGAAATATGTTTGCGGAAAATCTCATGAGTTATTTTTGTTTCTCAGAATGGTATTACCTACCTGACATATTCTTATTCACCAGAGGCACTGTCGATCTGCCTCGATTTTCGTATGCATCGACCCATACTCATTCTGTCAAGAGTACACTAGGCTGCACAGAAATGTAACAATTTTAGTACCATGTCGTATTAGCCAGCTAAATTTTTTTTCTTACATGACTTTTACTTTCTTACATGCAATGTATACCGACCTACACTCGCGAGCAAACAAAGCGATTCATGACCTAATTTACATACAAAAATACTAAATTCCGAGGCCTATAAATATGAAAGTATCTATGCTTTAGTGATAATTTTATTGTAAATTGATTTTAAAAGTGTTCTAATTTCAATTAATTAATTAACAGATTACAAAAACGTGCCAATTTCTTATAAAAAAAAGGATCGGTATTGTGGTTGCTTTTCGCATCCCATAATATTGCACGGAGGAAGACAAATAACTTGCTCAATCTTAATTTTAAGAAAATTGGCCTATTTCTGGAGGCTTGTAAAACGATGAACTAAAAGACGATAATTTTTGACATCGATTCACATTAAAATCATTATTAAGGTGACTGGCAGGGCACACTAGCGACGCCAAGCCATTTTAATTGTTAGCTACTAAACCGGATCTATTTTAAACAATTTCGGGGCTACAACCTCTCAGCAAACACTATTTATCAAATAACCATGCATAAATGTTGGGTCCGTTTTTGTACGCGAAAAATTGATTACCGCTAAAAGCGGCCACTTTTAGCGTGAATAAATTTTTCGCGTACAAATGTTGGGTCCGCATTTATTTAATAAATAGTATAAATGTTTGCTGAGAGGTTGTAACCCCGAAATTGTTTAAAATAGATCCGCTATTTTAAACAAGTTCGGGGTTACAATCTCTCGACAAAAACTTATAATATTTTTTTAAATAACCATGCACAAATGTTGGGTCCGTTTTTGTACGCAAAATTTTTAGTAGCTAAATATAAAATCCTAAATAGTATGCCCTACCCGTCACCTTAAGTATTTTGATCTCTTTTAATATCATAACACCTACTATGTACCGTTATGCAAATAAAGATTCATTCATTCATTCAAGGTTCATTCATTCTTTCATCCCCCTGACGCCAAAGCTGGATCAGCCCTTGCTCATCAAAATCTCATTTGGTTCCTAAATTCGTCGCCACCTTGTCTCCACCTGTCGATCAGTTCAGTGTACCTACCTACTAGTCGACATTGCACTAAGCCAGCCATTAAGTGTTAAGTACTCCACAATTAGTCCGGCCAGTGACTCCGGGATTAGGTCATAAGCTTATCGGAGGTTTAAGATTTAAGACGGTCCAAGGTGGAGTTTAATGAGCTTATTAACAGTAAGTATGGGCCGTGAACTTTGACGATGACTATCTGAATTAATTTTGCTGATACAGACGTTTGTTCAGGGCACATAGCGAGGAGAACAGACGGCCGTTGGGAAAGGTCCTTGAGTGGAAGCCACGTACAGGAAGTCGCAGCCGTGGCAGGCCCCCCACAAAGTGGACCGACGATCTGGTTAAGATCGCGGGAATCCATTGGATGCGGGCGGCACAGGACTGATCTGTGTGGAGAACATTGGGCGAGGCCTATGTCTAGCAGTGGACGTCTATTGGCTGAAATGATGATTCAGACGTTTGAAAAATAGAAAAAAAAACCTGATGACCATCTCCACTTTCACAACACCCAGAAAACTAAATGGTTAAGGCGACGGGGAGCCCTAACTCACGACACAAATCTATTTAAATTGTTAGGTACTAAACCGGATCTATTTTATACAATTTCGGAGCGGGAGTCTCTAAGCAAACATTTATACTATTTATTTAATAATTGTGTACTACTTTTGATCTGTTTTTGCACTCGAAATTTGTATTAACGCCATAAGTGGCCGTTTTTGGAGGTAGTTCAAATCTCTTCTGAAGCTGGTAGTCTCTCTCTGACTCACGCCGAACCACGGCGAAATCACTGTAGTGATATATGCACTTTTTCTGTAAGTATGTGTGTGGTTCAAAGTTTGAGTTACAATCCGGTGCCGAAACAGTAAGCCCAGATGCAAAACAAACGGTACGCGGCCGCGATAAACTCACAGCAGTCACCGCCACTCACAGCCCTGCGCCCATCACCGCTCCGAAATAAATGGAGTTATTGCTGTGACTCACCGCTCACCGATGCCATAACGAAAGCACTGACAGTGAGAACATTTCTTATACGTACAAAGTATGTTCTGTCTAATGGGTTACGAAGATCAGATCAGTCGCTTTAAGTAAGTACAAGATTTTTTATGCTAGAGGCAACAAACGAGCAAGCGAGTCACCTTATGGAAAGTAATCAACGCCGCCCATGAACATCCGCTAAATCAGAGAGATCGCTAATGTGTTGCCGGCCTTTTTAAAAAAGAGTACGCTCTTCTCTTGAAGGTCCCTAAGTCAGGGCCGCCGGGAAATACTCCCGCAGCCAAACCGTTCCACAGAACTGAGGTACATGGTAGAAAGTTCTAGAGCGCACAGTATTAGACCGCCATCCATCGAGATGATGGGGATGGAATGACAATCGATTGCGTGTGGTTTGATGTAAGAATTCAGCTGCAGGGAGTAGATCAAACAATACCTCAGAGCACTCCCCATGTTAGATGCGGTATAGAATGCTGAGGGAAGCTATATCCCGCCGCAGTGCTAGAGGATCAAGTCTACTAGAGAGAGTAAAGTCACCGACAATTCGAGTAGCCCTACGTTGTATGTTGTTGTAGATTTACCAAATTCTGTATTTATGTCCAAGTATACCCGTACTCCAAAGATACTAGACGGGACTCTGCCCGAAATGATTATCATCATCATCATCTTAGCATTAAATCCCAGTTTCGTCGCAGGATAGGCTTGCACGGTCTTACGCATCAATTGTAATGAAATTGTTGGCACGCATGTCATCTTTTACGACGTCAAAGCCTTTTTGGGCCCCTTCTACTGGGACCCAGCGGCGTTGGCATGACCAAAAATAATAACCAAAAAATAGTGGACTATTCTTCATAAATCCATTTTGCATCACTATTTGCTTTACTGTCCTCGAAACGCTGTGCCGCCGCATGTATTTTAAAATAATTTCCGCTGCACTCCGCGGTTTAGTTTGCGTTCGTATATTTTAATGGTGCGATTTCTGCCCTCATTTGATTATGGATACGACGATGCGACTGCGCCACTGGACGGCCAAGGTTGTGTATACCAGTAATACCGAAACATGGAAGGTGAGTTTCAACAGAATATTTGGATAAGAACTCCAGAATATTTATACTTAACGGTCAAGGGGAGTCTACTTGTATCCGAGTACCTCAGGACCGGGTACATTGGCAAAGGGGAAAGGGGGCTTATACTCAGCAGTGGATACTACCAGGCTATCCCCAAAGGCTATAATTATTAGATATGGAAAAACACATAAATTCCTACAAGATAATATCAATTTATTTTGCTTTGAGTGGAAGGACTCAAGGCCCTGGAGAGAAATAAGTTATAAATAATGAATTATCTTTGTATGAAAATTAATGGAAACATCTATTTACATTCTGCTCAAAAGTGTATGCGTTGCAGCACAAAGGAAGCCTACGTCCAGCAATGCAAATACAGACGGGAAAATATTTATTAAAATAAAAGCAGATGACATTCTACCAACGCATACGATGCGACATTGAATACAAAGTCCAAGTGCAAACTTTGTTTCAGAAACCCAATCTCCCTGCACCAACAGAAATACTTGCGAAACCAACCTACAACTCATCGCCGCCATTCATTCTGGCCCAAACTTAAACCGTATTAAAATAAGCTGGATCTGGGGTGACCAAATACCGGGGTATCTTTGGTGCCCAGATTTCAGGGCTGATTAATTCTATTTTGTTCGCTATAGGATTTAGAAACTACTAATTTGCTTAACCAGATACGAGGCAAACTGGGGTGAGGATTTTAAGTCCATGAGGAAAATAAATCCAGATGTTAATTTAATTTTGAAACCGTCAAAGCAAAACCTACACAATTGAAAACTTAAAAAGAGGTTTTCAAAGTATTAAGAAAGAGCTTATTTTAAGGATCGACGGCTGGACCAGCCTATTTTATATTGTTTATTTTTTCATACATTTTTACCGTTATATTTTTATTTATTGGTTAATTCCGAGAATCTAGCTTCGTGCCTTTGTTGGCTAGTAGTTACATAGTTTCTTTGCTTGCTTACAGTTATGGTTCTCCGCGCACAAAAAATACTTTTCTTACATTAATTTACCACCACCACTAATTTTAAGTTATAGTGTTGTAATAGTACTAACTAATGTGCTTATACAATATTTCTTGTGCTACTTATTTATATTGTTTAGTATAGAAATAGACAGTGTTTCATAAAGAATATGTGTTGTGTCTGCCTCGCTAATATTCATCATCATTTTTTACAGTTTGTCTTATGTCCTAGGTCTGTGACCCTGACCTGAAGTGGGAAATATAATAGTTTGCCGATACCAGGTATTTCGTTGGCACCAGAATCCAGCGCTTATATAGGTATAGTCCAATCGCTATAGCTCATCTCCTGGCATGTCCTGCATACGCAATATCTGCACGCATGATGGTCTCATGCTGGTCATTAACAGTTCTTAGTCAGTACAAATAGTGGTCACCCTCGTTTGAAGTGGTTCCATTTCTCAACCCCAGAAACATAATTACCAGTTCTCCTGTTGAACTACATATGAAGCCACAAACGGCGAGATTTATTGGTAACATTTGCGTAAATAATGACTTTTCTGTCTTAGTGCTTCGCTAATTTAGACAGGTGAAGGAATTATCTAGAGTATGTTTTCGATAAGACCTACTTATACGACGTGTACCTATGGCGTTCTGCTTTTCAAACGCAAACTTATTTGTGATTTTACAAAAACCTATTTTCATTTCTCTAATTAATGAAATCGAAAATAGTAAAAAAATGGTCAAGTTTGAGTCGGACTCACACATTTTGGGTTTTGTACCAATGTTTAAATAAACTATACTAAGCGCAAAGAGTCGTGGCAGATGGTAGAGTATTTCATTCATTCATTATTTTATGAATATAATATGACACCAGATACGAGTATTTGGCTAGAGTTAAGTAATTCCCTTTAAACCTACTGACCTTTTATTTTCTTCCAGGGGAATCCATCATGGCCGTCATCTTGCTACGTGTACCTACTGACCTTATTTATATGTTAGGAACTACGAGGCTTATGGATAGAGAAAGGGACACACAGATACTCGTAACAAAGTGATCCTATCAAGGACTTTTAACTTTTCCGATACAAAAGTCTAAAATCAAACTTTATACTAGTCTTTCTTTACATTTCCTCATCAAACTTGAAACGCAAACAAACTCGTACAAACCCACACACGTTAGAACAATTTTTGGATCATACTTCTACAGAGATTAATGTTCACAATGATCACTTTCTGTCTATTTGTCAAAAAAATCCTATTCTAAAAATCATTTATCTGCATAAATAATTTTTAGAATAGGATTTTAGAACGAAATTAAAGAACGTTTGAAGTTATTTTAGTAAAATGTGCCATTTTTAATCGTGTTACAAACTTTTGGCGGCCACTATACTACCGAATACAAGCCTCAACAAAAACTAAAAAGTGTTAAATAAAATTGTTAACACTTCAAACACTTCAAATAACATTTTGTAACAGTAAACTCGAGAAAGGTGTTACCTAAGTCGGCGCCCATGACTACATATCTTGTAATGCTTCATTCAATTATTCAACAGGGATTAGACGCCGACTTCGGTAACACCTTTTCTCGAGTGTACTGTTATAAACCCTTATACTATTTATTAAATAACTATGCACAAATGTTGGTTCCGTTTTTGAACGCGAAAAATTTATTCACGCCAAAAGCGGCCACTTTTGGCGTGTATCAATCTTTCGCGTTCAAAAACGGAACCAACATTTGTGCATGGTTATTTAATAAATAGTATAAGTGTTTGCTGAGAGGTTGTAACCCCGAAATTGTTTAAAATAGATCCGGTTTAGAAGCTAAAAATTTAAATCGATTAGCGTCGCTAGTGTGCCCTACCCGTCAATTTAATGAGCTTCACAAAACCGGCGCGAAGCAGCATTGTGCTGTGATTCGCTGCGTGAGTGAGGGTACCGAAATTTGTCGTACGGTACGGTACGGTACGAGAAATTAGAGAAGCATATGCTTTGCAATGGCCCAATACATGCTGCTGAAGAAGAAGGGAAAAAGAATAGGTTATATAATTTGTTGTTCTTGCTTGTTGCAGGAAAATAATGTTACAGATGGTAGCTCAAGGGATGAGAACAATCCTTCTATACGAAAAGTCGTAGGTTCAAATCCGACCATGTATCACTGGATATTTCAAATCTTACTTTCGGATAGTTTCTGAAACATATAAACAGGAATCAATTTGTCTGATTCCCCTTTTAAAGAGTTGCAAGGGTCAGAAAAGCGGAAATCGAATATCTAGGTCACGTACTTAGGCATTAGAGGTTCAGATCGCTTCAACTCATCATCATGGGTAAAATAGAAGGGAGGTGACGCGTTTTAAAAGGAAAAAGTCGGGACGGCGTAATATAAGGGAGTGGACTAGCATCGCATCTGCTTCACGCGTAATGAACAGAGAAGCATTTGGAAAGCTGACGACCAACCTTCAGAACTGAAGAGGCACTCAAAGAACAAGAAGAAAGGCCAGAATCGCTTCATTATAATGGCCAGACTCCATAAATCCTAAATCATGTCTTAGTGTACTGCGGGCTCTGGAGCGCCAGTTATGGACGAAACTGGGAATTAATCGCAAAGGTGAGTCGAGAAGAAGGAAAATCCTTACAACCTACTTTTCACTGCAGTAACTTTAGTCTGGATTTCCCAGCGATCTGATTACCCTGCGACACATGCATAGAAATACCGTTTCGTTTGTAAGTAACCCAAAATCTTTATTTCTTCGAATCAATCAACAGCAAATATTTTCCTCCTGGAGATCAAAATGGCCGCACATATTTTATTATTATTCGGGTTAATAGTTTTGCAAATCAAAACTGAGAACAAAGAATTTCGTCTCTTTTGATATTCAGCCTTGTTCCGGTTACCGGAATAATATTTGGGAGGCTATTGCACTGGGGTACCGCCGTAATCTGAAGTGTTTTTTGTGATAAGCCAGACGACCAGGAGCCAAATTCTGGCTATATATCTTTCGATATGAAAAAAACATGGCGGATATCACCTGAAAACCATACAAAAAAACTATGTTTTAGTGATATATGTCGTATGATAATAAATGTCACGAGTCCGAGAATTGGGCTCCTGGAGCCCAATTCTCGTGCTCGTGACTTTTCTTTTGGATTTCATGTGACAACCGCCATGTTTTCAAAATATCACGAGCAAGAGAATGGGGTCCTGTAACGTTAGTAATTATTGCTATTTTTTGGATTATTGATAGTTTGAGTTGAGATAATGATTCTGAAAGAGTAGGCCCCACTGGGCTCCTGCCTGCTTGGCCCGGCTCGGCTCTTTTACTTTTAGGATGCGTCGCCGATACGACAGTCGAGGCGGGCTGGAGACGAGGCAATGGCGCATGAGCGGCTCCGTAACTAAGGTTTCTTTATAAACAAATTGTGTGCGCTCACATACTGCGGCGTGTCGAGGCGACGGTGGCGCGGAGTCGCAGCGGCGGCGTCAAGTGTTCCTGTGCCACGACTCCGCCGCTGTTTTGTCCTATCGTTTCGTGCGTATGGATGAATTAAAATGAAAAGTAAGCATTGTCGCTCGCGCCTCGACCTCGCCTCCCAGCGTGACGCCGCGGCTGTCGTTGGGCAACGTGCCTAATAGATTGGTAGTTATATTGCCTCGCTATACAAAGTCTAGTCCAACAAATCTATAATCAGAGGAAAGGGGGGTTTAAAGGATGGCGCGGCGCACTTGTGACTCCACTGGTGTCATGGGTGTCTATGGGCAGTGGCAATCGCTTACCATCAGGTGATCTGTCTACTCGTCTGTCAAAAAAAATATCTATGGGTCCCTTAGTGAAACAGTTGGTAAGACCGTGAAGACAGGAAACAATAGTAACCCAGTAATTCTTGAATCGCGAAGGTCTTCCTCGCATTATGTTTAATGTTCAATGAAGTTTGTTGATAGAAGTTAAACAGGCCAACGACCCCGTAATCTGATGTTATGATCCCGGTTTGATTTGTGACCGTCAAATGTGAGTAGTGCTGCCCTAAATTGCTTTTGGTCTTGCAATATTGGCTTTTTCCAAAACCAAATAAACCAATGTAAGTTAGGTATTATAGCCTCCAACCGATTCGGCTACGGATGCTGATCTCAACGATCTGCCTCGTACGCAAGGTATTTTAAAGTGCACAAGTGTGTGCGCAAACACATGTGCACTCTCCATTCTTTTACCGTTATATTTTGATGAGACACTAAAGTGACACGACCTAAGAGGGACCAAGCGCAGGACTAACGACTTATCGTGTTTTCCGAGGCACAGGGGTACAAGACTGCTAACTTCCAGACTTTGGGCTGACACTGAGAATTTTTCCACAGTTAAACTTAGATACAAATTTTGGCTCTTTTCGATTATATAATCTAAAACCTAATAGCAATAGTTACTAAGATGCCAAGATTTTCTGGCATCTTGAACGGACAAGGCTCGCTGATGATAAATTAATTGATTGACAAGTCTTGCTAAACCTGGTCTTGGTGTAGCGTTTGTACAACACTAAATGTATGAATTATGTTTACGTTGTAGTCATAAAAGAGAATACGCAGCATCATTCAGGTAAATAAGAAATACCTGAGCAAGAAACAACTCATGGCCAACTTATTAATAATCATTTTTATTGCAGAAAACGAACAGATTCAACTAATGAAAAGACCATCAAGGATCGTCATCATTTCAGCGTGACATTCCCAGTCACTCCAAAAGCCGTTGCGTCGGAGCCCGGGGTACGCTTAGACCATGATTCAGGATTTGGGGAATCTGGTAATTACAATGAAGTGACAGAATTCAAACTTGGCTGTAGTGCGCTTCTCGCGACACTTCCTACCTCTTCTTCTCTTCATCTGAGCGTGTGATTCTCGGTTGCGTCCAAAGCTGTTGCTTTGGAGCCCAGGGTATGCTTAGACGATGATTCAAGATTGGGGGGGGTCTGGTAACCTTCGCAACCTTTGACAGGGGACCCAGACCAACTGAATCATGGTTACACGTTTCAGAAACTTTTTACCGAAACGTGCAGGTTCACCCCACTTCCTACCGCGCGTAGTAAAACTATGGAATCAGCTACCAACGATGGTGTTTCCGAACAGATACGACCTGGTGATCTTCAAGAAAAGAGCTTATTCCTCCCTTAAGAGCCGGCAATGCATCTGTGATGCCTCGTGTCACAGATGTCCATGGGCGGGGGTAATCACTTACCATCAGGTGCGCCGTCTGCTTGTTTGTCTGTAATAATGTAAAAAAAAACTTGGCGGTATTAAAATGAATGAAATTTAAATATTGTCAAATCAGTTGTTTTAATTATGTAATATGAAATAGTCCTATCGTGCGCTCTCATAACATCTATATAAACTTTTTTTGGGTTCTTAAATTTGATGATAATTAGGTAGGTTTAAAGTTCAAGTTCGACCTAGTACATTCCTGGAGATATTTGTTCTTAACCGTCGATATTATGGATGACTACAATAGAGGATTTTACTTTGAAATGCACGAGCACATAGAGAACATAATAATATACCTATGTTAGGACTCCATCAACAATATTGTAGGCTAAGTTACTATTTGTCTAGCTTTTAAATTCTCTCTCTTGGCATCTAGAATTCACAGATTGGTTACTACGCAGAACACCTGGATACACGTGGCAACACATTTAATACACGTTATCCCTTAATTCCGATGGCCATTAAGCTTTGAGCGCAATTTGTTTGTTTACCGTCAAGTGTTGGCCACGAGCTTCATAAAACTGGCTTAGCCGTAAACCCAAATGTCAAGGCCTGGAAATAGGGCTGGTATTAGTGATTATATTCTCTTTGGCTGGTATTACGGTCTTTAGATGTCCAATAATGCTCACCACGAACAGTCAACCCTTCATCTCCACGGAACGGACTCCACGGAAGACCAGCGTCGGGGTGTCCTTTAGACACTGCGACACATGCTGAGTGGAGCCCATTTCAGTGCCATTCTAATGTCCTTTTCGTTCTATTTTTATTTTATGTATGTTTGGCACTGTATAAATTATTTTATCCTTATTCTTATTATTATTATTAATATCTTAGCGTGTAATTTGTTGCGTCCAAAGCTGTCGCTGAGCCGGTACGCTTGGACCATGATTCAGGATTTGGGGAGTTGACATTTTTCTAATAATAATTCTCACAACATCTCATACGTTGACCTGATTCCGTACTAAGTAGCTTAAGCACTTGTGTTACAGATATCAGACAACAGAGGAACACTAATATATACTTTAATACATATATCACACCCAGACACCGAACAAACACAAGTGTCCATCGCACGAATGTTTGTCCAGGGTGGGGATCACTACCAATTGCGCCATCCGGTCAGTCGAATTACAACAAAGTGACTGCCGTCTGACCTTCGCAACCCTTTAACAGGGGAACCAGACCAACTGAATCATGGTTACACGTTTCAGCAACTATCCGAAATGTGTAGGTTTCCTCACGATCAACGAACAGCCATCGACGCAATGCATACTTCTTTTTTAAATTCCTTATTTACATGTGGCGCTTTAGCAATTGGAAGCTCTGTATATAAGACTGGTGTTGCGGGTGTCCATGGGCGGTGGAATTGCTTACCATCAGGTGATCCGTCTGCTCGTCTGCCACTTCTTGTATAAAACAGTGGGAGAGCCACGCTTCGGCATGAATGGGCCGGCTCGACCGGAGTAATACCACGTCCTCACAGAAAACCGGCGTGAAACAGTGCATGCGCTGTGTTTCGCTGCGTGAGTGAGGGTACCGGAGGCCCAATCCAGGGGAAGGGGGTTAAAAGGTAAGCAGCGCATTTGTGACACCACTGGTGTTGCAGGCGTTCATGGGCGGCGGTAATCGCTTACCATCAGGTGATCCGTCTGCTCGTCTGCCACCTATATCATAAAAAAAAGAAAAAAAAAACGTACCCTCAAGAACGGGAAGTCGTACGTTCAAATTCAAGCACGCAACGGCTTCGACTTAATCTTCTTAACCTTCAAGAGGCCTTTCTAAAATGTCGGCAACGTATCAGCGATCTCTCTGATCTGGCAAATGGTCATGGGCGGAGATGGTTTCCTACACACCATCAGGTGACATAAAAAAAATCGAGAATGCACCTATGGAATTTTCAGATCTATGTGCCTGTTCTACTTGCCATTCGCTCGGCACGAAAGCATTATGAGAAACTGCACCGCGTCGCTTCGAATTGTTTCTCAAAATTGTGGAAACCTACAATGATTGAAATAAAGATAAGATAGGAAATCATTTATTCGACACTTAACATGGACATTTACAGACGAAATATCTTAAAAGCTAAGTGCCGAAACGGTCCCTACTCAAGCATTTAGCTACGGCCTGAGCCATAACGCTAATTTTCAGTGGAGACCGAATCGCATACTAATTTATTATTATTAACTTATTTTTATTGCGCTTCATGCTTTCATGCTTCCTAACATGTTTCTGTCTAAGGGATGCGAAGGTCAGACGGCTCAGTCGCTTCTTTGTAATTACTAGACTTCCTGATATGGGTGAGCTGGGTCCCGGGTACGATCCCCGGGTGTGCCACAATAGCGATGTTTTCTACGATGATGTTTCACACGATGAAAGATTGTCCATCGATGATAGATTGAGTTTTTTTTTATAAGAAAGGGAGGCAAACAAGCCAGCGAGTCACCTAATGGTAAGTGATCACCGCCGCCCATAGACATCAGCCACACCAGAAGGAGCGGAGATGCATTGCCGGCCTTTAAGGCAGGTACAGGCTCGATTCCTGAAGATCTCAATGTCGTACCGGTTCGGAAGTACCACTGCGGGAAGTTAATTACACAATGAGGAGGTACGTGGCCAAAAAATACGAATAAAACGGACGGTGGTGGACCCATCCAGATGGTACGGATGTAATCCTAGTTTACGGCGTGTAGTACGGTGGTGAAATTCAGCGGCGGGTATTAACTCAAACAACTCCTCACACACTCACCATGGTAAAGGCGGTAAAAGAGACAGAGATGCTACTTCTCTTCCTAGGGCCAGAGAGTCTAAGCGATCAGTGAGATTCTCGTGTCGACTATTCAAGTTGCACGACTGAAACTATTCGACTTGCTCAACGACGATGGTAACCCTATTAGGTTCACCAACAAAAACCTTGTAAGTACAGTCATTGTTAAAAGTCTTTGAACTACTTTAAACTAAGATACCCGCAATGTGTTTGTTAACGCAAAAGCACAAAAGCTGTAAAAGGAATGTTCAATGTTCTTTTCCAATGAAAGGTTATTGGTACTGAATTGGCGTTACTCAAGAGTTATTTTAAATAATATGTGGTTTATTTGGATAAATCCTTTTTCTGGATTGGCCGATGGCGCATTTAAAAGAGACCCTGCCGCATACACCAAAGGATTCGATCACTGGCATTTATTCGTGTGATGAATACTTGTGTTTTTCAGTGTCTTTTTTTTATAGAAAGGCCAATCAGGATGACCTCACTCCGCCTGATGGCAAGCGGCCGTGAAATCCAAATATTAGGTTGACAGGCACAAAAGAACTAACAAAGTACACATTGAGTCTGCCATCCTCACCCTGAAGGCCTGCTGAGATGCCGCTTCACGCCCCGCCTAAAAGACTTTGTATCTGGTGTGTCTGGGTGTATTTTATTTGAATATATATTTCTAATTCCTTTGTTGTCTGACGCATGCTCCGATTCGAACCACAACCCCCCAAATGTGAGGCGCGGTTTTTATCCACTAAACTAGCTATGTTTACAAAACAGCAAGGTACAAGTTCGGCCTCACATGGAGTACTGCTCCCACCTCTGGGCCGGAGCACCCCAATATCAGCTCCTCCCTTTTGATTTCTTGAAGATTTCAAAATATCGTACCGGTTCGGAAATACCGCTGCTTAAAGTTGATTCCACAATTAGGAGGTGCGTGGCAAAAATGACGTGAAGCGCACTATGATCCCTACAAAGCGGTAGCCTATATGTAATCGGTTCTCTAGCTCAAGTAACGGCCTACAGAATTCAAAATCTAGAATTTGCAAGCGAAATATCTGTGGCCTAATAATTTATATGCGCCAGAACTATGGAATCATTTTAGCTAAGCTGTTTCAAGGTCGTGCAACTCGAATAGTCGACGACGAGAATCTCACTGATCGCTTAGACTCTCTGCCCTGCGGAGAGAAGTCGCATCTCTATGTGTCTTTTACCGCCTTTACCATGGTGAGTGTTCCCAGGAGTTGTTTGAGTTAATACCCGCTGCATTTCACGCGCTTTACTGGTATTTTTTTGCAACGCACCTCCTCATTGTGGAATCAACTTCCTGCAGCGGTATTTCCGAACCGATACGACATTGAGATCTTCAAAAACGAGCATATACCTTCCTAAAAGGCCGGCAACGCATCTCTACTCCCTTAGGTGTGGCTGATATCCATGGGCGGCGGTGATCACTTACCATCAAGTGACTCGCTTGCTTGTTTGCTTCCCTTTCTCAAAAAGAAAAGATTTTAAAATTAATAAAATGTTTATTGTTTAAGAAGTTCCAATGATTTATCTTTCTATTAGTGTTGTTTACTCTAATCAATACAAAGTTTGACAAACTGTACTGTACTGTACAAACCATTTTATGCAAAATAGTTAATTTCTTAGTTGTAAGTTTGGTTATTGTATTTCATTATTATGATTTATGATCAGTACATCAAGATTCCCTCGTCATCAATATTATGGGGTGCAAGGAACTCGCTCAATCTTATGAGATTTGGTTCAACGACCTATCAGAGTGTTTTGTAAATTAATCAAAACGAGTGACGTCACGCCATAGTCGCCGTTTGTATGGGACGTTTTGAGAATGTATATTTTAGGGGAATAAAGTCGGAGAGTAAAATGAGGACCAAGTCAGTCAAATAAAAAAGTATCATCATCATCATGTCAGCGAATACACGTCCACAGCTGGACATAGGCCTCCCACAATGTTTTCCACAGATTGGTTCTGTGCCGCCCGCATCCAATGGATTCCCGCATCCTTCACAAGATCTTCGGTCCACCCTGTGTAACCATTGTAAAAAAGTTGGCGATTAAAAAGAGTAACTGGCGAGTTTCTTGCCGGATCTTCTCGACCAGAAACAACTTTCCGAGCCGGTGGTAGAATCGCATTTTTTATTTATTTCTTTAGTATATTTTATGTATCAACATATATATGTATTAACATGTAAATTATACATAAGTACTTATAAATAGTTTTAAGTCATTCAAATGTATGACGATTTGTAAGTGCTGTGTACAAGCCTATGCAAATAAAGAATTATTTGAATTGAATTGAATTGAATTGTGGGGGGCCTGTCACGGCTGCGACTTCCTGTACGTGGCCTCTATTCGAGGACCTTTCCGCCGCAACGGCCGTCTGTTCTCCTCGCTATGTGCCTTGCCTATTGCCACTTGAGATATACAATCCTTTGGGTTATGTCTGTGACCTTAGTTCTCCTGCGGATCTCATGATTTCTGATACAATCACGCAGAGAGACTCCGAACATAGCCCTCTTCATTGCTCTCTACCGAAGTATCTCAAGACAAAAGTCTTTAATGCGTGTGTGTTGCCAGTGGTGACATACGGAACCAAAACGTGGCCGATTAAGGAGGCTCAAAGTCACCCAGAGAAAAAATATCAAGCCAATTGTAAATTACAAGTTTTTTTAATGAAATAGGGGGCAGACGAGCAGACGGATCACCTGATGGTAAGCGATTACCGTCGCCCATAAATACCTGCAACACCAGAGGAGTCACAAGTGCGCTGCCGACCTTTTGAAAAGGAACACGCTCTTTTCTAGAAGGTTTGCAGGTCGTATCGCTCCGGAAATACCGATAATGCAAGTAATAAAAAGCTGATATTACAATATTTATTTTTTTCACAACATCACATACATTGATCTAACTCCGAGATAGGTAGCTCAAGCACCTGTGTTCACGGATATCAGAATCAACAGTGGGATTATAAATATATACATATAATACTTTTCTTTTGTAAATACATACTTATAATACATAGATAACAACCAGACTTTGTACTGTGCGGGGATCGTACCCGCAACCCTTGCATCAGAGGCAGCATTCACTACCACTGTTCCAAACGGGTCGTCATACAATACATCTAAAGTCCTATTAACTGAAGGTTGTATGTGGTAAGGCCGCCTAAATTGTACATTGTATCTATGTGTACCTAGCTTTTAAGTGTTGTATGTTGTGCAATAAAGAGTATCTAAGTATCTATCAACAATACTTGCAATTCAAAATTTCATGACTTAATTATCATAACCTAAAGGTGATGATGATGCAGATGCCGCAGACGGTCAATTTTTACTAAAACAGTTTATCCTAAGCACAAAGATTGCATACCTTTGCATGCCCCGTCACACGCAAAAAAAAAAAAGAATCAAATCGAATACATTTTAATTTTCTCTGAAAATGTATTGTTTCAACCCGCATCAAATAACATTATGCAAATTCGTATCACTAACTCAATGGCCCAATAAAAAATACAATAAAAAAACAATACACAATCAAGAAAACAAAAAAAGAAACCGTTACATATCTGAATAATTAGGTTACCTTTTTAAATAACGGCCATGATTATTCCGTAGCAGTTCGGCCCAACAACTGAGTTCTATTTTTAAAATTTGAATTTCGTAATGCATTCGATGACCGTTGAGTGCTAAATATGCAGTACGGTTTTATCATCATCATCACCTATGGTTTATTTAACAGATTAAAATTGGCGTATTGTTGTTTTTCTTTGGATTTTTGTGGAATCTTACTGGCTCATTTGTTAGTCGCTTGTTTTAAAACAACTAATAGGTAGGTGTGCATTTAGGTCGTGGCCAGGTCTGAGTGTGTTTTCTGACGCAATATTGTGTAATTCTACAAACTTTTAAACGTAAACTTTTTCAGGTCTGGGTGTGGCTGTATGTATACCTAATAATATGCTCAGAATATTAGATGATTATTCTATTTAAAAATTGGGTCTGCCATGCGACATTGCTTTACAAAACTTCAAATAATTTTATTTTGTGAAAGAGATCCGACCCTAACGCAGCTTTAAGGTGACGGGTAGGGCACACTAGCGACGCCAATCGATTTAAATTGTTAGCTACTAAACCGTATCTATTTGAAACAATTTCGGGGTTACAACCTCTCGGCAAACACTTGTACTATTTATTAAATAACCATGCACAAATGTTGGGTCCGTTCTTGTACGCGAAAAATTTATTCATGCTAAAAGTGGCCGTCAAAAAAAGTTGTTCATAATGGTAAGTAGAATAACCATTATGAACAACTTTTTTTCTCTCAAGCATTTGAACAAAAGAAAATTTGAACATTCCATACAAACTCGGTCACGTGACTTGGTCATTTTGTATGGGAAAAATTTTTTCGATGAATTTCAAAAAGTCGTTGAACAAATGTTATTCAGAATGGTTGGTAGAACATTTGGTTAACGGGATTTAAATGTTCACAGATACACCCTGTATACTTATAAGCACTACTGTTTGTACGTATGTTAAGTGTATCTAATAATAAATCACCGTTAGTGTAATACACGAAGTTACCCTCCTTGTGACGCAAAAACATTCAAAATAGGCGAACCGTTTATCCAAAAAGCATTCGTAAGTGCAAACACTGCATATAAAGTTTGAATACAAAATTCAATCCACCTCCCATTTAAAAACTAAAAATCAACCTTTCGAGAATAAGCCTAAGGACTAAAATGTCTTAAAAGTTGGCACATGTTATGGATTTGGGCCGTATCGTCCCAAACAGTTTAGCTAAAATGATTCCATGGTCCTGGTGCATATAAATTATTAGGCCACAGAATTTCGCTTGAAAATTCTAGATTTTAAATTCTGTAGGCCGTTACTTGAGCTAGAGAACCGATTACATATTGGCTACCGTTTTTAGGGAACATAGTGCGCTTCACGTCATTTTTGCCACGCACCTCCTAATTGTGGAATCAACTTTCAGCGGCGGTATTTCCGAACCGGTACGACATTGAAATTTTCAAGAAATGAGCCTACCTTCCTAATGAGCTAACCTTCCTAAAAGGCCGGCAACGCATCTCCACTCCTTTTGTGTGGCTGATGTCCAGCGGCGGCGGTAATCACTTACTATCTGGTGACTCGCTTGCTCATTTGCCTCCCTTTCTCATAAATAAAAAATAGTCTCTACAACTACATACGACTACGACTTAGGGACCTTAAAGAAAAGATCGTCTCCTTTTTTAAAAGCCGACAGAACATTTGCAATCTCTCTGATTCCGCAGATGTTCACGGGCGGTGTTGATTACTTACATACCATCAAGTGTCCCCTTTGCTCATTTGTCGGCTCTAGCACAAAAGAAAATAAAAAAATACGGTGGAAGTGAAGCCGCCTTCGGTCATCGACTGTCGCCAACTTTTGTCGCTAGGGTTCGCTGGCACTCTGCTGACATTTGTCTGTATGCTCATTAAGTGCAAATACGAGTCTGTACAAACAGAGGAGTACCTACCTATCTAAAAGAAGTTTGTATGTCTGGACCGATTGAAACCTTTAAGAAAACAGCGTATTCCTGGAGGCACAGTTCTCTACTCCGGTGTTGCGGTGTGTCCTTGGGTGGCTAAGCCATCATATGCTCAACTACCCCCGATCACATCGAGAAAAGTAAAGAATCCATCCCTCAAAACTAGCTTTCCCAATATGGTGTGAAAAATGTTGCCTTGTTTCTTAAATGATCCCTGAAGGCTTCTTGGATCCAGCAGTAACAACTCCGCCAAATAATCTCACGGAACCTTTATTTGTTAGCATTAAAGTAGGCACTCACCTCATAAGTATTTCAGCAAGCAACTTTAAACACACTTGTTCATGTCACAACCAAAAAGTAACGGATTTTTGTGGTGATTTGACGGTTGACAGTTTTGGAATCAGAACCCATTTAAAATTCAAATAGATCGAACTTTTGAGGTTACGTACGATCACGAAGCTATAGATAATTATATAGCTTCGTGCGTATGATACACAACGATTAAATTGACAGACTGTATTGGCACCACCAGGGCACAAACACCTCTCGTTAATTAGTGCTCTATGGACACCACAGACTAATAATAATAATAAATGTTACAGAGCAAAGGGTGGCAGACCAGCAAAAGGCCGCTATCCTGAACACGTGTCGTATTGTTCGTAAGTTCTTGCAGGACGATGCAAATCATATGAACCCAATAACAGAAGCTGCGGCTCACTTGGCCTAGGTCCGTGAGTCCAGTATGAACACCAAAATGTTTTAACAACCATTTTGAGACAATAAATGTTTACAAAAAATAATAATATAATTTATGTATTCAGACTACAAGATCCATTTTTGTAAGTAACATTTTTTCTTATATATTATGTTAGTACGTACATTATTGTAATAACTAATTTACCAGTCCAACCCAGTGGCGCAAAAAAGGAGAGTCATGTCTTCCAGCAATCACTTCCAGATTCCCCTTAAGAAGTGAACAAGATTGACAGTACCTAATGGTAGTGGTAACAGGGGCAGGTCCAACATTGGGCACTGCGGGTAAGTATATTTACAACCTTACATGGACTTGTGACGTCACTGGTCTTTTTATTGAGAGTTGATTATGTTGATATCGATAAGTTAATGTTACACAAAAAGTTGTCGTTCAAGTGTTACGATTGTTCAAAAGCGATTCGTACTTTACTCGTAACTCGCATATATAACCGATTTTCGAGTGCCTGTGCCCACAAGCTCCGGTTTAGACGTGTTTAACTCTTTACTGAAACGACTCAGTGATTCGACTCAGCCAAATGATATTACTGTTCCTAATCTCTAACGTTCGCTCCGAATGTATCATTCGACTCAAATGGATCTCGAGTCCGAGTAACCGAATGTTAAGGTAAAGGCACCCTATTCCGAGGGGTTCTTGAAATGGCACCTAATTCCGATGTATTTAGAATAACGGTATTTTCACTCAATTTATAAGATATTTTAGTCTCTAAGGTACTTTGATCGATCAATGACTTGTCTATGCATGTTTTTACAAGCATAAAAATGATTTGATATGTGTGCGTTTTAAGCTAATTGGTCAGTTTTACGCTTACAGCTGACTTGACCGCGCGCTCCATACATTACGGACCATAAGCACGTGAGTAACACGATTTTTTTAATAGCGTTTTATAATAATTTTATACTGTTGTGAGTTTTTGTTAAGATTTCAATTTAAGAAGGATAATATACTTTATCAGAAAAACTTAAAATTCTAGTATTTTTTACTATCAATTAAACAGAAAATAATTGTTAAAAAACCACGGCATTAGGAGCCAAATATTTTGCCAGTTCCTAATTACCGATGTATACCACGCAATTGCAATTTAATAGAGGTATTTTGTTTTTCTGATTTTGAAGTCAGTATTGTGATTCCGAATACAAAGCTTAAGTTCTGATCACATTTAGTACAATTTAATTATAAAAATCTAATTACGAGGTACACTAAGAGCTCAAATTTGCTAGTTACAGCAGATATAAGATAGGCTATTTCGGTATTTTTTTTATTCGTTGTTAGCACAGAATTTTAAGTAAGCAATGTTTTCTGATATAATCCACTGTATGTTTTATGTATTTTTTAAATAATAATCTAATTAAGAAATACTGCATTATAAATTGATCTAAAAATTGTGTACTTTTTATCACTCGGAATAAGAAAACTTGATTTAGTATCCCGAAACCCTATTCCGATGTATTTAAATCGGAATAAAGTTATATGAATTCCTAATTCCGTGGTATCAATATACGTTAAATACAGGATGTTCATAATCTTACTTAATTTATTAACTAAATATTATTTCTACTAAGCATTACATATAACTTTTGTGTGATTTTTGTAAATAAAAAAATATATTTGCTCTTTTGAATCGAATATAGGTACTTGTTCTTATTTATTATTAAAAAACTTACGCTTAGTTGTTTTGTCGTAGATCATGAAGCCGAGAAAAAAATACACGGAACAGGGCCTGCAAAACGCTATTAAAGCAATAAATTATGGCTGTAGCGTTAATAAAGTTTCCAGGCGTTATAATATTCCAGAAACGACATTACGAGACAAACGTGATCAAAAATATTGTGGTGATGTACCCGGCAGAAAAACGGTACTCACAAAACTCGACACTACATAATAGCTTCTGACACTAAATAATATGTTATTTAGAAAATATTATATTTTTGATGAAGCCATTCCATAAGTATGATACAGCTACAGGGTATTTTTTTTTATCGTGTTTCGCTTCCCAGTTCAACCGTCTTATTATTTGAAAATCTATGAATGCAGTTTAAATTGTTTTTAAAAATAAAATAATATATTTTAAGTGAAGCGTTCTATCTACAATGTGGCATGGCCGTGGGACGTCCTGTATAATATAATAATTAAAGTTTATACGGTATGTTTGTGCCATTTATTAGTTATATAAGAAAAGCGATTGCGACTGATTTGAAAACTAAGAACAATAAATATACTTTATTTTTGAACATGATGTATCATTCTCCTTATCTCCTTTTTCTTTATAATTTGCTTACTCGGAATTAGGAGCCAAATAAGTCGGAATTAGGTGCTCTCGACTTATTTATGTTTTTAAATTATTTAATAATTTTAACATACATTTACAGTCTAACTGTCAGTATATTTCAATAAAAAGATAAATAACATTTCTAATAAAAATATCCAATTCTTAAGGAACAAATAATAAATACTTAATAATGAATGTTGTATCAAGTTTATGTAAAAATGCCTCGGAATTAGGTGCCTTTACCTTAGGATCCGATGAGCCGAATGATCCGAATGAGCAGAATGATCCAAATGAGCGGAATGAATCACGGATCTATCTGAGAGTCGATGTTCCAAATGAAGCGTTTCACTGTTCCGCATCTCTACACTGTTCCAGATGCAAATGTTCCTATGTTTTGAAAGATACGTTTTTTGCCAGGTCTACTCCGGTTTTCGAGTTCCTGAATCCAAAACCTTTTTAAGTGCTGGATCCGTATCTAAGTACGGTGGTTTATTGGAATTTATGTAAAAATCTTGAAAATAAAAAATAAACCAGCAACAAATCAGATGTAGACGTTCCACTTGTTCGAATTACGTAATCGATGCTTCCAGTACCTTCCATAGCCCATTTCTCTTTCCGAGGAAACACTCTGAATTCGTCTGAAAGCTGATTTCCTTTCGCATTTCACTTGGTAAAGAGGTATATGTGTTGGGTAAATCATAAAGTATTAATGCTTCCTTATTACATAATTGCTTTCCAAGTGATGGTAATGTTAGTTCATGTTATTGTAATACCTTAGTAAAGAAATTAAACCGGCGGCTGCGCTTGGGGTCCCGGATTCGATCCCCGGGTCAGGCCAAAATTTGTGTCTGAGTTTTTCTGTTAAGCTATTCTCAGTGTAAGCTCGGAGTCTGGAAGTTAGCGGTCTTGTACCCTCATGCCTCGGAAAGCACGTTAAGCCGTTGGTCCTGCACCTGATCCCTCTTCGGTCGTGTCACACTGGTGTCCTATCGGAATATGAGGCATGGAAAGAGTGCACTTGTGTTTGCGCACAATCAAATTTACCGCCTTAGCAGAAATCGGTTGGAGGATATTATTATTAATATCTTAGTATATAGATAGTCAGTGTAGTTTTGACTGTGAGAGAGCCACGCTTCAACATAAATGGGCCGCCTTATGTTAGGGGATAGGAGGCTATAGATATAGATCTAAGCATGGACTAATCAAACATATAGTTAGTTCATGATCTATGATTGTAATTATGAAAACTACAGTAAAAAACACAAAGTCAATGGAATGGAAAATGGAATAGCATTTGGGGAGGGGTCACGCTCATGGTGTGTGAGGTCACTACAAAATGGCACCATCGGGCCTGTAGATGATAGTATGGATATCATTCCAAACGAGAACAAAGGTTCAGAACGGCTGATAGAAGCATGGGTAGAAGTGAAGATTACAGGGTAAAATAGTTTTGATTAAATAATTTTGAATTTTAGTTTTAAAAAAATATACCTATATGAAAAATTATTTTGAGTAGATAAGGTAACTTTTACCTAATGTTTCTAATATAACTTATGATACCTTTCTTTTTAACCTGTATAGTATTTATGTACAGGTGTCAAAAATTCTCTTGGTTTGCTCACTGTTCCTCACAGAATAGGCTTAGCCTAGTCTGAGGACCAGCTCAATGTAATACCTACTTGTAAAAATGTGTATTGGTTATAAAGAATTTACTTACTTTATTACCCGACTACGGCGAAGCAAAAAGGAGGGTTATAATTTTGACCTGTATGTAGGTATGTATGTAAGTATATATGTATGGTTGTTCATCTGTTCCCTCATAACTTCTAAACTAGTTATCATATTTGTACAAATGAACTACCAAAAAACACAATCTAAAAAGTACGAAACAAGAAAATTGTCTCTGCTGAAATGAATCCGTATCGCTGTGGTCGTATGCCACCTACTGTAGCAAGACAGATTCATTATAATAATAAAATAAAATCAATGTGGCATATGACCACGGCGATACGGCATCATTTCGGCAGAATTTTCTTGTTTCGTACGTTTTAGATCGTGTTTTTTTGGTAGTCGGGTTTTAGTTTTTAAACTTTATTTTTATTTATTACTTTGTTATTTACGACATTTCTACCATGTATCTTCCTTATTTTTGGGTTGAGAATTCGGAGTCGTCGATTACTCCGTGACCATGGCGCAAGCGCCAATGAGTTCTGATATTGTTCTGTTGAATTTCTGATATTTCGGCGCTGTTGCTTGCAAATATCAGAAACTCAAAAATAAGGTACATGGTAGAACTCTCGTAAATTGCTAATCAAGTATTAATGGCCATGAAAGTTTAAAACAATATACGGATACAGGGTTGTATGCAACTTTACTGATACAGCCTGTAGGTATAATTTGTGATACTGCCCCGAAGTCAGTCAATGACAATGATGGAAGATCTTGTAATCTTTCATGTTTAGTTCACTTTATAATCAGAAATAACCCTTGAACAATTTTTGGAGTTCGAAACAAAAGCAATGGGACACATCTCTCGATGTGACAATCTCGTACTTCATCCAACAAAAACACTGCTTAATGTTTTCCTCAGCTCTGCCAAAAATTGTTTTAAAATAGTTCCTTGACATGTGATTGTGATAAACTTCCAAACAATTAAACATGCTGGTGGAATGCCTGTAAAAGCTGGAGCAAATATGTATGACGTTTATCCACTAAAAATACTGAAACTAAGAAAATAATTTCGTCTAATTTATATAGATGCACAATGTGCAATGCACATTCCTACAGGCAGCACCTCCAAATTACGTTCATCTTTTCTTATTTCATACCGCTTGCTATTTTATTTTATTCGGGTTACTACAATCTGTCAAAATTCCTCAGTTATCTAATAATATTGAACATGGGCATTGAATCAATGAAGTTTAACAGATATCAGTATGTGTACATTGATCTGTGAACAACCACCTGTACCTTACTAGTGATCAAGGAAGAAGAAAAGGAACAAAGTGAAGTGGTCACTCAAGGTCCAAACTGAAAACCAGCGAGGCACATGCTGAGCTTGGACCTTGTTGACCACTTCACTTTGTTCCTTTTCTTACTTCCTAGGTCAATAGTTTAGAATAAGAATAAGAAGTAAGTTATGTATTAACTTATTTTATTTGTTTTTGTTTAATATTTTTTCCTATGTATTACTTACTGCGCAATCTCCTTAGGCTTATGTCATATGTCCTGTCTATATAAATCTTTTATGTGGTCAATAAATGTTTACTTACTTACTTACCTTAGATGAATATTAACTAATACTAAAAGCACTTGTGATTTATGAATATCGGGTATTATAATGTCTGTGGTATCGGTATCAAGGAAGGTTCCTCAAATATATTATTTAATACTTTTATAAAATTTAAAGCTACATAAGTAGACATACTACAGCCACAGTAGGTAAAACATAGCGCTTTTGTTGTAATCAAAATCAGAAACATCTTTATTCAATTTAAGGCCATACAGAACATGTGTTAATGTTAAATATTATATAATCAACCGCTGATTCGGAATGTCAATTTCTACCGAGAAGAATCAGCAAGAAACTCAGTAAACTCAGTAGCCACTCTTTTCAAATAATTTAAAAAGGACTGCCTCGGTAGGCGCAATGGTTTAGTGGGTAGCTCTCTAAAGCGACGGCTGCGCAAGAGGTTCCGGGTTCGATCCCCGGGTGGGGCCAAACATTTGTACCTAAGTTATCGGCAAGAAATTCTCAGTGTACAGCCCAGAGTCTGGAAGTCGGCGGTCATGTACCCCCGTGCCTCGGAAAACACACTAAGCCGTTGGTCCTGCGCCCAATCCCTCTCCGGTCGTGTCACGCTGGTGTACCATCGGAATATGAGTGAAAGGGAATAGAGAGTGCACTTGTGTTTGCGCACACACTTGAGCCCTATAATATATTCTACGTACGTGGCTAATCGTTGAGATTGGCCGCCGTAGACTTGATCGGTTGGAGGATATTATAATCAGTATCGTTTAGATAAATCTGATATACTGTGGTGCAGCTCTCAATCTACCTACTCAATATGCTTTTATAGATTGGCCAACGACGAAGATGAAACGTCGAATCGTCTCTTTCTACCAGGTGCAATCGTGGTCAAGCGTTAGCCTATTGTCCAAAAAAGAACAACATAGAATGTCCAGAAAAGTTTATGTAGTGACTTACTTAGGTAACATATCCAGCCGTATCAGCAGTATCTAAATACCGAACCAATGACGTCAATATTTTGGCCGTGCTAATTTTCCTCATAAGTAATAGAACTTTGTATTCATGTTCATGAGTTTGGTCACCTTTGACATAGTTTGGGTAACAGAATACGGAATGTATTTCCTTTACGGTCTATTAATTAGGAAGCTTTCTAAGAAAGAGGTATTTACCTACCAAAGATCCAAATTGACCCATTAGTCAGAAGGTACTTTTTGTGATTACACGAGCTCGTGTCCAGCCAGTAGGTACCTACTTATACTAAACCTCGTCTACAGTTTATATCTCCCTATTCCTCCCATTATGAAGAAACTTTACTTGAACAACCATTTTGAATGGGTACCTACCTAGCTAAATAATGACGAATCACGTGTCGAACGCCTCGTGTCATGCAAGATAATATCGAAATATACACGTGTATCTCAGAAATCGTCAACAAATTCCAAGTAATCTCCTTATTTTTGATACCACAATTGGCGACCCCATAGTGGGTTAATTCCTGCATTGAATCCTTGAGACGCCACGAGCGTCGAGCAAAAACACTATTATTAACAGGACTCTTATTAACTTATCTATAAGGTTCAGTTTGCTTGTATTTTGTTTGAGTTTGATCTCATTCTTTTTGAAATCAAATGGCAAATTGGTCAATTGCGATGACAGTAATCCGATCGGCTCGTGTACGCCTACGTACAACCTTAGCAATGTCCATTCAAAGATTGGATACTCGTGTAAATTTGGCAGGCGTTATTCTAAATATTAAACTCCATTAATTCCATAACTCATAAAATAACTGGATTATTGTAATTAGTTTAAAAGAGCTTTATTATAATAAAATAACTTAATTATGGAAAACATGTGTAAGGGCACAAATCCTGAGTTTGTATCTACCTTAGGAATTTACAAAGCTACAAGCGAGAACCTTATTATATTACCTTTTGTTAATGTACCACATACCTGTATTTGTGCTGGAAAGACGTCACGGACAACTGGTCAATGGCGCATTTACTGCCGCACTCAGAGACGTCAATTAAGCTAATTGTTCACTTACTTAAATATGGAAAGTCTTTATTTATATTGAAATAAGTGTCAATATTTTTTCTTAAGTACCAATCAAAGTTAATTTGACGTCCTTGAGTGCGGCAGTTACTGCCACACTCAGAGTCGTTGATTAACTTAGTTGGCTACTTAAGAAAAAATATTGATACGCATAAAGACCACCTAAAGTTAATGAACATTCGCTTAAATGACGTCTCTGAGTGCAGCCTTTAGAGGTCGATAGATCTACTTCGGGTCGCTGAGCCATCCATCGAAGTAACAAAGTACTTAAACAGTTTTAAACTTCAAACGAATTCCTATTTTGTTACGCCTACTTATTACTTACGTACTATTAATACTGCAGATTTAGCTGACCCCTTTTAAACCGATCGTGGATCCAAATACTATTATCGAATGCACGAAAAAAAAAACAATTGATACCTATCTTTTTATTAATTTTAAATAATTTACCTTATAAATCACTCTAGCATTATGCAATTTACTCAAATAGTAAAATGTTAATTTATTCATTCGTAATACAATAGGTACCTATTACTATTATTAATAAGTATTATTCGCTGAAATAACGATTATGCACAGTTAAATGTTGAATGTCAAGACGCAATAGCAGAGGGGTCATCTGAATCGAAGTAATTGTTATTAGAGTCTCTATACTTATCAGAATCACTTTGACTATCATCATCATTATCATCAGGATCAGTTTCTATTGCATCACCACCATTATACTCTGAATTACCGCCACCAGGCAAGGCGAATGGCACCGCGTATTGTGGGTAAATTCTCAATCCGTCATAGGCACGTATAGGCATCACCGATTGGTATCTCTCATACCTATTATTCACATTCTGTAATGGCTCGTTTTCCTTATCAATTTGAGCGGAATCCTCATTTCCATAATCAAGATTGAAATGCGAGGGCTCAACCTCATTGCTCTCATCTTGATCGTTTTCATCATCGTCTTTATCACTATTAACTTGTGAATCAAAATTAGAATCAGTATACTGCTTATGGATATCTTTCTCATTTGATTCGTCGTTTTCTTCATAGCTAACTGATCTATCGGCATATTTATACACATTTGAACTTTGTTGTGTTATTTGTTCATTCGTATTTTCAA
This sequence comes from Marasmia exigua, assembly GCA_019059595.1. Taxonomy (NCBI): domain Eukaryota; kingdom Metazoa; phylum Arthropoda; class Insecta; order Lepidoptera; family Crambidae; genus Marasmia; species Marasmia exigua. The sequence goes on along the minus strand of CM032483.1, from coordinate 13,814,555 downwards.
CATTTTGGGCACCTAATTCATCACTGGTGTCTTCTGCACTGACATTTTCATCACTATCAGTTTCGATTAAATTTTCGGAGTTTTCGTTTGTACTTTCAGCACTATCGTTACTATCTTGGACCACTTTGTACTCATTATAGCCGTTACTCACGTCTTTACTTTGGTTTCCATCAATATCTTCATCAGATACAGTCTGAACCGTCATCACAGCATCATAAGGCGTTCCTTGGTTACCCATGAATACAAGAACAACGTATTTGTAACCAGGTCCACCGTCTACTATATTTGCTTTAAGGTCTGTGCCGAAGTCGATGCCGCTTACTCTAATATGGGATATTGTGTCTCCGCTTCCAACAGCTGGGTATTTTAGGGCTATAGATCCTCCAGGAACGGAAAGTCTGATTTGTTCTGTGTTCGTTTTCTCGAGTTCTTCATTGCCGACGTCCAGGAGGAACACGTATGGGTACTTGTGGAACGGGCTAGCAGCAACCAGGGCGAGTTGACAGATAAACAGGGTAAGGTACATCTCTGCGGATCGAGTGGCAAAATAGTTGTGTGTCATGGTAGAGTAATCAGATTTATATAAGGGGATGTCACGGGTCGGTACGCCGGGTTTTTGCTCGATCGAGGGCGGCGTGACTTCTCAATGCGACTTGTTTTATGCAGGAAGAAGATAAAAGTTTCATTGTAATGCGTAGTAGAAAAAGACGGGATCGTGATAGGATTTAAAAATACACTAGGAAACAAAAACACTGTTATTACTACTGAATGTTAGCTACGGTGAGTAATTCGTAACTTTATGAAAAAAATATCTTAATAAGTTCGCTTGTCCATTTTCTCACGATGACTTTTTTCACTGCTAAAAAATCGCTAACCTCTTGACAAAAAAAAATTCCGTAATTTATTTGCTCATTATTTTATTGAAGGTATTTTCTTCCTGGTAGCTAAAGGTGGAAATATAATGGTGGCACAGTGGATAAGGCCGTACGTTTTCCGAAAAGGAAGTCGCATGTTCGAATCCTAGCACGCACCTCTGCATTTTTCAAATGTACGCATATCTTTTTTATGTGATAGGTGGCAGAGAGACGGATCACCCGCGACACCAGTGGAGTTACAAGACCAAGTTCCAGACTCTGGGCTGACCCTGAGAATCTCTTGACAGAAAAACTCAGTTACAAATTTTAGCCCGATCCGGGGATCGAACGCAGGACCAATATACCAATGGGTAGTGGATTGCATTAACGAGACAGTCGTCGAGAGAGGTAGTGGTTATCACTCTGATCGAGTATATTCATGCCGAAGCGTGGCTCTTAGTCGTACCCCGGGCTCCATAGCGACGGCTTTCATAGCGGCAGGATGGAAATGATGGAAATAAAAAAACATTAAGTAACATCGACAAATCACAGCTTTATTTCATAAGTAAACTTACAAAATATTATATATTTGTGTTCAACACCAACATTTTTATCACAATTAAATAATGATTAATTTTAGATAGTTTTTAACATACCATGGAAGAAGCAAGAGACTATACAAGTTATACTTAGGTGCTATTAATACAGTACTGTATTAGATATTAATATCAACTTAGTGTCTGTTCAAATATGATACAACAATCAATTTTTTGCTGACAACAAATGACTACGAATCATGTGACCCTTTTACATACATAATCTACTTACATATAAATTGAAAATTTAGAAAACCCCCGACGGCGGCCATCTTGGATTTGAAATTTGTCACAGTTAATGTATTCTGCTACTCAAACCCTTTATTATGATACCCTTATTGTGGGAGTCGTATTAAAACATACAATCCATATCTTTGTGACGCAGGCCATTTTGGATCGATTTTTATCCAACATAGCTAAGAACACTCCCTCTTTATTCATCTTTCAAACAAAAAAAACAAAATCAAAATCGGTTAATTTGTTCGGGAGCTACGATGCCATAGACAGACACACAGATACACACACACAGACATGTCAATCTTATAACACCCCGTCGTTTTTGCGTCGGGGGTTAAAAAGTATACATATAATTATAAATTGTAAATAATCTAAAATGGCACCTGGTTTTTATATCTAAAAACATTTTGCATACCACTTTTACCAGATTTTTTTTATATTATGGCTCTACCTGACCCGAAGATATCTTGCCAATGTCAAGTAACTTATTGCGAATATAAGTAGGTAGTCAACAGTCGAAGTTAGTCGAAGTCACTCAATAAAACGCCGGTGTCAGGGGCGGCTCTAACCCAACAAGCGCCCGGGTGCAATCAATAACCTGGCGCCCTCTTGTTTCAAATAATAATACTTAGCTACAACATGTTCGACTACTTATGGGCAGGCACTTCATTGTAATTATTCATCAGACATCCCACATAATCCTGTATCATGGTCCAAGCGTACCCCGGGCTTCGAAGCGACAGCATTGGATGCAACTGGGGATCACACGGTAAGATAAGGAGAACGATCAGTACTCGCGCCCGCTCCTTTCGGAGTGTTACAGTGGAGGCTCTATGTGTAGCGAGGGGCTCTCGGCGCCCTCTAACTCCCGGCGCCCGTGCACCGCACCCCCTGCACTATAGGTAAAGACGCATCTGGTCGGTGTTTTACGCTTTATAGACCTACGGATTCTGCCGATACCACTCTAAACACGATCGCGGGTTTTAAGACTCCATTAGGTCCAATCAAGTCGTTCGTGACAACTCACTCGACACACTATAGCTGTATTAAAAAATGTACAATCAACGATTCTTAAATTATCAGGATGACTTCGCGGCACTTCACTGCACAAACAAACACCAAATTTAGTGAAATTAGATGCTAATTTAAAACCTTGTAATTGCATCAGCCTACGCAGAGTGTTTGACTTCTACCGCCAGAATCATTAACCTGATTTCTGATGATAAATTTTCGCCATACACCCCTACTTTGTACCGTGAAGGAGGTAGCAAGTTTTTTTTAAATATTAGTGTACAAGCAAGGGGTGGACAGTAGGAATAAGCCATTCATCATCATCATCATTTCAGCCAATAGACGTCCACTGCTGGACATAGGCCTCCCCCAATGTTCTCCACACAAATGTGCCGCCCGCATCCAATGGATTCCCGCGATCTTCACCAAATCGTCGGTCCACCTTGTGGGGGGCCTGTTACGGCTGCGACTTCCTGTACGTGGCCTCCACTCGAGGACCTTTCCGCCCCAACGGCCGTCTGTTCTCCTCGCTATGTTCCCTGCCCATTGCCACTTGAGGCATGCAATCCTTTGGGCTATGTCTCTGACCTTAGTTCTCTCCGAGCATAGCCCTCTCCATTGCTCTCTGGGTGACTTTGAGCCTCCTTAATCGGCACATTGTAAGCGGCCACGTTACTGTTCCGTATGTTATCACTGGCAACACACACGCATTGAAGACTTTCGTCTTGAGACACTGCGGTAGATCGGCCGAAAATAATGCTGCGTAGCTTCCCGAACGCTGCCCAGCCGAGTTGGATTCGTCGATCGACCTCTTTCTGGAATTTGGAATAAGCCATTCCGTAGTACTAAGTAGCTCAAGCTTATATTACGAATATCAGACAAAAATCATCTTCCCCTTATTATAAAATCCTATTTAAGAATAGTTCTGTAACTAAACTCGTGCCACAAATATTTAACATTGCGTGTTCGAACGAGATGCCATGGGTTTTAGTACGGTAATAACTTTAGATCGCATTTTGTAATAATAAGGCTTGTAATAGTAAGGTTTGTAAAGTGTTGGTTAGTCAACATGTTATCAAAAATTGTTGTACCATTTATTTGAACAGATTTTACATTACTTTTTCAACTGTAATAAATATGTATCCTTACTAATATTATAAATGCGAAAGTAACTCTGTCTGTCTGTCTGTCTGTCTGTCTGTCTGTCTGTTTGTCTGTTACTCTTTCACGCCAAAACTACTCAACGGATTTAAATGAAATTTGGTATACAGATAATCTAGACCCTGAGAAAGAACATAGGCTACTTTTTATTGCGAAAAGGGGGTTGTAAGGGGTCGAAAGGGGGGTAAAAAGTTACTTTTCCACGCGGACGAAGTCGCGGGCGGCCGCTAGTAGGTACATAATTGGAACCTTACTTAATACTTGAAGCATAAATCCAGAACTATGTACTTACTAAAGTTAAAATTACGAAAATGTTCATTAATTATTGAGCCCGATACCTGATTCTACCCGATTTCGTTAACCTAACTAAAAAAAAATTCTTAGCTAAATATTATATTCAAAATGTAATTATACAAAGAAAATTTCTGCGATAAAACACCGCCTTCAAATACCACGAACTAAAAAGTGTTAAATAATATTTTTATCACTTTATACCCTTCAAATAACATTTTATAACAGTACACTCGAGACAGACACACTTATTTATTTTGCATGGTTTTTTAATAAATAGTATAAGTGTTTGCCGAGAGGTTGTAACCCCGAAATAGTTTAAAATAGATCCGGTTTAGTAGCAAAAATTAAAATCGATTGGCGTCGCTAGTGTGCCCTACCCGTCACCTTAAACAAAAAGAGACCTTAACGGACCGATTTTCGTCATTATATTAGCTAAAAGCTGAAATTTTCTCAGTGCCTGCTTCCAACATAGTCATGAATCACCACCGATATAGAGATGGAGCTGTGGTAACTTCAATTTGTTTTCTATACCATGGATTAGTGCAGGCTGGCAGGGCAAAATATAGCATTAAATTGTCTGTCAATGGGTGGATCAGATTTCTACACTGTCTCGGAGAAAAATATAAAAAATATAACTTCGCTTTTTAAAAGAGGTAAATCTATAACGTAGTGATTATATTCTCTTTGGGTAAATCCTACAGACAGCAGTGGCAACACTTATAGGTAATCCGAGAATACGAAACGCTTGCGCGTTGCAATCGACACCTAGCGCTATCTATTGGTAAAAAGTAGAACTATGTCTCGAAACGAAGTAAGGGCGGGCCACTAGTAAGCCTATAAAATGACAAAAGTGTACACACGGCGTCACGTCGAGTTACCCTTATTGACCTTTGGACCGTCCTTATGTCTGGGACACAAGTGCTATTTTTCCACTGCAGGGGAGTAACTTGATCTGACGCTGACTGTACATCGTGGGCTCTTAGGCTATAAGGAAATAGCGTAGAAGTCAATGACCGAATAAGATTTTATATACACATTAGTAATAGGTATTATTTACAATAGATAATACAATGATTATTTAAAGTAGAATATTGTCACGCTAGCACGCATTGTTTATAAGCAAAGTCAGCATTTGAATAATCAGTTATTATTCAAATATATTATTATAGGGCAGACTACAAATCTCGATGGGATAACATGGAGCAGTTAAAACCATTGAATATTAATTCTCGAATCTATTCCGATCCCATGTAATCTAAGCTTGTAATAATCATTACAGCTACAGTCAAAAGAAAATTAAACCGCCCATAGGGTATATTTTTTTCATATATTTTTTGGGAAAATTGGAAGGTGTCTTCCTATTTTGTGTTAGGTTTCTTTGGTTGCTTGAAATGCACGATTGAGATTGCGTCAAAAATATTGCAATAGAATGTTTAATTTTTTTTAATGAATCAATTAAAAAGTAAAACATTTTTCATACACAAGCCGTGTTTCGTGGTCACTTCACGAAGTGAACACGTTTGTATGATAAATGCGCGTAAGGCTTCTGCGCATATTTTAATAAATAGACCTTTTTGGAATAGTATATTAAACATCCATTCTTGTTACATGGTCTATAAGTAGGTATCAACAAAGTCTATGAAACTAAGTTAAGTCTTATGTACCAACGCTACATATACCTATAAATAAATTAAATCAGAAAATATCACAATATTTGAATTGAATATTTTTGGTATAAGCTACCTACAATACAGGGTTAATCGGTAACCATTTTGGACAAGAACAATTAATTTATTCTATGACTTTTGGATTTTTTTTCGGTTCCCCATATAAAATTAACAAATCAGGCGACCGAATTTGTGTGATTTTTTCTATGTGAATTTCGAGAAGTACCTACCGATACACTCTGCATTGATAATAACTAACATCAGCTCTCGGCGAAGCAAGCATTTACTAAAATTCTTCGACCTCCTTTTGCGTCCTCGATAATCAGCTCAGTTGGTCAGAGTATTAGCCCGGTTGAGAATAAAAAAGGGCGTGGGTTCGAAGACCAAGACACCAAAATATATTTTCTAGATGTTGTTTGATATGCGTAACATGTTTTAAGCTACTTAATACGAAATCAATAAATGAGATGTTGTGTAAATAAATATTTCACAATATCACATACATACATTGATCTGACTCCGTTATAGGTAGCTCAAGAACCTGAGTTACAGATATCGGAACTAACAGCGGTATTACAATACAAATTATATTTACATTGAATACCTTTCTTATCTAAATGCATATTTATAATACATAGAAAACACCCAGACTAGTACAAACAAACATGTTCATGCATACAAATGTTTGTACTGTGCGGGGATCGTACCCGCAACCCTTGCACCAGAGGCAGCGTTCACTACCAATGGTCAAAACGTGCCGTCAAAATTGAATACACTAATTTATGGTGTTCCATGATCCACATCATTTTGATTAACTAGTAGGTATCTACTTACTTATATTGTCTACAAAATAATAATAAAAAATTCAAACTTATTTAAACTCGCACAGCCCCTGGTTGAGTACTTGTAAAGGTTAATAGTAAATACTTTAACTTTTTATAGTTAGGTATTACCTACTCTATGTTGGCATACAATAGACGGACTTGTTATTAAAAAATGTTTTTTTATATAATTAAATCTGGAATTGCAGCAAGCCTGTTACATTCCGACATGCTAAAAGGTATTATTTAAATCGTTACAATGCCGAAGCTCTCATAATAGGTATCATGAATAAAAGCTCCTTTATCATCATCATTTCAGCCAATAGACGCCCACTGCTGGACATAGGCCTCCCCCCTCTACACAGATGTTCTCACAGATCCTGCGTCGCCCGCGCGCCCGCATAGAATCCTGTAGGTCCACCAAATATTGTAGGTTCTACCCACGGAATTAGAATGTACCTGCAGCCAAAGTCTATGATCCTATTTAACTGATGTGTGGCTGTCTTACTTAATTTTTTTACGACGATAAAATCACAGCTTTAAAAAATCCGTAGTTGGATAGTTTACCGTGCACCTTACATCTATCTATCTACATTTTTAACTTCAAAGCCCACAAAAGCCGATACAATAATTCAGCAATAAGTTTTTCCTTCATTGGTAGGATGACCAGATCTCCGCCATTTTATGAATTACTTCGCTTTGCCTAGTCTCGCAAAAAACAGCTTTAGAGTTTTATAAACGCGATATTTATACTTATATGTAGCTGTAAATTCTATCGCGAACGTAGGTACGTACTCCTTGGGTTGCACGCTGAAACCTCTCCTATCGCAGCATGGACCTCATCTGCTTATTCTGATGGTTCAAGGAGGTCTGCGCTCTGTCTGCTTGGTGGAGAATCCGATCTAGCTGGCTTATCTGGGACGAGACTTGCTTTTCTGGAATTGAAAAAAATATTTTTAGACTTCCTGCTGATTATGCAAAGTTAAACTAAGTAGGTAGTTGCTTTTCAGTATCAGCCTATAAACTATCCCACTGAAGGGCAAAGGCCTCCATCATAGAAATAAGTTATCGCAACTATGATGGTGTGGTCGTGTGGTCCCCGGCAGAGTAGAATAGGCCACTCTTACTCTTACCGAGGTGTCGTAAAAGGCGACTAAGGTAAAGCTGCTGGCATGATCATTAGCACCCAGAGAAGGAAAACTCTGCATTTCAAAACCCTTACCAACCCGTCTGCCAAGCGTGGTGAATATGGCAATTACCCCTCATGTGATTGAGGGAGGCCCGTGCCCCAGCAGTGGGGACTTAAATGGGCTGATGATGATGATGATGATGAACTATGATGGGATTAGGCTTAATCACTACGCTTGCTTAATGCGGAATGGTGATCCTCACAAACCGGAGCAATGTTCGAAAAATTCGAAACATACTTTTTGTTCGACCAAAATTTAGTTTTTTTGTATGGATTTCATGCAAAATCCGCCATGTATTTCGAATCAAGAATCCGAAGAATTGGGTTCCTGGCAGGATGAAGAATCATGATGAACCAATCAGAGTAAGTAATTGTGTCACGGCTAAAGCTAGTGTACCACACTCATGCAATGGTGCCGTGGGTACCTATAGGTATTTAATGTACACTTTTCTTTTACATTTTTTGTAGGTATACTTTCAACTTTCCAAAAATTCTAGGTAGGTAACTTACTTATCTCCTGCCTAGGTAACAACGACGACGCTTCCGAATTCTGCATAGTCTCCAGATCATTCAGTGCCGAGTTGATATCCATGTCCCTTGGAGGTTTACTCCTTGGCGTCATCTCGTTGTCTCCAGGCCCTAGACCCTTGTTGATGGAGACGATCTCCGTGGCTGGGGGTATGTAGTCTTTATCATAGTTAGTCTGGCCTACGTAGCTGGGCTCGCTAGAGTAGGAGAGGTTGTCCTTAGCTGTTAGTTTTACGCGGAAGAAGTTGGTTAGGCTGCCGCAGACGCCCTGGAAAGGTATGGGATAGGTTTGCGGATAAATGACTTCTTTATATTAGACACTCGCGAGCAAAAGTTCGAGTTCTCTTTGGATTACAACCAACTACTACAATCGCTCCTGATAGAAAGCGTCAATGCGGTATTCAAACAACCAAAGTAGGCAAACCTCTTTACCTAGAATACTCAAAACCTAATTTTTGAACCAGTGTCGAAATATTCGAGTTTATTAAGACATCAAAAACAGGGCAAGTTTAAAACAATTACAAAACGTGCCTAGATAATACGTAATTAAGTAAGTTAAGGGACATTATGGGATGCGAACTTCGTGCAACAAATGGTCTAAGGGAGTGGCCACACGGTGGATAGCGAGCGTTTTCAATGCGGAGCGAGACGTGACGCAGCGTTCACGCAGCGGATGCGCAACGGATGCGCGATCTGTTCGCTGCGTCGAATCTCAGTTTATATGTATTATTATCTATGGTCGAACGCTCGCAATCTGCCAGCGTGGCAATTCCCTAAGGATGCGAAAAACATAACTCGGCTGGGCATATGACTATATTTGAATTTTAAAACTCCGGAAGTGCACTTTTAACTCCTCTTGTGTTGCAGGCGCGAGTTGCGGGGCTTGTGGGTCAATTCGACTCTAGCCACATTCGTGTTAATCGGTAACCTTCAGGTGATCCGTTGCTCATCTGCCCCGTTTCATAAAAAAACTATCTACCCTTGGTGGTATACGGTAATAAGCCATATTTTCCTATAAAAATATACTTACTCTCAGTCTATTTAATTTGTTCTGTGTGGAGTTGAGGATGGTATTCAGCTCGTTTATGCCGCCGCTCGTTTCGGGGAACTGTTCATTCAGCATGGCTGTGTTCTAAAAAAATTCAAATAAAATTAATAAAAAACAACAAGATTTGTCGAAGACCTACCGACCCCACGTACAGTGGCGGACAGGACCCCAATTCTCGGGCTCGTGACATTTATTTTCATACGACATATATCACTAAAACATAGTTTTTTTGTATGGTTTTCGGGTGATATCCGCCATGTTCTTAAAATATCACAAGCGCGAGAATTGGGCTCCAGGTCAAGCTATACAAAACTGTCAAATTTCCTCAATCGATTTCGAACTCAATGAGTAACAATATAAGGTTTATAATCGAATGAAGAAATTTGACAGTTTTGTATAGCTTGATGTGTCCGCCACTGTACCATCCTACTCCACGAGTATCTACATAACTTAGTTAAAATTACGTACCTACCTAACCACCTTCTCTTCCACCGAAAAGTGTATCTACTCACACGACAGTCCGAATGTAGGTACACTGCAGAGCGTACTTATCAATTTATCTACTGTGACTGCAGTGTGCAAATAAAAACAGTCTGGGAAAGATTTTCATTATTTTTCTTTAGAGACCCAGTTTAATTGAATATAGATACTAGATTAGATTTATTTTTTAAATATCTCTGGAATCTAGAGCCTGTAAAAGAGGGCGAAATATAAAAAATATTGCCTATCCATACAAATTGCATAGGCCAAGTCCATAACTTTTTAAATACTCCATCCCCTTTTTAGGGTGAGGGGAAATACATAACTTGGCAACTCGTGATCATACTTGTTGCCAAATAGGCCAAGGACGATCTATATTTTGGAGGGCACGAAATAGGCGTAAGCATAATGGTGGCAATTTTTCCCATAGGTAATCAAATGGTTTCGGAACATTGCCAATTTCAATATAAGTACAGCTACTTATTTACTTATTCAGAAAAAAATACTGATATTTTAAAATCACTAACTATCTAAATGACTCGGATACCTCGATGTTATCACCTTACATGTATTTAAGTAGGCTCTAAGTATAGGGTTTTTGATAAAGATAAAAATAAAGAATAAATCTATTTATGAATGTCAAAATATCATCGACCGATCGTATGAACGTCTCGTCTACCACGATCAGTAGATACGAGACGTTCATACGAACATTGTTCATGTAAACACTTCATCGTCAGCCCATTTAAGTCCCCACTGCTGGGGCACAGGCCTCCCTCAATCACATGAGGGGTAATTGCCATACTCACCACGCTTGGCAGACGGGTTGGCGAGGGTTTCGATATAAATGCAGAGTTTTCCTTCTCTGGGTGCTGATGATCATGCCAGCAGCTTTACCTTAGTCGCCTTTTACGACACCTCGGTAAAAGTGAGGGTGGCCTATTCTACTCTGCCGGGGACCACACGGCACATGTGAACACTTATGAATGTCAAAATATACCGATGGTTCGGGATGTCGATTTCTACTGAGAAGACACCCGCAAGATTGATGATGTTACAGAGTTTCAATTGAGAAGAGATAAAAAATACAATATTTGAATCCTTATCATTTAAATAGTCTTGTCACTATAGTACTAGTATTATAATATCTGTGACTGTAGTAACCTTTCTTCACTAGGCAAGTTTTAATATGAGACTTAAACTTATCCAGTGACAGGTTAATGACATTTGGTTTTCATTCAAGGAATAATACAAACCAAATTTGTGGGATCTCACTGCCTGAATTAAACACAAATTCGTAAACTGAACTACAATGGTAAAATATTAGCTGTAAGTATTTTTAAAAAGTTCGAGAAACCTTTACATAGGTGAAGAAATTACTTACGAAAAGAATTATTTTATTATTTCCGAAAAAGTGGAAAAAGTACATTACATACTGTAGGTACCTATGTACTTAAATTGAGAAAATAAAAACAACGCAGTCCTCACCTCCGCAGTCTTGATCTCCACTTCCTCAAATTCCACCACGTCCAAATGTCTGTTTTTCTCCAAAAACTCTTCCTTGTCCGGCTTCGGCTGACCGAACAATTCCGCCCTAGTGCAGGCATCTTCGTACGCCTTCAAAGACATTTTCAAAATGCACTTTAAAACCTATTTACACCATACACTTCGCCTAATAAAAGTCCTTGACCTCGTAAAAACAATCAACCCAACAAAATTGAGAACCCTGAACAAGGAACTAGGCACGAAACCAGACTATCTTTTTAAACGGGTCGGGTTACTTGACTTGTCTCTCGTATTGATTTTCTTCAAACTGACCTAGTCTGCTCAGACAAAAGCATTTAATAATAGCCTTTAACAGCATTATTAATTTCAAAAACCTTTCAAAATAAATTCTGGGGATAAAATAATTATGATACTAAGGAATAAATTACAATTTCATGCGTAGATATCCCAATGCAAAAGTTATTTAAATACTCCCGCCACCGAAAAACCTTCAATGTTCAATTTCCCGCCATTAAAAAGACCAGCCAAGTGCGAGTCTACCATGACGACCTTAAGACAAAACGATATAGGCAGTATAATTTTAGATATCTTTGTCTTTTATTAAGAAGAAAAGGAATAAAAACTAGGTACCTAATTTCACTAAAATATTGTGATGGCATATTCCAAAATAAATTATATGTAGTAATGGGATATTTCAGTTGTGAAAAAACAAATGGGCAATAAAAAATATTCCACTGGTGTCAATGGGCAATCACTTACCAACAGGCAATCCATCTGCTCGTCTGCCACCTATCACAAAAAAAAACAAATATTATATAATTAATATAAAATGTTTTATTATAAACTAAGGATAAAATCATATTTCTTACATTATTTCAAAATCTATTTTCTAGCGGGCAACATTTCGAACAGCTGGCGTGAATGACAGCTACGCCGCGGTTCATTGACCGACACTTTTTTCGGTCTGTGTCCGACTTGTAGCTAGCTATACAGACTGACCACGATCAGAAGGCACTTAAAAGACATTGACGAGAAGGCGTTGTACAACGTTTTTTCGATTCGAAAATGTCATAACAGCTTTAGTTCCGATTTTCGCCACGTGCCAAATAACCGTGAACGGACGTTAGATTATATTTATTCTGTGCTATAGATAAAGTTTCGTGTTGACCGATGATTGGGCAGAATGACCTGTCATTTCATTAACAACAACAATGTATGAAAGACAGAAAGAGACAATACTATTTTTCTTACAAAGTAGACGTCACTAATAAATTATTTCGTTTTTTGTACAAAAATAAATGCTTGCTAAATCAGTTTTCACCACGTTATTCAAGTGTAAGACATCACATTTGGTTCATATATCAGCTGCAACAATGTCGTCTAGTAAGTGATTTACATTTTATTATTTATTTTAGCCATCCCTTTAACAGTTTTTTCTTACTACCGGTTTCAAAAATCATAACCAGCGGTCTTTAAGCTTTTCTTCTATCATTAATTCAAATTAAAAAATTAAAAGGAGTCATTTATTTGACTTGTCCTCTGTTTTGAAATGTTTGAATGACAGACAATCTTAGCTTTTGAATTGCTTTTGAAAGAATGAAAGAAAAATATTTTTGTCATTTTTGTTTTTTTTATGCCCAAAAGTACTTATGCGTTTAAAAAAAGTTATTGTTATTAATATGTTCAATGGCCATTCCAAACCTTTTTTCTCTTTCGGTTTTGGTGAGTGACAGCAAAGAGAATATAAATCAATCATTATAGTGACAGCATCTAAATAATCAATTAATTTTATTATTAAAATAAATTGAATAGAAGTGGTCAAACTGGAGGTATTCAGTGAAGGTGATCAAATAAAAAAATATGTGGCAGGCGAGTTCTTCTATTTAAAACTTCAACATCATCGTCAGTCCGGTAGTACCCATTGCTCAGTTTAGGCCTCCTTTTTCTTCACCCTGGTCCTGAACTGCTCAGACCCAATTGGATTGCATTTAAACTGACTTACTGTAAAGTGTACTAATATATATAATGGACTATAAGTAGGAACTGTGTGTGTGTGTGTGTGTGTGTGTGGTGCTGTGGTTTGCTGCGTGAGTGAGGGTACCTGAGGTCCAATCTGTGGGATAGGGGGGTTTTAAGGTTGGCAGCGTACTTGTGACTCCACTGGTGTCGAGGGTGTCCTTGGTGAACGGCAATTGCTTACCATCAGGTGATCCGTCTGTTCGTCTGCCTACCTATTACATAAAAAAAAACTTATAGTCCACTAGCGGCCGCCCGCGACTTCGTCCGCGTGGAAAAGTAACTTTTAACCCCCCTTTCAACCCCTTACAACCCCCTTTTCGCAATAAAAAGTAGCCTATGTTCTTTCTCAGGGTCTAGATTATCTGTATACCAAATTTCATTTAAATCCGTTGAGTAGTTTTGGCGTGAAAGAGTAGCAGACAGACAGACAGACAGACAGACAGACAGACAGAGTTACTTTCGGATTTATAATATTAGTAAGGATTCAGTATGTGAAGGTGAATAGGACAGTTCTATTTTGACGTTAAAAGTGAGATGCTCCTTTTACTAATATTTTCTTTAGAAATCTAATCGACTTAGTTTGATTTTTAATTTTAATCAAGATTTTATCTATGAATTTGAACTATCTGAATATGGAATACAATATGTAAACATCTTTGTGGCACACACGCAATAAATCACAAATAATTAAATAATATGTATCTTATTCATCTGAAAAAAAAAACAACTCTCACTGGACGTGTTGGAACCACCTTCGTTTAACTTACTTATTTCCTGGTCCCTAATGCAATCTATACAATGCGATATATATGTACGCACATGTCTTTTTTTTTTGTTGGAAGTTCTGGGAAGCGTTCATTGCCGAGTGGTCACTGCGTCCATATTTGACCTATTGTGACCTCCGCTCCCACTTATCGATCATGCATAAACCATATAATGGCCCTGGAAGCGATAGCCTTAACATCCTCCAGGCAGATGTGGTAGCTGCCCAGTTTTCGGCTTCTTGGGTGCCTGAGGGCATCGTATTGACAAAGGATGTGCATCGGTGTCTCATCCTCTGCCTTACAGAATCTACAGGTGGGGTCTCCGGCCAGCCCGGTTCTGGTGCCGTTTTTGATCAGCCTGCAGTGACCAGTAATGGTTCTTGTGAGGATTCTCACCTGTCCGCGAGATAGAGCTAAGGCCTCTAGCTTGTACTTGTTGGAGAATCCTGTCATTAAGGTCTTGGCATGTGCCTGACCTGTTGATCTGTGCCAGAGCTGTTTACTCTGTTCGATCGACCACTCTTTAAGCTTGCGTTGGGTGGTGCACCTGGATATGCCTAGTACCGGTTCCGGGGTTTGTACCGGGCATGAGGCTCCCTCTGTTGCCAGCTCGTCGCCTTTCGTTGCCCACGATTTCGGAGTGTCCTGGTACCCAGGGAACGTTGTTAACGTTACTCTGTTGTTGGAGCCCAAACAATTTATGATCTGGACTCCCTCCGCTATTAGTTTGGAGGTAATCTCAGCAGATTCAAGTGCCTTTAGAGCCGCTGACGGTCTGATAGGATATATTTGTCTTTACATTTACAGCCGCGTCGCAGATTCTCCTGGACGCAGCGTATTATAGCAGCCACTTCGGCTTGGAAGACCGTGGCGTGTAACCCTAGGCCCTGTGAGATATGTTCCTTGGGTTTTTCGCCGTATACTCCGAAGCCAGCTCTATTGTTTATTCAGGAGCCGTCCGTGTACCACACAATGCCCCCAGTCCGGAACTCAGCGAGTCTACCATTAGTCCACTCTAGTTGGAGTTCTTTTAGAAGGGTTCTCATGACGTGGGAGTGCCATGTCTTGGACCCGTTTTCCCAGGCCCTCAGCATAGCGGCTCTCGCCTCTTTTTGTATAAATGTGGGCAGGGGGCATAGAGTTAGCAGAGCCTCTAATGCTGCCTTTGGTGTGGATGACATGGCATCTGTGATCAGCAAGCATGCATAGCGCTGTACTTTCGTAAGTGCCATGCTGCTTGTGGATTGGCGGGTCTTGTTGTGCCACACTACACAGGCATAGGCGATCATGGGACTTGCCACCGCCGTATATAGCCAAAGCAAGTACCTTGGTTTTAGGCCCCATTTGGGTCCCACCATGTTGTAGCAGGTTCCAAGTGCCATCTTAGCCTTCTTGGTAACGTAGTTGAGGTGTGAGTTCCAGGTCAGCTTTTGATCTAGCATCACTCCTAGGTGTTTGACGTCTCTAGAAAACGATGGTTTTCCCCGATAAGGTAGGCTTTCTTAGTTTATCCAGAAGCCTTTTTTTTGGTGAATGGTACTATGATGGTTTTGTTCCCGTTCATGTTGAGAGCAACATCGTGGCACCACTTTTCAACCATGCCAAGAGCCTGCTGCATTTGATTAGACACTGTGGATTGACACTTGCCAACCACTGTAATTACCAGATCGTCCGCATAGCCCTGGGTTGTGAAGTGAGCCCCGTTTAATTTGTGGAGCAGCTCGTCAACCACGATGGACCATTCCAGTGGGGACAGAACTCCCTCCTGGGGGCACCCTCTCGCAACTTTGAATTCTGCAGTGGTGTCCAGAAGTGTTAAATTAACAATTCTGGATAACAGTATGGATTCAATCTATCCTAGGGTGGTCTCGTCTACGCCCTTATTTTTCATGCACCTTATGATGACTGACGCTGAGGTTTGTCAAACGCTCGCGTCTAGGAAGGCGTATAGGTCAATTTCCTTCTCTTCTAAAGCCCTTTCTAGTCTATCGGTCACATTCATCAGGGCTGTCTCATTAGACTTGCCACTTTGGTAGTCATGCTGACGTACATGCAGGAGACACGATTTAATGAAGTTCCCTCTGATATACAACTTTAGTACCTTTTCCATCTTTTTCAATAGAATGGAGGTTAGGTTGATTGGACGGTAGGATTTAGGCTGTGACTTGTCCTTATCCCCGGCCTTGGGTAAAAACCTTACCCTTACCTTGGCTTTGTCCATATAGCCGGTATTGATCGCCATGCGAAGCTTGCGCTAAAGATTTTTACTAATAATGGAAGGAGCCCGTTAGCCCCTTTTTGAAGGAGGGCAGGAAAGATGCCGCCCTCCCCACCAAATTTGAATGGTTTGAAACTATTTATAGCCCACTTGACCTGGTCCTGGACCTGGGGGCTAAATATAAGAGTAGCTTTGCGCCAGTCGTCCGGTCTGGGCCTAATCTTGCCCTGAGGATTTGCTGGTTCCACCCTTACTGATATTGGAGTGGATCCTGGGAAGTGAGTGCTAGCTAGCAGTGCCAGCGTTTCTTCCTTGGAATTTATTAAACTAGGTGTGCCGTCGGTGATTTTTACATAATCTTGTGAATCCTAGTCTGTCAGTGTGGCTCTATTTATGTCCTCGCAGAATTTCCTCCAAGATTTTCGTTTTGCCTTTCTTAGTTCCCGGTTATATTCCGTAAGTGCCTCATAGTACAGCACTGATATATCTTGCACTAGACAATAATCGTGATTCGATGATAAGATGGCCGCCATACCGACTACTAATTTATTGCGATTGTATTAGAGTAATAAGGAAAATACTGATTGTCATGCTTTAAAACCGATGTAAAATTTTACCCTTTCCTAAACTCTCCAGATATTATTGTTGAATGTTAGTTTGTTTCATTTCATTCATTAAATTGTAGTACTTAATTTAACTTTATTTTCAGAGCCGCTCACCGTTGAGGTCACGAAAAAATTCAGGGATGAGTTCTACTCACAACCAAAGAATATATTAGCCCAGAATGCCTGCACTCGGACCGATCCCTTCGAGGTGGCCATCTGTAGGAGGACTGCCGATAATGCTCAACACGTCTATAATATTAAGGTATGTACGAGTAAAGCTTGGCAGCTCTTTGTTAGTGAAAGAAAACATATTATTTATATGAGTAACAATGATGGAAGTAGAAATAGAAAAAATATTTACTCAAATACTTACCTGTCGTGTTCATATGTGCTCTGTGTGGACCTACCTACCATACTGAACACATTTGAAATAATATTTAGATTGGAAGGTATTCTGTGGAAACGAAATTATATTCGTTTCTACAGAATACCTTCCAATTTGGTGTTGCAACCTACCATTTTTTTTTGTTTTGTTTATAGTAATAATAGATAGATAGATAGATAGATATACTTTATTGCACAAAATACACAACTTATGTACTAGGCATTACAGAAATTTTGTGTACCATTTCGGCGGTCTTATCGCTGAAAGCGATTTCTACCAGACAACCTTCGGGTAAAGGACATTTGATAGTAGAGAAAGGGTAGGGGGTGCAATATTCAATAAGGAAAAAAAAAAAGAAACTTTAAATGTTAAAATATAACTTATAACCCTAATACATAAATAAAATACAGTATTATAAACTAATAAATAAGTTATGCTCAAATACATACACATAATATTGTGAGATTGATATCAGAAAAAGACAAAAATAATAATAATATGATAATCAATTGGATCTAAGATGGACCATCGACTACAGGCTGCCGATAACAGGATGATTGTAAAAAAGTTAATGGGATGAGGAAGAGTGAAGAAGAGGGTGTTGAAGTCGTCATGTATTGTTGTAACTCTGTTCTGTGTACCAAATAAAGAAAATAAAATAATACTTGAAATAAATGAAAGGTGGACTCCTTTCCCACACTCAAACTCTTTCGGTCCAATGTATGTTATGGATCAGCTCGCTGTAGAGCCAGGGGACCTAATTCCAACCAGACGTTACGACCGGTTCGGAGTTACGAGGGTGACTCCGATTCACGATTGTCAAAGGGAGGCCTTTCACACGCGCTGTGTAGACACACACAAAGGAGACCCTATGTTTGAATGGGACAGGTATAAATAGTAAATTGAGACAACATCACATAAATTTGCCTGGTCCCAAACTAAGGTTTTCCCTTGCAATATGGAAACCGTGCCGTGTGGTCCCCGGCAGAGTAGAATAGGCCACCCTCACTCTTACCGAGGTGTGAAAGGCGACTAAGGTATCATGCATGCTGCTGGCATGATCATCAGCACCCAGAGAAGGAAAACTCTGCATTTATATCTAAACCCTCGCCAACCCGTCTGCCAAGCGTGGTGAGTATGGCAATTACCCCTCATGTGATTGAGGGAGGCCCGTGCCCCAGCAGTGGGGACTTAAATGGACTGATGATGATGGAAACCAGGAACAACGAAGTTACAGCCACGAACCTTTATTTGGTACCCATTTCCGTTAAATGTCGTTAGAACATTCATAATGCAATAAGGTCGAAACTTTAGTGCAATAATGTTGAATGTCAAGTAAAGACATAAAATGTCTTATCTAATCGACCCTTTGAAACGATATCCACTTTGCAAACAGTTATCATTACGGTTTTCTAATTACGAACATATATTGTATCATTCGTGTTAGTGTCAGTCACAAATATAAACGATATTACTATATATAGAACACACGGTCAAAAAGTTATTACCCACGTAACAATACGGTATTTGACTATTTTTTTTTCATTTGTGTAATCAAAAGACCTCTCAAGGATAAAAACATCGTTGAAAGAATTACTTGATTCTCATTTAAACTACCTGAGATATCATAACTTTAAAATCACATTATTTTGGGCAAACCCAAAACGCTCCATACAAATGGCTACAGAGATGTGACGTCACACGACAGTATTTTGTTTGCATTTCATTTGAATTTTGTATGGTAGCTATATCAAATGTTTCGTTTATGTCAATGGTTCCATTATAATAGTTGGTGTAAATTATATTGGTTTTTCAATGGTATAATTATTTTAAAAAAATTTCAAACTTTGAAAATGGACTTGCCCATGAATCTTTGAATGACCATAAATCCGGCTAGACGTTATATTTTTAATTGAGAATTTTTGCTATTCGCACATATTTACCTATATTTTGATAAAATATTTATATTTTGTAAAATCTCGAGCTTAGTCAAATACCCTATTACTCACATCGGTAATGATCGCATGCCCTCGCTCAAGTTGACGTTTTTGCACGGTTGCCCCTAGAAATGAAAGTTGTCGAGGGTAAATATTATGACTTCGATACATTAAAATATTAGCTCTTAATAGCGAATGTTGCTACACGACTTTCATCCTTAGGTTGGTCCCAAATTAAAGGTCGTGACTGTACCACAAACACCCAGACCCAACACAAATTATGTTTTACAAACAAACATTTGTGTTGGTGCGGAAATTGAACCCTTGCGTCTCAACCGGCGCACAAAAAACTGCGCCAAGAAAGTCGTCGGGTATATTCTTGTTCCATAATGAGACGGTTTTAAATTAAGCCATCAGCCCTTAATATTAATATTTATAATCACAGATAGAGTCTGAGGGTAAACCGGTGACGAACCAAGAGAATTCAGGTCGCTGCTGGTTGTTCGCCGCTCTCAACGCCATCCGACTGCCTTTCATGAGGAAAAACGCAATCGAAGAGTTTGAATTCTCACAAAGGTAAGTTTTTACTAACCGATTTGAAACATTTATTTTGAATTCTTAAGTCGATGGAAATACATGTACTTACCTACTTACTCGTAATATGTAAAATATTATGCTATCTGAAACAGCCGAAGGCAAGCGGCACGTCCTTTATCTTATTTTTTAATTATGATGGTCTGTGTACATCTCCATATTTTAATCTACAAACATTGTATATTATATCTATATGTACAAATGTACAAACGAATATCATGTAAGAAATGCCAACTGCTTTACTGATATGATAATGTTGTTGGTGAGAACGAATTTTGTGGTTGGCCAAAAATAAATTGTGGTAGATACAAAATTATTTTTCAGCTGGTGATAAGAATTCATTTTCCTTTTTCAAAGATAACATACCCCTCTTTTATTCAAGAGGAATGTGCCAAATTTGACTTTCAACCGCCTGCATATCAATACTACAAACTTACTACTACAAACTTTCTTTGATTTCCTCACAACCGAAGCGTGCTGGGCCCATAACCTGTTGTAATTAAATATATTATGTGATGTAACTAAAAATTTATGGTTTTCGTAATTTTTCCTTTATCTATGCTATAAGACGTTGCTACGTACCAAATTTCAAGATTCTGAGTTCACGGGAAGCACCCTGTAGGTTTTGATTCCCTTGCAATAGTCGAAAATTTGCGGCATAAATGGCTGTATCTTTTGATTGCGTTGGCTTAGAAGTTTGATTTTTTCACAGCTTCAAGGGACAGTAGACTTGAGTAATTGATATAAATTTCAGCATCATACCTCCACGCGTTCCTGAGAAAAAGGGTCTCGACAGACGGACGGACGGACGGACAGACGGACAACAAAGTGATCCTATAAGGGTTCCGGTTTTTCCTTTTGAGGTACGGAACCCTAAAAACGATGAAGACTTTGAATATCCACGAGATTTATTTTAGAAGAATTATAAGTTTTACATAGATGAAAAAACCGGTGACAGGTCATAGGGAGAGCTGTTTCCTAGCGCTACTAGCGACGTTTGCGTTCACTTCATCACATCTCATAGTATAGCATAGTAAACTGATCTCTTAGAATAAGGTAATAATACTGGCTTTGTGGCTATCGTATATAAGTTTGTATTGTGATTATTATGATTAAGTGTCTCTTGTGCGCTTTGGATATTTATAATCTGATAGCTTGTAAGGGACCGTGTTTTAAGAAAAAAAAATCTCTTTTTATTCTACTTACTACAGCTGGTCAAAGGCAACTCCCAAGGCTATATATTGCTTCCTTTTTCATTATATTGTCCAGTTTGTCTGGTTCTCTAGTTTAAGAGTTGCACTAGCGACGGTCAGACGGCATTCGCTTCATTTTAATTACCTACCAGACTTCATAAAGCGAAGCGAAGCTTTCGAAGCGTGAAGAAGCATCTCGCGGGCCAGTATGGCGGTGTCAACGAAGGTGATGCCTTGACATCGCTTCCGTCGTAATTGCAACTTGGGTTTCTCTTGCTTACCATCAGGCTGAGGAGAGCCAATATACTGAGCCACTATTATAAAATCCTGGATCGCACTCCAAGTTTACCCCAGGCTTCGAAGGAACAGCTTTGGAATGATTCACTAAGATGGTGATGATTCATCCAGTTTTTTGGTGTCCCCAGCTACCTGTTCTTCTGGGATAAGATAGAGCGGTCCCACTACTGGCTCAACAACATCGTGGCTACCGCAAAACAGGGTGAGGAACTCGATGGCAGGCTCGTCAGCTTCCTCCTCCAGGTTTGTTCCATAATATGTACACTTAAAATATACATATACAGGCCACGACACGTGAGTGTAGCGCTGGCCTTTAGTTTGCGCACTTGTAAAAATGATTTCTGCGTTGAGTGCGCAGAACCGCTGTAAAATAGCTCACTTAATACTTAAAATTATTTCTGCGCACTCAAGGCTAGACTTATTTGGCGCGGACTGTACCTACTTTCATAAAAACTATGTACCTGCGCGATGCAAGCGACGCCCAGCGCTATCTATTGTTGAATATTAGAATTCATCTCAACTCAGGAATCGATAGACAGCGCGCAAATGTTTTGCCTTTTCGGTAAGCTTTATCTTTGAATTAATCATTAATTTTATCGCACCTCTCTCGCACACACACAAACTCACACACACGAACATACACAAACACACACACAAGAATGCCACTAATAATTAATTTTTTTTTGTTACTTTATCAGGTTTTTTTTCATCCTATTTAAAATACTATTAACTATTTGCATCTGTATTTTAATTCTTAGCCCTCAAGACCAAAATTTCTCGCTAAGACCTTAGAGAAGTGGAAATAACTGAAAACCAGCGCTGAATGGGTGCCAGCCGCTCATGCCAGCATAAGCTGAGTTATTTCCCATTGTCTCCACATAATGCTGTATAAACAAACTGTTAAAATTGTATGTACCTAAACTGTGCAATAAGAGAGCAATAAACTATTTTTTATTTATTTATTTATCTGTCACATTTTTGCAATGATATTCAATTTAGGGGCCCTATTAAGGTTATAAAGTGTATTAAAATTAAGACAGTTAATGAAAAATTGATCAAGACATTTTAATAATAAAGGATTTGAAATTTTTAAGCCTATTTTGCATACGCAATTCATGTCACAATCATCTCTAGCAAGATTTACAGTTTCAGTAACGTAAAGTATCAGCCTATAAACTGTCCTACTGCAGGGCAAAGGCCTCCATGACAGAAATCAAGTTATCGCTACTATGATGGGATTAGACTTAATCACAACGCTTGCCAAATGCGGATTGGTGATCACCCGAGCTATGTCCGAAAAATTCGAAACATACTTTTCGCTCGACCCAGGAACCGGTTTTTTGGTCATTCAAAGATTCATGGGCAAGTCCATTTTAAAAGTATGAAATTATAAAAAAATAATTATACCATTGAATAACCCATACAATATGCCTCAACTATTATAATAGAACCATTGACATAAATGAAACATTTGATATAGCTACCATACAAAATTCTAATGAAATGCATACAAAATACTTAGGTGTGACGTCACATCTCAGTTACCATTTGTATGGAGCATTTTGGGTTTGCCCAAAATAACGTGATTTTAAAGTTGTGATATATATGTGATAGGTAGTTTAAATGAGAATCAAGTAATTCTTTCAACGATGTTTCTATCATTGAGAGGCCATTTAATTAAAAAAAAATGTCAAATACCGTATTGACTAGATTAGACAGATTTTATTAAACTGATGTGTGGCTGTCTGTACCTAGATGGTTTGTCGCATTGACATTGTGAAATCTTCAATATCTATATCGTGCCATTTAGCAAAAGATAACGTAGATCAATAATTGCCTACCTGTGTCAGTCATATAGTGCATTGTAAATAATGATCATTACCTAACATAATTCAGTTGTTACACACTTAAAGTTAATAGTTTACTTTGTCTTGTTACTAAGACATAATCCACCTTATGGCCATATCCACCTTAATATATGGCACCTCTCTCACTCTCTGCCGAGATCTGTTTATCCTGACCACTATAATCTGGGCATCTTTAAGGCAAGAGTGAACAGGCATCTTTTAGGCAAACGCGTATCATTCTGGACCTCATCGTCGCTTTCCATCAGGTGCGATTGTCAAGCGTTGGCTTATTGACAAAAAAAAACCTTGATTTCTGAAATAAATGAATATTATTATTATTTAACATTGCGTGATGGAACGGGATGACATGAGTTTTAGTAAGGTAATAACTTTAGATCGCGATTTATAATAAGGTGGATTCATCATCATCATCATCAGCCCATTTAAGTCCCCACTGCTGGGGCACGGGCCTCCCTCAAGCACATGAGGGGTAATTGCCATACTCACCACGCTTGGCAGACGGGTTGGCGAGGGTTTTGATATAAATGCAGAGTTTTCCTTCTCTGGGTGCTGATGATCATGACAGCAGCTTTACCTTATTCGCCTTTTACGACACCTCGGTAAGAGTGAGGGTGGCCTATTCTACTCTGCCGGGGACCACACTGCGTCGGGATATTAGTTCCACTTTACTCTAATAGGTGGCATTAGATGTCGATTACATCGCGTAAGAGTTTAATGTTTTCAGATTACCTATAAGCTTATAGAACGCAGCTGCATTGCCACTGTCTGTAGGATTTACCTCTTTCTAAATAGTATATGTAGATGTATTATTGTGTTTACTCTTTCTTATAAACCGTCTTATGTACCAGGATCCCATAAACGACGGCGGGCAATGGGACATGATTGTGAACCTGGTCAACAAGTACGGGCTGGTACCCAAAGACTGCTTCAAAGAGGCTTTCAGCTCCAAGAAGAGTTTGCATATGAACGCGATAATCAAGACCAAGGTAAATATTGTTAAATAGTTTTTTAGATTTTCGCGTTGCATTATAACTATAATGTATCAATACGGGGATTAACACGATATTTATTATGTGCCGTGGTCACGAGCGGACTCACGTGGTCCGCTCGTGACCGCGGCTGCTGTAACGTAGCCGAAACGTCGAGCCAAATATGTGAATACACAATGTTGTTTCACATAATAAATATCGAGTTAATCCCCGTATTGATACATTATAGTAAATATTGTTGTATAAATATTAATACAGTTATGCCTGCGCCTATATTGACTAACCGCTTAAGGTGACGGGTAGGGCACACTAGCGACGCCAATCGATTTTAATTTTTAACTACTAAACCGGATCTATTTTAAACAATTTCGGGGTTACAACCTCTCGGCAAACACTTGTACTATTTATTGAATAACCAAGCACAAATGTTGGGTCCAACGTGTACGCGAAAAATTGATTCACGCCAAAAGCGGCCACTTTTGGCGGTAATCCAAAATTCGAGTGCAAAAGCAGACCAAACAGTTAACTATAACTATTAAATAAATAGTATAGATGTTTGTCGAGACATTGTAACCCCGAAATTGTTTAAAATAGATCCAGTTTAGTAGCTAAAAATTTAAATCGATTGGCGTCGCTAGTGTGCCCTACCCGTCACCTTAAGAAGACGTGGTTTAATAACAGAGCGAAGGTAGATTCCCATAATGAAACTCTTTGTAACAAAGTCGGATGATTTCTTTTATACTATATATGGCAGACGAGCAGACGGATCACCTGATGGTAAGCGATGCCGCCGTCCATGGGATGTCCATGGACAGTGCATGCAACACATGCAACACCAGTGCAGTCACAAGTGCGCTGCCAACCTTTAAACCCCCTTTCCCCTGGATTGGGTACCCTCACTCACGCAGCGAAACACCACAGTGCTGCTTCACGTTGGTTTTCTGTGAGGCCGTGGTATCACTCCGGTTGAGCCGGCTCATTCATGCCGAAGCGCGGCTCTCCTACGGTCGTTTTTGAATCCGTTCGATTTGTTTGTTTTTATAGTGTCAATGTCGCCATTATTACATACTAATTATTATACCTTCACGATTGATAAATTGGTTGACAATTTTATATTAATTGGCGTCGCTAGAGGTCCCTAAACCGACACTTTCGTTAAAGTATCACCTAATAAACTGTCCCACTGCAGGTAAAGGCCTCCATCATAGTAATCAAGTTATCGCTACTATGAATGGGATTAGGCTTAATCAACCACGCTTTTTGCCAAATGAAGGATTGGTGACACTAGACCATCAGGTTGTTACTACTGTGCGGATAAAGAATGGGATCAGAAATGGCGGCCGCATCTATTCACTTCTCGCTCGCACACTATCTGCGTCTATACGCACTCAGCACTTGGGGTGCGAGTATAGACGCAATAGTGTGCGAGCGGAAGGTGGGGTTCGATCGGGGGGGCGATCGCTGGGAGCGAATCTCATACTCAGCAACCTTCAGGTAAAAGACATCGATAGAAGAGGTGGTGCAATCCTTTTGATTTTGAACATTGATTAACTAAATTTATAGTATAAATACATATATCTAGATAATAAATAAACACGTTATCATTCACTAATATATACGAATACAGAAGTGAAGTCGCATTTGTAAATTGATTTCCATGGAAATAAATAATATTAATGGCCATTTCAGTTGCGCGAATTCGCCATGGAGCTGAGGGACAAAGTGAAAGCAAACGCGTCAGACGAGGAGCTGCAGAGCATCATCGACAAACAGATAGCAGTCATCTACAACGTCGTTGCAACATGCCTAGGTGGGTTCCTAAAAGACGACATCACGAGGCTATAAAATAAAAAGAAAATCTGCGAAAAAAACCGCATTCAAAAACCATGAAGTAAAATGTGTAAAATAATATTTTTAACACTTTATACATTTTATAACAGTACACTCGAGAAAAGGTGTTACCAAAGTCATCGTCAGCCCATTTAAGTCCCCACTGCTGGGGCACGGGCCTCCCTCAATCACATGAGGGGTAATTGCCATACTCACCACGCTTGGCAACGGGTTGGCGAGGGTTTTGATATAAATGCAGAGTTTTCCTTCTCTGGGTGCTGATGATCATGCCAGCAGCTTTACCTTAGTCGCCTGTTACGACACCTCGGTAAGAGTGAAGGTGGCCTATTCTACTCTGCCGGGGACCACACGGCCAACGTACTATATACCATATGAACGCGATAATCAAGACCAAGGTAAATATTGTTAAATAGTTTTTTAGATTTTCGCGTTGCATTATAACTATAATGTATCAATACGGTGATTAACACGATATTTATTATGTGCCGTGGTCACGAGCGGACTCACGTAGTCCGCTCGTGACCACGGCTGCTGTAACGTAGCCGAAACGTCGAGCCAAATATGTGAATTACACAATGTTGTATCACATAATAAATATCGAGTTAATCCCCGTATTGATACATTATAGTAAATATTGTTGTATAAATATTAATACAGTTATGCCTGCGCCTATATTGACTAACCGCTTAAGGTGACGAGTAGGGCACACTAGCGACGCCAATCGATTTTAATTTTTAACTACTAAACCGGATCTATTTTAAACAAGTTCGGGGTTACAATCTCTCGGCAAACACTTGTACTATTTATTAAATAACCAAGCACAAATGTTGGGTCCAACGTGTACGCGAAAAATTGATTCACGCCAAAAGCGGCCACTTTTGGCGGTAATCCAAAATTCGAGTGCAAAAGCAGACCAAACAGTTAACTATAAGTATTAAATAAATAGTATAGATGTTTGCCGAGATATTGTAACCCCGAAATTGTTTAAATAGATCCAGTTTAGTAGCTAAAAATTAAAATCGATTGGCGTCGCTAGTGTGCCCTACCCGTCACCTTAACAAGACGTGGTTTAATTACAGAGCGAAGGTTGATTCCCATAATGAAACTCTTGTAACAAAGTCGGATGTAATGATTTCTTTTATATGATATGTGGCACACGAGCAGACGGATCACCTGATGGTAAGCGATTGCCGCCGTCCATGCGACGTCCATGGACAGTGCATGCAACACATGCAACACCAGTGCAGTCACAAGTGCGCTGCCAACCTTTAAACCCCCTTTCCCCTGGATTGGGTACCCTCACTCACGCAGCGAAACACCACAGTGCTGCTTCACGTTGGTTTTCTGTGAGGCCGTGGTATCACTCCGGTTGAGCCGGCTCATTCATGCCGAAGCGCGGCTCTCATACGGTCGTTTTTGACCGTTCGATTTGTTTGTTTATAGTGGCATGTCGCCATTATTACATACTTAATTATTATACATTCACGATTGATAATTGTTGACAATTTATATTAATTGGCGTCGCTAGAGTGCCCTAACCGACACTTTACGTTTAAAGTATCAGCCTATAAACTGTCCCACTGCAGGGTAAAGGCCTCCATCATAGTAATCAAGTTATCGCTACTATGATGGGATTAGGCTTAATCACCACGCTTGCCAAATGAGGATTGGTGATCACTAGACCATCAGGGTGTTACTACCTGTGCGGATAAAGAATGGGATCAGAAATGGCGGCGCATCTATTCACTTCTCGCTCGCACACTATCTGCGTCTATACTCGCACTCGCACTGGGGTGCGAGTATAGACGCAAATAGTGTGCGAGCGAGAAGGGGGGTCGATCGGGGGGGCGATCGCTGGGAGCGATCTCTACCAGACAACCTTCAGGTAAAAGACATTAGATAGAAGAGGTGGTGCAATCCTTTTGATTTTGAACATTGATTAACTAAATTTATAGTATAAATACATATATCTAGATAATAAATAAACACGTTATCATTCACTAATATATACGAATACAGAAGTGAAGTCGCATTTGTAAATTGATTTCCATGGAAATAAATAATATTAATGGCCATTTCAGTTGCGCGAATTCGCCATGGAGCTGAGGGGACAAAGTGAATAGCAAACGCGTCAGACGAGGAGCTGCAGAGCATCATCGACAAACAGATAGCAGTCATCTACAACGTCGTTGCAAACATGCCTAGGTGGGTTCCTAAAAGACGACATCCACGAGGCTATAAAATTAAAAAGAAAATCTGCGAAAAAAACCGCAATTCAAAAAACCATGAAGTAAAATGTGTAAAATAATATTTTTAACACTTTATACATTTTATAACAGTACACTCGAGAAAAGGTGTTACCAAAGTCATCGTCAGCCCATTTAAGTCCCCACTGCTGGGGCACGGGCCTCCCTCAATCACATGAGGGGTAATTGCCATACTCACCACGCTTGGCAAACGGGTTGGCGAGGGTTTTGATATAAATGCAGAGTTTTCCTTCTCTGGGTGCTGATGATCATGCCAGCAGCTTTACCTTAGTCGCCTGTTACGACACCTCGGTAAGAGTGAAGGTGGCAAAGTACTATGTTGTAATTTAATACCAATTACTCAACAGGGATTAGGCGCCGACTTCGGTAAAACCTTTTCTGGAGTGTAATGTTAAAACACACACATTTTAGTTTATGGTTTTTGAAGGCTGATTTTTTTCGTAAAAATGTTTTTCAAGCTTTTAGTGTCTAATTTTTTGGCAGCCCCAAAAAGAAAAGAAAAAAAGGGGGGAAAGGGGCTTGTGACTCCACTGGTGTCTATAGGCGGCGGCGGTGGTCGCTTGCCATAGGGTGATTCGTCTGCTCGTCTGCCACCTATCACTTAAAAAAAATAGACACCCCCATTACAAAACGCGATCTAAGAAAAGTTCTTAGAACTAAACTCGTGTCATCATCATCATCATCATCAGCCCATTTAAGTCCCCACCGCTGGGGCACGGGCCTCCCTCAATCACATGAGGGGTAATTGCCATACTCACCACGCTTGGGAGACGGGTTGGCGAGGGTTTTGATATAAATCCAGAGTTTTCCTTCTCTGGGTGCTGATGATCATGCCAGCAGCTTTACCTTAGTCGCCTTTTACGACACCTCAGTAAGAGTGAGGGTGTAAACTCGTGTAGCCCTTTTTAACATAGCGTGTTGGAACGGGATGGCATGAGCTTTAGTAGGAACGGTAGGTAATATAATAACTTAAGGCGCGTCGCCTACACGATAGTCGAGGCGGCAACGGCTTGGAGTCGAAACGCGTTTTAGTATTGGTCTCTATGTAGGTCACCTGCCTCGTTGGCGCAGTGGGTAGTGCGTCGCACTTTGAAGCGACGGCTGCGCTTGGGATCCCGTGTTCGATCCCCGGGTCGGATTAAAAATTTGTTCCTGAGTTTTTCTATTAAGAAATTCTCAGTCTGGAAGTTGGCGGTCTTGTACCCCCGCGCCTCAGTAAGCACGTATAACCGTTGGTCCTGCGCCCGATCCCACTCCGGTCGTGTCACAATGGTGTCTCATCGGAATACGAGAGCAAGTGAATAAATATACTTAAATACATATATTACACCCAGACACTGAACAAACACAAGTGTTCATCGCACGAATGTTTGTCCAGGGTGGGGATTGAACCCTCGACCTTTGGCGTAAGAGGCAGGGTCACTACCAATTGCGCCATCCGGTCAGTCATAAAATGATATGATGACTAACATAGATTTCAATCATTGTTACTAACAACACTATGGATTTTTATTTTATTACTATTATCTTTTTAAGATCGCTTTGTGTAATATGGTGAGCAGAATTTAAGGACCAATTATGCCCGTACCACCTTTCTGTTGCGCTCCTGTCGCAATTATAACAGCGATTTTTGTGACTTAGATCTATTTAACACTACACTGCGAGCGTACAAAAAGGCTGTTGTGGGTAAATTGTCTCCTGATTTTACAAAGTAGATATTTGTCAATTGCTCAATTCTTCCTTTTTGTTTATATTACGAACATCATGTTGCGGTTTTTATAATATTAGTTATTAGTGGAAACGTATATACTTATTAACTTTTAAGTACTGTATGTTTCCTTACAATAAAGAAAATAAAATAAATCAGTATAATGTAAAAAAAATGTAAGCAATCTTACTGAGAGACTATTCGAACCAACAATAAAACATGTTATGTAATCATATTCCCTCATGATGACATGATTTCAGGCACACCCCCAGAGAAGTTCACATACGAATTCTACAACAAGGACAAGGCGTATGTCAACCTTGGTGAGCTCACGCCACAACAATTCTATGAGAAGCACGTGAAGCCAATCTTCAATGTTGACGATAAGGTAACTTCATCATCATCATCATCATCATCTCAGCCTGTCATTGATGCTGTCACGTCCGAATCCTATAAATAGAACAATTGAGTTCACACGTGCAGCAGTTCTATGAGAAGCACGTGAAGCCAATCTTCAATGTTGACGATAAGGTAACTTCATCATCGTCATCATCTCAGCCTGTCATTGATGCTGTCACGTCTGAGTCCTATAAATAGGACAATTGAGTTCACACGTTGCAGCAATTCTATGAGAAGCACGTGAAGCCAATCTTCAATGTTGACGATAAGGTAACTTCATCATCATCATCTCAGCCAGTCGTTGATGCTGTCACGTCCGAGTCCTATAAAAAGGACAATTGAGTTCACACGTGCAGCAGTTCTATGAGAAGCACGTGAAGCCAATCTTCAATGTTGACGATAAGGTAACTTCATCATCATCATCATCTCAGCCTGTCATTGATGCTGTCACGTCCGAGTCCTATAAAAAGGACAATTGAGTTCACACGTGCAGCAGTTCTATGAGAAGCACGTGAAGCCAATCTTCAATGTTGACGATAAGGTAACTTCATCATCATCATCATCTCAGCCTGTCATTGATGCTGTCACGTCCGAGTCCTATAAAAAGGACAATTGAGTTCACACGTTGCAGCAGTTCTATGAGAAGCACGTGAAGCCAATCTTCAATGTTGACGATAAGGTAACTTCATCATCATCATCTCAGCCAGTCGTTGATGCTCTCACGTCCGAATCCTATAAAAAGGACATTTGAGTTCACACGTGCAGCAGTTCTATGAGAAGCACGTGAAGCCAATCTTCAATGTTGACGATAAGGTAACTTCATCATCGTCATCATCTCAGCCTGTCATTGATGCTGTCACGTCCGAGTCCTATAAAAAGGACAATTGAGTTCACACGTTGCAGCAATTCTATGAGAAGCACGTGAAGCCGATCTTCAATGTTGACGATAAGGTAACTTCATCATCATCATCATCATCTCAGCCTGTCATTGATGCTGTCACGTCCGAACCCTTTAAAAAGGACAATTGAGTTCACACGTGCAGCAATTCTATGAGAAGCACGTGAAGCCGATCTTCAATGTTGACGATAAGGTAACTTCATCATCATCATCATCATCTCAGCCTGTCATTGATGCTGTCACGTCCGAACCCTTTAAAAAGGACAATTGAGTTCACACCTGCAGCAATTCTATGAGAAGCACGTGAAGCCGATCTTCAATGTTGACGATAAGGTAACTTCATCATCATCATCATCTCAGCCTGTCATTGATGCTCTCACGTCCGAATCCTATAAAAAGGACAATTGAGTTCACACGTTGCAGCAGTTCTATGAGAAGCACGTGAAGCCAATCTTCAATGTTGACGATAAGGTAACTTCATCATCATCATCTCTGCCAGTCGTTGATGCTCTCACGTCCGAATCATATAAAATGGACATTTGAGTTCACACGTGCAGAAATTCTATGAGAAGCACGTGAAGCCAATCTTCAATGTTGATGGTAAGGTAATTTCATCATCATCTCAGCCTGTCGTTGATGCTGTCACGTCCGAGTCCTACATCTCAGCCTGTCGTTGATGCTTTCACATTCAAGTCCTAAATGAAGGAGAATGGTCAGGTGATCCGTCTGCTCGTCTGCCACCTATCACATTAAAAAAAAGTATTTTATATTTTCGAGTTAAATTAAGCCTTGTGGTGTTATGTAGAAATTATGTGTTTAATATGTAGTGGTAGTGAATGCTGCCTCTGGTGCAAGAGTTGCGGGTTCGATCCCAGCACAATTCAAACATTTATGTGCATAAACATGTCTGTTTGTATTAGTCTGAGTATTTTCTATGTATTATGGGTATGTATTTACAAAAGAAACTTATTATATGTATATATTTTTAATTCCGCTGTTGGTTCTGCTATCCGCAACACAGGTGCTTGAGCTGCCTATATCGGAGTCAGATCAATGTATGTGATGTTATGAAATAGGGTATTTGACTAAGTTCGAGATTTTACAAAATATAAATATTTTATCAAAATATGGGTAAATATGTGCCAATACCAAAAATTCTCAATTAAAAATATAACGTCTAGCCGGTTTTATGGTCATTCAAAAATTCATGGGCAAGTCCATTTTAAAAGTGACTTGCCCTTAAAATATAATTATACCATTGAATAACCCATACAATATGCACCAACTATTATAATAGAACCATTGACATAAACGAAACATTTGATTTAGCTACCATACAAAATTCAAATGAAATGCATACAAAATACTTAGGTGTGGCGTCACCACATCCATTTGTATGGAGCATTTTGGGTTTTCCCAAAATAATGTGATTTTAAAGTTGTGATATCTAAGGTAGTTTAAATGAGAATAAAATAATTTTTTCAACGATGTTTCTAACAATTTGAGGTCTTTTGATTAGAAAAAAATAAGTTAAATACCGTATTGTGTATTAACTTACATTCCAGGTGTGCCTAGTGAGCGACCCCCGGGACTCGAACCCGTTCGGTCACCTGTACACGCTGCATTGCCTCGGCAACGTGGTCGGCGGCCGCCAGACCGCATACAACAACCAGCCCATCGAGACACTTATCAAGTAAGGACCCAGAGGGACTACAACGAAATGGATTTTACGACCGAATTGTTTACTTGCCAAAGGACATGGCCGTAACTTTGTTTTACTTGTCTTGTATCATCATTCATCATCATTTCAGCCAATAGACGTCCACTGCTGGACATAGGCCTCCCCCAATGTTCTCCACACAGATCGGTCCTGTGCCGCCCGCATCCAATGGATTCCCGCGATCTTCACCAGATCGTCGGTCCACCTTGTGGGGGGCCTGCCACGGCTGCGACTTCCTGTACGTGGCCTCCACTCGAGGACCTTTCCGCCCAAACGGCCGTCTGTTCTCCTCGCTATGTGCCCTGCCCATTGCCACTTGAGGCATGCAATCCTTTGGGCTATGTCTGTAACCTTAGTTCTCCTGCGGATCTCATCATTTCTGATACGATCACGCAGGGAGACTCCGAGCATAGCTCTCTCCATTGCTCTCTGAGTGACTTTGAGCCTCCTTAATCGGCACATTGTAAGCGGCCACGTTTCGGTCTTGATACACTGCGGTAGATCTGCCGAAAATATGCTGCGTAGCTTCCCGAACCGCTGCCCAGCCGAGTTGGATTCGTCGATCGACCTCTTTCTGGAAGTTGGACTTACCAAGCTGGACTTTTCTATTGTCTTGTATGGTCAGCATCAAAAGTAGCTTAACACTTTAGTACCATGTCAAAGTAACTGTTCTGCCTATTATAATCAGTTTCCAAGGGGTTCGTAAAAAATTTTACTCCGACATGTTACTGAAGTGTTAAGCTACTTATGATGCTGAGCGTACCTATATTGCATTTTTTTATGTGATAACTGGCATAGGATAGCATGGCTGGTGGATAGGTGGCCGATGAGCAGACGGATCACCTGATGGTAAGTGGTTTCCGCCGACCATGGGCACCCGCGACACCTACCAATGTTCTACCAATTAGACCACTTAACGCGTTACTAAGCCGACGAAATTTGTAAGTGCTTGATTCGACATGAGCTGTCGATTTGTCAAATTTCGTCGGCATAGTAACGCGTTCAGTGGTCTAATTTGTAGAACATTTACCCGGGTTCGAGTCCCGCCTGAACACGAGATGAAATTTTTAAGTGTGTTATTTACTTAAGAATAAGTTGCAAAAGATTGCTATAAAAATATCAACAAGCGACTTCGTTATCATAAGGTCAACGGGAGGTATTCTACATATTTTGATTTGGTATGTTACAGAGCAGTAAAAGACAGCATACAAGGCGGCGAGGCGGTCTGGTTCGGTTGCGAAGTTTCCAAGAGATTTGAAAGAAAAAACGGACTTGAAGACTTGGATGCGTAAGTGGAACAAATACTATAGATTAATATAGTCGTATCTTGACTAATTCAATCAGACTGACTGAATTGACTGCCTCGTTGGCGCAGTTGCACTTGCACAAAGCAATGACTGCGCTTGGGGTCCCGGGTTGGGCGAAAATTGGTACCTGAGTTTTTCTGCTAAGAAATTCTCAGTATCAGCCCGGAGTCTGGAAGTTGGCGGTCTTGTACCCCCCTGCCTCGGAAAGCACGTTAAGCCGTTGGTCTTGCGCCCGATCGTGTCACACTAGTGTCCCATCGGATTATTCATCATCTGCCCATTTAAGTCCCCACTGCAGGGGCACGGGCCTCCCTCAATCACATGAGGGGTCATTGCCATACTCACCACGCTTGGCAGACGGGTTGGCAAGGGTTTTGATATAAATGCAGAGTTTTCCTTCTCTGGGTGCTGATGATCATGCCAGCAGCTTCACCTTAGTCGCCTTTTACGACACCTCGGTAAGAGGCCTTTCACATCTCACATCGGATTATTAAGGCAAGGGAATAGAGAGTGCACTAGTGTTTGCGCACACTAATTTTCACATTTCTAACATCAAAGGTTGGCGGACTTTCATACAAACTTTAACCCCCTTTTTACCCCCTTAAGGGTTCAATTTTCTAAAATCCCTTCTTAGTGCTCACTTTCACTATTAAAGGAATCCCCTGTCCAAATTTCAAGTTTCTATGGTCAGTAGTTTGGGCTGTGGGTGCATTCCTAGTTACTTAATACCTTAGTCACTCAGGTTCTCCTTATATATATATATATATATACAGGGTGTATCTGTGACCATTTACATCCCTTTAACCAAGTATTCTATCAACCATTCTGAACAACATTTGTTCTATGACTTTTGGAAATTCGCATAAAAAAATTTCAACTTCTGATACAAAGTCGGTCACGTGACTTGACATTTTGTATGGGCATCGTTTTGTATGGGAAGTCGACAAAATTTGCGACTTATTTATGAAAAGTAGTAGAACAAATGTTGTTCAGAAAGGTTGATAGAACACGTGGTTAAAGGGATGTAAATGTCCACAGATACACCCTGTATCCCACCCAGAGAAGGAAAACTCTGCATTTATATCAAAACCCTCGCCAACCCGTCTGCCAAGCGTGGTGAGTATGGCAATTACCCCTCTTGTGATTGAGGGAGGCCCGTGCCCCAGCAGTGGGGACTTTAATGGGCTGACGATGATGATGATGACATACCTGTATAGATTATTCTGTTCCTCGCCAGCCACGACTTCCGGCTGGTGTTCAACACGGACGTGCAGGTGGGGCTGCGCAAGGCGGACCGGCTGCGCTACGGCGACTCGTGCATGACGCACGCCATGCTGTTCACCGCCGTCGGCACGGACGTCAGTACAATCCATGATTTATAATAATAATAATGGACAACATTTCATATTTTTAACATGTCCATATGGTTTTTTTATATGAAAATAGACATAAAATGAACGGACCCATATTTTTTCTTTTTTCAAAATTTGTCCATTTTCATGCATAAAATAATTATTGAAATTCTTTTTATTCTAAATAGACGTAAGCGCCAAATGACGTCATCGGACAGCTGAATACAGCGATAATCCTTTGCTTATCATTGTTTTAATAAAAAAAAAGGTACTACTGTCAAAGGTAAATAATACTAGTGTCAACATTGTCAACGTCATTCATACATTCAACGTTGACATGTTGTCTTTTTTTTTTGACAGTTACATGTCATGGGTTTGGCATTTCGTAAATTTAAAACTATAATGTGCTAAGCAAAGAAATATATCACATTCTGCCGTCCGATGACGTCATCTTACGTTTTTTAGTTTTTAATTTTTTTCTCAGTAAATAAGCAATATAAAAAATGAATAAATATATATTCGAGGAGCGGAAAAGTAAACAAAGAATTGGTATTTTTTGTTTCAGAGCTTAGCAATTTTGAAATGTTGTCCATTCTCACAACATCTCATAGGTTGACCTGATTCCGTACTAAGTAGCTTAAGCACTTGTGTTACAGATATCAGATAACAGAGGAACACAAATATAATACTTAAATACATATATTACACCCAGACACTGAACAATCACAAGTGTTCATCGTACGAATGTTTGTCCAGGGTGGGGATCGAACCCGTCGTGGGTTCGATTTATTATGAAAGAAAGAAAAAAAGAATAATTCTCAACAAATATAATAATAATCATTCTCACAACTCATACGTTTACCTGATTCCGTATTAAGTAGCTTAAGCACTTGTGTTACAGATATCAGACAACAGAGGAACACAAATACTTAAATACATATATTACACCCAGACACTGAACAAGCACAAGTGTTCATCGCACGAATGTTTGTCCAGGGTGGGGATCGAACCCACGGTCAGTCAATTTATTCCACAGGGAACGCAAGAACTCATTACATACACCGTTATTTTTTCATCGTTTACATTCCGCTGGATGTAAACGATGTACAGTCAACTCCAAAAATATGTATACACTTTAGGACCTTGTCACAATACTTACCTATAAGAAAGTATTTTATTTTTTATTATTTGATAGAAATGGGGTGAGCCCTGCGTCTCATAGCCACTGCGACCAGTAGATGATCTATTGTGGCAGCCCCGTAACCTATTACAGCACCTCATGCAGCTCCAGTTCCTGGATAAACCCGAGAATGGAGCTGATGGGGGAGCTCTTGATCTCGTCAGCTGAGATCATGTGTGCTCCCAGGTGCCGGCTTCTGCAGCGGTGCAGCGCCATGCACTCGCCGAGGACGTGGATAATCGTTCCCTCGTCCTCGCGACAGAACCTGCAGATTTTGGTATCTGTAAGGCCCATGTTGTGCAGGTGCTTATTTAATTTGCAGTGCCCTGTGAGGGTCCGAGTGAGTGCCCTAACATGTCCTCTACTCAGTTTTGTTATTTCTGCAGCTCGTCTCTGATCGAACGCCTGTATCAACGCCTTAGACTGTTCTAGTCGAGGTAGTCTTTTCCAGAATTCTATAAGAAAGTAGGTCTACTTTCTTATATTATATATTGTGACAACGTCCTAAAGTGTATGTACCTATTAAGTAGTCATAATAGGTATGGTGAATAAAGTCCATTTAGTATGTTAGATCAACAAAATAAGTGGAGAAAAAATCAGCTGTTCCATACTTTATTGCGGGTGGATATTCTATTATGTATTATGTATATGTTGTATTGTATGTATATATTTGTAATCCCACTGTTGATTCTGATATCCGTAACACAGGTGCTTGAGCTAACTATCTCGGAGTTAGATCAATGTATGTGATGTAGTGAAATATTTATTTATGTATGAGACTAATCAGTCCAATAAAAGTTAATTGCTTTGTAACAAATAAACAGAACAAAAATAAATACATAAGTTGCAATTTATTTAAATTCAAAAGATCATCGTCAGCCCATTTAAGTCCCCACTGCTGGGGCACGGGCCTCCCTCAATCACATGAGGGGTAATTAAAAACATTTTTAAACACAATTTAAAAGATGTAATTTATTAAATGATATACATATTATAAAAGAGAACAACTTTAATGAAGTCCGCTTCCTCTCTCCTAAATTTTGTTGTGCCCTAACAGGGTCTATAATGTGTTCTACTAAATGGACAACATTTCAAAATTGCTAAGCTCTGAAACAAAAAATACCAATTCTTTGTTTACTTTT
This sequence comes from Marasmia exigua, assembly GCA_019059595.1. Classification (NCBI taxonomy): domain Eukaryota; kingdom Metazoa; phylum Arthropoda; class Insecta; order Lepidoptera; family Crambidae; genus Marasmia; species Marasmia exigua. The sequence continues at coordinate 13,776,470 of CM032483.1, read as the reverse complement.
CCGCTCCTCGAATATATATTTATTCATTTTTTATATTGCTTATTTACTGAGAAAAAAATTAAAAACTAAAAAACGTAAGATGACGTCATCGGACGGCAGGATGTAAAATATTTCTTTGCTTAGCACATTATAGTTTTAAATTTACGTAATGCCAAACTCATGACATGTAACTGTCAAAAAAAAAGACAACTTGTCAACGTTGAATGTATGAATGACGTTGACAATGTTGACACAAGTATTATTTGGGTCGTTCTTCTTTTTTATCGACAATGAGCCCGTCCTCGGTAACTTATGAAGTAATTAATTATATAAAAAATATACGTTACACCATCAAGATATTCCTAATTCACCATGAAATAATGACATTACTTTATCACCTCGTAGGTGCTTCAGCATGATTGAATTATGTAAAAAAATAAATAAAGCGTGACAGAGGTGTAAATGGCACTAATTTCGGGGGACGTGACGGAGGTGTTCATTTCAATTTAAAAGTATTATTTATCAATTAAATTTTACATCATGTAATAGTCCATCTGTAAAATAGTACATTAACGAATATTTAGGACATACTATTTATCATTTGTAGTCTGTTATATAAAAGTTAAATGTTTATTTGTAAGTTTGGCTCATTGTCGATAAAAAAGAAGAACGACCCATTTACCTTTGACAGTAGTTCCTTTTTTTTATTAAAACAATGATAAGCAAAGGAATATCGCTGTTTTCAGCCGTCCGATGACGTCATTTGGCGCTTACGTCTATTTAGAACAAAAAGAATTTCAATAATTATTTTATGCATGAAAATGGACAAATTTTGAAAAAAGAAAAAATATGGGTGTGTTCATTTTATGTCTACTTTCATATAAAAAAACAATATGGACATGTTAAAAATTTGAAATGTTGTCCATTATATAAGCACCACCTTTACTGTATGTACCTTATGGAAAGCAATAAACACTTGAGTATTGAGAATTGTTACGAAATTACGATAGTAACGACAGTTGTTTTATATAGAATAGAATAGAACGACATTATACGTTATTTATTACGATCAAATAAAATATGCTGATAAATTAATCTGTACCATACATAAATGCACCACTGGTGAGTATGGCAATTACCCCTCATGTGATTGAGGGAAGCCCGTGCCCCAGCAGTGGGGACTTAAATGGGCTGACGATGATACATAAATGCAGAGAAGATATTCTGTTTTATATGAAACAAATTATAATGTGAATGAGTGAATACTGCAGATAAATGCAGTATTCATTCATCAATCAAATATTTTTAATTTTTATTTCTGCTTTCAGGAGTTAGGTAACCCAACCAAATTCAGAGTGGAAAATTCGTACGGAGACAAGGAATACAACAAAGGATACCTCCTACTCACTGAACCCTGGTTTAGAGAATTTGTTTTTGAGGTATGACACATACTAATTTATAATCTATACTATTAATAAAGATGTAAATCCAACTTTCAGCGGTAACGCTTACGAAATGGACAACATTTCATATTTTTAACATGTCCATATTGTTTTTTTATATGAAAATAGACATAAAATTAACAGACCCATATTTTTTCTTTTTTCAAAATTTGTCTATTTTCATGCATAAAATAATTATTGAAATTCTTTATATTCTAAATAGACGTAAGCGCCAAATGACGTCATCGGACGGCTGAATACAGCGATATTACTTTGCTTATCATTGTTTTAATAAAAAAAAGGTACTCAAAGGTAAACAATACTAGTGTCAACATTGTCAACGTCATTAATTCATTCAACGTTGACAATTTGTCTTTTTTTTTACAGTTGCATGTCATGGGTTTGGCATTTCGTAAATTTAAAACTATAATGTGCTAAGCAAGGAAATGTTTTACATTCTGCCGTCCGATGACGTCATCTTACGTTTTTTAATTTTTTTCTCAGTAAATAAGCAATATAAAAAATGAATAAATATATATTTGAGCAGCGGAAAAGTAAATAAAGAATTGGTATTTTTTGTTTCAGAGCTTAGCAATTTTGAAATGTTGTCCATTATGACTACTACTACTGACATCGTAGCACTTGGTGCGGTTCGGGTTTCGGGGTAAACCCTTTACCCGGGCTGCATCTCGCGCCATCTCTTGGCGCGGTGTTTTCGCTCCTCTGGGAGAGGAGGCCTCCCGACACTGCGCTGTTAGGGCGGTCTTCGACCCCTAAAGTGGGGCCTGCCGGCGGCCTATTTGGCGCTAGTCTGTCAGGGAGGGGGGAAAGGGGTAGTCGCCGTGTTGTCTCGAGGGAGATGTACTCAGCGAGCTCTTCTAATGAAACGCTCGCGTGATATATCTACACCCAGCGCCATCTATTGGTATAAACTGGAACTAATGTCAAGCAACGAAGTGAAGGCGCGCCACTAGTTAGTCAATAAAGTCGTAAAAGTAGATGATGGCGCAATTCAAACATACGTTGTCGCAGTTTTTTTATGTGATTGGTGGCAGACGAGCAGACTGATTACCTGATGGTAAGCGATTATCGCAGCACCAGTGCAGTCACAAGTGCGCGCTGCCATATTTTTGGTGCTGACTGTACCTTAATAGTGACTGTATGCGTGACTGTACCGGACCGGAGTGATACCACGGCCTTACAGAAAATCGGCGTGAAGCAGCACTGTGCTGTTTCGCTGCGTGAGTGAGGGTACAGGAGGCCCAATCCTGAGAAAAGGAGTTTAAAGGTTAATAGCGCACTTATGACTCCACGGGTGTCCATGGGCGGCGGTAATCGCTTACCATCAGGTGTTCTGTCTGCTCATCTGCCGCCCATCACATATTTTTTTTTACACATTTTATAATGAACGTTTGCCATGATACCCTCTTTTAAAATCCTTTTTCATCTTCCAACAGATCGTGGTAGACAAGAAATATGTAGCCCCTGAAGTTCTAGAGGTGTTCAAACAGGAAGCCAAAGTCCTGCCGGCCTGGGACCCCATGGGAACCCTAGCCTGCCCCCTGTGCTCAAAAGAATAACACATAAGGAACTCTATAGAAGTTTAACTAAGTAACGTCGATTTTGTGTGGTCGGAGATATTGAATGTTCATGAGCCCGGGATCCGGATGAACTTTTCATCATCATTTCAGCCAATATACAGCCAATAGGCCTCCCCCAATGATCTCCCAGATCGGTCCTGTCGGCATCCAAGAGATTTCCGCAACCTTAATAATTTAAATTCGGTGGTATTAACAGCTCTATGTTATGTTCCATCGAGAATTGTAGGTAAATACCGATCCCTGATAATGAGTCAAGCTGAGCACAATCTGTATGATACTAGTGAATAAAACGTTTATTGTAGAAGAAAATGAATATTGTATCATTTATGGGCAAAATTTTATAAATGATTCAATATTCATTTTCTTGCCAGGCAGCTAAATGAAATATCAATATCTCCAATCTTAAGACGAAACGGAACAGAGGAGTACCTTTGGCCAGTTTTGCTTGCTTGAAATACGGTTATGATAGGCTTTAGCCATATAGCGGTTTATTTCCACTTTAAGGCCTTTAGCACACCTCCGCTGCGTAACTACATTCGCGAGCGAAAAACGGACTCAAGACATTGAAATGGACATATTTGTATGCTTAATATATACGTACAATTAATATCATTTCACCGTCTATCTATGGTCTAGTAACACCCTAATAAAAATCTCATATAGACAACGATGTGGCAATACCTCCTATGTAACAAGATTTTTCGATAAAAATACTTCCTTATGTGATTGGTGTTAAGGTTGATTATTAATGTCAGTTAATTTGTTGGATGGGAGGTATTGCCGCATCATCGTCGATATGCTCCAATAATCATACCGATAACACACAATATAAAACAGCGGCTAATGTGGCTATGCAGTCTCATGCTAAGGAGCAAAGATGAAGTGGAATAAATTTAGTATAAGGCAAGGATAGATGCATCCAATATCTGAAGTTCTTAACCAGCGATGATGTGGCAATACCTCTTATGTAACAAGATTTTTCGAGAATATTACTTCCTTATGTCATTGGTGTTAAGGTTGATTATCAATGTCAGTTATATTGTTAGATAGGAGGTATTGTCACATGATCGTCGAAATGACTTTCGTATTATAAAATTGTGTCTTGGCCTCGAAATGTGTGTGTCTCTTAACAAAACAAATATTTGTTTGGTTTGTCAATATTGGTACTATATTGATTGATACGAGTGAATGGATAGATTTAGTATTGTATTGTTGTGCCCTATAGGGCCCGTGGTGATCATAATTTTTTGTAACACCTTTTACACACTGTGGAATGCAATAAATAATTGAGTACATATTGAGTAGTATTTAGAAGTTTTGTTAATGAGAAGTCCGGTACTAAAACATATTTGTACCAATTTACGAATATAAGTGTGAAACAACAAAATTGGAATCAGTTTGAATCCTGAATTTGTCATGCGGGCATTTACCTACAACAAGTCAAATTAATTTAATACAGACTAATATTAGAAAGTTGATTTATGGCAAATTGTACCATTTTGTGACTTGAAATAAGCAATTTTGTCGAATAGCAGTCCAATAAGATCTCACATTTATATATGGAAATATTAGAATACCTTTTCGACGGTGAAGTGCAGACTCCTATATGCTTGGGTATTTCGAGAAAATGACTTATTCATTTGTTATATGTAAGTTATTGGCACTTCACCATTGTTATGATGATAACTTGTATTTTGATTATTCTTCAATATATATTTTTCATTTTGCAATCTGCAGTTTAATTGGAATCCTACACATAAATAATTTTTCATGAAATAAAAGAAATATTTTTTAAAACAATAGGATTTATTTTCACAGCACCAACAAAAATATTATGGTACACGTCTTAATATCACTCAAATTAGTTTTATTTACCTACAGATAAACAAATGCAATGGAGCCAAACAAAAATTAAAGATATGGTCCACTGAACCACATTTTGGTATATTTCAGACCTAAATTATTTTGACCTATTCGAAATTGTTCATTTACAATAATTGGTTATAAAGACTGAGATAACCATGATAATCACAAATGTTTGTCCGATAATAAATAATATTATGCCACATGAGTTTGTTTTGATCTGTACTGAGTTAGGGTGTTACAAGACCAATCAATCGAACGTAGATCGAAGTTGTTCGGACTGGTCTGGTAACTTTAATATTGTTACCATTCGACTAACCAATCTATTGATTCCATCGATCAACATTGATCAATAAGTCTGGTAGCTGTAAATAGAATATTTCGATCGACCTCGACTAACCCATTCTACCATAGATAAATTGATCTTGTAACACCATTAAAGAAGATACGCGATAATGTCACAAAAGAGAGTTTTGTGACAACTATCCAGTGTATTATTACCTTATTCTCTATGGTAAGACATTATCGCCCAGTACAGATACCATACCCCATTATTATAAAATGCGATTTAAGAATACTTCTGGAACCCAATTCTCGTGCTCGTGATATTTTGAAAACATGGTGGATATCACCTGAAAACCATACAAAAAAACTGTCTCAGTGGTATATGTCGTATGATGATAAATGTCACGAGCCCGAGAATTGGGCTCCTGGAACTAAACTCATGCCACCCCTTTTTAACATTGCATGTTGTAACGAGATGGCGTGAGTTTTAGTATGGTAATAACTAGATCGCATTTGTAATAATAAAGTAGGTGTTATATTACATATCTTTTCCTATGCACAGCTCAAATTTTCAGTACTAACACTAACTTCCCCATTACATGTCTTTTCTTTACCCTGCATTTTCTTTAGAGACCTCAAGTACTTAAGCTTGGCCCACACTCCTTGACACATGCGTACAAGCCTCTTGTCATGGGTCATCCTGCCAAAGTCTGCCACATTCCGGACTATATGTCTTGCAAGCTTGATCTTCCCTTTTTGCGAGTATGACAAGGCAGAGTAAAGTTTACTTCGAGCAGCTAGGCCATCGTCACCAAGTATCTTTGATAGCTTGTACTGGCGCACTGATATCCGACCTGCCTCTTCAGCCTGAAAGAACAGTAAAATATCAATCATCATCATCATCTCCTGCCCATTTTCCAGGTTGTCTGGAGTTGGCACAATATGTCATCTACTTCCATACGTTCCTGGCATTCATCATAATCATCATCATATAGAGAACAGCAAATATTAACATCAGGAGCCCAATTCTCGTGCTCGTGATATTTTGAAAACATGGCGGATATCACCTGAAAACCATTTAGTGATATATGTTGTATGAAAATAAACGTCACGAGCACGAAAATAGCGGTCCTGATAAAATCAAATTATAAATGTGATTCTAGCTGTGAAGTGCCAGATTTGTAATATATTATACAGGGTAGAACAAACAGTGAACCCTAGATGGAAACTAAGTGAGTTTAACTATAATGGGTCACGAGCGGACACTCGTGACCACGGCTGCTGTAACGTAGCCGAAACGTCGAGCCAAATATGTGAGTACACAATGTTGTTTCACATAATAAATATCGTGTTAATCCCCGTATTGATACATTATAGTTATAATGCAACGCGAAAATCTAAAAAAAAAAAAACTAAGTGAGTTTAAAATTTACAAAAGATATTCTTATCATTAGCATTGTTCCTGGTTTCCATTGTACAAGAGAAAATTAGTTTGGGACCAGGAAAATGTATAGGACATCTCAATTTATATTTATGAATACTTGAACAGCCCCTATAGCACCCAGCAGTTGGCTACTCTTAAAGATGTGGTATGTGAACAGCTTTGTTAGGTAGGAAACGAGACAACCCCTTTCCCCCAGGTTAGGCCTCTGGTACCCTCACTCACGCAGCAAAACACAGCACAGTGCTGCTTCACACCGGTTTTCTGTGAGGCCGTGGTATCACTCTGGTCGAGCAGGCCCATTCATGCCAAATAAGCTTTAAGTATACTTACACAATGCTCAAAATAATCTCCTAATGCAGAGTAAGCTCCTCCCAGTGTGGACAGCCACGAAAATGCATTTTCTATTTCAACTCTAGTCCAAATCAGTCGCAGCATTCTGTCATTCCTGAAATATATCAACAGCCATTTAAATCTTATAATATAATAATGTGGACTCCCTTTTCCGCACATAGACTATCTTTCTGTCCATTGTATGTGATGGGTCGACTGAATACTGAAGCCAGCCAAGCTCCGCCCAGAAGTGCAGAAGTTTCCTGGGAGCTTCACAGGCTTTGCAGAGCAACCTCACTGATCCGAGGATTTGTTCGCATTGGGTAGTCACTAGCATTGCACTCCAGGATTATGAGTATGACGGATTTCTCTGCGTTGAAACACCCTTTGCATAGAGGGCTGTCTGTCATGCCTATTATAAACAAATGTTTGATTAAGGGGCAGTGGCCCGTGATTGTCCCTATCATTATTTTAAGATTGCTTCTTGTGAGGTTTTTAAGGTGTTTTGTGAGTCGCGGGTTTATTGCTGGCATCGCTATTTTTGATTGCTTGCAGCCTGTGCTTTGCAACCATCTCTAGTTTTGTTGTGCTGTGGATCTTTGGCGAATCCAAGTACGTAGCCGGGCCTGCCACTTCCATTCTGACCCTCTTATGGCAAGCGCAGTCTGCAGCATCATTGCCAAGTGATCCACTGTGTCCCTTGATCTACAGAAGTGTAATTTTATTTGTGTTGCATATCTGTTCCTTAAGAACCAATACCATCTGTATACTCTTACTATTAGATTAGGAAAAAAAGTAATAATGTTTTTCATCGCACTTTGACTTCGTGATAGGTAGCTAAAGCACCTGTCTCATGAATATCAGAACTTACAGTGGAATTACAAATACATTTAATATTTTTTTGTAAATATTTCTTATAAAACCATATATGAAAACACCCAGAACAATACAAACAGACATTTTCAAACACATAAATGTTTGTACAGTGCAAAGGATCCGCAACCGGTATCCCTGGCACCAGAGGCAATGTTCACTACCACTGATCCAAAAGGAGCATCAAAATGTATCTAAATGTGTAACCATGACCTTATAAATGCTTTCAAAATCCTGGATCGTATTGCAAACCCTATATGGTAGAATGATTAAACATCCATATTATTTGTCCTAAACGAGTAATATCATTTAATTAATATCCTTTAAAAAAATAATTTAGGTAAAAACCCTGATTACCATGCATAATCAATGACTTCTTTATCCGGAGGCTCCAAAATCAAATTCAGGAAAACAGTTCCATTCACAGGGTTTCCACATAATTCATTCAAATGCAACAACACATTTCCTCTGTAAATATCCGAGTTTAGACATTCCTTCACAAAAGGTTGAAGGAAAAATGCGCTAGCTACAAATTTTACTCTCTTTTGCTTCACAGTCTTTTCAAGGACTTGAATATCACCGGAGTCCTCTCCACACTTTACACCAAGGAGCTTACAGCACTGCGAGTCTGGTAGTAGTAAATCGTCCTCAGAAATATAACAAATAGTGTAAGGACTTCTAAAAAGGCGAACTTTTGCTATCACTTGCATTGTTACTAGGTTATGCGGCGATTCAAATAACAATATACAGTGAAACGTAATAAAAGCAAATAATATTCGCCTTTGACTTCCTTCCTGATTTTTCTACAAGCAAGTTTATGTTTCCTAATAAATTTTACAAGTTACATAGGTACTTGCTCACAAAACGAGACGGTATATTGGAATCCTAATTGTCATTGTGACAGTTTTAGTTTTTAATTTAGTTCCGATTGAATAGGACGAAGGAATAAAGACGGAAGACCGTCATCATTATGGGCCCCTAACAGCATAGAGTCTATATAGAGTCCCATATTTGCACATTCTAATTTTTGAAACGAATAATAACACACAATACTTACATTCGATACGACATAATAATAATAATAATATATCAACAAAACATGGCGGATATTATATGAAAAGGTTTTAGTTATTCACGTGATATCGAATGGTGATAAATGTCTCAAATTTTCGTGTGACATGTATCGTTTGGTCTTAGGAGCCCATTTCTCGCTCTCGTGATATTTATTATCATACAACATGTATCACTAAAACATAGTTTTTTGCACGGTTTTCAGATGATATCAGCCATGTTTTTTCGTATCGAAAATCCTGAGAAATTGGCTCTTGCCAAAAATGTTGAATGAAATTTTATTATATTTGATTTTCTTTAAAACGTAGTGTAACTAAATACAAGCTGTGCCTGTGTCTTTGATTGTATTTCTAACAAAAATAAATAGGCAGACAGTAGGTCGTTAACGTTGAAAATTTACGAAATGTACTCGCATATATTTTTAAGAGGGTTAATATTAGTAAAATAAATTGAAAGGTAATAAGGTATTAACTAAGCAAAAACAAAGCAAACATAATCAAAATAACTAACTAAATACATATTCATAGTGTATACACTATGAATATGTATTCTATGGTCACCAGGATGGCGAAATGGTTGGATTTTTGAAACAGTCATATAACCATTTAAGTACATTAATGTTTCTGTAATGCCTATTTTTTTAAGTCGTCTATTTTGTGCAATGGAGTATATCTATATGTATATACAGTATCAGCTGTTTATTCTAGTAAAAAAGAAAAATGAAAAAGCTGTGCGTAGGGCTAAATATTTTTTGTTTGAAAGAATGTACTCCTGCCTGTCACCACGTCAGGATATGATGATGGAATCTTAGGGAAACCGAAGTGACTCTTCAATAACCAATAGCAAATGAGCCGGGATGACTTTTATTTTTGTTTCTTGTATTTATTCTTCAATACTTCTCTAAATGACCAGTATCTTTTCAATGCATTTATTAGCCTATCTCTTTTCTTTCAATTTCTATTTTACCTCCTTCTAATATAGTTGAGTAAAATGAAAAGCCCATCTACTCAGGTAGTAACATCAAAAAGTCAACTAGTGACAGTGGGACGTTAATCATTCATTCTTTCTATCATTATCACAACACTAATCAAGTACGTGAAAGATCGTGTCAACGTACCACGATATCGCCTATTGTCTTTTTTAATTTCTGTCGCAATTGAAAAAAAATGATATTATTCTGTAAAATAACGTTTATTTTATCAAAAAAATACTTATGCGTGATAAGAAAGATAAATTAGATTTTTCTGATCGTCGTTCGCAAGTAAAAACTGCACAACAACCATTTTGACGAGTTCCGCTTAGCGACAGATACGAATTCGAAATGGCGATTTCATAAAAATACCCAAACGTAGAATCACGTTGATCGTGTACTTTGCCAGAGGGGAAATCGTGCACATGCCACGTCCCGTGTTAAATTATCTAAGGGTTCAAAGAAATCTTGCTTTTTTTTATTATGGCTCTACCCGAAGATAATTTGCCAATTTCAAGTAATTTATTGAGGATAATTAGGTAGTCAACAGTCGAAGTCAGTCGAAGTCACAGTCACGCAATAAAACGCCGGTGTTTTACGTTTTATCAACCTTCGGATTCAGCGGATCACTCTAAAAGCAATCGCAGGTTTTAAGACTCTATTTGGTCCAAGCAAGTTGTTACGAGACAACCCACTCGACACACAATAGCAGTGTTAAAAACGATTCTTATTATTAGGATCACTTTGCGGCACTTCACTGCACAAATAAACACAAATTTGAACAGTAAAAACCACTAGACACTAATTTAAAACCTTTGACATGCATCAGCCCATGCAGCTTGTTTTAGCCCTACCCGCCCAATCCAAGGAAATCTTTAACAGGGCAACAACAACAAAACGCTTTGACAAAGCTGTCATTATGACATTCATCCACTCACCACAGACCAAGAAAAAAAACCACTCACTCATTCATTCTCTCGTTCAGCTTCTGAGCTTGTTTTGTGCACGAACTACTAAGTAAAAGGTTTTGTGTGATTGCGGCGAAAAAGTGCGAATATTTTTGTGTAAATCAGCAATCAACAAAAATAATATAGTTATTCCATTATAATAATGTCGCGGCAAACTTCAAGGCTTGATGCCAAGAAAGTGGTAAGTAAATTTTAAAAAGCAAAACCTACACAGTTTTTGCTGTGGTCGTTCGCCCCTAATAAATTGCATGTCTTATAACATTTTCAGAATTCCGAGCTTCTAACGCTTACTTATGGAGCTCTAGTCTCACAAATGTTAAAAGAACAGGAGAATTCCGAAGATGTGAACAAACAGTTGGAGAGAATCGGGTACAACATGGGCGTAAGGCTGATTGAAGATTTTCTTGCCCGGACCACTTCCACCCGTTGCCTGGAGATGAGGGAGACTGCTGATAAAATACAGCAAGCTTTTAGGTAACCTTCAAGTACATTTGCATAAGTATTTCTCTAATGCAACCAGGTGAACGCCGTGTGGTCACCGGCAGAGTAGAATAGGCCACCCTCACTCTTACCGAGGTGTCGTAAAAGGCGACTAAGGTAAAGCTGCTGGCATGATCATCAGCATCCAGAGAAGGAAAACTCTGCATTTATATCAAAACCCTCGCCAACCCGTCTGCCAAGCATGGTCAGTACGGCAATTACCCCTCATGTGATTGAGGGAGGCCCGTGCCCCAGCAGTGGGGACTTCAATGGGCTGACGATGACGATGAACCAGGTGAAAACCATTTTCATTTATTGTGTTGTGTTATGTTGAGGCGTGAAGAAAGCTGACATAGTTATTATTCTGAGTATTATGAAACATTGATTCTATGGTCATAAAAATCAGGAACCCTCCACATGTGTTTTGACAGCTATATCCACCTGTAATATTTTTTACCTTTATTGGACCGTGGGAGAGCCACGCTTCGGTATAAATGGGCCAGCTCGACCGGAGTGATACTATGGCCTCACAGAAAACCGGCGTGAAGCAGCACTGTGTTGTGTTTCGCTGTGTGAGTGAAGGTACATGAGGCCCAATCCAGGGGAAGGGGGGTTTAAAGGTTGGCAGCGCACATGTGACTCCTCTGGTGTCGAGGGGGTCTATGGGCGTCGGCAATCGCTTACCATCAGGTGATCCTCTGCCACCTATGACATAAAAAAACAAAATACCCTTGTTTAGGCCCATTTCTTTCGTAATCTAAAGTCACCTAAACCATTTATTTTTTTAAAGGTTTATAGAACAAATTTACAGCAAATACATGTTTATATTAATAATAGTTTTATGTATTATTTGTCATAGTTGTTATTCCTCTATTGCACTCTTTGTCATAGTCTCAGTATTATGATTGTGGTTGTTTTCAAAGCTCAGAACCTGGTTTAATTGTAATTCTAAGTCCAAAGGGCGACACAGGACCAACCTGGGTGGAGATCATTGGGGGTGGCCAAGTCCAGCAGTGGACATATATTTTCTGAAATGATAATGAAGCTCAAATGAAGGTAGGGATCCTAATCCCAAACAATCAATACACTTTTTGAAAAAGACAGGAACTGCTGTTTAGCGTAGCAGTGATCTCAATTGATCAAACTGGTAGCCGTGGCAGTGATGCTAGTCTGAATAGGATGTTTATAGCTGCCTTATACAAAAGTGTAAAGATATTTAGTCAATAACCAATTCAGTGCAGTGGTTTGTAGGATTGGCTCATTGCCCGCTGAGACGATTTGCTCTTTCAACGATGCGATTCCATGATCATGTTTGTTGATGAAACAGATGTTTGTGTTGGGTCTGGGTGTTTGTGGTACCTTCGTTGTTTCTGGTTTCCATAGTTAAGTTTGGGACCAGGACCTTTGTATGTGATGTTATATATTTATAATTTAAGTACCAAGCATTCAACCAGTAATTTACCGTAAACATTGTTTTTCAAATTCTAGGCTATACCTAAACATGCAGCCCACAGTCACAAGCTGGAGCAGCGCTGGTGACGAGTTCTCCCTTGTGTGGGACCAGTGCCCGCTCAGCGAGTGGGTCGAGATGCCCAACAATGGGTTAAAGTACTGTGCTCTGATACCAGGTGCAATACGAGGAGCATTACAGATGGTGCAGCTTGATGTACAGTGCTGGTTTATGCAGGTTAGTTACAATTAAAAAGAATAATTTAATGATAGTCTTTTGGATATTTTCACCTTGATTTTTATTCATAGCCCCCATGACTGGGTACTAGCCATATACTGAGATATTTGCCAATGAGGGTCTTCGCGTGTGAAAAATCCGCTATATAGAGTACTATAGGAGTGAGGTCCATATATAATGTGATTGGTTATTTTTAAATGTGATCTGTCAAAATGTCAATTTGACAAACTAAACAACCAATGCGGTTGATGTTGGACTTCAGTCCAACAGTACGCCATTATTGACCTATTATTGACTGATCTATGTCAGATACCTAAGATTCCCTAATCTCCTTGTCAAAGTGTGTTTTTCCGGACCACTACAATTTGGACACTAAGACCGAGGATTATAGCAAACGCGTAACATTTTAGACCTTATTGTCATTCTCCATCAGGTGAGATTGTGGTCAAGTGTTACCCTACAGTACCTACACAAAAAAAAATTGTGTGTAAGACTAATAAAAAATATACATACATATATTAAGGCCCTAGTTCGCCAACTTTAAAACAATGGCAATCACACTTTTACCGAGCTTGCCATTGGTGCTTGCGCAGTTAAAGCGTGATTACCGTCATTTGAAAAGTTGGTGAACTCGGCCCTTACACGTTAAACAGCTGTATTAAAAGGTAATGAATTCTATTAATCAACGGAAGGTTCTAATGAACCTGATTAATATATAAAATAATGTATTTTTCTGCCATTCTCAATTTCATTTGTTAAACTACTTTGCACTGCCTTCCCTTATTACGAATACGATATTTCTTTCCTCTACCCAAAGGTTGTCTGGAAGAAATCGCTACAAGCGATAAGACCGCCTTATTGTACTGTCTGTTGCTGTTGTATCATGCTTGTATTTTGTTTTTGTGCAATAAAGAATATCTATCTATCTATCTATCTGACGACCCGTTTGGAACAGTAGTAGTGAACGCTACCTCTGATACAAGGGTTGCGGGTTCGATCCCCACACAGTACAAACATTTGTGTGCATGAACATGTTTGTTTGTATTGCTCTGGGTGTTTGCTATGTATTATAAGTATGTATTTACAAAAGAAAAGTATTATATGTATATATTTGTAATCCCACTGTTGATTCTGATATCCGTAACACAGGTGCTTGAGCTACCTATCTCGGGGTCAGATCAATGTATGTGATGTTGTGAAATATTTATTTATTTTATTTATTTATCTATCTGATATTGAATGAATATGATATGAACTTATGCCCCCTTATTATAAATCGCGAACTAAAGATAGTCCCGGCAACAAACAAAAATAGTGCCAGCCCTTTTTAACGTTGCGTGTTGGAATGGACTGACATGAACTTTAGTATGGTAATAACTTTAGATTGCGATTTCATTTTTTTATTTTATAGCGGACAAACGAGGCAGACGGCACACCTGATGGAAAGTGATCACCGCCGCCCATGGATATCTGCAACACCTGAGGTATCACATATGCGTTGCCGGTTCTTAAGAAAGGAGTACACCCTTTTCTTGAAGGTCACCAGGTCGTATCTGTTCGGAAACACCACGGATGACAGCTGGTTCCACAGTTTTACTGTGCGTGGTAGGAAATTATAATACGATGGATTTATAATAAGATGGATGATGTTTCTCTATTTCAGGATCAGTTAAAAGGTGACCCAGTGACTGAGCTAAGGGTGAAGTTTATCAAGAGATTAGAAGATGCAGTGCCAGCTGGGGAAGATTAGTCTGAAATAGCTAACTTACTTAAGATATTTATTCCAAGTAGGTACATACTACTTGTGCGGATAAAGAATGGGATCAGAAATGGCGGCGCATCTATTCACTTCTCGCTCGCACACTATTTGCGTCTATACTCACACCCGTGGGTACTGACTGCCAAAAAAATATTCTGCGTTCCCTTCCCTGTCGCATCAGTCCGGTTTCGCAATTTTGTGAGCTAGACGCGTTCTCAGTTCTTCCGTGGTTTTGAACCTTTCGTTATTTTGTCATTTGTTATTGTTTGTTGTTATAATTTATTGTTAATTTGTATGTTAAATAATTGTTTGAGTTTGTTTAAACGCGATGAACTCAGGATCTACTGGACCGATTTCAAAAATTCTTTCACCATAGGAAAGGTACGTTAGGTAGTCATAGGTTATGTATGTACCACGGGCTAACCCGGGGTGGACCGCTAGTAAATATATATTTACTTGAGAACCAATTCGTTTATAAATGCGATAATAACATTATGTTTAGTTTTTATATATATGTATATAACAATTTCTTTTTAGGAAAAAATAATAGGTACCTATATCGCAATCTGAATTATTTTCATACATTTTTTATGTACAGTCAAAAAGACTCCAAAATAATAAAACCTATGAAACATACTCGTACATAAATAGTATTTTAATTAATATCTAACATTTATTTATTTTTTAAAAAAAACTTTTTTTTTTTATTGCTTATAGTAGGTAGACGAGCTTGCGGCCCATCTGATGGTAAACGGTAACCGCCGCTCTTAGACATCAACAATGCCGGAGCAGTCATGCCGCTGCCTACCGTGAGAGAAGAACTCTTTTCTTTTTTTTCTTTTTCTTAGTTTCAACTGTAACGATATTTTATACCGTTTTTCAGTTATAATTTTTCAAACCGTTGATGCTGACGGTACCGGCTCTACTCGCCGCCATTCCTAATCCCATTCTTTATCCGCACGGATAGTACTATCTAGCCTGGAACTAAAGCCATCTTATTATAAATCACGGTCGAAAGTTATAACCATACTAAAGCTCATGTCATCCCGTTTTAACACGCAACGTTAAAATAGGCTGGCACATATTTTGTTCGGGGACTATCCTTACTTTGCAATTTGTAATAAGGGGGAAGTTGTTTATGTGGACTAAAGTGGTCTGACATTTTTGGCAAATTGCTTTTGCAGTATTCATTGATAAATTGAGTTTAAAACTAGTCTATGCGTCATATTATTGGTTTCATATAGTAATACCACTTTAGAACTTGATTGTGGAAGAGCTACGCTTGGGCATGAATAGGCAGGGTCAACCGGGGGGTTTTTTTTTATGATATAGGTGGCAGACGAGCAGACGGATCACCTGATGGTAAGCGATTACCGCCGCCCATGGACGCCTGCAACACCAGTGGAGTCACAAGTGCGCTGCTTACCTTTTGACCCCCCTTCCCCTGGATTGGGCCTCCGGTACCCTCACTCACGCAGCGAAACACAGAGCATGCACTGCTTCACGCCGGTTTTCTGTGAGGACGTGGTATTCATTCTTGCCGAAGCGTGGCTCTCCCACTGTTATGTGATACCACGGTCTCACTTAAAAGTGAGCCAGCACTGTGCTGTGTTTAGCTACGTGATTGAGTGTACCGGAGACCCAATCGAACTCGATCGAAGACACTTGCGTGTCCACTGGTGTCGCGGGTATTCATGGGCATCGGCAACCGCTTACCATCAGGTGATCTGTCTGCTCGTCTGTCCACCTATCACATTAAAAAAAGAATTTATTTTATCTACATTTTCAATTTGAATCACAGACCACTTCCCCCTATTTCAAAACGGTCTAAGAAAAGTTCCGAAACTAAACTCATACCCGCCCCTTTTACATTGCGTATTGGAAAGGGAGACTCCCCCTCTGCGTGATCGTATCAGAAATGATGAGATGAGATATGATGATGATTTAAGGTGACGGGTAGGGCACACTAGCGACGCCAATCGATTTTAATTTCTAGCTACTGAACCGGATCTATTTTAAACAATTTCGGGGTTACAATTTCTCGGCAAACACCTACACTATTATTAATACTTAAAGTTAACTGGTTGGTCTTTGCGGTAATGCAAAATTCGAGTGCAAAAGCGTTTGCGAAAGTTGAGTTTAAGTATTCAATAAATAGTATAAGTGTTTTCCGAGAGGCTGCAGCTTCGAAATTGTTAAAAAGATATCCGGTTTAGTTGCTAACAATTTAAATCAATTGGCGTCGCTTGTGTGCCCTACCCGTCATCTTAAAAGGGGCTGGCACGAGTTTCATTCCGGGATTATTCTTAGTTTGCGATTTGTAATAAGGGGTAATGAGTTTTAGCGCGTATCTGTTTGAATAAACAAAATTTCTTCTTGATATATGGTGGACAAATATTCAACGATATTAGGAATTAACGCCCATCTGTTAAACACTACTGTGGTTAAGGTGACGGGTAGGCCACACTAGCGACGCCAATTGATTTTAATTTTTAGCTACTAAACGGGATCTATTTTAAACAATTTCGGGGTTACAACCTCTCGGTAAACATTTATACTATTTATTAATAACCATGCAAAAACTTTTGGCGTGAATCAATTTGTCGCGTACAAAAATGGACACAACATTTGTGCATGGTTATTTAATAAATAGCATAAGTGTTTGCCTAGAGGTTGTAACCCCAAAATTGTTTGTGCAATAAAAGTATATTCATTCATTCATTAGACCCCTAGATAGATAGCTCTAGCACCTGTGTTACGGATATCAGAATCAACAAACAGGATTACAAATATATACATAAAATATTTTTTTTGCAAATATATTGTTATAATACATAGAAAACACCAGACCAAAACAAACAGACATGTTCATTCACACGAATGTTTCTACTGTGTTAATGTCAGCTAGATTCGACTTTTTGTGTCTATTTATGTTGTGACAAAAAGGTGGCAAACACGCAAGTGAGTCAGGTGATTCTCTAGTTTGTTTGCCACATTTTGGTTATTTAATAAATAGTATAAGTGTTTGCCTAGAGGTTGTAACCCCAAAATTGTTAATAGATCCGGTTTAGTAGCTAAAAATTAAAATCGTTTAGCGTCGCTAGTGTGCCCTACCCGTCACCTTAAGATGTTATTTTAGATGTGTACGATTTCGAACATGTAATTCATTTAGTGTCAAAAGACTGCTTACAGGTAACGGAATAAGTCTTGAAATGTTAATTTAGTTTATGTAGGTATTAAATTAGTAAGGTCCAGAGAAGGGGGATTCCGTACTTGTATGTATAAAACCTGTTTATCATCATGTTACATTTATTTATTAACTTCTAGAGACCCCCGAAAATAATTAATGTACAGTGAACTGTAAAAATATGTATGCACTTTAGGACCTTGTCACAAAAGTAGAGGTCTACTTTCTTATATTATATATTGTGACAACGTCCTAAAGTGTATAATTTTTTTGGAGTTGACTGTACACGGGACAAACCGCGTTTTGTCCCGTGTACATTAATTATTTGTATAATGCAACGCGAAAGTTTAAAATCTTATATACCCCCAAACATATTCGTTACGCCCTAATGTATTTTATTTTATTTAATTTATAGATTTAAGGAAAACTTACGGCTGTATATGATATGTACACAAAAATAAAACACTGAAGGAAATTTTCGGTATTTTAAAATAGCCTAAAACAAGTCTGTAAATCATCATCATCAGCAACCCACACTCGTCCACTGCTGGACATAGGTTTTCCCTAATGCACGCCACTGCTCCCGATTTTCGGCCACTCTCATCCAGCCCACACCAGCCAGCCTTCGAATGTCATCATCCCATCTTGTCGCAGGGCGTCCTACACTACGCTTACCGAGTCGCGGTCTCCACTCAAGGATTTAACGGCTCCAACGGCTGTCAGTTCTGCGGCTAATATGACCAGCCCACTGCCACTTCAGTTTGCTAATTCGGTGGGCTATGTCGGTGACTCTGGTTCTTTGTCGGATTACATCATTTCTGATGCGGTCCTTCAGAGATACTCGGAGCATAGCCCTTTCCATAGCTCTTTGAGCGACTTTGAACCGGTGGACTAGTCCAGCCGTGAGTGTCCACGTCTCGGCACCGTAAGTCTGTAAATGCAAACAATCAAAGACCATCTGTAAATGCAAATAATTAAACACTATGGTCTTTGCAAATAAATAAAATCGTTTCCGCTATGTAATTAACACATTAACACTTTTCATACAAATACAACATTCTTTATTTATCAAAAATGGCCACTTAACATTTGTGGTGTTTTAGCTGCAAAAGATTTAAACTGAAGCGCAGTGAGAACGCCCTCTCCCAAACAAATAAAATATAAAATAATATAGATTAAATTTAGTGTTTCGCCCCCTTATTACGAATCGCGAACTATGAATAGTTCTGGAACAAAATTTGCGTGAACCCCTTTTAAAATTGCGTGTTGGAACAGGAAGACATGAGCTTTAATACGGTAATAACTTTAGATCGCGATTTATAATAAGGTGGTCTTAGTTTAAATCATATATTAGTTTTTTTTGTTATTATTTTAAAATATTTACTATGTATAGAACGAAAAGTTATACTCCCGTCAAATGTTTTATTATGAACACGAGTGTAATATGATATATGTTCAGTGTATGTAAAATTTGTTCACTCAAATAAATATTATTTTTTAGAAACCTTTTTTATTATAAAAGTTTGACTAATAGGTATAAAAAGTAACTTTATATACAAAAATGCTCATAAGCTCATAAGCTCTCCCATAAGTCATAATATTAATAATTTAATACATTACTGGACATGACGCCATCTGTCCATCTTCTAGGCCAGGGACGTCTTCCTTTTCCTTCTTTGTGGTATGGCTTATGTTGTTGACATGGACGACAGAGATTGCTTACCAAAATGTGGCAAACAAACTAGAGAATCACCTGACTCACTTGCGTGTTTTGTCACAAAATACGTAGACACAAAAAGTCGGATCTAGCTGACACACAGTAGAAACATTCGTGTGAATGAACAAGTGTGTTTGTTTTGGTCTGGGTGTTTTCTATGTATTATAACTATATATTTACAAAAAAAGTATTATATGTATATATTTGTAATCCTGTTTGTTGATTCTGATATCCGTAACACAGGTGCTAGAGCTATCTATCTAGGGGTCTAATGAATGAATGAATGAATGAATGAATGAATATACTTTTATTGCACACAAAGTTATGTATGAAAACTTAAGACTATGTACTTATTACATTATCACTATAAGCGATCGTTTTCAGGCAATCTTTGGGTAAAGGATACTTGATGAATAAAAGGCAGAGCAATGCTAATATTTATCTTAATTTTTTAATAATTCTATCAATGTGTGTGATGTTGTAAATATTTATTTATTAACATTTAAAAGTGCGTTGACCAACGCGTTGGCAGTACCTAAGGCAGTACCTACTCGTAAGTCATATCGTGTCTTTTCTGCACATTGACATGCAGCTTAAACAGACCGTGCCTTTTCATAAAAATCCATACTTGAAAAACCGCGCGAAGCCGTTAGTACTAGGGTGACGTGCTGGGCGACGTTCTTTCTCTACCGCACCCGTATAGAATCTGCGTCAGGGCCGGTTGGATCTCTTTCACACTCTGTGACGTTTTTTCCAAAAATGGCACTCTCCGTTTAAAGCGCGCGTTTTCTATAATTCCATGCATAATATGCGCAACAGCAAGCCATGCTGAGACTATTAAGCGCATTTATGTGTGTTACACACAGTCGTGTAGCCTAACAGCCTTTCTGTTATCGACTGTCATCGAAATGATCCGTCTACAAGTATTACATGTAGGCCTATTACAAAAAGACGTATAGATAAATTCAAAGATAATATTTATAATAAGGTATCCTTAATGCCTGGTAATAAAAATAGTGTCGACCAGTTGTATGAAAGCCTTTTCGAAATTGTTGAAAAGGAATTTAATGATATTTTTACAAAAAAGACCATTAAATTAAACAGTTCTAAAAATAAATTTAGTGACTGGGCCACTACAGGGATTCACAAAAGCAGGAGAAAATTGTTTGAATTATATGATATTAAAGCTAATTCACGTGATCCTGCGATAGTTGAATATGTTAGAAATTATTCTAAGTGCTTTAAGAAAGTATGTGCAGTTGCTAAATCTAACTACATTAAAAACAAAATAAGTAAAGCAACTAACAAAAGTAAAATCACGTGGAACATCATCAACAAAGAGACTTGTAAAAATAAAACACAACAACACAAGTTCTCTCTAAAAATCAATGGCAAATGTCTTGACTCTGATACTGAAGTGGCAAATGCATTTGAGTCATTCTTCACTAATATACCAGTGGCAACAACAAGTACATTAAATTCAAGTTCGTATCTTGCTATCTCATTACTTAAAGCAAATGTTGCCGAGTGTCAAACGCCTTTCAAATTTAACCATGTAACCTCCGAGATAATAGTTAAAACTTTCAAAGATCTGAATATGAAAAAAACTGAAGATCTTTGGGGAATATCAGTAGACATTTTAAGAAATATAATACTAGTTATTGCACCCCATTTGGCAACGATATTCAACAGATGTATTGATGAGGGTCAGTTTCCTAGCTTAATGAAGTACAGCAAAATCATACCGTTATTTAAATCAGGTGAAAAAAGTGACCCTTCTAACTTTAGGCCTATTTCTATATTACCAGCACTGAGTAAAATTTTTGAAAAAGTCATATTCCTTCAGTTGCTGTCTCATTTTAAAGTTAACGACTTACTTCATAGTAAACAATTTGGGTTTACCAAGGGTAAGTCAACCACTGACGCAGGAGTTGCACTTATTAAGTATATTTTTGATGCATGGGAAAACAAACAGGATGCAATTGGTGTTTTCTGTGACCTCTCGAAGGCGTTTGATTGCGTTGAGCATCAAACATTGTTGTTGAAGTTAGCTCACTATGGTGTTCTAAATAATGCATTAAGTTTGATAAATTCTTACTTATCAGATAGACTTCAGAAAGTCAGTGTCAATGGAACTGACTCTTCAGGCGCCCCTCTATTAATGGGAGTGCCCCAAGGATCAATATTGGGACCTCTGCTCTTCCTAATATACATAAATGACCTCCCTTACTTTGCACAAGATCTTTGTGAAGTAGTGTTATTTGCTGATGATACCTCGTTGATTTTTAACGTTGACCGTCGAAAAGATACGTTTGACGACGTAAATGACACCCTCTCACAAGTGCTACATTGGTTTACAACTAACAACTTGCTTTTAAATGCCAAGAAAACCAAATGTGTAAAATTCACTATGCCCAATGTAAAGCAGGTCAACACTAACGTCGTTATGAATAATGAACACATTGAAGTTATTAATTCGACAATTTTCTTAGGTATTACACTGGATGCCAAACTTCAATGGAATCCACACTTGGCAGCCTTGGCGGGAAGACTTAGTTCCGCCGCATATGCGGTTAAGAAGATCAGACATCTGACTGATATTGAACCGCGAGACTGGTTTATTTTAGTTATTTTCATAGTGTAATGTCATATGGTCTTTTGTTGTGGGGGTCGGCGGCTGAGATACAGACTATTTTTGTATTGCAGAAGAGGGCCATCCGCTCCATATACAACCTTAGGCCTCGCGATTCGCTGAAAGAACTGTTTAAGAATATCGACATTTTAACTGTAGCTTCCCAATACATTTTGGACTGTATTTTGTACGTGCGTAAGAACATTGATATTTTTTCTAAAAAATCTGATTGTCATGGTTTTAACACTAGAAATAAACACAAGCTCGCGATTCCAAATCTGAAGCTCCAAAAGATTAATAGTTCATTTGTTGGACAAAGTATTAAAATGTACAATAAGTTGCCACAAAATGTAATTGAGTTACCAACGCATAAATTTAAATCCCTCGTGAAAACCTGTTTAATGAGTAAAGGATACTATAAAATTGTAGATTACTTAAATGATAAGGATGCGTGGACATAATGACCTCCGTACCTGCACACATGTAGTAATTTTATAAATATTTACTGAAATCACTATTATTATATAATTAATCAATTTTAATAAATTAGGCTTAGCAGCATTTATTATTGTATACAAAAATGATTAGTATTGATTAATCAAACAATTGACAAGATGCTAACCACCTACTATTGTACACCTCGTCCTGCAGTTTATTAGTATTGGATTAAGTACTCTGTGACCTATGAGGGGAACCTAAGTAGTCATGCTCACTCAAATGTCTCTGAGGTGGTGGCGTTATGTGGCGGGTCATTACATTCCCTCTAATATGGTTGAGTGAAATGATGGCTGACACATACGTCATACTTGTGAACAGGTGCCACCTTTGGGGACTGGTCCTCTTCGGTTTACCTCATATTTAGCTTTTAATTTGCTTCATTCTATTTTGTGTTGCATTAGACTGTATGACTTGGTATGAGGAAAATAAACCATTGTAAAAAAGTTGGCGATTAAAAAGAGTAACTGGCGAGTTTCTTGCCGGATCTTCTCGACCAGAAACAACTTTCCGAGCCGGTGGTAGAATCGCATTATGTTTATTTATTTCTTTAGTATATTTTATGTATCAACATATATATGTATTAACATGTAAATTATTACATAAGTACTTATAAATAGTTTTAAATCATTCAAATGTATGACGATTTGTAAGTGCTGTGTACAAGCCTATGCAAATAAAGAATTATTTGATTTTGATTTTGATTTTGAGCCTTTTCATAGAAAGCCATACTTGAAAAACTTGCGAAGGTTTTAGTACATACTGTGGTGACGTGCTTTCTCTACCGCACCCGTCTAGAGACGCATTAAGGCGACGGGTAGGGAACACAAGCGACCTCAATCGATTTTAATTGTTAGCTACTAAACTTGATCTATTTTAAACAATTTCGGGGCTACAACCTCTCGGCAAACACTTAGGTATACTATTTATTAAATAACCATGCACAAATTTTGGGTCCGTTTTTGTACGCGAGAAATTGCTTACCGCCAAAAGTGGCCACTTAGCATGAATCAATTTTTCGCGTACAATTGTTGGTGGTTTAAAATAGATTGGTTTAATAGCTAAAATCGATTGGCGTCGCTAGTGTGCCCTACCCGTCACCTTAAAGCTGCGCAAGGGCCGGTATAAACACATAGATAATACTTCGTTAATCACTAGCTAGCTTATTCTAAATCGAGATTTAACGTTAACAACAAGTGCCACGTAACACAGGTGCTTGAGCTACCTATCTAGGAGTCGGATCAATGTATGTGATGCTGTGAAATATTTATTTATTAAATAATGTTAAGACAAAACTGAAATGGGACAATGCTGCAAAACTAAAATGGGATTGGGCGGGTCATATGTGCCGAATGGGCCCCGAAAGATAGACAAAATGACATAGCAACCATACAAAATTCAAATACAATGCATACAAAATACTTGTTTGTGGACGTCACATCTAAGTATCCATTTGTATGGTGCGTTTTAGGCAAATCGTCATTCAATGGCGCCCGACCGATGGACGGCCACTACGGGGCAGGCCCAGGAAAAGATGGTGTGACGATTTTTACAAATATGTCCAAGATTGGCAAGACAGGGCATTGGACAGGGATCAATGCAAGAATTTGGGGGAGGCCTTTGCTCAGCAGTGGGACGCTACAGGCTTACTTTAAAAAAATGTTATGACGGAAAGGGACAGTTCATTAGGCATGCTCATATTTGGCATGCTACAAATGAGCATGTGCCGTGTGGTCCCCGGCAGAGTAGAATAGGCCACCCTCACTCTTACCGAGGTGTCGTAAAAGGCTACAAAGGTAAAGCTGCTAGCATGATCTTCAGCACCCAGAGAAGGAAATCTCTGAATTTATATCAAAACCCTCGCCAACCCGTCTGCCAAGCGTGGTGAGTATGGCAATTACCCCTCATGTGATTGAGGGAGGCCCGTCCCCCAGCAGTAGGGGCTGATGATGAATGGGCTGATGATGAAATGAGATAGATAGATATTCTTTATAACACAAAAATAAAAATGGCTCCAGCTTCTCTCAAAGAGCGATTCCAATTCTTGCAACCAGCCGACGGTCGAGAAATGCGGTCATGCCGCAAACTCCATCTTAGCTTCCCTCCTCATTCCTCAGAATCCTATTCACAATCCTTTACTGTTCAATCCATTCGTCTCTGGAACTCCTTACCCCTTCCAATCAGGAAATCACAATCCCTTCCTATATTCAAGTCCCGTGTCAAAACTCACTTCCTATCTCTATAAATAGGTACACTGTTTTTTTCCTTGTCTCCTCTTCCTTTTTTATGTGGTCTGCTCTCTGGTCATTTATACCTATCTATAAGAAATATTTTTATTGATTTTTCGTTATAAATTATCTATGTATATATTATTATTGGGTATGTATGTATTGTTTATTATTATTTATGTAATGTAATAACATTAATATATAAAATACCTAATGTATAATTCTGCCATTCTCAATTTCATTTGTTAAACTACTTTGCACTGCCTTCCCTTATTATTACGAATACGATATTTCTTTCCTCTACCCAAAGGTTGTCTAGAAGAAATCGCTACAAGCGATAAGACCGCCTTATTGTACTGTCTGTTGCTGTTGTATCATGCTTGTATTTTATTTTTGTGCAATAAAGAATATCTATCTATCTATCTATACAAGCATGATACAACAATAGCAACAGACAGTACAATAAGGCGGTCTTATCGCATAATGAGCATGAGCACAGTAGCTTTATACGCTAAGATGAGGAGGAGGGAAAAACAGCGAATGTGGACGAACGGTTAAATTAATAGTAGGTCATTGGAGAACGCCCTGTTGGTCTAGTGGTTTAAGTACCGGGCCGTGATATCGGGGTCCTGGGTTTGATTCCCGGGCTGAGCAAAAAGTATGTTTAAGATAAGATAAGATAAGAAGATAAGAAATCATTTATTCGACACTTAACATTTACATTACAGACGAAATATCTTAAAAGTTAAGTGCCGAAAACTAAGTGTTTCGTATGTTTTCGAACTTATCTCGGGTTTTTGATCACCAATCCGCATTTGGCAAGCGTGGTGATTAAGCCTAATCCTATCATAGTAGCGATTACTTGAAGTCTATGATGGAGGCCTTTGCCCTGCAGTGAGACAGTATATAGGTTGATACTTTACTTTTATATAGTAGGATCTTTTTTTTTGTACAAAAGTCCTAACGTCAATGATATTAAAAAAACCTGTACATAGGTACCTACTCGACAGACAACTACCACGCGAGTGAGACTTCAACATCGAGGATCGAGGACTCTAGAGGGTTTAACTCGCATTGATCGACTGTGTCTCATTGTTCGGATCATTCTGAGTGATCCCCAATTAGTTCGCTGAAGTGTTCCACGCGAGGGATATGGCTTCGAGTAGCCGGCTTATGGTACTGCTGGCTGATAATGTAACGAAATATACGGAGAGACATAGATCAGGTTACCTACAGACTATATGTCAAATTTCCTCAATGAACATACACATATGGTGAGCATTAGACGTGTGTAACTCTTAACTGAAATGACTCAGTGATCCGACTCAGCCAAATGATACACTATTCCGAATCTCTAATGTTCGCTCCGAATGTATCATTCATATATCTCGAGTTTGAGTGAACCGAATGATCCAAATGAGCTGAATGATCCGAATGAGCTGAATGATCCGATGAGCCAAATGATCCGAGTGAGCCGAATGATCCGAATGAGCGGAATGAATCACGGATTTATCTGAAATTCGATGTTCCAAATGAAGCGTTTCACTGTTCCGGATCTCTCGTGACAACTCACTCGACACAAATTTACACCAAATTCGTTAACTATAACTATAAATATAAATTGAAAATTTTAAAAACCCCCGACGGCGGCCATCTTGGATTTAAAATTTGTCACAATAAATATTTTTTGCTACTCAAGCCTTTTTATATAATATTATTATTATGTATAAATTATGGGACTTGTGTTAAAACATACAATCCATATCTTTGTGACGGCGGCCATCTTGGATCGATTTTTATCCAAAATAGCTAAGAACACTCCCCCCTTATTCATCTTTCAAACAAAAAAACAAAATCAAAATCGGTTCATTTGTTCGGGAGCTACGATGCCATAGACAGACACACAGAGACAAACACACACACAGACACGTCAAACTTATAACACCCCGTCGTTTTGCGTCGGGGGTTAAATAACCACAAGAAACTAATTTAAACCTTTGAATTGCATCAAGCCACGCGGAGTGTTTTTGTCCTACAGAATCCCCCGTGGTTTCAGCCTTCTAAAAGCTTATTCTGCTCTTTGTTAGAGTCCAAGTATTGTTTTGTTTTTGGAATTCGCATAAAAAATGTTGCATGCACTAATCCCCATAGGTCATCTACAAAATACCGAATTGGTCCGCCGATTCTACGATAAATCGTTTTTCTTATTTTTAAAACTAGCGACCTGCCCCGGCTTCGCACGGGTGCAATATTATACATGTAATATTATATAATTATTATATTCCTATTATTACTATACCTACATAAAACCATCCTCTTGAATTACTCTAAGTATCTATTAAAAGAACCGCATCAAAATCCGTGACTTACCTACTTTTAAGGTGACGGGTAGGGCACACTATCGATGCCAATCGATTTTAATTTTTAGCTACTAAACCGGGTCTATTTTAAACAATTTCGGGGCTAAAATCTCACGGCAAACACTTATACTATTAATTAAATAGCCATGCAAAAATGTTAGGTCCAACGCCAACGCGAAAAATTGATTCACGCCAAAAACGGCCACTTTTAGCGTGAATCAAATGTTCGCGTACAAAAAGGGACCCAACATTTGTGCATGGTTATTTAATAAATAGTATAAGTGTTTGCCGAGAGGTTGCTACCCCGAAATTGTGTAAAATAGATCCGGTTTAGTAGCTAAAAATTAAAATCGATTAGCGTCGATAGTGTGCCCTACCCGTCACCTTAAAGAAATATTAGGGACAGACAGCGAAAGCGACTTCGTTTTATACTAATGTAGTAAATATATTTATTTGCATTTTAACCACCATGAACAATGTCATCATCATCATCAGCCCATTTAAGTCCCCACTGCTGGGGCACGGGCCTCCCTCAAACACATGAGGGGTAATTGCCATACTCACCACGCTTGGCAGACGGGTTGGCGAGGGTTTATATAAATGCAGAGTTTTCCTTCTCCGGGCGCTGATGATCATGCCAGCAGCTTTACCTTAGTCGTCTTTTACGACACCTCGGTAAGAGTGAGGGTGGCCTATTCTACTCTGCCGGGGACCACACGGCGAACAATGAACAATGTATTACAATATATTACAGAACCTTTTGTACTTAATGACTATCTTAAAAGATTTTTATAGCCAATGATAGATATCTCTAAAGACTAGAACATACCTAGCATTGACTACAAACACCTTTACTCATTTATTATTGCTGCTTAAATCAGTGGAATGGGTTTTATAGCCAATGCTTTATCCCACGATTAGGACATAGCATTGGCTATAAATATCTTTATTGACCTATTATGACTGCTTGAAACAATGGAATGTTTTTTTATATACAATGCTATGCTTCCGAATAGAACATAGCATTGTCAACAAATACCTTTAATAACTTATAAATTAATATTCGAATATTATGTTCCATAATGGGATTATATCGTCCTAAGTCCATAGTTAGTTCTAAATAAAGTTATTGTTTATTAGGAATTTTTATCGATAACACCCACCTACATAACTGCAACATTAGTGAGACAAAATTGAAAGAGATTTCTTTGATGATTGTTGTTGCACAGAATAATTCCTACTTTTTTTTTTAAATTAGCCTGTAGCGTCGTACCCTGCTGAGCAAAGGCCTCCCCCAAATTCTTCCATTGATCCCTGTCCAATACCTTTATTGCCAATCTTGGACATACTTGTAAAAATCGTCACACCATCTTTCCTGGGCCTCGGTCCATGACCCCGTCGTCGCCGTCCATCGGTCGGACGCCATTGAACGACGATTTATGTCCATCTTTCGATGCCCATTCTGCACCCATGACCTGCCTAATCCCATCTCTGACATACGCTCCAAGACTGGAATCGCAGATGTCGGTCGAAAAGCTGCAAAACTAAAATCCTACTTATTTTATGAAAAATCCTCTATGTAACAAAAAAAAACATGAACACTATCGTTCTGCAATACACAAGTTGATACATAAAACTGCAGATGAAATGCAGCGGGGACAATGAGTTCGTTAGCCAAGCCCAAGAACCCTTCTTTGAAGGGTGTCATCCACAAGTTTGAACCACTACACTCGCAAATGAAGCTCAACTATCCACTATCAGACCGTATCACAAAGCAATAAGATGTAAAATCCACTGGTTTTGCAGTTTTTGAGTGATTTTGACTAAGGTATCTACTCTAGGTTTCACTTTGAGAAAAATGCAAAGTACCTATCTTTTGAGCGAGGTCGGGCTCTTTACGTATTTCAGAATAAGAGACTACTTACAAGCAGATCTAGGGTCTGTGCACGATCTTCTTATTTTATATAATATACCCATGTGCTTTTCTACCAATTTGCTGAAGTTTTTTACCCGTAGACATTTTTAAATAGAATTATAACAAGACTAGAAACCTAGTCTGCGCCCAGAATGTGAAGCAACTCAAATGGAGCCGCACGGCTCCAAACGCCCGGACCGCTCCGTAGCCGTCAGTGTCAATGCCTGTCAAACGCATCTAGCGAAAATTAATTTACTATGATGATTTGTGCGGTAAAATTTTGTCTCAATAATTCGGAAAAGCATAAGAAGTGTAACATCACTTTTCACAGGTAAGCCTTCAGTATTTCATAGTATGTTCTGTTTTATAAGCTAAAAATACAAATGATTAATTAAAATGCTCAGTGTGACCCGATAATGCAAAAAAATATTTTCCCCATTTCAATATTCTTGTAAAATTTGAAGACTGACCGGATGGCACAATTGGTAGTGACCCTGCCTCTTACGCCAAAGGTCGTGGGTTCGATCCCCACCCTGGACAAACATTCGTGCGATGAAACACTTGTGTTGGTTCAGTGTCTGGGTGTAAGTAATATATGTATTTAAGTATATATTTGTGTTCCTCTGTTAAGCTACTTAGTACGGAATCAGGTCAACGTATGAGATGTTGTGAGAATTATTATTATTATTTGATTACTCCGAGTGATATGTTGATCGGTTGCTACTGATGTTTACAGCGAGAAGCAGTGTCTCTGCTGTGTTTCGCTGCGGGTACCGGATCTTTTATATGTTAAAAAAATAAATAAGTAAGAATGTATTCATTTAATAATAATTTTAAGATTTATGTAGGTTGATGTGTTTCTTATAGTGTAATACATGGATCCACATTACACGAATTGAAACTCATCATCATCAGCCCATTTAAGTCCCCACTGCTGGGGCACGGGCATAAAATAATTTAATTAAATTAAAAAAGTTAAAAGTTTGATACAATAGAATTAGAATTAAGTAATTAGATTCAAAATTAAATTTTGGAAATTATGTAATGTATACCTATGTATAGTCGATATTCAATCCTTCAGGGTAGGTACTTTGACAAAACCACAGAAAAATAAGTAAGTATAGTTTTTGTTATGAGATAACCTAATTTCTGATTGTGGTACGTTTTTACATATTTCGATCAATATTATAGCATAAGGTCATAGGTACTTCAAGCATTTCAATATTTGCTTATTTAGTTGCTTTCGACTTAGTACTTAATATAATGAGAAAATGTAAACTAATGATTTTTCGCATATCGAATATTTTTAATAATACAATGAACAATTAAACTTATTTACAAACTCATCCCATCTTGTATGGAACCTGTTTAACGCTGCAACCTTTTCCGTAGCATTAAGAGCACTGTACTGCAAAGAGTTTAGGGCCAACTTTTTTAACATTCTTAAATCAGCAAGCTTACTAGCAACTCCCACAAACGCTACATAGAAGTCATCAGTCATCACATCTGCTTCCCAAATACCAGGATCGTCACTAGAAAGCACTATAGGAAGGTCAAAGCCGAGCAGGACACTTAACGGATGATTCCGAATGTCACGGACTAAAGATAAAACTGCATTAGATATAACATTCACTTCTAAACCAATGTCATTGTGCAACACTTCTCGAAGAAGAAGAGGATGCTTTGGCAAGGCATACGCGTGACCCATTCGCTTAGCACCCAATAGTATAGCATCCACCAAGTTCTCGTCTGTCTGACACCCATACCAATCAGTCTCGCCAGCGTGGAAGAAGTAGCTCAGCTCATCCGATGCGTTCAGCAACTGCGGCACGAAATCCACCAGGGGATTCCCTTTGTCTTCTTGTCCCACTAAATCAAAACCAGCGAAGTAATCTGGCATTTCTCCTTTTATCCTCTTCGCTACCATTAGGTACTCCTCCACAGTGGACGTATTCACCTTCCTACTTGGCGCGAAAATGAGCTTAGCTCCAACAAAGTCAGGGTAGTCATCAAGGAATCTTTTTATGGATTTCCTATAAGCCATAGCAGTTATGAGCTGGTCGTATACAGTGCCGTCGAGTTCATATAAAGTTGGCAACACACTTCGGACTTCCACATACATGATGTTATCTTCTCTGAATTTCTTTAGAGCGTCGTAAAAATACTGCTCCCAAACTGGTCTGTAGGATAGCATTGGAGCTACTGTCATGAAGTACTTCATGAACGTGTTCCAAGTTTCTGTGATGCTCGGATATACAACGTCAGGATTTTCGACGACAAGAGTGAAATGTTTTCTCAGTTCTTGGTCAAATTTGGTCACGTTTTTAGATGATTGTCTAGCGTCTTTCATTAATTGCCACTGTCCTGAACACTCATCGCTAGGAACTGTATCTGAGAATTTTAATCTTAACCAGTCTCCAAAGCAGACGTAGAGATGATCCATGTATGTTATTCTCATGAGGTAATCTGGGCCTAGGATTGCCATATCGTGGACGTGCAGCGCCGCTCCCTTGGGCATGTTTTTAAGAATCTGGTACACTTTGGATTTCCGTATAGATTTCTTGTAAGAAAAATAGTGATGTGACAGATTGAAGTACTCCGGGTGTTGGAATGCGTAATCGAGCTCTTTGTTTTTGTGACGCATGATGCATTTGTTTACAACTTCCTCCTTATCGGTGAGGTTGAGTTTCGCGCCGAGTGTGAGTTGGAATTCATCTTGTATGAGCTTGTTGCGTTTAGTTTTGTAGTCCTTGGCGTCACAGGATGCGTAGACGAACAGAGAGAAAAGAATGAGTAATGTCCGCATGGTGGGGTCACAGAGGTCCGTTTGCCGCGGCTGAACTCCGATAGAGAACTGAGATGCGTCGGCGCACGACCCGCAGGGCGAGCGATAAGCGATGTTAATAAATTTCAAAAACATAATTATTGTCCATTGTGTGGGTGACGTAATCGGATAAGTGTAACGTTAACCTCCGCGTAATGTCGAGCCAACTGAGCGTTGTTTTGTTATCGAAAGTACTCATTCAATATCTTTTTAGGTAAATAACATCTGTAGACTGAAACCTTAGCAAAATATTTGTTTATCAGTCAACATAGTCTTCATTGACAATAGTCATCATATATCACTTAGGCTTTTTAGACAAGCATTGGCCACTTTAGACCTTATGTTTACTGTGATCGAGATCATTATGCTTGTCTGTCGTAACATAAAAAAAGTTTTCTAAATTTAATTAATGTAACTCAGTATTACCCCTTACTTTAAAATTAAAAAAATATCTTTATTTGCATAGGCTTGTATACATACAGCACTTTCAAATCGTCATACATTAAATAAATAAATATTTCATAACATCACATACATTGATTTGACTCCGAGGTAGGTAGCTCCAGCACCTGTGTAACGGATATCAGAATCAACAGGGGAATTACAAATATATACTTATAATACTTTTCTTCTGTAAGTACATACTCAGCAAACACCCAGACCAATACAACATGTTCATGCACACAAATGTTTATACTGTGCGGGGACCGAACCCGCAACCCTTGCACCAGAGGCAGAATTCACTACCACTGATCCAAACGGGTCGTCATAAAAAACACTATGGGTAACCCATTTCTCTCTCTAAGTAAAGAGCGAAGCTCTTGTAGGTGGAGCAGTCTCCATTCATCCCTCGACTCTGCCAGCACCTTTAATTCCTTGTACGACATGACATTTGCTTTTTCCTTAAGTTGTCGCTAGGTAACACAAATGCAAATGACCTGTACTATAAGACATAAGGACGGCACATTACAAGTACGGTCAACAGCAGAAGTAGCTGCACATATTTCGTAGTTTGTAGTTCTTATTCCGAAGAGCATAAGAGTCAGTAGCGGCGAAAAGTGTGCATCAACTTTAGTTGTTGACTGTACCTATGCCTATCTTGTTCACGCACGTATTTCACATTAGATCTATCTATAATTTATATCTATAAATAAATAACTTACTGGTATTTATATCGTGCGTGCCATTCAGTGAAACTCTTCAATGACTTTTAACAGTTATTGAACAAATAACCAAGGCCTTTTAAGGCGTGCACATTGTTCTGAACATATTGGAATAAAAAACCCAAGAGTTTACACAGCCACAGAAGCGATAAACTGACATAATACTGATGCAAATTGTTACATTTAATCGAAGATGATAATCTTCAATGAAGAAAGAATATCATCGATTCTCATAGCGACTAGATCATCATCATAAGCAACCCACACTCGTCCACGTCGCTGGACATAGGTCTCCCCTAATGCACGCCACTGCTCCCGATTTTCGGCCACCCTCATCCAGCCCACACCAGCCAGCCTTCGAATGTCATCATCCCATCCTGTCGCAGGGCGTCCTACACTACGCTTACCGAGTCGCGGTCTCCACTCAAGGACTTTACGGCTCCAACGGCTGTCAGTTCTGCGGCTAATATGACCAGCCCACTGCCACTTCAGTTTGCTAATTCGGTGGGCTATGTCGGTGACTCTGATTCCCCCTAATGACAGCGACTAGATCCTTCCATCTAATCTACCCCTTCGGTAGTACCCCTTCGGTAGTAGTTGGGGTAGACGACCCAAAAATGAAGACGTGTGGTTGCGTCTTCTTCCTCCTAGTGGATAAGTAGTTTTTTTTCTGTCTGTATGCTTTGGAATGAAAGTTGTTTTTCCTGAAAAAGAATGACAGATCAAAAAAGACAGCTATTTCGTAGTATATTTCTGCCGCACCATCAAGAAATGAAACTCGTTGCCGGCGCATGTATTTCCCCCTTCCTACAATATGGTTTCCTTCAAACGAAGCGTGAAGAAGCATCTCGCGGGCCAGTATATCGGTGACAACGAAGATGATGCCCTGACATCGCTTCCGTTGTAATTGCAACTTGGGCTCTTCTCTTGCTTCCCATTAGGCTGAGGAGAGCCAATATACTGTGCCTCTATAAAAAAAACATGGAACACAATAATCTTTAGAATAGCAGTTTCTTTTTCTTACTTAAAGTCATTATGTACTTACCTAATTACCACGATTAACACGATATTTATATTGTTCTGATCATCCACCACTCCACTGACCCGACAGTTGCATTTATTTTGAAGTGAATTCATCTACTGTGGACTCAATTTTATAAGATGAAAGGTTTCTTCTAACGATTTAGAAAGCAAGCTCAAAACACTAATTCGTTTAGGGTTCTCGTCAAAAATGAGCAACAGCGCCTAAACAGCCATTCAACAAGGATCGCTTGAGATCCCACATTAAATTTGAGCCTACATAAACTTATTTAAAGTTCTTTATTTCAAAAGCGATTTACTAAAACCTCACTGGTGTAAATTACAGCTCGCGGCGTCTATAAAAAGGGTTCTCTTTCAAAGGTTTTGGCGGAGCAAAGAATAAAAAATAAAAGAAACGCGGTTTGTATCCGCCATGCTGATTTTATGCGCAAGGGTTGGGGTAAGGATCAAGTGGCACTTAGCTGCACCGCCCCGCACTACGCATTCGTTAAAAAAGAAAAAAGATGGCGGCGACGGTTATGACCATACACCACGTGTGAAATATAGACGCCTGTTACGGGAAAATATTTGAGGTAGATTTGTACGTCACGCATTCTTAAAATATAGCTGCGACGACGGTTCAGTTATGATGATGATGAAACTTGTAATGGGAAAATATTTGAGGTAATTAGGCTCGTATACTACGCATTCTTAAAAGATAGCTGAAGATGATGTCAACACCACGTGTGAAATACGAGTATAGACGCCTTTAATGGAAAAATCTTTGAGGTAGATTTACCTATAGAACTTTGCACTGATGACTTTCGAAGCTCACTAATAAATATAGCGATGCCTGATAATTTTGTCATATCTAACTTTATCATCGTCGGCTCGGCCTCCGGTACCGTGATCGAAAGGTTGCGGGAATCCATTGGATGCGGGCGGCACAGGACCGATCTGTGTGGAGAACATTGGGGGAGGCCTATGTCCAGCAGTGGACGTCTACTGGCTGAAATGATGATGATGATAAACTTGACCGGGTCAGAGCTTGGTCAAGCCAAATAGGTCTACTAAATAAATTAATATGTCACAACATCACATACATTGATCTGACTCCGAGATAGGTAGCTCAAGCACCTGTGTTACGGATATCAGAATCAACAGTGGGATTACAAATATATACATATAATACTTTTCTTTTGTAAATACATACTTATAATATATAGATAACGCCCAGACCAATACAAACAGATATGTTCATGCACACAAATGTTTGTACTGTGCGGGGATCGAACCCGCAACCCTTGCACCAGAGGCAGCGTTCACTGCCACCAAATTTTCAAAAAAGAGTTCAAAACCATGCACAGACAGATTAACAGAGTAAATATGAAACACTAACTACTTACCTACTTGCTTAACCGCGATTTTTCGATATGGAGTATCTTAGTTATTGAATGTGGTCATTATGAAATAGGAGTTTACCTACAACCTGTGCGGATAAATAATGGGATCAGAAATGGCGGCGCATCTATTCATTTCTCGCTCGCACACTATTTGCGTCTATCTTTATCCGCACAGGTTGTACTTGTTTTCAAAAATTTCTTAACAGTCTAAGCAATCCTTTCGATTTACGAGGTAAGTTTTCTAGTCACGCTTCCTGTCTATCAATTCGTCTAATATTATCTTTAATAGATTTACTTAGGCAAAATTAAAGGTGTCTTTCATGCAGAACCCCAAAAATTTGCGAATCAATCCAAAACACTCAAAGAAATGAGTAAATATACTCGTTCGCGGGTGTCACATTCACATCCTACGATATGCAACGTCGGCCCCGGGATTCTCCCCTGAAGCACACCAGATAGGGGAGTCGCAATTAGAAGATTAAAGGCACGACGAAGGCTAGGTGACAACACTTGTGTGCCGGTAGCTGTCGCGAGGACACTCAAATACTTCGAATGTACTGGAGTACCTTTCAAAGGATGTGGTGAATATGTATGAAGCTATGACATGACTGACAACTTTAATGTTGGGTTTAATATCTTAATGTGACGGGTAGGGCACACTAGCGACGACAATCGATTTAAATTGTTAGCTACTAAACCGGATCTATTTTAAACAATTTCGGCGTTACAACCTCTCAGCAACACTTATACTATTTATTAAATAACCATGCACAAATGCGCGAAAAATTTATTCACGCCAAAAGTGGCCGCTTATGGCGGAAATCAATTTTTCGCGTACAAAAACGGACCCAACATTTGTGCATGGTCAATTCATAAATAGTATAAGTGTTTGCCGAGAGGTTGTAACCCCGAAATTGTTAAAAATAGATCCGGTTTAGTAGCTAACAATTAAAAACGAATGGTGTCGCTAGTTAGGGCTACCCGTCGCCTTAAGGATCTTCCATCAGTGTCTATTGTATGGTTACGAGTATTTCAACATTAACAAGTCAACAATGGGACCTATCGTTTAAAAGGGCGACGGGTAGCCTAACTAGCGACACCAATCGATTTAAATTGTTGGCTACTAAACCGGATCTATTTTAAACAATTTCGGAGCGGATGTCTCTAAGCAAACATTTTTTACTATCTTTTTAATAATTGTGCTCTACTTTATGATCTGTTTTTGCATTCAAAATTTGGATTAACGCTTTACGTCGCCGTTTTTGGCGGTAATTCAAAATTCGGATACAAAACCAGACCCAAAAGTTAAGTATAGTTTAAGTGTTTTCCGAGAGGCTGCAGCTTCGAAATTAGGACTAATTAGGCTAATTGGTAGGACATTCACCCGGATTGTGGAAGGTGTGGGTTCTAGTCCCGCCTGAACATGATATGAAATTTTTTTGTCTGTCATTTACTTAAGAAGAAATTGCAAAAGATAGCTATAAAAATATCTACTATTGATTTAGCAGTCTCATCTTAACTGGTGGTCAAATATTTGTAATAATATTTCCTCTGGATATTGCAAATATACCTACAACATTGATGAGACTATCGATAGCTCTTGTCGAATCAAGCACTTACAAATTTCGTCGGCTTAGTAACGTGTTCAGTGGTCTAATTGGTAGGACATTCACCCGGATTGTGGAAGGTGTGGGTTCGAGTCCCGCCTGAACACGAGATGAAATTTTTAAGTGTTTTATTTACTTAAGTATAAATTGCAAAAGATTGCTTTAAAAAATATATACTATTGTTAAAAATATATCCGGTTTAGTTGCTGACAATCAATTGGCGTCGCTAATGTACCACGTTCAATAAACACTTAAACATTCTTATATTTAAAGCAGCTTTGATGTTCTTATGTGTAAAGCAGTTAGCTTAAACATTCTTATATGCAAAGCAGCTTTGATGTATGAAACAAAAAAAGATCTTACAATTTTTTTAGTTTGTTTTTATTTTTCTCATCTTTTAAAAGTTAGAAGTACAGTGGCGGACAGGTCAAGTTATACAAAACTGTCAAATTTCCTCAATCGATTTCGAACTCAATGCGTAGCAATACAAGGTTTATAATCGAATGAAGAAATTTGATAGTTTTGTGTAGCTTGATGTGTTCGCCACTGTATCTTAATATTTGTTGTTGTTATTGTAACATCTACAGTTACAAGAAATAACAATTTCTGATTCTGATTCATGGCTAGATCCAAACTGACTGAAGAATTCATAGTAAAATTGTTTTCCGATAGATCGATAAGGTTAATCCTTATCGTCACTTTCTGCCAATTAGATTTTTGTTGTGCAAATTAATGTAAGTGTAAGTTTGTTATTTACAGTCAATAATTACAATTACGGAGAAATATGTTTAATTAATTTATTCAGCTGTTTTATGGTACCCAGTAATGCACAACTATGATAAATAATCAACGATGAACGAGTGAGTGTCAGCTTAGAATAATTTCTACGAATCGTCTGCTTCGTCATTTGCAGTAACTGGTAAAGTAAAAAGTGTTGTCCTTTATCGGTCACGACATTTCCACATGTCATATTCATCTATATCTAAAATGTAGATTCATAAATAAT
Organism: Marasmia exigua; assembly: GCA_019059595.1. Classification (NCBI taxonomy): domain Eukaryota; kingdom Metazoa; phylum Arthropoda; class Insecta; order Lepidoptera; family Crambidae; genus Marasmia; species Marasmia exigua. The sequence continues at coordinate 13,738,161 of CM032483.1, read as the reverse complement.
AAAAAAAGATTTAAGTATATTAGCTGTAGCGTAGTGTTATATTCTGAAAAGATATGCTATTTGGATTCAAAATTGTACAATTTAGTCACACTATTGGCGTCTATACTCGCACCCCACGAGTGCGAGTATAGACGCAAATAGTGTGCGAGCGAGAAGTGAATAGATGCGCCGCCATTTCTGATCCCATTCTTTATCCGCGAAGGTTGTATTATGGAAACCAGAAACAATGGCGGTAGGCAGGTACCCAGACAGAACACAAATATCTGTTCCATCAACAAAAGGTGCTGGTGTGGGATTCGCACCCACGACTCTTGCGTCTCAATACGCACAGAAACCACTGCGCTAAAAAATTACGCAGGCGGCGCACAAAAAAAAAACTTTTATGTTTTTGTTAGGTATTTATTAAACTATAGCTGTTTCATTCAATCTCAGTGACAAACAGAAAATTGATAATTATAGTTGGCCCTAAAATTCCACATTTGAAACTTCAACATATTTCGACAAGCAACGTAACCTTGTAACAACGGTCATTGAATTTATCAATCGTTCAATGTTGAAAAAGCACAATTTCTTAACTTTTTAAAATTATCTTTGCATTTATTTATTTCAATAAAGACAATAAAGATCATTTGACACTCTACTTTCTCTGTTAAACTATTAATAAACTTATTAAAAATTTACTTTTCTAGAGAATTAAACGTTGGTACAATGTTGTATGTGTCAACTCATTTTCTTTTTAAGCTCTAGTGATGTACTTACCCCAAATAATCGAACGAATACAATGTTAATCGTGTAGGAATATTCATCCATAAATGAAAAATCACATTCTGATTAAAATAAAACGTATTACTCTCTTGTTTAAACATATAAATATGGCACACAATATAAGCTTACTTTGATTTCGAAGAAAATGAAATAAACTGGCCGCGGATCGATATCTACTTTCCTTTTTTCTTTTTAATAATTTTGATTCACATTTCTGCAAATAAAAGTACTAATAACTTCTTTTCCATTACTATAGTATTCGATTTACGTTTGTTCTAAATACATATCGATTATTCACTTTAATCGAAATTTTTCAATAGGTCACCTCTCTATGAAATTAAAATTAGGAAACGTCTAATGTGGCCTTTTAGATTGGCTCGACTATAATGTTTCTAGAAACATCTAAATCTTATTGTAGACTTAAAATGCCTACTTTCACTTCTACATGAATTTGTTCTCGTACGAATGGTATAGAAGTGTAATAATATCGTATAATAGGTTGACCTAGAACGGTCACGGCCGCTCCGCACGGCTGCGCCGGCGCTGGGCGCAATGTCCGTAAATGAGATGATATGAGACGTGAGCAATGAGCATGGGCATAGTGACACTGTAGTGAGGTAGCCAGAGGCACACATATTACCCTATTAAGAGCTGTGGCTTTTGATATCAAACCCTGCAGTTTTGTATAAGTTTGCAGCGTGATAACGAACACACTATGAAAACAGAGTCTGGTGGTATTTTGTTACACAATGTAGAAATGGAATGCAAAACATGCGATAAATTTCCATAAGGCATCCATTGCAGGTTCTCTGCAGAGTAACGACTTAGGTAACGGATTATTCTGCTATCATGACCATTCCTAAGCGCGTATAGTCCTTTTTTTTTAATAAATATTTCACAACATCACATACATTGATCTGACTCCGTGATGGTAGCTCAAGCACCTATGTTACGGATATCAAAATCAACAGCGGAATTACAAATACATACATATAATACTTTTCTTTTGTAAATACATACAAACACCCAGACCAATACAAACAGACATGTTCATACACACAAATGTTTGTACTGTGCGGGGATCGAACCCGCAACCCTTGGACCAAAGGCAGCGTTCACTACCAATGTTCCAAACGGGTCGTGTCCAAGTGGGTTGCGCCCAAGCGATTAGATTCTTATTAAAAGTAATCTTTTAAAGCTTAAACGCTGCAAGATATATTCCGATAAGGTAAAGTGGACTCCTTTTTCAGCACTTAGATTCTCATTTGGTCCATTGTGCGTATTTTCCGATAAGGTTGAAAATAAGTTAGAAAATTGGATTTTCCCTGAAAATTATAAGAATGTGGCCTGCCTTTTTAACCCCAGACGCAAAAACGACGGGGTGTTATAAGTTTGCCGTGTCTGTGTGCGTGCGTGCGTGCGTGCGTGCGTGCGTGCGTGCGTGCGTGCGTGCGTGCGTGCGTGCGTGTGTGTGTGTGTGTGTGTGTCTGTGTGTCTGTCTATGGCATCGTAGCTCCCGAACAAATGAACCGATCTTGATTTTGTTTTTTTTGTTTGAAAGATGAATAAGGAGGGAGTGTTCTTAGCTATGTTGGATAAAAATCGATCCAAGATGGCCGTCGTCACAAAGATTTGAATTTTATGTTTTAACACAACTCTCACAATATGGGTATCATATATAAGTGCTTGAGTAGCAGAATATATTGACTGCCCAAATGTTGGGTCCGTTTTTGTACGCGAAAAATTGATTCACGTCAAAAGTGGCCGTTTTTGGCGTGATTAAATCTTTGCGTACGCGTTAGACCCAACATTTTTTCATGGTTATTTAATAAATAGTATAAGTGTTTGCCGAGAGGTTGTAACCCCGAAATTGTTTAAAATGGATCCGGTTTGGTAGCTAGTGTGCCCTACCCGTCACCTTAATAATATAATAATTCTCACAACATCTCATACGTTGATCTGATTCCGTACTAAGTAGCTTAAACACTTGTGTTACAGATATCAGACAACAGAGCAACACAAATATATACTTAAATATATATGTTACACCCAGACACTGAACAAATACAAGTGTTCGTCGCACGAATGTTTGTCCAGAGTGGGGATCGAACCCACGACCTTTGGCGTGAGAAGCAGGGTCACTACTAATTGCGTGCAAATCAGTTAATGTCTGTGCTATTTCCCCAGAGGAGAAGGCCATAATCAAGTGTAGAATAAATGTATGAATAATATGCTATAGTGTATTATGCGACACATTTATATTTCTCTACACAGATCGATCCTGTGCCACCCGCATCTAATGGATTCCCGCAACCTTTACCAGATCGTCGGTCCACCTTGATGAGGATGAAAGTCATACATTATTGTCAGGTGGATAATGTATTTTGTATGGATCAAGACGAAAGTCTGCGTGTGTATTGCCAGTGATGACATTAGGAAGCGAAACGTGGCCTCTTACTATGAGAGACATTGCATGCTTCAAGTGGCAATGGGCAAGGCAGGAGGAGATCAGACGGTAGATGGGGCAGAAATGAAGATGGGGCGCCTGTAGGATGTCGAAGGCGTGGCAGGCCCCTCAAAAGGTGGACCGACGATCTGTTGAAGGCCGCGGGAATCTCTTGGATGCGGGCGCCACAGGAGTGGTCCAGCAGTGGATTTTTATTGGCTGAAATGATGATGTTGATGATGGAACAGCTGATTTTTTTGCTTATTTTGTTGATCTCACAAGCTAAATGGACTTTATTTACGATACTTATTATGAGATTTTCGGGATGTAAAAACGATAAAAAAATTACCGTGTATTGTTACCTACTTACGATTCAGATAACGTTACGACTAATGTAGGTATAAATAATCTTTTTATAGTGTAATTATCTGATATGATGACTGTATTTCTTTCATTATCTTTCCTATTGCTGTGGGATTTAATTTTGTTTTATCTAATGATTGGTTTTTTCGATCAATACCTATTCGTAGTTCTGTGGTACGAAATCCGGATAAGAATATATCGTACCTACCATTTAAAGTACAGACAGCCACACATCATCATTTAAACCCCACTGCTGGGGCACGGGCCTCCCTCAATCACATGTGGGGTAATTGCCATACTCACCACGCTTGGCAGACGGGTTGGCGAGGGTTTTGAAATGCAGAGTTTTCCTTCTCTGGGTACTGATGATCATACCAGCAGCTTTACCTTAGTCGCCTTTTACGACACCTCGGTAAGAGTGAGGGTGGCTTATTCTACTCTGCCGGGGACCACACGGCCACACATACGATTACGATAATCTGTCAAATTTCTTTGACATTATCCACCTTATTATAAATGGCAATCTAAAGTTATTACCGTACTAAAGCTCATGTCATCCTGTTCCAACACGCAATAATAAAAGGGGCTGGCAAGAATTTTGTTCCGGGACTATCCTTAGTTCGCAATTTGTAATAAGGGGGTATGAGAATCGTTTGAAGAAATTTAATAGATTTATATAAGATGGATGTATCCGTCCGTATTGCTAAAATCGGAATATCAATTCTTCAAAGAATATTACACGTTTTTGGTAAACCAACTTACTGCATAAATACTTTGAATAGAGAAACCTAAAAATACGTACATACAGTCCGAACACTGTTATTTGGCACGTGGCAAAAGTCGGAACTAACGCTGTTTTCTTTATTAGTGTCAGTGCTTTTGACATTTTCCCGTACAAAAAATATTGCACAGCGCCCCCATGTCCATGTCACTGAAGGGCCTTATGATCTTGGTAGGTCTGCATGACCATGGAAGTAGAAAATGCGCGCTCATATGACTCAACGGTCGACTTAAAATTGACAGTGACATAATGACAACATACAACCAAAGGTTGTATACATACAACTGGTTTTATATTTATTTATTTACCTTCCCTATAAAATAGATCAAAGAAACCAAAGCAATGTTGGACGTACTACATTTTATATCCATCAACTACCTACTTTTTGCTCATAAGGATGAATCAGTGCGTCGTGAGATACATTTGCTTCATGATAAATAACCACTTAGAAATCTAATTGGATATAAAAACATTTGAAAATAAACTTTATTACCGTTCATTAATCGTAAGTGCGCGGGTGTGTTAAATTTATCAGAGGCTACTTGTCAGATCTGCGGTGTTATTGATAAAAAAACATTGGTCTACCTGCTTACTATCAGTCATAGCCGAAGCAACCTCGTTCCAGATATAACCATTTAAATAATACAGTTCAATGTGTTTTGAAATCAGAAACAGTGCTATGTGGTCGTGGCTATGTTTAGTATTTGGAGCTACTGCAGTAGCGACAGAGGACGCCTACGAAAATGTTCTCAAGAAAAGAAACAACATGTTACAGCGCGAGCAAGAAATGATGCTCGGAAGTGATATCGAATTGTCTGACAGTGAAATCAAAGCAAATGATATAATAATGGATCTGAAGAACAAAGTACTCGACGATGGATTCCACGAGCCGGGAGGATTCAACTTCTGTAAACACTTCTTCGAATATAAAGATAAAGTTAAGAATACCGAATTGTATAAAATTATCAAAGCTATGCCTAAAGGTGCCATCTTGCATGCTCACGATACAGGTTTGCTTAGCCCTGATTATGTTCTGAATATAACGTACATGGAAAATCTTTGGGTGTGTTTTGATGGTGAAGATTTACAGCTAATATTTTCGGAAAGAAAACCAGAATTGACTTGCGGAACTCAGTGGCAGTTGATGAGAGATGCAAGGTATTCCTCGGGCAACGTTGAGAAGTTTGATGAGAACTTGAAGAAACGGTTCAGTATAGTTATTGACAATCCTAACGAAGTTTATACCGACATAAACAAAGTGTGGTCAGCGTTTGCGAGTTACTTTATAACCACCGGTCCGATGTTAACCTACAAACCTGTTTGGGATCAATACTTCTACGATACTTTGAAAGCTTTTAGAGAAGATGGCATTATGTACCTTGAAATTAGAAGTCTTCTACCCCCACTTTATGATTTGGAAGGCAATATTTACGATTCGATAGCCACTGCGGAATCTTATAAAAGTGTCGTGGATAGATTTGTAAAGGATTACCCTGATTTTTATGGAGCAAAGTTAATATATGCGCCTATGAGGATGGTTGATGGTAAAACTGTTGAAGAGTACATTAAAATTGCAAAAGAAATCAAGAGAAGACTTCCCGATTTTTTTGCTGGGTTTGACTTAGTTGGTCAAGAAGATTTGGGGGTACCAACAAAAGAATTTCTACGTGAGTTGGTCGAAGCGAAGAATGATCTTGATTACTTCTTCCACGCTGGCGAAACGAACTGGAATGGCATGAGTTCTGATGAGAATCTGATTGACGCTATCGCGTTGGGCACAAAGCGCATTGGCCACGGTTATGCTCTGACCAAACATCCACACTTGATTAGTGAAATTGTGAAGAAAGGTATAGCGATTGAAGTGAACGTGGTTTCAAATACAGTGTTGAAGTTGGTGGAAGATGTCAGGAATCATCCTCTAGCGTCGTATCTGGCTCAGGGATTGCCCGTGGTTCTGTCTAGTGATGACCCTGGTGTGTGGGATGCGGAACCTATTTCTCATGACTTCTACGTCACTTTCGTGGGTGTCGCGAGCAGACACGCTGGTTTGAAGCTGTTGAAGAAGCTGGCATTGAATTCCTTGTTCTACAGCACGATCAAAGATAAGGATAAAATAGTGCATGACTTTGACATCCGGTGGACGAAGTTTATTGATGCTGTGGTCAGGGGTAAATGGTAGTTTTTCGGCAGAATAAGGTAAAACAATATTTCATGGGCTTAAAATTAAGTAATAATTAGTATTTTAAAATAAACACATTTTTCAATACAGAATCAGTTTTATTTTCAATTATTTCCCAACTATAGAAATAGAAAAATGTTTATTTGGCACCAAAAATACAGATAACAAAATATAGATCTACACATTACTTATTAATTTAATCCTAATCTAGGTATCTAAACTCTAAGTGGCGCCAAAAAGGTCCCCGCTCAGCTATTTGTCGAGACACAGAGCCTCGACGCTGATATTCTGCGGATACCTAACAAAATACAAAATACTAACTATATTGTTCATACGAGTATTTCCATAATCTCAATTAAATCTTAGTAGGTTAGGTAGATAACATCAATACCTAGGTGCTTTTAATTTATTTATTCTTTATTGCACGAAGTAAAAAGGTACAATTAGCGGATTTAATGTCTACCATTGGGCGAAGGAGACAATTTGTGGCGGCATAAAATTGTATTATAGATATAAATAAAAATATATACAAGGAATGTATAATAAGTAATAATATGAAGACTATAAACATACCTACTTACATATAATTAAATCATCATCATCATCAGCGACCCACACTCGTCATAGGTCTCTGGATAGGCTGGATTAGGGGAGACCTATAATTAAATACATAGATATAATTACTAGCATGACGGAAAGGAGAAAAAAAAAGTTTTTAAGTCACATTTTGCTACATCTATCTTAAATACTTATAAAGATATATATTTTTACCGTGGGAGAGCCACGCTTTAGCATGAATGGGTCAGCTCGACCGGAGTGATAACACGGCCTCACAGTAAACCGGCGTGAAGCAGCAATGTGCTGTATTTCGCTGCGTGAGTGAGGGTACCGGAGGACCAATCCGGGGGAAAGGGACCCCCCTTTCTCCCGGATTGATCCTCCAGTAAAAGTTGGCAGCGCACTTGTGACTCCACCTGGAGTTGCGGGTGTCAATGGGCGGCGGCAATCGCTTACCATCAATCAGGTGATCTGTCATCTCGTCTGCCACCTATCGCATAAAAAAATACAATACGGAAGCATGTCGATAATTAGGCAAGGGAATAAAATATATTCTTTATTTGGAGAACGCATGGAGGTAAGTTGAAGTTGAAATACATAAAGGAGAAAATTCGACAAGTGGTCGAAAATATATCCTACCTTATAAATCTTCGACGCAATCTTAGCCTACGGTAAAAAAGAATACAGATAGACATAGGCACTATAATTATTCTATTAAACAATAAGATGGTTTAACTTAGGTACTTATAACTTATACTTACCTACATATTACTTATTTTGTAGAAAGGTTCAAAGTATGTCTATATTTAGATGTGTGGCTAATTCATGTTTATTGCACCCCGGACGATTTGCTAATGCTCACGCGCATCGTGTCAATTAAGACACCGCTCACTGTAGATACAGGTTGACTACAATGTTTGAGGTCTTGAATCTGTAATTTTTATGATAAAGGCAGGGGCGCGGGCGTCTTTACCTATAGTGCAGGGGGCGCGGTGCACCCGGGCGCCGGAAGTTAGAGGGCGCCGTGAGCCCCTCGCTACACATAGAGCCTCCACTGTAACGCTTCGCAAGGAGCGGGCGCGAGTACTGATTGTTGTCCTCTTAGCGTGTGATTTCCATTTGCGTCCAATGCTGTCGCTTCGAAGCCCGGGACACGCTTAGACCATGATACAGGATTCGTGATGATAATTACAATGAAGCGACTGTACATGTTGTAAGTATTCCATTTTGTTCGCGCATTTTTAAAACAAGAGAGCGCCAGGTTCTTGATTGCACCCGGACGCTTCTTGGGATAGATCCGCCCCTGGATAAAGGTGGACTGCCCATGTTGTAAGTATTCCATTTTGTTCGCGCATTTTGAAACAAGAGAGCGCCAGGTTCTTGATTGCACCCGGACGCTTCTTGGGCTAGATCCGCCCCTGGATTAAGGTGGACTGCCCATGTTGTAAGTATTCCATTTTGTTCGCGCATTTTGAAACAAGAGAGCGCCAGGTTCTTGATTGCACCCGGACGCTTCTTGGGCTAGATCCGCCCCTGGATAAAGGTGGACTGCCCATGTTGTAAGTATTCCATTTTGTTCGCGCATTTTGAAACAAGAGAGCGCCAGGTTCTTGATTGCACCCGGACGATTCTTGGGCTAGATCCGCCCCTGGATAAAGGTGGACTGCCCATGTTGTAAGTATTCCATTTTGTTCGCGCATTTTGAAACAAGAGAGCGCCAGGTTCTTGATTGCACCCGGACGATTCTTGGGCTAGATCCGCCCCTGGATAAAGGTGGACTGCCCATCTTGTAAGTATTCCATTTTGTTCGCTCATTTTGAAACAAGAGAGCGCCAGGTTCTTGATTCCACCCGGACGCTTGTTGGGCTAGATCCGCCCCTGGATAAAGGTGGACTGCCCATGTTGTAAGTATTCCATTTTGTTCGCGCATTTTGAAACAAGAGAGCGCCAGGTTCTTGATTCCACCCGGACGCTTGTTGGGCTAGATCCGCCCCTGGATAAAGGTGGACTGCCCATGTTGTAAGTATTCCATTTTGTTCGCGCATTTTGAAACAAGAGAGCGCCAGGTTCTTGATTCCACCCGGACGCTTGTTGGGCTAGATCCGCCCCTGGATAAAGGTGGACTGCCCATGTTGTAAGTATTCCATTTTGTTCGCGCATTTTGAAACAAGAGAGCGCCAGGTTCTTGATTGCACCCGGACGCTTCTTGGGCTAGATCCGCCCCTGGATAAAGGTGGACTGCCCATGTTGTAAGTATTCCATTTTGTTCGCGCATTTTTAAAACAAGAGAGCGCCAGGTTCTTGATTGAACCCGGACGCTTCTTGGGCTAGATTCGCCCCTAGATAAAGGTGTGAAAATTCATGATGGAGCCAGCAGCTTATTGCAGATTGGTAGGTACGTCATGGCATGGGAACTCCTCAAACATTCTTGTCATGAATTATCCGTAACCATCTTAGAAAAATCTTCAGGATATGATAAAGGTACTGATCACAACAATCATTTTTATAACATTATTAGAGCAGGCGGAACATTGAGTAGACGAGAAGGCGGAACATTGAGTAGACGAGCAGGCGGATCACTTGTTGGTAAGCGATTACCGGACACTCTCAACACCAGTGGAGTTACAAGTGCGTTGCCAACCTTTAAGTCCCCTTTCCCACGGATTGCCCACCAGTACCCTTACTCACGCAGCGCAACAGCACAGCTCTACTTCACGCAGTTTTCTGTGAGCCCGTGTCGTATATCCGGTCGAGTGGGCCCATTCAAGCCGAAGCCTGGCTCCCATATTCAGAAACAGAGATTGAGTGGTAGTCATTGGTGGCTACCCTGTAGCCATCAATAGGCTCTGCAAATTAAACAAGCGCCTGCACAACATGGGCATTTCAGATACCAAAATCTGCAGGTTCTGTCGCGAGGACGAGGAAACGATTATTCACGTCATCGGCGAGTGCATAGTGTTGCACCACTGCAGAAGCCGGCACCCAGGAGCACACATGATCTCGGCAGACGAGTTCAAAAGCTACCCGATCAGCTCCATTCACGGGTTTATACTGGAGTTGGAGCTACATGAGGTTCTGAGGCTGCCACAATAGATCAACTACCGGTCGCAGTGGCTATGAGACGCAAGGCTCACCCCATTTCTTTCAAATAATAATAATAAAACCCCCTGTAGCAGGTCACAGACGAGGGATCGCTACGCTTGTCGGGTGCGCCCGCGCCGCGTTCAATGTCCACAGTTGCGCGCCATTTGCTTCCGTCCACGCCTTAATTGTTAACTTCGGAACGCAAAACAACTCAACTCACAATTTATTGTATGGTAGAGGCGACAATTGAGCAAGCAAATCACCAGATGGTCGATGGTAAGTATCACAGCCGCCCATGAAAATCAGCGTGATCAAATGGAACTCGTTGCCGGCGCATGTTTTTTCCCCTTCCTACAATATGGATTTCTTCAAACGAAGCGTGAAGAAGCATCTCGCGAGCCAGTATGGCGATGCCAACGGAGGTGATGCCTTGACATCGCTTCCGTTGTAATTGCAACTTGAGCTCTTCTCTTGCTTACCATCAGGCTGAAGAGAGCCAATATACAGTGCCTCTATAAAAAAAATGGTCGAAAACAGGGACCATTTGTGAGAAAATGGGTATATAATCCTTAGAAAGATCGATGTATAAATAATCTCAGTGTAACGAAAATACAGATATTTTTACTTATGCACTTTTCACATGTGCCCACTAATTAAGAGTGCTTTACACATCAACACATGTTCAGCGCGGCCATTATATAGGTGTTTACGCTAATTGGTGTCAAGTGGGAATGTTCCGTGATTTATTCGAAGACTCGCATTATGTGTGGTCACATAATCATCATCATCATCATCATCAGCCTATCGCAGTCCACTGCTGGACGTAGGCCTCTCCAATTGTTCGCCACTGTGATCTATCCATGGCTTCTCGCATCCAGCTCTTGCCAGCCATCCTGCGCAGATCGTCCTCCCACCTAGCCAGAGGGCGCCCTACATTACGTTTGCCAAGACGCGGTCTCCACTCCAGAACTCATTTACCCCATCAATGAGGTCCCATAATGGTCACATAATGCGATGTCCAAAATAATATTGTAGGTAGAGTTTTAATCATTTTATCGACTACTAATAATAATATCCTCCAACCGATTACGGCTAAGGCGGCCAATCTCAACGGGCAGCCACTTACGCAGGATATATTATAGTGCTCAAGTTTGTGTGCAAACACAAGTGCACTCTCTATTTCCTTGCCCTCATAATCCGATGGAACACCAGAGTGACACGACCGGAGAGGGATCGGGCGCAGGACCAACGGCTTAACGTGCTTTCCGAGGCACGGGGGTACAAGACCGTCAACTTCCAGACTCCGGGCTGTCACTGAAAATGTATAAACAGAAAAACTCAGGTTCAAATTTTATCCAAATTTTTCAAGTACCCGGGGATCGAACCCAGGACTCCAAGCGCATCCGTCGCTTTAAAGTGCGACTCACTAACCACTGCGTCACCGAGGCAGTCACCGACTGCTATCATGCTATCACAATCAGCTACCCGTTAACGTCTTGCTCGTCTGACATCTATCACATAAAAAAAAACAATGTACAGACAGACACAAACAGGTTACTACTTACTACAATCTCCAATCTGTCTGTGTATCTACAATCTATAAACTCTCAATTGAAATTGAACCAAACGTGTTTGTCAATAACGGTGAGAATCTATTAAAGGAATTTTACACATAGGCAATATACTTGCCTATGTGTAAAATAATAATTATCAGTGGCGAAGGGTGAATATTTTCAAAAGGGAAGCCGGAATATGAAATTAACTTACCAAAATGCTCAGCATGCCCATGGATACCCGTGACATCATTGGAGTCACAAGTGCGCTCCCAACCTTTAAACCCCACTTTCCCCCGACTTGGGCCTCCAGTACCCCCACTCACGCAGCGAAACACAGTACAGTGCTGCTTCACGTCGGTTTTCTGTGAGGCCGTGGTACCACTACGATCGAACCGGCCCATTCATGCCGATGTGTGGCTATCCCACGGTCATATGTATGTTTTACTAGATGTTTTTGTTTTCAAAACTTAGAGAACGAAGTCTTGTTCGATAGCAAATAATCTGTGCGACAACAATATATCAGTATTAATGACATTTTTAACCGACGACCGACATTAAGATGACTTCAGCACAACACACAATACAAAAATTAATCCAATTCACCACCAAAACAAATAAAATTCGACAAAACGAAAGCAACAAGTTGTTTACAATGGACAACATTTCATATTTTTAACATGTCCATATTGTTTTTTTATATGAAAGTAGACATAAAATGAACAGACCCATATTTTTTATTTTTTCAAAATTTGTCCATTTTCATGCATAAAATAATTATTGAAATTCTTTTTATTCTAAATAGACGTAAGCGCCAAATGACGTCATCGGACGGCTGAATACAGCGATATTCCTTTGCTTATCATTGTTTTAATAAAAAAAAGGTAAATAATACTAGTGTCAACATTGTCAACGTCATTCATACATTCAACGTTGACAAGTTGTCTTTTTTTTTTGACAGTTACATGTCATGGGTTTGGCATTTCGTAAATTTAAAACTATAATGTGCTAAGCAAAGAAATATTTTACATTCTGCCGTCCGATGACGTCATCTTACGTTTTTTAGTTTTTAATTTTTTTCTCAGTAAATAAGCAATATAAAAAATTAATAAATATATATTCGAGCAGCGGAAAAGTAAACAAAGAATTGGTATTTTTTGTTTCAGAGCTTAGCAATTTTGAAATGTTGTCCATTGGCATTATCCGCCATTAAATAAAAACTAAAAAGCAACGTAAATAAAAATATAGTACGCTCCTGTCATGATTTAATACCGTGCTACATTCATTTTTAATTCGGGATCATTACAATTTTACTTCTTTCTCGCTTGCACCTGTGTGTTGCTAATTAACCTTTCTCTATAACAAGCCGATAGGCATCGAGTTATTTTCTAAGTAAATTTGCACGTGCTAAAACGAGACGGAACATGACGATCTATTCACACAAATGAAAAGGACAGATGCTCAGTATGAGAATTTGTAGTATGAAGAAGTAACTCGGTATTTTACCGGCTTGCCACCTGCATTATTTGCGTTGCTCATCAAATTTTGTAGGCGTTATATTTGAACTATGTAAGTGTGACATTATGTGAATTTATCAGATAAAAATATCGTTGGCCCATAGATTCGATTTTTCGTAAGGGAAGCCGACGGGAATCGGGTTGTATGGACTCTTCGCCACTGATAATTATAATAATAATTCTCACAACATCTCATACGTTGACCTGATTTCGTACTAAGTAACTCAAGCACTTGTGTTACAGATAACGGACAACAGAGGAACACAAATATATACTTAAATACGAGTACATATATTACACCCAGACACTGAACAAACACAAGTGTTCATCGCACGAATGTTTGTCCAGGGTGGGGATCGAACCCACGACCTTTGGCGTAAGAGGCAGGGTGACTACCACTTGCGCCATCCGGTCAGTCAATAGTCAGTATACATTTTTGTGTGACTGTCCGTACAAAAAGAGCGACCAGTTCTCGTAAGAAATCTGGCGAGTTTCTGTAAAATCAACACAGTTGCTCCAGAAATTGTACCCACCTTAAAAAAATCTGCTCAAGTAAATCCCTTCAAAAATAACAGAAGGGTCGATGATACACGGTTAATCAAAATTGGAGGTAGGTAAACCCCTTCACGGATCCGAGCAGCTCTGGACCGGGTACTTTATGTAAAAGAAACGAGACCTATACTCAGTAGGTACGTATATTTCTAGGCTGATGTTGTTGAATTAGCATTTATTTATTTACAAAAGAAGAAAAAATTACAAAAACAAAAAACATTTACTGAAAACGAAAGCTAATATTATAGTATTTATTTGATATAAGAAGAAAAACTTAAAAAAAGAAAAAGTATTTGAATAAAAAATAAAAAGCAATGGAATGCTGGATCGCTATGAAAATTCGCAAAATTAACAGACTGGTCGAAAACGACCAAAAAAAAATATTATTCGAACGGCTTCTAATCGGCTGACCCAGTTATTCTAAAATAGACTATTCAAACATGTACTTGCCTTCTTAATTTTAAAAGCAATCCATTACTGTGTGTGACATAAATATTTCTTTTGTGCTCAAAAGGTTATAAATAAGGCAATTTCTATGATTGCTTAAATAAAATTGTCCTCGGTTTGTTTTATATCAAATTTTACTGCTTTACCATAGTCAACCATAAATATAAACCTATTTTTACATGAGGTAATCTCGAGTTGTATTTTTACGTGAATCTATAATAAAACTTATAAATAATATGAACAGTTTCAGTCTTAAAGAGAAAAGTTTAAAATCACGTTTCTAAAAGTCTCAGATAGGATAATCTTGAAGCAGATTTTTAAAATACTTACAAAATATTACTTATCTACTTTAATCTACCAGATATCTGCTACAAGTTCTTTAACAAACACGTCCCATCTTCTAAAGAATACATCAAACAATTTATTTTTACCCGCATCGTCTAAAGCACTATATTTTATAGAGTTCAAAGCTAATTGCTTTAACATACGAATGTCCGCATGCCGGCTGGCTACACCCACAAACGCCACGTAGAAATCATGGGACAATGGGTCAGCGTCCCAGGCTCCAGGGTCGTCACTCGAGAGAACCACAGGCAACCCTAAAGCCAAGTAGGATGCCAGCGGATGGTTCCTCACATCCCGCACTAACGACAACACTACATTTGAGATCACATTCACCTCTAGAGCAATGTCCCTCTCATTAACTGCGCCCAGGATAATCGGGTGTTTCATCAGAGCATACGCGTGCCCAATCCGCTTCGATCCCAAAAGAACTGCGTCCACCAAATTCTCATCCGTCGACATCCCGAACCAATTCGTCTCGCCACCGTGGAAATAAAAGTTCACATCGTCTTTCGCTTCTATCAAAACAGGAAGGAAATCTTCAAGAGGCTTCCCTTTATCCTCTTGGCCGACTAAGTCGAAACCAGCAAAGAAATCCGGCATTTCAAATTTCAACTTTCTAGCCGTCTCCAAAGATTGACGAACAACCTCCTCGTTTTTCCAACGTCCTTTTGTTAAAATCAGCTTTACACCAACAAAATCAGGATGATCTGCTATAAACTCCTGTGTGATCTTCTGGTAGAGAGACGCTAAAAACATTTCGTCGTGTACAGTCCCATCTAGTTCGTAAAGTCCGTGAAGCCCAGTTCTGATTTCAATATACATCACATTATCATTGTAAAAGTTCTCTAGCGCCTTGTAAAAGAATTTCTCTCGGACGGGCCGATATCCAATTAATGATTTGATTGCTCGATAAACATTGTTGAACCTTTCCCATGTGTTGTTGATATCTGACTCCAGTAACTTTTGGTCTTCAGTGTACAGAGTCAGGTGTTTTCTAAGTTCCGAATCAAATTCAGTGACGTTAGCTGACGCGTTCCTGAGATCGCTCAGAAGATCCCACTTAAATGGACACGATTGGGATGGAACGGTGTCCGCGAAGCGTAATTGTAAATCGTCGCCACCGTAACAAGCATACAAATGGTCTTCATATGTCAGTTTCAATAAGCTATCAACGTCTAGCATCATTGAAGCGTGTATATGCAATGCTGCACCTTTCGGCATCCTCTTTATGATCTGGTACACTTTGGATTTACTGATGTCTTTTCTGTAAGCAAAGAAGTGTTTGGAGAAGTTGTAATGTTGCGGGTTCGCGAAGGATTCGTCGATCTCTTTTGTTTTCCAGTGCATTAGTATTTGATTAGGCTTTGTTTTCGTCTTCCGTGAGCTGGATTTGGCCGCCTAGGAAGAGGCGGGATTCATCTTCGAGGAAGTTATTCCTGTCGGCCGTGTGTTTGTTGGAGACGACGCGCGCACTCGCCGCACTGATAATGATAAATATAACACTGATGATTGTGCCATGCATGTTGTTTGTTCCCGCGTGGAGGTCACTTCAACTATGGCGGTCAATCTCTCCGCTCGGTGTAAAGTACTGGACTGTCGTGCGTGTAGCTTGGTTTTATATAGGCTATGACACTAACAAGTGGTTAAACTCTCGTAAACAAGCTGCCGTGCAATAACTCGCGCCGTGAAGTATAGTAAAAATTAAATTGTGCGTGAGAATTTGCACTAAAGATTTTAATTCGCGATGGATTTCAGAATCGATTTAATGAAGGAGATTTTTTTATGTGATAGGTGGCAGACGAGCAGACGATTAGCGATATAGTATCCGATTGCCGCCGGTCATAGACACCCGCGACACCAGTTGCCAACCTTTAAACCCCCTTCTACCACGGATTGGGCCTTCGGTGCCCTCGCTCACGCAGCGACACACAGCACAGTGCTGCTTCACGCCGGTTTACTTCGAGCCGGCCCAGTATTTAAAATAGATGTTTATAACTATTTATTTATTATATTTTTGACGACCCGATTGGAACAGTGGTAGTGAACGCTGCCTCTGATACAAGGGTTGCGGGTTCGATCCCCGCACAGTACAAACATTTGTGTGCATGAATATGTTTGTTTGTATTGGTCTGGGTGTTTGCTATGTATTATAAGTATGTATTTACAAAAGAAAAGTATTATAGCTATATATTTGTAATCCCACTGTTAATTCTGATATCCGTAACACAGGTGCTTGGGCTACCTATCTCGGAGTCAGATCAATGTATGTGATGTTGTGAAATATTTATTTATTTATTTATATTTATTATTATAACTTTGAACTCATTTTATTAAGTGCTCATGTCTGTTAATTTCTTATCCGATTTCAAGTAAAGTAAACACAAGTGGTACAGGTCGATTCACAAAAGATGACCACAAATGATCGTATACGCATGTTATCTCATGAAGACATGGCTCATTCTCAATTTGACTCATTATAAGGATTAACACAGTCTATATTTAATTGAATTTTTTGTCTTAATTAATTCTTTCTTCATGAGACTTAATTAAGTCTTACATGCGTAGACGCTGGCCATTTGAAAAGAAAAGAAAAGAAAAATAAGTATTTATTTGGAGCATTAAACTTAAGGCTAATATGGTGGTCGACCATTTGTGGTCGTCTTTCTTGAATCGACCTATAAAGAAATGTTTATATGTTATCGTCAGCCCATTTAAGTCCCCGCTGCTGGGGCACGGGCCTCCCTCAATCACATGAGGGGTAATTTCCATACTCACCACGCTTGGCAGACGACGGGTTGGCGAGGGTTTTGGTATAAATGCAGAGTTTTCCTTCTTTGGGTGCTGATGATCATGCCTGCAGCTTTACCTTAGTCGCCTTTTACGACACCTCGGTAAGAGTGAGGCTGGCCTATTCTACTCTGCCGGGACCACACGGCGAATGTGTTTATATGTATATGTCACAAAAGAATTCAGAGAATCTCAGATCTCAGAGTTTAAATCAACCATGGAATTAAAAGGCACTCGGCAAGGTATCCAGCCAAGCTAAGAAAAAATTATAACTTAACTAGCAAACATAAAGCGTTGCACTTGGTTACTAGGTTGATAGTATTAATATCTGTGACGTGATCTTGTCGTTTACGCCCTCTTGGCTTGCCAGTGTTGCAAGACCTAAAATTTTAGCTTACAGCTACTTTCTCGCATATTAATGTTTTTGCTCTACTCTTGCAATAAAAGCCTTGTCTTTATTTTGATAGGTGAGGTGGTGAGACTAAAAACTAAAAGACTGCCATCATGGGCAATGCGGACAGCTAAGGAATAGAACTCCATGCTAGGGTCTGTTTTTACGGACACAATCTGGTACATTTTTAGGGCAAACATCTTACATCCTAGACCTTTCATCAGGTGTCATTGTGGTCAAGCTTTGGCCTGTAGTTGCCCACATTGCATCAACACAAATTATTAAAGTTATTTTTAAAATTAAAGCTTACTTTATAATACGGGTGTATCGCTAAACATTTACATCCTTGTGTTTTACCAACCATTCTGACAACATTTACTCAATGACTTTTTTGACCGTGGGAGAGCCACGCTTCTTCATGAAAGGGCCAGCTCGACCATACTACGACCTAACAGAAAACCGGCGCCGCCTTAAGTATGCCTCCTACAAATAATCACACAGAAAATCGGCGTGAAGCAGCACTGTGCTGTGTTTCGCTGCGTGAATGAGGGTACCGGAGGCCCAATCCTTGGAAAAAACACACACACACACGCACACACATGTATAAATACATTATTACGTGCAAGGTACGTACAGCCACACATCGAGGTATGCGGAACAGTCAGATTCTCTTCATTCGATTCTCACCTTAATGTCACACACTTTCGACTCAATATCAATTGAAGTATTTAAAATCTGTTATTGGCTGTAAGTAGTATATAAATTTTAAATAATATAATTTAAGACCTGTAGATTTGAAAAACAATAAATAAATAAATAAAAGGTTGGCAGCGCACTTTTGACTCCACTGGTTTCGCGGCTAATAACTTACAATCAGGTGATCCGTCTGCTCGTCTGCCACCTATCACATAAAAAAAAATCATCCCATTCTCACCTAAATGTAAACACTTTCGGTATTAGTTAAATTAATATTGTTTTTGTACGAAGCCACTTAGTTTTTGTAAGTTGTAACAGAACTAGTCACGATCGACCTATTCGTTTTTATATTACAAACAGGTTAACATTATTTTCCAAGATTATCGAACTTTGATTTAGTACTAGCTCTGGTACTACTTAAAACCTGTCAGAAGGCGATAGATCGATCGACATACTTACCTACTTTTTATTATCTGAGGTAAACTAATTGCCTCGATGGGCGCAGTGGTTAGTGGGTCGCACTTTAAAGTGACAGCTGCGCTTAGGGTCCCGGGTTCGATCCTGGGTCGGGTCAAAATTTGTATCTAAGTGTTTCTGTTAAGAAATTCTCGTGTCAGCCTGGAGTCTACAAGTTTGCGGTCTTGTACCCCCGAGCCTCGGAAAGGACGTTAAGCCGTTGGTCCTATGAGGGAATAGTGAGTGCACTTTGCACACACACTTCAACACTATATTATATACGGCGAAATCGGCCGCTTTTGTCAAATCAATTTTTCGCGTAGGTACGCGTTGGACCCAACATTTGTGCATGGCTATTTAATAAATAGTATAAGTGTTTGCAAAATTGTTTAAAATCAATTTTTCGCGTACGCGTTGGACCCAACATTTGTGCATGGCTATTTAATAAATAGTATAAGTGTTTGCAAAATTGTTTAAAATTGATCCGGCTTAGTAGCTAAAAATTAAAATCGATTGGCGTCGCTAGTGTGCCCTACGCGTCACCTTAAAGTGTGACACACTAGTCACTGTGCCAACGAGGCAGTCGCAGAAATTAAGTAGGTAGGTAGGGGTTAAAGTATGAAATTACTAGGTAGTAACACTACCTACTTATATAATTTTATATGCTATCTGTTATTGATAGCATATAAAATTATGTAAGTAGAAAAATATTCAGCAAAACGAAACATTTAATCCTATCCCTTATCGTCGATGATTGTTATTAAGTTGTAATTACAATAATAATAATAATAATTCTTACAACATCTCATACGTTGTTCTGATCCCGTACTAAGTAGCTTAAACACTTGTGTTACAGATATCAGACAACAGAGGAACACAAATATATACTTAAATACATATATTACACCCAGACACTGAACAAACACAAGTGTTCATCGCACGAATGTTTGTCCAGGGTGGGGATCGAACCCACGACCTTTGGCGTTAGAGGCAGGGTCACTACCAATTGCGCCATCCGGTCAGTCAATAGAAGAAATCCTTGACTGGATAGAAGACTAAGTCCCTATTAAAATTCTGTAAGATTTATGGCTGTAGCCATGCATCAATGCTATGTCCAATTTCTTAAATCTATTCTCCCTTAATGTCAAACTCGTTAGGTTTAATATCAATTAATGAAATTGACAAAGTGAAACCTGGAGTGTGTACCTTCACCATTTACATTATCTCTACTATGTCATCATCATTTCAGCCAATAGACGTCCACTGCTGGACATAGGCCTCCTCCAATGTTCTCCACACAGATCGGTCCTGCGCCGCCCGCATCCAGTGGAGGAGGTCGGTCCACCTTGTGGGAGACCTCTAATTCTCTACTATTTATAAAAAGGTAAATCCTATAGACAGCGGCAACGCTTATAGGTAATCCGAAAACACGAAACGCTTGCGCGATGTTATCGACACCTAGCGCCATCTATTGGTAAAAACTGGAACTATCCCGAAACGAAGCGCGGGCGGGCCACTAGTAGTTTAATATATGAATAACCCATAAAAATATATAAGACAACAACAACATCCACAGTATCGTTTTGTAAAAGACACATGACGGTGTACAGACAGCCAAACATCAATCAAACCACTAAAATTGGTCAAAATACCTATATGTTTGGCTGTACTGAAATATTGACAGACATTATGGCAATCTGTGGGTTTGTGTGAAAGATTCCTTTAAGGTGACGGGTAGGGCACACTAGCGACGCCAATCGATTTTAGCTACTAAACCGGATCTATTTTAAACATCCATGGATCTATATTAAATAACAAATGTTAGGTCCAACGCGTACGAGTACCTACGCGAAAAAATTATTCACGCGAAAAGCGGCCACTAGTACTTTTGGCGTGAATCAATTTCTTGCGTACAAAAACGGACTCAACATTTGTGCATGGTTATTTAATAAATAGTTTAAGTGTTTGCCGACAGATTGTAATCCCGAAATTGTTTAAAATAGATCCGGTTTAGTAGCTAAAAATTTAAATCGATTGGCGTCGCTAGTGTACCCTACCCGTCACCTTAACTTACATTGAACCGAACTTGTTTGACATAAAATTGAGAAACGAATTAAGGAATTTGACAGTTCCGCATGATTTGTGGCATAGGTTTTTTTTTTTGTGGCTTTGCACGGTTTGTGCATTAGCCAATGTCAAGGTAGGGAAACGGGAATAATAAAAAGAAGGAAGGAGTCGGTATTAGGAAAAAAATGGATCAGAATCAGTAGATAAAGGCCTAGGTTTATTATAACTTCGTGTGTGTGGCTGTTCTCAAATAAGTATTGACAGAAATTATGGCAATGATGTGTGTTTGTGTGTGTGTGTGTGTGTGTGAAATAAACTCATTTGTCATTCATTTCCAAGAACCAAAAGCTATTTATCAATCAGTTAAATTTAAAACAATAATAAGTTGATGGCAGGGAAATATATGGGTTATTTCCCTGCCATCAACTTATTATTGTCACAGATATTAACATAAGTACAAGTATCCACACTAAACCCATTACGTCACAAGTAGGGAATAATATTTATTGGCTGTAAGTATGTGTGATAAGTGAGAAGTTCTAATCATTACATTAGTATTAGGGGTTAAAGTATGAAATTGCTGTTTTGTATCGATTTTCTTAGAAGTTGTGTTTTCCATAGTGACGTTTTTAATTTGCAAAGTAACTGTTAATGTTACTACTATAAAATTAACTATGCTTTAACGGACAACGTTTAGAAACGTGTAGGATAGGTATTCAGAAAAAATAATAATATTAAAAAAGTTGTAATTGATATAAACGTCAATTCTGCGAAGTTAAAAAGGGTAATTTTCTAGACTTTTCTCTTTATGTAAAATATTCTAAATTGACAATACGACAAAAAAAATGTTTTATATGATTTTCGAATAAAGACAAAAAAAAAAGATGACCCGTATTTTTAGTTTTTATTAAATGTGTGTTTTTATTAAATAAAAAAAATATGAAAGATGGATAAAAATGCAGGAAGTGACGCAGTCCTGAAGCTCTACTTAGGTGATGTCTTTGCTATACTATAAAGAAAGTTGACTCTCTTTGTCATTATTCACTACTGTCATTGTCAGCCATTTTCTTTTTTCTAAAGTCAACGTGAGCAAAAGTTGAAACTATTTTTTTATCGAAAATTATTGAACCAAACACAATAAATAACCTACTCATATGTCTTACGGCCGCACTCAAAGACGTCATTCAATAACTTTAGTATTGGTATTTTTTTTTAATATGCGGATGAAGTTGATGGTTGGACCTTGTGACTGAGCCCTGCCTATTTCCTCAGAGGTACTGGGCAGCCTTGCTCAATTCAAATTATACAAATCATTTTGGGGCTAGAAATAGGGCTAGGGGCTAAATCATTATTTTTAGGGCTGAATAAGTACCTATAAATCTAGCCTCGAAAGAGTTAAGTTGGCAATACTGGAAGCGAACTTGCAAAAGAGAGAAAATACGCCTGCAAGGTCCATTACAACACTTAATAGAATTATGCAAGATAAACTGAGAAAATGTTTATGAAATTAAATGAATTGGAAATAAAGCATAATAAGTAATAAAACGCTGCTGTGAATATTATTTGTATTTGCCATTATTTCATAATCTTGCTGATAAACTTAAGAACTGTTTGTTTTCGCTGCACCCAGAACAAAAGTAGCACTTATGTTTCAGACATCAGAAAGAAAGAAAGAAGAAAGAAAGAAAATACATTTATTGACCATCACAATACATATGAAACAAACATATACAGTTGGTACACGGCTTAAAACAACAAATTTTACACAGAAGAGGGACAAAGAGATGTGGATAGTGTGTGGTCAATCAGGTCCCGACCTCAGCATTAGCTGCTACTACAGTAAAGCACGGTTACTTTTCTTTTCCTTTTTTTTAATGTCATAGGTGGCTAACGAGCAGACGGATCACCTGATGGTAAGCCATTGCCGCCGCCCTTGGACACCCGCGACAACAGTAGAGTCACAAGTGCGCTGCCAACCATTAAACCCTCCTTCCCCGGATTGGGCCTCAGGTAGGTAGTAGGTACCTACCTGAGGCCCGGCTGAGCATTGTGTTGTGTTTCGGTGCACACAGCACAATGCTGCTTTACTCCGGTTGTCTGTGAGGTCGTGGTATCACTCCGGTTTAGCCGGTCCATTCATGCCGAAGCGTGGCTGGTTCCACAAATTTCACCAAGGCTTCACGTGACATCGTGTGTATGTTAGACGTGTGTAGCTCTTTACTGAAACGACTCAGTGATCCGACTCAGCCAAATGATACACTGTTTCGAATTTATAATGTTCGCTCCGAATATATTATTCGACTGCAATGGATCTCGAGTCCGAGTGAACCGAATGAGCTGAACGATCCGAGTGAGCCGAATGGGCGGAATGATCCGATGAGCCGAATAATCCGAATGAGCTGAAGATCCCAGTGAGTCGAATGAGCGGAATGAATCACGGATCTATTTGAGAGTCGATGTTCCAAATGAAGCGTTTCACTGTTCCGCATCTCAGGACTGTTCCAGATGCAAATGTTCCAATCTTTTGAAAGATATGTACGTTTTTGCCAGGTCTACTGTACGCTCATAGACACAAGAAATCTCAAATTTTAGTTCCGTGTTTTTCGGAGCTTATTCCCACTGTCCAACCTCAGCTAGTCCACCCCGGGTGGGCAGTGAAACAATTGTTAAAAACATTCCCTCTGTCCACCCCCTCTTTTAACCGTGAAGGGGTGGACAACGGGATTTATTTAAATACTTGTTTCGATGTCCATACGGGGTGGACTAGCAGAGAATGGACAGCGAGAATAAACCTTTTTCCGCGGTACTTCTTTTGTGGCGCAGAATCTAGTAGAGGAAATAAAGTGTGCTGTGTAGGAGACGCACAGATATTATAGTAGAGGTCATTGATCTGTAGCTTCAAAACAATCTTATCCTTATCACCTAACAACGCCATCTGTTGGCGTACACGCGAGCCAATTGATCGCTCAACCAATAGTGCTATGCACGTCTGGTCTTGGTCTGTGGTGTTTGCTACGAGATGCGTAGGCGCCTCCGTAGCTAGTTGTGCCTATTAGACTCCGTATAATATGGCTTGATTAGACTGACAGCTGTCACTTGGCCTTTATTACAATGTACATAAGGTTTATCATTATAACCAAGTTAAAATCCATACATTTTATTTCTATAGATCTAAAGATATTTTTTCTGTAACACCAATGGCTTTCATTCTAATCAAGCTACATTAATGGACTATAAAAAAGTTTCCTTTAATGTCCAAACCGGGAATCGAACCCGAAACTTTCCATAGAAATAGATTTAAAAAATCCAAACGTGCATTGACGGATTTGAATCTACGGTCTTTCCGTACCTATGGATGGTCCACGTTCTTTCTTATCCAAGAAGCTATCATCGCTGCTACATTCACTTGTAACAATCACCAAAATGGATGTGTAGCTAATCATACTTTACAATCATTTATATAAGCAGTTAATCATTTACATACATAAGTTACAAGAAGTAAGAGACATAAATATCTATCCTCATAAGCTAAAGGACATTTTGTCAAACCCCATGTGTTTTGAACTTGTCAGCTAATTGAATTAGTTATAACGCCTACGCTTTGTATTAAAGCAAAAACATACGCGCAAGCAACGTTGCGTGACGGAATACTTAATATTAGTTGTTTTTTAATTTTCGGCTACATGTTCGATCTAGCATGGTGCTAGAATTTGATTTTTGATAAGTAATTGTTTATGAATTTCAAATATTTCATCATATAATGTTATCTTTCTTCGGCTCGTAATACGATGTCATTTTAAAATCTATGTGTAATACATATTGATCTTAAACATGAATACGTCCGTTTGTATTGATCTGGGTGTTTTCTATGTATTACAAATATATATTTACAAAAAAAAGTATTATTTGTATATATTTGTAATCCCACTGTTGATTCTGATATCCATAACACAGGTGCTTGAGCTACCTATCTCGGAGCTCATATCAATGTATGTGATGTGAAATATTTTTTAAAATCATATTACAGTAGCAAATTCAAATATGATAGGATGACTAATAACGTGTTAATAAGTATTAAAAATCGAAATACTTTTCCCGAGTACACTGCCAAGAGATTTCAAAAGGAATGGGTTCCTCAACAAAATGTTCAACTGTGATTCAATTCTTCTACGCGTCGATAGATGGCGTTATAACACCAAGAGCTTTCCGCAAGATTCCACGATGCAATATTTGTCCTTACTAGCGCCATCTGTATGGGGATAGAGGAGGCAACTTGAAAGTATTATTTGACATTCATATTTAAATTTAATGTATTTTTTCACTACATTGAAAAAAAGACAATAGAATTCGCTTTTTTTTTAAATAAGCATGGACAGCAAAGCTGTTCACAGAACTTATGCTATTTTAGGAACGATTGTTTCTGAACTGGAATATTGTTAAAATAAGATACATTCATTAAAAATTTACATGATTGAAGAATCAAATCGAGAGATCGTTTCTGATAATGTCAGTTTTTAGCATAGACTTGGGATGACCCCCGCTGTTTTTAGTGGGTAGAGTAAAGAGTAAAAAAAGTGATTAATGATGACTTTACCTCCGTACTTACATACTTAATTTACTATATGATATTTGTACAATTTTTACCTACTGTTAGTAATCACAAACCTCACAACATATGAAGGTACAACCTTTAAGATCGATTTTAATTCAATCGATTTTAATTTAGTTATTAAACCGGATCTATTTTAAACAATTTCGGGGTTGCAACCTCTTGCAAACAGTCATACTAATTATTAAATAACCATGCACAAATGTTGGGTCCATTTTTGTACGCGGAAAATTGATTCACGCTAAAAGTGGCCACTTTTAGCCATATTTCGGGTACGCGTTTCACCCAACATTTGTGCTTAGTTATTTAATAAATACCTAGTATAAGTGTTTGCCGAGGGGATGTAACCCCGAAATTGTTTAAAATAGATCCGATTTAGTAGCTACAAATTAAAATCTTAACAAGTTACTGTGTGCTATGTGTGGACAGAAGGTGTTTCTCGGATTTTTGTTTCTTGTTTTTTCTTTGAACTTAGGTACTCTTGTTCCTAAAAATGGAAACTTTTAATTGGCCTTGTTTTATTTAAAGTTACTGCTATTTATTGATTAGCTGTTAGATTCTCAAAAATTGCCATCATCATCATCATCATTTCAGCCAATAGACGTCCATCTGCTGGACATAGGCCTCCCCCAATGTTCTCCACACAGATCGGTCCTGTGCTGCCCGCATCCAATGGATTCCCGCAATCTTCACCAAATCGTCAAAAATTGTAAAATAAAATAAATAATAAAATAAAATTCGTTTTAAAAGCGCTTTAGACACACATGCACTTTTCTCCTGTTAGCGTAAACAATTCCCAATTAAATTATCTCCCAAATACGACATTCTAAAGTACCTTCCATTCATTCGGTCCCCTCACAATCACTCGGTCAATTTCACAATGGCCGAGGCCCCCTATTTTGAAAATATTTGCCTGCCGGACCAAACAATTCCATAAGTGGTTGTTGTCCCCCGAAAATAATTTCAATTGAATAATGGATCCTGCTTCGGCCATTATTTCTAATGCTCGAACCGCTTTGTACTTGAGCCCTGGGAAGTGTACGGTTACAAACATTTTCTGGTTCTGTTGTAGGATACAAATGAAAGACTTCCCGTCTTTTTGCTTGCGGGTTGACTTAAAAAGTACTCTGTGGGTTAGATGTTTAGTTTCACTGTCTTTTTGTCACAGAAAAACAGCTGTTCCATACATTATCGCCGGGTTGATATTTTATTTTGTATTGTTCGGTTGATTATTTTGTCACTTATATTGTTGATCTAACATGCTAAATGGACTTTACTCACGATACATAATATCAGGTTTTCGGGATGTAGGCGATCATAACGAAAATATCGTAAGGAATTCTACATGTTTCGGATAATTTCTGAAATGATTGAGTAGGTCTGTTTGCCCTATGAAAGGGCTTTGAAGGTCAGACGGTAGCCGCTTCTTTTTAATTACCCGACTTCCCAAATCAGGTGATCCATCTGCTCGTCTGCCACCTATCACATAAAAAAATCGTTTTTTTTTGTGATAGGCGGCAGATGAGAAAATGGATCTCTGGTCTCCGAAGCGACAGATTTGGAGGCAACTGGGAATTACATGATTAGATGAGTTTTCTCGAGGCGTAGTTTATGATGGTCATGGTGCCAGGCTTCGCCCTTTTGAACCCATGACTCTTCCCAACTTAAGGGCGATGAGGGAAAACCGCTGGTTTCTAGTCGGTATGCCTCTGGCCGGCTTCTCGTTAGGAGAAACCCCCGCCAGAGTAGAGCCCGACATAACCCTTCCGCTCCCCAGGAGGGTATGCATAAGGCGACGCCGAGAGGCGGTGACGTCGGCCCATTGCAATCGGGTCGGCGGCATTCCCCAGCGACAAAATTAAAAAAAATCGTAAGTAGAAAAACACAAACACATAGACATACTAGTTTTTAGCTCTCTTATTTCTTCTCTAAATTTTACTAACTATGACTCAATAGGTAGGTATGTCAGCCTGTTGCAGTCCATAGACCAATCTTCGGCTGCCATCTTGCGCAAATCATTACTCCACCTGAGGGCGTCCTACACTTGACTGCTTCGGTGGCGCAATGGTTAGTAAGTCGTACTTTAAAGCGATGACAAGTGGCTTCCCTTGTATCCCAGGTTCGATCTCCGTGTGGTGCCATAATTGGTTCCTTAGTTGTTCGGTTAAGAAATTTTTATTGTCAACCCGGAGTAATTGGCATTAAGCAGTTGGTCCTGATCGTGTCACACGGTGTCCCCAACGTTCACCCGAACAGTTGTTGGTTTTTCGTCTGATAACTAAACTAAGTAAGTACACCTTTATCTATCGCAAGCTTATCTTGCTTCACCCATGTCGCAATACCACTATTCTAGCCCATACACACTGCCCATCTCACGATCTCATACACATTCATCTTCACTTACTATACACCTTATTCTCCTACCAGTAACATCTATATTCCCTTGTGTTGGTTAGTGATGTGGTGTGTAATCTGTGACGGTCACGATTTCTCCCTAATATTCGTCACGGATGTGCGTTGACGAAAGTCATGTATGCAGTTTAGATTACCGATACAGCTCGTCTGGGAGTTGAGAGAACTTGAACTGTATGTCATATCCATAGTTATTTTTTTATTGTTTATACTGTGCATCTTCTATCGCATTTACAATGGGGAATGTTCCGAGGAGCTGTTCGGCCTTATTCCAATTTTTTGCAATTTTTCACCACCGCACATCACGTCAGAACGCGAAATACCATCCACATCACCTGGATGGATTTATATCGACTACAGTGCGTTTCTCACGTCATTTCCTACCACGCACAGTAAAACTGTGGAACCAGCTGTCATCCGTGGTGTTTCCGAACAGATACGACTTGGTGACCTTCAAAAAAAGGGTGTACTCCTTTCTTAAGAGCCGGCAACGCATATGTGATACCTCAGGTGTTGCAGATGTCCATGGGCGGCGGTGATCACTTTCCATCAGGTGTGCCGTCTGCTCGTTTGTCCGCTATAATGTAAAAAAAATAAAAATCCTGAATGTGTGTGATAGGTGGCTGGTCTGACACCTATCACAGAAAAAAAATATTTAGGTTCATCTTCTATCGGAAACTCCTGCAAAAAAAAAAAACTTTTAATACAAAGTTAGAGTTGTTAATTTTGTACGGGTCTAAAATTTTCTAATGTTTGAGAACAAATTGTAGGGACACAACCCGTAAATTTGAACTTTCGGTTTTGTGTGTGCCTCCAACATACTTATCATTTTATACGTGTGTATGTGTCTATAGTGGCGGCTGCGCACCCCATGAAGTACCTAAATGGAGTCAGTTGGAATAAGCTCACATAGTAATGTGAGTTTGAATAAGGTTTTTCAATCTCACAGAACGCAACCTTATTCAATAAGTAGGTACAGTGGAATCAGTTGTTTTGATGTTAGTTCAGATAATCCTAATGGGTTGAGGATTATATGAACTAACATTTCAGCAAACTGTAGTGGCAGTGGGCTGGTCATATTAGCCGCAGAACTGACAGCCAGTTGGAGCCGTAAAGTCCTTGAGTGGAGACCGCGACTCGTTAAGCGTAGTGTTGGACGCCCTGCGACAAGATGGGATGATGACATTCGATGGCTGGCTGGTGTGGGCTGGACGAGAATGGCCGAAAATCGGGAGCAGTGGCGTGCATTAGGGGAGACCTATGTCCCGCAGTGGATGAGTGTGGGTTGCTGATGATGAACTAACATTATTACACCTACACTTAAAACTTACACAAATGTTGTTCAGAATGATTGATAGAAGATGTGGTCAAAGAAATGTATACCGATACACTCTGTAAAGGTATATGAATTCATTCCCCCTTATTACAAATCGCGTACTAAGGACAGTCCCG
The DNA here is from genome assembly GCA_019059595.1 of Marasmia exigua. Lineage (NCBI taxonomy): Eukaryota > Metazoa > Arthropoda > Insecta > Lepidoptera > Crambidae > Marasmia > Marasmia exigua. The sequence continues at coordinate 13,708,701 of CM032483.1, read as the reverse complement.
GAACAAAACTCGTGATAGCCCTTTTCAACATTGCGGGTTGGAACGGAATGACATTCACTTTTAGTACGGTAATAACTTTAGATCAGTTAATTGTAATAAGATGGTTTAAGTTTCTCATACTTATACAAGTATTGACATGAATCAATGGCCGCCGACGTGTTTTCAAATCATTAGCCCCAAACCTCAGTCCTGCAGAGCTAATCGCTCAATCCTCCCGTCAATCGCAAGGAACCCCACCACATCCATCACTACCACTTTTTGCCCGGGCAATGACGCGGGTTCGATTCCCGGCAATAAATACGTCGGTAGCTCACAGGTGCCGGCTTCCGACGACATCAAAGGAGCGGCCTCCTTTGTGTACCCCCCACCTCTGGCGTTGTCAATATTTGCATACTAAAAGGGTAAATAAAGATAAAAGGGTGTATGTGTTGATTGTATAAGGTTTTTGGTTTAAAGTGGGCAGAGATAGTTGGCTTCCTTAATGTTTAAAGTAGTTCTGGTTTCCTGTTATCGGTCTTTGAATTATGTTTCTTTATGATATTAGGTTACTTACGAGTTGGTATATCTGCAGTGGCGTAGCGTGCCTTGTCGGGGCCCCGTATAAAAAAAATGTTTGGAGGCCCTTTTAAGTGGGTAAAGAATTTTCACCAAAGAAAAAAAAATATTGTGAAAATAATTATTTATTTCATCATCATCATCAGCCCATTTAAGTCCCCACTGCTGGGGCACGGGCCTCCCTCAATTAAATGAGGGGTAATTGCCATACTCACCACGCTTGGCAGACGGGTTGACGAGGGTTTTGATATAAATGCAGAGTGTTCCTTCTCTGGGTGCTGATGATCATGCCAGCAGCTTTACCTTAGTCGCCTTTTACGATACCTCGGTAAGAGTGAGGGTGGCCTATTCTACTCTGCCGGGACCACACGGCATTGATTATTTATTTATCATAACCTAATTTAACCATTTTACAAATATATTTTTATTGAACTTTTGAACGCACGCTTAAGGCGGGAAAAAAAAGTAATTGCATTATAGAATTATGTCATTTATGAAATAAAGTAAATCAGAAAGTTTTTTTTTCTTACACACTTTGGGGGCTCCGTGGCCTGGGGGCCCCGTATAATTGATACGGCAGATACGGCGGTAGCTACGCCCCTGTATATCTGCGTAGAGTCTGTACAAGTATGGTACAGTCAACTTCAAAAATATGTATACACTTTAGGACGTTGTCACAATATATAATATAAGAAAGTGAACCTCTACTTTCTTATAGGTAAGTATTGTGACAAATTGTAAGTATTGAGTCCTAAAGTGTATACATATTTTTGGAGTTGACTGTACAATAATTTAAGCTTAATAGACGTTGAGCTAAGTCTATCTATAGTCCATTCAGTATCTGAAGGTGAATAGGACAGTTCAAAGGTTTCGTATCATGCATCCAACTTTCTGCCAATAAAAATATTAATTTGTAAAAATCACTAACTTTTTTATGTTTTTATTCTTCCAAAATAACAAATAGATATAAATCTTTATTAATTAATCTGAACAAGAACTTAAAATAGTTATTACCAATAAAAATTTAAAAAAAATGCTCATAAATAGCGATTGACACAGAATCAGAATCAGAATACTTTATTTGCATAATTTCAGGTACATAATATGATGTTACAATGTTATTTAGTATCACTGAAGTTTGCTTAAGTTAAGAAGCGTGCAAATATTTAATAACGGTATACATTAAAATACCAATTCAAAGTCACTTAAAAATAACAATGATATAAAAACTATGTCAGTAATAAATAATTAATATCTACTCTATTGCCTAATAATAATTCATTCAAATAATGGGATTGATAAATTAATGTCACTTATTTTTAAAATCTAAATCAAAATATTCAGTCAGCGAGTAAAAAGATCTTTCCACAAGCCACGTATCTAGTTTGCTATAGAAGTGAGGTCCACTCAGACCTCTCAGTTCATCAGGTAACGAATTAAAGACTCTGATGGCCATATGAAATGAGCTTTTTTGAGCCATGGTTAATCTGCAACAATCACACATAATCAATCACAAACAATTTCAATAAATCAGTAATCGGTATTTCGACCATCTTGCCATCGAATCACGTGTATTGTCTCGTTCAAAATATGTCTTACATAGATTGCATTAGGGACCATGAACTGGTAATTTCTCTAGGTGACGAAGGTGGTTCCGATACGTCAAACGAGTATTGTTATTTTTCAGATGAATAAGATGCATATTATTTAATTATATGTGATTTATTGCGTACCACTTAGAATATTTACATACTGTGTTCCATATACAGATAGTTCAAATTCATAGATGAAATGTTAATTACAATTAAAAATCAAGCAAATAAAAAGTCGATTAGATTTCTAAAGAAAATATTCTCGATTCTTTAAAAAAATATTGGTTAGGTTTAAAAGGAGCGTCTCAATTTTTATGTCAAAATAGAACTGTCCTATTCACCTTCAGATACTGAATGGATTATTGTGTCGTCTTTGTGTATGTTTTGTTCTGTCTTGGTTTTAGATGGTGTTTGGTGCAAAACTCAATTAAAATAAATACATATTAAAAGGATTTAAACTCGCCACACCGGTCAATGACCATAAAAATAACGTGTCTCTCTAATCACTTGACACTGGCAGAGTTATTATGTGTTCGCCACGGGCAACACCAGTAGCAGCCACTGATTAAAAACTTGGTAGAACCAATATAAAAAAAACGTACTTTGAGAAGAGAAACAAATATTTAATGGTAACTTATCCTGCTCTTTAAAACTGCTGCTTTTTCCTCACACACTCTTTTGGATAGACGGGGCTGTACGAGGTATAGGTACAACCTATTTGTGTCAAAAAAATCTAATTAGATTTGCGCCACAGTTTTAGGAAAAAATGGACCAGCCAGTGGCTTTGAAACTTCATTCAACGAAACTCATCTTTAAAAAAAAAACAACCAGAAAAACACCTTAGCACGCGATGCTTATTACGGTAAAAAACCCAATTTGTGGGGTGATTTTTTGCCATAACAATATGAGGTAATAATTAATAATTGCCACTTTGCGCTTGCGCTTACTCCGGACGCGGACAAATTGCGGTCAGAGATACAATTAGTGGTAGAACATATGGCCGTAATGAGTTTAACGGTCTTTGGATATTGTTCGATGCTTTAAGCAGTAAGTCAGAAGCTGTCTTCATCCGCTTCCGCGGCTTGAAACAGCTTGTGATCGGTGGGGCAGTTCTCCCTGTGGTCGCTGGCTCAACAGCTTGTGATCAGTGGTGTAGTTCTCCCTGTGGTCGCTCCCTCATGTCTAAGGATGTTGAGATGGATATGAACGCAACCATATCATAGCGACAAATCTCCCTCCTAAAACGTGCTACAATTTTTTCTGTCTGTCAAATACCGTCCTCCTTCACGCGCTCGCTACGTAATGTTGACCGGATGGCGCAATTTGTAGTGACCCTGCCTCTTACGCCAAAGGTCGTGGGTTCGATCCCCACCCTGGACAAACATTCGTGCTATGAACACTTGTGTTTGTTCAGTGTCTGGGTGTAATATATGTATTTAAGTATATATTTGTGTTCCTCTGTTGTCTGATATCTGTAACACAAGTGCTTAAGCTACTTAGTACGGAATCAGGTCAACGTAAGAGATGTAGTGAGAATTATTATTATTAATGTTTTTTTTTAATGCTAGAGGCGACAAACGAGCAAGCGAGTCACGTGATGGAAAGCAATCATCGCCGCCCATTAACATCCGCGAAATCAGAGCCGACCTTTTTAAAAATGAGTACGCTCTTCTCTCGAAGGTCCCTAAGTCGTAGCCGTCGGGAAATATTCCCATAGGTAAACTGTTCCACAGAACTGAGGTACGTGGTAGAAAGTTCCGCAAAAACGCACAGTATTAGACCGCCATCCATCGAGATGATGAGGATGGAATGACAATCGCTTGCGTGTGGTTCGATGTAAGAATTCAGTTGCAGGGAGTAATGTATTTAGTTAAACTCTAATGTATATTTCAGTTATCCTTGCGTTTTATTCATCAGAGAATTGTGGTTATCAACGGATCAGACAACTATGCATATATGACTATGCTCTTTTTTAAAAAGGCCGGCAACACATTAGCGATCACTCTGATTTCGCGGATGTTCATGGGCGGCGTTTATTACTTTGCATAAGGTGACTCCCTTGCTCGTTTGTCCGCCTCTAGCATAAAAAAAAATCTTCATGGGTTGCATGTCGTTTGTGGCTAGGTGACTATTCATCGCGTCCCTGACGACAGATCAAAACTTGTTTGAGGATGCTCCTCTCACTTGATCGGTCCATCTGGTTGGGGATCGTCTTTCGGCTCATTTACCCTCCGTGCTCCTAACAATGATCAGCTTTTCATGGCTCTCATCACATCTTCTCATTATGAGGCCGAAATAGGCTTCACAGAAAACCGGCTTGAAGCAGCATTGTGTTGTGTTTCGCTGCGTACGTGAGAGTACCCAATCCGGGGGAAATGGGAGTTTAAAGGTTGGCAGCGCACTTATGACTCCAACTGATGTCGCGGGTGTCCATGGGCGGCGGCAATCGCTTACCATCAGGTGATCCATCTGCTCATCTGCCACCCTCATCACGGATCGTGGATTGATCGAAGTATCGACGCATTTGTGCGCATGGTGGTCCAGAGAATCCTCAGCTTGAGCCTCCTCCAGCACCACTTCTCAGTGGTGTAGCTAAAAAGCAGAAATAGAGAGTAGATAGATAGATAGACAGATACTCTTTATTGCACAACATACAAAACTTAAAAGCTAGGTATACAGAGAGAGTAGTCTCTTGACAAGGGCCTTTCGACACATACAGCTGTGACTGTATCCACTTCTAGCTACTTAAGGTTAAGCACCTGCCCGCTTCTTCGTCGTTATCTTCATAGATTTAAAGTCGTAAATCGAATCGATATTGCGTTTACGCGACTTTTTGGTAACATAGGATCCATCATACGTCCATTTCTCAATCTAATGTGAAAAGAGTGGGTTGATACAGGGGCGTCTTTACCTATAGTCCAAGGGGTGCAGTGCACCCGGGCGCCGGGAGTTAGAGGGCGCCAAGAGACCCTCGCTACACATAGAGCCTCCACTGTAACGCTCCGCAAGGAGCGTTACAGTGGACAGGAAGGATCGTTCTCCTCATCTCAGCGTATGCTGTCGCTTCGCAACCCGGGGTACTCTTGGACGCTTGGACCATGATACAGGATTCGGCTCAAGGTTATTTATAAATTATAATAATCTTTATTTACCATAAAAAGTACAGTCTTGTTCACTTATTTCTATTGGCTCTGCACTAAACAAAATTTTTTGTGTCGCAGCAGCCAAGAACGATTTACAGTGTTGACTTGCTGGTGGCGTTAGACATTAGGTTCGGATTAACATTTTAAAGATTGATGATTTATAAGTATTTAAACATTATGGGCAAAAATGCTGAAGTTAATTAGGATTAGTACAATTTTGAGGAAATTGCATTTGGCACTAAAGTTAAAAGGAACAAAAATCTTATGCCTAGTGCTATGTGATATGTGTCATGCGTTGTCTATGTTGTATGTGCGTGTGTGTAAGGGTTCACGGGTGTTGTGTGTGTATGTGTGTCTGGTGTGTGTCTGCATGTCTGTTTTAACGAGGGTGTGTTCATGCATACGGTGTTTTCGGGAAGTGGAGGGGTCATTTCACAAGCTTCTCCGTTTCGTTATAGTCCAAGCCCATCAGCCATGCTTCTACTGTTGGTTTGATTGCACCTGGGCGATTCTTGGGCTAAAGCCGCCCCTGGGTTGATAATACAATGACTAACTAGTTGGGTAGGGTACTATTAGTATTATGCCAGTAAATGTATCTAGTAAACGTACCTTTTGTTGAAACAAAAGATTGTCTTCACAAATAAAGGATGTCATCATACTTACATGTTTAAATATGTTTTGTTTGTTTCTTATTGTTCCTTAAATCTCGTTTACATTGAATGTTTTACTCACAATGGTTTTATAAATGCAGGAATTGTGTAGAATCCAGTATTTTAAGTCATGTCATATTGTTGGCGGCAAGGTTAATGAAAGAACAATATTGGTGCGCCACAAAGATGCAACCTGTTTCAATTATTTTCATACAGTATCATTTTCAAAGTCAAATCACAGCGTCACAGGCAGGAAGTCATCACTATCAGGAATCAGTTATTTTTTTTATGTAGGGTAGGCAATGTAAAGCAAAAAAGTGTAATTTGTTATGATAACCAACATTTCAAAAAAGAGATAAGAAAATATTACTTAAATGATATGGTTGACTTTTTGATTCAAGCATTTGGAGCGTCCAATCTAGGGCAGTCCGAGGGTGATGGGTTCGAGTCTGGACAAACATTTTTTTTTATTTAATTCTACTGAAATTCCACGGACACTGGTTCCGTGCCTTTATTGTGTTCGTTTTTTTAAGTGTTACAAATTATTATTCAAATTTGCTCCGCGATAAAATTAAACTAAATTAAATTACAATAACAATCTTAAGTTAAGGCAGTCATGCATGGTTAATGTTAGTAAGATGCATAAAATGTACTGTCATTATTATTTTTTTTTTTTTGGACAAACATTCGTGTGGTGAATATTTTTGCTTGTTCATTGTTTGGTTGTCTTATCATAATGATTAGTCTATTTGTGGCACCTTCTCTGATTTTGATACCACATCTTAGCGTGTGATTCCCAGTTGCGTCCAAAGCTATCGCATCAAAGCCACACATGACCATGACCATGTTCCAAGATTCGGGAAATCTGGTAATTTTGATTATGATGCTGAATAAATGAATAAAACAAAATAGAAATTCGTAAGCTTTAAGTAAAAAATAAAGGCGCCATTTCAGCCGTGTGGTCCCCGGCAGAGTAGAATAGGCCACCCTCACTCTTACCGAGGTGTCGTAAAAGGCGACTAAGGTAAAGCAGCTGGCATGATCATCAGCACCCAGAGAAGGAAAACTTCAACCCGTCTGCAAAGCATGGTGAGTATGGCAATTACCCCTCATGTGATTGAGGGAGGTCCGTGCCCCAGCAGTGGGGACTTAAATGGGCTGACGGTGAAGTAAAATTTAACTTTGATGTTAGGCCAATGAATGCATAGTTGTCTAATTACATTAAACTGTAACCACCTTATTATAAATCGCGATCTAAAGTTATTACCGTACTTAAGCTCATTTCATCCCGTTCCAACACGCAATGTTAAAAGGGGCTGGCACGAATTTTGTTTCGGGACTATCCTTAGTTTGCGATTTATAATAAGGGGACTTGTTCGCATCTCTGTGGCAATACAACGCCATACATAACTTAGCATCGCGGAGACAGTTGCAAAAACAATTATCATTGTCTCCAAGAAAAAAAAAACAGGCCTTATAAGAATTAATAGGTCGATGGTAATTTTATTCGACAGAGGAACAAATGTCGCTCTTCCCCGGAACAATCGTTATTGGCAATTGATATCCTGAGCTTAATAACATAGATTATTGTGTTCACGTCTTGTACTACGAAATGGAGAGGATAATTTAATAAGCGTTTTTGTTTATGGTTTAACGGTCGCTGGGGCTATTTTGCATTGTGTAGTTCAGATGGAATGGACAATACGACAAAAAAAAAAATAGCATTTTTTTACGCTTTTCGAATAAAGAAAGAGAAAAAAGGAGACCCACATTACTTAGGTATTATTAAATGTGTGTTTTTATTAAAATATTTATTTTTTAAATTATGAATTAATATGCCGGAAGTGATGTAGTCCTGAGGCTCAACGTATTGTGATCTCGGTGCTAGGTAGGGTAAAAGCCGGATAGTTGCCACACTTTTTAAAAAGCGTCTTTAAAAAATGTGTACTAATCATATTTTTATTCAAAGTCTATTTTTAAACATAGTTGATTTATCTTCTAACATACCCTATTTATAAAAAACATATAAATATTATAAATTTTGAGTAAATCCAGTTTAATATGACCTCTAAAAAAGAGGATAGTTGCCTACTATAACGGATAGTAGCCTAACGTTGAAAATGGTTCGGGGGATACTTGCCCAATGTAAGGATAGATGCCCGTCTGTTATTTTTTTTCAATAAAAATGATGTAATTTTCAATCTCACCATCTCCTAGGATTAAATAATCATGAGAAAGAGCCAAAAGTCTCGACGGCGGCCTAGGTGGCGTGCAACTCTGGTTCACACTGTTTTTCTCAGCTTTATTTATGATAGTTTCTGAATTTTTTTATCACAGTAGCTTGGGACTTGATAGCCTTGTAAAGTCACTTTGTTCTGAGGACTTAGTACATTACCTCGGTCATATTCAGATTCTTGTATCCGCTCACGTAACGCAAGTTCTCCAGAAGCGCCTGGTACTTGATCGTTTATAGTTTCAGACTCTTGTTCCTTCGTAAGCTCCCCCAATGCAATATCTGATATAGCAAATTTAGCATCAGACAGAGCATTTGGATTGACTGGATAGATTCCGCTACCCCGAAAACCTGTGTATTAAACTGTCTTCTGTCCAGTTGATGTGGCGCGGCACCACGCCTGGCTTTCGTTTATACTTGCGTGGCATTTTGCTGTTGAATATTTATTTTAAGATAAGCTAATAAAACCAAATAAAAAATCACTAAGAAAAAATAGAAAAACAAATGAAAAAAAAACAACTAAGAAAAAAAATCTGTCTTTGCTTGTTAAAAATGTATAGTTACGGAGAGTTGCCGCAGGGCAACAATCCGCAAAAAACAGCAGGGCAACTATCCGATTTGATACGGATACTTGCCTTTTTTATTTACGAAATAAATAAAACATATTTAACAATAAAACCTAATAAACAGTGTAATTTAAACTCTAATGCATTCAAAGTAATATTTTTTTGACTGAAATCGCAATCAGTTATAAAAATATTTAAAAGAGATTACTTACCAATATAATTCTGGCGCTCGTCAAAGTGTCGCCGCGGAAGATATTTCCTCACACGGATAAAACACGTGCGCCTACTTCAACGGCTTATGCGGCACTGAGGCCTGCGCGGGGGACGCTTTAAATTATGATCAAAAAGAAACACTGTCAATACGTTTAACATAGAGCATTTGAAACCGAGGCATGTATCCGTCTGAGGCAACTATCCGGCTTTTACCCTATATGTCCAATAAAAAAGTTTAGGTAGCTTGCTGTAACTATCATTATTTTGTCTTGTCATTTTATATCTTGAGATTTTACTTTTTTTTAATCAACGTAAGCAAAAGCGTTATTACTTTGTCATGCCGAGTGATGACGTCACAGAAGAATTTTTAATTTTTTTTCTCCATAAATATATGTGTTTAAAAATTCTGAAATTATATTTCTTACATTTCAATGAATAGACATTCATTCATTCATTCATTCATTTCGGAAAATGATTTTTTGTCGTAAGGAGTTACAAGTGCGCTGCCGGCTTTTTGAAGGAGTACGCTCTTTTCTTGAAGGTGCGTACCACATTTTTAAACCAAATTTGTAACAATAATCCTCCAACCTATTACGGCTACGGCGGCCAATCTGAACGATTAGCCACGTACGTAGGATATACTATAGTGTTTGGACCTCACTGTTTTTTGGCCCGAGCGATCGGTAGCATGACCAATACCTTAACGTGGTTTCCAAGTAACGAAACAGAAAACTAATTTTAAGTAATCTTTGCGTAGCTTTTTGCAACTTTAGGAATATTTTTGGGTAGCTTTGTGTACGAATATTGTATGTTAATATTATGCTTATTTCTTAAGAAATATCATTAGTTCTAATTTAACACGCACCAGATGATCCTTGTTGCTCCTAGGACCCCGCGATCACGACCCGGTACTTAAACCAGTACCGGGTCGTGATCGCGAGTCCCAAGGTGGGAATAATATTTTACAAATATAAGAGGACAACCCTAAACGGTAGGTAACTTTCTGTCCAAAATGGCGGAGTGTCGATACTGGTTAAGCGTATTTATCTACTGTGGTATTGGTGAAGGTCTTGTCTAAAGAACATTATAATAAGCAACAGATTGCAACCGACAAAAACGTGATTTATTTCTCAGCTACTGTTCTCGTGAATGAACAGTTGCTCTGTTTTTATAAGCTTTAATTTTTTTACAAGCTTTAATTTCCTTTTTTTACGCTATAGTTGGCAGAAGAGCAGACGCATCGAATGATGGTAATCGATTGCCGCCGCCCATAGACTGTGCGATTCTCAAGAAACTTTCTGCATCACTGTGAATGAACTATCGCGTAACAGGTGTTCATAAGCGGCGGTAATCGCTTACCATCAGGTGATACGTCTGGTCGTCTGCCACCTATCACATAAAAAAAATGCGGATTGGTGATCACACATGGGTTACAACCTCTCGGACCTTACTGTCCCTATTTCAAAATCTACACAATTTCACTAACCGGATGGCGCAATTAGTTCGATCGGGAGATTAGAGGATCGGGTTCGATCCCCACCCTGGACAAACATTCGTGCGATGAACACTTGTATTTGTTCAGTGTCTGGGTGTAATATATGTATTTAAGTATATATTTGTGTTCCTCTTTTGTCTGATAGCTGTAACACAAGTGCTTAAGCTACTTAGAACGGAATCAGGTCAACCTATGAGATGTTGTGAGAATTATTATTATTATTTCCTTAGCTTTCTCGAAGACAATCAGTTCTTTGGATAAGCAATGGTCCTGTCTCAATTTGGCTAAAGGACCTCTTGAGACTGCGGTTAGCTAATGACCTAAATGTATGGAGGTGTATGGGACGGAAGCAGCAACTGTCGCCATTGTATGGTCAAACACACGCGATCCTCTAATTGGGATGAAGACGGTGATTACCAGAGGTTTCTCGCTTTAGCTTTATAAAAAATCTAATAGGATGAGTGAACACACACAGAAAACCGGTGTGACGCAGCCCTGTGCTGTGTTTCGCTGCGTAAGGGTACCGGAGAGGCCCAATCCGAAGGAAAGGGGGCGTTTAAATGTTGGCAGCGCACTTGTGACTCTACTGGTGTCGCGGGTGTCTATTTTTTTTCATGACATAGTGGGCAGACGACCAGACGTATCACCTGATGGTAAACGATTACCGCCGTCCATAATGGACACCGGTCACGTTATAAGAGTCACAGGTTTGCTGCCGGCCTTTTTAAAAGGGAGTACGCCACCTATCAGATTACAATGAGTATGAGTATTTCAGCTTATGCCGACGCTGATTGGGCATCGGATAACATAGACCGTAAGTCATATACTGGTTTCGTCTTCACTGTCGGTAAGTCTGTCGTCGCTTGGGAGAGTCGCAAGCAACGTACTGTCGCCTTGTCCAGTACTGAGGCCGAGTACAACCCGTGCGGATAAAGAATGGGATCAGAAATGGCGGCGCATCTATTCACTACTCGCTCGCACACAATTAGACCACTGAACGCGTTAATAAGCTGACGAAATTTGTAAGTGCTTGATTCGACATGAGCTGTTGAACATTCACCCGGATTGTGGAAGGTGTGGGTCCAGTCCCGCCTGAACACAAGATGAAATTTTTAAGTAATTTACTTAAGAATAAATTGCAAAAGCTTGCTGTAAAAATATCAACTATTTTTAACAATTTAAATTGCAACTAAGAAACTAAAGAAACCATTTCAAATTTTGAGCGAAAATCAGAACTACGAAACAATTGATGATTTATTCTTAGAATATATCTTTTTAGAAAACATAATATGTATTTTTAGATATATAAGTATATTGTACTTAAGGCGGGGTAGGGCACACTAGCGTGAATTGATTGAAATTGTTAGCAACTAAACCTTGACATCTTTTTAACAATTTCGAAGCTGCAACCTTATAAAACACATACACTATTTATTTAATACTTATACTTAACTTGTGGGTCTGCTTTTGTACTCGTAATTTAAATTACCGCCGGGTTCGATACCCGCACAGTACAAACATTTGTGTGCATGAACATGTGTGTTTGTATTGGTCTGGGTGTTTTCTATGTATTATAAGTATGAATTTACAAAAGTAAAGTATTATATGTATATATTTGTAATCCCACTGTTGATTCTGATATCTGTATCACAGGTGCTTGAGCTACCTATCTCGGAGTCAGGTCAATGTATGTGATGTTGTAAATATTTATTTCTTACTTTATTCTTATTTATTTTTACATTATACACCTACATACAAGAAATATTGAAAAAATAGAAAAGCAGTCCTACAAAAGGCCTCCGTTCCTCACTGCACATGTTTTGGTTGAAGTCATTATGATCTAAGGTGACGTTTACTCTATTTTTCATTATCCTAATAGGATTATGCTAGATCAGAGATTGGCAGATTTTTTAAATAGCATTGAGAAATAACGGTCAAAAGGAGCTATGTACAAAATTTCAGCTTGAAACCTTATGTATTATTTTTGATATGAGCTCTCAAAGGCAAAGATAGGCAAGTAAATTTTAAGTCTTAAATTTACGAAATATTTGTATAGCAATCGATATCTTATTCAATTTATAGCAACTTTTGTTAAGAAACCATTTTCATAAACGCACTATTTCATATAGCTATCGAACAAAGTTATCTCGCGATGCGCACAAACTAGTGAGGGCTGACGTCACGCCTTGCGTCGCTGTTTGTATGGAGCGTTTTGGGGAAGTCTATTTTAAGTGATTTTCAAATTGTCCTTTCTCGAAGATACTCCAATCTAACAAATCATTTCTTTCACCGTTGTTTACACTTTTGAGGGGTTGTTATATTACCAACAACAGAAAAAAATAGGACACAAGCCTATCAACTTCGTAACGACATTGAGATCTTCAAGAAACGTGCCTATACCTCCTGTCAAGGCCGGCAACGCATCACCACTCCTTCTAGTGTGATGGCTGATGCCCAAGGGCGGCGGTGATCACTTACCATCACTTACCATTTCTCATTAAAAAAAACCTAAATTACCCGTTAATAATCTTATTTATTAAACGACCTCTAAATCACGTGATTGTTAAATACGCTCAGCAGAAAATTATGCTCTTTCATACTCCCTAAAAATAAAATGGATCGATATAACAAATCACGTTTTTTCCGGTAATGAAGACGAGAAGCCTGATGTGAACAAAAACAGACATAAATACTCAATCGAAAACAACCTTATAGCTTTTGGAAATAAGTTCAAAGTTGAATGTGAAGGTTTCGGAAATGATAAATTTCGTGTCGAGTTTATTAAATAGGCACTGATTTGTGCAAACGAAATTACGGTAACCGATATGTCGGTTACAAGATTAACTTGATTTGTAACAGACAGTCGAAAAAGTGTAATCGATTTTGAACCATATATCTTTGAGTTTAAGCTTGGTAGGATGATTGTATTTGGCAGGAAATCGGAAACGTTCTTATTAATATTTGAGATAGAAGAGTTTTTATTAAGGTTTCTTTTTCGGTTTTATTTAAGTACGTGTCTTGATTGTACTATCAGGCGCTTTAAATCTTTGCTATCAGCTGGTGTACGATCATGATGTCCTGTGAAAACCGGACAGCTACATGGGAAACAGATGTCTGGCCATGCCACAGCTCGGCAGAAGGGATAGACCCAAAAAGGCGTGGCTTAATGTCGTAAAGGATGACATGCGTGCCAATAAACTAATCATCATGGATGCCTAAGACCGTGCGAAGTGGAAAAGTGGCAGCAAGAACTTGCGGACCAAAGTGATGGACAATACGGCACAAATGGCTAATATGATATGATAAGTAATTCAATGGACAGTTAATTTACCAAAAGTATGTCAAGAGGCAAGTGGCAGTGGGTAGGGCACCTGGCTCGTCGAGGTAGATGGAGCCAATCTATGCGAGTACACACACTGATGGCCAAAGCAAGGGAAACGAAAACGACGATTAACCAGATGGGCTGAAGACATAGACAGAGTGGTAAGTAGGTAAGACCTGGATGAAGCTGGCACAGGACCGTAGCGACTTGGTCCCATAACACTCACCCACTCATGGACAGATGAGGGAGAGTCCCAGGAGCTTTAGTCGGTATGTCTCTGGCCGGCACGTTTCGGAAAAAGTTTCTGAAATGTAACCATGATTCAGTTGGTCTGGTTCCCCTCTTAAAGGGTTGCGAAGGTCAGACGGCAGTCGCTTCATTGTAATTACCAGACCCCCCCAATCCTGAAACCTGGTTTTAGCGTACCCTGGGCTCCAAAGCGACAGCTTTGGACGCAACCGGGAATTACATACTAAGATGAAAAAGAAGTCATTAACAAAATAAATATGTTTTGACGACCCGTTTGGAACAGTGGTAGTGAACGCTGCCTTTGTTCCAAGGGTTGCGGGTTCGATCCCCGCACAGTACAAACATTTGTGTGCATGAACATGTTTGTTTGTATTGGTCTGGGTGTTTCCTATGTATTATAAGTATGTACTGACAAAAGAAAAAGTATTATATGTTTATATTTGTAATCCCACTGTTGATTCTGATATCCGTAACGCAGGTGCTTGAGCTACCTATCTCGGAGACAGATCAATGTATGTGCCGTTGTGAAATTATGTTTACCTAAACAATAACATGATGATTTTATCAAAACTCAACCATGCTGTATAGCATTAAATTCGCCAATAATAAAAAATAAATAAATAAAACAAATAGAACACTTCAGAAGACTTAAATTCGGTACGCTATAAACGACTTTATGATCAACCCGCACGAAGTAATTTAGCAGAATATTCCCGCAAAGGAAACAAACAAGAGAACTTTAGTGTCAACAATAAAAGTATTTTCCGTCACCAAATAGTAGGAAGCAGAACTTGCAGCTGCAAATCATAGAAATTGTTATAAGAACAATTCCGACGGGATAAAAGTTGATAAATCACTTGATAAAGATAATACAGACCCTTTGACGTGGAAGTAAGGGTTTATAGAAGTGGCTATCGGTTTCGATACTCATTTTTTCATTGATGTTGATATATTTTTTTTTTATGCTAGAGGCGGACAAACGAGCAAGCGAGTCACCTGATGGAAAGTAATCATCGCCGCCCATGAACATCTTCGAAATCAGAGAGATCGCTAATGTGTTGCCGGCCTTTTTTTTAAAAAAGAGTACGCTCTTCTCTTGAAGATCCCTAAGTCGTAGCCGTCCGGAAATACTCCTGCAGCCAAACCGTTCCACAGAACTGAGGTACGTGGTAGAAAGTTCCGGGAGAAACGCATAGTATTAGACCGCCATCCATCGAGATGATGAGAATGGAATGACAATCGCTTGCGAGTGGTTCGATGTAAGAATTCGGCCGCAGGGAGTAGATCAAACAGTTCTTCAGAGCACTCCCCATGATAAATGCGGTATAGAATGCTGAGGGAAGCTATGTCCCGCCGCAATGCTAGAGGATCAAGTCGACTAGAGAGAGTTAGGTCACCAACAATTCGAGCAGCCCTACGTTGTACGCGGTCAAACGTATTTATTAAATAGCAAAGGTTGACTTATTTTATTTTTTAGGATTATGATTTGAAACCGTGTTTCCGTACAGATGGGATCTGGTAGTTGTCAAGAAAAGAGCTTATTCCAATTCAAAATATCTTTATTTGCATAGGCTTGTATACATACAGCACTTTCAAATCGTCATACATTAAAAATTATAACTATTTATTTGTAAGTATAATATACATATAATTACGCATAGGTATATGTCGATACATAAAATAAACTAAGAAGTGGATAAACATATTTAATGTGATTCTACTACCTGAATCGGAAAGTTGATTCTGACCAAAAGATCCGGCAAGAAGCTCGCCAGTTACTCTTTTTAAACGCCAAAAATTTTAATACAATGTTATTATTACTATATTACTCGCATAAATAAGTCGATTTCATGTCCAATAATAAATATATCCATTAGAATGTCTAAGGTGTAGGCGAACAGTTTATCATTTCCACAAATTCTTGTCATTTAAATAATCATCAACAGTATGATAGGCTGAATAATTAACTGTAAAATTAAGAACCAGCAATGCATCTAAGGTTCCTCTGGTGCTGGAAATGTCCTTGGGTGACAGTGATCAGGATCACTTAGATACCAGGTTTGCAGTCTGCTCATATGTCCGCTATTCTTAATATAAAAAAAAACAAATAATTTGATGCTAGTCCAAGCCTAAACATAATCTTAGCATTGCTTTTTTGGTTCTTAGCTCAGATTACATGAAAAGTACTACAACTAGACTTTCGATGGTAGGTGATTAGGCGGTCCTAAATAAAAGTCAATTAGAACTTGACGTATTAGTTGAGCACAAAGGCGTACCTTTGACGGTGGGAGAGCCACGCTTCGGCATGAATGGGCCGGCTCGATCGGAGTGATACCACGGCTTGACAGAAAACCGGCGTGAAGCAGTTGTTTGGCAGTTTGCTGCCTGAATGAGGGTACCGGAGGCCCAATCCGGGGAAAAGAGGGTTTAAAGGTTGATAGCGCATTTGCGACTCCACTTGTGTCGCAGCTGTCTATGGTCGGCGGCAATCGATTACTATCAGGCAATCCGTCTGCTCGTCTGCCACCAATTATATAAATAAGTAGCTTACTGAGACGTGCCGTAAGGCGTGACGTAGGGCAGTATTATTGACGACCCGATTGGAACAGTGGTAGTGCACGCTGCCTCTGATACAAGGGTTGCGGGTTCGATCCCCGCATAGTACAAACATTTGTGTGCATGAACATGTTTGTTTGTATTGGTCTGGGTGTTTGCTATGTATTATAAGTATGTATTTACAAAAGAAAAGTATTATATGTATATATTTGTAATCCCACTGTTGATTCTGATATCCGTAACACAGGTGCTTGAGCTACCTAACTCGGAGTCAGATCAATGTATGTGATGTGGTGAAATATTTATTATTTATTTATTTATTTGTCCCATGGCAAAAATGGAAACGAGTAGTTAGCTATGTGACTTCTACTTCACTTCACTTCTCCTCCACTGAGCTTTGGCCCACTTGCACTGCTGCGGCACACATGCAGAAAATTTAGGAAAGGGTTCCACACTCTTTATTTTACAGGGTATTTTTATTTCAATGTTTAAAATTTTGTATATGCATGTGTGTCCTTTGATGTCCTAATAAATTAATTATCAATGTATCTATCTACTTTCTAACACGGAAGGTACCTATATTGTAACAAAGTATGTACTTAGGAAGTGTCATACCGTTTTATGCGACTTTTTACAAAACTTGCAGTACCTGTATACTATGATGTCATCTGAATAAACAAAATTCCTGCATCGGGAAATTACAGAGACTCAATCAACTGAATGCTTGCTAATTAAGTAGCTAATGACAACAAGAAAATGCAGAACGTTACTGCATTATTCATTTAAATCCTCGGTTTTGTAAATGTCGCACGCAATTAGTAATCGCCATAATGGTTGATGTGATTGTTACAACTTTTTATCACCCCGAGTCCTGCCAATCGATTCACCCTTTGAGGCTTTGAAATTAGAATCTATCAATTTATATATCTATTTATTGATTTATTATTATTATATGGGCCAATGAAATATTTTTGAATGTATCTTGCTGCCTGAAATAAATGAATTATTTATTATTAAGTATATCTACCTGTGACAATTTTGTGAGATTGGTTTCCCAAATTGACTGGAGCCCAATTCTCGTGCTCGTGATATTTTGAAAACATGGCGGATATCACCCGAAAACCATACAAAAAAACTATGTTTTAGTGATAATATGTCGTATGAGAATTGGGCTCGGGAGCCCCCTAATCTGTACTCTGGAATCGGGCGAACGTTGAAGTTGTCAAAAAGGTGAAAACAACATTTTGGATCCTTGAAAAGCAAAGAGTATGGCAATACCAATGGATGTGATGTGATGTGATGTGATGTCCTGTCATCGCGTTGTAATTACAACGTGGGCTCTCTTTTTGCTTACCATCAGGTTAAATGAGCCCATAGACTTAGGATGACTCCCTGGGTGAGTCAATAAAGGTACAGTCACTTTTAAGTATACAACCTCACCTCATTCAAATATGAACTTTATTGTTATCACCTTAAGAGTCGAGGTGTTTACTTTTCCTGCAGGCGACTGTACTGTGCGGTTTTTTTTTCTTTTGGCTCATCCAGACGCCCTATCTCAGGCCGCGACCCATAATAGCGTTCGCAAACAGTTTGGTTGGCGCACAAACAATGCTCGCTCCCGGCTTCGCCCGCAAACCCAATAAACCCGTACTTGATTGCAATCACATACTCAGATATACTGGTTATACTCAGATATACTCAATCCGAACGTGACGTGCAAGTAGCCTGATTGGGACTCATTTGGCTTGATTATTTGCTATTCATCCAAACTTCGTTAGGGGGTATTGAATTGGGTTATGATATGGTGGATGTTTACCTGTATATTTTTGTGTTTGCTTCGCTGCTTTGTTGGCTTTCTTACATAAGTAAGGGCGGATTCAACTAACTTGACAGTTATAAGAGGATAACTATCCGCAGGATAATTTACTTTCGTTACTTTATTGTCGTAATAAACTAAACTGTCGTAACTAAATAAAATACTTAATTAGCCACCTCATTATGTTAATATTTCATTATCTTTCTCAAGATACTTTGTAAGTCAATATGTCATCGTCGTCATCGTCAGCCCATTTAAGTCCCCACTGCTGAGGCACGGGCCTCCCTCAATCACATGAGGGGTAATTGCCATACTCACCTCTCTTGGCAGACGGGTTGGCAAGGGTTTTGATATAAATGCACAGTTTTCCTTCTCTGGGTGCTGATGATCATGCCAGCTCAGCTTTACCTTAGTCGCCTTTTACGACACCTCGGTAAGAGTGAGGGTGGCCTATTCTACTCTGCCGGGGCGAATGTATGCGAGTCAATATGTATGCGATTATTGTATGAATCACTATTATTAAATATGTAATTTTTATGACGACCCATGGCGAACTAAACTGTGCTCTTCCAAAGCCGGTATAGCTATACAAAGGTTTTAAAACAGTGTCTAGTTTATTTTTTGTGTACAAATTTGGTGTTTATTTGTACAGTTAAGTGCCGAAAAGTGATCCTAATAATAAGAATCGTTGAATTGTATAGTTTTTAACACTGCTATTGTGTGAGTTCTCTACGGACAACTTGCTTGGACCTAATAGAGTCTTAAAACTCTCGATTGCTTTTAGAGTGGTCGATAAAACGTAAAACCCCGGCGTTTAAAGCAAATCTCTCTGGCCCTGCGGAAAGAAGTCACTTCTCTATGTGCACCATGGTGAGTGTTCCGAGGAGTTGTTTGAGTTAATATCCGCTGCTGAATTTCACCACCGTACTACACGCCGTAAACTAGGATTCCACCCGTAGGTACCATCTGGAAGGGTGGAGGTCCACCACTGTGCGCTTTACACGTATTTTTTGCACGCACCATGTGTATACATTCCATTAACCACCTCTTATAGGTTAGGTAACAACCACCGTTAGGTTAGGTTAGGTGTCAACCGATACACCCTGTATTATGGGATAGGTACATAAAGGTAAACGCCCTGTTGGTCTAATGGTTTAAGTACCGGGCCCTGATCTCGGAGTCCTGGGTTCGATTCCTGGGTCGAGCAAAAAGTATATTTCGAATTTTTCGAACATTGCTCGGGTTTGTGATCACCAATCCGCATTAGGCAAGCGTGGTGATTAAGCCTAATCCCATCATAGTAGCGATAACTTGATTTCTATGATGGAGGTCTTTGCCCTGCAGTGGGACAGTATATAGGCTGATTCTAAGTGAGTATTTTTCTTATCGTTGACATTGGCCACCGTAGCCAAAGCCATGGGCGGCGGCAATCGCTTACCATCAGGTGATCCGTCTGCTCGTCTGCCACATTTGTCAAAAAAAAAAGTCTGCATGACAGGATAAGCGCCCTTATAGTACAGTAATAATGACCGACACAAATATTTGTGTCATAATAAATTTCATAACAAAACGGTTTACTGCCGTCGCTACATATAAACAAACCTGAACATACTTAGGTCGTCCTTTTTACTCTATCCTTTATTACATACGACATAAAGTTGTGTTTTTGGTGGCAAATGACATGCGCAATGCGACACGCGTGTATTTTTTAGGATTCTCATAGATTTGCAAAGCAAATTATAAATAAATTTTATATTCTACCTTACGAGCGGCCATATTTATTTATTGGATGTTAGCGTATTCCTTTTTTGTCATAATAGCATAGCTAGTATGATATAATTAAAACTATAGTAACATACCGTATATATGTATATGTACCGTGGGAGACTCATGCTTCGGCATAAATTTGCCGGCTCGATAGGAGTGATACCAATGCCTCACAGAAAACCGGCGTGAAGCAGCATTGTGCTCGCTGTCGTGTGTGTTTAAAGATTGGCAGCGCACTTGTGACTCAACTGGTGTCGCTCCGTGGGCGGCGGCGGTCACTTACCATCAGGTGATCCGTCTGCTCGTCTGCCACCTATCACATATCACATAAAAATAATACACCAGAAATAAACATAGACTCGCCGTCCCAGTCCTCAGACTTCATAAAATCGGTAATTCCTTTGTTGGCATAAGTATTAAGATATTCAATAAGCTCCCACAAAATGTCATTAACCTATCACTGGATAAGTTTAAGCCTCATATTAAAACCTGCCTAATGAAGAAAGGTTACTATAGAGTACAAGAGTATTTAAATGATAAGGATTCTTGGTCATGTTAATCGATTAGTCTTGTGAGTGGTTAATCACAGTAGTCTGTTAACTATGACATTTGATTTTTTTTTCTTTTCAAGTGATACTCAGTAACATCATCAATATTTGAAAAGAGTAACTACTGAGTTTCTTGCTGGTGTCTTCTCAGTAGAAATCGACATTCCAAACCAGCGGTAGATGATAATATGTGTACCTATATTGACATTCATAACTGTTCTGTATGGACCTAAATTGAATAAAGATTTTTTTATCTTTAAAAAATGCTCGTAAAATCCCTACTTGTAGCTATACTAAAACGCCTTTACCAAACAAGTACAAAAACAAATATGTTACACGTATATTACGAGCAATACATACCTGTACTTATATGGCTTCGTTAGCACTAGTACTAAGGCATTAACTCATAGCTTATAACTTTGGCTCCATCAGAACAAAAACCCGCGGTGTTAGAACGCTGTAGAAATATGGCGGAGTAAGTCCGAAGCTGTACATATAAATCCTTGATTTTCTACGCTCGTTTAGTGTTGCGCCTTGGTCCCAGTATTATCGATACCTTAGATCTTTTTAATAATAATTAGTATCCTCCAAACGATTTCGGCTAAGACGGCCAATTTCAACGATCGGCCACTTACGCGTAATTATTATAGTGCTCAAGTGTGCACAAACACAAGATCACTCTCTATTCCTTTTCCCTCATAATCCGATGGGACACCACTGTGGCACGACCGGAGAGGGATCGAGCGCAGGACGAACAGCTTAACGAGCTTTCGCAGCCACGGGGGTATAAGACCGCCAACTTCTAGACTCCGGGATGACATTAAGTACTTCTTACCGAAAACTTAGGTACAAATTTTTGGCCCTACCCGGGGATCGAAACTGCGATCTCTTGCGCAGCTGCCGTTTTAAAGTGCGACGCACTACATTACCCACTGCGCCAACGAGGCAATCGATCTTGTTCAGTGGCGTAGCGTGCCTTGTCGGGGCCCCGTATAAAAAAATATTTGGAGGCCCTTATATGAGGGTAAAGATTTTTCACAAAAGAAAAAAAATATTATGAAGAGAAATATTTATTTATTATAAAATAATTTAACCATTTTACAAATAAATTACTTTATAGAATTTTGTCATTTCTAAAATAAAATAAATTAGAAAGTTTTTATTTTTTTTCCTTACACACTTAGGGGGCCCCCGTGGCCCGGGGGCCCCGTATAATTGATAAGGCAGATACGGCGGTAGCTACGCTCCTGATCTTGTTATCGTATCATTAACGCATACAATCCTCCACTCATCTTCATCCCATTGCAGCGTGTCATTCCTAGTTGCATAGACTTCGTACCTAACTACTGACTGACTTGGACGAGACAATCTGACTTGGACAGCGAATCAAGACCAACTGGTTCAAGTGTGGCGATTGGATTGTATATAAACGCTGACGATGGGATTCTAACAAAAATTTCTAGTATTATTTCAGACACCGACACTAAATAAATAAATAATAAAAATAAAATAAAAATTGTTTATTTCAGACCATAGTTTTTGGTCCATAGATTGTTAGTAACAAAAAGACTTAAAATTATTTTAGTAGGTACATATCGACAAAATATAATTAAATTAAAAATTAAAAAGAGAAGGTTGCAAGGAGTTACCAAAGAAACTGGTTTCAGTGGTCACTCTTCGCACCAGGCACTTTCAGAGCGATGAGGTGTATCTATCTGCTAGAGTCATCAGGATATGAATGAATGAATGAATGTATGAATATACTTTTATTGAACTCAAAATAAAGTATGAAAACTTAAAACTAGATATTACAGGATGTGTACAACGAAGGCGGCCTTATCACTATGAGCGATCTCTTCCAGGCAACCTTTGGATAAAGGACACTTGATATGGTGTTGCGGCTGTCCGTCACCCGGCGGACGAAGACAAACAGAACCAATAACATCTATCTACTTTTTTTGGGTTCGTAAATTTGAACATAATTAGAAAGGTTTAAAGTTCAATTTTGAACTTGTGCTTTCCTGAAGATAATTTTGCATCTTAACCGTCGATATATCAAATCAGTAAAATAGTATAAAAGCATAAATAATATACAAGAGGCTGGTCCGGCAGTCGATCCTCAACGGCCTCCTCTCCTGTGGAAAAGCCACATTACTGAAGGGGGTCGGCGACTGGAACAGTTAGTTCGATGGATGACAAGAGGCTACCGCCAGGCACTACGCGGGCTGCCGTCGCTACCCGGGTGGTTATCATTTGTTGTTTGAAGAAGGTAGGAAGAAGTAGGTAAGAAGGTTGTCAAATCTGGACAAAAAACGAGCATCTGCAGCCATCCCCTACCACTAATAATCGTAGTGTGTTCACGTGTCCACTCTGTAGACGCACGTTCAATGCTAAAATTGGCTGTCAGTTACTGGAAAGTACACCAGAACTGCAGGAATATATTAGTCCAGAAACGTACCTACATCCGCAGCTTCGTACGCGTGGAATTCGGTTTGCATAGTTATTTATGTCACTCTCCATCCCTTCCTTTTTTTTAATCATATGTATTTTTTGCAAATAAATGATTTTTGGTTTATTTTGCTATCTCCACTTAAAAATCGCGTCAATTAGTTCCTCCTTTTTCAGAACTCCTCCTCTCCATCGTTCCTCCTTTTTCTCCAAAGACGGACAAACAAACGGGTACAGACAAATAGACTAAGACTATTCTATTTATTTTATGATATTATTATAAATACCGATTGTATACAAAATATAAACATCATTATCATCAACAGTTGTGGGCACAGTTTGAAATAGTATCCGGGTAATTCAGGATTTCTCACGATATGTTCCTTTCGAGGTTTAAAAACCTAGTTAATAAATACTTAGGTACTATAGGTGATTCTAGAACATAATAATATCCCAATCATCGGCTTTTAAGCAAAGAGGGTTGACCGCTGAGATTCAAATGGTTAGGTCACCTCGTCATCATTTATTTTATATCGATATTACGAACCATCGATCATGCAACGTCTTTACACTTTTGCGTCATGGTGGCACCCCCACCCACATAGCCAGGTTTCCACCAACAGAACTATTTTCTCATGGTGTCACGTACAAACATGGTGCGACGGCAAAAACGATACCACATTGCGTTTCTTGGAACGTTCGACTCCAATGGGCGGGACTTTGCGCCTCTAAAAAAGGCTTCAACACTTACATACTAATATAACCGTTATGACTTATGAAATAAGACTTGATTTTAATAAGTGAAAGAGTGTATATAGGGGTGTTATATACAACACTGTTCTATAAACTACTGTTGCAGGTGTTTCTTTGGAAAAGCTAATTGTGTTAGTGATGTGAGGTTGATTTCCACTTTCTTTATCTTACCTCTTTGTCATATCGATGTATTTTTAAACATCACTATTATGTATGTAAAATTATAATGTTTGTCTTGTCACCTGACAGAATATATTAATAGGAGATAACCCTCATACGTAGTGCCTTATTTTTTTTAATGTACGCTTGGGCATGAATGGGCCGGCTCGACGGGAGTGATACTACGGCTTCACAGAAAACCGGCGTGAAGCAGCACTGTGCTGCGTTTCGCTGCGTGAGTAAGGGTACCGGAGGGCCAATCCGGGGGAAAGGGGAGTTTAGGGTTGGCAGCGCACTTGTGACTCCAATGGTATCGCGGGTGTCTATGGGCGGCAGCAATCGCTTACCATCAGGTGATGCCGTCATGCTAGTCTGCCACCTATCACTATTATTTTAGAAACAACATATCTGATTGCGGCAGTGACCGGTTGCAAAGGTCTGACAGAAGTCACTTCTTTGTAATTACCAGACTTGCCAAAGACTAGACCATGGTGCAAACTCACTATCTCTTAATCCCCAGCCTTATCAGGACCACTGCTAGAGTACAGGAGCCCAATTCTCGTGCTCATGATATTTTGAAAACATGGCGGATATCACCTGAAAACCATAGAAAAAAAACTATGTTTTAGTGATATATGTCGTATGATGATAAATGTCAAAAGCCCGAGAAATGGGCTCCTGGACTTCAATTCTCGTGCTCGTGATATTTATTTGCATACGAAATCACTAAAACATAGTTTTTTTGTATGGTTTTCAAGTGAAATCCGCCATGTTTTCAAAATGTCACGAGCACGAGAATTGGGCTCCTGGCCTTCTCTCACGTGGAGGGTGAAAGGTCTATAAAGTCCCATAGCTGATCTGAAGAAACTCGAAGGACCACTTGACAAACTAGGTGTGGTGTCATCTCAGCGTGTCATTTTCAGTTGCGTCAAAATCATTTCATCGGAGCCCGGGGTGCGCTTGGACCAAGATCCCGATTTGAGGAATCTAGTATTTACAATGAAGCGACTGTCGTCTAAGGTCTGGTATTGACAAGAAACTCTGCTAGCGATTTATTATTAACCTATCTAAAAGAAAAATATGTATAAACGGTCACCCATCCAAATTCTGGATGGCACGCGTTGCTTAACTTTTATAACAGATAATAACCATTTCTTCTATAACGCCACGCGTGGAGTATTCAACATAGATATTTTAATTCAATTTGCTCAACCACGGACTGTGTTAGCTGATATTTATCGTGCTCAACTTGCGTATCGGGCGCTGTTTAGATCAAATTTTATCAATTTCTGTGGCATATGTATAATTATCTAATTATTTTTTTATACGGCTGTGTGTTAGGCGTGAAGATAAATCTTTATACTATCTCTCATCAGCAAAAAGGTATATTGCTAAGGCATTTTGGTTATAGCAGCCAATCTGAACAATCAGCCATCGAAAACATATTATGCACAAACATAGAAGATATTAATAATAATAATTCTCACAACATCTCATAGGTTGACCTGATTCCGTACTAAGTAGCTTAAGCACTTGTGTTACAGATATCAGACAACAGAGGAACACAAATATATACTTAAATACATATATTACACCCAGACACTGAACAAATGTATTTGGTCATCGCACGAATGTTTGTCCAGGGTGGGGATCGAAGCCACGACCTTTGGCGTCAGAGGTAAGGTCACTAACAATTGCGCCATCTGGTCAGTCGATATTGTACATAGCAATGGTATGGATGGTATACCAGAATGACATGACTGGAGGGGGACGAGGCGCCGGACCAACGGCTTAACGTTCTTTCTCAGGCATTGGGGTACAAGACCGTTAATTTACAAATATTGGAAATTCGGGCTGTCACTGAATTTCCAGGTGTTTACAATTTTTGGCCTAACCCCCGTAGCCGTCGCTTTAAAGCGCGACCCACAAGCCACTGTGTCACTGAAATGTCTATCTTACCACGACAACGGCTGCGCAAGAGGTCCCGGGTTCGATCACTGACTCGGGCCAAAAATTTGTACCTAAGTTTTCGGCAAGAAATTCTTAGTGGCAGCCCGGAGTCTAGAACTTGGCGGTCTTGTACCCCCGTGCCTCGGAAAGCACGTTAAGCTGTTGGTCCTGCGCCCTATCCCTCTCCGGCCGTGTCAGATTAGAGTCCCATTGGATAATGAGGGCAATGGAATAGAGAGTGCACTTGTGTTCGCGCACACACTTGAGCACTATAATATATCCTGCGTACGTGGCTGATCGTTGAGATTAGCTGCCGTAGTCGTAATCGGTTGGAGGATATTATTTTATCTTACCATGTAGTCAACGGATTAGAACTGCATACACGCTTTAGAATTTCATTTTCAACGTACGAAGGTTTCCGAACGATGTTTTGTAATTAACAGTAGACTAGAAACCCAATTCTCGGGCTCCGGCTCGGAATATTTTGAAAACATGGCGGATATCACCTAAAAAACATACAAAAAAACTGTGTTTTGGTGATATATGTCGTATGAAAATAAATATCACGAGCACGAGAATAGGGTATATGACTAAGCTCAAGATTTTACAAAATACAAATATTTTATCAAAATATAGGTCAATATCTGCCAATGGCAAAAATTCTCAATTAAAAATATAACGTCTAGCCGGTTTTATGGTCATTCAAAGATTCATGGGCAAGTCCATTTTAAAAGTATAAAATTATTAAAAATAATTATACCATTGAATAACCCATACATTTTGCACCAATTATTATAATAGAACCATTGACATAAACGAAACATTTGATATCGCTACCATACAAAATTCAAATGAAATGCATACAAAATACTTAGGTGTGACGTCACATCTAAGTAGCCATTTGTATGGAGCGTTTTGGGTTTGCCCAAAATAATGTGATTTTAAAGTTGTGATATCTCAGGTAGTTTAAATAAGAACCAAGTGATTCTTTCAACGATGTTTCTATCATTGAGGGTCTTTTGATTGCGAAAATAAAAAAAAAATAGTCATATACCGTATTGGGCTCCTGGTACATTTTTCACCTTAAGCTCTCGTGTGAGACGGCAGCCAAACGGCCAAGCCTATCTTTGACATAGTTTAAAATTTTGCTATTTCACACGAACCGAACGAAATTCCTAAAGTTGCAATGAAATGCATTTTATGAGCTTGTTTTGGGCCAGACTTGCGAAGGTCCCAGACTTTAGACCACCCAGGCCGCATACCATCTGGCTGTGAACATATTTGTCACCCCACATGTTTGTAGGCGCTTGTAATTTAATTAACTATATTTGGCCTAATGGCCTAACAGTCACCTGTACAGGTGAACCGCAATATGGTCACAATTTCACGTCATTTTCAACCCTAGGGCTTTTTAATAAAAGCTCAAAGTTGCCCCAAAGTTTCTTGGAAGTCGTAAATTATATGTCCTTAAGTTGGTTTAAATTTTTCTCATTGGTTAGAAGAATTACACATAACTATTATTTTATTTACTATTGCAATTTGGCTAAATAAAAGAACATTATCCCCCTAATTACAAATCACGAACTAAGGATAGTACTGGAACAAAATTCTTGCCATCTCCTTTTGTCATTGCGTGTTGGAACGGGATGACATGAGCTTTAGTACAGTAATTACTTTAGATCGCGATTTATAATAAAGTAGGCAGGGTTTTAGGAGTCTGTAGGTAAAGTTTAATTATACTTGGAAACGTATAAGTGACTCCAATTTTTCATCATCATCATCCACTGCCGGCACAGGTCTCCTCTAATGCACGCCACTGCTTATCGGCCACTCTCATCCAGCCCACACCAGCCAGTCCTTCGAATGTCATTTCACAATTTCACAACATCACATACGTTGATCTGTACTCCGAGATAGGTAGCTCAAGCACCCGTGTTACGGATATCAGAATCAACAGGGGAATTACAAATATATACATAATACTTTTCTTTTGTAAATACATACTAATACATAGAAACACCCAGACCAATACAAACAGACATGTTCATGCACACAAATGTTTGTACTGAGGGGGATCGAAACCGCAACCCTTGCACCAGAGGCAGCATTCACTACCACTGATCCAACATCCCATCTTCATCATCCCATGTTGTCGCAGGGCGTCCAACACTACGCTTAGCGAGTCGCGGTCTCTACTCAAGGACTTTACATCTCCAACGGCTGTCGCGATTAAGAAAATATATCTATTTACCAAGTTCCAATAGTATAGTTCTTATAGTTTCGGAAAAAAGTGGATGTAACGTAACAGACGGACAGACAGACAGACATGTCGAATCTATAAGGGTTATATTTTTCGCCATTTGGCTACGGAACCCTAAAAAGAGTATCTATCTATCTAACGTTCCCAAGTAGGTAAACATTTTCTTAAACCTTCGCCAACCTGCACGCAAAAACTTAAGACATAATGCAGTTTGCAACAAAGCACATAGGTGTCTGTTGTTTCGTGTCTACAAAAACAGCCGAGGTCTAGACACCCCACTTCACCCCGAGTGTTCTCGTCTGTCCCCGCTGCTGAATTATTCATGGGTACCTCCTAAACAGACTATGTAATATTTGTCTTGCCGTGGTTAGGTTTTCATAACAGGGGCTAGTACTAGTAGGTAAATGTGTTTACTAACAATAGGGAATAAGTATGTGTTTTTAGGGCTCTGTAGCCAAATGGCAAAAAACGGAACCCTTATAGATTCGTAATGACTGTCCGTCCGATAAGAACTATACTATTGAAACTTGGTAAATAGATGTAATTTTGTAAACTACATTACGATATTTACACAAAAATTGGAAAAAATAAAAAAAATTGGGGGGTCTCCATACTTGAAACTGAAACTCAAAAAATTTTTTTTCATCATACCTATACGTGTGAGGTATCTATTGTTAGGTATTTAAAAACGATGTTGAGGCTTTTAACATAATTTTATTCTAAACACAATACTTTGCGCAAGAGACGCTCCCAAAGTGGTAAATTGTGTGTGTCCCCCCTCTAACTTTTATAATAAATAAATTATGAAACTAAAAAAAATATATGATGTACATAATCATGAAAACTAACAAGGAAAACAGGTTGCATTTCGGAGAGTGTGCGAAGGAATTACATGATCTAATTCCACCGGCCCCCTTTCATCATCGGGACACAAGACGGAGAAGGGGTTACCACCCTTATGTGGTAGAAATACCGGCAACACGTACCAAACGGTTTAAAGGTACATTCATGTTGCGTACAGCTAAGGAATGGAACTCTCTGCCGGAAGATGTGTTCCCAGAACGCTATGATCTGAACTTATTCAAGAAAAGAGTGAATAGGCTGTTACTAGACAGGCATGATCCATCCTCGGCCACATCATCACTTACGATTTTCATTTTTTTTTTATTGGAATAGCCAGACATTTGGACACAATCTCACCTGATGAGGTGAGATTGTGTCCAAATGTCTGGCAATTCCAAAAAAAAAAAAAGAAAATCGTCATTATCATACCAGATAGTACGTGAAGCGATTGAGATCAAGAAGTATAAGACTTTCAATCGGGAGGATGGATTTAAAATATCATCGACATGGAATCCAGTAATTAACAAGTACAAATCCCGTGCTAGGCCGTTACTAACGCAAACAAACACCGATACTGTTAGTGTAGTGTGTCGAAGTAGCTTCACTGACAATTCATCTAGTGGCGAATTAATATCAAAAATGTGAGGGTGTCCGAAGATTCACAGCCCGGCCCCAGCAGACGACGCCGTGCTCCGCCAGTCCGCTCGTGACCACGGCTGCTGTAACGTAGCCGAAACGTCGAGCCAAATAATGTGAGTACACAATGTTGTTTCACATAATAAATATCTAATCCCCGTATTGATACATTATAGTTATAATGCAATGCGAAAATCTAAAAAACTATTGAACAAGATATAGTGAGTAGTTTTTTTTAATACCTTATAAACCGTAAACCGCAATTTACTTTCCATATATCTTACTTGCTGCTACGGAACACTTCATGGGCGAGTCCGACTCGCAC
The DNA here is from genome assembly GCA_019059595.1 of Marasmia exigua. Lineage (NCBI taxonomy): Eukaryota > Metazoa > Arthropoda > Insecta > Lepidoptera > Crambidae > Marasmia > Marasmia exigua. The sequence goes on along the minus strand of CM032483.1, from coordinate 13,678,622 downwards.
TTGGCCGGTTTTTTATAAGCTCCTACGACCTATGAATCTCAACCGCTCAACAGACTACGCAATATTTGTCTTGCCAGTGGTTAGGTTTTCATAATGAGGGCTGGCAGATACGAAGAGATGTTGGGTCGTTCTTCTTTTTTATCGACAAGTAGCCAAACTTACAAATCAACATTTAACTTTTATATAACAGACTACAAATGATAAATAGTATGTCCAAAACATGGTACATGGTGTAAAATTTTATTGAAAAAGAATACTTTTTGATTAAAATGAACACCTCCGTCGCGTCCCCCCAAATTAGTACCATTTACACCTCTGTCGGCCTGTCCTCGGCCGTTGGGGCGGAATGGTCCTTGAGTGGAGGCCACGTTCAGGAAGTCGCAGCCGTGGCATGCCCCCCACAAGGTGTACCGACGATCTGGTGAAGATCGCGGGAATCCATTGGATGCGGGCGGCACAGGACCGATCTGTGTGGAGAACATTGGGGAAGGCCTATGTCCAGCAGTGGACGTCTATCGGCTGAAATCATCATTTCAGCCGATAGATCAGATGATGATGATGACACCTCGTTCGCGCTTTATTTTTTTTACATAGTTATATTAAGCTAAAAGTACCTACGAGATGATAAAACAATGTCATTACCTATTTCATGGTATACCTATTAGGAATATCTTGATGGTGGAACTTTTTTTTTTATATAATTAACTACTTCATAAGTTACTGAGAAGACGGGCTCATTGTCGAAATAAAAGAAGAACGACTCTGTTAAACTGTTTAAAAAACAACTGGAAATATGGTAATTCAATTTGGATTTATTATATAGTCGAAATAAGTACCCTATTATAATCTCTTGAATCTCAAAACTAAATAGATTTAGGACACTATTTTGCAATGACATTGTTTTGGAAATCCCAAACAGCAGCTTTGAAAAAACACTTCATGACACCTTTTTTTAATGTGTTAGGTGGCAGACGAGCAGACGGATCACCTGATGGTAAGCGATTACCGCCGCCAATGGACACCCGCGACACCAGTGGAGTCACAAAGTGCGCTGCCGAACTTCAAACCCCCCTTTTCTCCATTCACAGCCTCCGGTACCCTCACTCACGCAGTGAAACACAGCACAATGCTGCTTCATGATGAAAAAACGATGATGACCTATGACAATTTTTTTTTTTTTACGAGAAAGGAAATTCTATGACAAAAAAAAACAATAATATATTTTTTTAAATTATAATTAATGGTCACCGGCCACGGACATCATCCACACCAGATGGAATGCAAATAGCTATCGGCTGTTTTGGAAGATATTTTTATGAGATAGGGAGCAGACGAGTAGAAGGGTCACCTGATGGTAAGCGATTGCCGCCGCTCATCTGCAACACCCGAGGAGTCGGAGATGTGTCGCATGCTTTCTAAGTTAGTTCATTTCTTAAAGACAGATATATAGATATTCTTTATTGCACAAAAACAAAATACAAGTACGATACAACAACAACAGACAGTACAACAAGGCGGTCTAATCGCTTGTAGCGATTTCTTCCAGATAACCTTTCTCTCTCCGTAAGTATTTCTTACCGAATATAAATAGTATCAGTGAAGAAAGATTTCTTCACTAATACTACATATTTATATTCGGTAAGAAATACTTACGGAGTCTGGAAGTTGGCGGTCTTGTACCCCCGTGCCTCGGAAAGCGCGTTAAGGTCTTAGGGAATAGAGAGTGCACTTGTGTTTGCGCACACACTTGAGCTCTATAATATATCATGCGTACGTGGCTGGTCGTTGAGGTTGGCCGCCGTATCAGAATCAGAATCTTTTACTTATCTGATAACTGTAGGTATTATAATTTGCGGGTGACATTGCAACATATATTAAGTACAACCACAGTTTAACTATAATGTATCAATACGGGGATTAACACGATATTTATTATGTGAAACAACATCGTGTACTCACATATTTGGCTCGACGTTTCGGCTACGTTACAGCAGCCGTGGTCACGAGCGGACGCGGCAGTCATTATCATCAATATGTGAGTATCTCAATGTTGTTTCACTAATAAATATCGTGTTAATCCCGTATTGATACATTATAGTTATAATGCAATGCGAAAATCTAAAAAACTATTGAACAAGATATAGTGAGTAGTTTTTTTTAATACGTTATAAACCGTAAACCGCAATTTACTTTCCATATATCTTACTTGCTGCTACGGAACACTTCATGGGCGAGTCCGACTCGCACTTGGCCGGTTTTTTATATAACCTCATAAGACCTATGAGTCTCAACCGCTCAACAGACTACGCAATATTTGTCTTGCCAGTGGTTAGATTTTCATAATGAGGGCTGGCAGATACGAAGAGATGTTGGGTCATTCTTCTTTTTTATCAACAATGAGCCAAACATACAATTCGACATTTAACTTTTATATAACAGACTACAAATGATAAATAGTATGTCCTAAATATTCGTTAATAAACTTTACTGATGGACACATCATTTAATATACTCACTAAGTATTCTTTTTCAATAAAATATTACATGGTGTAAAATTATATTGAAAAAGAATACTTTTTGATTAAAATGAACACCTCCGTCGCGTCCCCCCAAATTAGTACCATTTACACCTCTGTCGGCCTGTCCTCGGCCGTTGGGGCGGAATGGTCCTTGAGTGGAGGCCACGTTCAGGAAGTCGCAGCCGTGGCATGCCCCCCACAAGGTGTACCGACGATCTGGTGAAGATCGCGGGAATCCATTGGATGCGGGCGGCACAGGACCGATCTGTGTGGAGAACATTGGGGAAGGCCTATGTCCAGCAGTGGACGTCTATCGGCTGAAATCATCATTTCAGCCGATAGATCAGATGATGATGATGACACCTCGTTCGCGCTTTATTTTTTTTTACATAGTTATATTAAGCTAAAGTACCTACGAGATGATAAAACAATGTCATTACCTATTTCATGGTATACCTATTAGGAATATCTTGATGGTGGAACTTTTTTTTTTTTATATAATTAACTACTTCATAAGTTACTGAGAAGACGGGCTCATTGTCGAAATAAAAGAAGAACGACTCTGTTTAAAAAACAACTGGAAATATGGTAATTCAATTTGGATTTATCATATAGTCGAAATAAGTACCCTATTATAATCTCTTGAATCTCAAAACTAAATAGATTTAGGACACTATTTTGCAATGACATTGTTTTGGAAATCCCAAACAGCAGCTTTGAAAAAACACTTCATGACACCTTTTTTTTAATGTGTGATTACCGCCGCCCATGGACACCCGCGACACCAGTGGAGTCACAAAGTGCGCTGCCGATCTTCAAACCCCCCTTTTCTCCATTCACAGCCTCCGGTACCCTCACTCACGCAGTGAAACACAGCACAATGCTGCTTCATGATGAAAAACGATGATGACCTATGACAATTTTTTTTTTTTTACGAGAAAGGAAATTCTATGACAAAAAAAACAATAATATATTTTTTTAAATTATAATTAATGGTCACCGGCCACGGACATCATCCACACCAGATGGAATGCAAATAGCTATCGGCTGTTTTGGAAGATATTTTTATGAGATAGGGAGCAGACGAGTAGAAGGGTCACCTGATGGTAAGCGATTGCTGCCGCTCATCTGCAACACCCGAGGAGTCGGATATGTGTCGCATGCTTTCTAAGTTAGTTCATTTCTTAAAGACAGATATATAGATATTCTTTATTGCACAAAAACAAAATACAAGTACGATACAACAACAACAGACAGTACAACAAGGCGGTCTAATCGCTTGTAGCGATTTCTTCCAGATAACCTTTCTCTCTCCGTAAGTATTTCTTACCGAATATAAATAGTATCAGTGAAGAAAGATTTCTTCACTAATACTACATATTTATATTCGGTAAGAAATACTTACGGAGTCTGGAAGTTGGCGATCTTGTACCCCCGTGCCTCGGAAAGCGCGTTAAGGTCGTGTCACACTGGTGTACCAGCGGAATACGAGTGTTAGGGAATAGAGAGTGCACTTGTGTTTGCGCACACACTTGAGCTCTATAATATATCATGCGTACGTGGCTGGTCGTTGAGGTTGGCCGCCGTATCAGAATCAGAATCTTTATTACTTATAACTGTAGGTATTATAATTTGCGGGTGACATTGCAACATATATTAAGTACAACCACAGTTTAAATATAATGTATCAATACGGGGATTAACACGATATTTATTATGTGAAACAACATTGTGTACTCACATATTTGGCTCGACGTTTCGGCTACGTTACAGCAGCCGTGGTCACGAGCGGACTGCGGCAGTCATTATCATCAAATATGTGAGTACACAATGTTGTTTCACATAATAAATATCGTGTTAATCCCCGTATTGATACATTATAGTTATAATGCAACGCGAAAATCTAAAAATCTATTAAACAACAGTTTACCCATGTCGGGTATGCAATACTGATTAATTACAAAATATAAAATATAAGCTTGAAAATATGAATAGAAATGTTAGTGTTGAAATATTCATTTAAATTATAAAATACATTTTCAGTTAACCACTTTTTCAGGCGTACCTATTTTAAATTTTGGCATGTCCATAGCTTTTATATCTGGTGGCAAATGGTTAAAGATTTTAATACCTGTGCAAAAATATATATATAGTTGTTAGCTTTAGGTATAAGTACATTATTTTTATATTGACTGCGTATTGGACGTGAATTTAAATTAGCTTTAATTTGAAAATAGTTACTATTCCTTTTAATAAATATTGAAATTTCTAAAATATAAATATTAGTAATAGTGAGATAGCCTTTTTCTTTGAATATATTTCTAAGAGTTTGATCTGAGTACATATTGTAGATAATTCGTATACTCCGCTTTTGCAATATAAATGTTGATTGTACGTTTGTGGAGTTACCCCAAAATATGATGCCGAACACTAACAGAGGTTACACCTGGCCAAAATATGCCGCTCTTGTTACTTTGACTGAAGTTGTTTCTTATAATATAGATAATGCGTAACAGTAGTTTTTTAGATTTTCGCGTTGCATTATAACTATAATGTATCAATACGGGGATTAACACGATTATGTGAAACAACATCGTGTACTCACATATTTGGCTTGACGTTTCGGCTACGTTACAGCAGCCGTGGTCACGAGCGGACGCTCCGAGCTGAGTGAGTCCGCTCGTGACCACGGCTGCTGTAACGTAGCCGAAACGTCGAGCCAAATATGTGAGTAACGCGAGTCCGCTCGTGACCACGGCTGCTGTAACGTAGCCGAAACGTCGAGCCAAATATGTGAGTACACAATGTTGTTTCACATAATAAATATCGTGTTAATCCCGTATTGATACATTATAGTTATGCGTAACAGTAGCTAGAGATTTTTTTATTTATTTTTTCGTAGCCGTAATCGGTTGGAGGATATAAATATATTAGCCGCTTTTCATATTGGATATTGGATACCAATCACTTATATGGGCCATAATGGTAAAAGTAACTACGAAGGTAAATATTCGTATAAACACTTTAGCTTGGACCGTTGCGTGCGACTAGCCTTTAGCGCCTTGGGATTTTCTTTGTTGTTCAATCTATTTTAATAGTGTACTTAGTCTATTGGAACTGCCATGACCAAGACTGAAACACTGAAGTAACAAAGGTGGGGGAATCTTGACATAAAATAATAATAGGACTTAAAATTGTATTTTTTAATTCGTTATTGCATAAGAAAAAAAGTGCAATTAGTGGACTTAATGCTATACATCATTCTCTACCAGTCAACCATTGGGCTAAGCAGAAAGATCTATGTTGACCATCTATCTATATCTAAGAAGAAAGTACAATTGGTGGACTTTAATGCTATACATCATTCTCTACCAGTCAACCATTGGGCGAAGCAAAAAGATCTATGGCGGCTTAATATATATGTATATAATTAATATTTATATGACTAAATATACATAGACATCATTAAATAATATAAATGAACCTACATAAACTATAAATAATGTATAACTTACGACGAATACTTACTTATTATGTTGAAAAGCATTGTAGAACAGTAACAGACAGTGAGCCGTGTGGTCCCCGGCAGAGTAGAATAGGCCACACTCACTCTTACCGAGGTGTCGTAAAAGGTGACTAAGGTAAAGTTGCTGGCATGATCATCAGCACCCAGAGAAGGAAAAATCTGCATTTATACCAAAACCCTCGCCAACCCGTCTGCCAAGCGTGGTGAGTATGGCAATTACCCCTCATGTGATTGAGGGAGGCCTGTGCCTCAGCAGTGGGGACTTAAATGGGCTGACGATGAACAGACACATCATATCAGGCATAATATAGGAAAAAAGAAAAAAAAATAAAGTGTAGACGACCCGATTGGAACAGTGGTAGTGAACGCTGCCTCTGATACAAGGGTTGCGGGTTCGATCCCCGCACAATACAAACATTTGTGTGCATGAACATGTTTGTTTGTATTGGTCTGGGTGTTTGCTATATATTATAAGTATGTATTTACAAAAGAAAAGTAATCCCACTGTTGATTCTGATATCCGTAACACAGGTGCTTGAGCTACCTATCTCGGAGTCAGATCAATGAATGTGATGTTGTGAAATATTTATTATTTATTTCTTTATTTATTTAATTTAAAGTGAGTAGAGAAAATGATCATCGAACTGAACTCTTGAATAAATCGTAATCGTAGTGTTAAAAAAATGTCTCCAAACATTTTTGTAGTACAGACAACCATCAATAAGGTTACTACAATCTGTCCAATTTCCACAGTTGGTATTAAACCAAACGTCATCATCATCATTTCAGCCAATAGACATAGGCTTCCCCTAATGTTCTCTCCACACATATCGGTCCTGTGCCGCATCCAGTGGATTCCCGCAACCTTCACCAGATCGTCGGTCCACCTTGTGGGGGGCCTGTCACGGCTGCCAAACCAAATGTATTTGACATTAATATAAGAATCGATTGGAGAAATTTTACAGAGTCTTATACATGTACATTGATTTGTGGCTGTCCGTTCCGTATATGAAGGGACACTTGTTTCTTTATACAGGATGCCCCACCAATACACAACAGAAACAGTAAATAAGATTCTTCAAAATGATGTATTATGTCGCAGAGGGAGCGAAGGAGATATTGAAACGCTGGCACCAGACTTTCTCATAGTGTCATGTCCACTCACACCTCTCATGCCCACTGAGTAGGGTAACAAGGTCTTAAAGCCAAAGCCGGACAGACCTCATCCCTCTTATTCCAAAACGTGGTTTAAAATAAGTAGTGGGATTAACACTGAGAATAACTGAAGAATTGGCGCGTTTTCGTCGCCTTCTGAAGGAGCATTCATGTATATACACTTAATAATAAGTGTAAAGTTTTCTTTTTTTAACTTTTTATCATAACTGCTACCAAGAATTTGTCTATTTGTTTAACTTTTAATTCCTGAAGTGCAAGTTTCTCATTCAACATTATTTGTATGAGCTAGTAGTGGAAACTAATTAGGCTAGTGAGTTACTTAAATTTAATAAATCTAAATGTATTAGTATTTAAGCTGTTTGCTTCCTCAATAAAGAAAATAAAAAAATAAAATAAAATAGAATTAAAATAAACATTATTACAAAACTAAGTTTTTTTATGTTAGGTTTAAGGAACATTTATTGCCCATTAAAAACCTTACAGTCACTTACATGAGAAATTAACGAATTTTATGTAGGTAGGTAATTCACAAATCGTCCAATAGCCAGAACGAGCAGATGTACTTTTGTAAGCAGATGTTATAGGCGGCAGACGAGCAGAAGGATCGCCTGATGGTACCGTAAAACGGGGCTACTTTGCACAGATTTTGATAGTTTTTTGGGTATTCATTTTTCTTTTAACTAAAATGAATAGTTATTTTGCGTCAATAGAACAATGTGTCCTTTGACTGTCAATCTCATATCATTATGAAACCCTTACAGGCCACTTACATTTTATATATATATATTTTTTAAGTGTTAATTTTTTTTTAATTCACAAGTCGTCCAATAGCCAGAACGAGCAGATGTACTTTTGTAAGCAGATGTTATAGGCGGCAGACGAGCAGAAGGATCGCATGATGGTACCTAAGCAATTGCCGCCGCCCATAGACACCCGCGACACCAGTGGAGTCACAACGAGTTTAACGTTAGTGAGTATATCAAGTATTATATTAATGTTAAAATTGTCAACATGGCGTCGGAAAACCACAAATAAAATACCTGCCTCTTTTAATAAAGTCGTGAAAATATATGACGGCAGCACTGTCACTTAATCATAATCATAATCGTTTATTGCATGTTAAGTGGTACAAAAGATATTAAAATAATACAATGTAGCTTAAATACTTAACACCTAACAAGGCATTGCAATGTTCTTACAATCTAAATAATTAATTATGTATTAGAAAGTAACAATTACTTATTATTACTTTTTTATATGTACTTAATAAAGTGTAGGTAGTATATACCTACATAATTTAGAAAATCGGCACAGAACGTCATATTAATGTTTTCATTTATTTTGTACCTACTGATATCATACAGTTATGTAATGGGTATACGAATTATTTGACTAAATTTTATTTATCTATTATATAATTTCTTTTATGTACATGTATTGTAATCTATGTTGTTTAGAAGATTTGTAAGTAATAGTAATAGTCGCTTACGTCTATATACAGTCCGATCACGGTTATTTGGCACGTGACAAAAGTCGTAACTAATGCTATTTTGACATTTTCGCATACAAAATCTGTTTTACAACGCCCCCCTGTCAATGTCACTGAAGTGCCTTCTGAGCGTGGTCGCAGTATAGGGCACGGTATTTGGATATCAAAGATTATTTCGAAAACCGTTTGGTTCCTCAAGAATTTTCACGACTTAATTGACAAAGTAGGTATTGGTCTGAGTGTTTCTACGAGTATGTATTATAAGAATGTATTAAAAAAAAGTATTATATTTATATATTTGTAACTTCGCTGTTCATTCTGATATCAGTAACACAGGTGCTTGAGCTACCTATCTCGGAGACAGATCAATGTATGTGATATTTGTTTATTTATTTATGTATAATGTTTTACAAAATCCGGAAACGCACAACCAAAACGCCAGGAATATGTCCGGTTCGGTCCTGACTCTTGGCACCCCCACCCCTGACGCATGAATAACCAAAACCCATTAACACTCTAGGTACTTTCAATCACACTCGTCCAATGCAACACTAGCACGGAGATTAGTCTTCGCATTTGTATGGACTTTTAGAGAGAGGGGTGACTTGCAGTTGCAAGGACAGCCACATACATTATGAGCGTCAGTCAGAAAAAATCTACAGTAGGTACTTACTTTAAATAATACTGGCGTTTTAATGTCAAAAAACCCGACTACCAAAAAAACACGCTCTAAAAAGTACGAAACAAGAAAATTGTCTCTGCTGAAATTATTATGCCGTATTGCCGTGCTCGTATGCCACCTACTGTAGCAATACAGATTCATTATAACAATAAAATAAAATCAATGTGGCATACGACCACGGCGATACGGCATAATAATTTCAGCAGAGACAATTTTCTTGTTTCCTACTTTTTAGAGCGTGTTTTTTTGGTTGTCGGGTTATAGTTTTTAAACTTTATTTTTATTCAACTTATTTTTTCATACCAATTCTCGTGCTCCAGTCATTTATTTTTATACGACATATAATCACTAGAACATAGTTTTTTTGTACGGATTTCAGGTGTGATATTTTGAAAACATGGCCGATATCGCCATGTTTTCAAAATATCACGAACCCATAAATTGGGCTCCAGCTATTGTGTGTCGAATGAGTTGTCACGGACAACTTGCTTCGACCTAATAGAGTCTTAAAACCCGCTATTGTGTTTATATTGGTATCGGCAGAATCCGTAGCTCGATAAAACGTATAACACCGGCGTTTTATTGAGTGACTGTGACATTGACTGTCTTCGACTGTTGACTACCTACGTATTCTCAATAAGTTACTTGACATTGGTAAGATATCTTCATGTAGAGCCATATATATAAATAATCGTGGGAGAGCCAAGCTTCGTCATAAATGGTCCGACTCGACCGGAGTGATACCACGGCATCACAGAAAACTGGCGTGAAGCAGCACAATTCTGTGTTTCGCGGCATGAGTGAGCGTACCGGAGGCCCAAGCCGGGGGAAAGGGGAGTTTAAAGGTTGGTAGCACACTTATGACTCGCTTACCATCAGGTGACCCGTCTGCCACATGTCACATAAAAAAAATACTAGCTCCTGAAAAAATATTTTCAAAAAATCTAGACGCATATTTTAGTAAATTCATAGCTGAGAAGTACTTATTTTTTTAAACAAAAAAAAGTTTATAACAATCCGGGTCTACCGCGCCCCATTTCGCGCGCGTTTACAAAATGGCGTCATGTCAGTTGGCGCCAAATTAAACCGGGTTCTGTATCATATCGCTCTTTGATCTCGCTCCCCGAGGAGTGTTTGTTCAGAGCCGCGTCTGTCTGTTTGTCCTGGCGTTGTGAAAGGAGCCCCCTGAATGGTCGAGAACGCGACTCTTTCAATAGGAGATTTATATCGGAGGATGAGACCGTCAACTGTAGCGTCGCAATTTGTGGATAGTAGATACGGTGATAAACGACTCGCAACTAGTCTTAGGACGGGGTTTGGGTGTTAGCGGATAAGAAATTTCTCTACTTAGGTTTGTTTAGGTTACCCCATATTAAGGTGACGGGTAGGGCACACTAGCAACGTCAATCGAATATAATTTTTAGCTACTAAATCGGATACATTTTAAGCAATTTCGGGTTTAAAACCTGGTTGTAACCCCGAAATAAGTATAAGTATACTATTTATTAAATAACCATGCACAAATGTTGGGTCCGTTTTTGTACGCGAAAAATTGATTCACGCCAAAAGTGGCCGCTTTTGGTGTGAAGAATTTTTTGCGGAACCAACATTTTTGCATGGTTATTTAATAAATAGTTTAAGTATTGGCCGAGTGATTGTAACCCCGAAATTGTTTAAAATAGACCCGGTTATCTAGCTAAAAAAATCGATTGGCGTCGCTAGTGTGTCCTACCCGTCACCTTAATAAAAGGCTTAATGGTTGTCCAGCTACCTATAAGGTATGTGACTATACGATGTCAAAGAATACATAAAAAAAAGTCGCTTTGGAGGTCGGGGTAAGCTTAGACTAGTTTTGTAATAAGGGAGAAACCCCTTATTACAAAATGCGATCTAAAAATAGTTCCGGAACAAAACACGTTCCAACCCTTTTTAATAGTGCGTGTTGGAACGGGATGGCATGTGCGGCAATAACTTTACATCTCGTTTTGTAAGAAAGTGGTTTGGGATTTACGATATCTGATAATTATTTTTTTTATTTATGTAACATCAACAATCAAAATGTACCTACGATGAAAAATGACTGCCATTTCCTTCATCTATTTCGTAGGCATTTAACAGGAGTACCCGACCAACTGAATCATGGTTAAACGTTTCAGAAAATATCCGAAACTCACGATCATTTCCCTCACCGCCGAGCTAATGGTAGATTCTTTTTAATCGGCCTATAAACTGTCCCACTGCAGGGCAAATGCCTCCATCATAGAAATCAAGTTATCGCTACTACGATGGTATTAGGCTTAATCACGACGTTTGCCAAATGCGGATTAGTGATCACAAACCCGAGCTATGTCCGAAAAATTCGAAACGTACTTTTCGCTCGACCCGGGAATCGAACCCAGGACCTGAGATCACGGCCCGGTACTTAAACCACTAGACCAACAGGGCGTTGAATGGTCAGAAATATCCTCAAATATTTTAAGAATCTACAGTTGTATACTCGTATTCACACCTGAGCTCCTATAATAAAGACGCGTTCTTATCCACAGAGGTACATCGGTCATCGTTATAGTTTTTATGATTAAAACAAATAAAAAAATGTATTACCGACTGTAATTTGAGTTTTTCTGTTGAGAAATTTTCAGTGTTAGCCGAAGCCGATGTAAATTGGCGGTCTTGTACGGGGGTAGTGTCTTGGAAAGCACGTTAAACCATTGGTTCTGCGCCCGAGCCCTCCCGGTCGTGTCACGCTAGTGTCCCATCGAATTATGAGGGAAGGGAATAGAAAGTGCACTTGTGTTTGCGCGTACACTTGAGCACCATAATATCTCCTACGTACGTGGCCGATCGTTGAGATTGGCCGCCGTAACCGTAATTTAGAGGTTTATTATTATCTCGCTATCACTACAGCCGCAGCTTTACATTCCTACCAGTTTGAATGGAAGTGTTATGTTGGTTTTCATGAATGTCTACAGTGGCCCATTTGGAAACTTTTACCGTAGTTATAAATCTAGCCACCCTGATCTTATGTCTCCCCTAGCCTCGTGCTTTCTTAGACAACACTAAACTATAATATACTTACCTATTCAGCATTTCGCAATAACTGCAGTTAGAGAAGTATAATAATTTATAGATATCTTCGCTCGGTGAAAATAGTATCCATCTATAGATTTTTATGTGATTGGTAGTGAGTGAGCTGACGGATCACCTGATGGTGAGCGATTCGCGCCGTCAATGGAGACCAGTACCGCAATACCAGTGATATCAAGTGCGCCAACCTTTAAACCTCCTTTCCCCCGAATTGAGTCTGAACCCTCACTCACTCGCCGAAACAACACAAGCTCTGCTTCACGTTTTCCCTGAGGCCGTGGCATCACTCTTAAAGTAGATATGAAAACGTCGTCCCTGTTATGGTGTCCGAGGCTAACAGCTTGGGAGACCGTGGGAGAGCCACGCCTCACCATGAGTGGGCCGGCTCGACCGGAGTGATACCACGGCCTCACAGAAAACCAGCGTAAAGCAGCACTGTGGGTCGGCAGAGCACTTGTGACTCCGCTGGTGTCGCGGTTGTCGATAGGCGGCGGCAATCGCTTACTAGGTGATCCGTTTGGTCGTCTACCACCTATCACATAAAAAAAAGCATTCCATTCCACGTCTTCCGAAGTAATATTAAACTTTCTTCAGAAAGACGAGGTCATTCAAGTCTGCATCCTCTTATCCAAGCATGTAATTCCCGGTTGCATCCAAAGCTGTCGCTCTGGAACCCGGGGTACGCTTGGACCATGATTCTGGATTTGGGAATTCTGGTAATTACAATGAAGCGACTGCCGTGCGGGAATCCATTGGATGCGGGCGGCACAGGACCGATCTGTGTGGAGAACATTGGGGAGGCCTATGTCCAGCATTGGACGTCTATTGGCTGAAATGATGATAGCTTTTTAGATTTTCGCGTTGCATTATAACTATAATGTATCAATACGGGGATTAACACGATATTTATTATGTGAAACAACATTGTGTACTCACATATTTGATGATGATGACTGCCGCAGTCCGCTCGTGACCACGGCTGCTGTAACGTAGCCGAAACGTCGAGCCAAATATGTGAGTACACAATATTGTTTCAAATAATAAATATCGATGTTAATCCGTATTGATACATTATAGTTGAAATGATGATGATGATGACTGCCGTCTGACCTTCACAACCAACCTTTACAACACGGGAAACCAGACCAACTGAATCATGGTTATACGTTTCAGAAACTATTCGAAACGTGCAGGTTACCTCACGATGTTCCCTCACCGAGTTAATAGAAATACGTAAATTTGAAATATCCAGGGGTGCATGCTCGGACGATGCCCATGCCTCCGTACGAAATGCGCTTTCTTATTCACTACAATCGCCCTGTGAGTCAAGTTTGTAATATCTTGACTAAAACGAGGCCATACTTAGATTTTAGAATGCGAGAACATAGTTATTAGAATTTACACATCATTCTAATCGGTTAAAGCAACAACGTGTTATAGAAAATTCAATTTAAATACCTCCACGTAAAGGTGACGGGTAGAGCACACTAGCGACGCCAATCAATTTCTATATACTTTGTTAATTAAAATTCTCGTAGATTTGCCATTTATGTAATTAGTCTCTTAGCTAACCGTAAGGGAAGAAGCGAGCCATACCCAATACAAGTGTCTATGACAACTTACTGGGTAGACTCGGCCACTCAATGTAACACAGACTATTGCAATAAATGAATTTTTATTTATTTATTTATTATTTAATCAATTTAAATTATTAGCTACTAAACCGGATCTATTTTAAACAATTTCGGGGTTACAACCCCTCGGCGAACACTTATACTATTTATTAAATAACCATGAAAAAATGTTGGGTCCAACACGTACGCGAAAAATTGATACACGCCAAAAGCGGCCACTTTTAGCGTGAATCAATTTTTCGCGTACAAAACCGGATCCAAAATTTGTGCATGGTTATTTAAGGTGACGGGTAGGACACACTAGCGACGCTAATCGATTTTAAGTTTTAGCTACTAAACCGATCTAATAGTTTTTACATTTTCGCGTTGCATTATAACTATAATGTATCAATACGGTGTATTAACACGATACGAACAATGTTGTTTCACATAATAAATATCGTGTTAATCCCCGTATTGATGCATTATAGTTAAACCGGATCTATTTTAAACAATTTCGGGGTTACATCTCGGCAAACACTTATACTATTCATTAAATAACCATCCAAAAATGTTGCCCATCACCTTAATAAGTAGTATAGGTAAGTGTTTGACGAGAGGTTTTAACCACGAAATTGTTTAAAATAGATCCGGTCTAGTAGTAAAAAAAAATCGATTGGCGTCGCTAGTGTGCCCTACCCGTCACCTTAATGCTGAAGTTACTACGATACATCAAGACCATTGACCGCGTTAGACATAAAAACTCAATTTGTAAAGTAATAGGATATACCACCATACATGAATTATGGCGGTTAGATTCATTTGACCACCCACCAGTGGTCTTATTGCCAACGGCGATAGGGATGGGAAAAGAACTGCGGTTGGGTGGAATCCCGGTTTTACGGGATTTTTTTTTTGTACTGTGGATAGGTAAGCGTTTGACCATATTTCACCTGATGGTAAGTGATAATATGGTCTAAGATGTAGCACGATTACCTAGAAGATACCTATTCACTACTACTACTACTACTTTAAACCATCTTACTTAAAGGGATTATGCTTAACAAGAAAATTATTATGTCATATTGCCGTGGTCGACAATTTTCTTGTTTCGAACTTTTTAGTGCGAGTTTTTTTGGTAGTCGGGTTTTAGTTTTTAAACTTTATTTTTATTTATCATATATTTAGTTACGTAAATAAAATAACATATTTGAGATGTACTAAAAACCTTCTATGCTTTGCTTCGCCGTAGTCGTGTAAAAAGAATACTTACCTCTAGAGATTTTTCTGCTCATGCTTTGTTTTTATTATTAAACTTTTCGATTTTAAAATTAGTTGACCAATGTCATGAATACCGACGAGCAAGAATACTTATATGAGTAGTGACACAAAGTATTATTTTCTTTCTATTTTTCTTTTTTTTCGGAATTTATTGTACGAATATTTCTACACCAGCAATGGCAGAGTATGCTGTACTGAGATTAATATTAAGAACAATGTAACCATATGCTAAGAAATAAAGGATTTGAATTTGAATTTGAATTTCTAAAATCCCAAATCCCGGGATGCTGGGATCACGGCCGAGCCTAGTGTCAGGATTGATGAGGTTCCGTCATCGAATCGACGTCAATCTTCATAATGATAGACTAATATTATTCGATATGAATCGAGTTTGTTTGCTTAGGCCTGGGCGGATGCCACTGGTGGGATATAAAAAGATATCAAATTGGATAATCATGTTATGTTTTCACTTGTGATTGGTTTCGGAATCTGCGGAAGAAGAAAAAAAATTGTATCTTGTAATTTAATACAATATTCAATTATTCAACAGGGATTAGGCGCCGACTTGGGTAAAACCTTTTCTCGAGTGTACTGTTATAAAATGTTATTTGAAGTGTATAAAGTGTTAAAAATATTATTTTACACTTTTTAGTTCGTGGTTTTAGAAGGTAGATTTTTTCGCAGAATTTTTTTTTAAGCTATTTAGTGTCGCATTTTTGGCAGTCTATGGGATTGGTAAATATGTAAACAGATGCTGCCATACCGACAACTAGTTTGTAATACATGTCACTGGATGGCGCCACTGCGCCAGCCAATTATAGCGCATGCTGTTTCTGATTTTCTCTCTTCTCCTGTGGCCATTTTGCGTGCCTGTTGTTCTTTTTATACAATAAATATTTTATACTTCTTTTTTACGAGTTTACGATTCTACAACGGACCCTCTGGACCCTTTTCAGGGATCCTGCAAAAATTTGAGGGTTCCCCTCAATTTTTGAACTGGCATCCTGCCAGTAATCAGATCCTGATATTCTTATCATGTACTATCCCGGAACTATCTACTTTCCAACTAAAAAGTAACCATCTAAATCGGTTCATAAATGGCAACGTAATCGGCGAACATACATAAAAAAAAATACATGTAGAATTGAGAACCTCCTCATTTTTTTGAAGTCAGTTATAAAGAGAAAAGATGGAAATTTATCTTGTTTTTTAATATCAATTTATTACAACACTTATGGTTGTTGAGTTTGTCCGTATTAATATATTCCAGAGTTATATCAGTTATAGGATGTTTTTTGATACTTTATGATATAATAAATATTATTTTATTAATTTTCAAATAGTAGGTAAGTAGTTATTACTTAAATAGTATAAGTCTGTAGTATTATGAGTCTATAGTTGGTGCTGTAAATACTAAATAAATATCAGTACCAATTATCTGTGTGAATTAAAATTAAATTAAATTTTATAAAAGTTCTGTAGGTTGAATTTTTACATAGGTTTTACAAATGGTTGAGATTTAAATATTATTCTTATAAATGTAAAGATTTAATCACTGTTAACATAACATTTATGACTTATGTATTATTAGTGGGCGGTTAGTTTCAAACCACCTTATATAAATCGCGTTCTAAACTTATTACCGTACTAAAAGCTCATGTCATCCTGTTCCAACACGCACGGGTTTTTTTCCGGGACTATCCTTAGTTTGCGATTTGTAATTAGGGGGAATATGTATTTGAAGAAACGAAATCTGTCGACGAATACTTGTCTCTTAGAGCAAAAAGTTTTAACGTTCCATTTCTCTTCCCTAAAAAGACCGCAGCTTTTGTTTATTGTCAGTAATTTTTTTTACAACATCAACTTCACTTCATCCATCCAATGCAATCCAGCAATACATTACAGTCTTAACGAGACTTTTTGCCAAACCTGACAAGTGGCTCACTGACACATCCTGAGTCCTGACTGGCGACCCATCCAATCCATCCCTGCCCGGACTAAAAACTGACAACCGCATCCCATCATAAAGCAGCAAATAAAGCCTATTTAGTATGCATTGAGCGGTCTCCACCAAAAGAGCTCATTCGCATCGCAAAAAACGCCCGGATATATCAGTCTAATTTGCTTATATATGGTACCAATAAAATATGACATATCAAATGGGTCTTTGAGCCGAACTAAAAACAACCTTTTGAGCCAACGACGTATTTCCTGCCCCTGAATCAGCGAACAAAAAGAGGGAAATCTGTGTTTTAAGATCCTTCCAATTAAACTTAAGAGAAAGGCTTAAGTACTGGGGGTCTGAGTGGTTATAAATCAGTTTAGTGGTTTTAATTATCGTAATCAGGATGTCCTTTTCTTCATTCGTTTATAGTTCCTTTGTTATCTAATTTGTTTGTGGTATTATAGAGGCTCGTCTGAGGTTGATGTGGGCGAATTTGAGTGAGTGAATTAAATATTATTATGATTTGGGACGCATTATACGTAGGAATGGTGTTTGGAAATTTCGATGGCTGTTTGTTCCGTCGAGTCCGATGCTTCTGAGTTTATTGACTATTTATTATATATAACATATGAGTTTAAGGTATTCAATAAAAATCTCTCAGTAGTGTACCTACTCAATGGCGGCATTTTGATATTTTTTAAAACAATGTGTGCCATATTATTTTCATTATCTATTTCAATTTAATCTACTTATGTCAATTGTAATGAAGTAAAATGAATGTAATGTGATTAATTTCATTTGTTATTGTGTTTGGTATAGCAATTATTTACTTAAAAATTTCATTTGTTGTTGTAACTATAACCTCGTGGGGTGCGAGTATAGACGCAAACAGTGTGCGAGCGAGAAGTGAATAGATGCGCCACCATTTCTGATCCCATTCTTTTTCCGCACAGGTTGTAAGCGTTTAGTTGAAGTGATCTGTGTGTTTTTAGTGTGTGTGTGTGTTTAGTGAGTGGCTGGCAGCTACTTCATCCAGCGGCTATCCAACTAACCAGCAGCGGGATGATAATGCTGCCAGCGTTTTGAGGACAGAATCCGGCCTTGTCTTTAATTTTGTTATTTACTTTTAATTTAGGTTTAGGATTCAGTTATGGTTTTTCTATTCTAAATTTCTTTTATTTAAATTAAAAAGCACTGAAGATTTTTTTTTAAATATGGCTCTACCCGAAGATAATTTGCCAATGTCAAGTAACTTATTGAAATACCGAAATAAGTAGGTAGTCAACAGTCAGTCAAAGTCACATTTACTTAATAGGTACGCCGGTGTTTTACGTTTTATCGACCTACGGATTCAGCGGATATCACTCTAAAACCAATCGCGGGTTTTAAGACTCTATAAGGTTCAAGTAAGTTGTCACGAGACAACTCACTCGACACACAATAGCAGTGTTAAAAACGATACAATCCAACAATTCTTATTACTACTTTGCGGCACGTCACTGCACAAATAAACACTAAATTTGTACAATAAAAACCAATTGTAGTGTACCCAAATGTGGGACAGAATAAATAACACACCCAGGTTTCGGGAATAAAAGGTCTTATAATAAAATCGTCTTTACTACGTCTTTCGCCTTTCACAGTCGTCGGCCATACGTCGTCTATCTCACTCTCGCACGTTATTCTATAATTCAAATATCGATCTCTTACACGTTCCTTATCATGCATCTACCGATCACCAATCCTACACTCGGCCATCCTACACTCAGTATGCCCTCATACTGCACTCATACGTCTTCTATACACCTTAACTAACTAATAACTTCTTTACAACCGAGGTACACTATTTTAAAACCTTTGAATTGCATCAGCCCACGCGGTTTGTTTTAGCCCTACCCGCCGAATACCTGAAGATTTTAAATAATGACATAAACTCAACGTTTAATAATGAGAATTTTTCAATTTGTACCTCGTCCATCTCTATTAACATCGACAACGTAATGACAGAGACTTAAAAAGAAATCAACTATCACTTACCTACATACATACTAAGTAAATAAATTAGTTCCAGACGAGGGCACCCGTGCTTCCAAGCGAGCGATTTAACGCCAAAAAAACCGGCAAATTGCCCCTTAATTGTGTTATAATACGCCTTTCAATAGATTATGTTAGCACAAATTCGTACTTAATTACAGGCCTGGTCTAACTCTATTGACTGTAATAACATGTGTAATTACAGCTTGACTTTGTTTATGATAATAATTTTACATATTTTCCGTGAAGAGGGGAGTTTTTGTGGTGTTCCGTTTTTGGTACCACTAGGTGAGGAATTTCTTCACTGGGTATGTAAATGGTTTCATAAAATTATTTGCATACTAGTGGCTCTGGCTAATATAGTTCCGCATTCCCTTTTTTCTGTTTTTCTTGTTATTTTATTATAATAGTTATCCACATAAAAAAGGAATAATATAAAGAGTGATGAGTATAAATGTAAGTGCGTGAACGAACAGACGACGGCTGAAAAAGATATGGATGGATTGCGTGAAGAATGACATGATGGAAAAAGGGGTGAATAATTCGATTACGAATGACAGGGACGTGTGGTAAAGGAAGACCCGGAAAGAGGCCGGAGGATCTAATAAGATTACAAAAAATATTATCGATAACATGATTCAAAATCAATAAATACTCTTTTTTTAATTGGCCATTTCTTTAGTATATTTACTGACATGTTCTACTTTATGAGCATACTTGTATGCAAATTACAATGTCTAAAGTCATGACATTCTTTGTTCTGTATGTTGTCAGTCTAAAACTGATTATTGTATTACCTTTTACACTGTCATCATCATCATTCCCGCCAAATAGTTATATCATTTCAGCTAATTGACGCCCACTGCAGGCCTCCCTTTATGTCTAGCAGTGTCCCAATGTTCTGCAGATCGGCCCTGCGCCGCCCGCATCCATTGGATTCCCGTATCCATCATCACCTTTTACACAGTACAGATACTGATTTAAGGTAAGTTTGAAGTCATCAAAACTAATTTTCAAGCAGACGGCATACTGCAAATCTGCAACACCAGCTATAATAAGGGACATCATAAGTAGCATAAGTAAAATATTCTCTATCATTCATTTGCTGGAGCCCAATTCTCGGGCTCGTAACATTTTTTTTCATACGACATATATCACTAAAACATAGTTTTTTTGTATGATTTTTAGGTGAGATCCGCCATGTTATTAAAATATCACGAGCACGAGAATTGGGCTTCAGAAAATCCCATTGAAATCAGCTTTAGTCAAAACGACATGACTAACTAATAGCTTCCAATCATTAGTTAAATCTTAAAATTTCTGCAACTGAGGATAAAAGTATCAGCCTATAACTGTCCCACTGCAGGGCAAAGGCCTCCATTATAGAAATCAAGTCATCGCTACTATGATGGGATTAGGCTTAATCACCACGCTTGCCAAATGCGGACTGGTGATCACAAACCCGAGCTATGTTCGAAAAAAATCTAAACACACTTTTTACTCGACTCAGGTATCGAACCCAGGACACCGAGATCACGGCCCGGTACTTAAACCACTAGACCAACACAACTGAGGGTAAATCTCAAATAAAAGCCATCGACAAACCCATTTCGTGTCTAATTAAGATAACTTGTATCTTTTTTTTGCATCAACCGTTCCCACATCTAATGTGATCACCCCGCGTCTCAAATCCCTGTGATTGTGCAATCTGAACAATGTGCATTGAGCAGCATCCCCAACCATAATTTATACGTCTGCGAGTTCCCTCTAGCGTCACTTCCTATCCACCCGGAAGCACGCCGCCGCCATTTTGACTCGCACGCGGCGGAAGCGTGACGCACGCGCAACGCCACCGTCACTTCCGGCGACGACGTCACAAGGGAGTTTTAGAGAAAATATTTTGTTGAATTTTTAGTGTGGATAGTTCGATTAAATTTATTGTGAGGGTGACTTGTCAAATTATTGACAATGGGGAAGTTTGGGATGAAATTAAATGGTGATTCTTCAAGTTCAATTGATTGTTCATCATGTTTGCTTTTGCATGATTCTAAATAAGCTATTTAGTAATATAATATTTTCCAAATCCAAATTCGAAACACGAAGCTATAAACTGTGATGTTAAAGAAAGTGAAGAATCCCTAAAATGTTTCTATGAAACATTTGTATTGTCATTCCTACCACGCACAGTAAAACTGTGGAACCAGCTGTCATCCGTGGTGTTCCCGAACAGATACGACCTGGTGACCTTCAAGAAAAGGGTTTATTCCTTTCTTAAGAGCCGGCAACGCATATGTGATACCTCGTGTGTTGCAGATGTCCATGGGCGGCGGTGATCACTTTCCATTAGGTGTGCCGTTTGCTCGTTTGTCCGTTATAATGTAAAAAAAAATTGTTAGTCAATCTTTTTAGTCTCTAGTTGATTAAGGGATGATTTTTCAATAGTCTCAGAAAATATATAGCGATTATTACAGTTTATAAGATTACGTAAGAGTTACTACTCTATGCCATGCAATATACCTAGTAGGAAGTAGATAAAACTATTTACTTTGATTCGTCGAGTAATACTTTAACTTTTATGCATAGATATGCACCCTAAACATGACTGTGCATTTCCATAGAAAGCTATAGGTACTTGAAAAACTTCGCAAAGCCGTTAGTACTGGGGCGACGTTCTTTCTCTATCGCACCCGTATAGAATCTGTGTCTGGGCGGTTTTACACTCTGTACGTTCTTTTCGAAAATGGCACATTCCACTGATTTCTAGTTGCATGTTTTATGTGACGATGGACAAATGGGCCAATGGCGTAAAAGAAACTATTTTCTGTTTTCAAAAAGACTCGTGACAGTGACTATTCTCTACCATAAACATCGGAATCAAGCAAACCGACAAAATTCAAACACTACCGATTGTCCACGCACACAAACACGCTAGGGTTGCCCCTGTTTGCCCACGAAACAGATCTGTTGGCTCAGTTGATTGCAGATCGAAACTTTAGAACTGACCACTCCGAATCGGATTACGGGTTCGTTACCGAACATTTTTGCTGTTTGTCTGACCGCTAACAATGCAAACACACTGTGTCAGTTTGTTGGGTAGGGTGACCGGCCACTATTTGATTTGGGGGTTGCTAGCATCGAAATACGAGATTTAGAGTTTTTGAATATTTTTTTTCCTCGTTTTTATGTGATAGGTGGCAGACGAGCAACGATCATATAATGGCAAGGTTTCCGCTGCCTATGAACACCGCTGACTATGAAAACCGACAACCGATGGGGTAAGCGAGTTCTAGAGTGGAGACCGTGTCTTGGCAAACGTAATGTAGGGCGCCCTCTGGCTAGGTGGGGGGACGATCTGCGCAGGATGGCTGGTAAGAGCTGGCTGGATGCGAGAAGCCATGGATAGATCACAGTGGCGAATAATTGGAGAGGCCTACGTCCAGCAGTGGACTGCGATAGGCACCCGTAACACTAATGGAATCACAAGTGGCTGTATACCCCTCTTCCCCCCGGATTTGCCCTTCGGTACCCTCACTCATTCGGCGAAACACTGCTGATCGTAGGCTTTTGACATCCTGAGTGTCCAGTCGCAAGCGGCCATACTGCATCCAAAGAAATCATGCAACTATGATCAGGTCGTCTGTTCATGTAGGGGGTGGGTATCCCACGCTTCGCTTAGTAATATTATGGTCTCCACTCCAGAACCATTTTGCTCCATATCGGCCCTCAGTTCTTCGTGCAATATGCCCCGCCCAACATATTAATCCTCTGGGCTATGTCGACCACTTTACTTAGTCAACATTAAGTACTCAAATTGAATAAAATTAGATGTTACCAATTTTTTTTTCAGTTACATCATATTCCTCTGTATTATAGGAGTAACTCATAAAATACGGAGTACCTGGCCACCCCAGTTGGGGCGTTTTGCAGCCAATGTTTGCACAGCCCTGGGGTTTTGTGACCTTGTTTGTCCTTTGCTAATTGACTTGAAAAGTTTCAATTGTTCGGATTTGCTGACCAATTTATTGTCGTGATTTTCAATGAACTGTTAATTTTCTTGGCTAGCCTTTTTGAATAATGATACCTAATATACATAGTTCGCCGTGTGGTCCCCGGCAGAGTAGAATAGGCCACCCTCACTCTTACCGAGGTGTCGTAAAAGGCGACTAAGGTAAAGCTGCTGGCATGATCATCAGCACCCAGAGAAGGAAAACTCTGCATTTATATCAAAACCCTCGCCAACCCGTCTGCCAAGCGTGGTGAGTATGGCAATTACCCCTCATGTGATTGAGGGAGGCCCGTGCCCCAGCAGTGGGGACTTAAATGGGCTGACGATGATGATGATGATACATAGTTATTTTTTATCGTTTACATCACGAAACTTCAGAATAGGCATCGCGAATAAAGTCCATTTAGCATAGGATATTCTATTCTGTAGATATTTATAATAAGGCGAACCCTACAGTTGACAATCACATGTTAATATGAAAGGTTTAAGGTTAGGTACGATAATACTTGATTGACAACCAATTTGCATAATCCCTACATGCTAACATTATTCTATTGTCACAGTAAAAATAGAGTTACTTCAAATGTACACTAGTTTAGCAATAGATGTATGTATGTGTGCATGGAACAGCAGATTTTTTTCGCTTATATTGTTGATCTAACATGCTCCCTCCTCATCTTAACTTATAATTCCCGGTTGCAAAGTTGTCTCTATGGAGCCCGGGGTACGCTTCTGTTGATCTAACATGCTACCAGTGGTTTTCCCTCATCGACCTTAAGTGGGGACGAGTCATGGGTTCAAAAGGGCGAACCCTGGCACCATGACCCTCTTCAGGCGGGCAACGCAGCGAAACACAGCCCAGTGCTGCTTCACCCCGGTTTTCTTTGAGGTTTCTATCATTTCCTATCTATACTAATATATACGTAAAATATAATGACATGGACTTTATTTACGACGGTATCTATTATAACGGTTTCGGGGAGTAAACAATAAAAAATAACGGCGTAGGTTTGCACCTAAATTATTTATCTTTCTCAAGTCCTATATTATATAATATATATCATAATTTCTGACTACTAGAGCACACAATAAGGAATCGATTCATCAAAATCGGCTGGGTAGTTTAGGCCGAATCTTGGAACATACAAACTTACATACATAGACTGCTAAAATCATAACCGTTCCTTTTTGGCTTTGCCGTAGTCAGGTGAGAAGGTAGTTTTTTTTTTTTAATTTATCATCAAATAACATTACAAATTATACATGTACAATAATAAGACAGCACATTAAACCACAGAGGTTTGTCTTGTGCTATCGTTAGTTAGGTATCTTGAATATTGGACAAAATGTTGGCAAAAGTATGAATGTACACAAAACTTTTATCTCAATTAAAAATCTTCATTACTTTTTTAATCCACATTGATAACATCCAATCCTCCATGCCGACCATTACTTAGTACGCTCTCAAGTTACGTACAAACTAAGCGGGATCGATGAATGCGGGGTCCGCATTAAAAATCAGCTCGGCGACTCCTTAATCAGTCTCATTACCACTCTTCGATTCACAGATTCCTCGGGCCGCGCCCGCCGGCATCAATCGGCCCAATTACGGCCACAGCGGCCGTCACCAATTATGCATTCCTGGACTATTTTATTTGCTGCGTTTTGCACTTGAGAAGATACGGGAGGAGATCGTCGACAGTCGCGCTGGAACCCAACGGCTGAGTCGCGCGAGACATAGGCATAGATAGACCTAGCCATCGAAGCAGGGGCGCAATCAATAACCTGGCGTCCTCTTCCTAACAAAATGGAATACTTACAACATGTTCAAGATAAAGATAAAGATAAAAAATTCTTTATTCAATTTAGGTCCACACAGAACACTTATGAATGTCAAAATAGGTACATAATATCTACCGCTGGTTCGGAATGTCGATTTCTACTGAGATGACACCAGCAAGAAACTCAGTAGTTACTCTTTTCAAATATTGATGATGTTACAGAGTTTCAATCGAGAATTTTTTTTTATGAAAATTAATAGACTACTATGAATAACAACTCAAAATATTAATCGATTAACTTGACCAAGAATCTATATCGACTACCTATAGGCAGTCGCTTCATGGTAATTATCAGACATCCCGAATTTTATATCATAGTACAAGTTAACCGCGGGTTTCGAAGCTAAGATGAGGAGAACGATCAGTACTCGCGCCCGCTCCTTGTGTTCACCGATCCCACTTAGTTTGTACGTAACTTCAGAGCGACTAAGTAATGGTTGGCATGGAGGATTGGATGTTTCAATGTGGTTAAAAAAGTAATGAAGATTTTTAATTGAGATAACAGTTTTGTCTACATTCATACTTTTGCCAACATTTTGTCCAATATTCAAGATAACTATCTACCTTCTCACCTGACTACGGCAAAGCGAAAAGGAATGGTTATGATTTTAGCAGTCTATGTATGTAAGTATGTTTGTATGTTCACACACAAGCGTTACAGTGGAGGCATGTGTAGCGAGGTTTCTCGGCGCAATCTAACTTCCGGCGCCCGAGCACCGCACCCCCTACACTATAGGTAAATACGCCCTGCATCGAGGAAAGCCGTTAAATGCATAATCATTTTAGTGTGACAATCGGGAGGTTATTATACATTCTTGGACTATTTCATTTGCTGCGTATTACACTTGAAGTCATACGGGAGGCTTTCGTCAACAGTCGCACAGGAAAACACTTGCTTGCTCTATTAGGTAATCCTAATGGTCGAGACGAGTAAACAATAAGTACCTATAGTTAGGACACGACGTAGTATCTCTTAATCCAACGGGACAATACGGTGACGTGATCAGAGAGAAAATCGGACGAGGGACCAGTAGCTTAACGTGCTTTCCAGGGCACGAGGGTGCGAGACCGCAAACTTCCAGACTCCGGGCTGACACTAAAAATTTCTTACCAAAAACTTAGACAAATATGGCTCGATCCAGCGATCGAACCAGGGAAATCTTGCACAGCTATCTCTTTAGAGTAGGTGCGACTTACTGATCCAGGCACCTATGTGGAAATAGCCAAATTTTAAGTAGCTATCCTCCCCACTATACATTCCCGTATGTTTCCCCCTTATCTTGTCTCCGTCGTTTGGCTGTTGACGCACCGGCCGTAAACTAGGATCGGCAAACGGGTTTACGGGGGTTAAGGAACTAGCCCCTAGATGGACGTATGTCGCTGCCTTCAATGATGAAACTCGTATGTCATAGAGGCCAATTATTAGACGTGTTGAAGTTATTTGTATTGACTGGAGTACGAGTGAATTTCTTCCAGCAACTTTCACCTAAAGTTTACGTAACTAAACCAATCAATACTTAAGTGGGCTCATGAATGAACAAATTTTCCACTTCATCATCAGCCTATCGCAGTCCACTGCTGGACGTAGGCCTCTCCAATTGTTCGCCACTGTGATCTATCCATGGCTTCTCGCATCCAGCTCTTGCCAGCCATCCTGCGCAGATCGTCCCCCACCTAGCCAGAGGGCGCCCTACATTACGTTTGCCAAGACGCGGTCTCCACTCTAGAACTCGTTTACCCCATCGGTTGTCGGTTCTGCGGCTAATATGGCCAGCCCACTGCCACTTAAGCTTTCACTTAGTACCCACTTAAATATCAGCAGAACCATACAATATATATAAAAAATGACAGTCAATAACGCTAGAAAAAAAAGAGCTATGGTTGTGTAGGAATAAAGTTGGTTCTTCTTTCGCAACTGTGAATTTCACAACCAGGCAGTTGTGAAAAAAGAAAAATCTATCGTTTTTGGCAACTGGTTGAGTAGCATGAATGTTAGTTCTTTTTCGGCAACTGGTTGTGAATTATTTTCATTTCTTGTTAAGCATGACTAAAGTGCTTTCAACACCAATGGCCTAGGCAGTAATTTTCGGATTTTAAAATTAATATCGGGATTTAAGGTAATCCACATTAAATAAATCTGTGTTAGTACAAGTACCAAAATAACTCTACCAAATTTCGACCATTACAATAAAACGACTGGTGTCTGACCTTCGCATTCCTTAGTCAGGGAACTAAATCAGGACCAATCAATCATGGACATGTTTTTACAGAATCTATCCGAAACGATACTTACGTTTTCCCTAACCGCCTAGCTAATGGTAGAAATATAAATCGGTTTGTAAAATCCAGAAGTGCATTCTTTCCACTGAGCTATCCTATCTCTCTTTAGAACATCGCAAATGTGACTCTGCGTAATTTCTAAACAGAATAGAATAGAATAGAATAGAATATTTTATTTGTGATAAATGTGGTAATTACAAGGGTGTTATATATAATAATTTGCTTCTCACACTTAGCTACACAGTAATAGCATACAAATATTAACACATTATATAAATTTACAAAAATCTTAGTGGTCTATACGTAAATACAATAATTAATTAATGTAATGATTCTACAATTATTCAATACACATTATATTTACATTATATTATTTATATTATATCATTGCTTGTTAAATATAAGAAATCATGCAATCGATGTCATTATGTCTCAAATAGTCGTCAACTTTGTAAAATGTTTCATGCAGCAACCATTTTCGTATGACATGTTTAAACTTTGGGAATGACAATCTTTTTACTGAATCGGGAAGTTTGTTATATATTTTTATGCACATGGCGTAACAGTTCTTTAAGTAGCACCTTGTTTTAGGAGTAGTTTCCAGTACCAACCTAAAAGGATTTCTAGAGTTAGTCCTATAGATGTTCCTCTCCTCACCATGACGTCACAATATACCTACCATTCAAACGCATCACTCGCAAAGATTCGCAAATGTCTTAGTTTACCACCAGCGCCCTTCCATTACACACCCCCCAGCTTTATAGTCTGCAGTAGAGATGTGAAAAAGGAATCGAGTAGGTAATATATAAAAACATTGACTACTTTCATTCGGCAAATGTAAATAGCTAGTCTCGAACTAGGGCATTCCCTGTAACCACAGTTAATATCATCATCAGCCATTTAACTAGTGCGGGGATACTGTGATAATAATCAAATGAGGCTTGCCTATATCCCACGCTGGCGATAGACACCGGTTGTACAGGGTGTGATAAAATGCAAGTTAAGCTGCTGGTATGATGATCAGCAGAGCGAAACTAGTGCATTTATACACAACCTCGCCAAAGTGAGGTGGTGATTTATGCACCACAGTGATTGACGACCGTAATATCACATTATAACTTGAACTTTCCTAGTTCCTGTTATACTGTGATAATAATAACGGGCTTTATTCGTAAAACGTTCAATAAATCGTGTTAGCTAAAACAGTGTTATAAAGTAATTTTGGACGTTTAACACAAAAAAACATACACCCTTTTATTACAAATCGCGAACTAAGGATAGTCCGGGAGTAAAATTCGTGACAGTCCCTTTTAACATTGAGATGACATGGGCTTTAGTACGGCAATAACTTTAGATCGCGATTTATAATAAGGTGGTGAATGTTCGAAAAAAGAATGAAAACTGCTTTAAAACACCGTTTTAGTTTACAAAATTCTAGGTTTGGAAACCTAGATTATTTTTTTTAAATTTTTTTACAACAAAAATATTATTTAAATCGATTCTTATACCCTTAGACAAATTGTCTAAGCTTATAACTAATGTCAAAATCTACCATTAGCTCAGCGGTAAGAGAAAACCTCTTGAGTAAAGCTGTGCGTTTCGAATAGTTTCTGAATAACCATGATTCAGTTGGCCTGGTTCGTCTGCCAGTCTCGCTTTATCGTATTTTTTATGTGATAGGTGGCAGACAAGCAGACTTATCACCTGATGGTAAGCCTCCCCAAATCCTGAATTTTGGTTCAAGCGTATCCCATGTTCTAAAGCGACAGCTTTGGACCAGCCCAGGAATCAAATACACTCTAAGGTGTGTGTGTGTGGGAAGTGTATCAGTATATTTATGAGTTAGACGTAGGTAGGTACTATGAAAATCGATAACACCGAAATGTTACGTACTGTGAAAATCGATAACACGGAATCGATTTTCATCCCCTAGCACATCTCTACCCAGACCTTTTACTTTTATGCCCTGTTTAGCCGATTCCTCTTTCCACTTAATTACATAGGGAGATGTAATGTGTTTGCAGGCGACGTGAGCAAATGACTCGGAAAGGCGTTGTTCAAGGATGGACGGTTTGAGATCAGTGACAGCTGGTCAAGTGTATTTGCCAGTTGCAATTAATGTTCGGTGATTGATGGGGGACCAATCCAAAGTCCTACCTTCGATTATTTTATATGTTAGGTGATAGAGAAGCAGACGGTACGTTTGATGGTAAGCGATTGCCGCCACTTGGAAACCCGCAAGGCAACGGCAAACAGAAACAGAAACATTATTTATTTGCATAATACACATTTGATACATAGATGGTATAAAAAGTATCAGAGTCACGGTATTCAGCCTGCCAGCAGGCGCGCAAATGGTGTTGGTACGACAAAATTCGGTAGTCCTAAAAGATTACATTGATAAATCTAAAATTAACAATTTATAATAAAAAAAAACTTTACATGAAAATCTAAAATTAACAAAATACTTATACTTATCTACATCGAAAATATATAAATCAATCTAAATGAAATCTTATTTATAGATGACAACGGCATGCAATATTGACAACAGTAACAGTAGGTAGTGTTGAAGAATTAATTAAATATTACTTAAATCAATTTAACTACAAAGGGAGGTGTTTTTGATACCTTTTGGGGAGAACTAGTATTTTAAATTTAACTAAAGAACCACAACTTATATCGACATCAGTATTCTTAGATTTTATGTTACACTATATTGACTAATATTATTTATTAAATTATATCTATGCAGTTATTTTACAGATCTAATAGGTATATTTTATAAGGTTTTATGAGACCAGGTGCGAGTTTAGAGATCAAGGAGTAAAGGAGTCACACATGCGCGTTCATTTTTTCAAACATTTGTGTGCATGAACTTGTCTGTTTGTATTGATCTGGGTGTTTCCTATGTATTATAAGTATGTATTTACAAAAGAAAAGAATATTATATGCATATATTTGTAATCCCACTGTTGATTCTGATATCCGTAACACAGGTGCTTGAGCTACCTTTCTCGGAGTCAGATCAATGTATGTGATGTTGTGAAATATTTATTTATTATTATTATTTATTATTAACTTTTTAACGCCCCTTCCCCCCGATTAGGCCTCCATACCCTCACCTACTCGGCAAAACATAGCCCAAGCGCTGCTTCTTTATTCATGTTATTTATAAAATTTATTCTTTTCCGTTTTCTGTGAGGCGGTGGCATCACTTCGGTCGAGGTGACCTACTGAAGCTTAGCTCTCCCACAGTTACCTAACAACAATATTATACAAAACTTCAAGGCAGTTCTGGTCTGGTTCAATTCACTAATGTGATACAAGAAGAAGGAATTACTTCGTCTTTTACTTTTTTAAATCTAAATTACTTGCCTATTTATTTTCTCAATATCATCCCCTTTTTTCACAGCTACACAAAGCGAAGTGACGCGCCAACTTTTCCATCTCCTTTCGCGTCATTATGGCCGCGAGCGGAAGTGGCGTCAGCGCCGCGTGCGCGTTACAAATCACTACTTTACAACTTCCGGTGCGCGCATTACGTCTCCGACGGTGGCGCGGAGAGGACGTGCGGGAGGAAAGCGATTAAGTGATAAAATAGGGAGGGGCCTGTACATACTTAAAAGTAGCAAATATTTTTTTGTTGAAGAATAAATTGCATTTTTTAATCCGAATATGTATAGTAAAATACTCGTAGCTATGGTAATAGAATATACATACAGATTATAACACAATACTAAGTTTCTGGTTAGGTACATAAATGGCTTTTACATTAATATTCGCGCTATCTTCAAAGTCACATGGCAAATCTTATTATTAATCTATTTTGCATTTTTTTATCTAGTTACAATTAGGTATGTCATACTTTCTGAATGCCAGGCGAACAATAAGCCCTAAAATATATTGAAGGCGCCCCTGGCTACGCAAGTGAATGATGAATGAATGAATGGTTACTGAATGATGAATGAATGAATTATGATGACTGTATGATGAATGCATGAATGATGGATGAATGGTGAAAGAATGATAACTAAATGATGAATGAATAAATGATGAATGAATGAATAATGAATGAATAAATGATGGATGAATAAATTATGATAAATGTATAAATGAGTAATGAACGAATATCGAATGAATGAATGAATCAAGAATGAATGAAGTAAGTAGAATCACAATTGCGCTTCCAAAGTTTAATCTGTGTTTAACGTGTTTGTTCCAGATATAATAGCATAAGTAAAACTGTTCCTGATTTAGATATATTCGACAATGTGTTTTCTAAATTCAAATCGTTGGTGACGGAGTATCTATCAGGCCACTAGCCTGATGGATGCTCTTAGCTCTGTCACTACTGTCACGCCTAGTACTAAGTTTTTCTTTACTAATCTAATTTAATTTAATTAAGACACATAAGAAATCGAAACAAATGTTTTTCTCATAAGCGCTATGTACGCCGTTATTTTGATGCATATCAGAACTGTGACCTTATTAATATGTGGCTTGTGATTGTAATAATATGTATCATGTGGCTGTACTAAATAAATCTAATATATAAAATTCTCGTGTCACAGTTTTCGTTGCCATACTCCTCCGAAACGGCTTGACCGATTTTGATGAAATTTTTTGTGCTTATCCGGTATCTATGAGAATCGGCCAACATCTATTTTTCATCCCCCTAAATGTTAGGGGTAGTCCACCCCTAAATTTTTATTTTTATTTTTTAGACAAAATTTTTAATTTCTCTTTTTTTATGATACAACATACAAAAATACATACAATCCTCAATTTTCACCCTTCTACGATCAACCCTTTTATTTATATGGCAAAACAACGTTTGCCGGGTCAGCTAGTAAATAAATAAATCTGTCCTTCCCTCCGGATTGGGCTTCCGTTACTACTCTGCTTACGAAGCGTGGCTCTACTACCGAAATTGTATTTTTCATTCAAACACAAGAAATATTGTAAGCCTGTTCCTAAAACTTTTGTAAAAGATAAGTAGCCGAATCAGAGTTAGAAAAAAGATCTTATTCATGCCAACACAAAGAAAAAAAATCTCGTATTTTCGCAAAGAATACACGCAAGGGACCCTAAAAACTAACAAAATGTCATCTAATAATTTCGGGTCACGCACGGGTGGCGACGAGTAATGGTCGTGTGATGATATTATGGAAAATAATAATTTGTCTCTCTCCCCCTGGGGCTTTATTAATTTAGCCGATTTTTTGCCTGGAAGTTAATGGTGCAAGTTTTCGCAATGGCCATTTTGGACTTGCTTGATATTGCTTAGGTTGATCCTACAAATGACTAGGAAATTGTTTGATATAGTTAAACCTTAGCATGCAAGGAAACCATAAAACAACTTTTAAGTGATGCAACTTGCTGGCCAGGGGTAGCATGTGTTTCCTAGGAGAAGCTACGTTTCGGCATGAATGGGCCGGCTCGACCGGAGTGATACAATAGCCTGACAGAAAACCGGCGTGAATCAGTCTGTGCTGTTTCGGCGATGGAGTGAGGGTGCCATAGGTGACGAAGAGGTCACCAATACCCTCGAACCTCTTCAACTACGTAGAGACATCGGGTCGCTTAGCGTCTTTTACTGTCTATGTCACAGTGAATGCATGAAAAGCTTTTCTCCCTCATCCCACCTGCCCTTTTCCGTCACAGAACTACATGTGCCGGACATCGTTGTCACCGCTTCACAATGGAAAACATTCTATTACGGACTAAAAAATTTTGCAATTCCTATTTCTGCCGCGTCATCAAAAAATGGTACTCGTTGCCGGCGCATGTATTACTCCTTCCTACAATATGGATTCCTGCAAACGAATCGTGAAGAATCGGGCCAGCATGGCAGTGTCAACGGAGGTGATGCCTGACATCGCTTCCGTTGTAATAATAACGTGGGCTCTTCTATTGCTTACCATCAGGCCGAGGAGAGCCAATATACTGTGTCGCTATAAAAAAAACCTATAATATTAACCCAATAATTAAATCTACAATTTTAATGACACCAGTCTTAAGTCTGTCTTATCAATAAACACACAAACAGTCGCAGGGCTGTTAAACATTTTCCCGCTGCTTTATTTTATTCCATTATCACTGGAACTTAATCAAATGAGCACTAACGATACGTCATAAAGTTTATTGTAACCACTAACCACAGATCATAAAAGTCCAATAATATCCCAACCAAACAAACATGAGAGCAATAAATTTTAAACGTATTAAACAAAATCTCTTCTCGCTGTCCCTTTCCAATTTAGCTTGGCCCCTGACGATAAAAGACGTGTCCTTCAATGTAATGGCAAGTTTGATTGTATTGTCTGATACTTTTATTATAGTACCTGCAAAGACTCGCGGCAGACGATAGTGTATTTGATACATTCATATTTACAGTCGGAGAGTCACACAGTAAAACCAGCGTGAAGCAGCACTGTGCTGTGTTTCGCTGCATGAGTGTAGGTGCCGGAGGCCCAATCCTGGGGAAGGGAGGTTCAAATGGTGGCAGCGCACTTGTGACTCCACTGGTGTCGCGGGTGTCCATAGGCGGCGGCA
This sequence comes from Marasmia exigua, assembly GCA_019059595.1. Lineage (NCBI taxonomy): Eukaryota > Metazoa > Arthropoda > Insecta > Lepidoptera > Crambidae > Marasmia > Marasmia exigua. The sequence goes on along the minus strand of CM032483.1, from coordinate 13,644,585 downwards.
AACGCTTACCATCAGGTGATCCGTCTGTCACCCATCGCATAAAAAAAATATATGGATGAAATACGACACCGACTGCCACGACTTTTTGGCTCGAGTATAACAGTTACATCCCTTTAAACCTGCTGACTATTTTGAACCACTTTACTGTAAGTATATCATTCAAGTAATTAATGAAATACTCAACCATCTGCCGCGAGTGTTTGCGGGTAGTATAATAGGTAGGCCAACCTGCAATTTCCCATAGTCTGATTAGAAAGTTAGTAGGTATCTCTTTCTCTAACTTAACAATAAAATAATTGAAATTGTAGTCCTCCGGTATAAATTTTTTGCTCTTTATCAACTTCGCCTTAAAATACCCTTCAATCCTTTAGGTACAAAAAAAAAACTACAAAATGTTATTTTGTAAAATTATTTATTTTTGCACAAGCAAGATTAGCACCATTAGATATCTAATAAATTGGTCAAAATCCCCTTTGTCCAATTTGAAATGGTACTCCAAAGTTCAAAATACACTGGTTTAAACTAACCCCAAAATCGTATCAGCACGTGACTACTCACCCTTTTCACTGTAGGTAACGCTGGTACAAATATTTGGATGATTCGAAACGCATTCCCATAACGATTTGATTTATACAATGATGGTTTGTTGCATTTTAGCATTCGAATTACTTAGGGTTGAAATGTTCACAGATAACCATTTTTATGTTTGAGGAAACGGGTTGGCGACTTCTGGAGGGTAAGAATATTGAAATTGGAAAATAGTAATGAATTTTAAAGTGGCTTTTAGATTGAAATCTATAAAAAAGTTTAATTATTACGTACTATAACATGCCAAAACATTGATATTGATAGTAATGACTAATGAATATAATCATATTATAGTTTGAATTTTCTTTAAAACACTTTTAACAACTTTTGTGTAACTAGACACTACAACTTGTGTCTCTGTTAAATTTACGTAATAATTCATTATTTTTTTAATATAAAACAAATACAAAGACACAAAATAGGTCGTTAATGTCATAAAATTTACGAAATGTAATCGCATATATTTTTAAGTGGGTAAATTTACGCCGTGTGGTCCCCGGCAGAGTAGAATAGGCCACCCTCACTCTTACCGAGGTGTCGTAAAAGGCGACTAAGGTAAAGCTGCTGGCATGATCATCAGCACCCAGAGAAGGAAAACTCTGCATTTATATCTAAACCCTCGCCAACCCATCTGCCAAGCGTCGTGAGTATGGCTGTTACCCCTCATGTGATTGAGGGAGGCCCGTGCCCCAGCAGTGGGGACTTAAATGGGCTGATGATGATGATGATGATGATTTAATAAATAGTATATGTGTTTGCCAAAAGCCCCGAAATTGTTTAAAATCCATCCGGATCCGGATTAGTAGCAAAAAATTAAAATCGATTGGCGTCGCTAGTGTGCCCTACCCGTCACTTTAATATATAGTATCAGTGTTTGTCGAGAGGTTGTAACCCCGATAAAATATATCCGGTGTAGTAGCTAAAAATTAAAATCGATTGGCGTCGCTAGTGTGCCCTACCCGTCACCTTAAACTACTTAGTCAGAAAATGAATCTAGTATGAATACTCGAACGAAGAGTGAAGCAATCTGCACGTTCGCTTAGTGAAACTAGTGGGCACATTTTAAACCATCCCTTAGAAGTTTCATACGCGTTTTAACTAAAATATCATGTATCCGACATCAAACGATCTTGCACGCATGCAGTTAGGAGCATCTTTATAAAAAATCCAATCACCTAAGTAGGGGAGGGACCCTAGTGGGGAAAGAGACATCACGCGAGCGCGCACATATTTCATTGATACGGACCTATGTTAAACTAATGTAAGTGAAAATAAGCGCCGATTGTCAGGGAGGGTAGGCAAAACAGTTTTAGCGAAAGGTTGTGAATTTTTTACGCAGTGGGTAAGAACGTTCGTAGGTACAAATCCGAGCATGCACCTCCAAAATTTCCTAAAAAAAAAATTTCTTCCCGACGTTTTCCCTAAACACACGATATATGTGGGACAGAATTAAATAATACACCCAGGCTTCGGGAATAAATCTTCTAAAATATAATCGTATTTGCTACGTCTTTACGGCTTGCACAGTCGTCGGCCATTCGTCGTCTATCTCATTCTCGCACGTCATTCTAATTCAAACATCGATCTCTTACACGTTAATTATCATGCATCTGCCGATCACCAATCCTACGTTCCTGGGATCCTGGTTATTTGTACCCTTATTATTTTGCTTTTTACTTTGCTTTGTTTTTTTTTCTATATCTATTTTTTTTGTTTGTTTGTTCTTTTGTAACTAATGTTGTACTCGTATATAGTGTTGTGATGTCAGAAATAATAAATGTTTCTTTCTTTCGTTCATCGCCGAACAAGTGGTACATACGCACATGATTTGAAAAATCCCCAGAGATGCTTTGATTCAAACCTATGGCTTCTTGTTTGTTAGGCGCACAATCATATCTGAGCTACTGTTAGATCAGTAGTTTTTTTTTGTTGAATATTGGTTTGCTCTTGGCTTCACACTGAACTCTAGAGTTGAGAAGAAACCTAAGCTTACCCAGAGCGAGCGAGCTTACCCAGAAAATGCTTAAGTTGTAGTAATTGGGGAAAAAAGATGGGGGAAGGGCGTTTCATTCCTTAGCAGTGCTCATCACAAAGGAGGTGGAATACCGCTTTGTACGAGTATGCAATCGAGGAATATTCACCAAGAAAGGATGATAACCTGCAGTTCTTTTTTTATATGATAGGTGGCAGACGAGCAGACGGTGATTCGTGATCCTGATGGTAAGCAACCGCCGCCGGCCATGAACACCCGCAACACCAGTGGAGTTACAAGTGCGCTGCCAACCTTTTCCCCTTCCCCCCATTGGGCCTCCGGTAACCGCACTCACACGGCGAAACATACCGCAGGCGCTGCTTCACGCCGGTCTTCTGTGAGGCAGTGGTAGCACTCCGGTCGAGCCGGCCCATTCATGTCTAAGGGTATCTCTCCCACATTTAAACAGTGGAGTCACAAGTGCAATGGCAACCTTTGAACCCCCTTTCCCCAAAATTGGGCCTCCGGTTCCCTCACTCACGCAGCGAAACACAGCATAGTGCTGTTTTACGCTGGTTTCCTGTAAGGTCGGTCGAGCCGGCCCATTCATGCCGAAGCGTGGCTCTCCCATGGTAGTCTGCTTTCTCCAAGGTAAAGAAAGGTATGGTATGATCGTGATTAGACATTTTTGTGGACGCTACACTCGGTAATGGTCCGGTCACGGTGCGTGGCCGCCGGACAATGCGACTCCCTGCCACCGTGGCTACTTTTAGTGTTGCTGAACTATCGATACTTAGGTACTATCGATAATTTTCATTAAAAAACGATCATCATATCGATAGCCCAAAACCTTAATATAAATTATTGTTATGTTTGTATCTTAAGTTAAAAATAATGTAGTATCGTTACAATCGTTGCTTCTATCGATACTTAGGTATTATCGATAATTTTTATTAAAAAACGATCATCATATCGATAGCCCAAAACCTTGATATAAATTATTGTTATGCTTGTATCGTTGCTTGTATCTCCTAAATTACTGCTGATACGTCAATTTTGACAAAATTTTAAAACCACTCATCCATAGAATTATTACAATAACTCTATGCACTCATCTTATTGTAAGCAATTCTAGATATTGTAAATTGGTAAATTATCGTTAGTCTATAGCAATCGATAGTTTTTTGTTTACGAGTAAAAATAATTCCTATAGTATCGCCTGCTTCTGAGCTACGATTATCGGATACTATCGATAGTCTATCTATCGATACTATTGATGTATGCAACTATAGATAGACTATCGATAGTCTGCTGCTGTTAGTGCTAGTGTTGCTGATCAGCAACACTAGCTACTACTCGCTAGATGCTGACGTTGCACACAAACGCGTAATTTTTCTTTGAAATTCTTATATCGATATAATGATCCTACTCCATATTATTTATGAATTTTCACATCGAAAAAATGTATTAGTAAGTCGAGGTGCGCCGTGTGGTCCCGGCAGAGTAGAATAGGCCACCCTCACTCTTACCGAGGTGTCGTAAAAGGCGACTAAGGTAAAGTTACTGGCATGATCATCAGCACCCAGAGAAGGAAAACTCTGCATTTATATCAAAACCCTCGCCAACCCGTCTCTGCCAAGCGTGGTGAGTATGGCAATTACCCCTCATGTGATTGAGGAAGGCCCGTGCCCCAGCAGTGGGGACTTAAATGGGCTGATGATGATGATGATGAAGTCGAGGTGAAAGAAAGTTGAGGTGAGTTAGCAAGAAGCAGTACAGAATCGACCAATGTGGCTCTCTTGTTTCGGAGGCCAAGACTCGGCTTGGCTCGCTGAGTTAGCGGATTAAGTAAGTAAGTAAGGCACGGTCGTCTCTAGCATTCTGACGAACGTCACATCTCAGAAAGCTAAAAAATATTTTGGTGTGGACAATGTTGCCAGTGATGACTTATGGAACCGATACGTGGCCGCTTACAATGTGCCGATTAAGGAGGCTCAAAGTCACCCAGAGAGCAATGGAAAGGGCTATACTTGGAGTCTCTTCGCGTGACCGTATCAGAAATGATGAGATCCGCAGGAGAACTAAGGTCACAGACATAGCCCAAAGGATTGCATGTCTCAAGTGGCAATGGGTAGGGCACATAGCGAGGAGAACAGACGGCCGTTGGGCAGGAAAGGTCCTCGAGTGGAGGCCACGTACAGGAAGTCGCAGCCGTGGCAGGTCCCCCGCAAGGTGGACCGACGATCTGGTGAAGGTTGCAGGAATCCATAGGATGCGGGTGGCACAGGACCGATCTGTGTGTAGAACATTGGGGGAGGCCTATGTTTAGCAGTGGACGTCTATTGGCTGAAATGATGTTGATGATGGACAATGTGTGGCTATTGATTTTCACGTGTTAGTAACATGGAACTAGAAGTTAACGGAATGTGCCATTTTCGGAGAAACGTCACAGAGTGTGAAAGAGATCCAACGTAGATTCTATAGGGTGTGGTAGAGAAAGAATGTCGCCCAGCACGTCACTCCAGTACTAACGGCTTCGCGTAGATTTTCTAGTAAAGCTTTTTCTGAAAAGGCACAGTCTGTTTATGTTGGAAGTGTAAACGAAACATGCTGCTCTATGCTTTAGTCTATGGACGGTGCTTGTTAGGCTGTCGATGTGACGTGGGTTTATGGCCATCGAAGAACTGAAATACAAATCTAAAACCTACTTATTAATAATTAAATCTGCTGCTGCCACCACCCTGCCAACTGTTTAGGGTGCATGTCTATGGTTAGTATATGTTGAGACTATTTAGTAATTAGAGTCCATTGCTAGCATTTTGATCCGTGGCACTTCTGTTCACTCCACGGCCAGAAAATGTAGTAAAAGTTTTTTTGAGCTCTCTCTCGTAAATAAATAAAACTAAGTTTATGTGATTATAAATATTTTATTCTATGACCCGACGCCCACCTCTGACAAAATTCTTGACAGTAAATATAGATGCGAGGGGCATGCCAAAAGTTTTTAGATACTCTTTACTTCATAATTTGATACTGGCAAGTAAATACACCATCGTAAACACTGGTTATTTAGTGATGAATTTGAATATGGAACATTCGAATTCATTTGTTTTTTTTATGTTAAAAACGGCGGGGTGTTATAAGTTTGACGTTTCTGTGTGTGTGTGTGTGTGTGTGTGTGTGTGTGTGTGTGTGTATCGGTGTGTCTGTCTATGGCATCGTAGCTCCCGAACAAATGAACCGATTTTGATTTTGTTTTTTTTTGTTTGAAAGATGAATAAGGCGGAAGTGTTCTTAGCTATGTTGGATAAAAATCGATCCAAGATGGCCGCCGTCACAAAGCTATGGATTGTATGTTTTACACAACTCCGATAATATGGGTATCATATAAAAGGGCTTGAGTGGCAGAATATATTTACTGTGACAGATTTCAAATCCAAGATGGCCGCCCATAAGAGGCTCATTTTTGTAAGTCTTCGGCGGGAATTTGCTTGCAAGAATGGAATTCAGTCGACGTGATTTTCGCGCTATCAAATCAAAATCAAATAGCAGTCACTCAAGAAAGCGTTGAAGCGGTTGGAAAGTTGATACAAAACCGCCGAATTACGTACGTAGAGCTTGAGCGAGAACTGGGTATTGGATCAGCAGCGCTGCAAACCATTATATACGATCGCCTTTCTATTCGGAAGCGTTATTCAAGATAAGTGCTGCATAAACTTACCGACGACCAGAAAGACCGCCGGGTAGATTGGTGCCGATTTATGATTGACAAATTTGACGGAGGCAAGAAAAAAAAACGTATACGGTATACTTACCGGTGACAAGACATGGCTGCAAAATTGTGATCTCGAAACAAAACGACAGTCGACTGTATGGTGCTTTGAAGATGAACGAACGCCGACAAAATGTCGGCGTGTACGCAGCTTCGCAGAAACAAATGATCGCCTCGTCATATCGCAACTGTGGTGCTCGAAGATAAAAAAACAGTTAATTCTCAGTGGTATATGTCAGTTTGTGTCCGAAGCGACCGAAGTCAGGAATCCGGTACCTTCTTTGGCATCACGATAACGCCTCGGCTCACTGAAAATGTGCATATCTTGCATCATCCACCATATTCCCCTGACTTAGCTCCTTCCGATTTTTATCCCCTAAAATTAAAGAAAAGTTGAAAGGCAGGAGATTCGAGAGTAAGGAAGATGCACTATCTGCCTATAATTTCAGAGGTATCTGAAAAGGAGTGGGCAGATGTATTTTCCAGATGGTTTAAACGTATGGATAAGTGCATACATGCAGAGGGTGAATACTTTGAAAAGATAGTCATGTCCTCGACGATCTCAGAAGATTAATGAATTAAAAGCGGACTGTAGGTGTAAATGGTTGTATTGATAAGATCAAGAGCAAAGAAACAAATACATTTAAATAAACAAATGCGAGTGTCCGCAAGCCGCTTAATCGTGGAGTGTGGTCGGCCAGCGCTGAGTGCTTGCCTCGCGCCCGCTCACCCCTCCGCTGGTGACGTCAGCCGGACGCAGCCGTGCACGCAGTCGATGCGTGGACAGGCATGAGTAATAAATAATAAATATTATAATTTTTGAGTATCTAGTCTTTTTTGGCATGCACCTCGTAATAGGCCGTGTGGTTCCCGGCAGAGTAGAATAGGCCACCCTCACTCTTACCGAGGTGTCGTAAAAGGCGACTAAGGTAAATCTGCTGGCATGATCATCAGCACCCAGAGAAGGAAAACTCTGCATTTATATCAAAACCCTCGCCAACCCGTCTGCCAAGCGTGGTGAGTATGGCAATTTCCCCTCATGTGATTGAGGGAGGCCCGTGCCCCAGTAGTGGGGACTTAAATGGGCTGATGATGATGATGATGACCTCGTAATATACTCTTTGAAAATATTTCCCTATAGTTCCTTCACAACATCTACAACACTAGTGTATGCGCGCATACTTGTGCACACATTAGCTGCCTTAGTCGGAAAATCAGCTGGAGGACATTATTACACCACAGCATCATCATTGAGTACGCACAAACATGGTTAAACGATGATCTTGCCCAAACGAGTAATGTCATCATGAGATAATAACACGAACCATCACAGAGTAAACTTTACCAGTGGCTCAACCGAGCTCAAATGTCATCACTGAGGTAAGATAGATACATAGATATACTTTGGAAAGGTTATTTACGAGATTTCTACCTTGTACCTAATTTTTGAGTTTCCGTTATTTCGGCACTGTTGCAAGCGCCACGGTCACGGAGTAACTGAAGTTACAATCTAATGTAAGTGACCATGAAAGTTTAAAACAATACATCATCATCATCATCAGCAACCCACACTCGTCCACTGCTGGACATAGGTCTCCCCTAATGCACGCCACTGCTCCCGATTTTCGGCCACTCTCATCCAGCCCACACCAGCCAGCCTTCGAATGTCATCATCCCATCTTGTCGCAGGGCGTCCTACACTACGCTTACCGAGTCGCGGTCTCCACTCAAGGATTTAACGGCTCCAACGGCTCTCAGTTCTGCGGCTAATATGACCAGCCCACTGCCACTTCAGTTTGCTAATTCGGTGGGCTATGTCGGTGACTCTGGTTCTCTGTCGGATTACATCATTTCTGATGTGGTCCTTCAGAGATACTCCGAGCATAGCCCTTAGATATACTTTATAGCACAAAATACTCACCTTACCATACAGAAATTTAAGCGATTTCTACCAGACAACCTTCAGGCAAAGAACATTTGGTTAAGTGGTAAGGGAAACGGAGGGGGTTTAAAGGTTGGCAGCGCATTTGTGACTCTACTGGTGTCGCGGGTGTCTATTGGCGGCTGCATCCGCTTACCATCAGGCGATCCTTCTGTTCGTCTGAAACCTATCACATAAAAAAAAGAGAGAGAGAAGTTCTTTTTTAGAAGGTTGCGTTGGTCCGGAAATACCTCGGGCGATAGTTCATTTCACTTCAGACGGTGGTATCATCATTGAGCCCACACAAACGAGCCTAAACGATCATCTCGCCCAAACGAGTATGTCATCACGAGACATCGTACCACCCATGGCGCGCCTGCACCGTAATATCTATATTTACCTCTAATCATCATAGTGCTATGATTATACGTCAATTTGCCGCGACTAGCGTATTATTTATATTTTTTAAACGCGTACCAAACTCAATAATGAGATGGGATTGGAGTCACGATCGTAAGCAGCGGTTTGAGGAGGAGCGTGGAGTCGCCGTTAAGTTTTTATTTTTTATATGATAGGTGGCAGACGAGCAAACGGATCACATGATGGTAAGCAATTGCCGCCTTCCCATGGACATCTGCCACACCAGTGGAGTCACAAGTACGCTGTTAACCTTTAAACCCCACTTTCCCCCGGAATAGGCCTCCGGTACTCACGTACCGAAACACAGCACAGTGCTGCTTCACGCCGGTTTTCTGTGAGACCGTCGCCGTATCCACACACTTTGTAGGTCTTCTCTTAATATATTCTTTTACTTTTATACCTCATCATCATCATCATCATCATCATTTCAGCCAATAGACGTGCACTGCTGGACATAGGCCTCCCCCAATGTTCTCCACACAGATCGGTCCTGTGCCTCCCGCATCCAATGGATTCCCGCGATCTTCACCAGATCGTCGGTCCACCTTGTAGGAGGCCTGCCACGGCTTCGACTTCCTGTACGTGGCCTCCACTCGAGGACCTTTCCGCCCCAACGGCCGTCTGTTCTCCTCGCTATGTGCCCTGCCCATTGCCACTTGAGGCATGCAATCCTTTGGGCTACGTCTGTGACCTTAGTTCTCCTGCCGATCTCATCATTTCTGATACGATCACGCAGGGAGACTCCGAGCATAGCCCTTTCCATTGCTCTCTGGGTGACTTTGAGCCTCCTTAATCGGCACATTGTAAGCGGCCACGTTATACCTACATAGATTAAATCAAAATAGCGGAAGATACGGTAGGTACGTCCCTTCAATTAGACAACTGAAAACAAACCTATTTCTTTTGACATACCTATGCTTGAAAGAGTCATAAAACATGCTACGCGCATGCTACGTCAGTCTACGTGAAATTAGGCGACGGGGACCTAATTTATGCGCTCCACGCGGTAAAGGCGAGTCACCTATCCTCCGCTATTTTGATTTGAATAGATAAATCATTTATTTGTAACTACATAGACACACAAACATGCAATGGCTTAAAAATAAACAAATTTAAAGAAAGTAAAGAAGAAGAAGAAAAATAAAAAACACATTCATTAACACACACAATTTGCGATACAAAACACAGCGATACAAATGTGAAATAGCTCATCAATTTTGTTTGCCGAGGGCAATCTGCTGATTTTCAGCTATTCCTTACCGACGAAAAAAAAGGCACGCGCAGCAAACGGTGAATGAAATTGACATATAATTACATGACAGACATACTACATACTGATAGATAGATAAACTATTTCTTAAATACACTTGCACAAATTATACTGAGATAAGATATTTAGGTGCGGATAAACTACATTGGGATAGGGAACACCGGAAAACCGTCACCTAGGCAACCAAAGCCTACTCCTAATCTTTGGCGTTCCTAGAGGGCAGATTTAAGTTGCTTTTGAAAGGTGTTCTTTGATTTACTTAATCTGATTGGCGGGGGTATATTGTTCCAACACTTGGTCGCCTGGTAGCGGAAAATTCCTGTAAGACCTGTGAGGGTGACTCTCCAATGGTGCCCGGATTGACCTAGGACCACTAGAATTATGACTCTTTTGAGTGCTCTGAAATTCCGATTTTGTATACAGGTATTCCTTGATTTTGGTTTTTGTCCGGTCAAACATTAGCGTGGCGAGGTGCAGCCTCCATCGGGATTCCATGTTAAGCATAGCACGACTATTAAGAAGGGGTGAAATATGACCTCGCGCAGGAACATTATAGCGAAAACATGCGTTTTGTACACGCTGTAATAATCTTCTAGTACCATGCAATAGACGAGGCCCAACACTAAATCTCCATAATTTAATCTTGATAGTATAAGTGACTCGCACAAAGTAACACGTGAACCTTCGGACAGATAATTGCGAACCCTGTAAAGTACCTTAAGCCGGTACAAACAGGACCTGACCAGATTCAACACATGGTTCTGAAACCGTAATTGACAGTCAAAAAGTATTCCCAAATTTTTGGCTTCCTTAACGTGTTCCACATCAATATCAGATTTAATCTAAGCTTTTATATTATCTTCTCATCCCAATGCTCCACCACGCGAACAGCTCTGTAAGTAGCTTGCAAAAGATTTTTTAATATTATACGAGTACATAGGTAATTGCAAATGTCCGGGCAAACGGTATCGCGGGAGACAAGCCATTTCTAGATTTTGAGATGCTGTACATGCAGCCGTTGCTGGACTCTCATATATTGCTGGATTTGTCAATAGATAGATCACCACTTCAATTTGATGAGAATTCTTCTTTTGCGAAAAATCTGCTATTTTTTTTAATTCCCTTTTTCGATTCGCTTTCCGATAAATGATAACTAAAAAGGAGTGTGATGAAATGTATTAAAAATTTGCCTAGGTCGTCTCAATTTTCTTCCTCTTCGTCTTAACGTGTAATTCCCAGTTGCGTCCAAAGCTGTCGCTCTGGAGCTTGGGGTACGTTTGGACCATGATTTTTGATTCGGGGAGTCTGGTAATTACAATGAAGCGACTTCCGTCTGACCTTCGCAACCCTTTTTAACAGGGGAACCAGAACAACTGAACCAAAGTTACACGTTTCAGAAACTATCCGAAACGTGCAGGTTTCCTCACGATGTTTTCCCTCACCGCCGAGCTAAGGTAGAAATACGCACATAGAATTGTTAAAAGCCAGAGGTGCATGCTCGCATTCGAACCCGGTCCCCCCGTATGAGGGGCAAATTCTGAACCACTGAGCTACCATCGCTCATCCTCATCCTCCTCCTTAACTTTTAAAGGGAAGAAGTAAAGAACTGCGTGCTGCGTGAGGGAGCACCGGATGCCCAACCCTGGGTTCAGGGGGGTTAAAGGTTGGCAGAGCACTTGTGACTCCACTGGTGTCGTGGGTGTCCATGGGCGGCGGCAATCGCTTACCATCAGGTGATCCGTCTGCTCGTCTGCCAAATATAACATAAAAAAAGATGAAGTCACACGGACACTGCTGCTCCATGTACCTCGCTATTCTACCAGGGCAGGTGATAATGTGGCGGTCGTCCCAGCCACCGGCATGACCGCTGGCTGACTGTCCGCTGATTTATGCGTTAAACTGTACCTTTAGCGACAGCTTATACGAACTAGTTTCATCTCCGTCTTATAGTCAACAAGACTCCATAATTATTGCCTTTATAAAGCTTTATAGGCGTTTCGAAATCCATTTCAGCGCTGTCAGATAAATAAAGGGCGCTCGAGAAAGTAATGTCATTTATATCGTGGTTAATGAAATATGCATACAAATAGGTACACAGGACAAATGTTTCAATCTTGGAAGAACTGAAAATCAAACAGAGACTATCGTCAACTTTTTTTTGTCAACAATCAACGTCAACAACAAACGAGCAAGCGAGTCACCTGATGGAAAGCAATCAACGCCGCCCATTAACATCCGCGAAATCAGAGAGATCGATAATGCGTTGCCGGCCTTTTTAAAAAGGAGTACGCTCTTCTCTTCAACTGTCTAATTACAAATCCTCAAATAATTTGGCCACGTTGTTCGCAATGAACACTCCATGGAGCGACTCATTGTCCTGGGACAGGTGGAAGGCAAACGGTCGCGCGGGCGCTTGCTGACGCGTTGGACAGACCTCGTTAGGGCTGTAACACAGATATCGATTGTCCAAAACTCCCGAGACGCTGTGGACTGCAACAAGTGGAGGGCGCGAGCCGCATCAGCACACGAAAATGCTGCATGGTCAACCACGACCACTCTGTCAAGAGTGAACTACTAAGAAGGAGGAATGAAATATTTAAAGTGCGTAGAAAATTTACAATAAATTGGAAAATGTCATCATCATGATCATCGAAACGCTATTCACAGTTGCTTTCAATGATGTTGCTTTAGAGCCCAGGGTACGCTACGACTATTATCAGAGCTCTTTTTATGTGATAGGTGACGAGTAGACGGATCGCCTGATGGTAAGCGATTGCCGCCGCCCATGGACACCCAAGACACCAGTGGAGTCACAACTCAGATTGGGCCTCCGGTGCCCTCACCGAAACATAGCTCAGTGCTGCTTCACGCCGCTTTTTTGTGAGGCCTTGGTATCTAGTCTAATGCAATTATTATCTTACTCTATGGTGTGATCCGACTGAAGCGACCGCCGCCTGACCTTCTTAACTCTTTAATGGCGAACCAGACCAACTAAATCACAGTAAGATTTACAATAATTTGGAAAATGTATTATGCTTTCAATTCTGTTAGGAACTATTATTTATTTGACCATCGAAAATTTTAGTATATTTTTAATTTTCCCATCCTTTTTTATAACCACCTAGGTAATGGACAGATTTGTAACTTACCTACACTCATTGTTTTCTTAAGTAGGTAACTCATATGTGTTATTTTAAATGATAAAAGAATAGATACAACTTGATGACCTTCAAGAAAAGAGCTTATTTTTTCCTTAAGAGCCAGCAAGGCATATGTGATGCCTCGTGTTTTACAGTTGTGCATAGGCAAAGGGGACTTACCATCAGGTATGCCGTCTGCTCATTTGTCCACTATAACGTAATGTAAAATTATCAGCCTATCTACTGTCCCACTGCAGGGCAAAGGCCTCCATCATAGAAATCAAGTAGGTAATCGTTACTATGATGGGATTAGGCTTAATCACCACGCTTGCCTAATGCGGATTGGTGATCACAAAACAGAGCAATGTTCGAAAAATTCGAAACATACATTTTGCTCTACCCGAGAATCCATAAACCACTAGACTAGACCAACAGGGCGTTTAACTGATGATAGCGTAAATATAAATATTACTTATACCTAATGTAAATATTACTTTTAACATACCCAAATTATATGACTATCTATGCCAAGAAGAAAAGCCCCAGTATTAGAGAAAGCCTAAACCCAAATAATTACCACTCAACTTCGAAAGGCAGTTCAAATGTTAACAAGTACTTGTCTTAACAACGCCAAAAGAGAGGACGCGATGAGTTACGTAAAGAAAGACATTATCCCCCGAGAAGCGGTCACGAGCAAGCAATTTCGTTACAATCGATACCTACTACGTATAGCTTCGATAGGAATTGGCCACGCCACCCACGGACAGGGTAAGGGTTTGGCCACGCTGGTGGGAGGTTGGAGCTGGTCCTTTTTGAGAGGCCACTTAGAAATCCCCACGGACTGTCTCTCGTTGTCGGGGAGCGAAATATTTACTATCATATAATTATACTATGTTTGTCTACTGCCTAGTCTGTGTCGGGGAGACACGCAGACACAGATTAGGAAATAGATTCCATGCAGTTTTCTACATAGACATGCACCCTAAACAGACTGCTTTTTCATAGAAAGCCATACTTGAAAAACTGAAGCCGTTAGTACTGGGGTGACGTGCTGGGCGACGTTCTTTCTCTACCGCACCCGTATGGAATGCGTCACCCGTATGCAGTGCTTACGGCCGGTTGGATCTCTTTCACACTCTGTGACGTTTTTCCGAAAATGGCACAATTCGCTGACTACTAGTTACATGGTATTTTATGGCCCTTGGTGGATAACGTTGTCCTGGCGCATGTACTTAGTTCTATGACGGAAAAGGGCAGGTGGGATGAGGGAGAAAAGCTCTTTTGAACACTCACCGTGATAAAGACGGTAAAAGACCTTAAGCAACCCGATGTCTTAAGCAGTCGTGACAAAAAATCTCATTGAATCGTTAACAAGCTCAAGTGTGGTCTCGGGTCTACGCGTCTGCTAGGTGGAGGTCTAAACGCGTAATTATCACCAGCGTTCTCGTAAATTATGGGAATCGTACGAGATCGCGTCGGCTGCCAAATTTGTGGCCCTACTCATAAAGAGGGAGACTTGTGGACATGGCTATTCAAATTAGATTAGATTTATCGATGCTTCAAAATAGAGTTCTGCTAGTTTTAAAGTTTGAAAAGGTTATACTTAAAGATTAGTGGAGGGGAGGGGGGTCAAGGGGAGCTTGGCTGAATTTGTTTTTTACTGTACCTAATTGATAAATACGAGTATCTATAGACAGATGGATATTCTTTATTACACAAAAACAAAATACAGGTATGAGAATAACAACAATGACGTACTCGTTCTACCATGGGAGAGCCACGTTTCGGCATGAATGGGCCGGCTCAACTGGTTAGATACCACGGCCTCACAGAAAACCGGTGAGAAGCAGCACTGTGCTGTGTTAGGGGAGGATTTGTAGATGATGAAAACAGAGATATTCTAGTGATATGACGCCCTCTGACATGATTGACTCCTCCTCTCTTGACTCTCACTTAACTATTTGACCCCCAATAGAAAGCTGGATCCGCCTTAGGTGCCAACAAAAAGTATCTCAGATTATTATCATAATTATTGCGTATTTCTACCATTAGAAAACATCGTGAGGAAACTGTACGTTTCGGATAGTTTCTAAAACGAGTAACCACGATTCAGTTAGTTTGGTTCCCCTGTTTAAAAGTTGCAAAGGTCAGACAAGCTGGATTGGAATGATCAGACTCCCCAAAGCCTGAATCATGGTCTATTTAAGTTTAACCTGGGTATTTCATGTTTTTCGTCGAAAGATGAAACAAAAAAAAAGTATTTTAAACTTTTGTTTTGTTTTAACTTGGATTTGAGCATAGAATAGTGATAAAGACTAATAAAATGTTTGTCATATTATTGTAAAACTATTAATAATAGCTTATGTTGAAGAGCGGAGTCTCCTAGTAGAAGCTTCCTATAAGCTTAAAAGGAGACTCCAGCCACTGTTATTGTAAAATAAGCACTTTAGTGAATAAAGATTTTATTTATTATATTATTATTATTATTTTGTAACATGAGGCCCGTGGGTCCCAATGAAGAAAGAGATATCTTTCTCCCGTGACTTCGCTAAGCGTTTAGTCAAAATTACAGGAGATCCAAAGACTGGCAGCTGCCAGTAAGCAGTTCGCTGGGCGAAGTAGCTACTTCGCCCAGCGAATTTCCATCGCGATCCAGCGGAGTGGTGCTGCTAGCATTTTGGGGACACTGCCATACTGCTACTTTGTTTTAATATGTTATTTTAGAATATAGCAACTTTTTGTAATTTATTGTTAAGTAGATAATGCACTTAAAAATTGTTCGACAGTCTTCGGGTGGGATCGTTGAACGGTGGTGGGATCGTCGGCTCACGGCGGAGCAATACACTTACAAAATTCGTTGACAATCCTAAGTCTCCGGTAGCTTAGTCGGTAAAGCAGTTGCTCGGTTAGCAAATGATCGTGAGTTCGGGTCCCACCCGAAGACTGTCGAAAAATTTCAAAGTGCATTATTTCATCATTCATCATCGTCAGCCCATTTAAGTCCCCATTGCTGGGGCATGGGCCTCCCTCAATCGCATGAGGGGTAATTGCCATACTCACCACGCTTTGCAGACGGGTTGGCGAGGGTTTTGATATAAATGCAGAGTTTTACTTCTCATGGTGCTGATGATCATGTCAGCAGCTTTACCTTAGTCGCCTTTCACGACTCCTCAGTAAGAGTGAGGGTGGCCTATTCTACTCTGCCGGGGACCACACGGCCACACGTGCATTATTTACTTTGTTTCAATTTATTTTACTTACTTTTAGTTTACCTTTAAGTCTTATTTATTGTTTATATTTTTTTCTTCTTTTGTTCAGTAAAATTATGTATTAAATTTTCTTTCTTAAGATCCACACAAATCCAACGCCGTCACCGTCCGAAATTGGCCGGGACTAAAAAACAAAGGTCGAAAAACCAACAAACACATCACGGCACCTCGGCCCGGGGAGCCAGCCTAATCATACACATTATCCAGTTATGACAGTCCACAGACGACGCCTATAGTGTGTTCTCCGAATTAAATTATATTGTATTCTTTTATTTGGGTCGTGCAAATCATTGCGGATTTGGGAGGCGTAATGACAGTTGTAGAAAACGTGTGGATATGATTTGGCTAGGGGATTTGATTGGTAGCTATGTTTCCTTGTTAAGCGGGACGTTGTTATATTGATGACGTAATTGTTTTTTTAGACAAGTAATTGTTTGACGACCCGATTGGAACAGTGGTAGTGAACGCTGCCTCTGATACAAGGGTTGCGGGTTCGATCCCCGCACAGTACAAACATTTGTGTGCATGAACATGTTTGTTTGTATTGATCTGGGTGTTTGCTATGTATTATAAGTATGTATTTACAAAAGAAAAGTATTATATGTATATATTTGTAATCCCACTGTTGATTCTGATATCCGTAACACAGGTGCTTGAGCTACCTATCTCGGAGTCAGATCAATGTATGTGATGTTGTGAAATATTTATTTATTTATTTATTTTTGTCTCCGACACATTGAACCGCCATTTTGCCGTACAAATTTGGACCATCACAATAAATGTTCACACACATATGTCCATATGCGACCATGATAGAAAACCGATGTGAAGCAGCTCTGTGCTGTGTTTCGCTTTGTGAGTGCGGGTACTGGAGGTTCAATCCGAGGGAAAGGGGGCTTAAAGGTTGGAAGCGCACTTGTGACTCCACCGGTGTCTGCCACCTATTACATAAACAAAAAGATTGGTCCTTCCTTACTTCCACCTTCGAGCGATACCCAGGACTGCAAACCTAAAGCTTGCACGTCCTATAGATGCTCTCTGCATAGTTCGATCCTGCATTCTCCCCAGACAATGCTGACTTGGTCACCCTATGAAACAATAAAATACTCCATCATAAAAAAATGTTCTTAATGACACAATTACGCAAAACCTTCGATATTCCACACAAATATTGTTGTTTTATTAAACTAAAAACTCTTGGTCGGCCAATTTAATTCCCTTTGATGTTAACAGCAGGTTTACTTTAAGAAAATATCGCGGCAGAAAATTACAATTTACAAATGGTTATTACCTTAAGTACTGTTACTTAGGAATTATAAGTTGACTTCGCACATACTTTTATGTGAAACTGGCCAATAAGGTACAAGGATGTGTAAGGCTGATATCACTCGTAAAACTTGATTATCTATCTATCTAGGCAACGCTTTTGCGTTCTTATATCTAAATGTGTATCCATCTGTAAGTTTGCTATAAAATTACGCAGATAAGTATAATTAGGTCCGAGTAATTGAAAATTGTAATAAGGATCGCCTATGGCGAAAACAAGTTCTGTAATGTATATTATGATTATCAAAATGAGATAAACTGAAAATTAAAACTAAAAATAACCTAAAGTTAAAACAATGTAGGTCCCTCTGGCAGTCTCCGAAATGCTGTCCACATTATTAGATAATTGAATAAACCATAAAATAGAAATAAAAAAAATACCCCGCTGGAGCGCTATGGAAAATCGCAGGGTTAATGAAGACGCTGGCTTATTGGACTAATGGGCCGATAAGTAAAGATAAAGATAAAAAAGCCTTTATTCAATTTAGGTCCACACATGAATGACAAACACTTATGAATGTCAAAATAGGTACATAATATTATCATCTACCACTGGTTCGAAATGTCGATTTCTACTGAGAAGACACCAGCAAGAAACTCAGTAGTTACTTTTCAAAAATTGACGATGTTACAGAGTTTGAAAGAAAAAAACAAATACAATTATGAAAGTTAACAGACTAGGTACTATGAATAACAACTCAAAAGACTCGATTAACATGACCAAGAATCCTTATCATTTAAATAGTCTTGTACACTATAGTAACCTTTCTTGATTGACAGAAGAAAGAACATAGAGATTTCTCGTCTATACAAATCCTTAATTCGACTTTATTGTTGATTGTTCGAGAATTGGGCTCCAGCCTTTGGATCTTCCGTGGCATCAACTAAACGCTTAGCTAAGTCATGGAAGAAAGCCGAAGAGTTGGGACCCCACCTAAAACTTCAATACTTTGACTGAACGGATAGCGCAATTGAAAGAAAGAAAGAAAGAAAGAAAGAAAATATTTATTATTATAGACATCACAACACAGAACATATAGCAATTATAAACAGAACACAATTTGGTACAAGCAGAAAACAAAACATAAAACAATTAAAAATACATAAAAATTGGTAGTGACCCTGCCTCTTACGCCAAAGGTCGTGGGTGAACACTTGTGTTTGTTCAGTGTCTGGGTGTAATATATGTATTTTAGTACATATATATTTGTGTTCCTCTGTTGTCTGATATCTGTAACACAAGTGCTTAAGCTACATGGAATCAGGTCAACGTATGAGATGTTGTGAGAATTATATTATATTAATACTGAAAGTCACAACCAGTGAGGAACTAGACGGCTAGTCGTATATTAAATGTGGATCTAAGTACCTATCTTGACTTTCATAAGTGTTCTATATGGAATAGTTGTTTACGAGATTTCTACCATGTACCTTATTTTAGAAATCTCCAAAACAACTATTCAAATGTGAGTGACCATGAAAGATTTAAACAACAAATTGATGATGATGATGATTGAAATCTATATGGACCTGATTTGCCCTCAGACTTTTTTATCTTTTTAACCGTAGGTACTTTGAAGTGTAACTGACTGATAAGCGATTGCCAACACCTCTGGAAGCAACGCCTAATGACTAAGGAAATGTAAACTATATTCCTAAGCCTTTGAAGTTTTCAATAAACTAGCTTACTACTTCCTAAACAGCAGGCAAAGTATCTGCGTATCTTTTAGTGTAGTATATAGGGGGCGGAGATTGCCTACCATCAGGCGACGCGCTCGCTCGTTTGCCCCCCTTTTCGCATTAAGAAAATATCGGCCATGTTTAATTTCATGATTCACCTTTTCTATCGATGACTTTACAACAGTATCGGTCGACTGTAGAAGAGCCACGCTTCGGCATGAATGGACCAACTCGACCGGAGTGATATCACGGCCTCACAGAAATCCGCGTTAAGCAGGGTCAGTGTTGTGTTTGGCTGCGTGAGGGTACAGGGGCTCGATGGGAAAGAGAGGTAAAGGTTTTCAGCGTCCTTGTGACTCGACTGGTGTTGCACCGATAGGCAGCGGCAATCACCTCCATTGCCTGCCATCGTCTGCCACCTATCACATAAAAAAGGAGCTGAACTAGGTCACCTAGTAAGTAAGTAAGTGAGTAATATGAAGCTAGATATGCCTTAACTAAGCATCAATCACCGTCACAGCCAATCTGCATCCAATCACTTGGGATTGCGCGAACGCAACAATTTTGGAGCAATCTGTGTTTGGTCATGAAGCAATTTATAACATACTCGGCAGTACGACTGGCCCTGTATAGTGTATAATTAGGTTTGCCCTGACCACGCTGATTGCTTATTATATTGATGTTTCAATTTTATACTCATTTTTATGGTCATCGACCAACCGTGGGGGGTGGCCACCCAGACCGTTCACTGTCCCTCTTTGGTCAACAGCGATCCGCATAAGTTTATCTCTATCAACTTTTACTCGTTCAAGTTCTCGTATTTTCGTCTCTGTCTCGCCTCCAGCTATGTATTTCATTCCGTCTCCTTCTGGTTTGAGTAACTGATTACTGTGAGTGATGTGGGCTTGTAAAAAATCAATGTATCGATAATATTTGTAATATGTAAGGCAAATCGAAAGCTTTAACAGACACTGTCTTTAAATTTTGATTTTAATGTAAATATCTAAAAAAAAAATTGTACCCAATGTATAATGTATTTCAATGCTCAATAATTTTTGAAGTATAAATTTGTTTTGTGATGCACTAATTGTTTTAAATTTAATTTATTATGTTCCAATAAATACATCCCTACGTTTGGTTTCTGTAACAAGATTTTGAACCAAATGTGTTATACTTTAAGGTATGAGTCGCTTGAAGATAGTTGACAGATTTGACAGTTACTTTTTTTATGTGATATTTGGCAGACGAACAAATGGATCACCAGATGGTAAGCGATTGCATATGGACAACCGCGACACCAGTGGAGTCACAAGTGTGCAGCCAACCTTTAAACCCCCCTTTCCCCCGGATTGGGCCTCTGGTACCCTCACTCATGCAGCGAAACACAGCACAATGCACCTTCACGCCAGTTTTCTGTAAGACCGTTTTATCACTCCGGTCGAGCCGGCGCTTTCATGCTGAAGCGTGGCTCTCCCACGGTCAAAGATCAAACATGATTATCTTCCTAAAACCTAAACGTTTTTTAACTGTAAAGCGACATATCGATACTTTTTAACATAGGCACGTCCCTAAAAAGTGAAGAAAGCTACGTCTTTCCGTGATGGACCGTACAAGGCTGTTGCAACACTTCTCGCGAGGTGGCCACTCAAATGACAGATGTATCGTATGGGTTAGTCATTACCATGATAGTTACGTTTTGATGACTTCCGCCAATTCTAATGAGATTGATATTGCCGAAGATATCGCCAATAAACAGCAGTAAAAATAACGTTACAATATTTTTTGATTACCGTGGAAATTGGTTTCTAATTGGAATGAACCGGTTGGGTCCTAAATCCTTAATGGAATCACAGTTTTTTTTGGTTACAGACTTATTAAGGCATTTAGTGAGAAAAGACGCCCTGTTGGTCTAGTGGTTTAAGTATCAGGCCGTGATTTCGGGGTTCGATTCACGGGTCGGGCACAGATATGTTTCGAATTTTTCGAACATAGCTCGGGTTTGAGATCATCAAGCGTGGTGATTAAGCCTAATCCCATCATAGTAGCGATGACTTGATTTCTATGAGGTCATAGAAATCAAGTCATCGCTACTATGATGGGATTATCGTGTCTGTATACGACACGACCGGTCACATCCCATTTGTGCTGCATGCACACTCGGCGCGGTCTGCTATCATTTTTACCACAACAGAGTACATTGTATTATATAGAAAATTACTACCGCTTCTTTGTAACCTTGTTCTTTTTGTCTTTTCTTTTTGTTATCTTTTATTATTGTTCACATTCTTTGTTATCTGTCACATTCAAAATTTATTTCGCCAGTCACTCAAGGTCCAAACTGAAAATCAGCGCGGCAGCGGCTGCAAACCGCTGCAGCACATGCTGAGCTTGGACCTTGTTGACCACTTCACTTTGTTCCTTTTCTTCTTCCTTGGTCAATAGTTTATGTACTTAACTTATTTCATTTGTTTTTGTTTAAATATTTCTTTCCTATGTATTACTGTGCTATTTCCTTTTATGCTTTTGTTGTGTCCTATCTATGTAAATCTTTTATGTGGTCAATAAATGTTTACTTACTTATGATGAAGGCCTTTGCCCTGCAGTGGGACAGTATATAGGCTGATACTAGTAAGAAAAAACACTTGTGATTCAAAATAATAGTGCATTTAAAAAAAATCTGTGATGTAGGCACTGCGTAATTTTCACGTTACCTACCATTGAAATAATGTGTTCTATGAAAAATGTTTTGATTGATCTATAGAATTTTCGTCGGAGACCAGACATTTTATTTGTAAAACACCGAGTTAAGAATGTCATTATTTTATTAATCGTTTTTTTAATAAAATTTATGAAATCTACTTCAAAAACTTTTAAAATCATTTAACAGAGGAAGTTGCACGACTTTCCAAGAGTTCTAATAAACTGTGTCCTCAGGAAAAAATCGGTGAATGCGAGTTGGTCTCACGCACTAAGAGTTCCGTACAAATTTTAGTTACAGATTCTGACAAAATTCTTACATTATTAACCATGATCCACTTGGCCAGGGAACTAGGCCAGGTAAGGATTGAGCAAACCAGAGCAATCGATATAATGGTTACCATCGGGTCAACTCCTGAACTGTGACCGAAGATGTTTTTTATGTCATGTGGCGGATGAGTCAGACTCCTTGAATCAAGAATCATGGTCCAAGCGTACCCCGGGCTCCAGAGCGACAGCTTTGGACGTAACTACGCTAAGATGAGAGAGATATGGCAGACGAGTAGACGGATCACCTGACGGTAATAGATTGCCGTTTTTTTTTTGCTGTCCCAGGGGAAATGCATTACGCATCCGTGCGTCGCCGGGGGGCGGACGGGTTATGTCGGACTTCCCCCGCATGACGGCGGGGGTCTACCGACTAAAACCACTGGGCACCCTCTCATCGTCCATAGTGGGGGGTCGTGGTGATGGACACGAAGCAAAACAAAATTGGCAGGGGGGCAGGACGCTCCCCCCAATCTTTTTAAACGACTTAAATAAAAGGAGGAGATTCTCAATTCTTCGGGATCTTTTTTTTACACTTTTTAGTTGCTGATTTTTTAAGGTGTTTTTTTTCCTTTGAAACTTTTTAACTCCCCATCGGCCGAGCTAACTAATTTCACCGTGTAAATGCGTGTAGGTGATATGCCCTTTTTTAAGTTTCGAGGCCCGGATCCCTAAAAATTCCCTACAATAATTCTGTAAATCGGTCATTAGCTCAAAGGTATGCGGTCTGAATACCGGTGGCAAATTCATACCAGACGTTTCTAATGAATTTGTCCGATTCTTAGTTCTGTAGGAATTTTGGTGGCCGCCGGCGATTGTTGCTTTTTTCCTTGGAGTTAAATCGTTCGCTTGAATTGATGTCGCGACTATCTGGCTTTGATCTTGTTTTGAGGCGCCGGTGCTCAAAGTTGTTCTTTTAAAAAGATATAAAGCCCAAAGGTAACCATGATTCACTTGGTCTGGTTCCCCTGTTAAACGGTTTTGAGGATCAGACGGCAGTCGCTTCATAGTAATTACCAGACTCCCCAAATTCTGAATTATTTTCTAAGCATACCCCGGACAATAGCAAGAGCCAAAGCTTTGGACGCAACCGGGAAGTACACGCTAAGATGAGGACAGAACCCAAAGGAACTAGTGAAAGGGCATCTCCTAGGCAAACGCGTTACATCCTAGACCTCCTCGACACTTTCCATCCGGTGAGATTGTGGTGTGAGAGGCCTATAGATCGTATAAAAAAAGCTGCGTGAGTGAGGGTACCGGAGGCACTTGTGATGCCACTGGTGTCGCGGGTGTCCATGGGCGGCGGCAATCGCTTACCATCAGGTTATCCGTCAGTCTGCTCGTCTGCCACCTACCACATAAAAAAAATCTACCACCGCTAAATCCTGGCAGAAGGGGTAGACCCAAAAAGGTGTTTACGTCGAAAGGATGGAATGCGTGCCAATAAACTGACCGCTATGGATGCACAAGATGGTGTGAAGTGGAGGAGTCGAAGCAGGAAAGTGGACCAAGGGCTCCAAAACGACAGCTCGGGTTAGCGTCCCGAGCCGTGCTGAGCTGATAATGATGAAAGAGCCCTAGTTCGCATCTGTGTGGACTACTGCTGCCATATTTGGGATAGATCTCTCCGATACCAGTTAGATGTTCAGGACTCAATGCAGCTTTTTCAACGCTCGCTGAGAGCATACAGAGCCTGGATCCCAGCAGAAGTGTGTGGGAAGTCTTTCGGTCTTTTACCATATACATTTCAGGAAGTGTGTGGAGATTCTACATGATCCGATCTCCCTCTGCCGATTCCATTACCGGTCAAGGTGCAGCGGTGGCTTTGATCCATATGTAGTTGATACGTTGTTTTCTAGTCCGCACGAAACGATACTCTTTCTCTTTCCTCGTTTTGAATGCAGACTGATAAGGAATGGAATTCCTTGCCGAATTTCGTGTTCCCTGATGATTTTAATCTGGCAAGAGTGAACAGACATCTTCTATCTACATATGTAAAATAAGATTATCAGTGCTCCAAAATGCAGGCCATCATACTGCACTTGCCTAACCGCAAGAGCATCAGAACTACAGAAATAAAAACGGATGTTCCAAATTGGAAAGTTTGAGTACCAAAAAATGCGCGGGAACCAAGCGCGACGGCCGAGCGGCGCCTGCGCAGCCTTAAATCACGGGCCGCCATCTTGTAGATTATCCGATTAACAAGTCAACTGTTAACCCTCCTTTCTCTATAGTTCTGCTACCAATAGACTAGAGATGTCCTGAAAATCGATTAAAAAATAAATCGAGTAAACATCTTTTTAAAAAATACTGACAGAGTTATTTGGGAAATTCTAAAGTCTCCTAGGAACTAATTGTAGTGCTCAAATGCAACAACTTTTTGTATGGGGGCATATTGAGTTATTATCATCTCATTGTGCTATTCCCGGTTACGTCCAAAGTCGTCGATTCGGAGCCTGGGCTACGTTTGGACGATGATCCAGGATTTGTTGAGTCTGGTGATTACAATGAAGCGACTACCGTCTCTCCTTCGCATCTCTCACTTAGATTGATTAGGGGAACCAGACCAACTGAAGAAGAGATAAGTAATGGCCTTGCACTACGATCCGATTTAACGGTGGGTTTAAAGGTTGGCATCGCACTTGTGACTCCGCTGGTGTCGGGGGTGTCCATGGGCGGCGGCAATCGCTTACCATCAGGTGATCCGTCTGCTCGTTTGCCACCTATGACATAAAAAATCAAACTATATTGATTTTGCAAAAATATCGATTTCCGAAAAAAAGTAACGTCTCTATATTGTTCTGCTATACCAATATATTCATGCCGGTTGACTTTGGGACAAGGTTAGGGATTTCGGGATAACGTTTTTTTGGGCAGTTTACATGTTTCGGGTTTATTAGCTGTCGGCATCGGGTGGGTTAACAAGTGGGATCGATTTCAAATTTTTAATGTAGGAAATGTTGGGGACATGATGTTTAACATTTATTGTGTTGGCAGCTACTTTTTTATTGACACACAATGTTCAGTGTTCGGTGAGAAATAGATGAAGTGATGAAGAGAGATCACACAAATCGAGAATCGAGATTATAATCGAAAGATTATGCAGATTAGTCTTGTCTATTTATGTACTCTTTTTAATCGAAACTCCGAAACATCATCAATATTTGAAAATAGTAACTACTGAGTTTCTTACTGGTGTCTTCTCAGTAGAAATCGACATTTCAGCGGTAGATGGATACCTAAGCAAGATATGTGTACCTATTTTGACATTCATACGAGTGTTCTGTATGGACCTAAATTGAATAAAGAATATTTTTATCTTTATCCAGATGTCACTACCATCCGGATTGTGATTCCGTAGCATTCATAGATTTCAAGAACTAGTTTTATTCAATAGACTTTACAGTATCTTAAAGTGACACATCTACATAACTATCGCCGGGAGTAGGTTTCAAGTATTAATTGCAACCATTATAAAAAAATTATCACTTTTAACGATATATGCGTACTAGCGCTTATGATGTAGGCAACCGACTTGAGTCCCCTAACAGTAAAGAAAACGACACAATTTGGCAATAAGTAAAACTTACTTTCATTTCACCAGTGCTTATTAATCCATTATTAAGTACTTACTTGATTTTTCACCCAAATCACCACTTGCCCAGAGTTTTTCACTCACTGCCTATCACAACTCGTTCTGCGACATTATGTTAAGTGGACAATCACGTATCACTTATAAGCACGCATTCGGAGTAAGCGGTTTGTGAATAATCATCACGTTTAAACAAGTTGTTGAAATCTCGGTTCCGTGTTGAGACATTTTGTTGATTATCATTCGTTTATTATGGCTCAAGAGAGCAATGGAGAGGGCTATGCTAGGAGTCTCTTAGCGTGATCGTATCAGAAATGAGACCTGTAGGAAAACTAAGGTCACAGACATATCCCAAAGGATTGCATGTCTCAAGTGGCAATGGGCAGGGCACATAGCGAGAACAGACGGCCGTTGGAACAGAAAGGTTCCTCGAGTGGAGGCCGCGTACAGGAAGTCGCAGCCGTGGATTGGATGCGGGCGGCAGAGGACCGATATGTGTGGAGAACATTGGGGGAGGCCTATGTCCAGCAGTGGATGTATATTGGCTGAAATGATGATTCGGTTTTTGTAATAGGTACATGCCCACTTTTTGGATACTTACTTACTACAATAACAACTAATAGTTTTTTAGATTTTCGCGTTGCATTATAACTATAATGTATCAATACGGGGATTAACACGATATTTATTATGTGAAACAACATTGTGTACTCACATATTTGGCTCTACGTTTCGGCTACGTTACAGCAGCCGTGCCGCAGTCCGCTCGTGACCACGGCTGCTGTAACGTAGCCGAAACGTCGAGCCAAATATGTGAGTACACAATGTTGTTTTACATAATAAATATCGTGTTAATCCCCGTATTGATACATTAAAGTAATAACAACTATGTACCTTTAATATATTTTTTCTTTTTTTTTTTTCATTCAGGTGAAATGCCGCCGGCCCGGAGTGCAATGGGCCGGCGCCTTATGCAAAACCATTTGTTCGTAAGTTTTGATAGTTTCTAGAAATGTCACGAACCAAGGGTGAATAATTATGGCAAACGAAAGTACCTATACTTCATTTTGTAAGACTAACCCATGTTTTAGTCTTATGAGATGTATCCATACATCTCTTTGTAGTTGACTGTACCTACTAACAAAACTGTTAACAGGCGATGCAGTCGACATTCTGTGTCTATTTTATGTCATAGGTGGCAAAAAAGCAGACGGATCTCCTGATAGTAAGCGATTGCCGCCGCCCATGGACACCCGCGACACCAGTGCGCTGCAAACCTTTATACCCCCCTTCCTCCATATTGGGCCTCCGGTACCCTCACTGTCCGGTGTCTGTATATTATGTGCTATCGTGAAATTAGCTATGTTACAAGAAATTATACAGGCCGTTTCTATAGGTAATAAACATGTCTACAAGTATCTATTGTACAAGATTTACCCAATTTATAACCTAGCATTCGACAGGCTTTGCGTAGTTTCAAATCCTGTTTTACACAACTAAAATTACCTAGTACTTAGTTACTTACCTAAATAATAATAGTACTTCTTATCCGTCTACCGATTCGACCTACGACGCATGCCGATCTTAACGTGAAAAGGGTATACCCAACTAGCGACGCCAATTGATTGTTAGCTACTAAACCAGATCTATTTTAAACCATCAGATGGGCCGCAAGCTCGTCTACCTACTATAAGCAATAATAAAAAAAAGTCGGGACTTCAGTCTCTCGGTAAATACCTATACTATTTATTTAATAGTTATAGTTAGCTATTTGATCTGGTTTTGCACTCGAATTTTGAATTATCGCCAAAAGCGGCCACTTTTGGCGTGAATCATTTTTTTAATACAAAAACAGACCCAACATTTGGGCATGGTTATTAAATAAATAGTATAAGTGTTTGCCGAGAGACTGAAGTCCGGTAATTATTTAAAATATATTTGTTTTGGTAGCTAACAGTTTAAATCAATTGGCGTCGCTAGTGTGCCCTACCCGTCGCCTTAAGAATACGTACGCAGGTTATATTATAGTGCTCAAGTGTGTGACAGTACAACGAATGATTTTTTTTCTTTCTTAAAACACAAGTGCTCGCTGCTCTCTCTACTCATTTATAGGCCGGTTCACAAAAGTTGACCACAAATGGCCAGCATCTACGCATGTAATCTCATGAAGAAAAGGCATAAGGCACAAAAACATTTTCAATCAAATATAGAATGTGTTTAGTTTCAGTCCTTATACAGAATGAGCCATTTCTTCATGAGATTACATGCGTAGACTGTCGTAATTTGTAGTCATCTTTCGTGAATCGACCTGTACACCAAAGTGACACGACCGAAGAGGGATCAGGCGCAGAACCGTGCTTTCTGAGTCAACTTCCAGATTTCAAGCTGTCACTGAAAAATTCTCAACAGAAAATCTAAGGTACCTATTAGGTACAAATTTTGCCCCGACCCAGAGACTAAATCCAGAGAGCCTAACTTAAAGCAGACGTTATGACCGAATAGGAATTTCCCTCTCTTTCACACGCGCTGTGTGTCTCGTTTGTTGGTACGATTGGTATATTTTACTTCGTTACGGGACGACTTTAAAATTAGCCACCTGGACCCCAAGTGCACTACTCACTGCGCCATCGAGGTAGTTGTTACAAACTATAAATCATATCTATTAAGATTCAATATTATATTTAATATCTCTACTTATGTACTCGTATAATCAATAGTTCGGTATCCGGTAGCACAATCATCTCGAAAGGTATTGATAAATTCATAAATAAGTTTATCGATTTCAATAATACCGCGGCCACATAGCATGAGTATAAGCCGCCTATCAGTCTGTGAGATAAAAAACAGAACTCACAGGCCGAAAGGCGAGCCGTACGGTTTTAAATCGATTGGTGTTGCAAGCATATCGATACATTATTATCGATAGTTTCAACATCTCATCTTAGCGTTTATTCTATTTGAGAGCCACGTTTCGCCACTGGCTTGATCGGAGTGATAGGCCTCACAAAAAACCGGCGAGAAGTAGCGCCTCCTCTGTGTTTTGCGTAGTGACTGACGGACAGTTTAAAAGTCGGCAGCGCACTTGGGACTCCACTGATAGTGCAGGTGTCCCATGAGCGGTGACATCAATTGATCTGTCCGTTCCTTTGCCACCTCTCACATAAAAATATAAAGTATCTATCTTATGTATTGAAATGGTTGTTCTATTAAATATAATTGGATTTTTTATTACTTATTTATCTGGTGGCTTACATAATATCTCCCTTTGATTGTTCGTCTCTGTTTGACTAGCTTAACTACCTGGTCGCACTTTTTTTTAACGGAAGGATTTCCGTTAACCGTAGTATACAAAAACCACCTACTCGTAGTCTCGTAAATAGCATTAAATTTAGTTGGACTTTTCGGAATCAAATCATAATATGAATTTGTTGGTATAGCAATTTTTTGCAATTTATTCTCAAGTAAATAATAATTTTTTTTCGACAGTCTTCGGGTAAGACTCCAACCCAAGATCTTTTGCTAACCGGTCAACTGCTTTACCGACTAAGCTACCGCAGACCTTGGTATGTCGACGAAGCACTTACAAAATTAGTCGACATACCAAGGTCTCCGGTAGCTTAGTCGCTAAAGCAGTTGCCCGGTTGATCCCCTATCGATGTTTAAGGACCATGTTTCACAACCCTAAAACCGATCGATTATTAGTTACAAAATAAACAGAAGCAGCAACATTGAAAAGCTAATGCCAAGTGAAGGAGCGAATAGAAACCGTCAGTCAAAATGTCAGACCGATATCAATTAACCCCAAGTTTTCAATCGAGACTATCGAAAAGCAGCTGTATCGATTACAGACCTATCACATCTCATTTGCGGCGAAATAGTTACAAAAAGTTACACAAGTTTTTACGTCACCTGACATGTTATTTTTTGATGATTTCTAATCTAAACTTCGATGTAGGGAAGGTATCAAGTGTGTTGTAAATTTTTTTGTCTTTTATTTTTTTCTCTTTTCTGTTATTCCAAAAACAAAACCTTTTCCACAAAAATAAAGCTTTAACGTCATTAATAAAAACTAAGTTCTTTTGTTTGGATTTCGACTTGCCTGATTTCCTGCTGTGCTTAATAATATTTTAATTTCTTTTATATGATAGGTGGCAAACGAACAGACGAATCACCTGATGGTAAGCGATGGCCCCCGATCAAGGAACCCGTCACACCAGTAGAGTCACAACCTTTAAACTCCCTTGCCCTCCGAATTGGGCCTCCGGTACATTCAGTCCGGTAAACTCAGCGCAGGCGCTGCTGCCTCAACCTGTCTTCTGTGAGGCCATGGTATCACTGCGGTCAATTCATCATAGCGTGGCTCTCCCATGTTCAAATGTTGGATTTGGATTTAGACTTGTTTGTTGTGTTACTTAACTTTAATTAGTTAAACTATTTATAATTCATAAACGGCTGAACTAATTTCGCTGAAAATTGGTGGAGAGATAGCTTATAATAATAATAATTCATTTATTTCAGTGTTAGTGTGGTCCCCGGCAGAGTAGGATAGGCCACCCTCACTCTTACCGAGGTGTCGTAAAAGGTGACTAAGGTAAAGCTGCTGGCATGATCATCAGCACCCAGAGAAGGAAAACTCTGCATTTATATCTAAACCCTCGCCAACCCGTCTGCCAAGCGTGGTGAGTATGGCAATTACCCCTCATGTGATTGAGGGAGGCCCATGCCCCAGCAGTGGGGACTTAACACGTTAGCTGCGGCACCAATTTTTGCATACTTTCCGTTCCTGCGGCACGAGGTATAATCGGCCCGTACCGTGACCAGACGTTAGGGCGACACGCGGTCTATTAGACCCCACCTCCTTTTACAGACTAAAATCCATTTTCTGGCGCGAAATCAAAGATAAATGAGAATTTTGGTAATAATAGATATAGACAGTGAATTGATGAACCCCAATCCACCGTCGCCCCGGGATCTGATGGCTAGTTTAGGAATTATTAGCAAAACAAAATGTGGGATCTTATACACCTCGTAACGCACTGAAATAGGACACATTTCCGCTGCGATTAGTGATGGGAAAAATAATATCGACGTTTTTAAACTGTCTTAACTACGCAACGACTTGACCGATTTTGATCAATTATATCTCATTAGATCGATTTAAGGGCAAAACCTGGCAAAACAACACAAATGCGGTCCTTCAGAGATACTCCGAGCATAGCCCTTTCCATAGCTCTTTGAGCGACTTTGAACCGGTGGACTAGTCCAGCCGTGAGTGTCCACGTCTCGGCACCGTAAGATGACTTACGGTGCCGAGACGTGGACACTCACGGCTTCCGGTCATGAGACCGGAAGGACGCACTGGTCGAAGACTTTCGACTTAAGACTTTGAGGGATGGGTGACGAGAAGACTTGACGAAGTTTACCAAATGCTGCCCAGCCTAGCTGAATTCTTCTATTGGCTTCTCTCTCGAAGTTGTTTCTGCCTAATTGGAGCGCTTGTCCTAGATAGACATATTCCTGAACAAGTTCGAGAGGTACTCTATTAACAGCGACCGGTCCCGGATCAACGAGCTCGTTGAACGTGACCTTGGTTTCATCCAAGTTCATCCGAAGACCGATGTGTTTGGAAGATTCAGCCAGGCTGCTCACCATCTCCTGTAGGTCTTGTAGGGTTTCCGCCAAGATGACGATGTCGTCTGCGAATCGTAGGTGTGACATGTACTCGCCATTAATATTGATTCCGCGCTCCTTCCAGTTTAGCGTTCCAAACATGTCCTGCAGCGCAGCGGAGACACGTTAACAACACATGTTCTCCTTTTTTTCACCCTTTTCGAGGCAAGGGCGTGCGCTTTCAGGTGCAGAAAAATAACAAAAATGTAAAGATAACGTAATAAAACTGGCATTGTTACTTAGGTTAGATCGTAGATGAGAATAACAATGATAATGTAGGTATAACTGCATCAAATGAATGTGTTTGTTTTATACTTAAAATGTTGAAAGAGTAGGTAGGTAAGGTAGGTAATAATAGGTAGTTCTAGATATGTTGCAAAGTATAAGGTACGTCAATAATCGTTATTACCAATAATATCTTTAGGTATAATATACTTAAGTAATAATATCTTACACTTACTTTAGGTACATAGCTACCAAGATAAGAAAAAACTAGGTAGTTACTAAAGATTTTTTCATAAAAAACTTACCTGTTTTGGCTCTGTTCCTGGGTTTTTTAAAATTAACTCCTACATCGTTTAGACATGTTCGGCGCTGTAAAAGGACATGCTCTCCAATCGACGTGATGCACAACACTGGTCGCGGGAAGCTCGCGTTGAGTGCGGTACGAGGTCAGGGGGGATATGGGACGTTTTAGCCTCGTTCCGCACTGCATTAAAATTATATTAATTCAGTGCGGCACGAGGCCTAAGACATCCGGTACCAAGGTAGGTATACCACCGAGTCCGGAACCATTAGTAATCTCAAATATATATTTATCTCTTTCCTACACTGGACCAAACCAAAGCTATGCCATTCGCACGACAGAGAAATTCACTTTTTTGCTTGCCGCACCACAGGGAAGTTGCATCAGGGGTCATTTAGGCCTCGCTTCGCACTTAACGTGTTAAATGGGCTGATGATGATGATGATTTATTTCAGGCAACAATGTATAATGTATTTTATTAAAAAAATATTGCATTGGCCCATATAATAAATACCTTACAGTCTAACATTCATACACAATAAAATGTACATTTTTTTTCATATTAATTTTATGTGCGGCGTGTAGAGTCAGCTGGTAGCCGTTCTTGAAACTTCCGAAAGACGACTTCCTGCGGCCAGAAGTCCTGCTTAATAAAGGTTGCCAGGGAATGGGTCGGCACTCTCACCACAAATGCGATGAAGTTCACTTAGTGACGAGACTCCAGCAATTCGACCCTCAGCGTCCAGTTGGACTTCTTTCGCACGTAATCTACGAATCCCTTCGTAGACCAGTGTAGACGGGAAACGTACAGCTGCGTGTGAGTCTCTGGCTGTAACGAGCTTTCCATTCCTATCGGTGCAATGCCTCGGTGAGTTACGACTGGCGAGCTTCTTCTTCTTCTCCACTTTGATGAAGCCCTCATCATCGCACTTCTTCGGTGGACACAATATTGATGTCACCTTAGGTTTCTTCCCCGCTAAGAACTAGGGGAAGGACATAGTATACTTATTCCGGAATATGGTCCCTGTGGGATAAAACAAAATGAATACTACGCGGGCAACGCCGCGGGCGAGGACTAGTTTTTAATAAATCCGGACTTGAATGAAATGAAAACAAAGTAATAGCTCCTACTTTATTGTATATTCGTGGAAATTACTCCTAAAGTATCTATAAATATCTAGAAGTTATTTGTAATAGAATCCCCACACCTCTATGTGCTAATTGGTCATTTGAATGTAAATATATGCAATTGAAGTCACTAACCTTAATGAACGGCCATCTTTGCATTGGTCTTAATTACTTCAACCTAAGTTGAAACATTTACATTTGTAAGTGGTATAAGGTATTTACGGTATGAAGGTATCTGGATTAGCAGATGTTACAAAGTCCATAGAACTGGACTGGGAATTTTACCCTATAAGAACTGTAGTAGGTACAGAAAGAAGGCTTCGGCATTAATGTGGATCTGAAGTGGTCTGACGTGGATCGAGCTAGTAAGCGATCA
Source organism: Marasmia exigua (assembly GCA_019059595.1). NCBI lineage: Eukaryota > Metazoa > Arthropoda > Insecta > Lepidoptera > Crambidae > Marasmia > Marasmia exigua. Next base: position 13,610,911 of record CM032483.1, on the reverse strand, counting down.
TGTGGTGGGTACCTATTAATTTCTTATTTAAGGTATATTGTACCTACTCACACACGATTGCGAGTTGTAAATAGTATCAGCCTATATACTGTCCCACTGTAGGGTAAAGGCCTCCATCATAGAAATCAAGTTATCGCGACTATAATGGGATTAGGCTTAATCACCACGGTTGCCAAATGCGAATTGGTGATCACAAACTCGAGCTAAATTAAAACATACTTTTTTGGCCCGACCCGGGAATCGAACCCAGCAGGTTTTGCGAGTTGAGTGAGGGAGAAAATATATTAGTATCAGCCTATACTGTCCCACTGTAGAGCAAAGGCCTCCATCATAGAAATCAAGTTATCGCGACTATAATGGGATTAAGCTTAATCACCACGGTTGCCAAATGCGAATTGGTGATGACAAACTCGAGCTAAATTAAAACATACTTTTTCTGCCCGACCCGGGAATCTAACCCAGCAGTTTTTGCGAGTTGAGTGAGGGTTCAGAAAAGACCACCAGAAACGACAGCTTTTTTTAACGATAGTTGGTAGACGAGCAGACGGATCACCTGATGGTAAGCGATTGCTGCCGCCCATGGACAACAGCAGTCGAGTCACATATGCGCTGTGCACTAGCAACCTTTACCTACACCTCCCTTTCCCGCGGATTGGGCAGCCAGTACCCTCTCTAACCCGTGCCGTGTGGTCCCCGGCAGAGTAGAATAGGCCACCCTCACTCTTACCGAGGTGTCGTAAAAGGCGACTAAGGTAAAGCTGCTGGCATGATCATCAGCATCCAGAGAAGGAAAACTCTGCATTTATATCAAAACTCTCGCCAACCCGTCTGCCAAGCGTGGTGAGTATGGCAATTACCCCTCATGAGACTTAAATGGGCTGATGATGATGGTGATGACCCTCTCTAACGCAGCAAAAGACCGCAGAGACACTGCTTCATTCTAGTTAACTGTGAGGCCGTGGTATCACTACGGTCTAGCCGGGCCATTTATGCCGAAGCTTGGCTCTCCTACGTTAATATCTTTTTTTCCGAGAAAATCTTTAAATTAATTGTCACCTATGTCCAGCAATAGACTGAGACAGGCTGTCCCAGTCTACTGCTGGACATAGGATATATATTAATCTTCACCACTTAGAGATAAGATATGAAAATAAAAAACACTTATTTTTTTAACACACACGACACACAACTGTACAAATAAAAAGACCAGGGAAATGAAAATAACACACAAAGTAAAATATTATACAGAGAAAAGAAAAAAAAGTACCTACAAATTTTAATCATTCGGCCGAGCAATATTTACATTGTGTCCAGCTGTGTCGCAGTGCATAACAAAAAGGAGCTTACTCAGCTAAAGCCACGACTTAAGGAAGGGGTAGGTACCTTCATATAGGCCATGGTATTATGTGAGCTCTGATTGCTATGACGCACGGACGTTATAAATACATATAATAAGTGTGATCGATTCTCGTCTACTCGCCATCCTTCCGGCCATCTACGCAAAGAGTGCCTTCACCTTGCCTGAGGGCGTCCCACTATTTACCGAGACGTGTTCTCCACTCCAGAACTCGTTTACCCAATAAATGTGTAAATTATCCCAGAGATATGCAGATCATCGTATATCTGACAGTTAAATAGGATGCAAATGGCTTTTTCGTGGGTGGCCCCTCGAAGTATTAAATGAAGTGGTCAGTTCTTAGAGGCAGCAAAAGTAATAGAAATCAATGTCCTAATCAAATCTCACTATAATATCCTCCAACCGATTGCGGCTACGGCGGACAATCATAGTGTTCAAGTGTGTGCGCAAACACAATTGCACTCTGTTTTCCCTTACCCTCAAATTCCGATGGGACACCAATGTGATACATCTGGAGAGGGATCGGGCGCAGGAATAACGGCTTAACGTGCTTTCCGAGGCACAGGTACAAGACGGGTCTGGAAGTTGACCCTAAGAATTTCTTACCGAAAACTTAGGTACAAATTTTTGGCCCGCTGGTAATTACAAATTGCAATGAAGCGACTGTCGCCAGGAGCCCAATTCTCGTGCTTGTGAAATTTTGAGAACATGGCGGATATCACCCGAAAACCATACAAAAAAACTATGTTTTAGTGATATATGTCGTATGGAAATAAATGTCACGAGCCCGAGAATTGGGCTCCTGACCTTCCACCCTTGACAAACATTCGTGTGATAAACATTTTATTGTGTTTGTACACCCAAATACTTAATATGGGTGTAATAAATTTAAGTATTACATTTGTACTTCCTCTGTTGTCTGATATCCGTATCATAAATGGTTTAGCTAGCTCAATATATGAAATCCGAAATAATGTTATAAATTTTACAGTGTGTATGTCATATTGCCACTGTAAAAAGAGTAACTACTGAGTTTCTTGCTGATTCTTCTCTGTAGAAATTGACATTCCGAATCAGTGGTACAATGGTGGCATTACATTAATATTTGACATTCATAAATGTTCTATGTGGACTTAAATTTAATAAAGACATTTTTGATTTTGATTTTAATGTCTAATTGATTGACTTTTGATCAGCCGTGTGGTCCCCGGCAGAGTAGAATAGGCCACCCTCACTCTTACCGAGATGTCGTAAAAGGCGACTAAGGTAAAGCTGCTGGCATGATCATTAGCACCCAGAGAAGGAAAACTCTGCATTTCAAAACCATCGCCAACCCGTCTGCCAAGCGTGGTGAGTATGGCAATTACTCCTCATGTGATTGAGGGAGGCCCGTGCCCCAGCAGTGGGGACTTAAATGGGCTGATGATGATGATGATGATTGACTTTTACGGCAAAACGGCGGATTGAAGTGAGTTTTTAAAAAGTGGACATAGTTGGACAGATGGAGAGTGACATAGGTTACTTTTGTCTCTTTCTAACGCGTGGGAATCCGCGGGCAAAAGTTAGTGTCGAATACTTTTTTATAACTTACTGAAAAATGAAAATCGTTTATTCAATTTAGATCCATACAAAACACTTATGAATGTCAACATGTTTACCACTGGTCTGGTTGTTTACTGGTCCTTTGTGTAAGTTCAGGACCTGTACAAAGATGTGCAGAGCATCGATGTCACAGTTAAGTAGGATGCAAATCGCGCGGGTGGTCCTCGCTAAATAGGAAGCGATGTGGTCAATTGTTAATTGACAGCAATTAATAGGTCAAATAGAAGCGCCTGTGTGAATTGCCTGGAAGGATGGCGGCCAAATGCCACACGAGTGTGGGATCATATCAATAACACACTTAATAACAATAGCGCACTTGTGACTCCGTGGGGTTGCAGGTGTCCATAGTCGGCGGTAATCACTTACCATCAGGTGATACGACTGCTCGTCTGTCCCCTATCGGAAGCACGTTAAGCCATTAGTCCTGCGCCCAATCTCTTTCCAGTCGTGTCACGTTGGTGTCCCATCGGAATATGATGGTAAGGCAACAGCGAGTGCACTTGTGTTTACGCACACATTTGAGCACTATAATACATCCTGCGTATGTAGCTGATCGTTGAGATTGACAGTAATCGGTTGGAGAATATTATTCTTATCTCATGAAAAAAACATGGTTCGTAGATGCCACAATGATTACAACTACATTTTTTAAAACTACAGTGAATAGGCTAACTTCTGCGTAAGCGCACTCCATCGAAGGCTTCTTCTCAACTCTTTTGTTCAGTATGAATTTAAGATCAAGGCTCATAATCAATAATAGAAAAAAGATAAGATATTAACTAGGTAGTTAGTATGGCAAATGGTGAGGTACCTAACTATACTTAGTTAGGTGACAGATATGGTCAAACTTCTTCAAATTGAGGAAAGACAGAGTGTAGTGTATGACCCAACGTGTGACGGACTGTATAGTATAGTCTTCGTATCTATACCTATTTCTCTTTTTTGCTCAACGATATTTTTGTCATTTTCATACAAACGTGCCCAAATATAAGTTACTTTCAATTCTCTCTTACTCTTACGCTTATCAATTTTTAATTTGCCATTTTAAACTAACTCCAAAAATATGTCAATTTCCTAAAAATTAAGAAAATGTAGGTGGATCTTCGCATCCCATGTAATCTTGTATGGAGCAAGAAAAACAACATAATATTTGTGGGCCTTTAAATTTGCTCATCTGCATAATAATTTGCTGGTATTCCAGTTTTTTTTGCCGCCCAGTGTAAAAGCGCTCAGCAGCAATTAAACTGGGCCACCGGCAAATTTTCGACCCATTAGACTGCGTCACAGAGGCAGTAGACATATTTTTTCCTGTCGTGGCAGAGGGTTTCCCCGTGACCACTTAAAAACGGTCGAGCTACTCTTTACGGCTCCTATATTCCACAACATCACATATATTGATCTGACTCCGAGATAGGTAGCTCAAACAACTGTGTTACGGATTTTAGAATCGACAGTGGGATTACAAATATATACAGATAATACTTTTCTTTTTTAAATACATACTTATAATACATAGATAACACCCAGACCAATACAAACAGACATGTTCATGCACATAAATGTTTGTACTGTGCGGGGATCGAACCTGCAACCCTTGGATCAAAGGCAGCGTTCACTACCACTGTTCCAAACGGGTCATCAAAACAGGTCAATAATCTGACATTGCAGTAAAAATATTAACGTTCATAAATAATGAAAAACGCCAACTAATTTAAAGTTTGCAAAGTCCCAGAAACAGAGCGCTCCTCATAATTCCCTATTGAGCTGACCACTAAGAAATACCGACATTCCTAGACCAAACACCAAGAGTATAGCAAAGCTATGCGGGCTGTCAAAAGCCAATGACGGTGGCGGGTCGCAGTTCACCCCTCAAGTGTCCGAAGCACTCTCCACCCCTCCCCCCTTACAGTCCAGTGCGCACCCCCTTAGCCTCCTGCTGACCCTTTCTTGCGCAACTACTGGTGCGAAGTTTGGAGTGATAAATAAGTGAGTTGGGAAGTTTGTATTGATCTTTTTGTTTGTGTTCCAAGTGTGCTGGAGTGATATGGAGTGATATGTTTCAAATGTGGGAGAGCCACGCTTAGGCATGAATGGGCCGGCTCGACCGGAGTGACACCACTGCCTCACAGAAGACCGGCGTGAAGCAGCGCCTGCGCTGTGTTTCGCCGTGTGAGTGAGGTTACCGGAGGCCCAATGGGGGGGAAGGGGAAAAGGTTGGCAGCGCACTTGTGACTCCACTGGTGTCCATGGGTGTCCATGGGCGGCGGAATTGCTTACCATCAGGTGATCCGTCTGCTCGTCTGCCACCTCTCATATAAAAAAAATAAATAAATAAAAAAAAAGAAAAAGATATCGCTTGACATGTTGCTATCTTAGTTACCAATGATGACGACGAGGTCGATCAACAGCCACGATCACTTTGCCAAGAGATTCCGAATAACACAATAGAGTACCTAAGAGAATTAGCGAAATGATATTATACATACATCTAAAATAAATTCAAAATGGTCTTAACAACTGCGAGGGAAAATCTGGTACAAGTAATTACTTTACGATTACGATTTACTTATCTTTTCTGATAGGGGCCTTTTTCATGGGCACGTCGACCCTAAGGGATCTTTTGTACCTCTCCTATCTTTTGCGCTCCTACTCATGAAAGATTCGTTACATCAGCGTCACGATGTCTTTCGGATTGAAGTGCCTGTAGTCTCCTGGTTTAGGATAAGCGTTACCTAGAAGACACATTCTGCCTCTGGCTAGTGAGTCGCATTCACATAAAAGATGTTCTATGGTTTCCGTCTCCTCCTTGCTCTGCAGTCGCTGTTCGATGTTATGTTCTTCTTCATCAGCATTTTGTTCGTTGCATAATGCCCTGTTAACGCTCCTATGAGCATCCTTGTCTGTTGTCTATTGCCTCCAAGAAGATGTTTTTTTTTAAGATGCACTTACCAAATAGCCTTTTTGATTTTCGCGTTACATTTAAATATAACGTCTAACCCTTTACTTTGTTTCGGATGCCAAGCCACGACTTGGTTCGGGTCGCTGAGCCAACGGAGTAAGTTAGTATAGTAACTTTTACCTTAAGACAGCTGACCAAACCAAATGGATCACGGTTACATGTTCAGATTCATTTCTTTAACCGCCGAGCAAATAATGATAGATATACGCACATGTAATAATCTACAGGTGCTAGTATTTGGACCTACAATATTCCGTTCTTATGCAGTGAGCTACAATCGCTCATTGTGGCTCTATCATCATCAGCAACCCACACTCGTCCACTGCTGGACATAGGTCTCCCCTAATGCACGCCACTGCTCCCGATTTTCGGCCACTCTCATCCAGCCCACACCAGCCAGCTTTCGAATGTCATCATCCCATCTTGTCGCAGGGCGTCCTACACTACGCTTATCGAGTCGCGGTCTCCACTCAAGGACTTTACGGCTCCAACGGCTGTCAGTTCTGCGGCTAATATGACCAGCCCACTGCCACTTCAGTTTGCTAATTCGGTGGGCTATGTCGGTGACTCTGGTTCTCTGTCGGATTACATCATTTCTGATGCGGTCCTTCAGAGATACTCTGAGCTCTACTGTGGCTCTATATATTGCCCAAATATACGTAAAAATATCTTAGGCCAACAACCGGCATAGTGTCAGCGACTCCTCTGATCTCATCACGTACAATGGACCGAATGAGACTCAGAGAAAAAAGATTCCATATTTCATTCCTCTTATCTCGCCGATGTTCAAAGGCGGTGATCACTTGCTCTTGTTTGCACTCACAAAAAACTCGCCACACAAAACGTGTAAGTGATATCCATTCGAGAACCCACCGTACTGCACCGGACACCCGAAGGTGTCATGGAGACGGCTCACTCGAGCAGTCGGAGGCGGGCTGCGTCTAACAGCCTAATATAGCCGCTCCGGGCTCGATTGCTCTCAAGAGCTAACCCGCTTGAGAGAGCCTGGAATTAGCACTCGACGGTCCTCAGCTCACGGTGAATATGAAAGGTCCAAGTGTAGCCATTGTACTAATTTCTGGAGCACTGGCCGTTTTATCGTTTTGTCTCTTGGAGAGAATTTTTTGAAATGTCGAATTGACTTGGTTTGCTCTTGGCTTGAGATTAGACGCAGCGGATTAATTTTGAGCATTTTGTACTAAATATTTGTGGTACAGAAAGCCACGGGTTGGATTATTTCAATCTGTCAAATATATATTGGTATTGAAACAGATGTTTTTAACATTAAGGTACGTAAGAGTCGGTTGAAGAAATTTGACTGATTTTGATACTTTAGGTGGCTGTCCTCACTGAGCATTTAAAAAAACCGTTATATTGCGCAATGTAGACGTCAAGTTTAACTTCAACGTCATTGGTTTCTTTTTTTCTGTAGGTACAGTCAAGTCAATAGTTAGACTGGACTGGTTAGAAGCCTTAGATTGTACCTACATAGATTCTACATGGCAATTTTTTGTTAAGATTTATGTATGTATCTGAAGTAGAAAAAAATTGTAGGATCAGTCGATATCTTTTTAAAGTGATAGGTAATTATCCATTTTCGACCTAATTCGGTACTAGAATAACTTCAATATTTAACTCTGACCGTTTTCAAAGAAAACGACTCAAATATTCTAGCGACAAGTCCGTAAATACAGCAAAGCAAACACAACCTGTCATTTCTTCGAGAAGTTTGATATCCCATTAATATTCAAGCAGTCATACTTACACCCACTATAATTATCAGGCAAACGGTAAAATTCAAAACCAAACTTCGTCGGGTTCTTTAATAAAACAACCCATATCGATTCTGGTACAAAATTTTCGTAGTGAACCAATTAAAGTGGTGTAAGCCTCTTACTAGTCACCCCATACTTACCCCCTCTCTACCACTAAACCAACATGGCGTCACTATTGTCACCTAGGCTGGAGCTTTTTTTTCTACTAGCCTAAAAGTGTTTAATAGTCTGTATGCCTTTGTAATAAGAGTCACGTTCGATATATGAGCATTTTTGTCACCTGAAGACTTTCTTTAAACGAGTGCTGCTTTACCCTGTGCTGCTCTGGATTCTTTTCACACTATTTTAAGCTTTGTGTTTGGTGGTTAGAGTTGACAATTGGGTGTGATATTTTGAAGATTGTTAGTTTTGTTGTTGGATCTAGGTAGTGGAGGCGTGACATTAACGCCCGCCAGGATTGTGGAATTATAGATGAAGGGTTGTCGCGGTAGGGTTAATGGTGCATTTTAAGAAAGTGAGTTGATGCAGTATGCAAGGCAAAATGGCTGGCCCCTCTATTCAGGTGATTGTAAACATGATATTATAGCGGTTTGCTTGTTTGTTTTGCGAGACTGGGGAAATAATGGTGCCTTGATGGTACTAGTCAGTTTGGGATAGGTAGGTAATATATGGTTTTCTTATAGTCACGGGCAAGCATAGCCCACCTTAGATCTCATCTTCACTTAACATCAGATGGGACTGAGATCAAATGCTTGTCTGTCATAACATAAAAAATCTACCTACATGTCACTTATTTCCCATCATATTAGTGATCACCATAAATAACTTAAATAGGACCATAAGTAGACTTAGGTAAGTATATTACTTTTTTTAAACTTTTTACCTATACCTAACCTGTGCGGATAAAGAATGAGATCAGAAATGACGGCGCATCTATTCACTTCACGCTCGCACACTATTTGCGTCTATAGACGCAAATAGTGTACGTGTACGTTGTACGTGGTATATATTTTACTATTAGCCTTATTGTACTGTCTGTTGCTGTTGTATCATGCTTTTATTTTATTTTTGTGCAATAAAGAAAAAAATTGATAGATAGATAGATATCTAAAAAGAAAAAAAAAAATTGATAGATAGATAGATATCTATCAATTTTTTTCTCCATTCAGGTTCAATGATATCTCTGAGACTAGAAGAATCATGTATTTTGTTATGTCATTGTATTGTAGGTACCGTCTTATTGAATACCTGACGGAAAATCCTCATTAGGGTGACGGGTAGGGCACACTAGCTACGCCAATAGATTTTAATGGTTAGCTACTAAACCGGATCTATTTTAAACAATGTCGGGGTTACAACCTCTTGGCAAATACTTATAATATTTATGAAATAACCATGCACAACTGCGGACCCAACATTTGTACGCGAAAAATTGATTCACGCTAAAAGTGGCCGCTTTTTGCGGTAATCAGTTTTTCGCGTACAAAAACGGACCGAACATTTGTGCATGGCTTGGGGGTTACCCCAAGCTGTTTAAAATAGATTCGGTTTAGTAGCTTACAATTAAAAACGAATGGTGTCGTTAGTTAGGGCTACCCATTAAAAACACAATAGTTGGATAGATTTCTTTTAGGTGGCGCACTCAGGACAGATGGAGTGACGATCTGTGCAGGATGGCTGACTGGAGCTGGATACGAGTAGCCAAAGACTGACTGACTGACTAACAGATTGGCGAACATTAGAAGTGGCCTATGTCCAGCAGTGGAGTGCAACAGGCTGATGATGATGGAATAAAAATTATCATAACAACTACATAAGTTATAACAAGTTAGCTACCGCTCATAACTTACCAATGTATTACATAAGTACTGATTCCAGCTTTGTCGGTTTGAAAGATATCAAATAAAGAACATTAATTCGTTACTCGTTCGAAATTTGAAACGTCTGCCGCCGACCAATCGCGATTGCTGCGGCGCACCAAACGAATTCTTATTGACGCGTGCGCGTACAGCAGAGCTTTGAACAACTAGATAGACCGAACAATGGGCACCATGAGGCAAAATAGTAATTTGTAACACAAAACGCATACATCGCGAGCTAAATAGGCTATGCACACAAATGCTTGCGTACTATAGTGATCTTGGAGTGTTTCGGAGTGAATAAGAAAGACATAGGCAGGAGAAAGACGATAAGAGATACTGATAACGCATAGATCAACAAACTCTTCAATATAAATGTCAGCTTGAGCCGAATCTCTGTGTCTAAGATTTTGTGCTAAAAGGATATCAGCTGTGTCCATGATTTTGTGGCAATGAAGCCCTCCAAGTTATTGATAGTCGCACCTTAAGCCTAAAATGTCGCAGATGCATTACTGTTTCGCATAGGAATACAGATGTATTCCTTCAGTTGTATCACTGCAGTTGAATCACTTACCCACTAACATCCGCGATCAGCTGACCTACATGCTCTTTTGCCTCCCTTATCATGTCTGTAGACGGACTAGTATATCATGATCAATATAGTGGGAATCCCTGCAGAACGAAAGACTGATGTTCAAGAAATGTGGTCGGTGTGAGTTGGGTGCAGGGTGTACGTGATTGAATGTTAAGATTATTTGGACCAACTTTTTACCTACGTGGCACAAAAACTAAAAATAAACCAGAGTATACCGATGCTCTCTTGGCTCCCTTAGATCTCTCCAGAGACACACGTAAACTTTCAAAGTTAAAAACTTAAGGCTATTCGATTATTACTATCATTTTTATTCTTCTACAAAAATTTGTATCGCGTCCGTTCTATACCATCCTATCTCTTCGCCAGGACCTCAACGGGTGTTGTTCGGGTTATATTTATTGAAATAATAAAAGAGAAGCGCTGCCATAACTCCTCTGTACAGCTAACGTGCTTTGGGTGGTATAAGCGCGCGGGCACACTGGACAGGACCCCGGGGTTACCAACAAACTGAACACTAAGAAGCTTAGAAGCCTTTACACACGCGCTTTTAAAATCAATACTGCAGTTGAATTCTTACTTCGCACCGCTTGGAATCGACTGTAGCCCCACCTTCGTCACCAAAAAGATGGTGGTTCATTAGTGATAATTCTCACCATACATTCTACCGTTGACTGGCCTGATGGCGCATTTGCCTCATAAGTTAAAGATACTTATATTTCTGCCACAACATCAAAAAATGCAACACGTTGCCGGCGCATGTATATCCTCCTTCCTACAATATGGATTCCTTCAACCGAAGCGTGATCGCTTACTTACCATCAGGGATCCGTTTCGTCTGCCATCTATCATATAAAAAAAAAAGAAGAAGCATCTCGCGGGCCCAACGGGATAATGCTTTGACATCGCTTCCGTTGTAATTGCAACGTGGGCTTTTCTCTTGCCTACCATCAGGTTGAGGAGAGCCGATATACCTGTGTCAGTATAAAAAAAAAGATACTCTACATAAATATTTGTGTGATGGACACATTGAGTTTGTTCAATATCTAGATGTTTTATAAGACTCAAAGTTTAGGGTCGCAGACAAACACAGAACAAACTCAACTACTTTATACTCCTCTTTTGGTTATTGAGAGCTGCTCAAGTCTCAACCATGTTGTCTCTGTTATAAAGTTCACTTAGCCAGAGATATCATGATTTTTGAGCAAATCTTAGTCTATTTTGGGGTTACGCGTTCTTCTTTCTTTCTTGGTGTACTTAGATGACATTCTTACCACGTTAGATAAAAATGTCATCTAAGTACACCGAAAAGAAAATTGTTTGATCAAAGCACGGTAGTTTTACATCACATTGACGGTCTCATAATCGAATCGAATGCTCCCTCACCAACATCACCGTCCTTTCCTTCCAAATACCTCCCACAAACATTGATCTGTCCTTCCAAAGGTTGTATTACAAGAGGATCAGAAGATTAACAAAGCGAAGTTGTGTAAGCAAAATGGTGGTTTTGGCGGGTCCCCCACAAAGAGAGCAGAGGGACGCGAACCACCTATAATAAGCCTATTGTTTTTATACAAATACAATATTGCGTTTATAAATCGGATAAGCCTATATGGAACAGAGGTTATATGGAGTGGTAAAGGCTGTATTATTTTTTTAGTTTTGTGAGTTTGTATCTGGCTAGCTATTTTAAAATCTTCTTCTGTATATTCCATTCAGGCGTGACAAAGTGATGGTGAACGTTTCATGTAAAAATAAGCACCTAACATAATCGATATTATTTTAGCATCGATAATATTTTCTTACGCAGTCAAACCGGTTATTTTATTTACAGAAATATACTTATGAAGTTTTGTAGTTTTTTTAAAAATCTCATCATCATCATCATCATCGTCAGCCCATTTAAGTCCCCACTGCTGGGGCTCAATCACATGAGGGGTAATTGCCATACTCACCACGCTTGGCAGACGGGTTGGCGAGGGTTTTGAAATAAATGCATAGTTTTCCTTCTCTGGGTGCTGATGATCATACCAGCAGCTTTTCCTTAGTCGCCTTTTACGACACCTCGGTAAGAGAGAAAATCTATGAATTAATAATTTTAATTTTGAAGGGCGGCAAGCAAGAAAGCAAGCGGCGGGTCGCCTGATGGTGTTGACTGATCACCGCCCCGTGGACATCTGCCACACGAAGACTGCAGACGCGTTGGCTTTTTTTAAAAGATGTACTTTATTTAGTAAATTTGTACCTACTACTTTCTATGTATTAAGGGACTACCGCATGACTTTTGAACATATGCACTGGATGGTTTACAGGTTCAGAATTCTTATTCCACAGTTTGAGAAGCTATGCGAAACGAGCTAACGGTAGACATCTAAGTGTGTTGTGGTCATCAAATGACGTCTTCATAATCTTAGTATGATCTACGACGGTGACTGCCTCGTTGGCGCAGTGGGTAGTGTGTCGCACTTTAAAGCGACGGCTGCGCTTGGGGTTCTGGGTTCGATCCCCGGGTCGGGCCAAAATTTGTACCTGAGTTTTTCTGTTAAGAAATTCTCAGTGTCAGCCCGATGTTTGGAAATTGACGGTTTTGTTCCCCTGCGCCTCGGAAAGCACTTTAAGCCGTTGGTCCTGCGCCCGATCCTTCTCCAGTCGTGTCACACTGGTGTCCCATTAGAATATGAGGGTAAAGGGAATAGAGAGTGCACAAGTGTTTGCGCACACACTTGAGCACTATAATATATCATGCGTACGTTGCTGATTATGATATAAGCCGCCATAGCCAAATATCATCATCATCATTTTTCAGCCAATAGACGTCCACTGCTGGACATAGGCCTCCCCCAATGTTTTCCACTCAGATTGGTACTGTGCCGCCCGCATCCAATGGATTCCCGCGATCTTCACCAGATCGTCGGTTCACCTTGTGGGGGGCCTGCCACGACTGCGACTTCCTGTACCTGGCCTCCACTCGAGGACCTTTTCGCCCCAACGGCCTTCTGTTCTCCTCGCTATATGCCCTGCCCATTGCCACTTGAGGCATGCAATCCTTTGGGCTATGTATGTGACCTTAGTTAGTTAGTTAGTTTTAGTTTGTTCTTAGCCAAATATCGGTTGGAGGATATTATTATTATCTACGGCACTATTCCCGCACTACTCCACAGCTTTCCCTGTTCACATATCAAGCAATAAGAAGATCGCGCGCGGCGGCAGGCCCAACGTGGCGCCAGTAGCATCCATTCGTATGTATTTATTTATATCTTGTCTGCCCATATTTATGTATTTATTCATCTCACTACAGACCACATCGCTCGACTATTTCATAACTAATATCGAGAGGGCCGTTGTACAGTCAACAGCAGAAGTAGGTGCACATATTTGGTAGTTTTTAGTTCTTATTCCGAAGAGCATAAGGGTCGCTAGCTGCGAAAAGTGTGTATCAACTTTTGCTGTCGACTGTACAGTACACGATTCTTGGAAGGTTAATTAGTTTGATCGACAGGTTGTTACGCTTACGACTGTACTTGTTGGTTGTAGGGGCCAATTCAATCTATGAAATGGTTTAATTTGATAGACAAGTTCTTAGAAATTGTTTGAGGGAATGATATCCCTTTTATGATACAATACCTTTTGATGTCAATATGTATTAGTATGTAGGCCGTGTGGTCTCCGGCAGAGTAGAATAGGCCACCCTCACTCTTACCGAGGTGTCGTAAAAGGCGACTAAGGTAAAGCTGCTGACATGATCATTAGCACCCAGAGAAGGAAAACTCTGCATTTCAAAACCCTCACCAACCCGTCTGCCAAGCGTGGTGAGTATGGCAATTACCCCTCATGTGATTGAGGGAGGCCCGTGCCCCAGCAGTGGGGACTTAAATGGGCTGATGATGATGATGATGATGTATTAGTGAATGGGTAGATATATAATGGACTGACCCGAGGTCTTACTCTCTCTCTCTTCTGTCGATCCTGTCACTGCTGAGGATAGTGACCCCTTCCGATTTTCCGACCAGCTTCGCCATCAGCTGCGCTCCGCCGCTCGGTGCAGGTGGCTTAATTTAAAGCGAACTCTCGTAACGAACGAGAATATACCTGCCGCATCCAAACAAAGGAGACACACAGCGCGTGTGAAAGAGAAGGAAACTCTGATTCGGTCGTAACCTCCGGTACCCTCACTCACTTAGCGAAACACAGCACAGTTCTGCTTCACGCCGGTTTTGTGAGGCCGTGGTATCACTCCGATCGAGCCGGCCCATTTATTCCGAAGCGTGGCTCCCCCACACGGTCAAAAAGTTACACGCTTATAATCATTAGGTATCTCAAATATCATTAATTTTGAGACACTATCGAGACGTGCAGGTTTTCTCACAATGTTTTCCCTCTCCGCCGAGGTAATGGTAGAAATATGCATGTCGTCATCGTCATCCCATTTAAGTCCCCACTGCTGGGGCACGGGCCTTCCTCAATCATATGAGGAGTAATTGCCATACTCACCACGCTTAGCAGACGGGTTGGCGAGGGTTTTGATATAAATGCAGAGTTTTCCTTCTCTGGGTGCTGATGATCATGCCAGCAGCTTTACCTTAGTCGCCTTTTACGACACCTCGGTAAGAGTGAGGGTGCTGGTTCTACTCTGCCGGGACCACACGGCTTAATATAAAATATGCATGTAGATTTGAAAAATCCATAGATGCATGCTCGGATTGGAACCACGATCCCACGTATGAAAGGCGCGTTCTTATCCATTAAACTACCATCACTCATAGTTGAACACCTCAAAATTTGCAAAAAAACGAATTATCCAAATAAATTCATATCGTAGTTTTGCATTCAATGAGCGCAATACAAGATAGCATGGGTTCCGTACAGCTTCTCACAATGCTACGAGATAATTCGCTAGTTGCAAATGGACGCGCTCAATTAGCGCCGAGGCCCGCGCATGCGCGAGACGTCCTGCGCCCGCACACTTGCGCGAACTGCATGTTGTATGCACTACATTCATCTAGACCTGCTTTCTACTTTTAGTGTAAGATGGTCCATGGACGGCAGTAATTGCTTACTCGTGCTGTTCGTGGATGTTACAGACAGAACAAGTGGCTGCAAAAATTAACAGATTTGTCAATCTACTTTAAAGGATTAACTTACTTACTCCACTCGCTCAGTGACTCGAAATGTGTCTTGGCCTCCGAAACAAGAGAACGCCACTTTAGTCGATCCTACTTGTCGCCAGTCCCCGCCCTGAAGTTCTCGCAGATCATTTTCGACGACGTCTTTCCAGCGATACCTAGGCCGGCCTACCGGGCGTCGGCCCGTCGGATAAAAATATTAATAGGATTAAAAACGCGAATAATCTGAAACTCGTCATATTAGCATACCAAAGGTGTGTTGTATCCTTGCTGCGCTGCGGCATAGTGATTTGGGGTAACTGTAGTGAGATCGAGACATTGTTCAAAATTCAAAAGAGGTGCATTAGAGCTATGTGTATGATGCAGTCTGCGTTAGAGTCCTGCAGGCCAGCATTTGTCGAACTAAATCTCTTAATTGTACCATATACCATCTTTGAAATTGGTTGTTTTGTAAAAAGTATCCCATTTCTTTACAAGATAAAGTCAAAATGTAAATTACAGTAGACGGGACCCAAAGAGAATTAAGTTACTGTCAATAAAGACAGCTCTTTTCAGAATAGAATAGAATAGAATATTTTTTATTTGCGTGAAGAATGGTACAACACAGATGATACAAAATATAAATGAACTCATAATTCACCAGAATCTGGCATGCAAACATATTAACAAATAATAGATAATTATTGGATTATTATATAAATATGGATTACAACATGAACATTTATTAAAAAAAAAAATAACTGGGTTACAACACTCGTTTGAATGAGTCAAAATATTCATTAATTGAGTAAAAACTATTTTCAGTTAACCATGTTTTTAAATGTTTCTCAGTAGGAACTGTTTTGTCATGGCTATAAAAATATATAACAAAATACCTACTTTTATCTGTGAATTACAGTTAAATCACTTTAGAATCGTATTGCATAAATTGTAGTTGGAAAACGCTTGTACACTATCAATGATTTTTTGAAATAATTTAAAGTTTTTACTAAAATATAATTATTATATGTTATTATGTATCACAATTAATTAACGTACCTATAGATTTATTAATGTAATTTATTTTAATAATATTGTAAAATCTTAATGCTATTATGACAATGTTTTAAAAAAAATCTGAAACTCTTGCATGTCTATATTTTTATGACATTATATGCCGACAAACTGCTTCACAGTTTGGCAGATATGAAAATTGTAATTTGTAAATTTACTTTAAATAAATAAGTAAAAGAAAAAAATAACAACTTTTTACCCACCATGTTTTATACAAATAAATAAATGAATTGAATACCATCAGGTGATCCGTGCCACCACCTATATGATAAAAAAGTAGATGGTATCCTCTCTCTCTAGTCGGTCCCTCATATTTTGACATTTATTTGAATTGTATTGAATTCATGTCATTTTTTTTAGTTGAATTATATTTTAAGATTATTTTTACATGCCATGTATGGCGTCGTAAAAGGCGACTAAGGTAAAGCTGCTGGCATGATCATCAGCACCCAGAGAAGGAAAACTCTGCATTTATATCAAAACCCTCGCCAACCCGTCTGCCAAGCGTGGTGAGTATGGCAATTACCCTTCAGGGAGGCCCGTGCCCCAGCAGTGGGGACTTAAATGGGCTGATGATGATGATGATGATGATGTATGGCGTAATGATGTGAGACGTGGAAAGTCACCAAAGACATCTCGCACCGGCTTCAGGTCTTCGTTAATCGCTGCCTTCGCCGTATTCTCGGGGTATACTGACCCGAGAAAATCACGAACGTAGATCTGTGGGATCGCTGCGGTGAGGCTTCGATCGACCAGCAGATAAAACGCCGCCAATGGAACTGGATCGGCCACACTCTCCGAAGGGAACCGGATCACATAGGGGTTGTCCATTAATCACGTGAGGCTAGAAAGGGGGGGGGAGGGGGTTGATAAAAATCACGAAAATAAGACAAGGGGGAGGGGGGGTGTAGTAAGATATCACGTGTATTTATTTTTTCGTCAAACGTTTTTCGTATGATTACACTCTTCGTTTATTATTATTTTTATGACAATCAAAAAGAGCTTGCAACCTAGTCTAGACATTTTTATCATGGTCCTTAATTTCAGAATGAAATAAAATTATTGTTTATACCTGTATTTATGTACCTATATTTTAAAATTTTAAAAATTCTTTATAGGTACTAAAAATATAGGTGAAGTTGCGAATGGGGGGGGGGGGGGGTAATCCTAAACCTCACTACGTATCACCAAGGGGGAGGGGGGGCTTAAAAAATGCTAAAAAAGATCACGTGATTAATGGACGGCCCCATATCGAGGCAAGCCTTAGACTGGAACCCCCAAGGAAAACGGAAACATGGCCGCCCTGAACAATCCTGGCGGCGCCGGACTTTCACTGCAGAAGCGAAGACCTTAGAACTAACTTGGAGCGAAGTAAAACGTAAGATGGCGGAGCACTGTAGACGCCCTTTGCCCCACCTAGGGGACATAGGACATTAAGTCATGTATGGCGAAACATGTTGATCTGACAAGTTCATGATCATCCTATTGAGAAATGTATAGTGTTTCTAGTAAATAAAGATATTCATTCATTACTGAGGATCGTGGTCACTGGAACTTATCAACCAAACATTTTTTTTCCATTGATTCCTATTGGAAGTATCTATCCGAGTATTATTATTTATTTATTTATTTTGCATCTCACATGGTACATTATTAGGTCTTAAATTATAGTCCAGCACTTTGTACACATGACACCCCGTAGGGGCACCACAAACATAATTAGGTAAGTACTTATTTGTTACATTACATTACATAAAAATTCAAATTAATTTCAAATGTCAAACATACTAAAATTGAATTAACAGAGATACATACATTAACTAGTATTTTATTTTTTATTATTATCCTCAAAGAACTCATTTTAGCTGTAGTAAGCTTTTTGTTGCAAATGTGTTTTGAGCTGATTTATGAAGGGCTTAGGTTGCTGTATGTCTGTTATATGGTTGGGGATACTATTATATATTTTGATGGACATCCAATGGGGGCCTGATCTTACAATTTGAAGTGGGTTACCTAAGGGGAATTTTAGCTGATTTTCATATCTATTGTTGCGTCTAATGAGATAATTATTTGATAGAAATGGGGTGAGCCCTGCGTCTCATAGCCACTGCGACCAGTAGATGATCTATTGTGGCAACTATCCGAGTATACAGATCACATGATGGTGAGCATT
Source organism: Marasmia exigua (assembly GCA_019059595.1). NCBI lineage: Eukaryota > Metazoa > Arthropoda > Insecta > Lepidoptera > Crambidae > Marasmia > Marasmia exigua. The sequence continues at coordinate 13,592,418 of CM032483.1, read as the reverse complement.
GGTCGCTGGTGATAGAAACACCCGCAATACCAATGAAGTCACAAGCGCGTTATCAAATTTGGAACCCTCTTTTCTCCCCGTTTGGTCTCTGGTACCCTCAGTTACTAGAAGAAATACAGCTGGTTTTCCATAAGGCTGTATCATTTCGGTTACCAGCCCATAGTGAAATAACTTGCCTCCTTCAATTATTTATTCCATGGTGCTGAGAATCAATGTCTGTGCATGAGACTGGACGAGCATCGTCTCGTGAAGCATACCAAAGCCGACCTATGGGCTGACGCCCGGTAGGCCGGCCTAGGTATCGCTGGAAGGACATCGTCAAGCATTCTCGAATCAATTCATTCATCGTCGCATTCAGTCACCGGCCTGAAGTTCTCGCAGATCATTATCTGCGATAACTTCAGGCCGGTGACTGGCGACAAGTAGTGCAGGATCGACCAAAGTGGCATTCTCTTGTTTCGGAGGCCAAGACTCGCTTCGGGTCACTGAGCCAGTAGAGTAAGTAAGTAAGTATGGTGCTTGAGGTTTTCCAACTCTTTAATTCTTCCAAAAATCTGAATCTAAAGCATCATTATCATCTTTTTTTTATGTGGCAGATATGGCTTTTTTCTATGTGGTTAATAGGTGGCAGAAGAGCAGGCAGATCACCTGATGGTAAGCGATTGCCGCCACCCATGGACACCCGCGATACCAGAGGAGTCAGAAGTGCGTTGCCAACCTTTAAACCCCCATTACCTCCGGATTGGGCCTTCGGTACCCTTACTCACGCAGCGAAACACAGCACAGTGTTGCTTCACGCCGGTTTTCTGTGATGTCATGGTATCACTCCGTTCGAGTCGGCCCATTCATGCCGAAGCGTGTCTCTTCCACTCTCTTACAGTGTGATTTAAAGATTTTACGCTATCCGCGATAGAGAAGGGTTCGTATTGGACAATGTCCAGCGCGACTGGACCCGATCGCGAGCGCTGCACTTTTGAGGCGCCGACTAAGTACGCAAATGATGAAATACATCCAAAAAACTGTTTTCAAAGCATACCTATTTCTCTCTCACAGTGTGTGATCCAAAGATTTTACGCTATCCGCGATAGTGACGGGTTCGTCTTGGACAATGTACAGCGCGGCTGGCGCCGGTCGTGAGCGCTAACGTTTGAGGCGCCGACAAAGCTCGCCGCCGTGGGAGCGCACGTGGCGGATGGGACGCGCGACGATATAGGGTGCGATGTTAGGAGAGCTAGTAAGTGGGTTTTATTTAGGTGGTCACAGACGGTCACCTAAAACCTACTTACTACAGCACTCCATTGTGACATAAATCTGTGGCGTCACTCGAATGGTTTTAGGTCAAGAAAATTGCCTACAGACTGACGTCACTGTTTAGTTTCGATCGGCCAGGTTGTGAAAATGAGGTCATAACAGGGGCCAAGACTGGCCAAATACCACAGGTCCCCAGTCTAGGAGGGCCTGAGACATAACCTAACATTTATATCAAAATTTTGCAGCCGGATGGCCCCATTCGAAGAATTAGCAGCCTCAGATGGTATAATTACGCTACTATAAAATAGTTGAAAACACTATTTAAGAAGATATTTATAACTGAATAAAGAATAATTTTCTAATTTTTCAGAAATCAAAGAAAGCTATGTATTTGAAAGCTTCACAGAAAACCGGCGTGAAACAGCTCTGTGCTGTATCGCTGCGTGAGTGAGGGTACTGGAGGCCCAATCCGGAGGAAAGTGGGGTTTAAAGGTTGGCAACGCACTTGTGACTCAATCGCTTACCATAAGGTGTTCCGTATGTTCGTCTCCCACCTATCACATAAAAAAAATATAATCTGATATAAATTGACTGATGGATTCAAATTACAACAAACAAATTCGATAGGTCCAAAAATTTAACTCCAAATGGCTAAAAAGGACGCCCATTGATTTAGGCGTCCAACATTACTCGATCCAGCATCCTTGAAAGAAATTTTCAAGAAGCACCGGCTCCTGAAATTCGGCCAATTTACTCTGTACGCCAGCGTGTCGCTTCAGGTCTTCCAGGAACGAGAAAAGATTAATATAATACGTATAATTGTGAAAAAGGCCGTGTCTCACTATCAGATGTCTGCTTCCGTACTGTGAAATGATTAATAAAAAAACGGCCAAGTGCGAGTCGGACTCGCCCATGAAGAGTTCCGTAGCAGCAAGTAAGATATAAGGAAGGTAAATTGCGGTTTACGTTGCACGATACGTTATTAACCACGTATCAAAAAAAACTACATACTAGATCTAGTTCAAACCAATTTTCATTGTTAGTTTTCATAGTAATGTATATATACATAACTATGAAAATATGAATGTGATATCATATATATTCTTTTGTTATATATTTTTTTTATTATAGAAGTTAGAGGGGGACACACACGTTTCACCACTTTGGGAGCGTCTCTTGCGCAAAGTATTAAGTTTAGAAAAAAATGTATTAAAAACCTCAACATTATTTTTAAAGACCTATCCATAGATACCCCACACGTATGGGTTTGATGAAAACCGAGTTTCAGTTCTCAGTATGCGGACCCCCCAAAAATGTTTTTGTCCTATTTTTGTGTAAAAATCGTAATGCGGTTAACAAAATACATCTATTTACCAAGTTTCAATAGTATAAGTACTTCTTATAGTTTCGGAAAAAAGAGGCTGTGACATACGGACGGACGGACAGACATGACGAATCTATAAAGGTTCCGTTTGGCTCCGTTCCGTCCGAACCCTAATAAAATGAGACATCATAACATACTTACATTGTTATACGACGACTGGTTTGGAACAGTGGTAGTGACCGCTGCCTTTGGTCCAAGAGTTGCGGGTTCGATCCCCGCACAGTACCTACTAACATTTATGTGCATAAACATATCTGTTTGTATTGGTCTGGGCGTTTTCTATTATGAGTATATTTACAAAAGTATTAAATTTATATATTTGCAATCTCACTGGTGATTTTTATATTCGTATGCTTGAGCTACCTATTTCGGAGTCAGATCAATGTATGTGCTGTTGTGAAGTAGGTATTTATTTATTTATCGTCCTAGTCCCAAACTAAGGTTTTCCCTTAAAATTATAATAGGAATTTCCAAAATTATACCTTCTCTAGCTGTTGGATGCTGCTTCGCTCGCGTTAGGAAGAGACTAAAATAGCTTATGTTACTCTCCATAAACATAAGTACACACATATTTTCACATTTACAATATTACCCCGTTGGTCTAGTGGTTTAAGTACCTAGGCCGTGATCTCGGGGTACTGGGTTCGATTGCCGGGTCGAGCACAGGTATGTTTCGAAATTTTCTAACATAGCTCGGGATTGTGATCACCAATCCGTATTAGGCAAGCGTAGTGATTAAGTCTAATCCTATCCTATGATGGGATTAGCGATGACTTGATTTGTATGATGGAGGTCTTTGCCTTGCAGTGGGACAGTATAGAGGCTGGTACTTTACTTTATAATATCACCAATTAAATATAAGGTAAAAAAATGCATTTCGAGCAGATACATTCGTCTTTTCATTCCTAAGTTGACACAATAATAAAATTCCGATCCAATAAACTTAATTATACATCGTATCACCTTAATTCTTTACAAACAAAAAAAGGTCTGCTTAATAATTACATAACCTTTTTCCCACCAATTTCAATAACGTTATCTGTGCATCAAAAGATTATGAAACTTTTTTTCTGCCAAGTCAACAGTAGAGACATAGCATAAAGTTTGCCAGTGGCTCGAATGGCAGTGCGAGTGTGATTTAAAATTTTAGGCTTTAGCATTTTCAATAAATAAAATTCATTTATTCGTGCACGATTTTTGACTCCCTCCAACCAGAGGGCATATTCTAGAATTTCTAGAGCACTCGACATTGAAATCGAGTTACATATTTGTATGAATGAATGTTTCGAAATCTCTAAATTCGACATCAACGTCGTCGTTATTCCAGGTTCAGAATCATTATTTTGTATGAGAAACTATTGGAATATGGAGGTCTCCTCACCGCTAGTGGTATAATTACGAGTATCATGGATTTGAAAAATCCAGAGATTCGTGCTTTAGGTTCAAACCTATGATTGCAAAAGGCATGAGTGAATGAAATAATGACATCTATGTTGTTCTAATGCTCAATACCTAGGTCAAAAGGGAAGTAACTTTTATACTCGACACAAAGCCTCGTGGCAGTCGATGACATATTTCATTCATAAAAATTAATCGATGAAACACTGTCTGCCACGAATATCTGCATTTAGTATAGTTGTCTATCTATACTAATTTATGAATGTGTAAGTGCGTGGCTACTTGCTGTTTTTTTCTAACGCGAGTGAAGCCGCGGGCAAAAGCTCAATTCTCAATACTTAATAGTTTATTGCATTCCATAAGGTACTTATTATAATTTATTAGAACACATTGTTAATCTATAAACTATAATGATAACTACTCTCTACTGTTATCACCGACCTATTATTTTAGTTACTTAAAAATCCAAGGACTAAATAGAAAGAACATCCGTTCCGTTTCGCCGTGTGAGTGAGGTTACCGGAGGCCTAATGGGGGGAAGGGGAAAAGGTTGGCAGCGCACTTGTGACTCCACTGGTTTTGCGGGTGTCCATGAGCGGCGGAATTGCTTACCATCAGGTGATCCGACTGCTCGTCTGCCACCTCTCATATTAAAAAAAAAGAACAGGCTCTATACTACATAGAGTAACTTATATATACTGAGATAGAGGCATCATTCAGCTAGCCAGTGCTAGTGCTAGCGCCATCTAGTGGAAAATGACTAATACTCAACGGCTATGTAGTAAGGCCACCTTCGTGAATCAGTCATGGAAACGACTAAACATAATATCAGAAATAATTTTATTTGCTATGTAACAAAATTCTCAATACCTACTAGATCACTGGTTTATTTCCCATACATTTTCTAAAGGCGACTGGAGGTCATTATTTGGGAAACACCCTTTACTAATGCGCTGTAAAAATGCATAGTGACATCTATCAAAACAACGCCAAACCATCTCCTTGATTGATTTTTAAAGCTACATCTGCTTTTTTGAAAAAAACCATCTTCAAAAACCACGAAACTCACAAACTAATTGTGAGTACAGTATTGAAAAAGTTATCCTTTAACTCTTTACCGTTGAGGAGTTGACCTTCCATCATCAGCAAAGCCACAAAATTAACAAATTCAGGCGTAAAAAATGGTGCAGTTTTCAAAAAGATATAAAAACATTACATGTCCTTTAAAATTTGAGGGTTCCCCTCAATTTTTCCAGGATCCCACCTTCAGATATCCTTATCATGGTACCATTCCGGGACTATCAACTTTCCTAACTAAAAAAGGATCATCTAAATCGGTTCATAAATTGCAAAGTGATCGGCGAACAAACATAAATAAATATACATGTTGAATTGAGAAGCTCTTTCCTTTTTTTTCATCATTATCGTCAGCCCATTTAAGTCCCCACAGCTAGGGCGTGCCCCAGCCTCCCTCAATCACATGAGGGGTAATTGAAATACTCACCACGCTTGGCAGACGGGTTGGCGAGGGATTCTGATATAAATGCATAGTTTTCCTTCTCTGGGTGCTGATGATCATGCCAGCAGCATTATTTACCTTAGTCGCCTTTTACGACACCTCGGTAAGAGTGAGGGTGGCCTATTCAACTCTGCCGGGGACCACACAGCGCACATCCTTTTTTTTGAAGTCGGTTAAAAAGTACCAAGTGAAATGACCCTGCTATACTACTGGGTGTCTGCGTACTATGGTTAAGGCAAAGGAATCATGAACGGGTGGTCCACCAAATAAAAGGCCGCGTCGCGCCCTGCTGCGTCCACATACCAGCCAGTCTTGAGGCCATAAAATATCTTGTAATACCTACCTCCTTGTTGGAACTGTCGCCGATTACCTATTGTTTTGATCGGACGAGGAGAAATGTGGCGGGGAAGTGCTGGCGATTTTTGTATTAAAAAGTATTAACAAGGTTTATTTTGTAGTTATTTTAGTATCGTCTATTTTCGTTATACTTTTGTTTTATAGGAAACAGGAAAATTAAGGCCAATACTGTGACGATACTAGCACCGCCAGGCAATTTATATTGATTCTAGCGAATTGGAGACATTTTTAAAAAGTGAGCATTTACAATTTTTTGAGATAAACTTATAATAATTTCCTTCCTGTAAGTAAGATTTAATCTTGATAATTTAGCCACTTTTAGCAATTATGAAGTTTATTGTTACTTGTAGGATGAGGTGAGTCGCAAAAAATTGTAAATCATTTTCTTAAGATGACGGCTAGGGCACACTAGCGACGCCAAACATTTTAATTTTTAGCTACTAAACCGGATCTATTTTATACAATTCCAGGGTTACAACCTCTCGGCAAACACTTAGACTATTTATTAAATAACTATGCACAAATGTTGGGTCCGTTTTTGCACGCGAAAAATAGATTCACGCTAAAAGTTTTCGCTTTTGGCGGTAATCAATTTTTCGCGTACGCGTTGGACCCTACATTTTTGCATTAAGTTGTGACTTGTGACGATTCTGGCGGGAGGAGTCAAACACTCCGCGTGGGTTGTCGCAATTCAAAGGTTTTAAACCAGTATCTAGTGGTTTTTAGTGAATAAATTTGGTTTTATTTGTGCAGTGAAGTACCGCGAAGTGATCCTGATAATAAGAATCGTTGTATTGTATCGTTTTTAACACTGCTATTGTGTGTCGAGTGAGTTGTCACGGACAATTTGCTTGGACCTAATAGAGTCTTAAAATTCGCGATTGTGTTTAGTTTGGAGTGGTATCGGCAGAATCCGCAGGTCGATGTAACGTAAAACACTGACGTTTTATTGACTGACTGTCACTTTGACTGACTTCGACTGTTGACACCCACTTATTCTCAATAAGTTACTTGACATTGGCAAGATATCTTCGGGTCCATTTTGTCCATCATCGGCCAAGCACCTACAGCAAATTGTCTATGAAGTTTCAAGTAAATATCAATGTCGTAGGATTATAATTTGATAGGTGGCAGACGAACAGACGGATCACCTGATGGTAAGATAAGCCATTGTCACCGCCTATTGACACCCGTGGTAACATCATTAGAGTAATAAGTGCGTCGCCAACCTGTAAACCCTCCTTTCCCCCGGATTGGGCCACCGGTACTCTTACTGGCGCAGCGTAAGCATGTGGCATCACTCCGGTCAAACCGGCTCATTCATGCCGAAGCGTGTCTCTCCCACTGGTCAAACTAAAAAATATTGTCCTAAACTTATACACGTTCCTAAAGAATCTTGGCAGTTCACTTAAGTCCTCATTTCACAACACACGACATCAAAATACGGTACTGGCCAAAAATTTAGGATTCTAGAACAAGGAGGAACAATTTAAAGAAACAACAAAAAAATAAAAAGCAAAAACGCCAAGGAACGCAGCAGACATTCAAATAAAGAACATCGCGGGCGCGTTGGCGCCAACGTTCCAGTTTACTTTTTTCGGAGCGGCCACGATTCAATTTGCTGCAGATCAGCGGCGGGGTCACGGTTGACGTGGACGTATGCGGCTTGATACCTTTGCCTTTGTTACCTAATTAACTAGTAATCCAATAACTTTGCATAGACATAGAACCCTATAGTCCAATCACGGTTATTTGGACACGTGGCAAAAGTCGGAACTAATGCTGTTTTGACATTTTCGCATAGAAAAAACGTTGTACAACGCCCTTTCGTCAACGTCACTGAACTGCCTTTTGATTTCGGTTGGTCTGTAGCTAGCACAGAAAGCCATACTTGAAAAACCGCGCGAAGCCGTTAGTACTGGGTTGACGTACTGGGCGACGTTCTTTCTCTACTGCATCCGTAATAGACACAGTAAATAAATAGGTACGCTAAAGCAGTATCGACACTCCGCCATTTTGGACAGAAAGTTACCGGTTGGGGTTGTCCTCTTATTTTTGTAAATATTATTCTTACCTTGGGACTATTGGTTTAAGTACCGGGCCGTGATCGCGGGTTCATAGGTGCAACAAGGATCATTTGGTGCGTGTTAAAGAACTAATGATATTTCTTAAGAAATAAGCATAATACTAGCATACAATATTCATACACAAAGGTACACAAAATGATTCCTAAAGTTGCAAAAAGCGACGCAAAGATACATAAAATTAGACATACTTTTCATAACGTTTTGTGCACCCGATGGCTCGGGCCAAGACACATTGAGGTCCTAATCAGGTGATCCGTCTGCTCGTCTGCCACCTATTATTTTATAAAAATCACAACATATTTTCTGTATATTGGCCATCATCCAAATATTATACTTTCAATGTAATAAGTGTCGTGCCAGAAGACCCCGAGTTTGATTTCCAGTCGGGTCAATTTAAGAAACGAAATTTTCCGATGGGAGACGCTCTCCATATTAGTCATTATATACTACATTACATACACAGCAGGTGCGAGTGAGGGCACCGCAGGCCCAATCGAGAGGAACAGGAGTTGAATGATTGGCTGCTCAATTTTGACTCTTTTGGTGGAATTTAAAGGTTGGTGCCTCACTTTTGACTCTACTGGTGTTGGAGGTGTCCAAGGCCGGCAGCAATCGCTTACCATCAGGTGATCTATTTGTTCGTCTGCTACCTATCACATAAAAAATAAGAGTGATGGGTGTGAATTATCTGCAGTTTTTTTTATCTACCTAACGATTGATATTCTGTTTATTGCCAAATAAGCACTTCAAAGGAATATTAGATTCTCTCAAGCTTAAAGATAGTTAATCCGGCCTCTATTCAGGGATAAGGCTGGTTATGCTCAATACAGCCCACTCAAAACATCTCTTTTCCCAAAGATTACAGTAACGGGATTTAAATGCTTTCAAATAGGCGGATAATTGTAATCCAGCGGCCATTTGTAATTTTTTAGAGAAGTAAAAAATTGGTCAAGTGCGAGTTGGGTTTTAGAGCTAAAGGTTGCGTATTCTTGTGAGAACCTTCATTGACTAAATTGTTTCTTTCTTTCTTTCTTTCTTTAAGTGCACCTGAAGTCCTGTTAAAGTCCGGTTAAATGAGAAAAGTCCATACATGGAATTGAACAAATCACATAATTAATTTATAATAATTACGTTAAGCAAAGATATTAACTTTGCGTCTTAACGTCATCAAAGAATTTATAAATGTGTGAAGACGTTAAATGTGAACGATTCAAAACTGTCGGAGCCGAAGTCGAAGTCGGAGGTGTAATATCAATCGGAAGTTCCAACTTTTCGGAATCGAAGTCGAAGCTCCGTAACATCCCTTCTACATACGGACCCCTAAAAACTATTCAGAAATCCGCATACCGCCTCGCCATCGAAATGTCGCACACCGACTGTCATTTCTAAAATTGTCGCAACGCCTGATCGCTTCGCGTAACCGGGTGGAAAAATGCAACCGGTCGCTATGAAAGGAACAGCTCTCGTAGGATTGGATTTGTGTAATCCCGGCAAAAAACCACAATGGCGGCGACATTTCGCCCGATGCAATTTGTGCTAAACGTTTCTAAACTGTTTGTTTGCTCGGCTGTGAGTGAACAGCGGTCGAAAATCTTTGGTCGTTTCGACTGGTGATGACTAGATGCAAGATGGGACGAACTTCATTTCGAAAACACCAAAACTAGGTGTCGTTATTCATAATAATTATTATTATTATTATTCTCACAACATCTCATACATTGACCTGATTCCATACTAAGTAGCGTAAGCACTTGTGTTACAGATATCAGACAACAGAGGAACACTAATATATACTTAAATACATATATTACACCCAGACACTGAACAAACACAAGTGTTCATCGCACGAATGTTTGTCCAGGGTGGGGATCGAACCCACGACCTTTGGCGTAAGAGGCAGGGTCACTACCAATTGCGCCATCCGGTCAGTCAATAACGACCTATGATGATATAATGACGACCTATGATGTTCTTTATAGTGGCTCACCTTAGCCTGATGGTGAGCAAAATGAGAATCCACGTTGCAATCACAACGGACGCCTTTCCACGGCTTCACATCCGTTGACACTGTACTGGCTCTGGTAAATGTTAAATTACGAAATTAAGGGTAGGTCGTGTATCCCGCGGCGAACCAAAACAGGCTAATGTTGATGATGATAGACTTTGAAGGCTAGAATTGGGGTTCTAAGCTCCATTCTATGGACACTTACTCACGTGAGATCAGAGCTAGCACTTAGTCAAAGTAGCAATAAATTCTATAATAAAATAAATCTTGACTGATATACTGTTTTTAAAACACGCTTTATCCATATTATACGAGTACCCATACAAATTAATTTTCCCGTAAGGACCAGTTTTCCGCTGAATGGCAGTTGGTCTGAGGTTCAGCACAAAAACTTTCCAAGGACACTTTGTGCAGCTAAATTTGGTACAAATTGTACATAATTGCTTGAATGTTGTACCTATAAAAATAAAGGTGTATTTGCCATGCGCAAATCATTTTTTTTTGCTCGAGTTTCGGTCACTATTATAAATGACCGCATCTCGGTATTAATAATGTCCTCTTAGCCGATATTTCAGCAGGGCAGTGTGCGCATACACAAGTGCACTCATTCCCTTGCCTTCATATTTCGGTAGGACACCGGTGTGACACGATCGAAGAAGGATCAGGCGCAGGGCCAACGACCTATTAACCAATATTTCATCTATGGCGGCCTATGACAACGATCAGCCATCGACGCAGGATATAATTATAGTGCGCAAGTGTGTGTGCAGACTAAAGTGCACTCATTCCCTTACTTATATTTTAAAAGAACACCAGCCAGTCTGACGGGCCCAAGAACGATCAACCAACTTCGTGTCTTCCGGTGATCTGTTTTCTCCCGACAAAATGCCTAAAATCCCGAAAATTAGTAATTAATCCCGACCTATGACAGTAGAAAATATGAAGATTCGATATCCTCACAAGTGATATCTGCTGAACTTACACTCATAGTGATAATTATTTATTGCATCATGTAGGTAACACAATGATGTAATACTCAGGTATCTGGTAACACGTTTGTTGGCTTGACGAATTTCTTGCTGTGCCTTCTTTTAGTAAAAAAACAATACCCTGAACGCACCTTTACCAGCTACCAAAATGTCACTCCCAATTCGGCACAGCTCGTTGCCCCGCGATCGTGTCCAAAAAAATCGAGCCGTAACTTTCAAGAGATTAATTTGTCATTTGGAACGAGGCTAGTTTCGTGAATAAAATTGAAATCGAGACGAAAAAAATTTGCGAGCCCGCAGTCTGTTCCCGGCTTTATTTTGAAGGGTTTTGTTTAAAAAAAATGATATCGCAAAAACTTTTGGTCCCTTTTTAGACCTCGAAGGCGTAGTGGTGTCTGTGCCAGTGTGGAAGATTCGATTCCTAGTCCGCTCAATTTATGATAAGAACTATTCGCTCGAGTCTGGGTATGCTGAGAAATGCATTGCTATAAAGAGATTTAGGGAGAAGTTTTTTGCTATCGGCAGTATTGATGTCTTATTAAGATATGTCCTTTCGATGAATAAATGTTTATATCTATCCATCTAAAAAGGAACATTGTATATTTTCTTGCTCATTGAACCCCCACATCACTATGACCCAGCAGATTTAACGGTCAACAATGACATTGAAGAAAAAAGTATTTAAAAAAAGAACTCGCATTTGCCTACACGGCCATTATCTCGGTGACGTCACACGCGCAGAGGGCGGAATGCGTCCGTCCCGTTCTGTCGCAAATTGTTCGGAAAATAGCCGCGTATGAACTCATGCGGCTGTTGAGAGTTCTGCAAAGAGGACAGAAAATGGAACTACGTAGTACCCTCTATATTATTCTGTGAAGAAATTCTTAGTGTCAGCCAGTAACCTAGGCTAGGAGTCATCTATAATAACGTCATATGCAATTTAAGTGTTTTTATCCCTTCATTCTCTTTGTCGCATTTTTGACACTTGTGTAACATGAAAATCGTATCTGGCTGAAAATTGGCGGAGAGGTAGCTCAGAAACAGGAGAAGGACAAAGGATACTTTTTATTCTTTGTGGGACACACAGAACCGAATATTTCATAAAGAAAAACTTCAAAATAATATATGTTACACACGTCAAGGTCCTAAGGGTGACTGAAATGTGTCAACAAAAGAATTTAAACTTTCTTTTTGATTAGTAAGTAGTAGCTGAAGTCCGAAAGGCCCATGCTCCGGTGGAAAGATTGCGCTAAGCGCGACATAGCATGCATTTCAGATCCCGGTGGCAGAGTGGGGGGGAGCTCGCTGTTGATCGTTTGACTTGGAGAAAAATCGTGTCGGAGGGTCTAGATAAGCATGACAAGGCCTGGTTTAATCAACTTGTGGCAAAACGTGCTAAACGCCATGCCTGCCACCCCAATCGTAGCGCGCTCATTTCACGTGTTGCAAATGCGGACGGAAAATTCACTCCCGCATAGGACTATACAGCCACGAGCGCAGCTGTAATGTCACCACACCGCGCGATGCTGCTTAAAACAATCTGTTATAGATGAAAAGGCGTATGAAGAGTTGAAGACTATCCATCATCTAAGGACAAGATAATAAAATACATTTGCCAGTACGTAATTACGCGCCTACAGTGGCTAGAATAGCTGTTATAGGTGGAAAAGAGACACTGACAGGGAGGCGTTGTATATACCATGCCTAGACCCTATGATCCTTGGGGAAAAATATTATTTTCATCATTACGATGTCTCGAGAAGTTTCTAGCATGGTTAAGAAAGCCCCTCCTCATCTTAACGTGTTGTTTCAATGCTGTCGGTCCGGAATCCGGGGTACGCTTGTACCATGATTCAGGATCCAGTAATTACAATGCGACCGCCGTCTGACCTTCGCAACCCTTAGACAGGGGAACCAAACCAAGGATAAAAAGGACGGTGTATAGGTACAGGTAGGTACAGGACGGTGTATTGCCGTGTGGTCCCCGGCAGAGTAGAATAGGCCACCCTGACTCTTACCGAGGTGTCGTAAAAGGCGACTAAGGTAAAGCTGCTGGCATGATCATCAGCACCCAGAGAAGGAAAACTCTGCATTTATATCTAAACCCTCGCCAACCCGTCTGCCAAGCGTGGTGAGTATGGCAATTACCCCTCATGTGATTGAGGGAGGCCCGTGCCCCAGCAGTGGGGACTTAAATGGGCTGACGATGACGATGATGACGATAGGTACAGAGAAATGTCAAATACCAGAGTGGCACTAAAGTGACTTATATTTATTACTTAACCTTACCTATGTACCTATCTATATTATCTTTTGGAAAAAACTGCCTCGAGGAAGAGACTGACAGGAGAATCCAGCTGCTTGGGGTTGGGCTGCGTTCAGCAACCTAGATGACGTGCTCAATAATAGAAAGCTCCCCCAATGCCTGAAGACCAGATTATTCAACCCGTGTGTCCTGCCAACCGTCCATGTTAGGCATCAAGCTCCAAGACCGCAATCCCAATACAGAAAAAAGACTACGAACCAAGGTGGTGGATATTGGGAAGCGCGTGATGTCACTCAAATGGCAGTAGGCTGGGCACCTGGCGTCGAAGTAACGGTAAAAGGAGCTAATCTATAACACTCTGGTGGCCAAGGCAAGGGAAAGGGAGGTCGCCCGTTAACCAGATGAGTTGACGACATAGACAGAGCGGTGGGTAAGATCTGGATGAGGCTGGCGCAGGACCGTTGCGAGTGGCGAGCACAGGAGGAGGCCTAAACCGTGCAGTGGGATCGAAATACAGGCTGATGATGATGACCATCATGTACCTATCTATCTTCCTCTACTTCAACTACACCAATATATACTTTGTGTACACAATACATATATTGTGACGTCGGTGACGTGATGACGTCACTAGCAACAGGTTCTACCAGAATACCAGCGCTGTCGCGTTGTTGTAAAGAATGCCGTAGCAGCAAATGCTGAGGTTGGGATCTGATTGGCCACACCCTAATCTTTTTCGTTACAAAATAAGTATCTGTTGTATGTTATGTTATTCTCTTGTGTTATATGTGTATTCATCATCAGCAACCCACACTCGTCCACTGCTGGACATAGGTCTCCCCTAATACACGCCACTGCTCCCGATTTTCGGCCACTCTCATCCAGCCCACACCAGCCAGCCTTCGAATGTCATCATCCCATCTTGTCGCAGGGCGTCCTACACTACGCTTACCGAGTCGCGGTCTCCACTCAAGGACTACGGCTCCAACGGCTGTCAGTTCTGCGGCTAATATGACCAGCCCACTGCCACTGCAGTTTGCTAATTCGGTTAAATATGTGTATTGTTTGTGGCCAATAAATGTATTTTCTTTCTTTCTTTCAAAACTTACTCCTAAGAAGACCGCATTGGTTCAGATTTTTGCCATGAGACCAAACAGCTATGTGGCACTTTACTTTACACCCACTCAAGCTCGTCAAACGTGAAGTTCCCGATCTTCAACCACAGATTAAGCTTCCTAGATATATCCAGTTAAATACTAATCTTAACTGGCATTTACACTTTTCGGTTAACTTCTCGTATATTTTTATGTCCACCGGTTCAAAGTCGCTCAAAGAGCTATGGAAAGGGCTATGATCGGAGTATCTCTGAAGGCCCGCATCAGAAATGATGTAATCCGACAGAAAACCAGAGTCACCGACGTAGCCCACCGAATTTGCAAACTGAAGTGGCAGTGGGCTGGTCATATTAGCCGCAGAACTGACAGCCGTTGGAGCCGTAAAGTCCTTGAGTGGAGACCACGACTCGGTAAGCGTAGTATAGGACGCCCTGCGACAAGATGGGATGATGACATTCGAAGGCTGGCTGGTGTGGGCTGGATGAGAGTGGCCGAAAATCGGGAGCTGTGACGTGCATTAGGGGAGCCCTATGTCCAGCAGTGGACGAGTGTGGGTTGCTGATGATGATGATGATATTTTTATGTGATGGTAGGTAAGCGATTGCCGTCGCACATGGACATCAGCAACACCAGTGGAGTCACAAATACGCTGTCAACCTTTCCCCCAAAAAAATTGATGTTTTTTTTTCTTGGATCAATTTTTTTGTTAATAAATCTACGATAATAAAAAAACACAATTTATTTTCCTTGTGTGAATTTGAATTATGAACATGTTTCTTTGATATATTGTTTGTATTGGTCTGGGTGTTTTTTATGTAATATAAGTACCTATGTATTTACAAAATTATAAAAGAAAAGTATTAAATGTATATTTGTAATTCCACTGTTGGTTCTGATACCCGTAACACAGGTATTTTAGCTACCTATCTCGGAGTCAGATCAATGTGTGTGAAGTTGTAAAAATATTTATTTATATTGGAATGAATCAATAGGGTATATGACTAAGCTCAAGATTTTACAAAATATAAATATTTTATCAAAATATAGGTCAATATGTGCCAATGGCAAAAATTCTCAATTAAAAATAAACGTCTAGCCGGTTTTATGGTCATTCAAAGATTCATGGGCAAGTCCATTTTAAAAGTATGAAAATTTTAAAAAATAATTATACCATTGAATAATCCATACAATTTGCACCAACTATTATAATAGAACCATTGACATAAACGAAACATTTGATATAGCTACCATACAAAATTCAAATGAAATGCATACAAAATACTCTAGTGTGACGTCACATCTTAGTAGCCATTTGTATGGAGCGTTTTGGGTTTGCCCAAAATAATGTGATTTTAAAGTTGTGATATCTCAGGTAGTTTAAATGAGAATCAAGTGATTCTTTCAACGATGTTTCTATCATTGAGAGGTCTTTTGATTGCAGTAATAAAAAAAAAATAGTCATATACCGTATTAATGAAAAACATTTATTTGGACACACATTATACATTAATTACAGGTATATTAATGACAGTATGTCACATAATTAATGGTTTCAGAAATTACAGAGTACCGATTAATAATAAAAAAAGTTGTTATGTGGCCAAAATGGTTTCCTCTCAGCTTGTGTCTACGGCTTAAGGTGACGGGTAGGGCACACTAGCGACGCCAATCGAATTTAGTTTTAAGCTACTAAACCGGATCTATTTAAAAAAAATCGGGGTTACAACCTCTCGAAAAACATTTATACTATTTATTAAATAACCATGCAAAAAGGTTGGGTATAACGGGTACGCGGAAAATTGATTCACGCCAAAAGCGGCCACTATTGGCGTGAATCAATTTTTCGCGTATAAAAACGGACCCAACATTTATTATTTAATAAATTGTATAAGTATTTGCTGAGAGGTTGTAACCACGAAATTGTTTAAAATAGATCCGGTTTAGTAGCTAAAAATTAAAATCGAATGGCGTCGCTAGTGTACCCGTCACCTTAATAAGAAATCCGCTGAAAAAGGGTTTTTTTTTGTTCAATAGGCTATCGCTTGACCACAATCGCACCTGATGGAAAGCGACGACGAGGTCTAGGATGATACGCGTTTGCCTAAAAGATGCCTGTTCACTCTTGCCTTAAAGATGTCCAGATTATAGTGGTCAGGAAAAACGGACCCTTATCATCATCAGATTTTCAGCGGGACTAAAAAGGCTCAATATAATAAAGGCGAAGGTAAAACAAAAAGAATTTATTAAATTAAATATTTATAAACCTATAATATTATAATATAATATGTAATAATATTAATATATAAAATAATGTATATTTCTGTCATTCTCAATTTCATTTGTTAAACTACTTTGCACTGCCTTCCCTTATTACGAATACGATATTTCTTTCCTCTACCCAAAGGTTGTCTGGAAGAAATCGCTACAAGCGATAAGACCGCCTTATTGTACTGTCTGTTGCTGTTGTATCATGCTTGTATTTTATTTTTGTGCAAAAAAGAATATCTATCTATCTATCTGCAACGCCCAGTTTTTTTTTTTTTTTTTTTTTTTATTTATTTATCACATGAAATAAAAATACAATAAATCTTATACAAAAGCTTTTAAAAACCACTAAGGTTTACTCTAAAGCTTAAGAGTTCACAAATGATATAATTTTTTAAAAAAATAACTAATACTAAATATTACAAATAACTAGTGTAGGGTACAATTATAAATATTACCAGCCAAGACCACTATAGCAATGAACAAGCATCACTACAGTAGCCCAAGGAAGTAATCTTTAAGCTTATATTTTATATTTTCTATTGTGATTTCATCCACTAACTTCTGCGGCATATTATTGATAAGTCTAGGCAGTAGGTACTTTTGTTGGTCTAGTGGTTTAAGTACCGGGCCGTGATCTCGGGGTCCTGGGTTCGATTCCTGGGTCGAGTGAAAAGTATTATTCGAATTTTTCGAACATAGCTCGGGTTTGTGATCATCAAGCCGCTTTGGCAAACGTGGTGATTTCTATGATGGAGGCCTTTGCCCTGCAGTGGGACAGTTTATAGGCTGATACTATATCTGTAACGCACTAGGAGTAGAATTCACTTTAGCTCTTTATGTCATTAGCCGTTCTTACCCCTTCATAGAAACGCTCGTCTTTAACACGCCACAGGATTCTTTCCTCATCATTACAAACAAAAGAACCCTCAATGAGGATAAGGTCGAATTCTGTAAATTCGTCTTAACAGCGATTTAACGAGGGTGGGGAGGAGGATGGGGTGGTGTCGGGGTGTAAACCCGCGAACTGCTAAGGTGAAGAGATAAAGTAATTTCGTTTAACTGAGGGTAGTTACGGATAACGCGAGAAAACACGTTAAGTAAGTGTGGATACGGGATATGGGCTGGATTATTTATGCAAATGTGTTATATTCAGAATAGGAAATAATGGCACAGCGTTATGTAGACACGGCAGTATGGCACTCCAATGGACAACATTTCAAAATTGCTGAGCTATGAAACAAAAAATACCAATTCTTTATTTACTTTTCCGCTTCTCGAATATATATTTATTTATTTTTTATATTGCTTATTTACCTACTAAGAAAAAAATTAAAAACTAAAAAACGTAAGATGACGTCATCGGACGGCACAATGTAAAATATTTCTTTACTTAGCACATTATAGTATTAAATTTACGAAATGC
The DNA here is from genome assembly GCA_019059595.1 of Marasmia exigua. Classification (NCBI taxonomy): domain Eukaryota; kingdom Metazoa; phylum Arthropoda; class Insecta; order Lepidoptera; family Crambidae; genus Marasmia; species Marasmia exigua. Next base: position 13,574,356 of record CM032483.1, on the reverse strand, counting down.
CAAACCCATGACATGCAACTGTCAAAAAAAGACAACTTGTCAACGTTTAATGAATGAATGACGTTGACAATGTTGACACTAATATTATTTACCTTTGACCTTAGTAGTAGTACCTTTTTTTTATTAAAACAATTATAAGCAAAGGAATATCGCTGTATTCAGCCGTCAGCTGACGTCATTTGGCGCTTACGTCTATTTAGAATATAAAGAATTTCAATAATTATTTTATGTATGAAAATGGCAAAGTTTTGAAAAAAGAAAAAACAAGGGTTTGTTCATTTTATGTCTATTTTCATATAAAATAACAATATGGACATGTTAAAAATATGAAATGTTGTCCATTGGATGAGAAACGTCCTAAGTTTAGAGTATGGGCACTCCTCAGGATCAATGTTGAGATCGAGTGACGGATGACGTCATAGGTTCCTACTCTATACCGTCATATTTGTATCGTTTACATCCCGAAAACCTCATAATACCTATTACGGTATCGTGAATAAGGTCCATTGAGTATGGTAATTCAACAAAACAGGCGGTAAAAAAAATCGGGAAATAAACCATAAAATAGACGGTGTATAGGTAGTCATTTTGTAGCGTGGACATTAATTACGCTCAATTTACAACAGAGGTCATAATAATATAAGTATTTTTTGATTTTTTTTACTATCCTGGGACCAGTAATTTGAAAATGGGTATGAATTTTAAAAAAAAACCATATTACATCTTAACCATATTTACTCAGCTTTAATTTTGTAGAACATAGGCACATCGAACTTCTCTTAGATTTTCCGTGGGAGAGCCACGCTTCGGCATGAATGGGCCGGCTCGCAGAAAACCGGCGTCAAGCAGCACTGTGTTGTGTTTCGCTGCGTGAGTGTGAGTACCGGAGGCCAATCCGTCATTTGTGACTCCACTGGTGTCGTGGCTGTCCATAGGCGGCGACAATCGCTTACCATCAGGTGATCCGTCTGCTCGTCAGCCACCTAAAGTAAAGTATCAGCCTATATATTGTCCCACTGCAGGGCAAACGCCTCCATCATATAAATCAAGTCATCGCTAGTTTAATGGGATTGGGCTAATTATCACGCTTGCCTTATGCGGATTTGTTGATCACAATCCCGAGCTGTGTTCAAAAAATTCGAAACATACCTTTTGCGTACCCGGGAATCGAACCCTGGACCCCGAGATAACGGTTTTGATACTTAAACCACCAGACCATTGGGGTGTCTTTGTTGTGTGGTTTAAAAATAGGTAAATCACATAAAAACACAGCAGGTTTGGGTGCAGGAGTATTTCCGGACGGCTACGACTTAGGGACCTTCAAGAGAAGAGCGTACTCTTTTTTAAAAAGGCTGGCAACACATTAGCAATCTCTTTGATTTCGCGGATGTTTATGGGCGGCGATGATTACTTTCCATCAGGTGACTCGCTTGCTCGTTTGTCCGACTCTAGCATAAAAAAAAACCCTCCGAGGGCTGGGGATTTTTAGTAGGCATATTCTGAGTCTTCTGATAGTGCAGTAAATAAAATAGTCGTATACTTTTACAGCACTCTCAGGTCAAAACATTACTGCACACTAACAAAAAAGTGTTTTATATCAAGTCCGTTTCCATGTTATCCGAGCTGATGGCTAGAAAGAGCAGCGTTGATGACCTGCCCATTGTTATGGCGTGCAGGCAACACTCCACGGAGAATAACGATTTATCTATTTATCTACTACGAACTACCGTCGTACTGCATGGAGTATCTAATATCTATCTAAAATACGATAAGGGGTAACTTAAGTGGGTTCTTCAGTAGATTATATTTGTTGATTTGACTTTAAGAATAAAAGAAAATTTGATAAAAGTCATATCAGATTTTCGTGCGGCACAAATCGAAATGGATTGTATGTGAATCTACAATTAAGTCGCTCCATTGTTAATACGGTAATAGATTTTTTTCATTTTTGTAATCAAAAGACCTCTCAATGATAGAAACATCTTTGAAAGAATTACTTGATTCTAATTTAAACTACCTGAGATACTCCTATATATAGCAGAATCCTTTTATAATCACAACTTTATAATCACATTATTTTAGGCATACCGAAAACGCCCCATACGCCCCATTTTGTATGCATTTCATTTGAATTTTGTATGGTAGCTATATCAAATGTTTCGTTTATGTCAATGGTTCTATTATAATAGTTGTTGCAAATTGTATTGGTTATTCAATGGTATTATTATTTTTTAATAATTTCATACTTTGATGCATGATTATTTAATAAATAGTTTAAGTGTTTGCCCAGAGGTTGTACCACCAAAATTATTTAAAATAGATTCGGTATTGTAGCTAAAAATTTAAATCGATTGGCGTCGCTTATGTGCCCTACCCGTTTGTGGGATGGGGTTCTAAATAAATCCAAGGACGGGAATAAGTAATACTATATTAAAAATTATCTTCTTAGTCAATAAACGTCTTTCATCGTCGTCCGCCATTCGTCGTCTCTCATAATCCCACACTCACCTTAAATATTTCAATATTTTTTCTCGCGTGAAGCAGCACTGTGCTGTGTTTCGCTACGTGATTGAGGGAACCGGAGGCCCAATTCGAAGGAAAAGGGGGTTTAAAGGTTGGCAGCGTACTTGTGACTCCACTGGTGCCGCGGGTGTCGATGGGCGGCGGCAATCGCTTACCATCAGGTGATCTGTCTGCTCGTCTGCCACCTATCACATAAACAAAAGGTGTAACAAAACTGTCGACAGGATAAAGAAATGAAACAACTGAAGTTCTTAAATATTTCAATATTTTTTCTTTCCACTTCATCTGTGTAATAGACTCAAGGAAGTTGTACGAGTAGAGTCCCCCAAAGTTAAGCAGTAAAACAGTTTTGTAAGTGCCGCCGACCCGCCTAATTGTTCGCTTCCCACCCGGAGTTTTGACACTTCAGACTAACCTAAGGATTTCCGAGGTAATCCAGTTTTGGAGGGTGAAGAATTCATCGTCATCTTAACGTGTCATTCCGGTTGGCCAGAGATATAAGGTGACGGGTAGGGCACACTAGCCAATCGATTTTAATTTTTAGGTACTAACCTGGATCTATTTTAAACAATTTCGGGGTTACAACCTGTCGGCAAATACTTATACTATTTATTAAATAACCATGCAAAAATGTTGGGTACCTTTTATGGGGGGAGAGCGGGGGGAGGGGGGCCTACCAAAAAATGAAACACTAAAAAGCATGAAAAAAAATCTACAAAAAAAAAACCGCCTTCAAAAACCAGGAAGTAAAGTGTAAAATAAACACTTTATACACTTAAAATATTTTATAACAGTACACTCGAGAAAAAGTTTTTTTTTTATATGAAATGTGGCAGACGAGCAGACGGATCACCTGGTGGTAAGCAATTCCGCCGACCATGGACCCTCGCAACACCAGTGGAGTCACAAATGCGCTGCCAACCTTTTCCCCTTCCCCCTCATTGTGCCTCCGGCAACCTCACTCACACGGCGAAACACGGCGCAGGCGCTGCTTCACGCCTGTGTTTTGAAGTCGACGCCTAATCGCCTTTGACGGATGGCGCAATTAGTAGAGACCCTGCCTCTTACGCCAAAGGTCGTGGGTTCGATCGCCACCCTGGACAAACATTCGTGCGATGAACACTTGTGTTTGTTCAGTGTCTGGGTGTAATATATGTATTTAAGTATATATTTGTGTTCCTCTGTTGTCTGATATCTGTAACACAAGTGCTTACGCTACTTAGTACGGAATCAGGTCAATGTATGAGATGTTGTGAGAATTATTTATTTATTTATTTATAAATCCCTTGACGCCTAGTCTTGGGCGCCGTCTTACTGTTATTTAAAGTGTATGAAGTGTTAAAAATGTTATTATACACTTATTAGTTCCTGGTTTTTGAAGGCGGTTTTTTATTCGTAGATTTTTATTTTATTTTGCTTGCTTTTTTGTAACAGTGTCTTAACGTTCGATCTTTCCAACCATTGCATACATGGAACCATGGGAGGAAGCAGACAATGGTTACACGAATACCTAATTATTGCAACCATTTTGGATTATGAGACATTAGTAGTAGTAACAAATTGAGACCCTAGAACTAGAAAAAATCTAAAACAGAATTCTTCACAATACTTTTTTATAGTGGCGCAGTATATTGGCGCTCCTCAGCCTGATGGTAAGCAAGAGATGAGCCCAAGTTGCAATTACAACGGAAGCGATGTTAAGGCATCAACTCCGTTGGCATCGCCATACTGGCCCGCGAGATGCTTCTTCACGCTTCGTTTGAAGGAATCCATATTGTAGGAAGGGGGAAATACATGCGGCGCGCCGGCAACGAGTTCCATTTCTTGATTGTGCGGCAGAACTAAGAACTGCCAACTTTTTTAGTCCGTGATTGGATGTTTTCACCGTGAAGCGGTGACAGGTGACATGTTTTTCTTCATCGCCGAGCTAATGATAAAAACTTGCATGTTGCGGGTCTCCATTGGCGGTGGTAGTAGCTTACCATCAGGTGATCCGTCTGCTTGTATGCCACCTATTACATTAAAAATTACGCCATACTTAGACTTGAATACATAGGTAGGTAGGTATGGTAAGCAGGGGGAATAGCGCTCAGTGGGTAATAGCGCCCACCTCTGTAGCTCTGTCAAAACAGTACATAGCAACACGCCACGTTGTGTGGAGGGCGAGGGGAAGGGTCCTCGAACCTACAACGATGCGATCGGACAGTCAGCCCGCGTCATGCGACGTCGAAGTGCGTTTCTTTTTTTGCGCCCGCCCTGATCTAATATTTCGGCTCATGATTTTTGTCGGTAAGTCTAAAAGGCTGATCTTCAGTACTAATATGCTAATTTGTGATTGTAGACTTGACCTCGTTAATATTTTGTTTAATTATAATGTCTCTTGTTTGATATTTTCCAAGAAACATGTTTGGGCGTCATTAGCCCGGAACACGAGCGGCATTACCCGATTCACGGGCAACGCCGCTCAAACATGATTATTTTTTTATGTTTTTTTACTATTAATGGGTCTAAGACATAAGCTTTTGTAGTTAAATTGCTGAGTAATAGATAATTAAAGAATTTATTACGTTTCATAATTTTCATTTAAAATAATTTATTTAAAAAATACACATGTTTTTCCTTAAGTGAACGCCATTCTACCTACATGCTCGGATTTGAACCTAAAACCTCCTGTTATAAACTCTTATAGAAGGGGTCCCCTAAATTCTGAAGTTATTCAGCAAAACAGTCTTGGAAGTGCCGGCCCACTTAATTGTTCGCTTCCTTAGCGCTGGGAGTACTTTTGACTTACTCGAGGTTGTTCAGTTTTAGAGCCCAATGCTCGGGATTTTCAATACGAAAAATCATGGCGGATGTCGCATGAAACCCATACAAAAAACTATGTTTAGTGATATATCGTATGATGACAAAATATCACGTCATTAGAATTGGGCTCCTGAAAAGATGGAAAATTGATTTACTCGAAATCGAAAAAAATGCAATAAGTTTAAGCTAAGTAACTAAGTTTAAGGCAACGGGTAGGGCACATTAGCGACGCCAATTGATTTTAATTGTTAGCTACCAAAACAAATATATTTTAAATAATTACGGGGCTTCAGTCTCTCGGCAAACACTTATACTATTTATTTAATAACCATATGTTGGTTCTGTTTTTGTACTAAAAAAATTGATTCACTACAAAAGTGTCCCCTTTTGGCGGTAATTCAAAATTAGGAGTGCAAAACCAGATCAAATAGCTAACTATAACTATTAAATAATAGTATAGGTGTTTACCAAGAGACTGAAGCACCCAAGTTGTTTAAAATAGATCTGTTTAAGTAGCTAACAATTAAAATCAATTAGCGTGGCTAGTGGGGAATACCCTTCACCTTAAGTACAAAAATCTAAAAAAAGTCAAAATGTTTAGTAAATAAATATTGAAACAGGTAACAAAGTTTTTTTTGTACTTTTATGTATTTTGTCTGTCTTGGTAACTTAAATATTAGAGCTGTTACCTATGGCAAAATTGAAATGAATTAATCAGGGTCACATATTGAGTAACAAAAACCATTAACGGATTCATAAAAAGAAGAAGATTTTTGTGACAAAGGGTTATTGTACATTGACCACAAAGTAAACTCACCACATTTTGTAAACTCCATACATTGAAAGTAAATTCACCACATGCATTAAAAATATGTGTAAGTTAGTCACAGGCGGGTGAGGTTTGTTGTAAATTCGCCACAAATCCTCAGTTCACATATTTTTTGCTTAAAGTAACGATAGCAAAAAATCTTTTGATTTTTTTAGAGAATAATTATATTGATAAAATTAAGAGAGTACCTATAAGTTAATATCCAATGAAAACTAATACAAAATTAAGAATTAACAGTAAAGCACATCTTTCTTTTTTTCTCCTGCGCTTTTGCACACTATCACGCGCTCGCTCACTCGCATACTTGTACATTATATTTTATTATGTAACCACCTGATTTTTCCCATATCGAAAAAAAATAATTTTTTATTCTACTTGTTGTTTGATTTCTCTGCAGACCTTTTCACAAAAGCAATGGTGGTGAGTTTACAATAACCAAAATTATTAATAAACAATTTACTTCATAAAAAAGAAGAAGATTTCTGTGACAAAGTAGTAAAGAATATATTTGCATCAAATTTACTATGAGGAAAACGCCTCTAAAACTAATTGAACGCTGTAGCACTAGCAAAAGCAATGGGCTTTCGAACAACACGTAGCAACATGAACATAACAAGGAACAGTGAAATAGCGGAGATGGTAAAGCGATGCCGCGTCGCCTATCCGCGGCCACCCTCGCGATCCGATGGCCAGGCTGCACGCTGCGGAGCCAAAGACTACGCCGCAGAAGCGACGAAACAGTTAAAGACTTGTCTTCACACAAAACTGGCAAAGTGAAAGAATTCCTAGCGATCTGATGTCTAGGACACTGCACGCTCCTGAGGCATAGACAACGCCGCAGAAGCGACGAAATAGCTGAAGACTTGCATTCACACAAAACTGAAAGAATTCTTGGAATTAAGCCATGCCGCGTCATCTATCCGCGGCCACCCTCGCGATCCGATGGCCAGGCTGCACGCTGAGGAGCCAAAGACTACGCCGCAGAAGCGACGAAACAGTTAAAGACTTGTCTTCACACAAAACTGGCATAGTGAAAGAATTCCTTGCGATCTGATGTCTAGGACACTGCACGCTCCTGAGGCATAGACTACGCCGCAGAAGCGACGAAATAGGTAAAGACTTGTCTTCCCACAAAACTGGCAAAGTGAAAGAAGTCCTTGCGATCTGATGTCTAGGACGCTGCACGCCCCTGAGCCAAAAACTACGCTGCAGAAGCGACAAAATAGCTGAAGACTTGCATTCACACAAAACTGGCAAAGTGAAAGAATTCCTTGCGTTCTGATGTCTAGGTCACTGCATGCCCCTGAGCCAAAAATACGCTGCATATGCGACAAAATAGCTGAAGACTTGCATTCACACAAAACTGACAAAGTGAAAGAATTCCTTGTGAGCCGATGTCTAGGACACTGCACGCTCCTAAGCCAAAGACTACGCTACAGAAGCGACGAAATAGCTAATGACTTGCATTCACATAAAACTGGCAAAGTGAAAGAATTCGTGTATTAAAAGCAATGCCGCGTCGTCTATCCGCGGCCACCCTGACGATGCAATCCAATAACCAGGGATACAGCACGCTACTAAGCCAAAGACTATGCTGCAGAAGCGACAAAACGGCTCATGACTTGCCTTGACATAAAACTGGCAAAGTGAAAGAATTCCTAACGATCTGATGTCGAGGATACTGCACGCTCCTGAGGCAAAAACTTGCATCTGAAGCGACAAAACAGCTCAAGACTTGCCTTCACACAAATCTGACAAAGTGAAATAATTATAGGACTTAAAGCAATACCGTGTCGCCTATCCGCGGCCATCCTCGCGATCCGATAGCTGCACGCTAGGACACTGCACGCTCTAGAGCTAAAGACTATATGGCAGAACAGCTCGAGACTTGAATTCACACAAAACTGGTAATGTGTAAGAATTAGTGGAGTTGTTAGAACGATGCGGCGTCGCCTATCCACGGCCACCCTCGGGATGTCCAGCAAAACAGCCCGCTTCTGAGCGATTAGATTATGCCGCAAAAACATTGACAACGACATTAACTAAGATATTAATCTTACTTAGAAACTAGTAGCACCCGATGATAATTAACTGGATGTTTGACAATAGTGGAACTGTAGAATAAACAAACGTGTTAGGGGAAAAACATATAGGTATACTCTTTTTTTTATCCACGTCCTCGGCGAGTGCATAGCGCTGCACCGCTGCAGAAGCCGGCACCTGGGAGCACACATGATCTCAGCTGACGAGATCAAGAGCTCCCCCATCAGCTCCATTCTCGGGTTTATCCTGGAACTGGAGCTACATGAGGTGCTGTAATAGGTTACGGGGCTGCCACAATAGATCATCTACTGGTCGCAGTGGCTATGAGACGCAGGGCTCACCCCATTTCTATCAAATAATAATAAATACTCTTTTTTTATGGCTCCCATAGTTTTGGGTGTCCAGTTGCAGTAGTTTACCATCAGTGGATAAGGCAGGTCGTCATAAAATAAAAAACAGGATAGAATAGCTCCTTTGAAGAGACAAAGTGCTCTTAAGTTAAGTTAAGCTATTGAGTTAACAATTTGGCATTAAAGTGACGCATCGACATAACTACCCTGTGGCCACTTTTAACAATTACGAAAATTCTCTCGAATAAATCTTAATACTTTTCTTTATGAATTCACTGTTGTACTTCTTAAAAAAAGGTCTCACAATTGCCACTTCACAACAACACTAGACAATGCTTCACCTTTGTAGGTACTTTAAAAAAGTATCAGCCTATACCACCTAACCTATACCACTGCAGGGCACAGGCCTCCATCATAAAAATCAAGTCCTCGCCATCATAGGATGGGATTTGGTTTAATCACAACTGAAAATGATCCACCTAGGCAAGTCTTTGACGGGACATAACCAATTTATTCTGTGACATAACATCGCATTTAATATGATATGGCCAAGTCTAGCACTCTTACGCCCCACTTTACCGAGCGACCCAATTTTAATTCCAAAAAATAGAACCTCCCTTCCGGGTTCGTGCATAAAATGGCACCATTAGTCCCCCCAATTTCATTCAACGTCCTTACTTTACCAAATTCACAAAGCCGAGAATTTTCTGCCTCATACCTCATGCGCGTTCGGACCGTCATATTTTAATAGTCTGTGCCTGCACACACACATGCGTCGCGTCGTGTGTCGTGGGCCGAGGGGTGGGGGGGTCTCCGCTGACCCGTGGCGCCGCCTTCAGATTGTTACGGGCAAAGAAACACTCCGTGAGGCTACTTAGAGGTGTGGAGTTGGTGTTCGCCGTCATAGATATGTGTATATCTCACCACAAAAAAAGACATATTAAGATGTACTGGAATGAGAGAAGTATGTCGGATTGGTACCTGCGGCCTTAGCGCGAAGAGGTCCCTTCATCATCATCATCATCATCAGCCCATTTAAGTCCCCACTGCTGGGGCACGGGCCTCCCTCAATCACATGAGGGGTAATTGCCATACTCACCACGCTTGGCAGACAGGGTTGGCGAGGGTTTAGATATAAATGCAGAGTTTTCCTTCTCTGGGTGCTGATGATCATGCCAGCAGCTTTACCTTAGTCGCCTTTTACGACACCTCGGTAAGAGCAAATTCCACTCTGAGGGTGGCCTATTCTACTCTGCCTGGGACCACACGGCCATTTTTGAGAGGTCCCTTAATGAACCAGAATATGTCTGTCTGTCCTGTCGCATCCGAACAAAAGTGAAGCGAACTCCGACGGTCGTAACATCCGGTTCGCGCTAAGGCCCCATAACAGAAGCTCCTGAATGGCTCCTGCATCTCATAGTGTATTTTCTGGTGCTGCAAGTTTATTCTGATAGGTTAGGTAAATGAAGGAGAAAAAAAGAATGATAGAAGACTAAGACAGGGTATGGATGGAAATGAGTAATTACGTCTGCTGAACCCATTATCCGTGGTAAAAGAGTCAAAGTAATGGGACTCCAAAACTAGATGTCATGAATCCAGGAGTTTAAAGTCGATCTGTCTTTACCCTCTAGAAAAAAAAAACTTACAAGTATTCGTTTCACTCCACGCCACTACATACTGCAGAATTTGAAACAGTTGTGTGTAAAAACAGTTTGTCATTAGGCAAAATCGTGGTATGAAAATATGATTTAGGTATCTCCGCCTATTTATTCTCACCGCTTAGAGAAGTTATGTTTGATATGTAGTTACTTACTCGGATTACATTGTACTAAAAAGGTACTAAAAGATGTTTTCTGAAATAAATTCAACACTGATATTTATTATTCACAATTCGCAACCTTCTACGCGTCTCCACGCCTCTCCTTAACCTCACACAGAACACATTCAAAAGGATCGCGAGTTTCTTGCGTCCCGCGCCACTTTCATTTCATATTTTATTTTATATTTTTATTTATCCAATGTCGTATTTTTATAACGTCGACTAGACTTGGCCGCTTTTTATGAAGGCTCTCTTACCGCGCGCGGTATCAGCGTTTTGTGATGAGACATATATTTTTATGGACATGTGTCCACTTGATGGCTGGTCATATTGTACCCTTTTAGAGTAAATGTGGGGTTTTGTTACGTCATCATTGTTTATGTTTCAGCGATTATAGCTCCGTGTGGATAAGAACCAGCGCCATCCAAACGAGAGATTGTGCGTCAAATCCGAGCATGCACATTATAGGTTTTTCAAAATCATCATCATCTTAGCCTTTTCGACGACCCGATTGGAACAGTGGTAGTGAACGCTGCCTCTGATACAAGGGTTGCGGGTATCGATACCCGCACAGTACAAACTTCATGAACATGTTTGTTTGTATTGGGCTGGGTGTTTGCTATGTATTATAAGTATGTATTTACAAAAGAAAAGTATTATATGTATATATTTGTAATCCCACTGTTGATTCTGATATCCGTAACACAGGTGCTTGAGCTACCTATCTCGGAGTCTGATCAATGTATGTGATGTTGTGAAATATTTATTTATTTATTATTTTAGACTGGTGGCGTTCCGAGATGGCGCTTCGGAGCGCGGGGTGCGCTTTCCTACTTTATCTCCTCTACTTCGCTTGGTTTTCGTATCTATTGTACAGAGGTTATTGACACGCATGGCATCCTTCAAGCCAAGCCAAACCTTTTCGGGTCTACCCTTCTACCGGGACCCGGCGAAGGTGGCATGGGCAGACTTTGGTTGCCTAACGTAGCTATCCGGTTTGCTTAGAATATAGCCGTACCAACGGAGTGTCGCTTAGACTCCTGCATATTTCAATTGTATGTGCGTATTTTATCACTAGCTCGGTTGGACGAGCTATCACATAGTGAGGAAAGCGTTTCGAGTTTATCAAACAGTGAATACCAACACTGCTTAAATTTAGTCCACGACAGTGTCACGGCTTGTTTCGTGGTAAAGAAAAGCAATCGGTAAGTACCTCTTTCAGGGTTCCGTAGCCAAATGGCAAAAAACGGAACCCTTATAGATTCGTCACTGTCTGTCCGTCTGTCCGTCTGTGTGTCCGTCCGTATGTCACAGCCACTTTTCCCCGAAACTATAAGAACTATACTATTGAAACTTGGTAAATAGATGTATATTGTTAACCGCATCACGATTTTTACATAAAAATTAGAAAAAATAAAAAAAATGGGGAGTCGCCATACTTGAAAGTGAAACTTACTACATTTGTTCGCTGTGGATGAGTTCCCAAAAAAATAAGGTGGAACTCTTAAGCCTGCCATTCCACCTTATCATTGTCAGCTCAATCCCACTCATCTCCTATAGGTTCACGGCTGAGTAATGTAAATTTCAGTGTAGCTGTGGTGTAAACTATTCAATATTAATAATGAATAACAGAGTCAAATTGAAAGGATGGTAATTGCTAGGTGCACTATAAATTCCAAGTTGACAGAATTGATTTAGCTCGATCGATTGAGGAAACAAGAAAAGGAACACTTATGGTAATATTATAGCGCCGCAAATCGGTTTTTTTAATACTACGTCTGTGGCAAAAATAGCGTACGGCTCGCCTGATGTTAAGCGATTACCGCAGCCTATGGACGTTTGCAACTCCAGAGGATCAAGAGCCTAAATTCTCGTGCTCGTGATATTTATTTTCATACGACATACGAGTATATCACCAAAACACAGATTTTTTGTATGGTAGGTATTCAGGTGATATCCGCCATGTTTTCAAAATATCACGAGCACGAGAATTGGGCTCCTGCACACGGGCTGCCGACCTTAAGAACCTTAACACTCCTTTTTTGAAGGAACCTCATTCCCCCGGTATTTCCTCGGGATAACCTCTGATGGAATCGAACCCAGGACCTCGAGATCACGGCCCGGTATGTAAACCACCAGACCAGCAGTGAAATTAACTTTTATTAAATTAATTCCTGCTTTTCCATAACATTTTTCACCATTCAGAAAGATCTTAATATTTATTCTAATACATTTACGATCCGCAAAAGCAATAACAGCCAAGCAATTAGGCGAAGCGGCGCACACGCAGGCCTCCGTCAAAAAAGCAGCAATGATAATAAATTAATAACTAAAGTCCCGTAAAAACCAAACAGCGCTTAATTCTGCGCATGCTCAAAGGCTCCAGTTATGATATTACGACACGAGATCGTAATCTATAGGATGCGCGTGCGCAGTACCAAAAAGTGGGGCCGGTATATCTTATTTAAAAGTGATACTTAAAGGGATGTAACTGTTTACTGATAGGGGTACATTAAGCATGAATCTTATCTTAACATCAGTTAGGTTTTCTCCCCCCTCATCATAGCGTGTAATTCCCGGTTGCGTCCAAAGCTTTTTTATGTGATAGGTGGCAGGCAAGCAGACGGATCTACTGATGTTAAGGGATTGCCGCCGCCAATGGACACCTGCGATACCAGTGGAGTCAGAAGTGCGCTGCCAATCTTTAAAAACCCCTTTCCCCCGTAATTGGCCTCCGGTACCCTCAGCAGCGAAACACAGCACAATGCTGCTTCACGCCGGTTTTTATGAGGCCGTGGAACACATCATGCAGAAGCGTGGCGCTCCCACGGTCTGGAGTGTGCTTTAGACCATGATTCAGAATTTGGGGAGTCTTCTTATTACAATGAAGCGACTGCTGCCTGATCTTTGCAAACCTTTGCAGGGGTACCAGACCACCTAAATCATGGTTATACGTATCAGAAACTATCCGAAACGTACAGGTTTCCTCGCGATAGAAACCCTTTAGAAAATGGACCCTAAAACCAAAATGGTTTTAGGGTCCATTTTCTATAGGGTCGATTCAATCGATTCGTCGTTAGATTCCGGTGTGCCAGGGATCCCTCACCTCACCCCTTTTTCTGGTATAGGTATGTCACCAAAGCCCAGTTAAGTTAATGTCGTCTGTTGACTCAATATTGAAGCCACACACTGCCTATAAGCCCTGACACTGCCTTTCAAAGAAGCTGTCTCGTCTTCTCTGATGAGTGTCTCTTTTGGCAGGTACACACGATGGAGTTGAGGATGGTAGCTCGGTGAATAAAATCACCCCCAATCCCCAAATATGGAATTTGGGGGGTGATTTGAATGCATGAGCCGAGAATGCACCTTCGCATTTTCCAAATCCATGTGGTGAGGGAAAACGTCGTGAGAGAACCTGCACATCTCGGATAGTTTTTCAAAATTATAAATTCATACAACATTTGAGATAATGATTCTAAACATTTAACCGTTATCCAATTGGTCTGGTTCCTCTGTCTAAGGGTTGACGGCAGACGGCAGTAGTTTCATTGTAATTACTGGACCATGGTCTGAGCGTACCCCAGGATCGGAAGCGTCAGCTTTGGACGCAACCATGACAAAACACTAACATTTTTTTTATGATGTAGGGGGCAGACGAGCAGACGTATCACCTTATGGTAAGCGATTATCGCCGCCCATGGACACCAGCCACGTCAAAGGAGTCACAGGTGCTTTTTAAAAATAACATAAAGTATAATTCTCACAACATCTTATACATTGACTGATTCCGTACTAAGTAGCTTAAGCACTTGTGTTACGGATATCAAACAACAGAGGAACACAAATATATACTAATTTTTTTTCATTGTCAGCCCATTTAAGTCCCCACTGCTGGGGCACGGGCCTCCCTCAATGACATGAGGGGTAATTGCCATACTCACCACGCTTGGCAGACGGGTTGGCGAGGGTTTTGATATAAATGCAGAGTTTTCCTTCTCTGGGTGCTGATGATCATGCCAGCAGCTTTACCTTAGTCGCCTTTTACGACACCTCGGTAAGAGTGAGGGTGGCCTATTCTACTCTGCCGGGGACCACACGGCCACTACTAATATATACTTAAATACATATATTACGCCCAGACTCTGAACAAACACAAGTGTTCATCGCACGAATGTTTGCCCAGGGTGGGGATCGAACCCACGACTTTTGGCGTAAGAGGCAGGGTCACTACCAATTAGTGCCATCCGGTCAGTCAGTCAAAAAAGTATGCTCTTTAACATGAATAAGAAGAGGTCAAAATAGATTAAATATGGTCGCAGTGGACAACTCTACAATGAACGCTCCCTAGAATATCGAAGCATACAGGATAAGCCTATCATGATGCTCTTACTTTGGGATCACAAGCCTCCATGGGAGCCTACTACGGCGGCCTACTTCAGAGCCTCTCGCCATCAATTATTTAAACTATCTAAGATTGCTCTGGCTGCACCGCGGAGGGTGCGGGGTCGGGCCGAGCCATTTGTCAGTGACAGGACGTCGCATGGGGTGGCTACCCCACCGCCCTGAATTCCTCCGCACTTGCGGCTTGCGCGGCGTACAGATTAAGCGGACGTCGAGACAGGATTTTCGGTGGTAAGAGATTTTGGGTTCAATAAAGATTTAGAAAATGCATATTCATGCCACAGATGTTATTTTATTTTCACTTAGGATAAACTTATCAATCATTAAGGTGACGGGTAGGGCACACTAGCGACGCCAATCGATTTTAATTTTTAGCTACTAAACCGGATCTATTTTAAA
This sequence comes from Marasmia exigua, assembly GCA_019059595.1. Classification (NCBI taxonomy): domain Eukaryota; kingdom Metazoa; phylum Arthropoda; class Insecta; order Lepidoptera; family Crambidae; genus Marasmia; species Marasmia exigua. The sequence goes on along the minus strand of CM032483.1, from coordinate 13,559,187 downwards.
CAATTTCGGGGTTTATACTATTTATTAAATAGCCATGCACAAATGTTGGGTCCGTTTTTGTACGCGAAAAATTGATTCACGCCTAAAGTGGCCGCTTTTGCCGTGAATCAATTTTTCGCGTACGCGTTGGTCCCAACATTTCTGCATAGTTATTAAATAAATAGTATAAGCGTTTGCCGAGAGGTTGTAGTCCATATATCTACACCATGCTTTTTAACCGTCTTACATTACCTTTATCACGGGGAATTTTACTGATGATAACAAACATTGTCCCCAAAGGAACATATGGGGTCTAATCTCAAAAAAGAATTTGCTTTTTCATACAATTTGCACCAATCAGCTGATTACTCGCCAACCCGTCTGCCAAGCGTGGTGAGTATGGCAATTACCCCTCATGTGATTGAGGGAGACCCGTGCCCCAGCAGTGGGGACTTAAATGGGTTGACGATGGTTGACGATGAGCTGATTACTTTTGTATGGGGAGATGTTTTTTTTTTCTGAGATAAGACCCTATGTTCCTTGGGGGAAAATGTTTGTTTTCATCCGTATAATGCCCTCGATAAGGGAGTAAGACGATTTAAAAAGCACGGTGTGTATGCCACAGTCAGGATGGTACTTTCACTAAGCATGAATCATATCTTAATTTCAGTCAGTCACCACTTTTGATGGACCCGTAGGACCAGCTTTCCTAAACTGGGGGTGGAATGATCTTCCTCTTTCAAATCCGCACATTTAATTTTGAATAAAAGAATCTATATATTTATATTATGAAGAGAGAGAAAACATATGTATGAGTACAAACATGTGTGTGTATGTATCTTTGTATGTAGGTATGTAAATGACTTTGAAAACTAATCGACTTTAAAATAATGTTTCAAAATTAGAATGTTACATCATCCTTATTTAACCAATCTTCTAACTCTATTTAGGCAACATATTTTTTTTCTTTTATTGTTTCTGTATGCGTTTTGTTACTCCTACTTTGTTTAGTTTCGTTTTCTGTTAATATTCATTGTCAGTTTCTTTTTATGTTTTAATTTTTTATTATGAGGCGTCGCGCTAAAGCCTGAAAATCAGCGCTGCAATGGCTGCCTAGCGGTTGTTCTAGCACATGCTGAGGCTGAATCTTGTTGGCCGCAACATTATAATGTTTTTTTGTCCATATTTCATTTTGTATGTAAACATGTGTTGTCGCCAATAAGTGCTTTCTTATTCTTATATGACTTGGTGGTTTCAAACCATGCCCCAAGGAGATGTAGGTACCTACGTATCAACTAGATAAACGATTTCTAAATTTCATCCATTGGAGACAACTTCCACTTAACCTATAGGCACGTACAGTAGGCTACTCTACAACACGTTGGCTTTTCCCGTTCTTAAATCCTACAGGATAAGGTTTCGTGTCGAACTTGCTTGGTTTGTCTGAACGTAGCCTTCAATTACTGGTGTGTATTATGAATGGGGTGATGTTGGCCGAAGTCTTGCGGTTAGTGAATGTTCTACTGAATTATTTAAAGCTTTTTGATTTTTAAAATCCTGATATTTTTTTCTCATGTCAATCATATTTATGCTAAAGACTTGTAGGAAACGCGATTAGGGAAACAAGATTTATTATTATTATTTATTATTTATTTATTCAAAATCTTACAACTAACATTACAGGTTTCCCCAATGCGATGTAGATTACTTTTTTAACCTAATTTATTTTGTGCTATAACAAATTATAAATAAAGTAGCCTTTGTAAATTCAGTCAAAGAGCAGCTAAACACGTCGACTGTCTCAGCGACCTCGTTCAATGTGCGCAATGCTCGTGTTAGTGGCGCTTCCTTTAATATATTGGTCCGTGCGTGCGGAACTGCGAATAGAGGCGGCCGCCGCCGGCGCCAGACGTACCTGTCCGGCACGCAGAGCTCCATGCTCTGCAGCACGCCTGGGTGGTACACCTGCCCCCGAAGGACTTTTAGCAGATACACCGCTAGGTTTAGACCCCGTCTAGCCTCTAATTTGTTATATCCCACCATTCCGAGCACGAATAGGGTAGGATACATGAGTGGGTAAAACGGGTATACGCCATATAACTTCAAATACAGAAATCTGGTAAATTTATTCTGTATGCGTTCAATCATAGACTTATCTTTAGAATTAGGTACTAATTTTATCACAATGTCTGCACTAAGTTTCGCTGCTTCTGTTTTGCCTCCGGTACCCTCACTCACTGAGGGTACCGGAGGCCAATTTCAGGGGTGTAAGAGAAGTTATTTTAATGCTAATAAATTAATTTAAGATTTTAACACGACCTCTTTTTATGAGATGGTGACGACGAATAGACGGATTACCTGATGGTAAGCGATTGCCGCTGCCCATGGACACCCGCGACACCAGTGGAGCACTAGTGCGCGGTCAGCCTTAAAGCCCACCTTTCCTCCAGGTTCTTCGAAAAAGGAGTGTTAAGGTTTTTAAGGGGTCTCTGGAGTTGCAAACGTCCACAGGCTGCGGTAATCGCTTACCATCAGGCACACGCTTGATTGCCTCGGACGTAGAATATAAGCCTGCCGCGGTGGCGCAATGGTTAGTGGGTCGCACTTTAAAACGACAGTTGCGCTTGGGCTCCCGGGTTCGATCCCCTAGTTAGACCTATATTTTAAGGTACCTGAGTTTTTCTGTTAAAAATTCTCAGTGTCAGCCCGGAGTCTGGAAGTTGGCGCTCTTGTACCCCCGTGCCTCGGAAAGCACGTTAAGCCATTGGTCTTGCGCCTAATCCCTCTTCGGTCGTGTCACACTGATGTTCCATCGAAATATGAGGGTACTGGTAGAGAGTGCACTTGTGTCTGCGCAAACACTTGTGAAAATAGAAATAGAAAATAATTTATTTCCTAACAAAAAAAACATAGAAATATTTATACCAAGAAATAGGTTAATACATAGTGTCAGTGAAAAAGTTGTGTACTATCTGATCGCTGAGATTGGCCGCCATGACCGCAATATCGGTTTGGAGGACATTATTATATAAAAAAAACCTCTCTAAAGGCTCCGTAAGCCTAATCTTTAGTACCTATAAACGTTAAGTATACATGTTATTTTCCCCACATCATGTCCCTGCGTGAGACATTGAGTAATGTGGATACGCATTACAGCCTGAAACAGTGGAGGGGAGACGAACACGTCTGCGTTAGCTACCATAATAAACAGTTACTACACAAATAGTTTCACAAAAGTTGTACGAAATATTTGTACCGGCGAAATAGAGAGGCGATGGTAACTCAGTGAATAAAACGCGCCTCCATTGGACTAAATCTGAGCATGCACCTTTAGAGTTTTCGAATCTATTTGCGTATTACTACAATACTCGAGTAGGTAGGTCCTCGAGTGTAGGCCACATCTGGTGAAGGTTGCGGGAATCCCTTGGATACGTCCTGTGGCTAGGGGCGTTTAAGAATACTGCCAAGGTTTTCCCGGCCTGTCGTAAGAGGCGACTAAACGGGCTTTCGGAGTACGTGAGCGTATCCACTGCTGGGGAGTGGCTTGCTCAGCATACGACTCCGCGGGGGACGACATTACTGGGTGTTCTGGTAGGTCGTACAGCGTTGAAGGGCTGTATTGCGCCAGATAGGGGTGAAGCGGCGAGCGCGATTAGCGGTACGGTCTAGTCCCGGCTGTGGGGTTCCCGACCGCGATTGCGCGGAGATGGACACCCCAGGGGTTTTAGTTAGGGTTTGAGTCCGACACACCACCTTGTTCTCTACATGTAGCAAGGTGACGGCCATGATGGTTTCCCCTGGGAAAAAAAAATCCCATGAATGCGTGTGGCACAGGACCGATCTGTGAGGAGAACATTGGAGGAGGCCTATTTCCAGCAGAGGAACGTCTATTGGCTGAAATGATGATGATGAATGATGATTACTACAATTAGCTGGGTGAGGGAAAACAGCGCGAGGAAACCGTTTTGGATAGTTCCTAAAATTAGGGATAGCATTTCTTTTATGTGATAGGTGCCAGACGAGCAGACATATCACCTGATGGTAAGCGATTGCCGCCGCCCATGGACACTCGCAACACCAGTGGAGTCCGAAAGTGCGATGCCTACCTTTAAACCCCCTTTCCCCAAATTAGGCCTCCGGAACCCTCACTCACACAGCTGAAACACAGCCCAGTGCTGCTGTATGCCGGTTTTCTGTGAGGCCGTGGTATCACTCCGGTTGAGCCGGCCTATTCAAGCCGAAGCGTGGCTCTCCCACGTTTTGAAAGGCGGAGGTGCATCAAATGGTGGAGGTAATGATTCTGAACGTGTAACCAAGATCCAGTTGTCTGGTTCCACTGTTTAAGGGTTGCGATGGACTTACCAGACTCCCCAAATCATAGATTATTCATTGTAATTATCAGCCTTCCCAAATCATTATGCGTACCTCGGGCTTTCATTCGTCAGCTTTAGATGCAATTCGAATCACACGCTGAGTGAGGCCTGGATCCTTTGTTTTCCATACAATTTAGGTAGTTAGATAGATATAGATAAATAGATAGATAGACTTTATTGCGCAAGAAGGTTACAGAACTTAGTGCTATTGTCTTAATGTAAATTAATCTCGCCAGTCTACAAAACTATTAAGGTGACGGGTAGGGTTCGCCAATCGATTTTAATTTTTATCTACTAAACCGGCTCTATATTAAACAATTTCGGGGTTACAACCTCTTGGCAAACATTTATACTATTTATTAAATAACCATGCACAAATGCTGGGTCCGTTTTTGTACGCGAAAAATTGAATACCGCCAAAAGCGGCCACTTTTATCGTAAGTCAATTTTTCGCCTACAAATGTTGGCTCCACATTCGATCGATTGGTGCTAGTGTGCCATACCCGTCACCTTAAGTACACGATAAGATAAGGAGTGTTTGTAATGATATCCAACAGCCATTAAAATACCTAATTATGCAAATACAATGATTACAACTATTGACCATGAGGGCTGTAATTCAAAAGGGACCGACATAACATATACCTAACATAACACTAAACCGCACAGTCCTACACTATAAGCCAACAACCACAGCGTTTATATACTCAGTAGCTTGACATTGTGGGATCGATATATTGTTTTGTCTGCCAGTAACAACTCACCCGCAAAAACTTCAGTTACTCAGTGGCCATGGCGCTTGCAACAGTTGCCGAAATATCGGAAACTCAAAAATAATGTACATAGTAGAAATCTCGTAAATAAATATTCTAACAGTGAGATCGAATTTTTAAATTCATATAACATCTTATTGACCTGATTCCGTGCTAAGTGGATAAGCACTTTACGGCTATCAGACAACAGAATAATTACAAATACAGGGTGTGTCGGTAAACATTTACATCCTCTTAACAATTACTTCTACATACCATTGTAAATAAAATTAAGTTCTATACTTATTGGATGCTGTATGCATTTTGTGTATATAGATAGTAGCAAACATATTATAGAAGTATTTATATAACGGCCCTCGATATATTTAGAAAATATTGTTTGCTCTTATTAATTGTTTGCTTCACCAAGGTCCTCTGTGTTACTGGCTACTTGTACATTGTGCTACAGCTTAAAGTATACATACAACGGCACTATGGTCCGGTCTAGGGCGATTGGGTTCTCCCTGCATACCCAGACCCAAGATAATTAACCCCCGACGCAAAAACGGCGGGGTGTTATAAGTTTGACGTGTCTGTGCGTGTGTGTGTGTGTGTCTATGGCATCGTAGCCCCTGAATAAATGGACCGATTTTGTATCTGTTTTTTTTTTGTTTGAAAAATGAATAAGGGGGGAGTGTTCTTAGCTACACCCTCACTCTTACCGAGGTGTCGTAAAAGGCGACTAAGGTATAGCTGCTGGCATGATCATCAGCACCCAGAGAAGGAAAACTCTGCATTTACATCAAAACCCTCGCCAACCCGTCTTGCCAGCGTGGTGAGCATGCACTTACCCCTCATAGTGATTGAGGGCGGCCCGTGCCCCGCGTGGGGACTTAAATGGGCGGATGATGATGATGATGATGATGATGATGTTCTTGAGCTATTTTGGATAAAAATCGATCCAAATGGTTTAAAGTCCATAAATATGGATTGTATGTTTTAACACAACTCCCACAATATGGGTATCATATAAAAGGGCTTGAGTAGCAAAATATATTTATTGTGACAAATTTCAAATCAAAGATGGCCGCCGTCAGAAAATGGCGAATAACCTATTTGATTTTGTCGGGGTTTTTTTAAAATTTTCAATTTAATATTTATAGAACAGTTTTTAATTGTTATGTTTGCGTCACCTAGGTCGGAATGTGTTACTGACTAATTTTGCATTGTTATACAACTTGCACACCCAGGCCCAAGATAATTTAGAACAGGTTTTACTTTTTTGTTTGCGTCACCTAGGTCCGAATTTTTTACTGACTACGTTTGCATTGTGCTGCAACTCAGAGTATCCACATAACGGCACTAAAGTCCGGTCTAAGGCGATTGGGGATTCTCCCAGCACACCCAGACCCAAGATAATTTAGAACAGTTTTTATCTTTTTTGTTTGCGTCACCTAGGTCGGAATGTGTTACTGACTACGTTTGCATTGTGCTACAACTCAGAGTATCCACATAACGGCACTAAGGTCCGGTCTAAGGCGATTGGGGATTCTCCCAGCACACCCAGACCCAAGATAATTTAGAACAGTTTTTTCTTTTATGTTTGCGTCACCTAGGTCAGAATGTGTTACTGGCTACGTTTGCATTGTGCTGCAACTCAGAGTATCCACATAACGGCACTAAGGTCTGGTCTAAGGCGATTGGGGATTCTCCTAGCACATACAGTCCCAAGATAATTTAGAAAACATTTTTCTTTTTTGTTTGCGTCACCTAGGTCGGAATGTGTTACTGGCTACGTTTGCTTTGTGCTACAACTCAGAGTATCCACATAACGGAACTAAGGTCCGGTCTAAGGCGATTGGGGATTCTCCCAGCACATCTAGACCCAAGAAAATTAGAACAGTTTTTTCTTTTTTGTTAGCGTCGCTTAGGTCGGAATGTGTTACTGGCTACGTTTGCATTGTGCTGCAACTCAGAGTATCCACATAACGGCACTAAGGTCTGGTCTAAGGCGATTGGGGATTTTCCCAGCACATCCAGACCCAAGATAATTTAGAACACTTTTTTCTTTTTTGTTTGCGTCACCTAGGTCGGAATGTGTTACTGGCTACGTTTGCATTGTGCTGCAACTCAGAGTATCCACATAACGGCACTAAGGTCCGGTCTAAGGCGATTGGGGATTCTCCCAGCACACCCAGGCCCAAGATAATATAGAACAGTTTTTTCCTTTTTGTTTGCGTCACCTAGGTCGGAATGTGTTACTGGCTACGTTTGCATTGTGCTGCAACTCAGAGTATCCACATAACGGCACTAAGGTCCGGTCTAAGGCGATTACTCCGCCACGCGAGCCGAGAAGGCGCGCTGAAATTGATCTCGGGGGGGCGCCCACCACCCCGGGGTCGCCCCCTCGAGGGGGGCGATCGCCTTCCTTTGTGCTAGCCCTTATCCTGGGACCATTGGCGTGACTTACGGGCGAGATCCACACGCTCCCGGAATTTTAGAGATTGTGACGTTTGTTTCTGCGTGGGATTCAATTTGGGCGTAATGTGGAGGTGTAAGGATTTATAGGAGGGTATTGGGATGGAGGTGAAGGAACTTGCTAACAAGCTACGAGTACCTACATACTCGTATATTTGGAAGTTAAATTTTCTTTGTTTAGCCTTTTGTTTGTACTGTTGTAAGTACTGTTGAATTATCTATTTACACATCACTTCACTTCGTAAGAATAGTAGGTATCTTAAGGATTGTCAATGCCATTGTTTTTGACGAATTTTCAGATACTTACAAAAGATATCGGCCAAAACAACCTTGGTGTACCAACTCTAGTCCCAATAATAGGTAGTTTTAATGCTTCAATTGAAGGGTCTGTTTAGAAACAGAATCTGACCGTAATATATTATTTTAGATGAATGGTGAATGGGTAGATATATTAAGGACGTCACCTTATCTACCCATTCACCAACGCGTACGCGAAAAATTTATTCACGCCAAAAGCGGCCACTTTTGGCGTGAATCAATTTTTCGCGTACAAAAACGGACCCAACATTTGTGCATGGTTATTTAATAATAGTATAAGTGTTTGCCGATAGGTTGTAACCCCGAAATTGTTTAAAATAGATCCGGTTTAGTAGCCAAAAATTAAAATCGATTGGCGTCGCTAGTGTGCCCTACCGGTCACCTTAACTCTACACTCCTATACAACCTACACAAAACATACAAATGAAAGAGAGAAAAAAAAACTAAAGCCCAGCTCTTCGATTACACATTTCAACGAGCCACTGCTATTTATCTTTATCAGCCGACATTCAACTGACACATCTGATATCTACAAATCTACATACACAATGACTAAGAAAACACAATTATTTCACCAGCAATACCAAGCCAAAGTCAACCCTATTCCATTGTACAAAAGCGTCAAAGTGGTAAATTGTATTTGTAGAACATGGAAGCGACACGCGCGAATGTCAATATTAGCACAACAAAGAGGCGAAGGAAAGAACGCACTAGGAATAAACCTACGCGATATTAATACTACCCTCATCTACATGTACGATCGATTTTGGATTTTAGCCTTTGGGGATAAGAGCTACAAAAGTTTGTGTTGAGGAATTTGTGAGTTGCCACAGTGTATAAATTTCGGGTGGCTCTACATTTATGATTCGCAATGGTCAACGCTGAGGTAGAGATTAAAGTGGAGAATAATGGAGTAAGTCGTGCCAGCCATCTTGCTGAAATCGTCATTCCATACCCTGATGACGTCACTACGTTTACCTTCTCCAACTTATTAGAAGTTGTTACTGTACTAAAGCTCATGCTATCCCGTTCGATCACGCAATGTTAAAAATGTCTAGAAGTTTAGTTCTGTTACTTTTCTAAGATCGCATTTTATATTGTGCGGACTAAATAAGAGATGCAAATATCAAGTTCCCAAGCATTCTGAGAAAAATGTATGGGAATGACACATTGACATTTTTTACACATAATTAAACATCAGAGTGTTTTTTCCTATATTTGATTATCTGGTATGTTTGTATTTTAAGGTCTGCTAATTGATACAGTACTACTTACATTACTTTCTGATACATATTAGATACCTACTAAAGTTAAGTTGGAGACAATACAATTTTTATCCTATTCCTGTGTTTATGTTCCTGATTTTTCTACTGTAAGTTTTAATCTGTGGTTATTACCGATTTGCTTTTTGATTTTATCCGTTTCGGTCTATGACGCGTTTTCTTTGGAGATGTCGCTGTATACGCAGTTAATTTCGTAGCTTCAACCTCCTTATCTCTTCGTATCCAATCACATAACTATTTTTATTGAAAACTCTCTTCAGTTTGAGTAAGACTTAGTAATTGCTTTAATGCTGCAATCACTGTAATTAAAATGTAAGTTACATTAAATTAAGTTTTTTTTTTCATTTTTTGCGTGTGTTCCAGACCAGACTCAGGCACACAGACCGTAAGTAATTTTTTCTTTTTTTATGCTAGAGGCGACAAACGAGCAAGCGGGTAAGTACAGTGAGTCTTCTTTAAATTTCATTGAATTTGCAGTACCTACGAATTGTGTGAAACCTTCGCATTGCAAATGCAAATTTTATTGTTTTTGACAACAGTGACGTTAACTACTACTATAGAAACATGTCAAAAACATTGTTACAATCTGTGGATCATATCAGTTTCACTTACTAATAACACTGGTTCACCACCTATGACTTTGCCGTGTGGTCCCCGGCAGAGTAGAATAGGCCACCCTCACTCTTACCGAGGTGTCGTAAAAGGCGACTAAGGTAAAGCTGCTGGCATGATCATCAGCACCCAGAGAAGGAAAACTCTGCAATTTATATCAAATCCCTCGCCAACCCGTCTGCCAAGCGTGGTGAGTATGGCAATTACCCCTCATGTGATTGAGGGAGGCCCGTGTCCCAGCAGTGGGGACTTAAATGGGCTGACGACGATGATGACCACCTATGACTTTCAACTTGTAGCACAAATACTTAGTGCTACAAGTTGAAAATTAGTTAACTTATGGTACGCCCATAGAATAAGGATGCCGCCTAATTCTATGGGTACACCTAACCCATCGAAGTCACCAGCCAACACAGGTAACAGCATTTACGCCAATGCCAACAGAACTTATTTCTGTCTATTCAATTTTTAAATCCACAAACCAAGAATGTCACTGGCCAGTCCAACCCTTAAATTATTACTGACCCCCGGTAGCTTCGTCTAATCGCAAGTCGTTTTTCAAAAGTAACTGCCCCAAGCATTTTTCAAGCGGATCGTTCTGAAACCCTCACCTCGCCGTGTGGCGTGCGGCAATTTTTCACCGTCACGCTAGATTTCCGAACCTGCCACAAGATGGCGGCGGTGGCGGCGCCTATTTCGAGTGTTCCGCGTAATGCCTGTGTCTCTCACCAGTATAGAGATGTGGTTTTGTTGGAATGTTTTGTACGATAAAAGCGAACCGTTCTACTGCGGAATACGTAGGTATATTAACGTGATGCGAACAATAGGTACTTCTTGTGACTTTTTCCCTACCATGCAGTTTCTTTACCAACTTACGTTGTTTTTTTTATGTCATAGCTGGTTCTTCTTAAAGTGGCTCTCCGACTAGAGAAGACTGGCCGTCAATCTAGCATATTCTTCTCGGTCTCTAGCGAGGCGAAACAGCTCGGCGGCGCTCGCTGTGGCGATCCCCGTCTACTCCCGGATGTTACTGCAGCCATGATTTTTTTCTTCCGACCCACACGCCGTCTTACCATGTTATAGGTAGCAGACGATAAGGTATAGGTGGTATAGGCCTAAAGTAAGGACAAGTATGACACACATTTTGAAAAAGCTTTCTTAAAGACAATTTTCGACATGCACTAACGGTTGCTTATAAGGCGCTCGGAATGTGATAGAGAGAGAGAGAGACTTAGTACGATAAATGTTGATTACCTACGTAGCAGCATCAAATTTGCTAGTCAAAAGTAATTAATACCAAAAAAAGAATCGATCAAATGTACAAATGCATTTTTTATGAATACCTACATTTCAGTATCAGCACATCACAACTATTGCTATAGTAATTAAGCATAGCCACGAATGGGTAGGGTGGGGCACATGCCCCACCGTGGCTCTGACCTGTAAGGTGAAGATCAAATTTAAGAAATTTTACTACCTAGTAGGTAGGTGCTATTTACAATGAAATGCAGAGTAGGATTACACTTATAATAGCAAAAAAAATATTAACAAATATCAGTACGCGCGAAATCTACAATGAATCTGACAACTCGAGTGACAAACGCTACTAGGGCTAAGGTATCGACTGTGATGTCCCGCCATTCGATTTTTATTCGGTTAACAGTACTAACTACAAAATATACTTAAATCCGTAAGAAAGTTCACACTAGCTGAAATGCCAAAGCATAAACTGTCTCTACACGTAAGTAGATCCTAAGACGTAGGCAAACTGTCAATCAATGAGCAAAATAAAATAAAATAACTTAATTTTATCGATACATTTTAATTTGGGCACGTCACTAGCGGCCGTCGTGACGCTCGGAACGTGATAGACACTGAGATGTAGATACGTGCCCGGAGATTTATCGCGTGGTCCCGCTTCTCGGAAGTTTCGTTACTATTTTAAATGCAATACTTGTGTACACGACTTTAGAGAAACAGTTTTTTTTTGTTAAGGGCTTGGAATAACTAGAGCTAAGGAATAAGTCCTTTATAGAGATTAGAAACTTAATCGTGATTAATATAACTTGTTTATGAATTTGCTTTTATTTGATCTCATCTCACTTACGTGTATCAACCCTTTATTTATACTTATTCAAGTCACAGGTTTGGTTCTTGGTGATATAAGTAATTTATTAAGGGCCGGTTCGACCAACCTTATTCCGATACTAAATCTAAGGTATAGCGCTCCCATTTCATAAAAATCTGATGTTATACCATAGATTTATCCACGGATAAAGATTGGTCGAATCCAGCCTAAAACTAGTTAAAAGACCATCAAAAAGTCATTTTTACTTAAATTAAACGTAAAGATAAAAATAAAAATTAAATTACTTTTATGAAGCCATCTGTTACTGGAACTTAAATTAATAAAAATATTAATTATTCTTAAAGATTACCTAACCGTAAAATTCTGCGAGACCATTTCTTTATTTAACATAGGTTAGTTATAAATATTTCACAACATCACATACATTGATCTGACTCTGAGATAGATAGCTCAAGCACCTGTGTTACGGATATCAGAATCAACAGCGGAATTACAAATCTATAATATATATAATCAAAGTAAGTCAAGCCACGATAGCGTAGTGTTTAGTGGTCGCAATAAAGCGATGGCTGCGTAAGAGGGCCCGGGTTCGACCCTCGAGTCGGGCCAAAAGTTTGTACCTAAGTTTTCGGTAAGAAATTCTTAGTGACAGACCGGAATCTGGAAGTTGGTGGTCTTGTACTCCCGTGCCTCGGAAAGCACATTAAGCTGTTGGCCGCCCAATCCCACTCCGGTCGTGTCACGCTAGTGTCCCATCGAAATATGAGGGTATGGGAATAGAGAGCTGAGAGATGCTTTTTTTTTGCGAGTGTGTTTGCGCACACACTTGAGCACTATAATATATCCTGCGTACGTGGCTAATCATTAAGGTTGGCCGCCGTAGCCGTAATCGGTTTGATTATTATCATTAGGTATACCTACTTACCTACAATTTTATGTAATATATAAATTATTAAGATTGATTTATCATTTGAGATATCACTTCTTAAATATTATGTTTTTTATGTATAATGAATGAATCTTTATTAATAATCCCAATGTTAATTTATAACTACAGCTTTGCGATAGAGAGAGATGCACAGTGGGAGTGTAAGGTCTTTTCTGGTGCATGAACCTTCCAATAATCAACACTTCGCTCACTATGCAGGGGCAGCCGACCAATCACAGACGAGCATCGGGGCCCTTCACACCCGAGGCGTGAAACTCGACACCTTTCGCACTTTCACTTCACTAAAGACAGAACTCAAAACGTTACCGCAAAGCAAATCCAACCTTAACATAAAAACAGGAAGGCAAAAAATCAAGTAACGAGAGAGGTGTCAAAATTGACGCCTCTATCCCGAACCCAATCCCGAATTCGTAAAAATACAAATCAACCGTAACACATTCATGCAGAGTTCAAAATTCCGTGCCGCATCTTAATATATTATAAGTCTATAAGATCATTGTGACGCAATCGATTCTGAACTAAATGACAAAGTCCTAAAGTCGCTATTCAGTTGGTGGTTTGAGGTGTTAAATTTAACACCTAGAGAGCTTTATTTGTGTACAATGACACAATGCGATTGGTCGAGTCTGGGGGTCTAATTTCAAGTTACCACGTACGATCGTTCGATCGAGCCGACAGTCAATCAATTGTAGTTTAGTTTGGCAATTTGAAATACCATCGTATGGGACACTTTCGTACGGATCCGACCATAGACTCTCGTGAATGAATGATATTCGCGATGATAGTGTCGCCGAAAGACCCACATCAAATAAAACCAATTGAATTGATTTTATTTATAATTAACAATATTTTTTTAAAGAATAAAAGATATTTGACTTTTTAAATTAAAGGACTATTGTTTAATGTGTTTGAAAGAAAGATTTTAAATAATAAAAACATTAAAATGTTAAAATATTTTTAAAAATCTGACAGCTTGCTATTTTTCTACATCATAGCCCATATAGTTATCTGTGGCCATCTGTGAAACATTAGAAAAAAACTTGTAAATTATTGATTGACATAAGTATGTACGTACGATAAATATGCAATCTCAATACATAATTTAAAATATTGTAAAATTGTTTGAAAGCGTATGTACATTAGTATTATGCTTATATACAAGTTCTATAGTTATCTAAAGACTCTACTTTCTTAAGTAAAATCAAGTATAAGTTAGGTTAGTCGCATAATCCTACCTAAATAAGTTTATTTGTTATTAATTTTACTCTGCCGGGGACCACTCGGCCACGGAGTAGAATAGGCCATCCTCACTCTTACCGAGGTGTCGTAAAAGGCCAATAAGGCAAAGCTGCTGGCATGATCATCAGCACCCAGACATGGAAAACTCTGCATTTATATCAAAACCCTCGCCAACCCGTCTGCCAAGCGTGGTGAGTATGGCAATTACCCCTCATGTGATTGAGGAAGGCCCGTGCCCCAGCAGTGGGGACTTAAATGGGCTGATGATGATGACTATTCCAATTTACACTTTAGAAAGAACAACTTTGAAACATCATTTCTATAATTTAACCATTTGTAATTAAATATTTCAGTAAACAAGACATCAAAGTTCTCCATTGGACCAAACTGTAAAAGAAAGCTGAGCTAGAATGACTGTTGGAGAATGAGTTGAAAAAAGTCACCGGAGGTAATCAAAATAACAAAAAGTTATTTAACTGAATCTATAATATCTGTGCTATAACTAATTTCCTTACTGAAAGAAAAAACATTAAGATAAAGATAATATAATTGTTTGAAACATGTATACAAAAGTGTAATCCTTATAAATAAATATTTCACAACATCACATACATTGGTCTGACTCCGAGATAGGTACCTCAAGCACCTGTGTTACGGATATCAGAATCAACAGTGGGATTACAAATATATGCATATAATACTTTTCTTTAATAAATACATACTAATAATACATAGAAAACACCCAGACCAATACAAACAGACATGTTCATGCACACAAATGTTTGTACTGTGCGGGGATTGAACCCGCAACCCTTGGAACAAAGGCAGCATTCACTACCGTTCCAAATGGGTTGTCAAATCCTTGCAGTGTTATTCTTGGTTGGTGGTCCAGAACCATGATTTTGGAGGCCAGTGTACCATGAGCCATGATCGAGGATTTGGCGAGTTTGGCAATTACTATGAAGAGACTGCCGTCTGACCTTAACAACCCTTAGACGGGGGAACCACACCAAATTAATCATGGTTACATGTTACAGAAACTTATTCAAGTAATCTTAAGTGCATATGGAGCTCGTTGGTAGAAATATGCATTTGAGTTTATTTTTTACATTATTTCTAATCTAAAATTAAATAGCTTGTTTTTATTTACTTAATAAGTATGATTGTAATCGAAATACCTATGTACCTACCAACAGTTTTTTGTATGAGAGAGCAATAAAAATACTTTTATTATTAGGTATTTATTTATTTTATTTAAAACTCCTTTATGATTATTGCAGAATATCTACCAGCTTTGCACAGATCTCCGCTAGAAGAAACATACCCAGTTCCAGTACTCCGGGCTTCATTGCTAAACGAAGTTAATTATTTGCTGAAAATAGTTTGTTATAATTCAACTGATAAGTACCTATGGACAAGCATCATTCAGTCATCATTTATTATGTAAATAAAGTAAAGTATCAGCTTAATTATTCCCTTTGTAGGGCTAAGACCCCCATCATAGAAATCAAGTCATCGCTACTATGATGGGATTAGGCTTAATCATCACTTGCCAAATGCGGATTAGTGATCACAAACCCGAACTATGTTCGGAAAATTCAAAACATACCTTTGCTCGACCCGGGAATCGAACCCATGACCCCGAGATCATGGCCACAGGGCCATCGTCAGAACCGTCTTAAACCATTAGACAATGGGGCGTTGTTTTATTTGTAAATAGTTATAGGTTATTAATTAATACTAAGTGGGTGTGTGAAGATAGATAGATAGACATCCTTTATTGCACAGAAAGAATACAAAATATGTGTGTGTACATAGTTTCTTCTTAAAATAGGATAACATTATTGTATCTTTTATTATTTATTTTAATAAATGATTCCATCACATGTACTTTGTTGTTTTTTTCATTCCTTATGTACTGCTCTCCTGTTATTTAGTATGTTAATCGCATGAGTGTTAACAGGGCTTTTGGAACAGTGGTAGTGAACGATGGCTTTGGTTCAAGGGTTGCTGGTTCGATCCCCATACAGTACAAACATTTGTGTGCATGTACATGTCTGTTTGTATTGGTCTGGGTGTTTTCTATGTATTAGTATGTTTTTACAAAAGAAAAGTATTATATGTATATATTTGTAATCCCACTGTGGACTATGATATCCGTAACACGGGTGCTTGAGCTACCTATCTCGGAGTCAGATCAATGTACATATGTGATGTTGTGAAATATTCTATGGGATATATTGAAATTCACTAACTAATAGAGGAGCAAATGTATTAAACCAGTTAAACATAAGTTTAACTGGTTGGTACTGTGTAATCTTTAATGGATATCCAAAATTACCCCAAAATTGTAAAATTTATAAGTAGATAACTAGGTACTTAAATAGTTATGTAGGAACCTAACACAAAGGTAAGTAGGTAGGTATACCTACTTTTTAAGGAAAGAGAAAACTTATTACGTATACTTGTAATGTAGACAAAGTAGGAACTTAGGCAAAATTATTGCCTCTTGTAATACATAATTGAGGCTTGCAAATGGTTAAAACCCTCAAAATGTATTTCACTTTGTACTTTGGTGGATTAATACCTAATTGAGTCAAAAGCCTATATAAATAATACCTAATTAAACCATCAAAAGTTTCAAACTTTTGAACTGATAAGATTAAGTTTGAAGAATACAATGTACTTAGTCGCAGAAATAGACTAATTACTTAGTGAATCTAGTTAATCTATAAGAAGCCTACACCACTAGGTAGGTACTTAGTATACTTACTTACTTAAATCTGCATAAATCATTGAACTATACCATACATATTCTCACTGGCATAAATCTACAAAAAATCTCAGTAAGTAGGTAAATAGGCACTTAATGTTAATTAATTTACATATTTAAACGTAAGTACTGAGATTCATACATTCAAACTTTGATTAAGCATTAAAAGTACCTAAGTACTCTATGTATTCATAATCATCTATATAGGTATAGCAATTTTAACATTTTATGCCAAGAAACTCCGCTTTAAACTAATCTTTATTGATATGTAAGTCATTGGACCTTATTTACAAAGACATAAAGATCCTTTTTTAATACACCATAAATCCATTCAACCGAACCAAAACACCTTTCGAGCTATCGTGAATTTTGACATAAAGACGCGAGACAAGAAATGTCAAATTCGATATTTTGGTTGAGCATTGGTGTCTTCAAATTAGGGTTTGAGGCGAGATGTGTCAAAAGAGTTTCGGTTGAGTTCAACCGACGCAATGTTCACTTCAAATTAGGAAACGTCGTCAAATACGTTTGGTTGAGTCTCAAAGTTAACTTCAAATTAGACCCCCTGGTCATGGCTTATCGATACTTATGTCTGATAATACCAATCCTATTGGATCTTCAACAGAATTTAAATAATAATAGAGAGCTTAAGAAATTGAAAGCAATATTTTTTAGTTTAGCATCTATAAAGATAATATAAAGATAAGATAATATAAAGTACCTCTTTCAATCTATAATTCTCTACCTAACGAGTAAATTCTTAATTTTCTTAAGCACTTCTTATTGTAAATTGTACCTACTTTACTTAAATTTAAAACATTGTGCATTGTTCTTTTAATGATTATTAATAAATAAAAACTTATTAATAAATAAATGCTATCTTTTACTGAATTTTAGAATTTGATCATCAATACTTCCTTTAATGTTTTGCTCTAGAAAATAGTGATTCCAAAAAACCGATTAGTACCTACCTACCAAATAATAAATTATTGGTAGGTATGCCATATGCCAAAAGGAGAGTTGAAACAAAACCGCATCCACCATCTTGGATCCAAACTTTTTAATTCCCTTCCATTTTTACCGCCACAGAGCTGTCAAATTCACGCGCCAATGGTCAATTCGTTTTTTTAATTCCTAATCGAGGTCGTATCTAATGTCTGCCAGCCAGTTATCACGTTACACCGTTGTCAGGCTTGTAAAGAGGTTAGATAACATGCGTGTGACGGAGGTACTATCACTATCACCCGAAACTTTTTTAATAAACTTTTTTGATGTTGTCTGTTACAATTTCGTTTTTTTGTCCATTATTAGGCGTATCGTTTACAAGTTCATTTTGAGTTGAGAGTGAAGTTATTTGGGTTGTTTTACTTTCTATCCAAATAGAGATTAGGTTAAGGTAGGTAGGTTGATTGTTTTTCCGATTTTAATCAGTGAAATTGACAAAATGTGCCACTGACAAAATTATCACGTAGTTCAAAAATCACTGACAATGTTGATCCGAATTGGTACTTATCATAACATTCTGTTGTCTTTTCACAAAAGAAGAGGTTAATCACTATAGACGTTTTAATCTTCAATAAAGCAATATTAGACCAAAATACTGTTGATAAACGGTTTGACTAGTTTGAGAAAATGTTTACGACCGCTTTGACGACCCTTTTGGATCAGTGATAGTGAATGCTGCTTCTAGTGCAAGGGTAGCGGGTTCGATCCCCGGACGTACAATGATTTGTATGATTGAAAATGTCTGTTTGTATTGGTCTGGGTATTTTTATGTAGGTATTATAAGTATGTATTTATAAAAAAAGTATTAAAGTATAGGTACCTATATTTGTAATTCCGCTGTTGATTCTGACATCCGTAACACAGGTGCTTGAGCTACAAATCTCGGAGTCATCATGAATGTATGTCATGTTGTGAAATATTTATCCTAAAAAAAAGAAATAAAGTTCTTATTTTGAATTATTCTTCGTACAAGTCAAAACAAAAGAAGCAGTCTTCCAATATTTTCTTCTATGATTCAAAATTTACTCGTGGGCTTCCAACTTCCCACACCCTATAAGTACCTTCAACAATACAGTACCGTTACTTCGCGTACGATTGCTCGGGTACCTGCACCAATTATCGCTACCATACATTTTACTCGGGCGAGCGTGAACGGTTATTGGTACCTACTGCTAATTGGGTGCCCACATTGTGTTACGTCACAGAGTGCCGATAATGGGGACCTTGTCGGGAATAATCATAGTTGTCTATTTCTTGAAATGGAAAAAAGTCGTGCACATGAAGAAGTGCTGTGATGTTTGCCGACGTTTTTATTGTTCAGCAAAATGTGGAGCCAAGCTTCCATCTCAAATGATGGTAAATGACGATAAGCGCATTGCAACCTTACTGCCGTGCATTACATTATCGGTGACATGTCGTCCATGACTATAGTATAGACCTATTTGCTGACCACTTTGAATATTATTAAGGAAAGTCTTTCTATATGTAGCAATACTTATAAAATGTAAACTTTATCATTCGTATTATTTGCTAAAGATTATTTAATACTTGTAATATTATGAATTCATATTGTCAATTTGCTCTAATTATTATTCAAATTTTATTCTGGACAAAACTGTAATATTAATGCAGACATTGTTATATACTTTTTAAATATTAATTCTATTATTTGTTTGTATTTACTTTATTTGTATAAATTTTATTGACATGTTAATTTGAACTCTAATTATTATTCCAATTTTATTATCTGACAAACTGTATTATTAAACCTTGACATTGTTTAATTACATTCTAACCAACGTAAAATATGTAATTTAGTTTTTAGTATGAATTTTGTTTTTACAATTATGATAAAATATGTGTAATTATGACAACGAGCACATCTGGCGTTTTGGGAAACTGTTAGCCAGTATGTGTGAAATGTTTATAATATAAATAAAAATAAATAAATAAGAGCGAAGATTTTGGCCGGCATTCTCAAGAGAAGTTGTACTTGTGGTAGAATATTAAGGTAACAAAAATCTGAATCGCTATCGATGCGAAAAGGAGATCTATTATTGATGCATATACTTGACGACCCGTTTGGAACAGTACCTATTAGTGAACGCTGCCTTTGGTCCAAGAGTTACGGGTTCGATCGCCGCACAGTACCTACACACATTTGTGTGCATGAACAATGAACATGTCTGTTAGTATTGGTCTGGGTGTTTTCTATGTATTAGGTATACATAAGTATGTAGTTACTAAAGAAAGGTATTATATTTATTTATTTTACTAACTTATTCTTACTTATCTTTACATGGTAATCATCTAATGCGATAGAATAAAATACTATTTTCTATACTATAGAGTACAATATTTATTTTATTTAGTTACATCTACTTATAACTAAGAATAAAAAGCGCTGTGTGGTCCCGGGCAGAGTAGAATAGGCCACCCTCACTCTTACCGAGGTGTCGTTAAAGGCGACTAAGGTAAAGCTGCTGGCATGATCATCAGCACCCAGAGAAGGAAAAACTCTGCATTTATATCAAAACCCTCGCCAACCCGTCTGCCAAGCGTGGTGAGTATGGCCATTACCCCTCTTATGTGATTGAGGGAGGCCCGTGCCCCAGCAGTGGGGACTTAAATGGGCTGATGATGACTGATGGTGACGATGAAGAATAAAAAGCGCGGCTCTTACGAATTCACTCAGTGAGCAATTAAATGTACTCGTATTAAGTATATTCGTAGTCCCACTATTGATTCTGATATCCGTAACACAGGTGCTTGAGCTATCTATCTTGGAGTCAGATCAATGTATGTGATGTGAAATATTTATTTATTTGTATGTTTGACGACCCGTTTGGAACAGTGGTAGTGAATACTGCCTTTGGTCCAAGGGTTGCGGGTTCGATCCCCGCACAGTACAAACATTTGTGTGTATGAACATGTCTGTTTGTATTGGTCTGGTTGTTTGTATGTATTATACGTATGTATTTACAAAAGAATTTGTAATTCCGCTGATGATTCTGATATCCGTAACACAGGTGCTTGAGCTACCTATCTCGGAGTCAGATCAATGTATGTGATGTTGTGAAATATTTATTTATTTATTTATGTCACTCTATCTGATCTCCATTCTCCGAGTGTGCCACTCATGAACTTTTTTATCTCAACGGTGGGTATTATTGGTAGAACAGCCACCCGATTTTTTTTTTTTACATTATGGCAGACAAACGAGCAGACGGCTCACCTGATGGTAAGTGAATTACCGCCGCCCATAGACATCTGCGACACACGGGCCATCACAGATGCGTTGCCGGCTCTTAAGGGAGGAATAAGCTCTTTTCTTGAAGATCACCAGGTCGTATCTGTTCGGAAACACCATCGTTGGTAGCTGTTTCCATAGTTTTACTACGCGCGGTAGGAAGTGGCGTGAGAAGCGCACTATGGTGGTGGAAATGTCGAAGATGTGGGTACAATTCCCGCCTGAACACGAGATGAAATTCTTAAATACGTTATTTACTTAACTAAGAGTAGATTCGATCAATCTTAATCCAATACTAAATTTATGGTATAGCGCTGTCATTCTGTACAAATTTGACGTTATATCATAGATTTCACATCACACACATCGTCAGCCCACTTAAGTCCCCACTGCTGGGGCACGGGCCTCCCTCAATCACATGAGGGGTAATTGCTATACTCACCACGCTTGGCAGACGGGTTGGCGAGGGTTTTGATATAAATGCAGAGTTTTCCTTCTCTGGGTGCTGATAATCATGCCAGCATCTTTACCTTAGTCGCCTTTTACGACACCTCGGTAAGAGTGAGGGTGGCCTATTCTACTCTGCCGGGACCACACGGCTAAGTACATCAAGTAAGTATATCATAGATTTATCCACGGCTAAAGATTGGTTAATTTAATTATGTTCCATCTGTCCCATACGGAAGCTTAAGGGTCGTTATGTTCATTAAACTGCCTTATAGTGTAGTTTCAACTGTATTGACTATACCAAATTAAATACATATTACGGCAGTTAAATTACTTGAAGTACTTACACACATTAGGTACACTGGTGTCGCGGGTGTCCATGGGCAGCGACATCAGGTGACCCGTCTGCTCGTCTGCCACATATCACATAAAAAATGTACACAAGGGGTTATCGGTCAGTCAGACAAACAGACCCTAACCCTTCCCAGACCTTACTAATCACAACAATCAGGCACACCCTCATAAACAACCCACCGATTAACAAATTCTCGATTAAAAATGGATGACGTGAGGAATTTAAAATTAATAACATTCAAAACGTCGGAAACGTTAAAAAATCCGTTCGCCCATGCTCTGGGGGGAGTGGGGAGGTTAGTCGATCGTCAATTAATATTAAGTTGGAATCTGTGGGATTCCGCGCCACTGTCCGAATTTTATAGCGGCGGGCGCCACCCAAGCTGAGGGACAGGGATGGAGTGGAGTTGCGTCTCAGTTTTGTGATAGTATTTTTTTGTGTGTTCTCATAAAAAAGGGTGAGAGCACCCGATGGCAAGCGATTGCCGCTATCCATGGGCATGCGATGAGGCGATAATTTCCTATAGGCTGCCGCGCTCACCTTTGTGAATTTTGAACTATTTTTACAACTGGTTACTACTTTATTTTACTTATAGGTATGTATGTTAAAGATTGAAGAACGCCCTGTTGGTCTAGTGGTTTAAGTACCAGGCCGTGATCTCGGGGTCCTGGGTTCGATTCCTGGGTCGAGCGAAAACGAAATTTTTCTAACATAGCTCGGGTTTGTGATCACCAATCCGCATTTGGCAAGCGTGGTGATTAAGCCTAATCTCATCATAGTAGCGATAAGTTGACTTCTATGATGGAGGCCTTTGCCCTGCAGTGGGATAGTATATAGGCTGATATTTTACTTTACTTTATTATGTAAAAGATTGATTATTTTTGTCCTTTGAGAAATTATAAACCGTCCACGGTTATTTGGCACGTGGCAAAAGTCAGAACTAAAGCTGTTTCCTTTACAACTGACAGTGCTTTTGACATTTCACCATAGAAAAAAGATGAAGATGTCATGCGTCCCCTTGTCAATGCCTCTGAAGTGACTTCTGATCTTGGTCGGTCTATAGACGATGGCTATATGGGCTCTTAGGTAGGTACTCTTAGTTTTTCCTTAACAAAGCTCAAATTTGAATGTTGACGGTGACAGAAGTGGCGCCTATCAAAGTACTTCTTTGGCAAAGTGGAATCTACAAGTGTACTTGCTCTCAAAGAAACAATTTTGATTGATTTGAAAAAAGAACTCTAAATAATAATAAATAAATAAATAAAACTTTATTAATCATATTAGAGTTAATTTTACAGATGGTCACTCATAGTTATATAAATACAGACTTATTATTTACCTGTACTAAGAGAATCTTGTATCACAGGTATTTAGAGCTATCTTAATTTAATTGAAACAATAATAAAATCTAGTTAAATATAAAAACGAAAAAGTAGACAATAGGACTAGTTACTTAGATTAGAATACGCTATAAGTTCTTAAGACTATTACAGAGCTAAGAGATGTATTATGTAGCTTTGCTCTAAAAAAAAGTAGTCTCAGGCGACTCCACAGTCTCGTTCGCTGTCCGCGGCGCCTAGGCCACAGCGAGAGGCGCGGTGCGCGGCCATGCTCCATTATTTATACGCAGGCCTCTCGAACGCCAACAACGAAACATTATTGTACAACATTATATTAACGCCGCTTTTTGTATTGCGCCGAGATCGCATTCTTTCTGCGCATGAACTATGACTCATGGCGCTGTTTTAGTCACGATTAGAATATTTGAGTGAACCTTCTAATGGACGTGAGAGTAAAAATCAGGTACCTACTTTTCAATGTATCTTGTACGTTTTTATATATGAACTTTTTTCGATCTAGCACTGAACTCCGATTTTGTATCTGCAGGGTAGATCAGCTAGCAGAGTAAGGTTAGGTGAAATCGTCTGCAATGAAATGTAAACACCTTAACTCTTAAGACAGAGCATTAAGGTTCATATTTGAATGAAGTTGTATACTTATTAGTACATCTGACTGTATGTTCCTATACTCTTTTTTATGTGATAGGTTGCAGACGAGTAGACGGATCACCTGATGGTTAGCGATTGCCGCCGCCAATGGACACCTGCGAAACCAGTGGAGTCACAAGTGCGCTACCAACCTTTAAACCCCCCTCTCCCCCGGATCGGGCCTCCGGTATCGTCACTCACGCAGCGAAATATTCCTGTCTGTGCGTGGCTCTCCCACTGTTAAAGACCTTAGACCATGATCCACGATTTGGGAGGTCAGGCTATTAGGTCTGACCTTCGTAAGCCTTAGAAAGACGTGCAGGTTTCCTCGTGATTGTTTTTTCTCACAGCGATTCTCGGATTCGAATTTCGAGCCTATAACTTATCGTTTAGATCCTGGTCATAGGACCAGGTCATAGGATTTAAACGAGGCTCTTGTTGACCTATGTCAACAAGAGCCTCCTAAACTTAAGCAGGGTCTTATTCATAATCATAATCATAATCATAATCATAATCATAATCATAATCATAATCATAATCATAATCATAATCATAATCATCACCTAAGCCAAGTCTAGTCATCTTAGTGTGTAATTCGCCAATTTCGTTTTGTGCATTAAAGTTTTAGATTCAATAATTCCAGATTGCATCTTAAGCTATCGCTTTGCAGTCCAGGATATGCTAGACCATGATTCAGGATTTGAGGAGTCTGGTAATAATGATGCTGTCTGAGTTTTGCAAAACTTTACAGGTGAACCAGACCAACTGAATCATGGTTACACGTTTCAGATACGTGGCGACTGGAATAATGAATGAATGAATGAATGAAAACATTTATTTCGACCAACACGGATCATATACAACATTACACACGATATTTGTTTATTATTAAATACATACACAGGCACACAGCATCAGAACACTATTGTTACGTCAGTCCGTACATGAACCATAAATAATAAATAAATATTTCACAACATCACATACATTGATCTGACTCCGAGATAGGTAGCTCAAGCACCTGTGTTACGGAATGCAGAATCAACAGTGGGATTACAAATATATACATATAATACTTTTCTTTTGTAAATACATACTTATAATACATAGATAACGCCCAGACCATGCTGCAATGGTTCAGGTACTGACCGTCGTAGCGAATGCAGTCAGGATGCCGTTCCGGCTGGCCTGCACCCGGCGCACCAGGGATGTGCACATAATATGAGTCTACATAAACTATAGGACAAATAGGAACAGTCAGTCGCAGAACTGACAGCCGTTGGAGCCGTAAAGTCCTTGAGTGGAGACCGCGACTCGGTAAGCGTAGTGTAGGACGCCCTGCGACAAGATGGGATGATGACATTCGAAGGCTGGCTGGTGTGGGCTGAATGAGAGTGGCCGAAAATCGGGAGCAGTGGCGTGCATTAGGGAAGACCTATGTCCAGCAGTGGACGAGTGTGGGTTGCTGATGATGAGGAACAGTCTACTGCATTCAATACTTTATTAGAATATATTCCACTCGAATGTTTTTACAAAATGTGAACTGACTGATCCCACGACCTTAGGAGCGGAGGCAGGGCCAGTCAATATCTATTTATCTAGTTTAGAATGTTAGGCGATCAAACTAGTATCAGCCTATATACTGCCCCACTGCAGGGCAAAGGCCTCCATCATGGAAATCAAGTCATCGCTACTATGATGGGAATTGGGATTAGGCTTAATCACCACGCTTGCCTAATGCGGATTGGTGAATACAATTTCGAGCTATGTTCGAAAATTCGAAACATACCTTTGCTCGACACAGGGAATCGAACACAGGACCCCGAAGATCACGGCCTGATACTTAAACCGCTAGACCAACGGGGCGATCAAACTAATGTGGTCAGATTAATCCATCAAACATGGATTCGTTTCAATGGCATTTTTTTTAATTTATCGAAGATTTGAATACATTTTTATTGAATATTCGATTTCCGAATGAACTTACAATTTTTCAAGGGTGATTTAGACATCACGATGGTCGTTACGCCTAATGATCGGCAAATATAGGTACTTCAACTTTTTTTAAATCGGTGACTTCATCATTGCAATGTACAGGGTATTACTGCGAACTACATCCCTTTAACCACGTGTTCTAAACGTTGTTCAGAATGCTTGGTGCATTTCTGAGCAACATTTGTTCCAGGACTTTTGGAAATTCGCAAATAAAATCATTTTTGCATACAAAGTTGATCATGTCCATCTCCTAGGCAAACGCGTTACATCCTAGACCTCATCGTCACTTTCCATCAGGTGAGATTGTGGTCAAGCGTTAGCCTACAGTTCATAATAAAAAAAAAAAATGTGACTTGGTCATTTTTGGTATAGAGAGTCCAAAAAATTCTCCACGAATATCGAAAAGTCGTAGAACAAAATATATTTGGTTGGTAGAACACGTGGTTCGTTCACACATAAACCTTTTTTTATGCTAGAGGCGAAAAACTAGCAAGCGAGTCTGCTGATGGAAAGTAATCAACGCCGCCCATGAACATCCGCGAATTCAGAGAGATCGCTAATGTATTGCCAGCCTTTTTAAAGAAGAATACGCTCTTCTCTTGAAGGTCCCTAAGTCGTAGCCATCGGGAAATACTCCCGCACCCAAACCGTTCCACAGAACTGAGGTACGTAGAAAGTTCCGCGAGAAACGCAGTATTAGACCGCCATCCATCGAGATGATGGGGATGGAATGACGATCGCTTGCGTGTGTTTCAATGTAAGAATTCAGCTGAAGGGAGTAGATCAAACAGTTCCCTAGAGCACTCCTTATGATAGATGCGGTATAGAACCCTGTATTTAACCTATGATGTAGGGTGTTTCTGTGCCGAAGTCCATGGATAGAGTATCTTTGGAGCACTCAAACACCCCCATGAGTATCCTAAGGTTTCGTGTACTTTTTTTGAAGTTTTTTCTTACAATTTTGTGTAATTTCTCTTTTATTTTGAATTTTGTAGAATTACCTGCCTCAATAGCTTCTTTTTTTTAATAAGTAGGTGCAAAGAAGCGATTAATTAAGTAGATAGGTATTCTATACCAGACTGAGTGTTATACCTATATACTTACCTAGGTAGAGACTTAATCACTTAGGTACTTTGAGACTACCTTCTCATCTCAACGTGTACAGTCCCGGTTAAAGCCAAGGTTGTCGCTTCGGAGCCCTGGGTCAGCTTAGATCAGGACTTGGGAAGGAATTATTTGTTGGTTACGATCAGCCACGCAGGATATATTTTAGTGCTCAAGTGTGTGGGCAAACACAAGTGCCCTTAGACTCATATTCCGGATGGGACACCAAGGTGACACGACCGGAGAGGGATTGGGCGCAGGACCAACGGCTTAACGTGCTTTCCGAGGCACGGGGGTACATGACCGCTGACTTCCAGACTCCGAGCTAACACTAAGAATTACTTAGCGAAAGCTTAGGTAGTATACATTTTTGGCCCTACACGGGGATCGAATTCGGGACCTCTTACGCAGCCGTCGCTTTAAAGTGCGACCCACTAACCACTGCGCCACCGAGGCAATCCAAGATAAGTCCACGATAAGCCAGTGAGAACGTTATAACATACAATCGGAGTACAAAGATCTTTGAAAGTAGGTATTGAAAAGTTTCACCTATCGCATCTTAATTAATTATTTTTTCTCCTTCTCCGTAAAACCAGCCAGGTTGACTAAGCATATCACGTCTCGATGTCCCAAAAAATCTTGTTGTCTGCAGGAACTGCGATCCTATCGGAGCACCTCTCATTATTTTCCCTTCATAACCACACTTATGGCTATCCGCATCAAGAATAAATTATTAGCTCTCGTAAAAAGAAACGTGTTTCTCGAATGAGCTGCCAACTACCTACTTTCACGATAATTTATGACTTTTTAATTCGATTCCAATTTTGAAAAACCGTTTTTAACAAGCCTTCGCACAAAGGCAGGCTTCCTTATTTAAAAACTGTTTGATTTGTAATTTTTCCGGCCGTTACAAAGGAGGTGGTGATTCTAAAAATACCCAGGAGTACTGGCCGCCACAAAATTATAGTAAAATCGTATAATTAGGGATGTACCGGGCAATTTCGACGTCTTGCGGTATCCACTTCCTTCCCCTATTGTTCGGTTTTTGAAAAGTTTTTAGCCGCTGTCAATTTGTAAGGACAGGAAGGCGCACCGTGTTTTAATCGATTTTGATATTTTGACAGTTGCGGTTGGTGCGCGATTTTTGGCTTTTTGAGAATACGTTTTTTGAACTTTTCCCGCGAGTTTTTTAGTTGTGAAAAAAATGTGGGGTGCTTGATGTGTCAATAAACAGGCCTTTGCGGAGGTGAATAGGGATTAATAAATACTTAGGTTTTTGTTCTGAGAAAAATGAGAAGGTATCAAAAATCGTATACCTGTTCCTACAAAAACTCGAAAATCTCTTCTCATAGAAACATTTTTGTGTTCATCATTTTCTGCACTAGCTTGAAGAATTACTAGTAGTGGCTATTGCCAAAAGCATTACAAAATTACTCAAGAAAAATAAAATTAATGTATTTTTATTCCTAAGAGATGTAGGCAATTTCTCAACGATCCATCAGTATCCTTTAGCATATCACCAGTATAAACCAGTGATACTCAAAGTGATCTAAACTTAACTACTTATGGGTCTACGAAACTTGCAAGAGATCCCTGCCGCAGTCAATCATAACTACATTTCTGATCGGTTGTTAATCAAAGGACCTTCACATCTTAGAAACATGGATGAAATACTTAGGATCGATACACTGATTTGGTCCTTTTCTTACTTTCGTTTTTCCCTGAGATACAGGATATTCCTAGTTCAGGCAACAAACATAAAATGTGTTCCCTTAGTATAAGTAGATTATATAATAAGTATTTATACTTATTGTTCTCGTGGTTTTTCAATAAAATTTAATTATTATTATATTATTATTGAGTTCTCTGGGAGCTAAAATTATGGAGAATTCAATTACAAATCTATACTACTTATAAAGAAGTAAAATGTATAGAAACAACAAGGCTTATAAGTAAACGGAAAAAAGCGTAAAACTTGCGCGATGTAATCGACTCCTAGTGCCATCTATTACTTGAGTTCAAAACTAATTTTCGACTCGAAGTGAGAGCGGGTCACTATCACTATACTTAATACTTATAGTATAAAACAATCGCTTTCGCCTATGTATGCATATATTTAAAACTACGCAACGAATGCAGTAGATAGAGAAATTAATGAGTAAGGTTTATATGTACAATACATTAGGTATATACGTAATATCACCCAAAGACGTAGGTAGGTATTCATACATCTTAAAATCATTTGAATATTTACAAAAATATATATAATCTGTCATAGCTCGTCAACTACAAATCAAATTAAAAACATACTAACTAGGTGATACAAATACCCCTCGGGATGAGGGATCGATATTTTCCTTTTGTATCGTACTAGATTTAGTCGCCACTTACAATAGATTTTGGCCCATATCCACAATAGATCTGGATATCTTTAAAGCAAGAGTGAACGGACATCTTCTAGGGAAACGCGTAACATCCTAGACCTCATTGAAGCTTTCCATCAGATGCGATTGTGGCCAAACGTTTGCCTATAATCAATAAAAAAAGATTTTGGAGGAGCTGCAAAAAATATTGCAAGTGGTCTATGAAACAAAAAAGTTTGGGGACCTCTTGCAAAGTATAAAAACAAAAAAAAAACCAAGAACAATTTCTCGAAGTTATTAAGAGGCGAGTAAAAAGCGAAGCGTATTCAAGCCAGCTAGTTACAATGTGCCTTAGCTGACCACTAATTAGGTAATTAGGGCACTTTAACGCGAATCAATTAGCCTACCAGTCCGGGGTTCCGTAGAATGGAACGTAATTATTGTCGCTTACACAGTTGTGAACACGTGTGAGTTCAGACCGTAACGCTAACGGAAGGCTGATATACCTAGATGATTTTTTTTGTTCTTTTATAGCGTTAGTTCTTACTAGCGCTCTCTGACTTTTTATGTTGTATCTGATACACACCTGGTTGGGAGAAGATAGGTGGGCCAAGAATGGGGGCGATGTTCTATGTTGAACACCTGCCCATAGTGCGATTATATTGTTACTATGCACTGAAACGCGCTGAGAAGCAATAGATGAGTTTGAAGAAGAGGCTTTTGCTCAACAATGGATGTAGGCTGAGATTCTTTATGTATAACACTTCAGTGTGATTTGCGTGCCGTTTGATAAAAAAAAACATGAAGTTTCCGTTGCGTTATGAAACTATATCGGAACAGACAGAAAATGGTACGATTATTTTATTTCTAATATCCATCGTTCACGGACACATTCACGGACAATATTGTTTTTTTCTTTAAAATAAGCTTTTGTATAGCGACCAACTTAGATCCCTAGATTTAACTTTTCGATTATTATTGGAAATTTAAAGATGTTTTAAGTAAACAGCGTTTTAAGCGTTGCCGTGTGGTCCCCGGCAGAGTAGAATAGGCCACCCTTACTCTTACCGAGGTGTCGTAAAAGGCGACTAAGGTAAAGCTGCTGTCATGATCATCAGCATCCAGAGAAGGAAAACTCTGCATTTATATAAAAACCCTCGCCAACCCGTCTGCCAAGCGTAGTGAGTATGGCAATTACCCCTCATGTGATTGAGGGAGGCCCGTGCCCCAGCAGTGGGGACTTAAATGGGCTGATGATGATGATGATGATGTTTTAAGCAAAGTAGTATCTACCTACTTCGAAGTTTAAAGACGTCTGAAATACATGCAATCTGACATACCTAACCTCACATTAATTCAAGAGGGCTCAGATCTATGATAAGCAGAGTTCATAATAGTCATGGCTAATTATGAATAAAACAGCTGTGACTTTTGGAATATAGAGGAATCAATTTGGTCCTTCGAGCCGGATTTCATAATTTTTATGGTCTTAAAAAGAGGTTTAGGTGTAATTCGTCCTCATTTAAATTGGTGCTAACCAGCTGTTAACATTCAGTATTCCACATAAAAACATAAGGACATAAAGGAGATCCAAGCCTTTGTGGCTTGTCACATCAGTGGCACTGACAGCTAAATTGCCGCCTTATGTATTTCTGTTAAATGTTCCACTGGTATTATTACCTTTGGGAGTACACAGATTTCGAAAATCGACCATCTGTCGCCACTCAATAGCCACGTATTGTCACTTCGACAATGCCTTTTGGAAATCGAATACCATGAGTCTGTTTCGTATATCGATTATATTTTAAGCTTTACGGCTATACATTTATGGGTGTTTTTGTATGTTTTGGGTTGAAATGCGTTGGGTTTTGGATTATTCATATTTTACGGCTTCACTGGGTGTGGGGCGGCGTCCTGTAATCCAGTGTTGTATTTCGGTCGAATAGGCGGCGATTTCCGAACGTATCGTGTGTCTGGCTGTCAGGAGCATTTGTTTTTGGGATACTTTTTGTTTCGTATCGGAACTGAGAGCTTAGGTAGTTATCTAAAGAAAAAGACTAGTAGGGACCTATTTCAAATTTATAGGATTGATAGATACTATTAATACTTAGCCACCTACGCGTGAGTTTGTATTAGATAAATATAGGAACAATAATACAACCTCCTGTCAAAATAGTTACACCTGGTTGCAATCTACTTAACTACCTGGAGTTAATATTCTCACCTGTGATCATCATACCTAATCTTACAGATTTTATGGTTATGATAATCAACATTATTATGATCTAAAATAATACTTTAATAACACATTTTTAAGCTAAGACCACCAAATAAATAGTTAAAAAAAAATTGTTTGACATTTTACTTATTTTAAAATGTAATATTAAAATATTAATAATTTAATTTTATTGCAAATTTTTATATTATTTTATTGATTTTAGTTTTATAAATAATTCATTAATTTTAATATCTTCACTAATGCCTTGAAATGGTTAGTTTGTAAGCTAGGATAAACAACTGCTCTAAAACTGTATGATAATATGTACACCCTGCGTCACATCAAATTACCCTTGTTGGACTTTGGACCGTCCTTATATCTGAGACAGGAGTGTTATTTTTGCGCTGCAGGGGGTTAACTTGAACTGACGCCGCCTGTACCATTGTTACAAATTGGGTGAATAAATGACTGTGACTATACCTACCTATGCAATCACATATTGGGTTTCTAAAAATTGTGATACTTACATTTCATCATCTGACCCTCATCTTAATATTAAACACTTTAGTTATTTAATATCCTCTGAGAAAATCTGACAGATTGTTAGTACCTACCCAATCTCTGGATAAAATATTTTTCATTAAAATTTTTTTTTTTTTTTATAGAAAGGCCAATCAGGATGACCTCGCTCCGCCTGATGGTAAGCGGCCGTGAAATCCAAATATGAGGCTAACAAGCACAATAGAACTAACAAAGTACCCATTGGGTCTGCCATCCTCACCCTGATGGCCTGCTGAGATGCCGTTTCACGCCCCACCTAAAAGACCCCGGATTGTATGAAGGAGAAAACACACGAGCTGGGAGGGCATTCCATCTCTTGATGGCTCGGGACAGGAACGAGGTTTATTTCGTTCAATTCATGTTAGTTAATCAAGCAGACCCAGCCAACCGGAACTACCATACTCGTACCACCAACCCAGAAAGGTTAAATTTGTCTCGTCCTTTCTTTTATTAGAACACCTAATACCACGAACTTAATATTCAGTGAGCATTAACTTGAAGATCTTATTTCACATTTGAAATTCTTTCTTGCCATTGTATTAACACCATTATTCCTCAATTATTACGAGTTAATTTCAAAGGCGATGGTGTGTGGTGGTGCCTATTTAATTTCTATTTGTCGGAAACATACGTTCCGGTCCCCAGAGGTAGATAATTAGGGTAATTTGACACTTTAGTATGGCTCAGGAAATACGAAGGGGACATATAAGTACCTACCTGGTAACTACCTAAGTAGGTGGCGGAACATGTGGCTGGTAATTATTTATTGTTCTTTCCAAGACTTCTGTATCTGCCTGTGTTAAGTGCCCAATAAAAAGCCGCAGACGAGTAAAAAAAAATCTACTACCGATTTCCCTCAAATTCCGATGGGACGCCAGTGTGACACGACCAGAGACGGATCGGGCGCAAGACCAACAGCTTTTACGTGCTTTCCGAGGCACGGGGGTACAAGACCGCCAACTTCCAGATGCCGGGCTGAAACTAACCCCCCTATTTCAAAACGCGGTCTACGAAATGTGAATCTATGGCGCAGATTAAATAAGGTCATTCAGCGATGGACGGACTCCTGTTATGTTTTTAACCGACATCAAAAAAAGAAGGAGGTTTTTAATTCGACTCGTATGTATTTTTTTTTAATGTTTGTTCGCCGATTACTTTGCTGTACCGATTTAGATGATATTTTTTAGTTGGAAATTAGATAGTCCCGGAATGGTACCATGAAATGGATATTAGGATCTGATGATGGGATCCTGGAAAAATTGAGGGCATTCCTCAAATTTTATAGGCACACGTAATGATATGTATCGTATGATATATAATATATGGTCCCCGGCAGAGTAGAATAGGCCACCCTCACTCTTACCGAGGTGTCGTAAAAGGCGACTAAGGTAAAGCTGCTGGCATGATCATCAGCATCCAGAGAAGGAAAATTCTGCATTTATATCAAAACCCTCGCCAACCCGTCTGCCAAGCGTGGTGAGTATGGCAATTACCCCTCATGTGATTGAGGGAGGCCCGTGCCCCAGCAGTGGGGACTTAAATGGGCTGATGATGATGATGAAATGTTATTTGAAGCGTATGAAGTGTTAAAATAGTAATAATATTTTACACTTTTTAATTCGTGGTTTTTGAAGGCGTTTTTTTTTATTGAATGGTAGGCAGAAAGAAGGGCAGCTTTTTGTTGTCATCTCTGCATAAGTAGGTATGTGGTCTTTCTACAAGTCTCTTCTATTGCTGGGCGGTCCTAAACTTTTAGATAGAATAATGATAGACTACGTAGGTCATCTTACTTAATTGTAGAAGTTAACAACAACAGTGAAATTAAGATAAGTTGGAGGTCCATTGTCCATTGATGGATCAGTAAAGAAAATTAGTACACTATTATACCCGTAGGTACCTAAAGAAACAGAATTAAGTAGGTATTAGAATGGAATTGAAAAATTAAGGACTTGTATTTTTCAATGAAAGTAGGTCAGTTTTGCATGAGTAGCATAGGAGTATCGATCTTTCTATGCCATGTGGAATACAAAGGGAAATGTCCACCCTGATGTTATATTTTAGTAACCTGGTTTCTGATACCTTATTATAAGATTAGATCGAACCCCATTCAAAAATTAACAAAAGCACCTACCTGCATCAGACCCGGCTCCTAACCCAAAAATCGATTTATAAATTTATGAAATCCTCACGTGGAAATTTATTCAGCCATCAAATGTAGATATAAAATAAATAATCCACGATATTAACGATAACAATACAGTATGCGCAGCGGCGACGCGCAGATCTATAGATCATTTTAGCTCGATCCCTATTAGTGAAGATCGCCGTCGCCCCGCCCATTTGGAAGCCCACTGAACATTAATTGGACGGGAAATTCGAATACGGAACGCCCATAGTACGGTCGTCTCTTTCTGGGGTTCCGCGGTCGTTATCCGCGTCTCGCTCGCTCCATCTCGAGCGTTTTGTTCGTTTTCTGCGCGCGCGCAGAGTCTCGTCGCACAATGCGCGCGCAGACTTCTTTCCAGAGAAAAATAGAATGTTGTATGTTTATTTTTGCTTGTTTCGCCCGCGTCGTCGTGTGCAATATTTGTATCGAATAGATCGTTTTTTGCCCGCGTATCAGGCGTCTAATTTGAAAGTAACTCGGCGTCGGCTGGCTTGAGACCCGCCGGAATTCTTTTTGGGGGAAGTCCTTTTTTGGCGTCTTGTCTTGATGAAGTTGACAGTGTAGTGGAATTTTAAACGGCGCGTTTGGAAAAAAAAGAGTTTTTTTAGCAAGCAAAAGAACCGAAACTTGAATTGATCATAATAATAGGTAGTTTAAGTATAGGTAAGTAGTATATTATTGTGATTATGATGATCGTTAACGATACTGAATTGATAAATTAAAGTGTCAATGATGAAGTTTAGTGTCTCAGTGAAATTAGTAAAAAGCTATCTAACTTAGATCTGCAAAGCTTTCGAAGCCTCAACTATATACCTACTTGCGCAATCCAATTAAAGAACTTTTTGTGGCCAGCTAAAAAAATGTATAAAAAGAAAACAAAATATACGTACATACACATACTATGTAATAAAATTAATATCCACTATTCGTATAAATATCTGAATTTATTAATAAATCAAACGATTTTCCAATGAACATTTTTACGAGCTTCCGCTATTCGCCGCGAGATGGCGCTGTCTCTAATATCTACTGCCGCAAAAATCAGTTTGTCCCTTATGAATATGAATGTAGAAACAAATTTAAATTACCTATTTTATTAAAATTAACGAAATGTTAATTTTAAATTATGTTTATCAAAAAAAATAAAGGTAAACAAATAAATGTTTCGATAGTGCATTTGGCAGTTACAATTGCTTCACGCACCAAGGGTTGTCTTCGATACCTATCCAATATTAACAATTAATGTGGACTTGATATTATGATTATATTAAAATATGTAGGTAATATTCACATTTGTGTTTATACAGGATTTATCGGTAAAGAATAACATACATAGACTTCACCATTCTTATCAACATTTGTTCTATGACTTTTGAATATAGTTAAATGTGTCAAAAAAATCCACTACTCATTCAATGACAAAGGTACCTACGTGACCGGCTTAGAATGAAAAATTGATTTTAGTGAGTGAAAAGTGATTTATATTGAATGTTACGAATGAGTCCAACGCGAACGCGAAAAATTGATTCACGCCAAAAGTGGCAACTTTTGGCGTGAATAAATTTTTCGCGTACAAAAACGGACCCAACATTTGTGCATGGTTATTTAATAAATAGTTATAAGTGTTTGCCGCGATTGTAACCGCGAAATTGTTTAAAATAGATCCGGCTTAGAAGCTAAAAATTAAAATCGATTGGCGTCGCTAGTGTGCCTACCCATCACCTTAAATAAAATTATAGTAGTTGTCAAGTAGTTATATTTTCATTTTTATGTGATAGGTGTTCCAAATTAACTAAGATAATACCAGACACCAAAATAAACCTACCCAAGTAATATATTATGATATTAGAGAATATCACATTACCTCTAAATAGTTTATTTTTGCGTGTGACCAACCCACAAAGCACAAAAATGCACAAAGTACATACTTAACTTTTTAGTGAGGTGCCTGCATAGTCTTATTGAACGAATGAAAGTATCGCTATGTTGTTCACACACTCATGGGCCTATGCCCATGAGTGTGTGAACAACATAGGCGGAGAGGGGTAGGGATACTAGGGATAGCAGCTTTCACCATCATCAGTCCATTTAAGTCCCCACTGCTGGGGCACGTGCCTCCCTCAATCACATGAGGGGTAATTGCCATACTCACCACGCTTGGCAGACGGGTTGGCGAGGGTTTTGATATAAATGCAGAGTTTTCCTTCTCTGGGTGCTGATGATCATGCCAGCAGCTTTACCTTAGTCGCCTTTTACGACACCTCGGTAAGAGTGAGGGTGGCCTATTCTACTCTGCCGGGGACCACACGGCTAATAGGCATATCTGATAGCAGCTTTAATCCACTGCAAATAAAAAAAGCTTTAAAACCAAACAACCGAGTAGTTACAAACTAGACTAAAGTTAGACCTCCTTTTGGACTCGCTTGCTCGTTTGTCGCTTCTAGCATAAAAAAATAGACCAGCCTGTAAAAATATCCTACCTTTATAACCGTGGGAGAGCCACGCTTCGGCATTAATAGGTCCGGCTCGACCGGAGTGATATCACGGCCTCACAGAAAACCGGCGTGAAGCAGCACTGTGCTGTGTTTAGCGGATACCGGAGGCCCAATCCATGGGAAAGGGTGGTTTTAAGGTTGGCAATCGCTTACCATCAAGTGATTCGTCTGCTCGTCTGCCATCTAACACATAAAAAAAAGCCTAAAAAATTACACATCTAGACTTAATCATCTAGGAGAGGCTTGACACACGAGATGTTCTATAAACTATACAGAGCCTACTAAGGTACTCATATGAGTCAAAAAAGCCAATCTGCCGATGTTATAACAATCGATACGATTCATGGTGGCTATTCTCGTGTTCTCGACATTGAAGTTGTATTATGGATTTCATACATTGCTGCCTTTGGTCCAACGGTTGCGGGTTTGATCCCCGCAGAGTACAAACATTTGTGTGCATGAACATGTCTGTTTGTATTGGTCTGGGTGTTTCCTATGTATTATAGCCTATGTATTTACAAAAAAAAAAGTATTATATGTATATATTTGTAATCCCACTGTTGACTCTGATATCCGTAACACAGGTGCTTGAGCTTCCTATCTCGGAGTCAGATCAATGTATGTGATGTTGTGAAATATTTATTTATTTATACATTCGTCCATCCATTCAAAGCTTTAACTCGACTTCAATGTCGAGTGCTCGAGAATAAGCCCTATGACTCTCGAATCTCGAATGGCAATTGCGGATCAATCGAAACTTCATTCACCTTTGCACATCACTATTATCAAGTTAGGCGACCTAGCTAAGAAGTACGCACCGCTGCCCCTCTATGAGGCTCTCTAGACCCCATCACTTAGGGGAGGCCTGACACAGAAGTGGAATGGTCTATATAACACTTAACACATACTATATTCCATAATATGCGTCTACGGGCCTTTGAAAGTTTTAAGAGTACCTAATATTGTTTAACTAGAACTTGGTGCTAGAATACAGATCTTATAGTAACTTGGAAAACGGACTCCCATTGGAAGATCAGATTAATAGCCAGCTTTAATTTTTAATTGAGATATTTAGAAAAAATATTCATTATTTCAGCCACTAGACGTCCACTGCTGGACATAGGCCTCCCCCAATGTTCTCCACACAGATCGGTCCTGTGCCGCCCGCATCCAATGGATTCCCGCGATCTTCACCAGATCGTCGGTCCACCTTGTGGGGGGCCTGCCACGGCTGCGACTTCCTGTACGTGGCCTCCACTCGAGGACCTTTCCGCCCCAACGGCCAGTCTGTCCTCGCTATGTGCCCTGCCCATTGCCACTTGAGGCATGCAATCCTTTGGGCTATGTCTGTGACCTTAGTTCTCCTGCGGATCTCATCGTTTCTGATACGATCACGCAGGGAGACTCCGAGCATAGCCCTCTCCATTGCTCTCTGGGTGACTTTGAACCTCCTCAATCGGCACATTGTAAGCGGCCACAAAAAACATTAAAAACAGAAAAAAACATTAGTATAAACAAATTACTCTATAATATGAGTAGGTACAGTGCCAAAATAGCACTTGTATATCAGACATAAGGACGGCCCAAAGACCAATAGCTCCTCCAATGTTAGTATGAAAATAACACTTTTACCAAGTTTTCGTGCCGTTGAGTGTAGTCGGCATCCCTGAGTCGAATTATTTTGTTGAAAGAAACAGTAAAAACACAGAGCAATATGATTATGGTAAATAAAACTAAGGATAACATGAAAGTAAACATGGGTAATTAACTTTTATGGATCTTAATGTAAAGGGTTTCAATTTAATTTAAATCTTAATTATTTCCCTCATTATAGATAGTCTAGCATTTACAGAAGCAATTCCAGTTAGCTTGATATACAGGTAGGTATATCAAGCTAACTGAAATTGCTTCTGTAAATGTATATTTGTACCTATCGTACGTATGTACTTATACTACGTAATGCCACAAAATATAATTAAATTCATTAACAGAACTCAGTTTGATTTGACAGTTTAAGGCTTGGTTTGATCTTTTAGTGTAAGTAAAGATATAATTAGATATGTCAACAGATTAATAATAAATTAAATGTAATTTATTAATCAACTGTCGCAGTCAGTCACGATTTAAGAATTTGAAGACACTATTATGTCCAAAGCAAGTTGTCACGTGACAACTCGACTTAACACACAATAGATTAAAATCGATAATTCAATTATTAATTTATACTTCACCTTACCTTTGAACAAAAAAGACACTTATGTGTCTTGTAGAAAATCCACCACTAGACAACGCAAAGACTCGCGGCAGATTGTAGAGTAAATTAATGATAAGTAGTATTCTTTGGGCTATGTGTTGACCTTGGTTCTCCTGCGGATCTCATCATTCCTGATACTATCACGCAAGGAGACCCGAGCGTAGTCCTTTCCCTTGGTCACGGGGCATACCCAGCGACATAGCGTGTAGGCAGCCTACAGTTTTTTGGTTCTCTCGTGGCATTCGGTGTCATAAATAAGGCTTAATTAATGAACGTAATACCTACTCTACCTCCAGCCGGGAGTCCTTGCGTTGACTATAGGTACTAATTGAAAACCATTGAATTACATCAGCTGATACCAACGTATCAGCTGATGGAACAGGGATCATAGTGGTTGCTGAATATACCACGAGTACGATCTGTCTTTCTTATCCGATTCTTACCTTATTGTAGAACGTATTAATTATTGTAGTTCAATATATCTTACGCCAAAGGTCGTGGGTTCGATCCCCACCCTGGACAACATTCGTGCGATGAACACTTGTGTTTGTTCAGTGTCTGGGTGTAATATATGTGTTTAAGTATATATTTGTGTTCCTCTGTTGTCTGATATCTGTAACACAAGTGCTTAAGCTACTTAATACGGAATCAGGTCAACGAATGAGATGTTGAGAGAGTTATTATTATTATATTATTATTATAATATTAAAATTATGACATGTCACGTGTTGTATTAACCTATTTAGGGTCAGCATCAAAAGTAGCTTAACACTATAGTACCATGTCAATGTAACTGTTCTGCCTATTTATAGTCTGTTTCTAAGGGGTACGTAAAAATATTACTTCGACATGGTACTAAAGTATTAAGCTTCTTTTGATGCCAACAGTACATATAGTCATGTGGCATGTGTCTTCGTCAACTTATGCTGTTATAAGCGATGGTTTTGATGGTTAATTTATTAATTTAAGTTTATTTAAACACAAAATCTTTCAATCTTACAGTCTATTTAGTTCCCATGGCTCACATTTTAGTCGATTCTGATACCCTTACACCATAGAGTAAGGTAATTGTCGACTACAGGCTGGCTAGGAAGCCTTTTGTATGAGAAACATTTTCTGTTATTGCTTTGTCTCTGGGTCTGTCTGTTTGCTGTCAGGTCTTAGCGGTGGTTATAATTTATTAATTTTATTTACCTACATATTTAAATCACTCTTTCATTCATACAGTCCATTCCTATAGCTCACATTTTGGTCCTTCGAGCCTTTCGACTACAGGCTGGCTAGGAAGCCTTTTGTATAAGAAACATTTTCTGTTATTGCTTTGTCTCTGGGTCTGTCTGTTTGCTGTCAGGTCTTAGCGGTGGTTATAATTTATTCATTTTATTTACCTATTTAAATCACTCTTTCATTCATACAGTCCATTCCTATAGCTCACATTTTGGTCCTTCGAGCCTGTCGACTACAGGCTGGCTAGGAAGCCTTTTGTATAAGAAACATTTTCTGTTATTGCTTTGTCTCTGGGTCTGGGTGTTTGCTGTCAGGTCTTAGCGGTGGTTATAATTTATTCATTTTGTTAATATATTTTATTTACCTATTTAAATCATTCTTTCATTCATACCGTCCATTCCTATAGCTCACATTTTGGTCCTTCGAGCCTTTCGACTACAGGCTGGCTAGGAAGCCTTTTGTATAAGAAACATTTTCTGTTATTGCTTTGTCTCTGGGTCTGTCTGTTTGCTGTCAGGTCTTAGCGGTGGTTATAATTTATTCATTTTATTTACCTATTTAAATCACTCTTTCATTCATACAGTCCATTCCTATAGCTCACATTTTGGTCCTTCGAGCCTGTCGACTACAGGCTGGCTAGGAAGCCTTTTGTATAAGAAACATTTTCTGTTATTGCTTTGTCTCTGGGTCTGGGTGTTTGCTGTCAGGTCTTAGCGGTGGTTATAATTTATTCATTTTGTTAATATATTTTATTTACCTATTTAAATCATTCTTTCATTCATACCGTCCATTCCTATAGCTCACAATAATAATAATATTCTGGTAGCCCTACACCAAAAAATTGCCTTTTAAAAAAATATTAGATTTTGACGTTTCTCGTAATTAAAGTAAAATAAAGAAACGGTTTCATGGAGCATTCTTTATTTAACTTTGTTTGATTTCTGAAATATTTTTATTAATATTTAATTAAAGTCAGAGCGGTTCTAAAGAGGGTCGACATTATTTAACACAACACTGCCAACAGCCGTGATTTTCCCACAATTTCCCATAAACTACAAAAAAAGTATTTTCCTACCAATAAAACTTTAACAATTGAAAGGAGGTTTTACTCAAATTTGATCTGTCTTGCTAACTTTCCCCAAAGGAATTTTCAACCTTAGCACTCAGTGAAAAACGTTCAAACGAATTGCATTTGTAAGTGGGTAAAAATATACGGCCACCCATGAGGTTTTCTCCGAAGAAGCGCCATAAAAATTGCTCCAAGACTATAATTCCGTT
Source organism: Marasmia exigua (assembly GCA_019059595.1). NCBI lineage: Eukaryota > Metazoa > Arthropoda > Insecta > Lepidoptera > Crambidae > Marasmia > Marasmia exigua. The sequence continues at coordinate 13,517,635 of CM032483.1, read as the reverse complement.
CGGATCGAGTAAGTATTGTAATGTAACAATTACTTCTGTCATTCATACCTACATGTTAAATATGTGACCAAGATAATTAGACCCCTGGAATACAAGCAGATTCCTTTTACCGCAGATTCTAATTACATTGGCATGGTACCTTTCATGCAGATATCCAAATTTTATTACTCAAACTTCAAACTCATTTTGAGTCTTATGCTGCTTATAATTATCGTTGTTTTTTGAATGGTAACGGCTATTTTAAAGTCAGTCATTAAAACCAGCGTGTTTCAGTTGTACGCTTACCTAAATCCTACTTTCTCGTATTGTGAGTAACTGTGGACTCTATGTTGCTAATTTTAAGGGTCAAAATTGTTGTTGGTAGAGTTAGAACGGTGCTAATTATTAACAACTGGTTGTTATGTGCGATAATTGTGCCATAATACGTAGTACAGCGTAACGCAAACAGGCAAAGCATATAATATAATCTGAGCATCGGGTTTGATAGTGGTCAGATCGTCATGGTTTGTGGTGAGCGAAATAATCGTGGAGAATCATAATAGACAGAAAGAATTAATTAACCATATTTAAATCTCAAAAATACCAGTTTAACTTCAACTTCTGGATATACTGCCTAATGCTAGGGTTGTCAGGTGGCCGGCAAATCTGAGATTGTCTCGAATTTGTAACAGTTACCACAAACAAACTAAGAAACTTTTTATTCACTTAAATTTATTTAATACACTACAAATTCCACGGACACTGGTTCCGTGCCTTTTTTGTGCTTATTTTAAAAGGCTACAAAATTTGAAAATTTGCTCCGCGATTAAATTTAAATTAAATATAATTACAATAGCTTAAGTTAAGCTAGTCATGTATGATTATTGTTAGTAGGTGGAATTTGAATTCAGTGCAATTTTAAATAGGGTGTTCTTTTTGTCTTTGGGGGTAGGTGGGTTTGAGGTCTGTGGATATTTTATGTTTTGTTTGCAAGCCCGCGGATCGCCATTATGAGGTTATACTCTTTTTTCGATGGTAGCTTTCGATGCCATAGATATTAGGCGCGCTGTGGCGTTCACATACATTTACAGCATTGTCATAACATTAAGAATATAAAAAAATACCTTTTCAACCTGGGAGAGCCACGCTTCGACATGAACGGACCGGCTCGACCGGAGTGATACCACGGCCTCACAGAAAGCCGGCGTGAAGCAGCATTGTGCTCTGTTGCGCTGCGTGAGTAAGGGGACCGGAGGCCCAATCCGGAGGAAAGGGGGTATTAAAGGTTGGCAGCGCACTTGTGACTCCACTGGTGTCGTGGGTGTCCATGGGCGGTGGCAATCGCTTACCATCAGGTGATCCGTCTGCTCGTCTGCCACCTATCGCATAAAAAAAATCCTATTTACAGTATCCGAAAAACCAAAAAGAGGAATATCTTGTTAATAAGAGATGATGGGTGAGATGAAAAATATTTACAAAATGAATGAATGAATGATAACTTTATGAATAAGAAAAGAGGAATTTGGTGTGTAAAATATGTGTAGCTGTACCACGTCCAACAAAGGCAAGACCTATTTTTTAGAAATTGAAAAGATGACCAGTTTTAATTTCCACTCTAAAGCTACAAAATACCATACTGTTTCCATTCAATATAAAGAATAAATGTAACCGACATCCCCCGATTGCCAAATAATACAAAAAGAAACAACACACCTCAAGTGTCACAAATGTTTCACAATTAAATGCAAAACTCGGATTTCCCCTCCGAATCAACGACAGTCCGATTCTCGTAACCGAATTTTCCCGATTCTACTCATTGAGCCTTATTATCCCATCCCAAGACCCCTCCACATCCAATTGCTACCTTGTCACATTACAAAATCGAAACTTCCAAAGGAAAATGCTTAGAGAAAACGTAATATGTAGCTGCGATAAAGTTGCTTCTTTGGGCGGCCTAAAGAGATTTGTTAGGTGCTTACCGAATGTCATTGTGGTTAGAGATGGCACAATTATTGAATATTTCCTCCTGGAGGGTTCGTAGATTTCAATTTTAAATATGAAATCAGATAACAGGATGAGACGTTAACGATTTGTGTGGGGAGTTGTTTTTAAATGACACATTTATATGTTGAACCACATCTCATACATTGACTTGGTTTCACACTTGGGTAATTACGATAGCCGTGTGGTCCTGGCAGAGTAGAATAGGCCAACCTCACTCTTACCGAAGTGTCGTAAAAGGCGACTAAGGTAAAGCTGCTGGCATGATCATCAGCACCCAGAGAAGGAAAACTCTGCATTTATATCAAAACCCTCGCCAACCCGTCTGCCAAGCGTGGTGAGTATGGCAATTACCCCTCATGTGATTGAGGGAGGCCCGTGCCCCAGCAGTGGGGACTTAAATGGGCTGATGATGATGAATTACGAAATGCGCCATCTATATTCGAAACTTCTACCTCGAGCAAAATGAGAGCATTTGGCACTTAGATTTTTTTTAAATTTATTTTGACTGCCTCGGTGGCGCAGTGGTTAGTCGCACTGAGTTTTTCTGTTAGGAAATTTTTAGTATCAGCGGTCTTGCATCGGAAAGCACGTAAAACCGTTGATCCTGCGCCCGATCCATCTCCGGTCGTATCACGCCGGTGTCCCATCGGAATATGAGGGCAAGGGAATAGAGAGTGCACTTGAGCACTATAATATATCCTGCGTAAGTGGCTGATGGTTGAGATTGGCCACCTTAGCCGAAATCGGTTGGAGGATATAAATATAATTATATATTAGGAACCCACCGTATCCCACTGAGATATGATATGATAAGATAAGATAAGGATAATGATAAGATAACCCTTTTCTCACCATTTTATTTTCAAATTAGTTTATACTATTGGAGTCTAGGTCGTTCCGCCATACCTACTCGTAGTTATAATGCAACGCAAAACTCTAAAAACCTATTTGTCTAATTGTTCGCGTAATTTCAAAAAGGGCGAACACATTCAGCATACATACTTCAGCGGATAGAACAACAAATTTGTTTCGACGTGTCTACCGCATAATAAAATGGCAGATAATTAAATTAATTAAGGTGGCTCTACAATTATTCCACATCGGTTTTTGCTGGGTGAAATTAATTACAATTTTTTAACTTGTGGCCCATCACTGACGATTAGCGCTTTATACATATAACTATGATATAGGTATATATTTTTTTATGTACGTAGTTTAAACACAATATATATCTAACATATTTGATACCAAGTACAGGTCGGCTGCAAAGAAATAGTATGTAATTTCGGGGAGATGGCCCTAGTAACTTAAAGACTCTAGTGTGAAGGAATTATGATGAATAAAACAATAATTAATAAAGGAAATTAAACTTTACTTATTATAACTATTGAAAATCAACAATTAATCACATTAAATATTGTAAAAACACGTAATATTAAACTTAAAAATTTAGTGATTGTCCATCTCTCCCAGAGTGTCCTGGAGTGACGGCCATAGAGGCTGGGGGGAGATGACCGCTACTCTTTTTGCCTTTCGTTTCCCTTGAGATCTATGGACTCCTTTTTATTTCTTATAACGGCATTCTTATGACACATGTGCTCAAACTCGGTACAATTTTCATGCACCCAGGACATCCAAATATAACATTGTATCAAATCTTCCCTTAGTTAGTCTCAGTCTTATTTTTGTTTTTGGTAACGAAGGTTGATGACGGTTTCTGTTCGTATTGGTTAGGCGTCAGTAGAAAATTAAGTAGATGAAACGTAAATCGAAATTTAGACACAAAATTGTATATCTATCTCTTCTTCTTTCTCTTTGACTGACCGGATGGCGCAATTGGTAGTAACCCTGCCTCTTACGCCAAAGGTCGTGGGTTCGATCCCCGCCCTGGACAAACATTCGTGCGATGAACACTTGTGTTTGTTCAGTGTCTGGGTGTAATATATGTATTTAAGTATATATTTGTGTTCCTCTGTTGTCTGATATCTGTAACACAAGTGCTTAAGCTACTTAGTATGGAATCAGGTCAACGTATGAGATGTTGTGAGAATTATATTATAAATTATTATATCTCTTCAATCAATACTATGGCCATTTCTCCCGATTTTCCGGATGAGGTAGATAGCTTACGTAAATACCACAGCTCCTAAAATTCAAAGATAATTTTGAGGATAGAACATTGAGAATATTTGTATTTCAACAGGAAACCACGAAATCAGCCATAACTTTCAAAACCTTTTTATGAGCACTTAATATTATGAGCCCCTTACCTTAAGTCGAATGTGTCATAAAAAAATTAAGTCAAATTACCCAACTTTTTATTATTTTTTCGAACTAAAATTCACCGACACTTGTTGGCCACGGTCACCTGAATCGAACTAAATTAAAGGTAGCTGTCACTTGGGTTTTATTTGCTGAACTTTTTTCGATTCACCATCTCCCCTGTACGACCATCTCCCCCGGAATTACCCTAAACACTTCAGAACTTTGTCATAATAGCTAGATACCATCTGAATTCTACTTTCCAATCAGGATACGGATGGTATTATTGTGACAAGTTACTAAAGTGTAAACATCTTTTTGCAGCTGATTGTACCTAATAAAAATCTGTCTTTGAGTGTTCCGTACCTGAAAATGATAAAACGGAAATCTAAAGGAGAATATTTTTATTAGGAAGGAAATCTCCTCTTAGAGACCTAATTTGTAGATACATTCTGAAATCCCAAATATGGCATATACAATACTTACGTAAGTGTGTAAGTATTTTTATGCTAGATTCGACAAACGAGCAAGCGAGTCACCTGATGGAAAGAAATCTTCGCCGCCCATGAACATCCGCGAAATCAGAGAAATCGCAAATGTGTTGCCAGCCTTTTTAAAAAGGAGTATTTCTTATAGATGTAGATGATGTAGGTTCGATTCCCACCGGAACTGAAAAAATATCAACTTATTGAAGACTTGGACAAGACTTTATTTAGGTCGCTGAGCTAGTGGATCATAGATGTTCAGTAAGTATTGAACAGTTCCATGTCCTCATCTCAGCGTGATTTTCCCGGTTGCACCCAAAACTGTCGCTTTGGAGCCCGGGATACACTTAGACCATAGATTTGGGTAATCTAGTTGTGGCAAACCGACCTTGGCTCGACCGTGGCTCTTCAAAGTTAATAGAACACTTGATGCGGTATTTCTACATTGTATTTGATATTTTTTTACAGAAATAAATATAAATAATATTAATAAATATTTCACAACATCACATACATTGATCTGACTCCGAAATACGTAGCTCAAGCACCTGTGTTACTGATATCAGAATCAACAGCAGAATTACAAATATATACATACATATAATACTTTTCTTTTGTAAATACATACTCATAATACATACAAACACCCAGACCATTACAAACAGACATGTTCATACACACAAATGTTTGTACTGTGCGGGGATCGAACCCGCAACCCTTGGACCAAAGGCAGCGTTCACTAACACTGTTCCAAACGGGTCGTCATCTGTGTAATGTTTGTAACCATGAAAGTTTAGAGCAATAGACAAAATAATATCGTTTCCACTACTTATTTACAAATTGTAATAATACCATTACAAAATAGCTTGTTGTAAAATCTAAGGGTTCGTCACCCCTGCTCTACAAAATAAACAGCGTTTAGAAAAACAAATAAAAAATAAAACGGAACCAAATAAATTGCGCTCTATTTTAATTTATTTTTAATGTTGCATTCAGTTGCATACGAATGAGAACCGGTTTGTAGCAAGCTCTACAATTATTTACACTGAGGCTTGGCATCTGCTTTTCATCAGATCATGATAAGTTAATGCTTAACTGTGGGTAAATTCATCCCACCAGCTATTTGCTCTTACTTAATATTCACGACCGTGGGAAAGCCACGCTTTGGCATGAATGGGCCGATCGGAGTGATACGGCCTCACAGAATACCGATGTGAAGCAGCAACGTGTTGTGTTTCGTTGCGTGAGTGAGGTTTCGGAAAAGGCGGGTTTTAAGATTAGTAGCGCACTTGGGACTCCACTGGTGACGCGGGAGTCTATGGGCGGCGGCAATCGCTTACCATCAGGTGATCCATCTGCTCGTCTGCCACCTATCACAATGAAACCTGTGCATCCATTTTTGTTGTTTTACTATCTATATTATACAATTAAAGTATATCAAACACTACTTGAAACACTTTAAAAGTTCAGTTTGTTTTCAAATCTATAAAACTTAGGTAAATTATCTATTTTTTTTATATCTATTCTAGAAAAAAAGGTCTCTTACTTAAATTGCTATAATTTTTTTATTTTTCTACAAGCGAGAAAAAAGTCGTAAAAATTGCAACGGATTTTCCAGGTTTGTTTGTCTGATGCATTAAAACATAAATAAATATTTCACAACATCACGTACATTGATCTGACTCCGAGATAGGTAGCTCAAGCACCTGTGTTACGGATATCAGAATCTACAGTGGGATTACAAATATATACATATAATACTTTTCTTTTGTAAATACATACTTATAATACATACAAACACCCAGACCAATACAAACAGATATGTTCATGCACTCAAATGTTTGTACTGTGCGGGGATCGAACCCGCAAATCTTGCACCAGATGCAGCGTTCACTACCACAGTTCCAAACGGGTCGTCAAATAAACATAGTCTCTTTTTTTATGTTATAGGTGGCAGATGAGCAGACAGGTCACCTGATCGTAAGCTTAAATATTTATAACTGAGCTTCATGTAATTAGGTAAATAGAGCAATATAGACCTTGTCGAAATTAAGGTGACGGGTACGGCACACTAGCGATGAGAATTAAACCGGATATCATTTTAACAATTTCGTAGCTCCAGCCTCTCGGAAAGCACTTATACTATTTTTTTAATACTTATACCACTTATACTTAACCTTTTAGTCTACTTTTGTACTCGAAATTTGAATTACCGCTAAAAACGGCCACTTATGACATTTATCCAAATTTCAAGTGCAAAAACAGATAAAAAAGTCATCATCACCATCAGCCCCATTTAAGTCCCCACTGCTGGGGCACGGGCCTCCTCAATCACATGAGGGGTAATTGCCATACTCACCACGCTTGTCAGACGGGTTGGCGAGGGTTTTGATATAAATGCAGAGTTTTCCTTCTCTGGGTGCTGATGATCATGCCAGCAGCTTTACCTTACATAAAAAAGTAGTGCACAATTATTCAAAAAATATTATACATGTTTGCTTAGACAGTGAAGCTCCGAAATTGTTTAAAATGCAGCCAGTTTAGTAGCTATAAAATTGGACGATTGGACGACCCGTTAGGAACAGTGGTAGTGAACGGTGCCTTTGGTCCAAAGGTTGCGGGTTCGATCTCCTCACAGCACAAACATTTGTGTGCATGAACATGTCTGTTTGTATTGGCCTGGGTGTTTTCTATGTAATATAAGTATGTAAGAACAGTGAAACATGTATTTGTTTATTCGTAGTCCCACTGTAGATTCCGATATCCGTAACACAGGCGCTTGAGCTACCTATCTCGGAGTCAGATCAATGTAGGTATGTGATGTTGTGAAATATTTATTAATATTATTTATATTTATTTCGATAAAAAAATATCAAATACAATGTAGAAATACCGTTTCAAGTGTTCTATTAACCTTAAAGAGCTCCCTCGATTTGCAATCAAGCAAATCATTACATCTTATCTAGGTGACGATGGGATCTTGCAATGTTTGTCCAAGGAGGGAATTCCCACAATCCTTGGAGGTAGAGTTCCTACCAAATGCTCAATCACGCCACGAAGCTAAGTACTTTTTTAACCTCTAAATTTGGCGTCGCTAGTTAGGGGTACCCGTCACCTTAAGTCAAACTGACAAGAGAATAGAGCCGAGGGAATAAGTGGTAGAGTTGTTTTGATGGTATCTGTACACAGGGGCGTAGATGAGCCATTTATTGGTCGTTATTAATTTAATTAGACTGGGCATTATATTTTTTATTATTCGTATCTTTTAGTGTTTAATAAACAGGAGTCAAAATCTTAATTTGATTGTAAGAAGAGGTTTTGGCCCGATTGTAGCCCGAAAAAAAGTATGTAATGAACACTTGTGTTTCTTCAGTTCTGACTGTTATAAAAATGTTTTTGAGTATTATATAGGTAGGTATGCAATATAATACTTAAAAAACTACATATGGTAGGTATATTATAATATAATATCCTCCAACCGATTTCGGCTAAGGCAATCTCACCGATCAGCCACATCCGCAGGATATATTATAGCTTTTTTATGTGATAGGTGGCAGACGAGCAGACGGATCACCTAATGGTGAGCGATTGCCGCCGCCCTTAGACACCCGCGACACCAGTGGAGTCACAAGTGCGCTGGCAACCCCCCTTTCCCCCAGATTGGGCGTCCGGTACCCTCACTCATGCAGCGAAACACAACACGATGCTGTTCCACATGCAATGCAAAGTTTGTCAAGTCGTCAAAATAAGCAAGTATTGATAATAAAGTTCAATGATAGTAAGTTAACAGCTACTCGCCACTAGATGGCGGTATTCAATGTTTTGCAGGACTACATTTTAATAAAAATAATGTTTTATGATTTAAAAATTGCTTCATAAATTATTGTGCATGTAGGTGTATTTTTTTAAATTCTATTTTAATTTCAGCTTTCTTGTAATGTCAAATCAAATGATATATTATAAGAGTAATGTTTGTGGTGATAACCAATATGAAGAATCGATTACCCATTGAGTGAGATATTGATAGTCTGATAATACCTAAGTATTATGAATATAACATATATCAGACCTTTACTGAAAATTGTAACATATATAGCGAACAGTGTCTTTAATAAATAACATAAAAAATTACTTCCTACAAGACTTACAAACAATTTTGATTCTTATTTCACTCAAAAATTACGTTCAAAATGTTTAAAAGCTTTCTTACTTTGTTGATAACGCGATGTTTCATCACGATGGTGCCGCTCATATGTCACACCAATGTGGCACTTGTGTCTGTTCAGTGTCTGGGTGTTATCCTATCCCCGGGTCGGGCCAAAAATTTCTACCTAAGTTTTCAGTAAGAAAATCCCAGTGTCAGCCCGTAGTCTAGAAGTTTGGCGGTCTTGTACCCCCGTGCCTCGGAGAGCATGTTAAGTTGTCGGAGTTGCGCCCGATCCCTCTCCGGTCGTGTCACACTTGTGTCCCATCGGAATATGAGGGCAAGGGAATAGAGAGTTCACTTGTGTTTGCGCACACACTTGAGCACTATAGTATATCCTGCGTGGCTGATAGATATGAGATTGGCCGCCTTAGCCGAAATCAGTTGGAGGATATTATTATTATTATTATATCCACGTGTACGAATATACCTACTTAAATATTTAATCTATACTCCCCGATACCAATACCTACCCGTAGCAAAATCCTACTTTGGGATCAGATTTACGTAATACAATCCCAGTTTCTTCTTAGTAGTGATCTGTACATTCAAATGAGATTTAATGTATTAAGGTGACGGGTAGGGCACACTAGCGTCGCCAACCAACTTTAAATTTTTAGCTAATAAACCGGATCTATTTTAAACAATTTCGGGGTAACAACCTCTCGGCCAACACGTATTCTATTCATTAAATAACCATGCAATTTGTTGAGTCCAACGCGTACCTACGCGAAAAATCGATTCACGCCAAAAGCGACCACTTTTGGAGTGAATCGATTTTTCGACCTCTTCGATTTCTCGGGACCTCTTCAAAGTTAATAGAACATTTGAAGCGGTATTTCTACATTGTACGAGTATTTGATATATTTTATAGAAATCTTTATCAATTTATTCTTAAGTAACTAACACACTTCAATCAATCAATCAAACATATATTGCTTCAGTCACTTAAAAAAATCTCGTGTTTAGGCGGAACTCGAACCCACATCCTTCACAAACCGGGTGGCTGTTCTATCAAATACAAAAATAGCCTGAACACCAGATGATTTTTTTTCTACATTTACGTATAAAAGCGACCAATATAAGTGTTTGCCGAGTGGTTGTAACCCCGAAATTATTTAAAATAGATCCGGTTTATTAGCTAAAAATTAAAATCGATTGGCGTCGCTAGTGTGCCCTATCCGTCACCTTAAACACATACACATAGTAAGCTTGGCGTGCCGTGGCAAGCTATAATTAAGTCATTAATAAATATTGGTAACCTACTGTGTTAGCCTTAAGAATTTTGTAGTGTATGCTTGATTGGTTGTCTTATTAAATAAAAATAAATATCTGATTATATTTTTACTTATTGTATAAAATTATCTTGATAATCAAGTGAGATTAAATTAACTATTAGTAAAAGTAGGACTGAAATTGAAATAATATTTATTAAAGCCCGGTATTAAACCATGTTTATGGTCTCACAAATTACAGGAAATAGCATACTCGTACTAACTAGTTTCTTAGATTATGGTACTTAATAATTCCTTTGAAGTTTGCGAAATAGTCCGTGAGATAAGTATCTACAAATAATTTCTTGATGAAATTATATATTTTTTATTTGGTAGGTAGCATACGGGATGAATCACCTGATGGAAACACCAGTGGGATCACAAGTGCGCTGCCATGAGTGCCCTTCCTCTGGATTGGTCTTTTGGTACCCTCACTCACTCGACGAAACACAGCGCAGGCTCTACTTCCGGCTTTCTGTGAGGCCGTGGTGTCATTGCCGGTCGAAACGGCCTATTCAAGCCGAAGTGTAGATCTCCCACGGAAAAATATGATTTACAGAAAGCAATTAAATTGCTTTACATAGTTATTAAATCCCTATATGAATGAGGGTTTTTTTACAAAATTGTAGAGATGGAAAATGTATACACTTTACATAAACCACCCACTCTCTACATTTGCGTTGGTCTATTATAACCTGACCATTATCTCAACTATAAAAATAAATTTAATTGTTTTTTGATTGACTTACAGACTTTTATTCGCTTTTTTATTTTCTCAAACAAAACACTGTATTCTTTTTTTATTTTATATCATAGGTGGCAGACGAGAGCAGACGGATCACCTGATGGTAAGCAATTGCCGCCGTCCATGGACATCCGCGACACCAGTGGAGTCACAAGTGCTCTGCCAACCTTTAACCCGACTTTCCCTAGGGAAAGGCGGGTTAAAGGTCTAGAAAGGGAGATCTGGTTTAGTAGCTAAAAGTTAAAATCGATTGGCGTCGCTAATGTGCCCTACCCGTCACCTTAAGATAAGTCCATATAGAACATTTACTAATGAATGTTAAAAGATAACCTACACACTTAATCTACCGCTGGTTAGGAATGTATATTTCTACGAAGAAAACTCCAGGAAGAAACTCAGTAGTGACTCTTTTCGAATATAATAATATTATTAACAGAGTTTCGTTTGAGAACATTTTTTTTTTATTAAAGTAAGCAAGTCAAACAACAATTAAATGTATCTTTTTCGGGTTTTTGTACATTGACCACAAAGTAAACTCGCCACAGAAAAAAGTAAGTGTAAACTCACCACAGTCCTATTTTTATGAAGTAAATTGTTTATTAATAATTTTGGTTATTGTAAACAAACCTCACCCGCCTGTGACTAACTTACACATATTTTTAATGCATGTGGTGAGTTTACTTTCAATGTATGGAGTTAACAAAATGTGGCGAGTTTACTTTGTGGTCAATGTACAAAAACCCTCTTTTTCGTTGAAGGAATAATCAGGCAATAGTAGACCAACGAATCCAAAAATTCATACAAATCACCATGTCATCCCGTTCCAATACACAATGTTAAAAGGGTTTGCATGAATTTTGTTCTGGGACTATCTTTAGTTCGCGATTTGTAATAAGGGGGAAAGTGTTTTGAAAATGTTTAGATGTAGAGTGGATCGGTAGGGCACTACCGATCACCTTAATCACTTGATAAATATTAAAATCAACTAATACGACTTCAATTTCCAACGACCAACTTTATTCACGGTATAAGCAATGTAATAACGCTAAGAGTTGTATGGCGTGACAGCACTATACCATAGATAAATTCTTGGATAAAGTTTGATCGACGAAATAGGTATGTCACTAAATAAAAACCACACTCTTTTCTAATTAACTTCAAATGATAAAATCTATGAGGTAATAATTTTCGCCATAGATTAACAAAATGTATTATACTAAATAAATAATTAATATTTCACAACATCACATACATTGATCTGACTCCGAGATAGGTAGCTCAAGCACCTGTGTTACGGATATCAGAATCAACAGCGGAATTACAAATATATACATATAATACTTTTCTTTTGTAAATACATACTTATAATACCTACATACAAACACCCAGACTAATACAAACAGACATGTTCATACACACAAATGTTTGTACTGTGCGGGGATCGAACCAAAGGCAACGTTCACTACCACTGTTCCAAACGGGTCGTCAAATAAAAATAATAAATACATTCACGGTGTCTTAATTACTTAAACTAGTTTGATAAGAACCTAATAAAACTTTATTAGGTTAGCTTTCACTACTAAAACATTGTCCTTTTAAATCTGTTTTAATATTTTTTTGTGGTCATCTCTACCATATACTTACCAAGAAACAATTGATTATTTTGGAATTCTATTTTTTTATATAGGTATAGAAAGGCCTATCAGGATGACCTCACTCCGCCTGATGGTAAGCGGCCGTGAAATCCAAATATGAGGCTGACAGGCACAGAAGAACTAACATAGTACCCATTGTGTCTGCCATCCTCACCCTAATGGCCTGCTGAGATGCCGTTTCACGCCCCGCCTAAAAGACCCCGGATTGTATGTTATTTTCTTTAATTATTCCAACTGTTATTTAAAAAAAATTTTGTTCGTGAAAAATTTGAAAATATTTGAGGTAGAGTCGCTGAGGTTACGCTCTCGTAGTAAAACAAAGTCTCCATGCGATAAGCGGTAGCGGAAACTTAAAAATATTGTATAAATGCGACTCTACATTGCCAATTTTTTTGTTTCACAGTTTTTCTTCTATAAAATGGTACCTACTTACTATAAAATTAGTTTAATTTATTTTGAGTTTAATGTTTATTTTCGTTAACATTTTTAAAAAGGATATAATTAGTAGCTTTTCAAAAAATAAGAAAACTGCTTACAAACGCATCAACTTTATTGACTCATACAAAGCCTCACGCCTGATCAAGTTCGTAATTGAATAACTCGTAACAAACCAAGAACTTTCCGATGTTACTCGAAGCACAAACTTGTCAGTGTTAGCAAAAAAGTTTCGCCCGGAGTTCGGCGGTAGGTCGCATCTAGCAATAGCCGAGCACAAAAGATATTGCGAGAACGTAACGAGCTCAATTGATGAACGAACGGAAACGTGTCCAATTAGAAGGAGGCGGCGGTCGCGAGTGTCGCCCCCGCGCGCCGCATTAACCAGATTAGCGGAGCCCCCCCCGCGTCGCCGGCGCGCGAGGTGTGGCGGCGGCGGACACCTCGCCCGCGACGAAAAAACAACGGCCGTGGCGCCGGCCCCGCCCGCCGCGTGCGCGCGGGGCCCTCGCCGCGCCATTGGGCGGGCGCCGCGGGAGGGGTGTCGGGCCCGGCGCCGCCGGCGGCCAGTCGTTTGACGCCTGCCGCGCGCGCGGGTGCCGCCAGGACGAGAGTGTCGCGAGAGCCGCCGCCGGCGCGTTATGGACGTTGCATGAGCGGGCGCGAGCGCGACCGCTGGAGCCGACGGGCACGCCGGCCGTGGAGCGCGCGCCGTGGGTCCCGGGCGGCGCGGGCATGCGCTTCGAGGGCGCCGAGCGGCGCGACGCCGTCGCCTTCCACCCGTTGCTGGCGCCGCGACCGAGCGACTTCTCGGTTTCGGCGCTGCTGACGGCGGGAGCGCTGCCGCCTCCGCCGTACCTGCCAGCCGCGCTGGCCGCCGCAGCTGCGCTGTCCGCGCCCTGCCCGCTGTTAAAGCCACCTCCTCCGCCGTATGCGCACCTGCCGCCTGACGACGACGGCGTCGTCGATGACCCCAAGGTTACGCTCGAGGGCAAGGACCTCTGGGAGAAGTTCCACAAGCTGGGCACCGAGATGGTGATCACCAAGAGTGGCAGGTCAGTACGGTCAACGCTGCCGTTGCTCGTTGCCTCTGTGACCGTGATTGGTTCGGTTCTATGCGTGGTTCATAGTGTTGTGTGTGATACGAATCACTATTGGGTAGCGCAAATGCGTGTACGATGGGGTAAGTAAGGCGGTAATGAGGAATAAAGTGTATTAGATAGGTTACGAATGGCGTAAGAGTGCGCCCGAGAATTTTTATGCGGAGCGAAACCTTGTAACGTGATCTGAGACTAGGAAACGTGATATACCGTGACAGAATCATGATCAGGTTGAGACTATGTTAATAGTCTATAATCATATTCATAATTAAGGCTTGATTTCTGATGCGAACGCTGTTTGCATCAAAATATAAACAACGCCTCAAAACAAAAACATTGAGACGCTCTGATCAAAAATCGTCTTAAAGCAAGACGTTTGTGGAACAGAATTAGCAAGGGGATTTAGAAAACTAAAACCAACATCCAGAAGTAATAAACATTTTTTACTAAAACATTGCATCGTTAAACTTCAAAAATGTAAACGTATAAACGCTAATCTTACAAAAAAGCAAGCATAAAACAAACATTCCAAAAAGCCTCCCCGTTGCAAATGACCACAAATCATTGGAAAATGAAATTAATTACAGCATCTCGATGATAAATAAGATTGTGAGCGGCAATTTACTGACATCCGCGGCGGCCCGGAGGGTGTCGTGTCGAGACATAGGCGCATTTTTTGCGAAAAAATTGCACCCGACGGCTCGCGAATCCACATTTTAACGACCCAAGCAAGATAAACCGCCTCTTTTTACAACATTTCTTGTACAAACAACGAAATTAACATAAAAGAAATAAACGTTGAACGTTGTTGAGCTTGAAAAACTACAACAAATGAGACAAGATTAAATTGTAGAGTTAATGAAGGTAGAGTGAAATTAATACTGCATTTAACTTTGAATAAAAAAGATACCAACCGCACTGTTATGTGTACGTCTTCATTATAAGGTTGAAAATGTAATTCAGGAAGAGATGTAAATTATTCAATTATCTTGTTACTAAAATGAGAAGCATATTTTATTGATAAGATTAATGAAATGCGTTTAAGAGTGAATAGATGTAAATGTAGAGTTTGATCTTGTTATTTCCTTTTTTAAAACAAAATGCTGTAATGAAGTTTGTTATAGGTGTTTGTTGGAAATTGTATTTATTAATCGATATGATAATAATGTAAAAAAATATATTTTTTAATTTCTATGAGCGCTAGCATCTTCAATTAATTTCTGAAGCCGAATAGAAATGAATATTTACTTTGATTTGATCTGAAAAAAAAATCAAACAAATCCGACTAACTTGAACAAATGGTTTTCTTCTCGGCATTTGTTTTTTTATTCACCAAATAAAAGAGTAAACTCCATGTAGAGTCGAACAAACATATTTACGTCAGATAAATTAACTGTCCAAATACCCTAGTGCTTCTTTTTACGACAGTGTAGTGGGGTACCTACACGCTTTTTATGAGCGATTAGGCTCTACCATTTCACCGAACATGTAATAAAATGCGTTATGATTTACTAAACATACGCTACATTGAAAACACCGAGAAAATTGAAAGCTTCTATTAAATTACTATCGGCTCTTGCAATATTTATCGGATACTTTGCTAGATAGTTAATTTTCAAAATGAGCTCTACTTACTATAAATAAATGTATGACTTGGTAGTTTACCTTCCTATCTATAGTTTTATCATTGCAGAGAAAGATATTTGCTTTTGAAAATATAATTGCGAATAGGTACTGTTGTTTCTATCCTTTTTTATTATTTTCTAATGATGCGTAGATAGTCTTTTTTTGTATTTTATTCATATTGTTCAATTTAAAAACATTTTTAAAGTTATTATTTAAATGTTTAGGGTTAAAAATCAATACCTCAACGATGGTGTTTCCGAACAGATACGACCTGGTGATTTTCAAGAAAAGAGCTTATTCCTCCCTTAAGAGCCGGCAACGGATCCGTGATGTGTCGCAGATGTTCATGGGCGGCGGTAATTCACTTACCATTAGGTGAGCCGTCTGCTCGTTTGTCTGCTATTTTCCACTAATTATAAAAAAAATCAGAAGGTGCCAAAAACGCAGTAAGTTAATAATAAATAAAGCTATAATGAAAAATGTTGGTTCTTTTGTGACTGTTTCTTATTAGGTCAAGAAAATCAATAAACAACAGTCTGTAAGGCAATACTACATACTTCTGGTAGAATTATTGTTTACACTGTGTCAATAAAACATAATTTAATTAATGTTATCGCCTTCCACAATTTATGACTTTTCAATCATTATGGGTCTATAAGTATTTAAAGATATAATAATAGTATCTTGTAATGTATGATCTAATTTATAATTGACTACATGTGGATTAGGAACTTTTCAATTTTTTATTGAAAATCGTACTAAATATACGTACTTCAAAATTCGTAACAAATGTAAAAAAATATTAGAGCTAATTTAACTCGATTAGGCGAGATCAAAAATATTAAGATAAGTATGAAACATGGTTATGATGAATAATGGTAAAGAGTTTAAGAATGTAGCTCATCATCCTAGCGTTTTGTCCCGGATGCATCCCAAGCCGTCGCTTCGGAGCCCGGAGTCCGCTTTCCTACTTCAACTCCTCCACTTCGCACGGCCTTGTGCATCCCTAGTGGTCAGTTTATTAGCACGCATGTCATCTTTTACGATGTCAAGCTACACCTTTTTAGGTTTACCCCTTCTGCCGGGACCCGGCGATGGTGCCATGGCCAGACATTTGTTTCCCACGTAGCCGTCTGGTTTTCGCAGGACATGACCGTACCGACTAGGCGACTTTCCAGCAATTTGTCTGCTATGTCACGGATATAAAGGCTCCCAAGTATGCGTGAGTTTCAGTATGTAGGTTGTTTGTCACGTCAGTATCTACATTCGTCGAATTTGATATTAAATAAACCAATTTTGAAAATGAGCTGTGCAATCAATTCGTAAATTATAGCTCGGGTAGCATAGATAAAGTAGGTAAGTGTGGTTTCTTGTTATACAAAAAAAAAGTGAACTCTTTAATTAGTATATAATCAAAGAGTCATGATTAAGATATCTTCTGTTTTTTTTTCTGTTATCACAGTCATCAAGTACCTATAGTGGTTGTAGTAACAACAACTAGTACGTACAGTGTTGGTTACCAGAGACATACCAATTGCAATTAGTCAAACCCCCTTTAAATTGTAGGAACGCTTTAATCGTAACTACATATTCTAAATAAGGATCTATTAATATTACCTACAGTGTGTTAGCCTATAAGAATTTTTTACCGAAATAAAAAAAAAAGCTTACGAAATCAAGTACCTACTTACAATACTTAAATAGGTTATTACAAACTAATGAGTATTATTTTGATGATTCCATCATGAACCATTATTAATAGAATCCTCAATGCAAACCAGCTTGTTATTTTTATTAAATTCTTTTACGATATTAAAAACAATGAATACCAAACACATTGACTTTTTTGGACTCTACATTCTTATTTTTCACAATAAAACAAATATTTCAAGTTTTATAAATATGTTAACGATCGCAATTTGCTTTAAAGTATCTTAAATTGACTCCAAATCATCACTTCAATTGGTAGAGATGTCAAATAGGTATGATCGCAAAAATAACAGTGTTTTCAATTGGGCCAGTTAAGTGTTTGGGAGTAGGTAGAGACACTTGAAGGGGTGGCGAACGCCAAAATTCGGAGGGTACCCTCGGCACATCAAAGGACGAAGTTTTAAAAAAAGGAAATTCTGGAAAGTGGAAGGAAATCGCAGGGCTGTACAAATGGGATGGGATATTAATTGATAAAACTAGCATTTTCCTTACAGCGTTTTACACAATGATATCTACAGAGAAGCACATTAAATGACTGTAAATTATGTAAGTGTACATTTCCGATATGCAGTCTTAGGTATTGATAGTAGAAATCTCAAATCGACAGCCTTGAAACACTTTAATTCTCTTTCTTGTAAAAAAAATGTTTTCAAACTTGTGCGTGTGGAAGATAACATAGGAAAGGAAAGAATCGATATCCTTACTAATATTATAAAGGCGAAAGTTTGTTTGGATGGATGTATGGATGGATGTTTGTTCCTCTTTCACGCATAAACTACTAAACGGATTTTAATGAAACTTTACAGTAATGTAGCTTATAGATCAGAATAACACATAGGCTATAATTTATAAAGATATTGTGTGAATTGTCCAAATGAGTAAGCCATTATTGTCAAAATAGTGAACCATAAATACAATAAAAATTGATAATTTATTTCTAATGCACATTTGGTAGTAATAAATGGATCCTTATCAAAATGAATACCTACTAGCTTAAAAATTATGTATGTTATAATTTTAATGTCATAATGTTAGTTCTTTTCACGCTAATATAAGCTACTCGAAATACTAATACTGCGCACACGAAGTCGCGGGCACCAGTTATTGATACATAAAGACCTTGATTTTATTCGAATTACACGCAGACGAAGTCGCGGGCAAAAGCTAGTCTTCAATAAAAATCTGATATTTTTGGTCTCCCAATAATTTAAAAAACCTTATTTCTCAATTAAACTATGCTTAATCTTAAATTTTCTGATGGAATAGAATAAAATTGTATTTTAGATAATTATACCTGTTACTCTAACGGGTAAAAGCCTATAGTGTCTTCTATAAATCTTGTGTGTGCTAGACTTTTGCTCGTTTGCTTCTCTATTTCATTATTAAAAAAAAAATGAAAAACCAATTAGTAATTATGGACTCCGGACACATCCCTATGCTAAAACTTTGTAGTTTTCCAGGCAAGACTGTCGTTTGTCCTTTTTTTGATAATTAGTGAAGGTGTCAGCCCTAGAGAAAGTGGCAGACGCTTTTAGTGGAAGGCGCCAGGTGGCCGGGATCCTTTGGGCGAATATGAAATATTGTGCCGAAACTTTTGCCCTTGAACTTTGCCTGTTTTCTTCAGCGGCTCATTTTGTTACTCACCTTTAAGTGGAATTGCATCCAACTTTTTAAATTGTTCGATAGGATTGGGGACCACTTTTTCTGCTTTTTGAAATTTTCACAATTCTTATTTGGATTGTTTAGGTTTCCTTTTTTTCCTATTAGATTCTCTTGAGATGGATCAGACTTGCGTAATTGTGTTGGAAAACATTAAATAAAACACATTTTTAACAAAAGCACGTTTTTCGGACTGAAATCTTATAATTCGTCCTAGCCGAATAACAGGCTAGGACTTCTTAAAATATCAGACAATATCACATACTTACATGATATTACAAACTTATAAAAAAATGCGAAAAAAAAAGAGTCTGTTGTTTTTAATTTAATTTAGAATAGTGTATTGTGTTTTTTAAAGCAGTATGCTGAACAAAAGTGCATTGAAATTCACCGACGGCCACTATTTGCCAATAAAACACAATTAAACACCAAGTAGAGTCGTAAATTGGTAGAGTCAAACAAATCATGCCCACAGTTTGAGTCATCCCATAATTCAATGTCACTGTCGTCTAAATTACAGCGTGTAATGATTGCACAAGTCCGCAACACAAACAAAGATTAGGTACTTACTGCAATATAGTAGCAAAGTCCACCATTTAGAGTCACTTTGTTAAGAGGCCCCTGAAGCAACTAACAGGACATTCTTTCTTTAATATTTATGCCAACATCTTACCTCTTTCTTTTTATCTATACATAATATAAATCAACATCATATACTTTTTAAATGTAAGATCTGAGCCTTGTCATTGCAGTAGCAGAGTATAGAATAGTAGAGCTGCTTAAGTAGCGTAGTAGCTATGAATATTATAAAAACTTATGAATGAACGAATACAACATTTATTTCGACGCACATTACATCCACAGACAATAATAGCACAATATAAATATGATTTAACCTAACAATAGAAAAGAAGGGTAAAACGCATAGAATCGTTTGTGTGAAAGAGGCTTTTCGTTGAGTATTTTTTTTTTATTAAATACACAAATATGTAAAAATAAGGCAAAATAATAATTGTTACAAATCCATCATTGGATCATATAAAAATTATAAATAAGTCTACTTTTTGGAATGGTTAGTAATTTTTATCTTAATTATAAAAATTTAATTTTTAGACATTTGAAAATAATAGTATAGATAAAAAAGTAAGAGTAAAAAAATGTGATATTAGGTCTTATTCAAAAATTAAACGTTTGTTAGTTAAAATGGTGTTATAGAGTGGTCACTTTTGGCGTGAATCAATTTTTCGCGTACGCGTTGGACTCAACATTTGTGCATGGTTGTTTAATAAATAGTATAAGTGTTTGCCGAGAAGTTGAAACCCCCAAATTGTTTAAAATAGATCCGGTTTAGTAGCTAACAATTTAAATCAATTGGTGTCGCCAGTTAGGGCTACCAGTCGCCTAAAGGTTAAAGTACAGAAAGGTGAATACCAGGGTGGGGCTGGCACATGACCGTTGCCATAGTTTATAGTTTTTTTATAGTTTTTTTTTTAATAAAATAGTTTGTTTTTTTTTGTTTCTCACGTCATAACTGCTCTATAACACCGTTTTAGCTTACAAAGGTTTAATATTGAACGTTTATGAATAAAGCCTATTGTAATTGAAAAGTCTAAAAAGTAGTATAGTACAGGCCTCTCTTAACTAGTATGAATATTTGGCGTGTCACGATATCCAACGATAGCACGATGGCGGGTGTTGTCGGTTGACGCTTCACCGTTCATTATTTCTATGGTAAACAGGACTGATTGTATGCTTGCTAATGTCTGATGATTTCTCACTTATATGGAATTAAAGACAGGAAAACCTGAAACTACCTTAGACTTCCTTGTTAGTTATTGCAAAGTATTAAGATAGCAAGACAAGGAGATATTTTTTATTTTTGAAATCAATACATCAACAAGAGCTCTACCGACAAACTGTATCACAGTTTGGTAGATGTTGAATTTGTTATTTAAATGTATTTATTGTTTCTTTAAAAAAAAAAAAAACATAAAAAGATCAGATGTTTCGACGACGGTTTTCTCCAGTGCCCTTGTGAACGAAAACTTAAGGATGTCAAAACAGTGTTTTGGGCACGCTGCGGCCCTCTTTAGAAGAGTAGTAGTACCTACTAGCACAATCAGTTAAGGTGACGGGTAGGGCACACTAGCGACGCCAAACGATTTTAATTTTTAGCTACTAAACCGGATCTATTTAAACCATTTCGGGATTACAACCTCTCGGCAAACACTTATACTATTTATTAAATAACCATAAAAAAAATTGTCAAATCACCTTAAATACTTTAGGCATCGATATAACATGATAGAAGATATTAGGTCACAATAAAATGCAAACCTTGGATTTATTGTCAGTAATATACAATAAATAGTTTACCTAAGGCCGGTCTTGAATTCGGTTTACAGTCTGGACAAAATTGGTGTAATGGCCATTTGTATTTGTTCCGTGTCTAGGTGTTTAATATGTATTTAAATGTTGTTTCCTCTGTTGTCTGATATCTGTAAAATAAGCGTATACGGTATTTAGTACGCAAACAGGTCAATGTAAGAGATGTTTGAATATCTGAAGTTACTATATAAGTATCTGAGTTACTCACTTGTTTACATAGCTCTCAAATATAATCAAAAACAAATACAGTTCCACTCGTAGTGTTGCCCGCAGGAACTAATTTATTTTCTTTCCTTACCCGTGAGAGGTTTTCCCGTAGTAAAATATTGTCAATATTTATCATATTATATTGTAACATTCCGATGGTGAAAGAATTTCTGAAATCGGTTGAGTAAATTTTAATTTATTTGTTTAGTACATATATACACCTTTTCTCTTTATAATATTAAGTTTATATGATGAGATCCACAAGAGAGCAAAACTCTGTGGAAATCATGTTTATTATGAACACCGTAATCAAATATTTTCACATGACCACCCAGTTCTGTATTCCGTTTAACCGTTTATACTACGCTCAAATTTTCAATACCAATTTTATATTACACGATTAGTCATGCGAAGATATTTAAAATCGATAAAGATATCGATTGTTGTACCAATATTTTATGAATTTATTTAGTAAGTAATTCTAGTTTTTGTATCGATTAAAAAATTGGTACACATTCAAGTGATGAAAATTTGAGTTGGTTTATTGCCCGAGTGTTATATTATAATGTATTATCAATTTAAGTAGGTATGTAAATATCTATGAGCACCATAAATACTTCAACATTGTCAATCTGGTGAATGAAAATTTACCACTTAGGTATGTTGCGGTTGATTTTCTCGATCATATCGATATTGATAATATCGATAATTTTACTACGATATAAGCCATAACGGTTTCATCGATCAATCAATCAACCAATCACCCGCCACTGCTAAAACCAAAGGGCTATCAACTAACCGGGTCCAGTGCAAACCGCCATCTTTCTCAAATCTTCAGTCGAGTGTGCCTCAGGAGGTCGTCCCTCAAAACCGATAAATCGTTTATCGATAGGAATATACCATTCGTTACAACCCTACGTGAACGTTAATTTAATTCTAGGCTTGTGCCTATCTAGTCCGTATCAAATTGCTAGCTATCAACATACTAAATAATAGCTTAACCATTATTTTCAAATGTGCATAAAATACCGTACTATTAATTAAATATATACGTGTTATCATTATTCTATTTGCTCAAACCACCTTTTTAACATTTCTTGATCATTTTTAGGCCCGATTTAACCAATCTTCATCTTTGGATAAATCTATGGTATAACGTCAGATTTGTATAGAATGTCAGCGCTATACCATAGATTTAGTACTGGATTAATATTGGTCCAATAAGTGTCGGTTTTCAAATATATCATTATGAAAAGTCTTAGTAACATCAATCAGATCGTAACGTAAACACGCTTAGGGCCAACTTTATTCCGATACTAAATCTAGGGTATAGGTTGTCGTTCTATACAAATCTGACGATATAACATACATTTATCCACGGATAAAGATTGGCTTAGATAGATATTTTACCGCTCGGATTTTTTATGTGATAGCTAGCAGATGAGCAGACGAATCACCTGATAGTAAGCGATCGCCTCCGCCCATGCACACCCGCGACACCAGTGGCGTCACAAGTGAGCTTCCAACCTTTAAACCCTCCCTTTCGCCCGGATCGGGCCTCCGGGACCATCACTCACGTAGCGAAACACAGCACACTGCTTCACTCTCGTTTTCTGTTAGGCCGTGGTATCAATCCGCTCGAGCCGGCCGATTCATACTGAAGTATGAATCGATTTCGGATATGAGCGGATTTTCGGCGTGGCTCTCCCACGGTCGAAATATATATCCATTATTACCCTTCTAAGGGTATCACGTTTCGAATCGATGGAATCGTCTACAGTAGTATTCACAATGTTGCGAGCACACAACATTCCAAGGCACAGGAAGGTATGTAAATGGTTCCAGTCCTCAAGAAAAATAGAGCCATTTTCCAACATTTGTGTCAAACACTACCGTTCACTTTTAAACTTTGTAACACTTATCATGTACAGTCGCTATCAGATGTTGTAACACAGCAGAAATGTAACAAATAGTTCGGGGGTCTTATTTTTAAAGGTTTTGATAAACCTTGGTTTACTAAAACGTTATAACACCGTTTATAAAATCAGTTTCTTATTAATGATATTTATAAGAAACTGATTTTATAAACGGACTATACTATTATGACTAACAAAGTTTATTGAACGATTATGAATAAAGTTCCCATACGCTACAAATTAAGGTGACGGTGCCCTACCCGTGCGACGCCAATTGATTTAAGTTAACACTAAACCTGATATTTTTTTAACGATTTTGAAGCTGCCGCCTCTCAGAAAATACTTATACTATTTATTTACAACTACATAATACTTATTCTTAATTTTTGGGTCTGCTTTTGTACTCGAAATTTGATTTACCGCCAAAAACGGCCACTTACGGCGTTAATCCAAATTACGAGTGTAAAAACAGATCTAAAAGTAGTGTACAGTTATTAAATAAAAGTGTAAATGTTTACTTAGAGACTCCAGCTCCGATATAGTTTAAAATAGATCCAGTTTAGTAACTAACAATTTAAATCGATTGCTGTCGCTAGTCAGGGCTACCCGTCGCCTCAACATATCTACATATGACAAATAATGTTTTAGTGGTTTATTATTATAATTTTCTGCAATGTAATGAAAAAGGTTTATCGATTTTTTTTAATTTACCGACACCTTCAACCCGGCGAGCCCGGGCGGGCCGACATAGTGCATTTCGTTATGTTAAAAATAATGTAATTAGAGTTAAGCTTCATAAGTAAAGTCCGCAGCATGTAACTGTGACGATAACCGTTAGTTTGCGAACTTATTAAATAGATAACTTTCTATGAAAATTAGTTGCTGCGTAGGTACCTACTCAAGGACAACGCCAAAGTTACGTACCGCGGGCTCTCAACAAGTAAACAATTACTAAGTATTTAAATATTAATAAGTGTCAGTAAAATCTTTATGTACACGAGAACTACTGCCGACAAACTGCTTCACAGTTTGGCAGATATGAAAATTGTAATTTGTAAATTTACTTTAAATAAATAAATAAATAAAAAAACTCGATTTAATAAAAATGTCTTAGTACGTATAAACTTTGTGTAGTGCATCTACATAAACAGCTTAATGATAGTATTAAGAAAATAACGGACACAGCTGTTGATTGATTGATTAAACTTAACATGGCCAGGGTATGATTATCAGATGTTTTTTTGTAAGGCTGCTGTTTTTGGTTTTTTTGAGCCAAACCTTTAATTAAACCTTTTTAAGATAAAAAAAAATGTTACGTCCTACTACACGACTAACAGCGACTGTACTAGGTATTATTATCTATGTAAAATAATGACTTAATCGTGCATACCATAATTCTTTTACCTAATTGGTCTTACAATTACTTTATTACCAACCTATATTTATTCTATCGAAGCCTGTTGGTTTTAAGTACAAAAATATAGTTTTAGATGTAAAACTCCTGTTATCTTAATAATTTTATATGAAACTAGCTGACCCGACAGACTTCATCCTGTCAAAAAAATGTGTAATGTGGCAACAAATATGAACTTTATATAATAACAATAAAACTCAAATTGATTCTACGTTTTAGTTAGAAAACGTTTGTATGTGAAAAAGAAAAGGGCTATTTTTAGAGTTTTCCCGACAATTATTCGATTTTTTCTCGCCGTAAGAACCATCCTTGGACTTCAACGAACATTTGAAAAAAGAATTGGCCAAATTGGTCCAGGCGTTGTTGAGTTATGCGCTTACCAACACATTTTGCGATTCATTTTTATATTATAGACTAGCTGACCCGGCAAACGTTGTTTTGCCATATAAATAAAAGGGTTGATCGTAGAAGGGTGAAAATTGAGGATTGTATGTATTTTTGTATGTTGTATCATAAAAAAAGAGAAATTAAAAATTTTGTCTAAAAAATAAAAATAAAAATTTAGGGGTGGACTACCCCTAACATTTAGGGGGATGAAAAATAGATGTTGGCCGATTCTCATAGATACCGGATAAGCACAAAAAATTTCATCAAAATCGGTCAAGCCGTTTCGGAGGAGTATGGCAACGAAAACTGTGACACGAGAATTTTATATATTAGATAAAATGTGTCTTGGTACTAGGACCACTAAGGGTACAACAAAAAATATACTGGTTTAATTTTATATCCATTTATATCACGTGAGTTGGAGCTTAGATCTCAGTTTGGCAACTGATACTGTAGGACTCTATACCGACAGAAAGTTTAGAGAAGACGCCAAAATAGAGAGCAATTCGAAGTTATAACAACATTTCCCTTCAAATGTATGTGCGTAGGTGCCTACATATCTACACTACTACACTAATATTATAAAGGGGAAATATTTGTATTTTTGTATGTTTGTAATGAATAAACTCAAAAACTACTGGACCGATTGCAATAATTTTTACACCATTAGAAAGCTGCATTATTCAGAAGTAACATAGGCTTTATTTTATCCCGGAACGGGAAGTAGTTCCCTCGGGACGCGGGTGAAACCGCGTGAAACAGTTAGTTTCTAATATATTACTAACTTGGTCGTTAGTCTAATGCCCTGTTGGTCTAGAGGTTTAAGTACCGGCCATGATCTCGGGGTCCTGGGTTCAACCCGGGGCGAGCAAAAAGTAGGTTTCGAATTATTCGAACATAGCTCGGGTTTGTGATCAAGCGTGGTGATTGAGCCTAATCCAATCATAGTAGCGATGACTTGATTTCTATGATGGAGGTCTTTGCCCTGCAGTGGTTCAGTATATAGGCTGATACTTACTTACTAACTTGGAGAAAAGGGAAACCATCGTGAGGAGTCTTGTACGTTTCGGAAGTTTCTCAAAATGTTACCCTTAACTGTTGAGATAATGATTTTGAACGTGTAATCATAATCCAGTTGGTCTGGTTCCGACCACTGTATAAATTAATTTAGTTAACTCATAGCTAGGGTTGCCATAACTTTTTGGAGCCTATACAGGACGTTCCTTTCAACGCGACAAGGGGGCCCTCGGCTTGTTTTGTCAAAATATGGGACAAAACGAGACATGTAACTAACTACGGGACAGGATGATCAAATACGGGACATGTTCCGTATATAGGTAGGTATTTAAGACTGATCCGCCATTTTCTTTGAAGTTTAAACCATCAGTCTTTAAAGTCTATCATTCATATAAAACCTACGAGCATGACTGAAACTTCCCTTCGATTAATCACAATTTTAAAACAATTTATCTTGCCATACTGAAAACACACATGCTAGCATGTTCCACATATCTGCCTACAAGCAGACACTTGTCAACTTGGGCGAGCAATAACTCAAACGTGATATAAATTTTTCGTGTTGCCCGAACCCGCCCTTGTGGGCAGTTATCGGGGCGTTAATTACACCTATGTGACGCAGCACGATGGAGCGACACGCGATGAATTTTATTACAATAACAATAATATAGCAAGTAGCTAACAGGAACATGTTTTAAAACTCTACCCCAAGGATCGCTAAGCGATAAGACTGCAGAGATTGTATTTACACGTGCTTGGATTACAAAACGATCGAAAAAACAAAAGAAATAAAAAAACTTTTTCTTCGGACCTCTTAAGAAAAACTTGTTATTTTTTTTTCTAAAATATTTTGGGCGTGGAAACTGGCCGAGTGACATGTGGTAAAAAAAAACTTCTGTATAGCTAATCATCACATATTAGTTCAGATGTTCAGATAGTAGTCTCAGACAGTATGTAACAAAACGTTTGTGAGAAACAAGTAAATAAACATTTTTTATTATTTTACATTCGTGCTGTACCTATCTAGTGGTGCGTAAGTACGTATAGTTTAAGGAATTCCCTAATTTCAAACTAAATTATCGATGTGAATGGACAATACGACAAAAAAAAAGTATTTTTATACGCTTTTCGAATAAAGAAAGAAAAAAAGATGTCCCATATTTTTTAGTTTTCATTAAATGTTGTGTGTTTTTTTTAATATTAATTAATATGCCGGAAGTGACGTAGTCTTAAGGCTCAACGTATGCTGATGTCGGTGCTATATGTATGTACAATAAAAAAAGTTTAGGCGACTAGTCATGTCATTATTTGACGTTTGGTTTTTTGGATTTTTTTTTTAAATTTAAGTGAGGAAAAGTGTTATAAATTTGTCATGCTGAGTGATGACGTCACAGGAGGAATTTTACATTTCATTTTGTTTCTCCATAAATATCTCTATCTATAAAAATTCTGAAATTATTTTTCTTAAATCACTATAAGTCTAATCTAGAAATAGTATTTTTCATTTTAGAACATGTTTTTTTTCATAGCGCTTTATTAAAAATCTTATCAAAGAAAAATAACCACTTAATTCATTAAAACTTGACTGGGTATTAATTTTACATCACTCCACTCTAATTATGTCTAATTCTATTCAGTCTGATTGTCCTCGTCATCTTAGCGTGTAATTCCCGGTTGCGTCCAAAGCTTTCGCTCTGCATCAAGCATGTTCGTGGAAGCGAGGGTGGATGGCTTTCATAGCATTTTAAGAAAACGAACTGCTTCAACACAACTGTTGCCCACAGTTAGAGAAAGTACCAACAGTATCCTTGTATTTCAGGAAAGACTTGAGAGTCCCATACAAAGGCACTGGATACGTATGCATGTGGGTGGGACTTTCAAGTATTTAAATTAAATTAATGGAAAATAATGTATTACTAACATTAGAATATAGGATTAACCTACTAACCACTCTGTATGGATATTTTGTCCGAAATAAATGTTTTTTATTTATTTATTAAACAGCCTTATTGTGATTCCACCAAACAACTTTATGACCTAATTAAGAAAAAATGTAAAACAAATAAATTTCCTAGGCGCCTCTGTTCCCCGACAATTAAACAATAAAAATCACAATGAATGCATTGCTTGTATTTATTTAAATTGTCCTAATTAAAAAATACACTATACACAATTAAAAAATGCAGGCCTGAAATATCTGGAATTTTCAAAACAGCTTTTTTTTATTTTAAATAAGTACATGCATATGTGAATGCTGCCATATCAATTAGTTACACTACATAAAATTGTATTTATTTTCGTAGAATTATGAACAAGTTTTTTGGTTTGCATTAAAAATGTAAGGTAGGTTAGGAATTATTTTTTGTTACTAGAGAGTTCTTTCCCTAGACTATAATTACTAGAACCTTACTGTCTACAACCTGTGCGAATAAAGAATGGGATCAGAAATGGCGGCGGATCTATTTACTTCTCGCTCGCACACTATTTGCGTCTATACTCGCACCCCACGAGTGCGAGTATAGACGAAAATAGTGTGCGAGCGAGAAGTGGATAGATGCGCCGCCATTTCTGATTCCATTCTTTATCCGCACAGGTTGTACTACTACTATATTTTCCTTTGTGGCGTAGTGGTTAGTGGGTCGCACGCTAAATCGACGGCTGCGCAAGAGGTTCCGTGTTCGATCCCCGGGTCGGGCCAAAAATTTGTACCTAAGTTTTCGTAGTTCTTAGTGTCAGCCCGGAGTCTGGGAGTCGGCGGTCTTGTAACAACGTGCCACGTTAAGCAGTTGGTTCTGCACCCGTCCCTTTCCGATCATGCCACGCCGGGGTTCCATCCGAATATGAGGGTAAAGGAATAGGGCACTTGTGTTTGCGCACACACTTGAGCACTATAATATATCCTGCTTACGTGTGGCTTATCGTTGACATTGGGTATAAGGATATTATTATTATTGGTATAACTTTTTTTTTATGCTAGAGGTGACAAACGAGCAAGGGAGTCTATAAAACTATCAATGCATCAATTCCAAAATTGCAAATTACCATCTTAGAAGATGGAAGATTAGGTCATTATAACTGTCCGTTTATGCATGTACGAGTATGCATGTCCCGCATCCAACCATTTCACAGAAAATATAATAATAAATGAGACAATAACACGTAGTAAATCGACCTAACGTCACAGAAAGCAACACATGTGTTATTTTATTATGGATATCAGAATTTAAAATCAATGAAGGTAACACACACATACTTAAATAGATTTTGTAATACATAGACAACAACGAATTGTTGTGTAGAGTAGGATTGAATCCTTGGAGCGTGGGGCAGGGTCAATATAAATGCGCCATAAGGCCAGTCATATTTAATATACTGCTAGAATCCTCGATGAGAGCGATGGTAGCTCTATGTATACGAACGCGCCTTCCACGCAGGTCGTCGAGATTCGAATCCGAGCATGTACCAATGGTTTTTTCAAATCTATGTACGCATTTTTTTTGTTTGACGACCTGTTTGGAACAGTGGTAGTGAACGCTGCCTTTGGTCCAAAGGTTGCGGGTTCGATCCCCGCACAGTACAAACATTTGTGTGCATGAACATGTCCGTTTGTATTGGTCTGGGTGTTTTCCATGTATTATAAGTATGTATTTACAAAAGAAAAGTGTTATATGTATATATTTGTAATCCCACTGTTGATTCTGATATCCGTAACACAGGTGCTTGAGCTACCTATCTCGGAGTCAGATCAATGTATGTGACGTTGTGAAATATTTATTTATTTATTTATATTTATTTCTACTATTACTATCTGCTCGGCGGTGAGGGAAAACATCGTGAGGAAAGCCGCACGTTTCGGAAAAAGTTTCTGAAACGTGTAACCATGATTCAGTTGTTCTGGTTCCCCTGTTGCGAAGGTCAGACGGCAGTCGCTTCATTGTAATTACCAGACCCCCCAATCCTGAATCAAAGCGTACGTAAGGTCTAAGTGTACCCAGGACTCAAAAGCGACAGCTTTGGACGCAACCGGGAATCACACGCTAACAGGCAGAAGAAGATCCTCGGTGGAATATCATAGACAGTTTCTGCACGTTTTGCAATGCGCACTTTAGGCGCAAAATTAAAATCGGCGCACACGCAATAGAAATGCAAAAATAACGCGAATACCTAGTAAACGATACGAGAAATGCGTAACGCGTGTCCGCGCGTGAAATGCCCACTGTCCGTCTGTCAGCACGCTAGGTGGTCTAATTAATTGTTTCACAACATGCCAATACTATCCGGTGTACAAATTTGATCGCAGACTTCAAGTAGTTCCTCAATGAGTGAGTAGTTCCAGTACCAGTTCACTAACAACTCCTTAACACTCATTGTTTATTATCTCAAGTTCATGTAGCTAAGTAGTTAATCTAGTTCAGTAGTTCATTTAGTTAAGTAGTTCATCTAGTTCAGTAGTTCATCTAATTTAGTAGTTCAACTAGTTCAGTAGTTCATCTAGTTCAGTAGTTTATCTAGTTTAGTAGTTAATCTAATTCAGTAGTTTATATAGTTGAGTAGTTCATTAAGTTTATCTAGTTTAGTTTCCCGTCTGTCAGAACGCTGACAAGTTAATTGTTTCTCTACATGCCAATACTTGGCAGACGGGTTGGCGAGGGTTTTGAACTAAATGCAGAGTTTTCCTTCTCTGGGTGCTGAAGATCATGCCAGCAGCTTTACCTTAGTCGCCTTTTACGACACCTCGGTAAGAGTGAGGGTGGCCTATTCTACTCTGCCGGGGACCACACCGTCTGCCAAGCGTGGTGAGTATGACAATTACAATGGGCTGATGATGATGATGCCAATACTATCCGGTTTAGTGTACAAATTAGAATAATTCAGTTGTGCTCAATAGTTCATTTAACCAATCATTAAATTCTATTCGTTCTTTCGTGCCCTTTATCTCCTAAAGATCAACTTAGTTCAGTTGAATCGGCTGAACTACATGAGATAAGAAAGAGTGAGTGTGTAGGTGATTATTTGCGCCAAGACTAAGACAGGACACCGAGACAAAAAACTGTCACTCTCGAACTGCTTTTAAACATAGGCACGGCCATTAAGTTCCTATAAAGAATGGATATGGTAGACCACTGCTACGAGGAGAAAGAAACTGTATCTCTCATGTGGTTCAATAGAATCAGCAGTTAAGTAAGAGTGAGCAAGCAGTTCTAGTTTACTATACCAGTATTTCAATTGAACAACTGATTTAAGTGAACTACATGAGTGAAATAGATGAGTGATATTAGTTCTTTGATTTGAAAAGAAGTGCATCACTCTCCAACAGTGTAGTGTTTTGCGCAAGTCTTGATCGGGTTGCATAGCTGCTAACGCTTTCAATGACATTGCGGTCGGATTGATCAGAACGATTTTGTGGCAATATATTTTTTATATAGCGTACCTACCTATTGTTTCGTTGCCACACTAATATTAGATACCTATAAATGGGAAAGTATAAAAGTCTGTCTGTTTATTTGTTCGTCTATCGCGGCAAAACAGAACGATGAATTGACGTGATTTTAAATGGAGACCAATGGATGGTGGTATTCCTCTGTTTTCCTCTTTGTGTTCCTCTGTTGTCTGATATCTGTAACACAAGTGCTTAAGCTACTTAGTGCGGAATCAACGTATGAGATGTTGTGAGAATTATTATTATTATTATTATTATTCCACACAAGCGAATCTGCGGGCGACCGCAGATCAAAGTAGCTAAGTGCTCAATATTCGTTTGGAACTTAGCTGCTTTTGATTCTCCTTCAACTTGGGTTGAAGGTTCAAACAGGTTTAGTAAAATTTTATGTAACAAAGGTGTAACTTTGTGCAACACGTGTAACTACTTAAGTTGATAGTTATGTGATTATGCATTGACACGCACTTACAGTGGAAAACTTAGTAAAGTGTTCCGTGCAAATTTAAAAATAGCATAAAGTACACACACAGTTACAAATACCTACCGCTGATAAGTGATAATAACGCAAATCAACCAACCCACTTCCACTTCTTTATATGAATGATGAGCTGGCAATGCTTCTGTGAACCAAACCATCAGGTGAGCCGTCTGCTTGTTTGTCCGCCATAATGTTTAAAAAAATGATTACAATAATCACAATCAAAGCATCTTTTAGTATTTTTTCAAAGATTCAGCACTCTTTGTCACATGCCTTAATTTAACTGCGTATTAGATAACATCATCGGCATAATGTATTTGCCTGATATTTCTTCCAAAAGAGAAATGAATTGCCAAAAACACCGTCAAACTGAGCCGCCAAAATTAGATGTCGCGATAAAACGCCTTTGCCTTTCTATTTTACCTTTGCCGTCTTTTTAAACATTCGACGGCGTCGCCCCGGGCGTCGCTAGCCCCACAAATGCGTCAGCTACTTACCTATTCCCCTTGAATGGGAACGCGGGCTGGGCACACGTGCGCTTGAGATTCGACCGCCATCTTTGTTTGGAGCTGTCAGATTTTCGCGCGGTTTTGTGAGGCCATCTTTTTATTATTATTTTTTAATTCAAAATGTAATTTACCGCGCCACGAAAGAGGTCCCGCCGAATAAGACGGAAATTAAACATTTAGATTCCTTGTGTTAATATAAAGTTCAAATTTAAATGTTGATGACGCCACTGAAGCGCGCTTTTCACGGGGCTTCTTTGGTGGCGCGGACTCTATAACAATTCCCCATGTGTTTTTTTTTTATTATCAGACAGAAACGTAATGTAAGTACATCGACCTGATCTCATAGCAAAAAATGCTGAACTCGAATTACATGTATTAACAATAAATTAACCTTTTTCATAGAAATATCTAATGAAGAAAAATTGCTAGGCTTGCAGCAAAAAGTGACCCTCCTTTGATCACGATCATTCCAATATGTTTCAAGTATTAGGTATGGATGAAAATGTCTGACTTAAAAACCAGTCCCCAATAAATAAACAATAATCCTTCATAATTACTTACACAATGGTTGGATTGAACATTTTAGGTGTTAAAACTGCAATGCACGTACCAAGAAATGATCAGAAAAACATACAAAACTCGTCATTTGCAATGAAAATGTGATTCTTGGAAGGGAATTAATACTAGGCCGTTGTGCACCGACTGCGAACTGAACGTATAGTCACAGAAGGGCCACATCAGTTTTATTAAGATTATTAAGTTATTTAGTCCTTTGCAAGTTGACACAGTACTACGTGCAAAGGGCTCAGATAATCTTTATAAACATATCTAACCCGAGACTCGAATGGCTTGCTCATAGACATAGACAACAGAAATGTAAATGAAATAAATTTTACAGTATTGTCCAGGTACTAATCTCTACAAAAGATTTTCGATCATCATCATCATTTTAGCCAATAAACGTTCACTGCTGGACATGAGCCCCCAATGGTCTCCACACAGATCGGTCACCGCCCGCATCCAAGGGATTCCCGCGACCTCTCTGAATAAAGTCTGACTCAGTCAATAAAGTCGTGAAAATAGTTGGTGGCGCCCCTGCCGCTTACGTCACGTGTCCTAACACATTAACCACATTGGTTATAAATCATGGAAACTCCGTTAGTTCCTTAAAAAACCGTTGTTACGACTTTTTTGATGCATTATATTTTTAAAATTTTTGATAGGGATGTGACTACAATAGATAGATATTCTTTACTGCACAGAAATAAAATACAGGTTCAGTACAACAACAACGAATACCTAGTATCACAAAAAGACGATAAATCACCAGGCGTTAAGTTTAACTAAATTTTAAAACTTCGTAGTTGAATTTTATATAAAGTGTTAAAAAATACAAAGACGTTGCTTCGATGCTTTTGTCTGGTGAACCTCTTCTCAGTAGGCAGTAACAAAAAGTTTTCCCGCTAACCGGCCTTCTGCGTATTTCACTCTATGACCGTCTATTAACTCGGAAGCCGCAACCCGCGTATGCGCAACAATTATGTCCATAATAATTAGTACTGGCAACACTCAACTTTATATAGTGCGAAAATAGATGTTCATTTTTTACCATTTCTTTTTAACGCTTCGCGGGTAATGGTGGGTATTTTGCTGTTTTTCCATTTTTTTGCCGTACTTTTTTTGGAAAAAAAATCTTTTGTAGTTTGCCGCAAATACGGAGATTATTATGTAATAGATGTTATTAATGGGTAAGGGTTTCTAATTAAGCATCAGGTATATTATTTTGTATGCAAATCATGATAAATAGACATATAGTATTGCGTATTATTACTTCGTGGCCACACAAAGTATCTCTAAATAGGCCTGATGGCGCATTTGATAGTGACTCTGCCTCATACACCTACGTTTCGATCTTCATACTGGACGAACATTCGTGTGATGAACACTTGTATTTACTCAGTATCTGGAATATAATTCCAAATTTAATCCGGTGTGTAAAGACCAGACTGGCTTACAAAGTGCGAGCTGCTGCCTAGCCCGTAGACTTACTCGGCTTGTCATGCGAGCTACGTTCTAGCTCGCTCGTGCGAGTTACTTTTAGGTAAGTGACATCCAAACAGTGGGAGTGGTGATGGGTAGACTAACTCGTAATAGGTAAACCAGTCTTTACAAGTACGTCATTCCAAAACTCAAAGAGAGTTACAATATTTGGTACAGTACAATATGTGGTTTGGCCATAAATTTATTTTCTAAAACTTTTATAATAAAACGTGCATTTGATGCATGAACCTAAACCGCGACATTGTTGTCATTTATCAGTTTGTTTGTCACTGTCAAAGTTTACATGTTTCTGTACGGGGAAGATGGATTATTCTAGCTAGCTTTGTCATGTCTGTTATTAAAATCTAGAAATAGCTTAGGCTTACAAAGAAATTGTATACTTGGATTGATTAATGAAAAGCTTATTTTAGATGTTATAAGATTTTATTTTCTTTGCTTGGGTATAATTTAGAACTTTAAGGCTTAATAGAAACGTATTGCACAAAAATTAATGCTGTCGAACTAAGTATCTATAATTAACTATTGACACGATTTTAAATACTGTTGGTTCAATATCCTTTCAATTGCCAGTAGTTTTGAACGCATGCGATAATTGTGCCAACCTTACAAATTGTTTCGCGAATTTTTAGTGAGCGTGCGTTCTAACGACAACAAAGACCTTTTGTTGTTTAGTAACATATACAAAACTATATTTTGGAAACTCTATAAAATAATATATATAACTATGTACGTCTTAAGTTTATTAGTAGTTTAAACTAAAACGTACAATTAGGACAATTATGTAATACCCAACGTTCGTAATGTAAAAACAAATTTACAGTCGCACATAGATCCTCCTTTTTTGACGTTAGTGAAAACCCGTGCGTCTCACTGCCAAGTCTTGGCGTTGAGATGTCTCGTCGTTAGTTTTATGGAGACACGGCGACCGCGTGTGCTAATTAAGGCTCTCGTAAAACGCAGGTCCCCTCGTCAATCAACGCCAAGAGTTATTGGCTACGCATTGAGCGTAGTTATTCTGCTCTGGAATATAGTTCACTCCGGAGCAGAATAACTTTGCTCGCCCCTATGGAATGGAATGAAATTATCGGGTTGATAGAACTTTGTATTTTTTTAAATTTGGAACACCACACACAACCGCCTTAATTTACATTGTTATGCTACCTATACATTTTTATACCTACTTAACCAATTTAGAGCGTTAGGTTTAGAGTTAATTGCTTTTCTAACTACATTGATTATTGAAAGTGTAAGTACTCATATAGATCTAGATAATTTTTCTTTCTTTCTCTTTTTTCTTTAGTTTCTTGATGGTTTGTTTAATTGATATTGATAGAAAAAATATATTTTTATGTATGTAGAAAATGCATGCGGTAAGTAAAATACCGTTTAAATTCCTCGTCAATGTGGTGATTAGGTAAGGTTCCCGTAAATAAGCGCGGAGAGTAATTAGCTACGTGCCTTCGAGTACACTGAGCGTAGTTAATCTGCTCTGGTTACTCAAATCTCTTTTTGGAACCTTACCTTACCATACATCAAAATAAATTTAAGTTCTTATTAGATTCTAACTGGGTCTAGCATTGAAACTAAAATTCCAATTGAAATTCCAAAAGTTCCAGAAATCCACCATATCCATAATTTCATTATTGAATGTACTGAGCGTGGGAGTGTAGGGTGATGATCACGCTATCTGTCTGAATCGCGTCTCGGGGCCACAAATAACGTCCACTGATGTCACTGACACGAAGGCGAAGAGAAACGCAGAATCGGCTTGAGCAGATAAAATTTTGTTATTCAATGTTTTAGTTGGCATAAGAAGAGCCTTTTTCGATGACGAATGTACATATTTATGAAAATGAACTTTGAAATCTCCAAAATTTAATCCGCTTTTCCAAAATTTGTAACTTAATATGGGCAAACGGGTAATTTATTTTTGAGATTTTGATAATTAAGAAAAGGGTCCCTCACACACGCGCGGTTTGTCTCTTTCATCTACATGCGACAGGCATACTCTCTTTCATCACGGGACGGGTTCGGCATATGCCCTCAAAATTTAGGAAGTTGTTGATGTTTTAGAAATAACATACCTGTAACAATGGACCAACTAAGAGTCTTAAGTGCTCAAAAAGGAGTCCACTTTACATAACATACCTGTTCTAGTTTCTGTACAATAAAGAATATCTATCTATCTATCTAACTCTATAAAGGTCGCCTCAAGTTTCTATCATCCGATAAGCAAGCGGCCACCAACCAATTTGAGTTTGGGAAAATTCGCACTAGAAACCCGTGTAAAGTTCTGCTAAAAATCTAATTCCGGACAAAGCCGCAGCAGGAAGCTAGCGTCATCGACCCGGTCGCTCGAAGGTTGAATTGATTCAGTATGCAGATCGCTGGTGTCAATTTCCTACAGAGGTCGATGTGACGAATTCGTTATGCAGTCTAGCAATTTTGTAATAGACATCATTTATTTCATCGATTTTCAACTTTATCTCATCTGCGCAAAGTTCACAATCTCGTTGTCCCGTGAACTGTCTGCTTAAACATATTAAAAGTATTTACGAAGACGTATAAGGGTGATCCTACATGGCCGACTTTGTCGGACCGATTAAAAAGTCGGTCGGATTTTTTAATACTATTTCTCAACGAATTTCATTGATTTGCAGTAAACATGGTACATTTTAAGTATAGTTCTTATCTTAAGTATTGCTCATAACTACATGTTTAATCGATCTATCGATACTATACAAATATTATAGTGTCGTCATGCATAAATAAGTAATTATAATAATACATTTATGTATAATTTTTATAATAAATAATTTAGGTCGAGTGTGTTGCGATATTGACATACGAGTATGTCACTTTTAGCAGAATACCTTAAGGTCGTACTTTCATTTGTTATCATTTATTCTCGATCAACAAGAGAAAATGTAACTTGGTGTATACTAACATACAGTTGTCTTTGTGACAACAATGCTTAAATATTTTTGATAGGTTTGAACGATTAGATATTTTTGAAGCTGACTGTACCTCTTTGCAGTAATTTAGGAGATACAGCAAAAATTCGTATTGATATTTTTACAGATCAAGCAAAAATCATTATTACTATCAACATTTTGACGCTAGTACATAAATAACTCTACCTGATTCTGACATCTAGTTTTTATTTATGTGATAGGTGGCAGACGAGCAGACGGATCACCTGGTGGTTATCATGACTAATGCCGAAAATCTAAAGTCACACGACCTGGTGATCTTCAAGAAATGAGCTTATTCCTTCCTTAAGAGCCGGCTTTATGAGGGCGGCGGTACTCACTTACCATCAGGTGAGCCGTCTGCTCGTTTTTCCGCCAATGTAAAAAAATGTAACCGCAAGAAAATGGCAAAGATTTAAGCCAAAATGAAACTTAACGTATAAAATAAGCGAAAGATCGCGCTAGGGAGCTGCAATCAATAACGCAGCGACCGAAACGTGCGTCGAATATCTTATGCACCCGAAACCTATGCACGTCTCTGCTTGCCGCTCAAATTTCACCCGTATGCCTAGGTGATAGGGACGAGCAATTAGCAAAGCTTTGATAAAATCAATTGGGTGACAAATAAATTGTGCTTTAAAATTGTGGGTTGAGTAAGGTTAAAAGAACTGTATGTATAGATACGGCGTATGGCACATACCGCTTTAAACTGCTTCTATAAAATACAGAGTATTTAAAGATAGAAATACATAGATATATTTTGTGGCTCTATTCGTATGCATAAAAAACAAAAAAGGAGATATATCATCGTTCTGCCTAAATCATCATCATCATCCTAGCGTTTTGTCCTGCTTGCGTCCCAAGCTGTGGCTTCGGAGCACGGGGTCCTTCCTACTTCTTCTTCTTTCCTACTTCGACTCCTCCACTTCGCGCGGTCTTGTGCGGATGCTACGGATGTAGTGGTCAGTTTATTAGAACGCATGTCATCCCTTACGATGTCAAGCCACACCTTTTTAGGTCTACCCGTTCTCCCGTGACCCGGCGGCGGTGCCATGGCCAGACATTTGTTTCCCACCATCGTTCTGCCTAAATGTCCTTTTTATAACTAAAAACCAATGATTTTCTATTTTCTCTGATGTCTGGACAAAAGTACATTTTGACATAAAATTATTTATTTTAAACAATTTAAATAATAATTATATTTATACAGTACTTACTCATCTTTATGTCAAAAATGCAAGGCTCAATATCTTATAATATTGAGGGAATTTGCTAGATTCATCATCATCATCAGCCCATTTAAGTCCCCACTGCTTGGGCACGGGCCTCCCTACATCACATGAGGGGTAATTGCCATACTCACCACGCTTGGAAGACGGATTGGCGAGGGTTTTGATATAAATGCAGAGTTTTCCTTCTCTGGGTGCCGATGATCATGCCAGCAGCTTTACCTTAGTCGCCTTTTACGACACCTCGGTAAGAGTGAGGGTGGCCTATTCTACTCTGCCGGGGACCACACGGCCATTTGCTAGATTGTAGTAACTTATCAGACGTACCGACGTGTAGTCTGTAAATGAATTATTTCACATTATGCGCTTAGAAATAAACTTTATAATACCATGTTCCTTGTTTCCAGTAAATAAATGAATAAATGCCTAAGTTCTAACTAGCACCCTATTAAGTATTTTCCCTTCGACCGCCTAGGAAACCAAGTTTCGAAACTAGTTTCTAATTAAGAATACAGATTTTTTATTAGAAATTGTTTTCGATGTAAGAATTATGACGCTAAAACTAACTAAATAATTCGCAATTTGTATTTTGAGAATAACTGGTAACTTTTTCTTTTAGTTCAATCGGTTACTTTTAATTCGGCTTTCAATCGGTTTAATACGGTAACTCGTACAAAATTTCGTATTGTAAAATTTTATTATTTCGTCATGCGTTTAAAAATAATTTAAAGACACTTGATAAACCTTCTCAACCACGTCTTAATTAAAAAGGTTCTGTATCATTTTACACCCTCTAATTCGCGGTTTACCCCTCAAAGAGAAGAGGGGATCATGACGAAATTCGAGCAATTTCATTTAATACCTATCTTTGCTAATAGGGGAAGATTATGCAGTTTAGATAATCGGTTTAGCTAAAATGATGCTCAACATATTTATTACTATTTCATTGCAATTTAATTATCAGCATAATAATAATTGTGATTTAATTTTTTTTTATTAATTGATGGCTGCTACTATGTCTTGCGACACTTTTATAATTTTGCCAATGTCGAGTGATGTGAGCGATTAAAGAGGCACGCGTTTTTTGGAGATTTAATTGTAATAGGTATTTAAATTAAGGGTAGCGGGTTCGATTTGGCGGAGATGATGAGACAGACACTTATGTTGGGTCTGGGTGTTTGTACTACCTACGTTGTTTCTGGTTTTCATAGTACTAATCGTTTATATTTATACTAGTGGCCCGCCCTCACTTCATTTCGGGACATTAGTTCCACTATATATCAATAGATGACGCCAGCCGTTGATTGCATCCCGCAAGCGTTTAGTGTTTTCAGATTACCTATAAGTGTTGCCGCTGTCTGTAAGATTTATCACTTTATAAATAGTTTATATTGTTAAGTTATAAATGATGTCAGCTATGGCTGACCCACTTGGTAATAATTACCCGTAAGTCTTGGATTTAGTACCTACCTACATGCAAAGATACTGAAAGATATGCATATTTTATTTGTCAGGTCAGCCATATGATAGGTCAATACATTAGGTTTTTCGTGGAACGATAGCGTTTGAAATTTTAGAGAAATCTTCATAAAGATGCTATTGGGTCAACAATTAAATATGCATTGTACAAACAATTTTAAATTCATCATGATTTCCGTATGACTGCTACTTATAAACATTTTAATCATATTTACTTACGTCTTTCATGAAGCATACCTACCCTATTTGAATATTCAGACATCTTCTTATCGCAAAAACTGTTAACAGATAATAAAAACTCTTATTGCGTAGATTAATTCGAATAATCGGTGATATTTTAACGAGTTTAACTTAATTAGAAAGATACTTAATACTTTCCCACGCAGATTAAAAATTTAAAACAAATTTATTGCAAGCAATAAAAACAAACATAAAAAAATCTATCTTTCTGATCGCTAAATTCTCAAGTATTGATAAGACTTGTTTTTACCGAAGTTTAATAAAACACACACGAACACTCGTAAAAAAGCCATAACTCAGGTCTGAACTTAAAAATCTATAACCACTGCCAACCAAATATGACTTCAATAACTCAAGACAAGTTATCAGGAGAATAAATCATAAAGTTTACGACTTTTTAAGTGGACATAATATTATCTTCGGCTGATTAGAGCTCAAAGATTCCTTTTGGATTGTGGCTTCTTCGCGTTGACCTGAGGTCGTGTGATAGTCGATAATGAAGTAATTCAGTCGAAATGAAAAACACGCCTGTGTATACTGTTACAATTGACAATAACGTAAGGTCGACTTAACCTTATTCGTGTACCAATGTCACAAGAATGAAAAAGATAAGTCTACTCGTATCGTCCTAGGTGTGCAACGAAAATATGAATAAATCTTTAATTTAAAAAATCCCTGCTCTATACAAAAGAACGTTTAAATGAATAATAATCAAATAAATAAAAGGATTTTGATCGCTGAGTGAATGTATTATACTCAGGTAAATGAAAATTTGGCGATTGATTGAGATAGATAGATATACTAAATAATATATAAAACAAACCATTACAAAAACTATGTACAATTTGGCGGTCTTATCGCTGGAAGCGATTTCTACCAGAGATGGGCAAATAGTAGGTACAATTTTGTCATTCTTGTACTAAACTTGGAGTCATAATTCCTAATAATAAAGGTTGTCTGTCTATATACAATCGTAGTAATGTCTTTATTTGCAAATGTTATTATAACGCATTTTTGTGTCAAGATTAAACTGAAGATGCTACGAAATAAATCAAATGAAGAACAAAGTTATCAAGAACATAATGTTCAGTCTGTCAAAAATACGGTTCAGAACATTTTGTCGACCAATTACGAAGTCCTATCCTGACATAGGTTACTGTCAGTGTTGATAAAACACAGGATCATAGACATGCAATGTAACCAGACATCTCTTTCAATAGAAAGCCAATGATACTTGATAAACGGCACGAAAGCCGTTAGTAGGTACTGGGGTGACGATGCTGGGTGAGGTTCTTCTCTACCGCACCAGTATAAAGATGCATACCTTTCTACTCTGTGACGTTTTTTCGGAAAATAGCACATTTCGTTTAAAGCGCGTTTTTTCTAGTTCAATACATAGAACATAAACTAAAAAAATATACTTCTACAATCAAACCATCAAAGAAAATGACACTTAGCGGTATTGAAGTAGTCTATTAGCTATCCACATTTCTGTCGTACGGCACACGCGATCCGCGATTTGTGTCTGTCAAACAGTAGTAGTTTAAACTGCATTGAAAATTTGAAGTGTTTTCTTTGGAATTTCGGTTTATGACTTTACAAAGCGAAAACGGCTTAAAAATAAAGCTGTACCAATTCCGTCCATAAATGGTATTTTTATGGTTTTCGAGTCATTCTCATTCAGCATTTATACTTGTAGAAAATATTCTTAAAAAGTGAGATATGTCCTTTTTGGCCGATGTGGAACTGATTTTTAACAAGTAGGTTCTCCTGTTGAAGGGTTTCGAAAGGTCAACCGGCAGTCATTCCATTGTGATTGCCAGACTTACCAAATCCTTAAGTCCAAGCTTAGGTACCCCGGGCTTCGAAAAGATTTCGATTTGAAAGTCCTTGGCTGCAACTAGACGTGTGTCTGCAACTATTTACTGAAACGACTCAGTGATCCGACTCAGCCAAATGATACACTGTTCCGAATCTCTAATGTTCGCTCCTAATGTATCATTCGACTCAAATGGATCTCGAGTCCGAGTGAACCGAATTATCCGAATGAGCTGATTGATCCGAGTGAGCCGAATGATCCGAATGAGTTGAATTATCCGAGTGAGCCGAATGATCCGAATGAGCGGAATGATCAGAATTCAGAGCGAAAAAGTAAGCTGATCGGGGTGAATAGGTAACTGTCTTTCATGCCATGTAAAAGAGAAAAAGAGAAAGGTATATTACATGGCACAGCAGGAGGGGAATTAATCATAATTTAGAGTCGACGTTCCAAATGATTCAAATTCACTACGTATCAGCGTTTCACTGTTCCGCATTTCTGCATTGATATAGATTCAAATGTTCGAATCTTTTGAAAGATACGATTTTTCCAGGTCTAAACGCAACTAGGATTGATACAGAGAGACGGCTGTTTCAATGAGCACAATCATTTTCTTACTTTGAAGAAATTTTCCGCCCAAAATGTCCATCCATCATCTCACAGTGTTATTTCCGTTTGGGTACAAAGCCGTCGCTTTAAAGCCCGAGGTACACTTGGATCATCCAGGATTTGGAGAGAGTTGTGATTACATTGAAGCGACTGCCGTTTTAACTCCGCAGCCCTTTAAAAGTTGAACCAGACCTACATTAATCATGGTCACACAGTGCAAGAAAATATCGTAGGTTTACTCACGATGTTCTCCCTTAACGCCTCGTCCAAGCAATACAAGAAACGTGCATGCAGATTTGAAAAGTCCAGAGGTGGATTTTAACATAGATTTTAAAATCACCGAGCTTCTTTTAAGTACCCCGTCATTGTGATCGTGGTGACTTTGAGGCTTCCGGCTTCCGCATCGATGTTAGAGGCGGACAGCTTTTCGCACAATCCATCGCCATCCCTCCCTGTTAATAGACTGTCTGGCGCACTCCTGGTGAGTCTAGCGCATAGGAGCTGCCATATTGCTCCTAAAAAAGTTTGCCTAAAATATCATTGCCTATTTTAGTGCCTATTTTTACCCGAAACAGTTAAGTTCAAGGTCGTCTTATTTATGCTCTATACACACTGATGAGCCCACACATCACCCGTGTCCGGGTGTCGGCATCATTGTTCTTATACTATTCTAATCACGCCCTAATGTCCAACTTCGACGAGTCATACATCTTACCGACCGTACTAGCAGTTATGACTAAAAAAATAAATTGAACTAGTTCCCTTCATTAGTCATATTTCGCTCAATATTTTTGGTCCTAGTCTTTATTTCAGTAACAGTATAACAAATGTTTTCCTTAAAGTTCTTGTTATACTGTGGTTCAATTGATCAGAATTTATAAGAGCTAGAGTAAACGAAATCGAAACTGTTGTACGGCAGGCCGGTGTCA
This sequence comes from Marasmia exigua, assembly GCA_019059595.1. NCBI lineage: Eukaryota > Metazoa > Arthropoda > Insecta > Lepidoptera > Crambidae > Marasmia > Marasmia exigua. Next base: position 13,473,403 of record CM032483.1, on the reverse strand, counting down.
AAACCGTAAGTACAATATAAATAGTTATAATGAGAGTGACACACCCATTGATGACCAATACTCTTCACTCGTCTAGATCAGCAATTGAATTGTATACTTTACTTAAGAGATACCACGACCTCACAGAAAACAGGCGAGAAGCAGCACTGTACTGTGTTTCGCTGCGTTAGTGTACCGGAGGACTAATCCGGGAGAAGGGGTATAAAGGTTGCCAGCGCGCTTGTGACTCCATTGATGTCGCGGGTGATCCGTCTGCTGATTTTATTTTTAAAATAATACAAAACAGTTCATATTATGAACTAAATGTAAGATATTTTTATTGCAAGTATCCAACAGACAGTACAATAAGAGCTAGATGATTTAGTTTGCTTCAAATGACTCTCAATCTCAATCTTTTTACATTAGTGAACTATTTTCCGCATATCTATCCACTATTTCGGCCGATGTCTAATCGGTAACAAATAGCAATCACGGTGAGAATACTAATACCGTCGGCTTGTTTCCTCGTTTGCAATTTTTATTAGTTCTAGGAGACGGGTTGTCTGATCTGGTCTGACCGTGATGGATGGGTGAACAAATACGGATGTGGAGTTGTAAGGTGTTATTTATTTGACGTGTAACTGCGATAAAATTAAACCATGTTTTGGTTTTGGAAGTTTCGGGTGCTTAAGACTTTATCAACTAGTATTATAGACCACACTTAAAAAGGCTTAAGGAGTAGTATACTTTGATGTGCGGCTGTACGTACGAGTACATCTTATTTTTGGTGTGATTCTCATCCACCCAATTTGTATGCACCGTAGCGTACGGTCACCCATCACTTGCATACGTAGTACGCATTGGTACAAAGTTTCGAGAATCCGAACCGTTTTTACCCAAATTAGTGGAACACAGACCTTGAGACTAGAAACGTCTCGCAATCACAATTATTTTTCTGTGGAACCTTTTGTTTTCTAGGATTTGTGTTTCTCACGAGCTCTATTTGATTACTGGTTTAGAGACTATTGAAAAATTGGGTCAAATATTATCTATGATTGCAATACAATTTCGATACAAGCATCGTACGTACAGGCGGGTATCTCTAGACGTACCGATGAAAGATGGAGTCGACACGTACTGGAGTGGAAGTGAAAATAAGGCAGTGTTGGACGCCCAGCGGCGCGATGGACTGACGATTTGAGAAAGATGGCTGGTTTAAGCTGGATGCAGACTGCTCAGGACCGGGTTGGTTGGCGCTCTTTAGGGGAAGTCTACGTTTAGCAGTGGACTGCGATAAGCTGATTGATTGATTAACAGGCATCGATTCCGATTTACGAGCGCTATCTTTGGCGTTCCCATGGAGAGGATCCCGTGTGGAATAGTTTATTCATGAAATGAGAATGATTTTCGATGAAATAGTTGGACCTCCAGTACCATCCTTCACTCGGCGAAACACAGCGCCACTTCACGCATTCTGTGAATCCGTAGTGGAACTCCTGTCCAGCCAGCCCATTTTTACCGATGCGTGGATCTCTCACATATCATGCATCTCAGTCTGTTATTAATCCAAAGTCGTTGCTCTTGATCGTGGGACGCTTGGATCCAGGCCATTTCTGTATTTCCTTATCCTATAATAATCAGTCATAAAGAAAGACTGTGCGAATTATGTTACATCATCAAAGTAATGCGAGACAGGACCGATTGTCAGCTTCAACTCGACGCCAAATCCGTCATGATTAGAGATGGGCACCTACCCGGTCAATGCCCATTATTACCCACCAAAGTTTTATTTTGACTGGGTAAAAATGGAAGAATTTTAAATGATTTGCTGCAACCCTCTTCCAGATGCCGATTGAGCTAATTTTTGTCATACTTGTGTGTAAAACATATAGATGACGACCCGTTTGGAACAGTGGTAGGGAACGCTGCCTTTGGTCCAAGGGTTGCGGGTTCGATCCCAGCACAGTACAAACATTTGTGTGCATGAACTTGTCTGTTTCTATTGATCTGGGTGTTTACAAAAGAAAAGTATGTTATATGTATATATTTGTAATCCCACTGTTGATTCTGATATCTGTAACACAGGTGCTTGAGCTACCTATCTCGGAATCAGATCAATGAATGTGATGTTGTGAAATATTTATATTTATTCATTTATTTATATAAACCCACTGTCTAATATTGTATCCCATTTATCTGGGAGAACTAAACACTGATTTAGAAGCTTACATCCCTGCTCCATCATGAGCAATAGTGCCATAATACTTCATTTTCACCGGATTTACGTAAGTAGGTAGGTATGCCAAACAGTTCAATCGGAAACCTGGAAAGGATTTTCTTTTACGTGATAGGTGGCAGACGAACAGATGGATCACCTGGTGGTCAGCGATTGCCGCCGCCCATGGACACCCGCGACACCAGTGGAGTCACAAGTGCGTTGCCGCCCTTTAAACCTTCTTTCCCCTGGATCGGGACTATGGTACCTTCACTCACGCAGCAAAACACAGCACAGTGCTCCTTTACGCTGGTTTTCTGTGAGGCCGTGGTGTCACTCCGGTCGAGCCGGCCCATTCATGCCAAAGCGTGGCTCTCCCACGGATAGAAGGTATCTATGAACCTAAAACCTTAAAGCTTGTAAAAATTGTTTCTTTTTTACCCAGTAAAAATAAAAATTGGGTGGGTAAAATAGGTATTAACTGATATTTAACTCAAAATCGGATATTAACCCGGATTGGCGCCCATCTCTAGATGATTGGAGATATTTCTATATAATTTGGTGGCGTTTCTTAGTCGCGAGCGCAGCCGCCGGTCGCGGCACAAAAACTCATCGACGGTAACTCATAAGTTCATGTCGCGACGCATTCTTTCGAGTCCAGTTCGATTCCTACAAATCTATTTAGAGGATGATCGATTATTTTCGCGGAGTTTCGATTTCGCTTTATTTGAATAGACTTCACGGAAATGCTTGGACGTTTTTGGTGAATTCTATGTAGTTGGCAAATTAGAACGAAGAAGTTCTTGAGTCAAAAAATTGGGACTATATTATAAGTATGACGAAAATGTATCGATTGGCTGTATCGATTGGCCGTGTGGTCCCCGGCAGAGTAGAATAGGCTACCCTCACTCTTACCGAGGTGTCGTAAAAGGCGACTTAGGTAAAGCTGCTGGCATGATCATCAGCACCCAGAGAATGAAAACTCTGCATTTATACCACAACCCTCGCCAACCCGTCTGCCAAGCGTGGTGTGGAGTATGGCAATTACCCCTCATGTGATTGAGGGAGGTCCGTGCCCCAGTAGTGGGGACTTAAATGGGCTGATGATGATGATGATGATGATGACGAAAATGTATTTAGACCCATATTAGGTCTGTATAAATACAATTTCGGTTTGCTTCTTAAATGTTCACTAGTAGGTCAGTTCTTTATCTATAGACAATCATAAGTGTTCTTTATGTTACTACGCATACCGAATCTTCCTACGAATTCTCAAAGTATAGCATGTACGTCATGTATTTGTTTAGGTTACCGGTCAGTTAATTTAGTTACCAATTTGCAGAACTGTTCATAAGATGAAGAGCAGGAATAAGAGTGGCATCACGCCTCTCAGAAACTACGCCTGCGATTAGTCGAATGAGTGAGGCCCAATCCAGGGAGAAGAAGAAAACGTTGGCAGGGTTTGAAACATTGGATTAATAATAACCCCATTGGTAGGTGCTTTCATCAGATGACCCGTTTGCTGTATCATAAAAAAGATCCTTCATTGACCTTTTCAAAATATGATCCCAAAAGACAATTAAGATTTGTACAAAAAAGCCATCATGTCCAAGTCTTTTAATTACTGATCGATCTATGGACCTAATTAAACCCACCGAAATTCTTACACGGAAAATGCCGCCTCAAAAACATCGGCCTGTACCTCACGAGACGGTGGCGCCGACCCAAAATTCCCTCCCGACTGATGTTCAGATAGGAGCTTACATGTATAATGTATAACAAATGGGGGACATCAAAAATAAAGAACAGGGAACCCTGATTTAGGGTTGTCGGACCGCACGGGCTCGGTTGTCAGCGTTTCGAAAGGCTGATGCGGTTTGACGCTTGAATGTAGGTTCGTACTGCAGTTTACCAATTTGCATAAACTAACTGGTTTAATTATTTTGCGGTTGGCGTTATTGTCTATTCATGGCGATTCATGTTTTTGATCTGTCAGTTTTTACTTTTTGTTTTTCGGGTTTGTAATCAACACCAAGTAAGCATGATGATTAAGCCTAATCACGTCATATTAGCGAGGACTTGATTTCTACGATGGAGGCCTGTGCCCTGCAGTGTTACGATCAATAAGCTGATGCTTTCAACGAAGGATCAATTTATATATTTGCTGTAAGTGGCAGACGAGCAGACGGATCACCTGGTGGTAAGCGATGCCGCCGCCTATGGACTCCCGCGACACCAGTATAGTCACAAGTGCGCTGCCAACCTTCAAACCCCCTTCCCCGGATTGGGTCTGTACCCTCACTCACGCAGCGAAACACAACTCAGTGCTGCTTCACGCTGGTTTTCTGGCCGTGTTATCAATCCGGTCGAGCCGGCCCATTCATGCCAAAGCGTGGCTCTCCCCCGGTCCCAAGATCAGTGACTTGTGACTCCCTGGATATTAGAGGGTTTTCTAGCTTCCGTTCTCCCCGATTCGTAACCTCGGAGAAACACCGAGCTCACGCCATTTTGCTGTGAGGTAGAGGCAACCCGTTTATGCCGAAACATGCTCTCCCAAACTTTTTCCACAATATATATTGAGCCAAATGTGTATGTACAGTGTGGTTAGAATCGGATGAAGAAATTCGACAGATTGTGTAACCTTGTCTATAGGTACAATCAGCCACATAATTAAGTGTGCACTGTTTATTCTTATTCCACTTACGTCATATGACTTGTGACTCCACTGGTGTCGCGAGTGTCCTTGGGCGGCGGCAATCGCTTACCATCAGGTGATCCGTCTGCTCGTCTGCCACCTATGACATAAAAAAAATGACAGGGCCAACACTGTCAGTTAACTGCGTGATCTGTCTCGGTGAACTACTCTATATTGTAGGATTTTCTCTCCCAACTCAAGGCCCTGTCCTCGGATCCACGTGGGTGCATTCCCAACATTTCGCGGCAGGCATGCGACGCCATGTTTTATTTTTGGCTCGCGACGATGCGATACTCGCATAGTTCTAAGATATGAGGGACTAGGGTCGCCTAGATTTTTTTTATAATGAAGTGAGCGATATGCGTTAAATACCATACTAAATACCATTGACGGACTTGTTAGATTCATCATCACCATCTTAGGTTGCGTCCCGCCAAGACTTGGTTTCGGAGCCCGCGATCCGCTTTGCTACTTAGACTTCGCACGATCTTGTGTATCCATAGTTGTCAGTTTGTTATCACGCATCGTCCTTCTTTACGACGTCAAGCCACACCTTTTCGGGTCTGAAAATGATGGGCTTGTAGATGGAAAAATAGCGTCGTAGACTAGCGAGGACGACAAATATCTCGTTTTTAGCTGTCAAATTTCATACATGCGCTCCACGCCAAAATGTTGTCTACTCTCGTCCGTGCGAGCGCATCCTTCTATCCCGCTCATCGCTCAGTCTGGTGAGCGAGAAGCAACTAGCGAATACGAGTGTAGACAAAATTATCTCGTGGTGCGCATGTTAGCCCTACTGGAAGCAGTTGCGGTCCTTTTGAAATGTTCCTTTTTTTTGAGATTGAAGAAAATATGGGCACTTTTTGATTAACGATTCGTTTTTGTCTTACTTTGACGTATAAATAGGTTTAAAAAAACAAGTAACGATTAATCGTAACACCTAATAGTTACGTGTAAGGGCGTCATTTACGATGCAATATCGCACATCAGATCTTTCTTACCACAGATCAAAAGGGATATGACGCGCCCTACAAAACTGTCTCCACTACTTTTTCTTTGTATGTGAAAGATGGCAGACGAGCAGACGGATCACCTGATGGATTGCGATGTTCACCTGAGCGATTTCCACCGCCCATGGACATTCGCGACACCAGTAGAGTCACAAGTGAATGGGCCTCCGGTACCCTCACTCGCGCAGCGAAACACAGCACAGTGCTGCTTCATCCCGGTTTTCTGTGAGGCCGTGGTATCACTCCCGTTGAGCCGGCCCATTCATGCCGAAGCGTAGCTCTCCCACGGGATACCTACGATCCACTTAAATCAAATTAAAACACAAAATCATGAATATTAGAATAAGTAGGTAAAATGACATGATATTTTTAGATTAGTTAACTCTTCTGCTTGATTTTTTGCAAACAATAGGTACAACTTTCTTCAATCGACTCTCAATTGAATGTCAAGCATGTTTGATTCAACATCAGTTAGAAAATTTGACAGACTGTACCAACCTGATGTGTGGCTTACTATTCATTCACCTCACGTCAGATCAGTTCTTACGAGCGAACGTGTAAGATGCTCGAATCTAATTAGGCGGCGATTAGTTGGAGTTAGTTAGAAAGCAAACAATTAACGATATTAGGTGCTATACATGCGCGGAGAGGTCGGTCTCGTTACGTGCCGCGGGAGTGGATGACTGTGAGAAGTCTTTCGTACGTGGCTGAGGGAGCTACTGGGTAAATTGGATTGACACGTACGGGTTAATGTGCAGAGTTGAAAGCGAATTGTTAAACAAAGGTAACGGAGTGGATTTTTAGGACACTTAAGCAAGATATTGAAAAATTTCGACAAAAATGAGATGACAGTAATGACGCGCGCTCTTGCTGCCATCCCCTATCATTATAATGGTAATGTGCTAACGTGTCCCCACTGTGAGCTTTTACTTTTGTCCGCAAACTTAACATAATATTCCACACTAACTAAAGTGGAAGTTAGATAATTATCCGCAGGATAATTTATACCTTGTTTAACGAGTGAATGAACGAATGACATTATAAACCGGCAAAAAATAATATGTATTGTTTTGTGATTCATGACATGCCACCGGGACGTTTTTGTTAAGTAGGGTTATACAGGTAATGTCAAAAGTCAATAACAGCTGTGACAATGGCAACGCCATTTTGAATTACCTAGGATATTACATATTAATTCTGTCAAAATTGCCAGTCTAACATTTTGAACATCTTATCAGTCATAATATTCTTTATTAGTAATTAATGAAATATTGTGCCATCTGCCGCTAATCTATGCGTTACGTATAACCACACATGATTGGGACAAGGGGCCCAGAAAACCGGGTGAAGAAGCGTCTGCGCTGTTTTCCGAGTGAGTGAGGGTACCGAAGGCTCAAGCGCGGGAAGAAAGGGGCTTAAACGTTGGTAGCGCCCTTGTACCTTTATTGATGTTGCGAATGTCTGTGGGCGGCGGTAATAGCCATTGGGTGATTCGTCTACTCGTTTGCTACCTATCACTATAAAAAATCAATCGGAGTTTTACTATTATACTATTAACACTTTTAGAAACATACAAGAAATACCTACCAATTAGTATTATGACAAATAACAACTAACAAACAAACAGAAGCCATGTTTGAAACTGACAAAAACACAAATTACAAGGTCCTTATTATTATATTGAAAAACATAATAACTTATCTACAGAACGATCAAAAGTTGTCATCGGCGTTTAAGCCTTTGATCGGTCGCTGCGCCGGAGTGGTGACAGTGTTGCCAACATGACAAAGAAATTTTTAAGAAGTCGTCTGCTAACTTGGTATGTTTTTTTTTGTATTTTTTTTTTCATAGATATCAAGCCTCTAATTCATCATCTGTCGTAGATAAAAAATAGGTTTGTTGTTTATTAACTTAAAGACATAATAATTAAGTTTTACATATTTAGTTGATTATTACAATAAATAGTAAGTAATTAATTGGAATGGACCAAAACATAGGAAGTACAATCGTTTACATTTTTTTTTCTCTAAAACCTAATACTCAAGTATTAGGTACTAATCTATGCATCGAAAGGGATGAGGTCTCAGCTCTGTTTACTTTGGATAAACTGAGGGGAAACTCCCTGTATCTCTCTAGTCGGTCCCTCATTACCGAGGCTCGTGGTTACTCCAGTAACTCCGTGGTTGATGAGTTCCAACTCATCAACCAAACAAACTTTCTCCATTGATTCCGATTGGAAGTAGCCTTCACCACGTCGTAGAACTTTGGTAGCGATGCTTTTATTTGGTCAGACCATCATGCTGGTGATCGGCCTCCATTAGGAGGAACGAACATATTTTATTGAATATTTTGCTTAAAATTCACGAGTCTAATGGTTTACTCGTATTTATAAATTACATACATTATTATCTCAAATGGACAATTCGACAAAAAAAAATGCATTTATATGCTTTTCGAATAAAGGAAGCTTGTAGTACACCCACGTAGCGTTTCAGTTAAAGACTGGCCACACCGTGTGACGATTAGTCGGCGACAAAAACGTACGAGTTGTCGCTGTCATGTCGCGCGTCCTCGCGACACGAGATCGTGACGATAGCCCGCGGGTAATTATTCAAACCCGATCCGAGAGGTCGATTGAAAAGACATCCGAAATGCATTGCAAGTAGGGCATCCAACCCAAGTATTTTAGTATGAGAAAGAAAAACCGATTCTCGGTTTCCGAGACTGTAACATCAGTATACCTATTCGTTCAGTCAGCATCAAAATTATGTTAGCATTCAAACCTGCCAAAAATATCTAAGCTTTAATAAAAATCACTTTTAGCTCCTTATAAGTTGACTACGTACAGTCAGCATCAGATCAAGTTACCCCCCTGCAGTGTAAAAATAGTACTTGTACCCCAGACATAAGGACGGTCCAAAGGTCAACAAGGGTAACTTGACGTGAGTCCGTGTGTACAGACCACGCGACAGATCTCGCGAGCCAGTATATCGGTGACAACAAAGTTGATGCCTTGACATCCCTTCCGTTGTAATTGCAACTTGGTCTCTTCTCTTGCTTGCTTTACAATATCCAGTAGAAATATTATTAAAAATATTTGACCACCAGTTAAGTAAGATGAGTCTGCTAAATCAATAGTTGATAATTTTTATAGCAAACTTTTGCAATTTATTCTTAAGGCGACGGGTAGCCCTAACTAGCGACACCATTAGTTTTTAATTGTTAGCTACTAAACCGGATCTATTTTAAACAATTTCGGGGTTACAACCTCTCGGCAAACAATGGGTCTGCATTTGTGCATGGTTATTTAATGAATAGTATAAGTGTTTGCCGAGAGGTTATTACCACGAAATTGTTTAAAATAGATCTTGCTAAGTAACTAAAAATTTAAATCGATCGCTAGTGTGTCACCTTAAGTGTGTTAAATAAGGTTCATATTTTTTTTATTGGATAGGGGGCAGACGAGCAGACGGATCACCTCTCGGATATTTAAATAAGGTTGTATACTTATAAGTGCCTTTAACTGTCCCATATGTACTTTTTGACTGCCTCCTTGGCGCAGTAGGTTGTGCGTCGTACTTTAAAGTGACAGCTGCGCTTGAAGTCCCGGGTTCGATCTCCGGGTCGGGCCAAAATTTGTGCCTAATTTTTTCTGTCAAGAAATTTTCAGTGTCAGCCCGGAGTCTGGAAGTTGGCGGCCTCAAACTCGTGCCTCGGAAACCACGTTAAACAGTTCTTCCTGCGCCCGATCTCTTCAGGTCGTGTCATACTGATGTCCCATTGGATTATGAGAGCAAAGGAATAGAGAGTGCAGTTGTGTTTGCGCACACACTTGAGCACTATAATATATCCTGCGTAAGGTAACTGATCGTTGAGATTGGCCGCCTTAGCCGAAATCGGTTGGAGGATATTATTATGTACCTTTAGAAGTTAGTTCCTCTTTGGTTGATTATAAAGGTACGTTTACAACTTTGGCTTTATAGCTTACCATAAAAATATATAGAACTGTCAAAAGGCCATCCCTGCCCTTTCTTAAAGTTCACACGCACTGCATTTTATCGTCCAGCTCGATCTCCATGTCCCTCTTCATCATATATAACAAACAATCCTTAATTCGGTCTCTTTATATGCTACGGCATGTATCACACATCACGATGAGGTATTAATTGCTGTTTTTTTTTAAGAAATTTCAAACTGGTTCCTTAACCTTCAAAAGTCCAAGAACTCAAAAGTGGACACACTTATGTTGAAAAGAATAGAGTTGAATTTGGTTTGTGAATTCGCTGCAACGATGGCAGGTGTAATACAAAATGGAACAGTTTTTGTGAGTCAGTTCAAGCCTGCGGTTGGCGAAATTTATCGTTGACTTTGTTATTTTACGTCATGCGGGTAAGAAGGGAAATTTGAGAAGTGCCTATTGACATATTTGCTAGGACTTTATATCAGCTTTCTTTTAAAGGAGCAGTTTGTCAAATAGTTTTAGTAGTGACCTACCCCAACTTCGTAAGGGTGAAAAATTATGCATGCATCGCTATTATAACCATGGAAACCTTTCCTCTTGAGTTAGTCTATCTTTTAAAAAAGCCCTGGGAGAGCCACGCTTTGGCATGAGTGGGCGGACTCGATCGGAGTGATACCACGGCCTCACAGAAAACCAGCGTGAAGCAGCACTGTGCTGTGTTTCACTGCGTGAAAGTACCGGAGGCCCAATCCCCCCGGATTGGGCCTCCTAAAGTGGGTTTAAAGGTTGACAGCGAACTTGTGACTCCAGTGTCGCCTGTGTCTATGGGCGGCGGCAATCGCTTAGCATTAGGTGATCCGTCTGCTCGTCTGCCACCTATCACATAAAAAAACCACCGCATCACGTAAGCAGACATAGGGACAAAAAGCGAAAGCGACATTGTTTTATACTATGTAGTGATGATGTTTTTTATTCGACCGGAGTGATATCTACCAATGCCTCACAGAAGACCGGCGTGAAGCAGCGCCTGCGCTGTGTTTCGCCGTGTGAGTGAGATTACCGGAGGCCCAATGGAAGGGACGGGGAAAAGGTTGGCAGCGCACTTGTGACTCCACTGGTGTTGCGAGTGTCCATGGGCGGCGGAATTGCTTACCATCAGGTGACCCGTCTGCTCGTCTGCCACCTATCATATAAAAAAAAAAGTCGGTGGCAAACAAGCGTGCGGCTTGTCTGATGGTAAGCGATTACCGCAGCTTATGGATATCAGATATCATCATATGAGAAACAAAGAGGATATCTTTTATTGACGGCTTCGCTTTTATTTCCATGAGTCTTCATATTCCATTGATGTTGAATCGATCCTAGACTTATCGTTGGAAAAATCTTCAGTAAAGTTGGTTCTCCAAGATAGTACATTCTACATTTATATCAAATAGACAATGTTGGATGATAATATCCGGTTGGCCATGGAAGATGATTTCAATAGACAATGATGCATGCATATGATTACAGTCAAAGAACGAAAAGGTTCGTCAGTTCAAATTGATTTGTTTGATATGCTATGAGCACTTATTACCTTTCGTCAATTTGTCAGAGTAATACCTGTTGCACAGAAAATTATGCTCAACTGTTAGATCAGAGAGTTCAGACTTGCTTATAGCAACATTTATTCCTTTTAATGTACCTAAAGAAACTTTAAAGAAGGTTGGCATATCTTTTTGAAAAGTTATGTTGGTATAACTGATTCTTGCCGTGCAAGCTAACATTTTTTATTCTCTGTACCGTATGCAAGAAATACTATAGCACACGTGTGCACTCTTTATTTCCTTACCCTTATATACCCTCACGGGACATCCGTGTAAAGAAGACCGGAGATCAGACCCGGGTGAACAAAACCAGTCGGTGAATTTCGAGTTGTACACATTGACTGCCATCAAACCATACACAAATGAACATTTTTGTTTGTCGATCACCGGTGTCCCCCGTGGCGCTTAAAACCTTAATAATAATGTCCCCCTGACCGAATTTTCGGTTATGGCGGCATCTCAATGATCCGCAATCGACGTAGGACGTAGGGCATTTTAGTGCTAATGTGTTTGCGCGTGCTTATGCGCTTGCGCAGGTGCAATTGCTCTCTTTATTCCCGTACTGTCATATTTCGGTGGGACACCAGTGTTATACTCGTATAGATAGATCGGCACAGGACCAACGGCAACACTACACGGCTACACTACACGGCTACGCTTTCACGTGACGGGTGACGGTTTAACTACTAAAACCGGATCTATTTTAAACAATTTCGGGGTTACAACATATAGTTAACTGTTTGGTCTGCTTTTGCACTGTAAATTTGGATTACCGCCAAAAGTGGCCGCTTTTGGCGTGAATCATATTTTCGCGTACGCGTTGGACCCAAAATTTGTGCATGGTTATTTAATAAATAGTGGCCGTGTGGTCCCGGCAGAGTAGAATAGGCCACCCTCACTCTTACCGAGGCGTCGTAAAAGGTACTAAGGTAAAGCTGCTGGCATGATCATCAGCACCCAGAGAAGGAAAACTCTGCATTTATATCAAAACCCTGGGCAACCCGTCTGCCAAGCGTGGTGAGTATAGCAATTACCCCTCATGTGATTGAGGGAGACCCGTGCCCCAGCAGTGGGGACATAAATGGGCTGACGATGATGATAAGTGTTTACCAAGAGGTTGTAACCGAGATCCGGTTTAGTAGCTAAAAATTAAAATCGATTGGCGTCGCTAGTGTGCCCTACCCGTCACCTTAAAGGCGGCGACCCACTAGCCACCACTGCACTATTAAGGTGGACGTCCTTGCAGACTACACTGGAATTATAACTAGTATATAGTTTACTAAAAAAAATTCAATCAAGAGTCCTAGTACTTATAAAATGTTCTTTTAATTTAAAATACTAATTCACGGTGAAATATCGGCCATATATTTTCGCGTATCACCAACCACTCCAAAAACGTCACAAAAGGTTTTAGCGTTTGATAAGCCCATAAATTGTCACTCCTACGTATCTCCAGACAAAGGCATATTGTTTCCAAAAAAAGTTCAAAACGGACCGCTGAGCTGTGATTTAAACTAAAGTCGGCATTGTTTCTAGTAAGGGGATAAAAAAAGCTATAAATAACTATTAACAAAAGCGGTGTCATCTCATTTGGTGTTATCGGGTCTGCGGCCTGTCGGTAGCGCAGGCTAATCGACTGTGGGTGGAGTGGAGTCGACTTGCTCATATATTTTTTCATTTTATAGCAGTTGAGTTTTTTATTTATACTTCACGGTTTCATAAATTAAAAAGTAAAACTTATTTTATTGGTTTTTTAAGGAGATATGTAACATGCCCCGTATTGCTTGTCTTGCAATCAATTATTTGACTACCCAAGGAAACCTTTCAATTTAGCCAATAAATAGTAATAAGGTCGCTAATTTATAATAGGGGATCCGCAAGATGGCGTACTATAGGCTTGAAGTCCATCTACAAGGCGATTGGGTATTCGTAGACGTGATATGTCAAATGGTCAATTAACGTATAAATCAGCCAATGTTGTTGAAGTTGGACCTCAGTTCACAGGCACGTTATCTAGCGGATATTTCACACGCGATGGCCCCTATTGTCGGGAAATACTACTGCAGAAAAAAAGTGCAAAATTTCGCTATACCAAAAAAAAGTCATAATACTACTGTAGTCAAACGTTAGGAAAATATTGTATTTGTTGTTTTTGCAAGTAAACACTCACTTACTTACTCCGCGGGCTCAAACAGAGTCTAGGCCGTCGAAAAAAGTTAATAAAGCACTTAAAAATTCATCGCGGGTTCAAGTGGGACTCGAATCCATAACTCTACCTTCTGAATGGCTCAAAAATTCAAAAGTACTTTATTTGCATAGACATAAATACAGCTCTCACAAATCGTCACACATGAAAAATATATATTATACATGTAATTAAACATATATGTTTGTAGAATTTTGCTTGTTTGCTTATTGTGCGTGAACTATTTAGCTGTGGAAACTTTGTTTTTATATGTGTTGGAAATGTGTGTTATGTAATTTTTCTGATCAGTGTGTATGTTTCCCTTGAAAAATAAATAATAATAAAATAAAAAATATTTCACAAATTCACATACATTGATCTGACTCCGAGATAGGTAGCTCAAGCACCTGTGTTACGGATATCAGAACCAACAGTGGGATTACAAATATATACATATAGTACTTTTCTTTTGTAAATAAATGTCGTTACAAAAAAAAATGTACTAAGAAATGAATAAATATAATGTGATTATTATGTAATTTTTTCTATGTGCTTCATTCGCCATGAACTTAACAAATGTTAGGAAAAACTCGTAAGCGTGACAGCTCCACAGCTCTGCTAGTCGATGCAGATAAGCGCGACGTGATGTAACCGCGCTCTTACGCGGCGCCAAGACTCGGGGTGGCCGCCGCGCTATCACTGACTGACTAACTAACTACACTGGCTTTCAATGAATTTCCCTTAGCAACTTAAACCGTAGTATGAAGATAACCTTTAGCAAGACCACCACTACCACCTACCACTTCCTACCGCGCGTAGTAAAACTATGGAATCAGCTACCAACGATGGTGTTCCCGAACAGATACGACCTGGTGATCTTCAAGAAAAGAGCTTATTCCTCCCTTAAGAGCCGGCAAGCATCTGTGATGCCCCGTGTGTCAGCAGATGTCCATGGGCGGCGGTAATTCACTTACCATCAGGTGAGCCGTCTGCTCGTTTGTCTGCCATAATGTAAAAAAAAAGACATAGAACCATTCTACAGAGTACGCGAGAGATGTGGGAGTGATACTACGGCCTCACAGAAAACCGGCGCGTAGTAGCGCCTGTGCTATTTTTCGCCGAGTAAGTAAGGGTACTGGAGGCCCAATCCGGGGGGAAGGGGGGTTTAAAGTTTGGCAGCGCACTTGTGACTCCACTGGTGATGCGAGTGTTCATGGGCAGCCGAAATCTACTTAGCATCTGGTCTCGTCTGCTCGTCTGCCGACAGTGCGTTAAACATTCACATCCATTCTGCTAAAACGAAACGAAATTCACGAGTGATCCGTATCCACGCGTCCCTTTTATTTGGATGCGACAGGTACGAGTATCTACTCGTATATATTCTCTCAATTGTTGAAACAATGATTTCAAACATGTAAAAATGAAACAATTCAAATGGTCTGGTCGTCTGGACGTCAGATGGCAGTCATCATCATCATTTCAGCCAATAGACGTCCACTAATGGACATAGGCCTTCCCTCAATGTTCTTCACACAGATCGGTCCTGTGCCGCCCGTATCCAATGGATTCCCGCGACCTTAACCAAATCGTCGGTCCACCTTGTGGGGGCCTGCCACGGCAGGCAGATGGTAGTCGCTTCATTATAAATACCAGACTTACCTAATCCAGGTGGCTTAATCTAAAGCGGTCCCGTTAAGAACGAGAATATACCTGTCGCATCCAAACATAGGAGACATACAGCGCGTATGAAAAAGAGGGAAACTCCGATTCGGTCGTAAATTAGGCACTCTGGATTTAGGGTCAAGTGTAACCCGGGTTTCAAAGCGGCGGTTTTGGTCGCACCCGGGAAATATACATTGTTATCAGTGAACCCACCATGAAGCAAGCCGCATAAAGGCGCCATTACGATGATCTTAATGTACTCAAGCGGGTATGTAAGAGGCGTAAAAACGTAATAGAGAAATAATGATAAAATTTTACCATAAACATTATGTAAAGGATATCCTTACAGATGTTAATATAATTATTATAAGAATTTTAGCTCTGTCGAAATTAAAATTCTTAAAATGTACACAGGGTTGCCACTTTTATAACCATGGCTCATATTAAGGTCAGGACTGTGTGTTTGTCATTTTTTGCCTCAAAAAATTATAAAGATGTGAAGACTACTATTAAAAATCGACTCGCTAAAATATACTTTTGTTTTTGTAATTTAGGAATACATTTACTTGTAAATTTCAAATCAACGGTAAAATGTAATCTGCGTTTTGACATTCATAAGTGTTAACGGAATTAAACTGAACAAAAAAAAAATTGATCATGGAGGGGTGACTGAGTAACTCAAGCTTATCTATTTATTATTTTTATACATTGTAGTAGACAAACGAGCAGACAGCTCCTCTGATGGAAAAGATTACCAAAATTTCGTTTAAAAACCTTTTTCATGCATGAAATTTCACCACCAGCTAGATGGGTGGAGGTCCACCACCGTGCGCATTACACGTCATTTTTTTTCACGCACCTCCTCATTGAGGAATCAACTTTCATTCAGCGGT
Source organism: Marasmia exigua (assembly GCA_019059595.1). Lineage (NCBI taxonomy): Eukaryota > Metazoa > Arthropoda > Insecta > Lepidoptera > Crambidae > Marasmia > Marasmia exigua. Next base: position 13,457,217 of record CM032483.1, on the reverse strand, counting down.
ATTTCCGAACCGGTACGACTGTGCGAGCTTCAAGAAATGAGCCTATACCTTCCTAAACCGGCCGTGTGGTCCCCGGCAGAATAGAATAGGCCACCCTCACTCTTACCGAGGTGTCGTAAAAGGCGACTAAGGTAAAGCTGCTGGCATGATCATCAGCACCCAGAGAAGGAAAACTCTGCATTTATATCAAAACCCTCGCCAACCCGTCTGCCAAGCGTGGTGAGTATGGCAATTAACCCTCATGTGTTTGAGGGAGGCCCGTGCCCCAGCAGTGGGGACATAAATGGGCTGACGATGATGATAAGTGTTTACCAAGAGGTTGTAACCGAGATCCGGTTTAGTAGCTAAAAGTTAAAATCGATTGGCGTCGCTAGTGTGCCCTACCCGTCACCTTAAAGGCGGCGACCCACTAGCCACCACTGCACTACTAAGGTGGACGTCCTTGAAGACTACACTGGAATTATAACTAGAATATAGTTTACTCAAAAAAAATTAAGAGTCCTAGTACTTATAAAATGTTCTTTTAATTTAAAATACTAAATCACAGTGAAATATCGGCCATATATTTTCGCGTATCATGTGATTGAGGGGGGCCCGTGCCCCAGCAGTGGGGACTTAAATGGGCTGATGATGATGATGATGATGACCTTCCTAAAAGGCCGGCAAAGCGTCTCCACCCCCTCTGGCATGGCTGATGTCCATGGGCGGCGGTGATCACTTACCATCAGGTGACTCGCTTGCTCGTTTACCTCCCTTTCTCATAAAAAAAAATCCGATAGTAAACCATCAATTATTTGTTATCAGCTGACAAATACCTTTGTCAATAAAAAAAAATTAATACTTACTGGCAACCCTACATAAGCACCTCTAGTATCTGCCTACATTACATGTGATCAACCAAAGAGTGAGTTATAAACGTTAAATGGAAGTGGCCGCGTGGGCAGTGACCTGGCACAAGAGTTCATCTTTGGTAAACACCAGTGGCCGTGTGGTCCCCGGCAGAGTAGAATAGGCCACCCTCACTCTTACCGAGGTGTCGTAAAAGGCGACTCAGGTAAAGCTGCTGGCATGATCATCAGCACCCAGAGAAGGAAAACTCTGCATTTATATCAAAACCCTCGCCAACCCGTCTGCCAAGCGTGGTGAGTATGGCAATTAACCCTCATGTGTTTGAGGGAGGCCCGTGCCCCAGCAGTGGGGACTTAAATGGGCTGACGATGAAACACCAAAGTGTTTTAAGGTGACGGGTAGGGTACACTAGCGACGCCAATCGATTTTAATTTTTAGCTACTAAACCGGATCTATTTTAAACGATTTAGGGGTTACATTCTCTCGGCAAACACCTATACTATTTATTTAATATTTATAGTTAACTGTTTAATCTGCTTTTGCACTCGAATTTTATTTAGATTACCGCCAAAAGCGGCCGCCTTTGGCGTGAATCAGTTTTTCGCGTACAAAATGGTTATTTGATAAATAGTTTAAGTGTTTTCCGAGAGATTTTAACACGGAAATTGTTTAAAATAGATGAGGTTTAGCAGGTAAAAATTAATATCAATTGGCGTCGCTAGTGTAATAGGTATTTATTTGTAGTATATTTTATTATGACCTTGGAACCCTGGTAGGTTTTTATGAAACCAGAGTGCTTTTTTTTTTACCCACATTAGGAATAATGGACATTACCAAAAGGTGTGTTAATGACACAATCTGTGAATATGGAGAAATCCATTTTTAAATCTTAAAAAAAGTGGTACCTATCTCTTTGTTGCTAATTTGACTTTCACTTGGATTCAAGATTTTTTGGAAAACGATAGTAAAATATTACCCTAGAAGTGTCTCTTCCAGTAAATGGTATTCCTTTCTCCGCCATGTGAGGTACATCCTACTGTGGGGCCTAATATACAGCTACAGATCGGCTATAAAGATAACCGAAATACCACTACTGAACACCATCAGCTAATTAATAAAAAATAATTAAGGATTTTCAACGGTAAAATATAAAATGTCGCGTGCCGCCTTTCTAGCTTAGCACTAAGTAAAAATGGGATTGAGGATTGTAGTAAATACTCAGCTTTTTCCGACTTGTGTAAGTGTAGTTTTAAGCTTCTGTTACACATGCTCATTTGAAGCATGCTTAAAAAGCATGCCTAATATGAGTATGCATCAAAAGCATGCCAAATATGAGCATGCTTAAAAAGCATGCCAAATATGAGCATGCTTAAAAAGCATGCCAAATATGGGCATGCTAAATTTAATGAAGTCCACATTTGCTATCAATAAGCATGGTCCATTATCAGCAACCCACATTCGTCCACTGCTGGACATAGATATACCACTAAAAAGAATTGCAAAGTTCCAACTTTCTTTATACCAGACTTTGTTAGTCCTGTTTAATTACTATATTTAGTAAAATAAAATCCTATATAGGTACTAATGGCGGAATGAGCACGGGAGAAGCATCTATTACCATGTTTAAAAATAAGCAAACCTGTCTATACGTGCTAAAGCACCCTCCACATTCCCCCTTCCACCCACACTGCAGGTAGCATGCTCAAAAATCGAACGACGTGCAATTTTTGAGCATGCTAAAAAATTGCATGCTTATTATAGCACGTCCATCCACACATGCTACCTAAGTAGCACTTGCTCAAAAGAAGCATGCTTTTAGCATGAAAATAAGTATTTGTAACAGTGCCTTTAGGGTAGAATGTGTCGGTCCTATGAACCAGGAGTTGGTACCTCAGTGGAATGAATATATTGTGATATAGTTAAGCCACGGCAATAATTAGGTACTGATGTTTAAGTATGACTAGTTACCTTCAAGACACGAGCGTCGGTCTTGAACCTTCTTTAGAGCATAGATTTTAATTTTGCACTAACTTTTATGTTTAAAAATAATTTATGAGCAGTTTAGAAAATGTCAGCTAATTTTCAAGTTAGTCGCCTAACCAACACAGCGACCCTGTGATTAAGCCTAATAATACTCAAAGAGAATGAAGATGGTATACTGTACGCGTACGCATTCCTTAAAACTGTTCTGTGACTTACCCGATGTTTAAGTGTCATAACTACTTTGACGAGGATGTGGCAGTAACTTCGAGGATAGAATATTGTAAAACATGCGTTTGCTTTGTTTTAAGCATGGCTTAACATTTCGTCATGGTAGAAAGTGCATTGTAGGGTGTACTCAGACACCGCCTAACCACTTTAGCGACAAAATACTGTGCATGTTCGGCTATTTAAAAATATTTAGATGGTCTATTAAATTGGAGTTATAGAAAGCATTTTCAACCTAATGTGGCGGTCATTTAGCCATTTTTACTGACTTGAATTTTTTTACTGGTCGAAGCCGTGGCAAGCCCTCCACAACCGTGGACCGACGATCTGGTGAAGGTCGTGGGAATCTCTTGGATGCGGGCGGCACAGGAGCGATCTGTGTGGAGATCATTGGGGGAGGACTATCTCCAGCAGTGGACGTTTATTGGCTGAAATGATGACTGATTTGAAACTCTGAAATAGGTGCCAAACTAACCAAATAAATATTTCGTGAGGAATTTCTTAATACCGAAATTAAATTCTTGGTCAAATCGACAATACGTATAAAACGTAACAATGCGAACTAAACTAGTTTAACCTATTAACCATACCTTGAGTGACATTTAAGACTAAAAACTACATATAAAAACTTAATTGCATTTAAGTAGTGAAAAATAAATGCGCTAAGCAGAGTCCGCACCACGAAAGAAGACTAAAATTTCAGATTATCTACTTGTATCTATGGACATAAACTCAAAGATTGTTTATGACGACTGAAGCTCGCTTTTCCAGGGACTACTTTGGTGACGAGGACTCTTCCTAAATCACACAGGCTTATCGAAATCATAGAGTAACTTATATACTGAGATAGAGACATCAGTAGGCTAGACAGTGCTAGCGCCATCTAGAGGAAAACGACCAATACTCAACGGCTATTCAGTATGACCCCCTACGAGAATCTGTCAGACAGTTGATTGAATAAAATATCAGAAATAATTTTATTTGATTTATAATAAAATTCCTAATACCTTCTAGACCTCTGGTTTATTTCCCTTTTTAAATATCAATCGGGTGTAGGCGGCTGGAGATCATTGTTTCGGAAACACGGAAATACTAGAGTGATGTAAAAATGCATAGTGACATTTACTGAAACAACGCCGAACCATCTGCTTGATTGCTTTTTAAAGCTAGTTCTGCTTTTTACAAGCTCCATCTAACGAAAACCGCTCAACTATTTTTTCCATACTAAGGAAAAAAGTACTAAGTAAAATGACTGATCGAAATCTTTTAAATAGTTCAATTAATGCACTGGATCTCGTTTTCTATTTCGGACCGGAGAGCCGGCAAAACTCACCTCTATGCGTAAAATCACTTTTTGCTGTTTTATTTTTCACACCACTAAAGTTAACCGTGTTGTAATTATCCCTAGTCTTCATAACAAAACACAACTTGATAAAGTCATAAATTTTTATGGTGTTAATATAATATCTAAGCACCCTTATAACTTCTTTAGATAAAAAAGTTAATAGTTTTATTGAACTTACAAAGGTAAACTTGTTTATACTTTTCTTGTTGGCTTTTAATAGATACGTTTTTAATAATTTGTAAACTGTATTTCCTCATTATTTGTATTTTTTTTATGGCTTGCTGTTGCTCTTACGAGACAACTCTGCCAATGTCAAGTGATTAAAGAGACACGTTCCTAAGAAAATTGGTTGAGTAATAAGCTGGTTCTCTTCAATTAATTGAGTTTGGGTTATTATTAAACACCACCTGAAACAAAGAAAACGTACCCTGACATACACATTTAGACAACACAAACTTTTTTGATTGCGAGATTCATAGATTTTTTTACTATAATCTAATATTATACAATTTGATATAGCTACATAAATATTCAATATATCGTGAGAAGGAGAGAATTAGTATTTTGAGTGCATTGTTTTTTCCATTTGACACGAATGGTTAAATAAAATCACTTGTCGAAGAGTCAAAACTAACCCTTATTGGATATTGGAGGTAAAAATTAATCAGTGTCACCACATTTTCCAATAGATTTCAGTTCAGTCAGTTCTGGTTTTAAATAGATAATGATATAATGAGTAATTTACCCTTACATGAATCCATAATAACCAAATTTGAACTACAAAAATTACTTTATATTTCTAAAAAGTTTTTTTTTTTTTGAAATGGAACAAACGATTCTTTTCAAAAGGAGCAGTTACACTTTTCTACCATTTCTTGTTTGTTGCAATTTGCAAACATTGTTATTCAATTTCACACAGCTTAAGATATACTTTTTGGACTACGTGGGCAAAATATTTTCTCTCTAGGGTTTCTAACGTGAAAAATATATTTTATAGGTCATAGCCTAGATAGCGACGTTTTTGATTAGCAGTAATTCGTAGTAACAACTCGTCACATCAGGGTAATGCTCGCTGCAGACACGGCGCGACTGCGCCCGCTTACACAGCACGGGTGGAGTTAAATGTTAATCTGTGGTTTACGCACTACTTTAGAGTCTCTTTTGTTTTAGGTACTTAAAGTGGTAGTGTCGTTTTTATAATCGGTAATCCGTGTTGTTACTACGCGTAGTAACAACGCGTCTGCAACAGGGTAACGCTAGCTGCAGTGTCACGACGCAACTACGCCCGCTTATATTGCAGTGCTGCAATTCAAAGTTCACCTGTGTAGTTGACTTACTATTTTTGAGTTTATTCTGTTTATCTTGAAAAAAAAACTTAAAGTGACGGATAGGGCACACTAGCGACGCTAATCGATTTTAATTTTTAGCTACTAAACTGGATCTATTTTAACCAATTTCGGGGTCACAACCTCTCGACAAACACTAATACTATTTATTAAGTAACCATGCACAAATTTAGGGCCGATTTTGTTCGCGTGAGAGTTGGACCCAACATGTGTGCCTAGTTATTTATTAAATAGTATAAGTGTTTGCCGGGAGGTTGTAACCGAAATTGTTTTAAATACATCCTGTTTAGTAGTTAAAAATTAAAATCGTTGGCGTCGCTAGTGTGCCCTACTTGTCACCTTTATATTTTACTAGCTTTTGCCCGCGACTTCGTCTGCGTTCACACAATATCTTTATAAATTATAGCCTATGTGTTATTCTGATCTATAAGCTACATTACTGTAAAGTTTCATTAAAATCCGTTTAGTAGTTTTTGCGTGAAAGAGGAACAAACATCCATCCATACATCCATCCAAACAAACTTTCGCCTTTATAATATTAGTAAGGATAAGTAAAGTATACCTAGAGTTTCATAGTGTTAGAATTCATAGTGTCAAAATGGAACCTAATAATAGTGACCAAGTGACATACAAAACGCCCGCTCGCACTGCACTAATAAAGTTTAGGGTTTTAATCGTTTGCTTACTTACGACCTATTTTAGAGTATTTTTTATTTACGTGATAAACTTCAGCTGTATTATGAATTAACCATAAACAATTTAAAAGGTTTGATTTCAACTTATGCCCTTTATTGATACAGACAAGATTGCAACTTCAAATATCGAAGGCATCCATAGAATAGAAAGGATTTTCGAAAGTTTTTATTTTATACCTTACGAAATAATCATTATTTAAGCAATCAAAAATAATTGAACAATCATTATTTCAACCAAGTAGTAGTGCAAATACATGAAAATAATCATAAAATATAATAATTATAAGTTGAATGGAATAAAAACCTATGAAACATTAAAAAAACTTTATTATGTTTTGATATTTTTATTATTAAGCGATCGAAAATACGCCAGTTAATGAAACTGTTATGAGAAAGAAGAGAAATGTATTTGTGATGTAAATTTGGTGAACATTATTGTAATTTTTTCTGTAAAACAATTATCATTTATCAATATTATTTACTTCTTTTTTACACCTGTTACATATTGGTAACCCAAATTATTGCTCTTAATTATGTACCAATTTGTATGATTAACATAATAATGTACACGTATTTATGAAAATATGAATAACTGAATAATTTTCACGTTAACTCAATGACGAAAATGCCTTAATTTTTGAACAGTCTTCAAAAAAAGTATGTCCTTAATTATTATATTTATTCATACTGATTTAGGTCAGTATGAATGTGGCATTTGTATGGAAAGTCTTCAATTAAAATAAAGATCAATGTGACACTTGAAGACAGGTGATGATGTGTGTACATAAAAAGTTTAATTTATATGTTTGTTTACGTTTTTAATTCGACTCAATACTCAATAAGTATATTTATTGTTAATCATATGAGGTAAGGTGTTATTTAACAGCTAATAGACATGACAGGCAGAATTTTATTCTGAAATTTAATAAAAATCAATTTAAATGTTACCTATCCGTTACTTTTACTAAAATGAAAGCATTTTAATACGGACGGAAATAAGAATAATAATAAGTCTGTGTACCTATTTGTGGATATTCATTTTTATTTTAATATATTTATTACTGACCTGACATACACAATAGTTATAAAATACTTACAACCTGTGCGGATAAAGAATAGGATCAGAAATGGCGGCGCATCTATTCACTTCTCGCACGCACGCTATTTGCGTCTATAATCGCATTCCTAGGTGTGCGAGCGAGAAGTGAATAGATTCGCCGCCATTTCTTTATCCGCACAGGTTGTACTTACTTATTAAAATATGAAGTGACGACTTGCAAATAAAACACTTTTTACGTTCGTAATAATTTTTACCTAAAGATCTATATTTTTAAGATAATTAGACATGCTTTAGTTTTGATTTGTATCTTATATTCTCCCTTTTAAAATATCAAAGGTAGCGGATATCCCAAACACATACCTACAGATATATGATAAACAAATAACATCTTTCATATTTATGATGTCGTCGTTACATTACAATACCTATAGTTAGATAAATAGATACCATTTATTGCACAACAAAAAAAACTTCAAAACTAGGACTACAGAGATACTTTGTAACAATTTGGGCAGGCTAATTTAGTCTATTTACACAATTTTTGTCTTGGAAAACACCCTGCCTACATAACTTAAAATAATTATTAACGTAAGTACTAAATAACTTACTGACAGTTAAAGGTTTCCGCATTTATAAAGTTGGTACTAATACAGTATAAAGTCTTAAATATATACTGCTCAAAGTGTTTCAAAAACAAAAAAGTACTCATCTTTTAATTTCTTATTAAAAACTAACAGTGATAGTAATTGTATCATCATCGTCAGCCCATTTAAGTCCCCACTGCTGGGGCACGGGCCTCCCTCAATCACATGAGGGATAATTGCCATACTCACCACGCTTGGCAGACGGGTTGGCGAGGGTTTTGATATAAATGCAGAGTTTTCCTTCTCTGGGTGCTGATGATCATGCCAGCAGCTTTACCTTAGTCGCCTTTTACGACACCTCGGTAAGAGTGAGGGTGGCATTCTACTCTGCCGGTGACCACACGGCGTTTCAGTAATTGTATGACTTAATACTATTACAATAATTAGGTCAATAAATGTTTCCCTTGATACACTATAAGTACTTGTGTGATTATGAGGTATGTGACAGATTTCAATGACGTAAAATAGAGGTCAACTCTTTTTAAACCGCCACCACGCGTCACCTCTACCCGGCACGGTGCAACCCGGCCCGAAGCCGCAAGAATGCGTCGAAGTGCAAGCAGATGCGCTTCCCCCTACCAGCGGATGTCCCCTCCCTACCCCTCTCTTTTAATAGCGAATTTCCACCCTACCCGATGATTTTATGTGAACTGGTTGGACTAGAAAAGTGAGACTTCGGAGAACTAAAATTAGGTAGCGTTTTGAACTTTTTGACGGTGTTAATATGACTTAAATTGTTATACCCAAATTTTTGTATTTTTGTAAAAGTAATACAGAGATATTTACCACTACCAGTGATATAGCCAAAATATCGGATTACCTACGATTTCAATCAAATTTGTATGTGTTGATAAGAATGTAACATAATAGGTATTGCAAAAATTTTGAAGAAATCTGTCGGTCGTTTTTAGAACTTTTTCTCATTAATAAAAAGTATAGGTTTAGCTTATTTACAATCATTTGTTAGTATTTTTGTATTTAAACATTTATTTTGTAATGTAAGTATTTCACATTTATTTTTTAATCAATAAACTCAAATAATATTATTATCAGAACCGAAGGAGTCAATCATAAAATGTCGTTTTGTAGGCAATTCGATACATGTTCAAAATCAATAGTTGATATTTTTATAGCAATCTTTTGCAATTCATTCTTAAGTAAATAACACTCATTCTTAAGTAAAAATTTCATCTCGTGTTCAGTCCGAACCCACACCTTCCACAATCCGGGTGAATGTTCTACCAATTAGACCACTGAACGCCTTCATAAGCCGACGAAATTTGTAAGTGCTTGATTCGACATGAGCTGTCGATAGTCTCATCAATATTGTAGGTATATTTACAATATCCAGAGGCAATATTATAACAAATATTTGACCACCAGTTAATATGAGACTGCTAAATCAATAGTTGATATTTTTATAGCAATCTTTTGCAATTTATTCTTAAGTAAATGACACACTTAAAAATTTCATGTCGTGTTCAGGCGGGAAGTAATTCACATATAATAAACTTGTGGGCGCATGTATACAGGCCCTATATTGTTTCCATTAAACAAATGGTACTGCACGGCCATCTAAAAGCCTCCCTCTGTACCATATCCGTGTCTATGGTACAGAGGGAGACTTGACCAGAGACACCTGCTCTCTATGTTTAGATCTCTCCGGCTCAATTCATGTCGGTCGATTGATTCACGAATAAGATATTATATTGTTAACGACACAGTGTCTAAAACAAGAGAAGAATAAAGGCTGTTATCTCCAGAGCAAGAGCGTTTCACTGATGGGATCATCACATCCAAAAACTCAAATAATATTATTATCAGAAGCGTAGTCAATCAGAAAAGGTCGTTTTGTAGGCAATCGATACAGGGTTATCTTATGTGGTATCCTTATGTGGTAGAAATACCCCTTATTCGCACGAAGCGATTTGCTTCCCCATTTATAATGCGGACGGCTAAGAAATGGAACTCTCTGCCCAGATCTGTTTTCCTGACCACTATAATCTGGGCATCTTTAAGGCAAGAGTGAACAGGCTTCTTTTAGGCAAACGCGTATCATCCTAGACCTCGTCGTAGCTTTCCATCAGGTGCGATTGTGGTCAGATTGTGGTCAAGCGTTAGCTTATTGACCAAAAAAAAATGGTCAAAATCACTTTAATTTACTTCATTGAAGCAATAAATAAAATAATTATACATGTAGCTTTTAGCCCCACAGTGACATTAGCACAACAATTTCCTATCATAAAACATAATCAAAAACACCGCCACCATAACCAGTGTTACCAACGTTATATCACGAATTAGTGCTAGAGATTTTTTTAAGAATTTTTCAAATAGTGCAGTTGACCATTACAGGGCTAAAAAACGCTCTGGACAGAAGTTAAACAGTCAAAATCTCTCTTTACTACAAAAACAGTCCGGCCACGATTATTTGGCACGTGGCAAAGGTCGGAACTAACGCTGTTTCCTTTACAAGTGTCAGTGCTTTTGACATTTTCCCATAAAAAATATTGCAACAGCGCCCCCATTGCAATGTCACTGAAGTGCCTTCTGATCTTGGTCGGTCTGTACGTAGAATGTTGTGTAAATAAGTTAACAGCGGTTATCATTTGCAGTCTAGGCTATATGACGTATGGGAGCCCGCTGGCGCATGGTGGGGGGTCACCAGCGCCGGCATTGCACGGGCTCCCTCAGCAGCTCGGTAGGGACGGCTCAGTTTTCCCGGCCGTCCCTACCCCCTCTCCTGGCCAGCAAGCCGGGGGAGGAACCGCCTGGCCCGCCGTGTAGGCGGGCACCGCCCGGGGGGGGTCGTGGTGCCCGTATGGGTAATAGGTTCGTCCTACAGCCCACGACGCCTTCCCATTTAAGGGCGATGAGGGAAAACCGCTGGGGTTTAGTCGGTATGCCTCTGGCCGGCTTCTCGTTAGGAGAAGCCCCCGCCAGAGGAGAGCCCGACATAACCCTCCTGCTCCCCAGCAGGAGGGTATGCATAAGGCGCCGCCACTAGGCGGCGACGTCGGCCATTGCACTACGGGCCGGCGGCATTCCCCAGCGAGAAGAAAAAAAAAAAAAAAAAAAAAAGGCTATATGACGTATTACTTCTGACGCCATATTGTATGCTTCATTGAGAGTATTTTTTATTAAATTGCAGTGGCCTAATAAGAACGTAATGATATGTTTAATATATTTTTTTGTGTTTTTCTCCAAATCACTAGATTTTTCTCGATATTTCTTTCAAACACTGTTCAATATCCTGCCTGGTTATATCCTGGAAATCACTTCTGGGCTTGAAAGCGTTACTTATGAAAGTAGTACCAAAACTAGCACTAAAAGTGTTAACTTGTGGCCAACTTAACTCATGATAACTGATGACTATTCACCACTAAAACTTGATTGTTATACATCGGCTCTTTAGTTCTTCATTTATATGACCAGTCACATCACGGCTGCCGATCTAAATAGGGGCCATAAACTTTGATTTACTAATATTCCATTAGACACACTTAAATACGTCTTTTATGATCGTAATTTAATAACGCGTTGAGTGACAGGCTACATTTTTTGTTCTCAATAGGAGCTTTAAAAGCAAACTGTTTTTTATGACCGAATCAAAACATTTAATCACAGAAACGAAACGTGATTAATAATGTCCAATCAATATTTTGGCTATGGCGACCATTTGCCAACTATCAGACAAGAATGCAGTCAACATGACTTTTTGGGTTGAAAACACCCCAGAGTCTGACTGTCCCACTGCAGGTCAAAGGCCTCCATCATAGAAATCAAGTTATCGCTACTATGATGGGATAAGGCTTAATCACCACGCTTGCCAAATGCGGATTGGTGATCACAAACCCGAGCCATGTCCGAAAAATTCGAAACATACTTTTCGCTCGACCCGGGAATTTATCATAAACGCATGTATGATAAATGAAATTATGATGAATAAAAAATTGCATACAGCAAATACGGGTCTGTGGCGGGCGACACAATATTGCATTGTAAACCGCACTGTCGCCAATCTGTAATCCAATACCCAACAACCACCAGAACTACTTGACCCCTGACATGCCATTAGGCTCCTCTTAGCCTCCCCTTGTATTGAGATACCAGCGAGGAATGGAATATCTTGGTTATCTGGCCGCTTCTTTACATCTCCCAGCCTAACTTGACCCATCACTGCATACATTCTTCTAACTGCACAGGGTTCAGATTACACTGGTCAGTCGTTTAATTAATAATGTGTGTATACGTTAAGACTCGATTGTCAATCAGTTGTCACACACAGTGGCTCCGTTCACACTTAGAAGCTTTCCTTGTTCAGTACTTTATCATACTACTAAGGCTAATTAAAGTTGACCTCCCTTTTGAAACAATTTCAACTGAATAATGGGTCTGTTTACACTGGTGACTAAAAGACAAGACCATTTTAAGTGGACCTGGGGTTTCAGGCTATTTGAGCTTAAAACGGGGTTCCTATAATCTGGTCGTGGTTATAAGAGTTGCTTGTTGGTACATTATCATAGTAATGTGGTATAATGACGAGACGAAGCGCACAAGCGACCGTTTGTCAGTAATTAATTAGTGAATGATTAATCGTCCGTTATATTATGGCCTTATCTTTAAGTCGCGATTTGTAAGATTTTTTATTTTCACTTCTGTTCAGTTCAGTTGATTTGGCTTGATAAAGATGAAAATGACTAAAGCATTTAGAGATGGCAGCTTCTTTCTTACAATTATGTCAGTTTATGTCAGCATTAGGTACTGTAACGATGGCGAACTCCTTCGTTGCTGGCCGTATTAAGGCGACGGGTAGCCATAACTAGCGACACCATTCGTTTTAAATTGTTAGCTACTAAACCGGATCTATTTTAAACAATTTCGGGATTACAACCTCTCGGCAAACACTTATACTATTTATTAATTAACCATGCACAAATGTTGGGTCCGTTTTTGTACGCGAAAAATTGATTACCGCTGAAAGCGGCGACTTTTAGCGTGAATAAATTTTTCGCGTACAAAGGTTGGGTCCGCATTTGTGCATGCTTATTTAATAAATAGTATAAGTGTTTGCCGAGAGGTTGTAACCCGGAAATTGTTTAAAATAGATCCGGTTTAGTAGCTAACAATTAAAATAGATTGGCGTCGCTAGTGTGCCCTACCCGTCACCTTAACACTATGGCCATTATTTAAAAGAAAGAAGTTTTTTCAATTTTTGAAGAGTCACGGTTGTCAATGTGGCCAACACAGCTGATGCTGAGTCACTATTGAAGTTTAATTCGTTGAGGATAGAGGGTAAAACAAGCCCGAGCTCCAGGAGGGCGCTTATCGAATAGCAGTCACTCTCGGAGGAGTCGCGTCCGCGGTATAACTCGTGCGGTTACCTAGTTTCGCTGTAACAATTTTATTGCAGATTTCCTTGGAATAAACTTTTCGGATCTTATGACTTTGATCCAAAAAAGCTTAGCTTGACATCGTATATGACATGCGTGCCAATAACCTCACTTCTTTGGTTGCCAAAGACCTTAAGTAATATCAAGACACTTTTTAGACTTCAAAAATTTGACCTCTTAACGAAAATATTCACGATTCGCCATCGCAGCGCGCCACTACTATATAGCTAGTACCTACTTACCTACTGCTTAGAGTTAAGAGGATCTCAGTCATAATCAAGAGAACTACAATTTCGACCATTTAAAAGTTTTTCAAATCTAGGTCAAAAATGAATCAGATCAATAAAATCAAAAGGTGGTCTGGTAAAGATATTAGGCGGTCTTATAGAACGCCTAAATTGTACACCGAACATTTGTACATATATATTTGTAGATACGTTTGTAATTCCACTGTGATGGCATTCTGATATCCGTAACACAGGTGTTTGAGCTACCTCGGAGTCAGATCAATGTATGTGATGTTGTGAAATATTTATTTCACATCATTGAAAAGTTTTGTTTGTTGTGCAAGAAAGAGTAACCCCCCATATATAGAATACAATGATATTGATGACGATGGTGATGAATACAATGATGACGATGACGATGATGATGACGATGTTGATGAATACAATGATGATGGTGATGAATACAATGCTTGCTACAACAACGATGATAATAGCAAAGGCTTTACATTTTTACTAAAACATTTGCAATACCATGTTTTTGTAGCAACATATTAATTCGATTAAAAATAACCATTCATTCATATGCATTTGTGAGATTTACATTATATCGTGGAAAGCGAGATACTCTTTCACGAACAAGCCATTATTCATATTCACAGTATTCATGAACACGATCGAGACTAAATATTCACACTAGTTTGATTCCATAACATGGACAGCATTTATTTGACAAAAGTAGAAAAAATTAAGAAAAGAAAATCAATAAATGAAACATAAAGCTAAAATAAAAGTATATAAAAAATGAGAACAAAGTAATTTTGGGGACACTGTCACAGGGCAGTGTCCCCAAAATTTCTGGCAGCATTACCCCGCGTTATCGCGATGAAAATACTCTGGGCATTATATTGTGAAAGTCTCATCTTGGCGTGTCATTCAAATTCCAGTGCAAAGCCGTTGCTCCAGAGCCCGGGTACGCTTGGACCATGATCCGGGCTTGAGAATGTCGTAATCGCCGCTTTACACTTACTTGGTGTAATGCAGTCCTTCTCAGCTGTACGACTTACGAGGACACCCAACATCCCATCCACAGGAGTCCTGTATGCCAAGCAAGTCACTTATACTGGGTAGCTCAGTATACTGGGAAGTACTGCAATAGAGAAGTTACGAGCTCCGAACGTCTGTTAGTCGCCTCTTACGACAGGCCAGAATACCTTTTCTAGTATGCTAAATGTCCTACCCCTCAAATAGTGCCAACTATCCCAGAAGTTTGCATCAAACTTATCTATTTCAGCTATCGTTCTCAAATAGTCAGTCCACCTAGGTGTTGGATGTCCTACTCTGCGTTATAAAGGTCATCAAATTCCTTTAACTCAGTGTTGCTTTTGCCTTCTTAGGAGTCTCTGATCATCCTTTAAGACATAATTCACCTACAAAGTAAACATCGCGTACTTATGCAACATTAGTAGTCTCAGTTCACTTCACAGCAATAGCCGGTACATATACGGATTTGGTATTCCCAACACCGAGACCCACGACACTACATACATCACCTGTCCTCAAGACATGCCATAGGGTGACCAGGTGCTACTCTGCCGTCCTCCAGCTATAATTAAGTACCAAAACCACATTCAACACAAGAGCTCTAGTCTCTTTAAATCAGTACTATTCTACTATTTTAAGAGATATCACTACTTCCACTATTTGGGAAAGCCAGAGAGATTTAATACGGCCTCATAGAACAACAGCTTAATGCAGCGCCTGTGTTGTGTTTCTCGAGTGACACAGGGTACCGAAATCCCAATCAGGAGGGAAGGGAGGTTAAATATTGGCCGTGCACTTGTGATTTTGCTGCTGTTTGAATGTCCATAGGCGGCGGACAATTGTCATTGCTTACCATCACTGATCGTAAGCTCGTAAGCTCATAGTAGTTTCCGACCAGCTTCGCCTTGGCGTTTATAAGCATGGAGTTTTCATCTATTTAACATTAGTAATATTTATATATGTCACCGGAAAATCACAAGATCCGTAAGTTTATCAATTTAATAGGAAGTTCATAAACTTTCGTAGGATTCTAAACGGGAGATAAACTGTATTATATTACGTCCACATTTTCGTACATTGATAAACTTACTCAACTTACTCGTAAAATAATAAGTAAGCAATATCCGAACGTTACGCGCGATCTGATTGGCATTGCCACTATGAACATCGACCAATCAGAAAACAGTGTGTTATTTTACGTATTTCAAAGATTCGTATATTTAAAAGAGTTTCTGTGATTGGTCGAACCATATAAAATTTTACGAATAGATATCCGTTAGTTTATAAATTTACCGTGTGACGTCAAAAATTGATAAATTTGCAAAAGTGTTAACGTAAAATAATATAATTTATCTCCCGTTTAGAATCCTACGAAAGTTTATAAACTTCCTAGTAAATTGATAAACTTACGGATCTTGTAATTTTCCGGTGACATATACTATTGTTATTTTACACAGTTGTAGCGCAAAAACAGGGATGAAATAGAATAGCTGGTCCTTCAAGTGTTAAAACTTACAATGTTAAACTAATTCAAATTCTGGTCACCCTACACCACATACATCAGTGTCCTCACGTCAGGCCGTCTTTGGTCACGTAGATGGTATTAATAATCATCTAATCACATCGACTTGACAAGTGGTATTTAATGTAACTTTCAAACGCGATTATTAATCGACTGGTCTTATTGAGCGTTCTCATAAAGATATGCTGATTTTTATTGATAACATTTATGTTATTGATAAAAGACGGCAGCTGAAGCAAAAGCATTAATACTATGTTGAATTTGTTCAAATAGATTAGTTCAATATTACAAAAAAGTTGACTTACTTCGAACAGATAACAAAGAAGTAGGAGTTTGCTAAATATTAAAAAGGAATCCAAATATTTCCTCGAATAAAATCAGCAAGATATAGCTTTTACAGTATCTTTAATAATCGTTTATTACTCACCATAAATACACCATGATACAGATCTTACAAAACAAAACTTAAATGTGATATGGTAGTTTGACACGACAGGACGTAAATCTTTAGTAACTTATTGATAAACAAGATTCAGCTGTTTCCTCGTGGTCCTACTATTTTGTCCTACCAGTAGGACCCCGAGGAAGACCTATTCCTCGTGGTCCTACTATCGACCAAAATAAAAAATGCAACACATTCAGCAATCAATAAGATATTGCATGATGTATTCATGATCAATATTGATAGCTGGTTTGTTTTTTTGTCTTGAAGAAAAAAAAGAAAACCCATATCAAATGAGCAGTTAGGTAGCTCATTATTCTATAGTAAAACGGAAGCCACCTCATAATCCGTGGAACCATTTTCATCACCGTTCACAGATACAATAAATAGATAACGTGTTTAACATATCAACAACATTACAGAATCCGACTAATGTTTTCTCATAAGTATTAACGCCTACGCTCCTTGGATCTCAGAATTGATACCATTTGGAGTTCGTATTTAATCGCCATTTGATGACAGCAGATAGTTTTTGATGAATTCAAACGGATTTCTTTAAAATTAAACGTGAAATGAATAATATAATCTAAAAGTCATCTTCCTTTAGCTAATTATTTGTTAGTTACATTGTTAATCATTGGATTGGACAATAATGTATTTTGTTCTTTAATTTTTTATTTTCGATATTTAGTAGTTACTTTGTTTTTGGTTCTCTTCCACGATGTTATAAATTAAAAAATAATATTAAATAAATATTTCTCTACTCTATCTGATTAAGACATATGTTAGCTCAAGCACCTGTAGGTATTATAGATGTTAGAACCAACAGCGGAATTACAAATTTATAAATTTAATTACTTTTCTTTTGTAAATACATACTATAGTACGTAGAAAACACCCAGACCTATACAAACCGACATGTTCATACACAAAAATGTTAGTACTTGTGCGGGGATCGATCCTGCAACCCTTGCACCAGAGTCAGCGTTCACTACCACTGATCCAAACGAGTCGTCCAAACGGTAACTACCGAGATATACAATATCAACATTGTACATACGAGAGGATACTTATTATTCTTCGTATCGTATGTAAGGTGCTTTATATAAGCATCAGGGAAAAGTAACACTTATTTAGGTCTTGTCTTAATATGTTTCAACTCTGCAAACGGATCACGTACCGCGCAAGGTTTCGCTAAACGGATGTAGGAGAATATTTCTTCTTTAAAAACATCACTATCTACAGCTATACCTATATAGAATGCGAAATTGCAGATACAGAGACTGCATGCTTTTTTGCAAATGTAGATATTGCGAAGAGTATTTACTAAAATGTCTATGTCTAAAAGATAATATAATTGAAGATGCCAGTAACATTTCAATAATATTTTTACGTATTTTAATCAGAGGTAACGAGCAGCATATTATTATTAGTGTGTAAAATGGTATTTGTGTAATTTTATCTATAGTACATAAGTTACTTATTGCAGCCTTCAAAGTCTTTCTTTCAAAAAAAATATTTTCGGCAAAACCTTATGGTGATTTTGCTAAATATGTATCTTCTAATTAAATTGAGAGACTTGACGACTTACTATCGCAACATACATTATGTTCGAATTTGAAATACTAGGTTTTGAAATGTGGGTTACATTTCAAAACCTAGTATTTCTACTACCTTTTTTTTATTTCTTTACCTACTAATCTATTCTGTTCTTGACTTCCTAAAAATATTGTTAAGTTTTTGATTTATCATTCTCTCAAATTCAAAAAAGTATACCTTTAAATTGGAGAAGGTCAAAGAAGTAAAACGGAAAATTCCAATTTACAGACAAATGTTCCCACAAATGAAGTTCCGCGTGTCCGGTCTGGACGCGAAGGCGAAATACATCCTCCTACTAGACATCGTCGCTGCTGACGACTACCGATATAAGTTCCACAACAGGTAGACCACCATCCGAGCTGGTACACTCCGCGAAGACTTCTGGAACATTCCATCTCTATTTTTCTGCTTTAGTATTTTGAGACATATCCTTTAGACCTTTGAGATCAATGTCGCAAAAAAGTGTAAAGATTTCTAAAATTATGCATTCACATTTTTTAATGCATATTATGAAAATTGAGATGAAATGAGCTGGAGGTATGTGGAAGATGTATACAGCTTCTTGCCTGCTGGGACGCTCACCATTCCACCTCATAACGAACTGGGAATTTGGCACTATCCAAATTGTCAGCCATCACATCATGTCGATTGGGGCACATTCCATCACCGTACCGTTACACGCTTGACTTTAGCTTGTGATTCGACCCACGCATGCACTACTTCCCATCACAACAATTTCGATGCGTTTCTTAATTGCGCCTAAACAATTTGTAAGAAACACGCTTAATTTAAGGTCAACGACTCACGACGAACGACTGGAATCATCGGACGATTAAGGATTCAACTCGCATCCAATGGGTAATATCATTAAAATATCTTTGTCTCAAACGCCGCTGCAGTCATGTAAAAACGCCGACGACGCGACATCGGAGGTGAGAAATAATCACGCGAGAACTATACTTTTTCGGTAGTTTAGAAACTACTCCCAAAAAAAAACATCTCTCCATGACTCCGACCCGTCAGGAACGCATCGCCGATAATCATCGTATTTGATCGTGTACATTGTTTAATTTCCGATGACAACCGTCGATAAGATTCGTCTGTCCGCTTTACGTTCGCCCGATCGACGAATATCAAAACCGCCGACACGCAGGTTTGGCAACATCGAGATGCGACCGATAAACTTCGATTTAATATCCGTTAATTAATACGACCCGAGCATTCCGGTCGAAAATGCGACTGTGAGTCAGCAGTAAACCGATATACGCGCCGACAAAGACTCGCCCGCCTAGCGCCGTTAATATGGTAATTAATTATTACAAATCTCTCGTTCGTAATTTACTCGCCAATAAATCGTTTCTAAACTTGATTCAGAATGGTTTTCCAGGCTCCACGGAGTCGTGTTCTACCGTAAGGCTCTCGTGTTCGGCCACATACTGGCATAGACTCACGTGCGGCACGACGTTGCTCTGAAACTCACAATGGCCGCGTACCACTCGTTTTTGGTCTTCTGCGACGGAAACATGACCTTTTTGCTCGATGCGAATACTTTGACACCTCGTCGGTGTTGCCGCGTCGCTGATTAGACCAGATACAAACGAATGCTCAAAATACACGCGCCTTTGTGCGACATTTTCCAGTGCCGAACTCGGCGTTTACTCGGATATCTGTGGCCCTAACAAAAACACACTAATTAACGCGGTACAAGATCACAAGCTAAAAGGAACGCTTCTCGGGAGTAAATGGATGTAAAAAGTGAAACTAGTCCAACAACATGTCTTACAATCGACAGTGATGTCAAATCGTTGTCGCAAAGAACGAGTCCCAACCCATGTTTTTCTCTCGTGTTGCTTGCAGACGTATGTTTCCTGCCTACAAAGTTCGCGTTTCTGGTCTTGATAAAAAAGCAAAGTACATTTTGCTAATGGACATCGTAGCTGCCGACGATTGCAGATACAAATTCCACAACAGGTATAAATAAAGAAATGAAGGAATTAAATTAAAATAAGAAAAGTAGATGACGGGTTAGTGACGTACGGTCTTGGTTGATCTTATTTTAATGTAATTCGTGGCAATGAAAACTATTGAGGCAAGAAGCATGCGTATTGTGTTCCATGTAAATGTTCGACTGGGGATCTGCGTGTTTTCGGAAATTACTTGTTACGTTATCCGCGGGTATCTTTGCTGTAGGTAGCGTTTCATTGCGTAATTCGTTCATTGTTTCTGTTTAAGCAAGTAGGAGTTCCTTTAGAACTTTGCCGATGGAAAGTCAGACGATTCTAATTATAGAAGCACTTACTGGATAATTACGTTTATCATGTCGACGTGGTTTGTTCTACGCAGATCTCTTTTCGTTCAATTATGCAATTTCTGTTTTGTACCGTTTGAACACATGAGTGCTTAGAGCTTTCTAGAACGTGTCACGGGTATTTGGGCTTGTAAAATTTTTGTTAACTCTTGTTATTTTAAAGGTTAACATAGCACGAAATTTTAATTTTGACTGGAACAAATTTTCGCTTATAGCTCAACCATGTTCAAATGCAGTTTCAACGCTTTCTAGGAAGTTCCTTAATTTTGTCTGTTTCTCATGGTTTGAACAAACTGCTTGTTAATTCATACAAATTATTAACTATTTCTCCTAAATGAAAGATTAGGAAAGTATCTAATTATTTGTATTAAGACGTATAATTTGCATTATAGATAAGTCAATGCCAATCTGTTCGAAATTGAAGAGCTTATACTAAACGCAATGACTTCTTGTTAACGTCTAATTCTCATCATTACAATGATTTATATCACTGTCATTGCCATTACGCACAAAGGACCGAAAGAAGACTCTCTTTCGGTCCTTTCGGTGCAGAAAAAGGAGTCCACTTTACATTACAACACCGTCATTGCGAGTAGTATGCCATAAATTTGACAAATTTGCAAAAAATAAAACGTTATGAATGTCAGCATGATCATTTTCAAAAGCGCACCCTTAATTGCATGTATTGTTTTTGTAGTTCCACAAATTAAAACGCTTATATTCATTAATTGGTCCCAGTCTAATGGCGACGATATCATCATTATTCATGCACACACCTGTCTATTCACTGACCTTGTTATAAATAATAGCTTCGATAAATTAAATAATAATTAGCGATACATAAATACAGCTTGGAAGAGTTATTGCGGAACCCAGGACAGAAACTGGTGCGTTTAAGGAAAGAGCTGGTAGTTAACGCCTCGGGGAGACGACGATGGTGGTACACGATATTATTAGAAGTTGAAAAAAAAACACATATTTTAACATTTTTTTTTATTTAATATACAAATATATTGACGTTTATTCTATTCTTAGATTTTCGTGCTCATCTTTGCATCACCTTCGTTGTCTTCTCGAGTGCTTGGATTCCGCGTAAAATAGATAGGTTTAGTTAAATTTTAAAGGCATGCTACAATGAAATGAAAGAAGATATAGTTATATCTTCTATGTGATACAGTCTAGATCAGGTGTGCCTAATTAGCTATAGGAACGTGGTGAACATTACCATAAGATTAACCTACTAAATACTTCCAAACAAAATTGACACCACATTTTATATAATACTCACAGTATGTAACTGTTCTAAACTGAATCACTGACAAAATCAGTAGCATTTAAAAAACATTATTTTTTGTTAAAGGCGACCAAGCAACCCTTGATGGTAAGTAATCATAGCCGCCCATGAACATTTGCGAGATCAGAGAGGTCGCAAATACGTTGCTGGCCTTTTAGAAAGGAGTACGCTCTTTTCTTGAAGGTCCCTAAGTATTAAGTCCAAAGCTATATGACTTTCCTTTGTTTCCGGAGTCGGTGGATGGTCGCCGGCAAAGCGGACCCCGAGATGCCGAAGAGGATGTACATCCACCCTGACTCGCCCTCAACAGGCGAGCAGTGGATGCAGAAAGTGGTGTCCTTCCACAAACTGAAATTGACAAACAACATCAGCGACAAACACGGATTCGTGAGTACCGCCTTTTTTATACGATTTTGGGAACGGTGAAGCTGGTTAGGTAGAATTAGTTATAGAAATTACATTTACGAACGGAAGTAGACAAACATTTTTGTGGTGCTGAAACTTAAGCTGGTTTTTGACAACAAATATGTAACACAATAACTATTATAAAAACTAGCCAAATCTTACGTATTTCCGTATCTGTAGAAGATGATCGACATACATTTCCAAATGTAGAGCTCACATTGTTATTAATGTACTGTTTCCCTTAACAATTATCATTTTTAAGTACCCTAATAGGTATTTAACTATTTGATTATTTCTAATAACATACTCAATACAATGCTGTAGATACTGTTGATCTGGAATTTAATGAAAAGATTAGTTTTCTGAGACGATCACAGCGCTAAGTAAAATAAAATTCTGATATCTTTGTATATAGATTTAGGCTCAACATTAGTATATTTAGTACGTGTATCAATGTAAGTATACATTGGTTGAAGAATTTTGTCAGATTAGTATACATACTAATGTGACAAATTTCTTCAATTGATTCTCATTTTAAAATCGATCACGTTTGGTCTGTTTATATCAATTGAGGGAAAGACATATTGATTTAGCTTGAAGACGTGTGGCTGTCGGTCATATCTTCGTTTTACAACAAGAAACTGTTGACAGCACTTTGATAAAACGTTTTCACCACCAACATTTTGTTTGCTGTCTGGATCCTTCTATACCCACTTGTAATGACAGTGTCACGACGATGCCTGACAGCCTCCAGTGATACGGAAGAACGATCTACTTCGTGCCGGCATTCAATGATTCGTTTGCTGTGGATCTGTATGTTGGTTTGTAGATAATTATTATAGAGCCGAGAGAAAGCTTCAATATTTTAAAACAAATGTCTTGGCGTTATTCTTTTGTCACAATAAGTTATGGAACTAATGATGACCTACAGAAGTGATTACTAGCCTTCAAATGCTTTCCAGTACTGCTTAAGTCTCAGGTCTATCCTCACTTGGATATTGATGGGTGTTACTTTATCCATGGAACTAGAAGTCAAGAAGTCAACGGAATGTGCCATTTTCGGAAAAAACGTCAGAGTGTGAAAGAGATCCAACCGGCCCTGACGCCGATTCTATACGGGTGTGGTAGAGAAAGAACGTCGCCCAGCACGTCACTTCAGTACTAAATAAAGCCCAAAATCTAGAGCGAAGAGGATTTTCTCGAGAAAGCGCATCATCATCTTAGCGTTTTGTCCCGGTTGCGTCCCAAGCTGTCGCTTCTGAGCCCGGGATATCAGACAACAGAGAGGAATTACTAATTATATACTTACGAGTAAAGCTACTGTTATGCTACTGTGACATATCATCATCATCAGCCCATTTAAATCCCCACTGCTGGGGCACGGGCCTCCCTCAACCACATGAGGGGTACTTGCCATACTCACCACGCTTGGCAGACGGGTTGGCGAGGGTTTTGATATAAATGCAGAGTTTTCCTTCTCTGGTGGCTGATGATCATGCCAGCAGCTTTACCTTAGTCGCCTTTTACGACACCACGGTAAGAGTGAGGGTGGCCTATTCTACTCTGCCGGGGACCACACGGCACGTGTATCATTCCTTTATGACGTCAAGTCACACCCTTTTGGGTCTACCCCTACAGCCAGAAACCTGTGGTGGTGGTCTCTTGAAGCAAGCTCATAGTAGACTAACATCAATTTCGATGCATGTCAAATGTCAGATGCACACAAAGAAAGTGGTTACAATTAAATTGTAATCAAACATATAATATATGATTATGTTTATGTAGACTAAAGACGGTTTCGCGTGAGATTACAATCTACTTTTTTTTTAAATGAGAGTTTTCAGTGACTGTCAGCAGCTGCATAATGCCTGCATTTTGGTAATGTGCAAACGAATTTATGTTTTGAACTTAATTAATTTTATTGTTCTGGTACGTAGGTGGTTGCGAGTGACCGCGGAATTAAAAAGGTGAAATATTGTATCATTAACATGTAATTGCATTGCATGGTACTTGATAAGAGGATGGAATACATCTTTTAGTGTAAAAATTGGAATGTAAAATAAATATCTTGCTCCTCATTCGTACACTTGGTGACTGTTCGATGACCGTCTCATTTTTGCCGGTGTTATGCTTTGCTAAAACTTTTGTCAAGTGTTCTAATGATTTGGCCAGCCTGAGCTAGGCAACATTTTAATTATAAAAACCATGAATTTAGTATTTTGTTCGATAAAAACTTACATTAAAGTTCTAGTTTGTCTATGATACAACTTAATCAAAGATGAATAAAGTAGTTATTATACGATAATTTGATTCGTTAATAGATACCTACATTACGTAGGTACACCTAATTTTATGATTGCGCTGTGTTTCGCTGCGTGAGTGAGGGTACCTGGAGGCTCAATCTGGGGGAAAGGGGAGTTCGAAGGTTGGCAGTGCACTTGTGACTCCACTGGTGTTGCGGGTGTCCATGGGCGGCGGCAATCGCTTACCATCAGATTATCCGTCTGCTCGTCTATCACCTATCACATAAAAAAATGTAGACACTAACATTTAAATCTCTCTTTTTAATACTATTATTTTGAGTTGTAACTATTGAAACTATCAATAACACGTATAGGTACAGCCCAACAATAAGTTTCGATGTCAAAACTCCAGCCCAAAAAGGTAGCAATGGATTAGGTTTTTTTTTTGATTCGGCAAAAACTTTATAATGTGGGTGATATTATAATTAACGCAGTAAAAGGAATATCGTGGGTAGGACCCCTGTCGTCGGGCCATGGGGTGCCTTTGTGTAGGCTACGGCTATTATGCCTATTTACTTTGGGTGCCCATCATCGTTTGCCGTTTAGTAGCGTTCTATACATTTGTTATAGTTTTTTTGATGCGTTACTCCAAGGAGGTTTACTGGTGTTTAGATTATTGTGTATTCTTTTGTTGAATTTTTGGAGTGTTTTCTTTTTTTGAAATTGGAATTACATGCTTTAGTTTTTGTTTTGATCACAGAATGAGGGTTTTCACGTGTGAAAAATCCGCTAGATGGAGTACTATAGAAGTGAGGTCCATATACAATGTGATTGGATATTTTTAAACGAGATCTGTCAAAATTTTAATTTGACGAACTAAACAACCAATGCAGTTGATGTTGGACTTCAGTCCAACAGTACGCCATCTAGCGTATTTAGCCGATTTATTGATCCGTAGTCAAACTGAACTAACGGTTTTAAAAAGTAATCAATGGTAAAATTTCGCTAAATATTTTGAGCAATAGTTAGCTTAACCAATTGAATAGTTATATTACAAAGAATTACGTCACTTTGAAGCCGCCATTTTGACTATTGGTTAGACAGTTAACTATAGTAAATTTAAGCAAAAGGTAACTACGGATCCAACGAAGATGGGATGACCCTTTGTTTCTGCGCCACGAATGAAGTCCCGCGGCAAAACACGGAACTAACATTTTAGATTCCTTGTGGTTATTGCCATAAAGCTTAAATTTGAATGTTGATGGTGACTGAAGAGCGTTTTTCATGGCACTTCTATGGAGGGGTATACTCTACTATTTACTTACACTTACCTATCAATAATAGTCCTAGTCGATTCGGGGTAAAACCCCATCGATCAGATAGAAGCCTTAGCAGACTAAATAGGACTTGTTGGTTATATATTAACTTTCAAATAACTCTTCATCAATACGATGTTTGTAAAGTTGTGAACTTTTACTTTTTACCGCGGCAATATTAACGCTCTGTATATGGAACTATTCATGAACTTATAGCATACTAGCGGCCGCCCGCGACTCCGTCCGCGTGGAAAAGTAACTTTTTACCCCCCTTTCAACCCCTTACAACCCCCTTTTCGCAATAAAAAGTAGCCTATGTCCTTTCTCAGGGTCTAGATTATCTGTATACCAAATTTCATTTAAATCCGTTGAGTAGTTTTGGCGTGAAAGAGTAGCAGACAGACAGACAGACAGACAGACAGACAGACAGAGTTACTTTCGCATTTATAATATTAGTATGGATTCATAGCAGACATCATAGGTACATTAGGGTAATTTAATTGAAACTGCATACCTTTTTCTACTACCTTAACCATAACAGTTATGGTGTATGAAAAAAAAACTGCTTTACATTCCATAGTAAAATATAGAGATCATATCTGTTTGTATTTATGGGAGCCATGCTTCGGCATGAATGAGCCGGTTCGACCGGAACACAGAAAGCCGGCGCTAAACAGCGCCTGAGCTGTTTTCACTAAATGAGTGAGGGTACCGGAGGCCTAATCGAGGGATGGGGGTTAAAAAGTTGACAGCGCAGCGTTTTTACTCCACTGTGTGTTGGGCGCTTACCATCAGGTGATGCTTCGCCACCTATCACATAAAAAAAATGGAGTACAAACAAACTCATTCAAATTGCCGAAACATTCAAAAACGTCACATTTCAAACTCGTAATCTAATTAAAACTGGCCATTTCGCAAAAAAAAAGGTTGCGTCCATTTAAAAAAAAAAACGCTACTGAAACCGACCCGGCGCTTTGAGGTAACACAATACACTTGAAGGAGCATTTACACGACCGCGATCCAATCATAGATAAGGACGATTGTTTTTTTAATTCGGCCGATGAGCGTTTGTTTTTTGGCCTCTTTTTCGTGTTAGGGTCTTTTGTCTTTGACGAAGGGCGTGGGTAATTGAAATAACGACGGTCGCCGCTCGGTATGCATAGAATTTTGACAACACAGCTGACTTCTGATACGGCGTGATGTATATTTTTGAATTCGGAAATTGACAGTGTTTTTTTTTGAGATTCTCGTGGTAGGACTAAAAGACTCCACGTGAGCTGATGCAATTCAAAGGTTTTAAATTACTTTTCGGTGGGTTGTAGTGAACAATTTTGGTGTTTATTTGTGCAGTGAAGTACCGCGAAGTGATCCTAATAAAAGGAGTCGTTGAATTGTATCTTTTTTGACACTGCTATTGTGTTTATTGAGTGACTGACTTCGACTGATAACTACTCA
This sequence comes from Marasmia exigua, assembly GCA_019059595.1. NCBI lineage: Eukaryota > Metazoa > Arthropoda > Insecta > Lepidoptera > Crambidae > Marasmia > Marasmia exigua. The sequence goes on along the minus strand of CM032483.1, from coordinate 13,429,825 downwards.
CTTACATAAATAAGTTACATTATTTATTAATTTATTATATTTAATCTGTTTCATGCAAGAGATCCAACTGATACAAAAATGGTCTTTTGCTCTTTTATCTTTATAGATAAAATAGGCTTAACCAGTACCGTACCTACATCGTACTTTCTTTCTCTAATCTTAAAAGCACTAGGTCAACTTAAAAAAATAATTAATCAGCATGTATTTCCGCCATAGAAACAGGTAGATGGATCCACAGATAAGGGATTTTTTATTTGTTTTATTTTTTCTGTCCCGAGCCATTCGTCCGAATATGCCGATTTCTGGACGGGCCACTATTTTTCATAAAGATGTTTATCTACCTTTGCGACGATTAATTTTTATATTTCGAATTATGAATAGGCGCATTTGTTTCGATACTTAATTTACATTTTAAGTCGATTGCGTTTTGTTATTGAATTGATGATAGGCCATTATGGTAGGAATTTACGGCTTTTACATGGTTGAAGGTAAGGGGTAAGCACGTGTCCCTTTAGAAAGGCATTTTATAATTTTATAACGGTATTTTAAGATTATTGAATTTAGTTTAAAAAAAAAACATCATTCGCCTATCCAGTTCTTGAGCTATCTCGGTACTCTTTATTGCACTCAAAATTCTAGATCTTAATACTATAGGAATATGGTAATACAATGTAGGTGGTCCTTCTTACTTATCGCTAAAAGCAATCTCTTCTAGACAACCCCGAAATAGAGCGTAGTACAACTTTATCTCCCGTTAGGCAATTTGTAGTCTTTTATTCGAACTGTCGATTTGTGTAAAAAAGTGTTATATCTACTGGAAAAAATTTCAATCTGAAGCTAGTATTTGTCATCATTCTGGTTCGTAAACTCTTCAACCCTCAAGATGTTTATCAAACACACCTTTCTACCTAATTGTACCGCACATAATCCCGCTACCTTTTTACTACCAACATCTTGGGGCACAATCGGGCTATTCTGCTTAATATGTCAAAGACGGCGTAAACCGCGTCTGCCGTTTTAATTGTGAAGGGCTAATCCGGAGTCCTTGGAGCGGGTAATTCCCTTCAAGTAGCGTATTGTGGCGGAATCGTGTCTCCTCGCTCGTGAACAGCTGCCGGAAAAATTGTCGGAGCTAGGATAAGCGAAGATTTTGAATTTCGAAGGGATGCAGATTTCGGGTTGAGCGTCTCTGTCAAATTGAATTAAGTTTCTTTTTTATATGATAGGTGGAAGAAGAAGTTTGTCTATGTTCAGGGGAAAAATAGCAAAAATATAAGCAAAAATTTTGAATTTAGAATAGATGTATGTTTTAGGTTGAGCATCTCTGTCAAATTTAATCCAGAGGAAAAAATGCCGCAGCTAGGATAAGCGAAGATTTGGAATTTTGAAGGGATGCTGATTTTGGGTTGAGCGTTTCTGTCAAATTAAATTCAATTAAGTTTGTCTATGTCTAGGGAAAAAAAATGCCGCAGCTAGGACAGCGAACATTTTGAATTTCGAAGGGACGCAGATTTCGGGTTGAGCGTCTGTCAAATTGAATTAAGTTTGTCTATGTACAAATGTGGACTTTGACAGGCTCATGATGACCAGGAAAAAATATTTTGTTTTCTGAATTAAACTTGTCGAATGAATACTAAATATAAGTACCTATTTATTAGTAATATTTGATTTAAAATCTTTGTTTTGGTCGAATTATTGATTGCGTTTTTTCCATTCGATAAATTTTCTAATGAAATTCACTTCCATATACCGTTATGTACCAGTCTCAAATAAACGAATTGCCAACATATTTACTCAAAAAATACTCTACAAAATTTCCGAAATTCCGAGCTAAACTTTCGCACGGGTTGCCCGACAAATAAATACAAACAGACAGGTACAAAGGATCTCTACGGTTCGCTAGCTTGAGCATCGAAGGACATATGTTCAGTAATTTATATACAGTTATTGATCAAAAGGTGTCCTTTGGCAGGCATCGGGGCGTAGGCAATCCGCAGCCCCGTCTGTGAGAGGGCACGGGGAATCTTGCCCAGCGGTTGCCTTCTGCCACAGTGTAAAGATACCTCAGCGAGACATAGAAGGCCACGGAACCCTAAAAAGAGGATGTCCTTTGACAGTTTTGTATACATTGATTTGATTTTCTCAGAGATGTCATTACCGTGGCAGTCCTTAAATGGAACATTCCTCCGAAATTACCATCAGAAACTTAATATATACGTAGGGATGTATTCCCTGAACAATATAACCTGGGCCTGTTTAAGGGCAAGAGCGAATAGGCTTTTCACGGGCAAGTATGGCCACTTCACTTAATCGGGTGGGATTGAGGTCAAATGCTTGTCTGTCTTAACATAAAAAAAAGTCAATTTTTTATTGAATATTAAGATTCAGACGTAATTTTTGGAGTAATATTGGATTTGAGAACTGCTACGGTAATGACATCTCTGAGAATGACCTTTTAACGAATGAATCTCGGGTTACGTAGTGAACAGGAGGTCAAAAGTTTGAATTCGATGCACCTATCGATTTTTCGAATCCATCTACGTATTTCTTACATTAACTCGGCTCTGAGGAAAACATATTCATCATGATCATCATTATCATTTCAGCCAATAGACGTCACAATGTTCTCCTCAGAGATCCTCCTCGGTCCTGTGCCGCGCGCATCCCGCGATCTTCACCAGATCGTTGGTCCACCTTGTGAGGGGCCTACCACGGCTGCGACCTCCTGTACGTGGCATCCACTCAAAGACCTTTTCGCCCCAACGGCCGTCTGTTCTCCTCGCTATGTGCCCTTCCCATCGCCACTAGAGGCATACAATCCTTTGGGTTATGTCTATGACCCTAGTCCTCCTGCGGATCTCATCATTTCTGATACGATCACGCAAGGAGACTCCGAGCATAGCCCTCTCTATTGCTCTCCGGGTGACTTTGGAAAACACTTTATCATTACCATAATCGAGCTACTAACTAATATTAGTACTGTGCTTATGCCTCTTCTCATAGGTTCGAACCAATTATTGCTACAGTTGTACCGTAAAACTATGCTACAATGACGAATTAACTAACGATTGGTTCCCAACCGCAAATGGTTCTATGTTCTGGCGGTTGGTGTGGTGAACCTACTATTTATAGTTGAGCGATTCTATTGTGATGGCCACAAAGTTTGATTTGGTTAAAATACTTAACTAATGGCGCCGGTTTCAGCATTCCCAACTTTAATGGTTAGTTCTATGTTATTTGGTAGAACAGGTTGCATTTTGGATAGGATCTCAAAAATTGTGGATACTGATACTGATAATGATTCCGAATATGTAGCCGTGATCCAGTTAGTCTGGTTTCCCTGTCTAAGAGTTGCAAAGGTAAGAAGGCAGTCGCTTTATTGTGATTACCAAACTTCCCGAATCCTGGAGCTTGGTCCAAGGGTACCATGCTCTGGGAATTACACGCTAAGTTGAGGAGGTGCAGAATGTCTTTGTTTAACTATTGGTCTTAAAAATAATACGCGTAATTCACGTGGTCTTTTTCGTAAACAAAAGACTGCTCCAGGCCCTCCACAAGGTGGACTGATGATCTGGTGAAGGTCGCGGGAATCCCTTAGATGCGGGCGGCACAGGTTCGATATCCAGAAGTGGATCCGTTTATGATGAAAGACTGCTTACAAAGTGCGAACTAGAGTATAAGTCAGCCTGCTGAGTAGCTGCACTGCCAGTTACTTGCACTATTTTGCCGTCACTTACGAGTAACTCGCACGAATGTAGCTCGTATGACTAACTGGCATATTCTTGTTCGTTACTTTTTCGGACATTTTTGTTATAGGCCATCAAGAACCCAATTCTTGTACACAGGACATTAAAGTCGATTATAGAGATTTCATACATTCGTCCATACAAATCTTTAATTTGACTTCAATGTCGCACGAGAATATGCTCCAATTCTCGGGAAGTAATATAGATATCTAATGAGAGAATAATATACAAATGTCGAATTCGATATTTTAATCACGTCCCAAGGATGGGCTCCAGAGGGTCTATTACGTGCACTCTACAAGAATGTCGAATGTGAGCTTTCTATTATTATCATTTCAGCCAGTAAACGTCCACAGCTGGACATAGGCCTAACCAAATGATCTCCACGCAGATCGGTCATGTGCCGCCCGCATCCAAGGGAGTCCCGCGATCTTCTCCAGATCGTCGGTCCACCTTGTATAGGGCCTACCACAGCATCGAACTTTATATACATTCGTCCATATAAATGTCGAATTCGACATCTATATCACCTCCCGAGAATCGGACTCCAGGTTCGTCTTCTGGCTGACTCCAGACAACATTAATTGCTTGAGGACTTCTATTATCACCCTAATTTTGATTAAGTATTCCAGCACTAAGCCATACTCCAAATCAGTGCCCTTCGTCATAAGTGGATGTTGAAACTGATATTATTTGCTCGTGTAGTTTGACCCTTGTCCCCTGACACCCCTTGTCCCCCGAGACCCCTTGTTTGTCCATCTCTGCTTCAAACACGGGAAATGTAACTCTATTAACGGTATTGGTTACAATATTTTTCGTAATATTGCAGCAGGAATTGATTGCCAGTTTCAAAATTGCAATATTGAGGTTGTCTGGAAGAGATCGCTATTAGCGATAAGACCGCCTACATTGTTTTAGTATAATAACTTAGGCTAAGATTTGTAAATTTTGTGCAATAAAGTGTATATATCTATCTATATTTATGAATTTAACATTTAAGGTTGCATCTACTTAATGGTGATTCTAAAAATTGATTGCTTCATTCTTATCATCTGTGAATTCTTAATTATATCAATCTTTATGAAACAGGGATAAGATAAAAGTTAAAGAATGTCTTAGATTTTTATTATAATGACAAGGGGTCACTTCCGAATGTTTCTTAAAGGGGAGAGACACGTTTCGTCAGAAGTGATACCACATTACAGAAAACCACACACTGTGCTGTTTTTCTTGAGGGTACCGGAGGCCCAATCCGGGGGAGAGGGGGTTTATAGGTTGGTAGCGCACTTGCGCTCTATGTCCATGTGTGTGCAAAGGCGGCGGCAATCGCTTACCTACCATGAATTGATCCGTTTGCTCGACTGCCACCTATCACATAAAAATAGTTCATGCATTGTAAACTGAATCTCTATACTATGCCTAGTTATAATGTTTTTTTCTATCTATAATGTTATTTTAAATTGTATTTGCAATTTTTTTCAATTATCACTTTCAATAAAAAAATAATAAATATTTCACCTCATACATTGATCTGACTCTGAGATAGGTAGCTTAAGCACCTGTGTTACGGATTTACTACTTTTTGTAAATACATACTTATAATACATAGAAAATACTCAGACCAATAAAAACAGATATGTTCATGCACACAAATGTTTGTACTATGCGGGTCGTCAAACGGGTCTTTCAATAAATATAATCAAAGTAGCATTATATAGTTCACCATCATCATCATCAGCCCATTTAAGTCCCCACTGCTGGGGCACGGGCCTCCCTCAATCACATGAGGGGAAATTGCCATACTCACCACGCTTGGCAGACGGGTTGGCGAGGGTTTTGTTATAAATGCAGAGTTTTCCTTCTCTGGGTGCTGATGATCATGCCAGCAGCTTTACCTTAGTCGCCTTTTACGACACCTCGGTAAGAGTGAGGGTGGCCTATTCTACTCTGCCGGGGACCACACGGCATAATATATAGTTGAATTATCATAATCAGCAAAATCATAGAAAACAGCGTACCCCGGGCTCCAGAGCGACAGTTTTGGATGTAACTGGGAATTACACATTAAGATGAGTCGGGGGAGTAAAAACATTAAAAATATTAGACAATTTGCGTCAAAAGATCGCCGAAAAATGTCGAATCCTTTCGGCGCCACCACGCAATTTACGAAAATACAAAGACACACAGTTAAGGGCATAAAAGGATTAAAATTTACACTCCAAGAGGCCAGAAGATTAGAGAACCTTTTCGGCATTATGAAGCCTATTGTAGTTTTAAAGCCTTTGAGTCTAATAGTGAATTAGTTTTGTAAGGGTTAATATCAAGATCCACACCAAAAAACTACCAACTTACTGTTATTATGAGAAAAAAAAAAATCTTTTTTTTTCATGTTTTTACCTGACATCGAGTAGTCTTTTGTTACATTTTCAAAATAAAAATAATGCGTTAGAATTTTTAATGTTTTCTTGCTTTTATTTAAGGTGACGGGTAGGGCACACTAGCGACGCCCATCGATTTTAATGTTTAGCTACTAAACAGGATCTATTTTAAACAATTTCGGGGTTACAACCTCTCGGCAAACACTTATACCTACTATTTATTATATTAATTATAGATACTTATATATCTATTACTGGATTAATCGATTTCTCTGAAACTCAAACTCTCTGACTCAAAACAAAACGAGTAGTTCTTAATAGGTATGAGCAGTTAGTTCTGAGGTGCATTACCTACATATCGCTCAAAATGAACAGTATATGGCAACGTGCACCGGGTTCCCACGGAGCAACGCAAATATTTGCAACGGATCAGGTTGGGATCACACTCGGATTTGAACCACTTAACCACTACTACAGTTCCGAAACATAGTTATGAGTGAGTGTTAGATGTTACTAAATGTACGACAGCCAACACATGAAGCTGTAGTCGTGAATTCATAGGCGTCGCTTCGGATGACGGGGTAACGTTGACAGACAGGGGAATGAGACTATAGATAGATAGATATTATTTATTGCACAAAAACAAAATGCAAGTATGATACAACATCATCATCATTATCATCGTCATCAGCCCATTTAAGTCCCCACTGCTGGGGCACGGGCCTCCCTCAATCACATGAGGGGTAATTGCCATACTCGCCACGCTTGGCAGACGGGTTGGCGAGGGTTTTGATATAAATGCAGAGTTTTCCTTCTCTGGGTGCTAATGATCATGCCAGCAGCTTTACCTTAGTCGCCTGTTACGACACCTCCGTTATAGTGAGGGTGGCCTATTCTACTCTGCCGAGGACCACACGGCGATGCAACAACAACAGACAGCAAAATAAGGCTATGCTAGAGGCGGGCAAATGAACAAGCGTGTCACCTGATGGAAAGTAATTAACGCCGCACATGAACATCCGCGAAATCAGAGAGATCGCTAATGTGTTGCCGGCCTTTTTAACCCCCAACGCAAATACGATGGGGTGTTATAAGTTTGATGATTATGTTTTTTTTTTGTTTCAAAGATGAATAAGGGGGGAGTGTTCTTTGCTATGTTGGCTAAAATCGATCCAATATAGCCGCCGTCACAAAGATATGGAGAATATCTTTTAACACAACTCCCACATATGGGTATCATATAAAAGTAGCAGCATATATTTATTGTGACAAATTTAAAATCCAAGATGGCCGCCGTCAGAAAATGCCGAATAACTTGTTTGTTTTTGTCGGGGGGTTTTTAAATTTTCTCTTGCAACAAACTCGCAATGTTGCTGGCACGAGTTTTGTTCCGGGATTATCCTTAGTTCGCGATTTGTAATATGGGGGTTTATGTTTATTTACCGTGATGTCTTCTTAGTAAGTAGACCTGTAGAAATAGGAAGGGATATTGATTTCCATTCTTTATCAACTCGATTCAAAATCTGATCGATTTTTTTTGTTTTAACTTTTATGGTAACTACCATTAGAATAGTTATTCATGAGATTTCTACCGTTGTACCTTATTTTTGTTTTTTTTTATTTTTTTAAAAATCTGTAAATGCACCTTACATGGAAGAAATCTCTTAAATAACTATTCTAAAATCTGATCGATTCGGCATCGAGAACTATTAGGTAGTTAAGATTCTGGGTTCTTTCTAATCCAAGTATTTGCCGTCCATTATTTGCCGTAACAATGTTTATTAAAACATAATGTAGGTAGGTACAGAGACATTTCTTTACCTTCCGTACTAGTAGAAGACTGAGACGTTAAATGTATATTTGCCGTGATACCTCCTTAGTAAATAGACCTGTAGAAATAGGAAAGCGAACACTAAATTCATCCTACTAACAATAACCATGCCTGCCTAAACTTAAGCTATTGTAATTTAATTTTGTCGCGCAGAAAATGTAAAAATTTTGTGACCCTTAAAAAGAATAAGCACAAAAAAGGCACGGAACCAGTGTCCGTGGAATATAATGTACCTATATTAAAAAAAAAATAGAAAAGCATTGTTTTGATTTCCATTCTCTATCAACTCGATTCAAAATCTGATCGATCCGACATCGAGAACTATTAGTAAAGAATCTGGGTTCTTTCTAATCTATTTGCCGACCATTATTTGCCGTGATCCCTTGTCCGATGACAATTGATACGAGGTGCGGAGTGCTCAGAGTAAGGCAGAGCAAATGTTTAACTTTCGCACTTGCTGATTGTTTGGGTTCGTTCGGACATTTTTCGGACAAAAGTTTAATGTGGGTTCAAGGTTTTAAAGAAAGAAACATAATTACATATAATTTACTATAGCGCAGTAGAACCAGAGTACAAGAAAAGGTATAGATAGATAGATAGATACTCTTTATTGCACAACATACAAAACTTAAAAGCTGGGTATACAGAGATACAATGTACAATTTAGGCGGTCTTATCGCTGGGAGCGATCTCTACCAGACAACCTTCAGGTAAAGGACATTAGATAGAAGAGGGGAGGGTGGTGCAATCCTTTTGATTTTGAATATTGATTAAGTAAATTTATAGTATAAATACATATATCTAGATAATAAATAAATAAATAAACACGTTATCATACACTAATATATACGAATGTTAACTTACTATAATACAATATAACCTACACAAATTATATAAAATATACTACTATAAGGTTATAATAGAGAAGATATATTTTATACCTACAATATATGGATGGATCTGGGAGAGGACTAACGACCACGAGCGTCAATGACAGGAAAGGAAGACAGGTGAAGTTAATAAAAAAGGATCAGTTGGGGAGAGGGTTTCAGTTTTCAAGGAAGTGTGCTTTGACCCGAGCCTTAAAGATGGGCAGGGATGGGGACTGTCTAATTGGTAGGGGTAGGGAGTTCCATAGGCGAATTGACTGGACTGTAAAGGATTGAGTATATGAATGAGTGGAATGGGGAGGAAATCTAAGGTGGAGATGTTTGGATGATCGCATATGACCCCGCGTTGGCTGCAGAAACTGGAAACGCTCCCGAAGGTAAGACGGTGATTTTGGACTGAAAAGTATGGAGTATAGTAGAAAAAGAATATGGGAGTCACGGCGGAGACGAATGGGGAGCCATTTTAGACGAGTTCGGTACTCTGAGACATGGTCATATTTGCGCAGACCGAAGACAATGCGGATACAGAAGTTTTGCAGACGTTCAAGTTTATTAAGAAGGTTCTCAGTAAGGTCTAAGTAACAGCAGTCTGCGTAGTCGAGAATGGGGAATAGAAGGGCTTGTACAAGTGCAATTTTGGTGGGTATTGGTAGGAAGTTGCGTAATCGGTTAAGAGATCCTGCTGCAGCAAATATTTTCCTGCTGACCTCAGTGACCTGTGCTGTCCAGGCCAACGAGTTATCCAATTGAATGCCAAGGTTTTTTACTGTTTTGCTGTAAGGTATTGGAACTCCGTCAAAAAATATAGAAGGCAAGGTATTCCAGTTGATTTTGGATATCATCCTCCCACTTCCAATGATTATCACCTGCGTTTTATTAGGGTTGACCAACAGCCCAAACGACCTGCTCCAGGCTGAAATCCGTGTTAAGTCTGCGTTTACTATTTGTACTGTACCGGAAAGGTTATTGAGGCTGCCCTGCATATAAATCTGGAGATCGTCTGCATATAAGTGATAAGAAGAAGAGAGGTTATGAGTAATAGAATTTATGAAGATAGCAAAAAGGAGAGGAGACAGTACGCCACCTTGCGGCACGCCGGCACTAATTTCGCACCATGCGGATAGAGAGTCTTCGGCGCGGATACGCTGCCGACGGCCATTCAAGTAACTACGAAACCAATCAATAACCGTTGGAGATATGTTAAGAGAATAAAGTAATCCAAGCAGGATGTCAAAATCTACAGTGTTAAAAGCGTTGCTAAAATCCAGCAGCGCTAAGACGGTAAGGCGCTTTTCGTCCATACCCTTGCGGATATCATCTGTGATTTTGACTAAGGCTGTAGCCGTGCTATGACCTGGACGAAAGCCGGATTGAAATGGATTAAGTAGTTGGTTTTGGGACAAGAATGTGCTTAGCTGCTGATGAACAACACGTTCGAGGACTTTGGAGAGGAAAGGAAGGATAGATATGGGTCTATAGTCAGAAAATGATGTGGGGTTCAACTTTTTAGGAAGAGGAGTTACTTGGGCATTTTTCCACGCTGTAGGGAAAGTGCTCGTGGTATAGTCTTCAGGCAACGAGCTTATTTCTTTCTTAAAGTCCGTAAATAAAGTTTGATTAAAATTAACAGCCATTTGTGTAACTGAAAAAGGATCTTTAATGTTTAACCAGGTATGTATGAATGTGTCTAATGTATCATACTAGACCACCAGATTTTGAATTTTGTGCATTGAAATGGCATTACCAAATTAATATTGAAAAACAAATGAAATAAATGATGTCTACGCCGTGTGGTCCCCGGCAGAGTAGAATAGGCCACCCGCACTCTTACCGAGGTGTCGTAAAAGGCGACTAAGGTAAAGCTGCTAGCATGATCATCAGCACCCAGAGAAGGAAAACTCTGCATTTATATCAAAACCCTCGCCAACCCGTCTGCCAAGCGTGGTGAGTACGGCAATTACCCCTCATGTGATTGAGGAAGGCCCGCACCCCAGCAGTGGGGACTTAAATGGGCTGATGATGATGAAATGATGTCTAATTGCCTGGTGAGGGTTAAGTCAATGGCAATAAAAACGATTTAATTAAACATGGTAAAACCTAACGTTATATAAGATTTTAAACCTTACTTTCATTGAAATAAAGATCAAATGACATCTGTCTTTCTAATCAATCTAGATTTTACAAACTATAGGAGCCGGCATCACGTATGTGATGCCTCACTTACAATCAGGTAAGCCGTCTGTTCATTTGTCCGCTATAATGTAAAAAAAGTTTCTGCACTCAGCATCGGTGCTACGACATCCACTAAGACATCCAGTGGAGTCAAATGTGCGCTGCCAACCTTGAAACGCCCTTTCGCCCGAATTGGGCCTCCGGTACCCTCACTCACGCATCGAAACACAGCACTCTGCTTGACCACATGATTTCAATTTCAATTCCATGTCATGGTATTTATCGTTTTCCATTGACAAAAAAGCTGCATACTGAGATGTTATTTGTAGAGAAATTTAATCTGATCGTGTAACGAAGATCCTGTTGGTCTGGTTCTATGCAGTGTCACCCTCCCCTCTTCTATCTAATGTCCTTTACCTGAAGGTTATCTGTTAGAGTTCGCTCCCAGCGATAAGACCGTGTGGTCCCCGGCAGAGTAGAATAGGCCACCCTCACTCTTACCGAGGTGTCGTAAAAGGCGACTAAGGTAAAGCTGCTGGCATGATCATCAGCACCCAGAGAAGGAAAACTCTGCATTTATATCAAAACCCTCGCCAACCCGTCTGCCAAGTGTGGTGAGTATGGCAATTACCCCTCATGTGATTGAGAGAGGCCCGTGCCCCAGCAGGGGGGACTTAAATAGGCTGATGATGATGATAACACCGTAGATCTAAATTGTACATTATCTATATATACCTAGCTTTTAAGTGTCTATTTATCTATTGTCATACCCATGTCTAATGGTAGCGAAAGATTAGACAGCAAGCGCTTCAGCAGCAATAGCTTCAATGCAATTATGAGACTTGTCAAGTCCTGAATCATGATCCAAGGTCAAGTGTACTCGTATCTTGGGCTTCGAAGCGAAGGCATTGACGACGTATAACAAACAAGATTACAAGCTAAATTAAATCTTAATAATTCTCGTTGTTCATTAAGCGTAAGCGCGTTTGAATTTGTCAGAGTTTTTTTGAGCTACGAAATTTTGTTGCACACGTCACCCTTTCTTTCCCTAATTGATAGGTTAAGAAATGTCCTTTTAAGTTGATTTGTTACGTAAGGGAACTTCTACCTGGTGGGTGGTGCGTGCGACAGCGCCGACACCTGCCGCGAGCGCACCGGTGTCGGAACGGCCGTACATTACTAATAGTTCCAGCCAGGGATGGATTGGAAAATATTCATTGATAAGTAGAGGGTTGGACGTATGGAAAAGGAAGACATACTTTTTTCTTTTTTTTTTTTTTGGTGATTATGGAGAAATGCGTTACGCATGCCCATCCGTCTGTAAACGTATGGGTTATGTCGGACTCTCCTCTTCTATGGAGAAGCCGGCCAGAGGCATACCGACTAAAACTCCTGGGACTCTCCCTCATCGTCCATAGGCAGAAAGTCGTGGGCCAAGGTACAAAACCTGTCACCACGACTTTACTGCGCCGACCCCAGATAACCTGGGAAAAGGGCAGGAGGATGATACAGTAGATGGTTGGACCTCTCAATTTTAATTCCAGTTATACCTGATGTATGCAACCTTATAAGGTTGCATACATATACACGATTTAATAAAAAAAAACAAGTAAAAACAAAATTGTTTTTTTTTCATTGAACCAATTGACTCTTTGACTTAAATATGTGACATAGGGTCAACAGACTCAACTGAGCCACGAAACATTTCAATTATGCTCTTGTAGTATATAATAATATGCCGTGTGGTCCCCGGCAGAGTAGAATAGGCCACCCTCACTCTTACCGAGGTGTCGTAAAAGGCGACTAAGGTAAAGCTGCTGGCATGATCATCAGCACCCAGAGAAGGAAAACTCTGCATTTATATCAAAACCCCCGCCAACCCGTCTGCCAAGCGTGGTGAGTATGGAAACTACCCCTCATGTGATTGAGGGAGGCCCCAGCACTGAGGGACTTAAATGGGCTAATGATGATGAATATATAATAATATGATATTACTCGAAGGGAAGAACAAAAATAAAAATATAATAAATTTCAGTTATTTCAGGCGTCACCTATAATAATATTAGTATTCGAAAATACTTAAATAATATGTTAGTAGAACAAATTAATTTAGGCATCTGCCGCAATAATAAAGGACAGATTATTAAATATTCAAAGTGGCCTAGCCAGTAGGTAAAGTGACCGACCATACTTTGTGCAACATTTGTTCAAAACTTTAATATGATACATTTAACACAGACATTAGCAAAAACGTTAGGACACTACGGAATAAACCTCTATTTCCTCACAATATTATCTTCAAGAAACTTTATTATGTCGTATAATATCCAAAAAATTCCCTCTATTTCCTCAAAGAAAACCGTATCAAGTCCGGACCATCGCGTGCGAGCCATGCGTGCGTTGAGCGCGGCCATTTTAGGGCCCCAAAAATTGGCGGGAAAATTGAGAAAACGACACTTCTAGCACGAGCCAGTGAACACGACACCTTATGCAAACGAGCTCGCGTCTTGCCATTATAAAGTAAAACAACCATATTGTCTAGTCCTAGAGACAGAGGACTCAACTAGTCAAGACAACAAATAGTTGAGAAAACAATAATTTGTTCTAGGCGCCTCACGCTACTTCCTACCGCGCGTAGTAAAAGTATGGAATCAGCTACCAACGATAACGATAGTGTTTCCGAACAGATACGACCTAATGATCTTTAAGAAAAGAGCTTATTCCTATCTTAAGAGCCGGCAACGCATCTGTGATGCCCCGTGTCTCGCAGATGTCCATAGGCGTCGGTAATCACCTACCATCAGGTGAGCCGTCTGCTCGTAAAAAAAGGCTGAATTTGTGAACACAACACATCGTAGGAGACGGCGTTCAAGATGGACAATCAATTGCGAAAACAATTTGTGTTTCATCTTCTAGTAATAGCCAAGTGAGCATGTCACGAACAAACAAGATAGCTGAAATACAGAGACAGATAGACAGATATTCCAAATTCGTTTCATAAGTTTTAGAGTTTATTCCTCACTAACCTTCACAAGTATAAAAATAGATTGTTTCACCTACGTCTCAAAAATTTCACTTCTGTAAAGTAAAATTCGCCCTTAAAAACTGATTCTTTAAACGCCATAGCTACGAGCATTAACCTACCACCTCATTACAATAAACTTTTTTATATCTTTTCCTGAGAATACAATGAAATATTCCGAATAGTCAGGACCCCACCTCTAGGTCTAAACGGAAATATTTTGAATAATTTTCAGGGCACATAATGATCGACGTTTTATTGCGAGCGCCGAAAAGTTGTCACTTTGATATGTCTATTAAATTCTTGGAATTAATTCGTGTGGTGTCACTTTTGCGACTTCTTGGCAAGTTCTAAAGCTAATGAATATACAACATAAAATTTATAGACGTGACTTTTATACGATACTTTTCTGTATTGCCAAAATCGAGAAACGTCGAAGTTGAAAATCACGAATTTTAAGTTCAAACGAAATCTGTGACTACAGATTTATGATAAATAGTTGTTTTTGCCAATAAAATACACCAAAAGTACCAGTAAAGCACGTTTAGAAAACAAAATTATTATGTGGTTCCTACAATATTACAAGAATTGCCTTGGTAATACCAAGTGTTCTGAAAAAATAAATAAGATTTTTGAATTCTCGTCTATTATGGTTAGATTAGCCGCATGTACGCCTATAACTTATTGGACGATCTCGCAGTGGACGCAGTGGCTAATTAGTTAATACATGTCGGGCCAATTATGAAATAATACCTTTTCTTAATTTCCTCTGACATGGGTAAGCTGAGAGACTCGCCTGTATCCTATACAATCGATTAACGTAAATTTCGAAGTAATATTGTATTTGAGCCGCCACGGTAATGACTATGAGAATGATCCTATTATTCTACTAATTAATGTCATACTAAACTCAACATCCGTCTTTATTATTTGGACGACCCGTTTGGAACAGTGGTAGTGAACGCCGCCTTTGGTCCAAAGGTTGCGAGTTCGATCCCCGCACAGTACAAACATTTGTGTGTATGAACATGTCTGTTTGTATTCATCATCATCATCAGCCCATTTAAGTCCCCACTGCTGGGGCACGGGCCTCCCTCAATCACATGAGGGGTAATTGCCATACTCACTTCGCTTGGCAGACGGGTTGGCGAGGGTTTTGATATAAATGCCGAGTTTTCCTTCTCTGGGTGCTGATGATCATGCCAGCAGCTCTACCTTAGTCGCCTGTTACGACACCTCGGTAAGAGTGAGGGTGGCCTATTCTACTCTGCCGGGGACCACACGGCGGTTTGTATTGGTCTGGGTATTTGTATGTATTATAAGTATGTATTTACAAAAGAAAAGTATTTTATTATATGAAATAAGAAAGGGATTTTATTATATGTATATATTTGTAATTACGCTGTTGATTCTGTTATCCGTAACACCGGTGCTTGAGCTACCTATCTCGGAGTCAGATCAATGTATGTGATGTTGTGAAAATATTTATTTATTTATTCTAATGTCACCTCTACAGCATTCATAACTCCGAGTGGCCACAACCGCAAACTTGGGGAACCACTCCAAGCGCGCGTCTATTCGCTTTAGAGCCTATAAAAACGTCACCGGTACATACTTCCTAAAATTCGAGCCTCGCAACTCACGGAAAACGACTGCTGTGTGACAGTAAAATGTCCAATACAAGTGGTATTAGACTTAACCTCAGTATGAGCCGAAGGCACGCATCGTGTGGCAGCCAGAACAACTTGAGCCCCCGTGCCTTCAATCTCTACCAGTGTTGTTGTTTTGGTGAAAAGTAATCTACAGTTAAGGTGACGGGTAGGGCACATTAGCGACGGCAATCGATTTTAACTTTTAGCTACTAAACCGGATTTATTTCAAACAATTTCGGGGTTACAATCTCTTGGCAAACACTTATACTATTAGTAAAATAGCCATGCATAAATGTTGAATCCGTTTTTGTACGCGAAAAATTGATTCACGTAATCCAAAATTCGAGTGCAAAACCAGACCAAACAGTTAACTATAAGTATTAAATAAATAGTATAGGTGTTTGCCCTACCCGTCACCTTAAGTAAATAACGCACTTGAAAAGTTCAGATAGGAATTTAAATTGCAAAAAATGCAATAAAAATATCAACTATAGATTGACAAAAGATTCTTTCTTTGCGTAAAATATATCTTTTAATTGTTTGATATTTTCGAGTTTCTCAATTCTCAGAACTCTTTAATCATCAGAGTTCGTTTATGTATTTACAGACAGACACAAATTGAGTTACATCAAACTGAGCTTTCTTCATACAATTCTCGCCTTAATTATTTTTTACATTAGAGTAGGAATCAGACGAAGAAAATCGACAGAGTTAAGTAACTTATTGTGTCACATACTGTGATGTCGCTAATCATACTTATAAGTCAAAATGTTATATAGCTGTTACACGACTGATCCAAAACTGATCTTTGGAATGTTTATGGACATGTCTGTTTGTATTGGTCTGGCTGTTTCCATGTATTATAAGTATGTATTTACAAAGGAAAAGTATTAAAGGTATATATTTATAATTTCGCTGTTGGTTCTGATATCCTTAACACAGGTTCTTGAGCTACCTATCTCAGAGTCAGATCAATGTATGTGATGTTGTGAAATATTTAATATTTATTTATTATTATCTTCGTTTATATTTCGACAAGTTCCAAGAACAAAGTCATATCTGTATAAAAACGCTTTCTGAAAAGCAAATGCTGTTTTGCTGAAAGAGGAGAGGGGATGGGGGGGGGGGGGGGGGGGGGGTTTAAACTCATTTTGTCGTCGTAAACGTAAAACCACTGACCAAATTCAAACTGTAACACTATCAACCTCTAGCTGTTATCGAGGTTCGGAATAAAATGGTTTTTCCGCGCCCCTATGTTCAGTATATGAGGGCAAAGGGGGGAAAATCACCTATTATTAAAGGGGGTGCCAAAGTAACGGTTTCACGTGTTGTTTCTTTTTTATGGTGTTCCGTTCTCATGGCACGTTGATGGTGTAATTTAGGTGTTGGCAGCTTTGTAGGTTATTTACTTGTTTATTTGGGATTTTATTTTGGTTGGCATTTTGTATAATTGCTTTTTAATTGTGTTACAGGAGGTATTAAGGTCTTGGATAGATAAGAGATTAAAGAATGTGTTGATATAGTTATTGAAGCTGATTTTAAGCTTCATAAATAGTATTTGAAGTGTTTCCTTCACATCAACGTTTGTTTCCCGGTTGCGTACGAGACTTTAACGCTTTGAAACTTGTAGCTATTCATCATCATCATCAGCCCATTTAAGTCCCCACTGCTGGGGCGCGGGCCTCCCTCAATCACATGAGGGGTAATTGCCATACTCACCACGCTTGGCAGACGGGTTGGCGAGGGTTTTGATATAAATGCAGAGTTTTCCTTCTCTGGGTGCTGATGATCATGCCAGCAGCTTTACCTTAGTCGCCTTTTACGACACCTCGGTAAGAGTGAGGGTGGCCTATTCTACTCTGCCGTGGACAACACGGCAGAGTAGAATTATAGGTAAATAATCATTTATTTCAGGCATCATTACAAAATCTTACAATTTTGGGCCCATAGGTATAGTATATACCTTATATACTAACGTATATATTTCTATAAAACTTAATTCTAATCTATTGATTATATTTAAGATCGACATTTGAATTGGTAAAATTCAATTTTAATACTATTGAAAAGACATTTTTTAATTACATTCGTAAACTAAAGAAGAATTAGTCGACATACCCACAAATGTTGGGTCCGTGTTTGTACGCGAAAAATTGATTCACGCCAAAAGTGCCAGTTTTGGCGTGATTCAATTCTTCGCGTACGCGTTGGACCCAACATTTTTGCATGGTTATTTAATAAATAGTATAAGTGTTTGCCTAGAGGTTGTAACCCCGAAATTGTTTAAAATAGATCTGGTTTAGTTGCTAAAAATGAGTATCGATTGGCGTCGCTTGTGTGCCCTACCCGTCACCTTAATTAAAAGCTGCTCATTAAAACAAATGCTTAGAGATATGTTACCCATTAAACATGATCATTAATAATAATGTTAGGCGTAGCAGTATTTCTGAATATTAAATATGATATACTGTAATATATTTTGGTAAATACGAACTAAAAGCCCTAACTAAAAAAATAAAATGAAATTCGACCTAATTATGTAGGATTAATTAATTAATATCCTCCAACCGATTACGGCTGTGGCGACCAATCTCAACGATCTACCACGTACGCAGGATATATTATAGTGCTCAAGTGTGTGCGCAAACACAAGTACACTCTCTATTCCCTTACCCTCATATTCCGATGGGACACCAGGTTCACACGACCGGAGAGGGATCGGGCGCAGGACCAACGGCTTACGGCAACGTGCTTTCCGAGGCACGGGGGTACAAGACCGCCAACTTGCAGACTCCGGGCTGACACTAAGAATTTCTTACCGAAAACTTAGGTACAATTTTTGGCCCGACGACCCGGGGATCGAATCCGGGACCCCATGCGCAACCGTCGCTTTAAAGTGCGACTAACCACTACGCCACCGAAGCAGTCTACGAGATGTAGAATTGCGTATGTATTTATTCACTTTATGGTAGGTATGCAATAAATGTTTGAGTAGGTACTGAGAAGTATTATAAAGTAAAAATAAAAAAAAATCAACCATGGTCATATTATCCTCACATTTATATTTTATATTTATTTATTCATTCAGTTTAAAATTATATTAAAAAATAAAAATAAATTACAATTAAAATCAAAAAGTTAAAATTATAGTAAGGAGGCGGCAGTTCTTTATCTTTCATCAAATCCTAGATCATGGTCCAAGCTGATCCCGAGTTCTGAAGAGGGCCTAATTTAAAGCAGACTTTTTTTATTTGATAGTTGGCAGACGAGCAGACGTATCACCTGATGGTAAGCGACGTTACGACCGAATCGGAGTTTCCTTCTCTTTTACACGCGCTGTGTGTCTCCTTCGTTTGGATGCGACAGATATATTCTCGTTCATTACGGGATGGCTTTAAATTAAGCCACACCTGAACCGTTCTGGACGCTGAAATGATATGATTGTAAACCGTGAAAAGACCGTGGGAGCAATGCTTTGACATGAATGGGTCGGCTTTCCACGGCCTGACAGAAAACCGAGCACTTCCGCTGTGTTTGGGGTGGCAGAGCACTTGTGATTCCACTGGTGTTGCCATGGAAAGAAAGAAAGAAACTATTTATTGGCCACAAAACATTATAAATAAAACAGAAAATAAATAAAAACGGTACAGAGCATAAAAGTTGCGGCCAACAAGGCTCAGCCCATGGACACCCTATGAGTGGTGGTAGTCACTTACCATCAGGTGATCCGTTTGCTTGTGTGCCACCTTTCACGTTGTCAGCAAATACTTGATCATTCAAATTACCCAACTACTTCTTCACTACAAAAGGCAATTTTTGCAGGTAGATTGAACAATCAGAAACTTGAATATAGCTATTTACTTTCATGAATAGATCATTCTATTCCATAAGAAAATCTTTACCTAAATCAAAGCTTACTAAAACTAAATAAAACTTCCTCTAGTCCCCCAATAATGCTTATATGCCATAAATATCTAATGTTGTCAATAAATCTATCGGTTATAGGCAGGCCTACCGACAGCACCGACTACTTTGCCGACGAACATAAAACACTTTTGTGGCGTGTCGTGGGCACCTTTGTACGGTCTAGTGCCATGCATGTACCATACATAGTGATGAAAATGTATCACACATGTTTGTGGAAGGCATGTTGGTCTAAACTAGGGATGGTAGAGTCTAGATCTGTGTATGTACACTGTCATACATCAGGTTGTTACAATCAGTCTTGCCTCAATTGATATTGAACCAAACGGGTTCGACATTAGACTTCGAAATATACATATATTTACGTGTAGCTGTTCTACGGATGTGACAGAATGATGTAGGAAAAGTAGATCTCGATCAGTGTTCATCATCATCATCATCAGCCTATCGCAGTCCACTGCTGGACGTAGGCCTCTCCAATTGTTCGCCACTGTGATCTATCCATGGCTTCTCGCATCCAGCTCTTGCCAGCCATCCTGCGCAGATCGTCCCCCCATCTAGCCAGAGGGCGCCCTACATTACGTTTACCAAGACGCGGTCTCCACTCTAGAACTCGTTTACCCCATCGGTTGTCGGTTCTGCGGCTAATATGGCCAGCCCACTGCCACTTAAGCTTGCTAATCCGGTGAGCAATATCGATGACTTTGGTTCTTTGCCGGATCACCTCATTTCGGATTCGATCTCGGAGAGAGACATTGCAGCATTGCGAGCATTGCTCGTTCCATAGCCCACTGAGCGACCTTTAACTTGTGGTGTGCGGTCAGTATTAGAATTTTCAATTTCATAAAATCACTCGTACATCTAAAATTACTTACCTGCGTAACTTGGAAGATTGGCCGCCAAATTCCCAAAATCCTCTCTGTTGACTATAGGACGAAACAATTGCTCCAGAGTTGCCAGTCAGTCCACTCCCTTATATTTCGTCGTCACGACTTTTTCCTCCTTCCAAGACGCCGCTTTTTATATATTACCCATCATGTAGAATTATTTTCATTGAACATACAGCTGCAATAAAGATGGGACCAGCGTCAGCTCTTTTGTGCTCTGAAGAACTGTTCGCGATTATGTCAGCATCCTCATTTTACAGCCTCCCTCTCGCCTTCGGCAGGGAGTTTACCCTCACGTAATGGAATCCAAATAGTCACGCATGGTACGCTTCCAGAGAAATGATCTCCTGCGAACGTTCCGGTTATGGAATGAGCTCCCTTCAGAGGTTTTCCCGAGCGACTACAGTGAGGTTTTTCAAAAAAGGAGTGTTAAGGTTTTTAAAGGGTAATAATGCAAGTCGGTTACGATCAGGCGAGCCATACGCTTGTTTGCCACCGACTTAGTTTAAGAAAATTAATCACAAAGTATAAATTACTCAATCGATAACCCTACGTCCGTCATCAAACGCAGTCGATTCGCGGAATGGAGGCGAGAATCGATGCGATGTAGGCACGAGATATCGGTTTCCAGCTAACTACGCTTCCTAGAAAGAGAGGTGTGAACTATTCAGTTTACAAGATTCTTTTCTGAAGCACTTTTACGGATAAGTTGTTGGAAAATAAGTTGTTGGAAACTTGACTGAACCACAACGGCCTTTTTGGTGATGCTGCTTCAATCATCTATTTTGGCTGATTTAGAAATTGGCAAGGGGTCAATTTTTGATGTGATAAGTAGGAGATGAGCAGACGGATCACTAGATAGTGAGCAATTGCCGCCTATGTGCAAGTGCGTTACAAATGATCCCCCCCAAAAAGATCCTCGGACAAAACACACAATGGGAAAAGTTCTTATTTTCTATCCACTCACTGAAAAGGGACAATTTAGATCTGTTATAAACTTGTTGCACCAGCACCTTTATTCAAAAATGTACCCTGACTTCAGAGACTATTTAATTATCAATTAAGCTTTCGAGCTAAAGAATAACCAGTTGATATAAGATCAGTGTTCACTATTTTAAAAGAAACACGATTCTACCGATCAATCTTGTCAATGACTTACAACCAATTTTACCCTCATTTTACTAAAACCTTTCATTATCATCAACCACCCCGCGTTGTCAAAATTAAAATGGAGTCACTTAGCAATCCCAGTGACGTATTGCCACGTTTATTACAAGTGTAAAACTTAACAATTGCTAGGGATGTGACATGGTGATCGATTTTTTTATTGGTTAACGTTCTTGGTAAGTAAGCCGTTACGCGTTCTTCGTCACTTTTGCCTTAGATAATGACCTGTACCCATACCATGAGTTTGAAAAACTGTTCTCGCTATCGAAAACTATTGCTTTGTCCCTTTCATTGTTGTGCATGTGAAAGAGATAGAGCAATAGTTTTGAATAACGAGGATAGTATTTCAAACTCAAGGTAATAATTCTGGTCCATGATCCAGGATCTGGTAAGTCTTATTTTCACCATAGAGATCGTAATTTGTTATTAACGATTACATGTGAAATAATTTTGGCCATAAAGTGAAAACAGGCTCAGAACACACGAACTCTTTTCTACGAAGGTTTTCTACGAGAAAAATTAATTAATCTTGAATAATTGTCATAGAAATTAATTAAAAAACTGTACCTTGTTAAGGTCTGGCTGGACTTTCCGTATTTTAAAACCAAATTCGATTTTTATTGAATCAATTTTTGTTGTAGAATGTCACATCCCTCCAAATTGCCACATGTCTTCCATATGACAATCACGTAATGGCCGATATTGGAGACATTGACGTATAATTGGCCGGCAGTGACAGGTACATCCTATTAAACGATCGCGATGATAAATTATTTACGTCGACATAATGGAACAATAAACAGCTGTTGTAAAGGAAAATGGAGGATACGAAATTGGCTGTTAATTAGGTTTAAATATCAGTAGCGGATCTAGGGCTAAAGGGTTAAGCCCTGTCCAAAATATGTAAACTGCATGTACTATTGAAAAGCCGTCGTTTTATCTACGAGTACGAGTGTTTTTTACGTGTATTGGAGTTACATTGCACATTAGAGTTTAGAGCTCCCAAACCAAAATCCTGGAATCGTTAGTGTATTACTGATGATGTCTGAGTCTTTCTATCATCAAATAATATTGTTTACCTTATCAAAATAATGCATGCTTTGGCTAATTTTGAATGCTTTAAGACTGATTCTGTTCATTGCTTCACTTCCACAAATTGCGAACAAAACACTGCCACAAATTTTACCATTAACAATGACTCCATAGATTTAGAAAGTTTTACAGTACACGTACCTACTCGGAATTAATCGTTCGGTATTCGGATGTGCACATCGATTTTTTTTTCGCTAACAGTCAGAAGACAAAATATGATTACAATCCACTATAAAGTTCGTGCTGTGTATCCAACAAACTCACGTCATGTGCGAACTTGCTACGTCACCTGGAGCCTGAAATATGCGCAAGCGTCAAGCCATCAATCTCTCCCTTTGTATGGGATCACCGTAAACCTGTCGAGGTCCAATGACTGGGAGGCATACCATTGCTTAAGGGACTTTCATTTGACAACGCGGGCGCACGGAACTCGTAACCAATGACCATACAGAGTTCGTTACTTGGCTAGAGTACATAAATATGTATGTCTACGCAACGCAACAGATGTTGCGTTGCCAAATTCTTTGTAACTTTCCTACGAAACATGCTTAAAAGCCCTGACATGCCCTAAAAGAGTCCTAATTCTTTTATACTTCTATCCGAGGTGTAGGAAATGGCTGGAGATATTTAAGTTTCAAAATCTCAAGGACCTTTGCCTGGTCACGTAACGTCTCCATAAGCAGATGCCAGAATTGACGTCTGTTCCAGTGCCACTTCCAACAAAAAGAAGATGATTCATCTTTGCTTTTATAGTGACACAGTATATTGGCTCTCCTCAGCCTGATGGTAAGCAAGACAAGAGCCCACGTTTCAATTACAACGGAAGCGATGTCAAGGCCTACCTCCGTTGAGACTGCCATACTAGCCCGCGAGATGCTTCTGCTCACTTCGTTTAAAAGAATCCATATTGTATGAAGAACGATATACGTGCGCCGGCAACGAGTTCTATATCTGGATTTTGGTCATCTTTTGAAACTAGAAATTCAGACTTGTTATTTCTAATTAGATTCTGTGCTCACACAAATTATTTGTTTGGTGAGCTAGATAATACTTTAAGATGTATATTCATACCACAAGAATACGCAAGTTCCAAAAAGAATCTTCGCAAATGTCCCTACACAAAATTTTTAACACAAAACAAAAGGAAATTAAAATATCCAAACACACCACATTGCTTATCATCCGTTTATTCCGGCTTTGTCAAGTTTTGCTCAAACAATGCTGAAGTTTGTGCAAATAACTTCAAATTGAATGTGACTAACTGACTTATTTGCGTGACTAATTAATGGATACCAATGGGGCTTGTGTAAAGTGATAATAAGCCGTGAATATGCAATGGCTTGAACACATACTGTATAACTTTACCTGGCTATTTCAGATAGGATCTATAAGCTTTCATCGGAACTTACACATTCTTGACTTTCAAAACTTTTCGAACATAGTTAAAGTTGTAATACGTACCCTGGGCTTAGAAGCGACAACGGCCTTGGAGGAAATTGGGAATGATGATGAGTTCAATCGACGATGATCATCGCTGAATGTACAATCAACTCTAATGAGGGCTATCGCGTGTGAAATATCCGCTAGATGGCGTGCCTGTGAACCGAGGTCCAACTTCAACATCATTTGCTGCTGATTTATTCGTTAATTGACAATTTGACATATCACGTCTAAAAATACCCAATCACCTTGTAGATGGACCTCAGGCCTCAGCCCACATTGCCTTGTTACGTAGGTATTTATTTGAAAAACTCTTTCTTGTCATTGTTTTGAATAAAACTATTTTAATTACATATTTAATTACTATTCCAATGAACAAAAATGTTGAGCTATTTATAATTTCCATATCCTTGCTTTAAACATGTTAAATTCAAATTTAAAAACAAATTCCACAAACTGCTATTAAAAAAAATTATATTCCATACAATTATTTTCCAAGCTCATGGTACCATGCCCGAACTTGCTGTCATTATTTTCACATTTTTCAAGCTCACAATTCACTTGAATTACATCCAATAAAAATACAAGCACAAAAACAAATGTACGAAAGAATGACAAAAGACGACCGACAAGGAGGCGACGAGCGAAGCTCATATTTTCAAAATTGATGTGAAATACGTCCCGTTTACATATCGGTATTTTATGAAACGACACCCGGAGTGGCGAAGAATTTGCAATTTGTATTCCTCGTCACCTAGCGGGGGATCCCGTATATACAGTGTAAGAAATATCATACAATATACAGGGTTACAGAGGGTAAACTAAAATTACATCAAGTCTTATATAATCGAATTTTGATCTGGAGTTTACTCAGGCAAAGGCAACAAATTAAATTGGCACCGGTTTGGTACTGTTATATAATTCCTAATACCTACGGAGTGAAATGCACCATCCAGTACTTAAGTACTATATTGTGATTTTTTATGTGAAGAACAATGATGTCTTTTACTTTTGAGAACCAAGGTGGTTGCTCCATGCTTTAGATGCCTAAGATTTTCTTCTCCAAAACCTCCGGGTGGTATGAGGCTTGGGTCTATCGAATCCCTTTCTTTACTAGCCCGTTGTGGTAATAGATTTCAAATCCGATAACGTAGATAAATGAAAAAGGCTTGGATGATTTTGCGGTGATAATAGGACGTCCTGCTAAGACTCCCGATCTTAGGAAGACTGCAAGTCTGCAGGAGAACTGTGTCAAACAGTGGGTGGACACAGGCTGTTTCGTTTTACACCATCCTTCCAATCTATCTTGGGCCTTCTGCATGGTTTTTTCGTTTGTTACGTCATCTTCATATCTACATCGTATACGCTTAGTCAAATCATCTCTCTTTCTTCTTCTTAGGGTACCACCTGCTCTTGCAGTTTCACAAATATATTGGCTATTTGCACTTTCAGTACAATAGACTGCTGTGTGTGAAATCACTTCTATGCTATTTCTATTTAAGGTTCCATTTTGCAAATTGTTTGCATTCCTCTTCTAGTTTTGTACGGAGTGTTTCCTCTGTTAGTCACCGCGCTGTGCCCGTGTTTTCCATTTTGGAACAATAAAAGAATATTTACGGTGTGCCGTCACTCTGTTTCAAATTTCAACGAGTTTTGTTGCGATTTTTCAACTGCCAAGCGCTTTGTTCGGAAGAAAGTTTTCTTTGGCGCAAGTATTTTTATTACTCAAATGGTTTGAGTGTCTGTATTCGTGACTGAATTGAAAGAGACAATTTGAATTACGTGCAATATTTCTAACAATGCTTAACCAATTAGAGAGGCATTTATTTTAATTTATTCTGAATATAACTATATTATGCCTGCATAGTTTCTGAAACGTGTTACCATGATTCAGTTGGTCTGGTTCAGGTCTGACGGCAGTCGCTTCATTCTGTTTACCAGACTCTAAACCCTGAATCGTTATCTAAGCGTGCGTACCCTAGGCTCCAAAGTGACAGCTTTGGATGGAACCAGGAATTATACTTTGAGATGAGTGGGAGCATTATAAAATCCTCCAACCGATTACGCCTACGGCGGCCAATCTCAACGATCAGCCACGTACGCAGGATATATTATAGTGCTCAAGTGTGTGCGCAAACACAAGCTGCACTTTCTATTTCCTTACTCTCATTCTCCGATGTGACACCAGCGGGACACGACCGAAGAGGGATTGGACGTAGGAACAACGGCTTAGCATGCTTTCCGAGGCACATGACCGCCGACTTCCTGACTCCAGGCTGACACTAATAATTTTGTACCGAAAACTAAAGTATAATTTTTTGGCCCTGATCCATTATTATTTATTTGTGAAAGCATTTTTTAGTCATTAAACGTCGATACGTCGTTATTTCTAAATCTTGGTTTTCATTGCGCCTAATAAAACAAATATCAAAGGTTATTCTTGTAAAGACAACTAAAAAAGAAGTGTGAGACCGCTTAGAATAAATACCTTCATTGTACCCCATATTTAACTGACTTCAAATAAAGGTCCCTCATTCGTGAAAACGACAATTTTACATTTTCCGCATTCTGAGGAAAGTATTTGATATTCGCTGTTTGTCTCTAAAGGGGGCCTTTGCAAAACTTTCTTATGGGGAGATCGTGTTATGGCGTCTTCAGTTTTGATAGAACGAAAAGAAATCATTCAAATTGAGCCGTGTCTTCGGTTCGTTACTGAACTGACTGAACTTTTATTCTAGACCGCAGTTTAACCTCTACCTACAGTTATTGAGCATTTTTGTAATGGACCCGTTACATTAAATTCCGCTTTGATGTTTTCCTGCGATGCGGATTTCCGCCCGCGTGCGTGTAGCCAGCGCATGTTGGAAAAACATGGTCGCTAGTCTACGTGCGGGTCGAAATACAACCCATCTTCAAATCTTTGATAAAAAAATAGAAAAGTCTCTAAGTCTCATTGCATTTCCCTAGAGCGGTGGTTCACAGACCACTGGCGGTAGGTACATTACTTAAAAATCTCAAGCACTCCACGGAGCCATTCCAATTAACTTATAATAAGGTATTGAGCAATACAACGCACGCGGTATGACTTTGGACCACATCTGATCTGAATTCCACGGTAAGATAGAAATTTCGTCAAATGGTCCTCCGTGCCAAAAAGGTTAAGAACTACTGCCTAGAGAGAGATAGCTTATATTGCGAATATCCATAGGTGGTCTCATATCTGTAGTTAACCAATTAAAATGTTTGACTCTAATTAAAAAATTACCCACACACCTGCAACGTTGCAAATGTTCTCGCGACCTCCCCTCATCTTACCCGTTTCCCCACAAAAAATATTCTTAATCTAAATTCGAAACTCTATAACTTTGCAGTTGTTATAGTCCCGAACACCGGTAGCTCCTTAATCCCGTTAAGATAAAGGCTTCAACAGGGCCGTTTCGAGGTAGTGGCATTCCATGTTTCGGAGCCGTAAAATGTCCGATGTATGGCGCCTTGGGCTGCCGCGGTGGTCCGATTACTTATGTTTTCACTTTAATGTTATCCTCTTCCGCGGGCCGCAGGGGCCTATCCATATGCACTTGACATTGAAGTCGAAATAGAGATTTCAGTGTTACTGACAGCCGAATCAAGTTACTGCAATCTGTCAAATTTACACATTTTTGAACCAAATGTTTTTGACAGTCCGTTGAAGAAATTTCACAGTTTTTATACTTTGATATGGCTCAGTTTTTGATGTATAAAAAACTGAGCCATATCAAAGTATAAAAACTAACGTCCATCTAAATGTCCAAAGCGAGATCAATGTCGATCTGATCTGTGAAAAGTTTATTTCCAAAACAGCTAAATATAATTGAAAAGATTTCAGGCTCAATGGGGGGGAAGGGGCAATGGCAGCGCACTTGTGACTCCACTGGTGTTGCGGGTGTCCATGGGCGGAGGAATTGCTTATCATCAGGTGATCCGTCTGCTCGTCTGCCAAAAAAACCTGACTTCTTTTAGTAAATGTGGAAAAATCGGTAAGCGCGGGACATGGATGATAAGTAATAATGACGGACGGATAGTAGGCAACTGGCGCGCGGATGCATGGGCAACTGTGTGCGGATGGTAGGCAACTTTGCCAAACCGTATGGTCATAAACAGTTATACTTATTAAATGAAAGAAGGCGACCTAAGCATTTATTAATAATGGATATAACAGATCGCACGAGATCAGGCACTTAGTTGAAGTTTGACTCGATTGACTGGCCAAATGCAGCCTTTTTTGTAGCCTGCTTCATACGCCATATTTAAATCATTCTAGAGGAACGTTCGTGTGATAAACACTTTTGTTTGTTCAGTGACTGGGTGTTATAATATATAGGTATTTAAATACCTCTGTTTATGTCAGTTTCCTTGATTCTGATACTCCTCCTCATCTAAGCGTTTAATTCCCATTTGCTTCCAAACCAATTGCTTTGGAACCAAGGGTACGGTCTACGCTTGGACCATTAACCAGAATTTGGGAAGTCTGTAATTACAATTTGTTGAAGTGGCAATGGGCAGGGCACATAGCGAGGAGAACAAACGGCCGCTAGGGCGGAAATGTCCTCGAGTGGGGGCCACGTACAGGAAGTCGCAGCCGTGGCAGGCCCCCTACAAGATGGCCCGACGATCTGTTGAAGATCGCGGGAATCCATTGGATGCGGGTGGCACAGGATTGATCTGTGTGGAGAACATTAGAGGAGGCCTTTGTCCAGCTGTGGACGTCTATTGGCTGAAATGATGATGATGATGATAATTACAATAAATCAACTGCCGTCTGACCTTCGCATCCCTTAGACAATGAAACAAGACCAGCTGGCTGGATTCCGATACTCATTTTAAAACTGGATTTTACTTAATCATAATTAAAACATTTTTCTCAATTAACTTTAGGTAATCAGACTCAAAAGAAAAATAAGGAAAACATTAAATCCTTTTTCATAAATTAGAAATTTAAATCAAATCGATAAAATTAAAAGTAGCAACCCTACCTCCATTTAGGTGTTTACAAATACGTACTTGTAAAAAAAGCTCGCCCGTGTGTGCGTGAATGAGCTTTAGATGATAAGCTTCAATAAAAAGCTGGGTTTAAACGCGTTACCGCCGTATCGCGGCCATAGCGCCGATTGGACGGACCCTTGACGGACAGGAGCGTGTGTGGAGTCGCCTTTATAAATAAATTCATTCAACATTTAATTGAAAAAAATTATACAAGAAGCGAACTTGGAAGGGTTTCCTACCAATCAATCTTTGAATGGAATTGATTCTAGGTAAAGTTTTTAGCAAATATAAATACTATATTAGGTACTTATCTTTGATAAAAAAAGAATATTTGGTGCCAACAAACCTCCTTATTTTAAATATTGAAATTGTATTAACACATTCTAAGCTATGCTAATAAAAGTTGATTATGTATCTAAGCAGGTGTAAACATTTTTCTAATATAAAAAGTCGTTGGCATAGCAGAAACAAACATATAGACTGACTCGAGCTTCGAACGAGCATTATTAGCCTAAACTCGTAGGGCTGTCGCTAGTACTATTAAAAAATAGATACTTTTTAATTCACAACTCCATATAGGTCAACTACTAAAGAAAAAATAATACACACAGCATTAAAATGTTCAACAAAAAAATAAATTAAGTAGCATCTATTACCAAACATGATTTTATTTTCTTGTCTATTACTTTAAAACTAGTACGCTTCTTCATAATGTGTAATTATTGCAATATTAAGAATACAGGAAATCGTCAAATGATTTCAATATTTAAACGGATATTAAACCCCCGGATTTACTTTATAAACTGGTATGAAAAATATATTAAACTGATCTATCACAGTATAACTTTAGCCAGAAACAAGGCAGCGTTTTGACGAGGAAATAAATCGGGAGAGCTGACACGACCCAATTTCATTTTCATTCATTCATTTGGCTCACGCTCGACTGATGCTTCCTATTATCATAAGATATCCACAATACCTACAGTACATATAATTATACAATATATTCGGTTTCTTGAAGAAATTTTATCTTAAACAATAACTGGATATATTGGTAAACTAACATTAGCTAATTTATTAGTATTAAGTTTATGTTGCCATTATTTTTTGGAAATTACATAAGTCCTCTTTTCGCCACACCATTATCCTTTCTGTATGACCCAAAGGTTGACTGGTAGAGAATGCCTCTGGGCATTAAGTTCGCCTATTGTACCGTTTTGTGCAATAAAGTTTTAAATAAATAAAAAAATTATCAATTACGCAATACAAATCAAAAAACTTTGAGTATGTATAGATTTATTTCTTAAAAAAACGAAGAAATGTTTCTTTCCCTTTAATAAAACGTGCTTACTTAAGGATTTGGGTAGTTCCCTCTAGGGCCAATATTTTTTCCACCCTATACACCGTTTTTTTTAGGTGGTGATTTTCGGGTGTAAGCGATCAAAAAATACGGTTTATTTAATTTCAACCCACTGGCATATGATACACTATAATTATTACTGCTCAGTACTGAACAGTAATTAAAATAAATCGATGAATATTATATTCCTTTTACGTAGTTTTGCGCCAATTGAACACAAACATTTAAATGTGTTTATACAAATGTTTTATATAGAGATGAATAAAATTAACGTTATTATTGAACAGTATGGTGACATTATGGCTTAGAAACTTGTGTAATAAAATTTGCTTGTCTTGTCTTTAAACTAGGTATTACATATTTTCGAGCTGCATTTGGGGGTTATTCTCATACCTTTCTTTGCATAATTTAGTTATTTTTTTTATAGAAAAAGCTTCTTTTTATATAAGTTGTCGGTTTTAGATTGTGACGTCATTATGGAGCAATATCCACATTATTGCAAAACGCTAAAAAGTTATTATTATCATACTAAAGCGCATACCATCCCGTTCCTACACGCAATGTTAAAAAGGGTTAGGACGAGTTTAGTTCCGGAACTTTTCTTAAACCTTTTTTGTAAATAATGGGGTATGCGTTTGAGGACTGTCCAACGGTAATGACATCTCTATGGGAATGTGCCTTGGACAAGGGTTTGAGTTACAACTACACACATTTCACACGAATCCGCTTAAAGCTGCAGTTCAAAGTAGCAAAATCACTTTTGCTTTGCTACTTTGGACTTCTTTTTGAAAAGAACTCCATCCCCATTTCCAGAACCCGCATTAGTCACCTCCTCTAGCCACAAATTGCTCCACACTGTTTTTTGTAATAAAATAATACAGATTACATTAAGAGGCGAACCGGCTACTGGGAGACTGCGGCCAGATGAAAGAGGCGAGATAGCGCTAAAACACTCATTTGTTTTGTCACCCGAGCCGCGGCCGAGGATGTGCGTTGGGCGGACGTGGCATTCAGTAACGATTCTTACAACATCTCATACATTAACGTGTTCCTTTACTAAGTAACTTAAGCACTTGTGCTACGGATATCAGACTGTAGACAAATTAAAAATATAAAATACTTATTAGATAGGTATATCTAGACAAGTGTTCATCTCACTAATATTTGTCCAGGGAGAGCTTGGGACGTGATTGGAATGAAATTTTACAAGAAGTTAGATCTAACTAAACATGGAATTTTTTTTATATCGATTATCTTCATGTATATCTCGTTTGTAAAAAATAAAACATATTGTGTACACCATTCTAAGGTTACCGTCTAGATAAAACTATATTATTTAATCATGTATATAGATTATGCATGTTTTACAGTAATCTATAAGCCTATCCATAAATAAATATTAAATTATAGGCTTAAGTGTTGATAAAGTCAACTATTTCTCGATGTAAATTATGTAAATCTAAACTTTTGCGGCTATCGACAGAGCAGAATAATCTTATATTAAACTATCAATATTAGCTGTTATGACCATCCACAGATTTAGATAGGAGAATGATTACTAAAAGATATTAGATACGATACGATTTTAAACAGCTCTTAGTAAAGTGATACACTACCGCGGTGAGATGAAAGGCTTAGATAGTGTTTGAGACACCCATTTGTTCTCTCAGTAAGTCCTGTGTGGGTAGACACACACGTTTGGCTTAACACAGGTTTGGCGCACCTTCTACAATGTGATCTTGATGTAGGGGTTGAAAACCTGTATTAACAATAAATCAATTTATTAAAAAAAATCCAGATGAAATCAATCATAACGCTAATTTTAATAACCTAGTAATGGGAGAACCTAGTCTGGGCAATAACCTAGAAACAAATATGTAAAACAAATGTATGAAAGCAACATTCATAAGTAGTGCAATTATGGAGATAAGAATTGAAAAAAAATATTATTCTGTTCTGTGTACTAAATAAACAAAAAAAAATCTGCCAAAAGCTGGGATGATTACTATTAATTGACTGAGCGTATACGTCATACGTATAGACTTAGTCGGTACCATATCCTATATTTTTTATTCATTGTTTTGTTAAAGCTTGCATTCTTCCAAAAAAGCCGTGGTTTTGGATTTTAAAGTGTTATCTTGAATTTATGAGTTTCCAATTTAATGGATTTTACCACAAACCTTATCATTTCGAATCTAGACCATGCAGTTAGCATAAACGATCAAGTCCATCGAATATGCATTTATATCTTTAATTATCTGGTAATAAAATATCTTACGGTAATATTGCAGTTATGGTTTTAAACCTTAGGGATCATAATCATGGCTCTCATATTACTCTGGTATGAATTGATTTAAATGAACTATGTTTAAATATATTAATTTGATATATCTACAAACGACTTACAATTATTACAACCAGTGAAAGAGAAAGTCAATTAACGCTCATAATTCTATTCAAGCACAAAAGCAATAAGGAATCTGTCTGTGTTGTGTGTTTAAATTTATTGAAAAAACATAAGACTTACTTGTAAAATAAGGTAGTGAGATTTATTACAGGCGCAGATTAGCGACAAGTCATGTTACTAATTACATATACAGGGCTATTTAGAAAACATCAACCACCTCTGAGACACTGATTTTAGTGCTCAATTGTAACATCTTTTTGTATGAGAGCGATATGAAAATATAAAAAAAACTTGCCTTCATCATCACTTAAACGCGAACAGCTGACATGAAAGGTCACGCACTATCCCACTTTGAAACAAACAATGCAAAAATGATTTAATCTAAATTCTCATTATTACATATTTACAAAAAAAATGTAATTATAAATCCGTTACCTCTGCATCCGGTCCCGAAAAGTGATTTCGTCAAAACTTATTAACCGGTTCCCTTATCTCGCGAAAGACCATAAAATTGGCACGCAAAAAGAAAAATCCCCGAGGTGCCAACATCAAATAATAAACTTAAAGGTCCAGCATTTTTAATTACAAATTTTAAATCGAACCGCCAAACGGGAAATTTTAGCAAACTCCTTTCCGTTGCGTTTAAAAGAGAAACCGGGGGTTTGTGCTTCATTAATTGAATTGCAATAATAACTGCGAGAATAAATTCTCATAAGGCCTATATAGGCCTATAAAGAGCTCTTTATGCCAAACAAATCGGCCTCCTTTGAGAGCATCAAAAGCGCCGCTTAAATAATCGTATTATTTTATTCGTCGTCATTTCGTTTATCGGACGGCAACGTCGCAGAGGTGACATTCGACGCGGTGTAATTAAAGCCTACCCCGGTGAGGCTCTGAGATACAATCGCGATTATAGACGCACATAAAATGTATTTTATTCTGCATTACATGTCATTGGGTAATTGAAAATGCTTAGGTAACGAAACCAAGGATCCGAAGCGCCAGCTTGAGGCGTAACCGAATATGAACGCTAAAACATGATAATAATAATAACGATAATTCTCACAACATCTCATACATTCACCTGATTCCGTACTAAGTAGCTTAAGCTTAAGTTACAGATATCAGACAACAGAGGAACACAAATATATACTTAAATACATATATTACACCCAGACACTGAACAAACACAAGTGTTCATCGCACGAATGATAATTACTTGAGCATGATTTTATCCACTGTGCTACCGCATCGCTTTTCACTCTATCCCTACAACAAAAAGCGATGGTAGCACAGTGGATATGAACATGCACCTTATGAACGAGAGGTCCGGTACGAATCTGAATACGCACTACATTTTTCAAATCTATGTGCGCTCTTCTACCACTATCCTTATCAAACCTCTAAACGTACCGCGGGCTCTCAAGCTTGACACAGTCTGGGCTTGTGTGGATGAGGTATAAATAAACTGACTAGACGTCTCGTTTTGAACGGGACAGTACCTTTTTTCGGACATATTTCCCGATGTTGCCGAGCCCCAGCTTTTTAAAGTAGATGATACATACGATCCCCCCTCTTCGCTTGTCCTAGAATTTAAGGCAACCGACTATTGTTTAACAACAAAGTCCCATTTTGAGCCAAAAAAGAAGGTCGGTTTAGGTATAAAGCATTTGCCACGTCTGTGTGATCCATCATCTTTGGCTATACATCCGCAATGTTCTGGGGCAGGGATTGCATTACTTACATCTTAAATGAGAATATTTTTAACGTTTTATGAAGTCTGAAATATTCACCGGATACCACGCATTTGTGAGAAATTTAATATAAACCTACACGAGAAATATCGAGTTGGGTATTCCTAATGAGGGATAATCTTCTGATTGCCATTTTTTCTTAAATAGCCGAAGAAATGTTGAAACCTTTGAAATTAAACCTTTTACAGAGTTCATCGGATCAGTAGATACTAATTGTTTCCATATTTCTCCAATTGAAACAAATTGTTGATCTACATTTGAGTGCTGAAATCAGAATTGAAAGAATCATAAAGAAATATTTATTTTGACTTAAAATAACATTTATCTTTTTTTTTAATCAGCCTATAAACTACCCTACTGCAGGGCAAAGGCCTACAATCATTATCAAAATAATTTAATAGCTTCCATCATAGAAATCAAGTTATCGCTACTATGATGGGATTAGGCTTAATCACCACGCTTGCCAAATGCGGATTGATGATCGCAAACCCGAGCTATGTCCGAAAAATTTGAAACATACTTTTCGCTCGACCCGGGAATCGAGCCCAGGACCCTGAGATCACGACTTGGTTCTTAAACCACTAGACCAACAGGGCGTTACATTTATCATAGAAATACAAAGACTATATGAACTTGTAAAAATTAATAAACAGTATCTGACCTGACGGTGTTGATGTTATTCAATTAACCCTATGAACATTAAGTGAAGGTTAAATATTTATAAAGAACTGTCTAAAACAATATAAATCAACCCGCCTTTCTAGCTGATCTGTCTCTATAGCCTATCTCCCGTCTCGTAAATCCGTATTGGTTGCTAATCCGTGCGCGCGGCTCAATTAACCCAAAAACGTGTCCACTGTAAGCAATTAAATAGATAACTCCTTGGTGTTCCAGACCTCGTCGACTGCATCTGTAAACTATTTTATGATATTTAGTTTTGAAAAACCACCCGTTGGGTTACTACAATTTTTCGAATTTCCTCAATGAATATTCGAATGTGTGTGACATTAAAGTCCCTATATGTTGATTAAAAATTAACCTGTATATACGGAAGTATATAAAGTGAAGGTCAAAGGCTTCTTATTTACGAGCCATCTATAACAGTGTAAATCAAACCGACTCTCCAAGTCTCGCACTGTCACTGTGGCCGCTTATCTCCTGGCTCGTAAATCCGTATCGGTAGCTAATCCGTGCGCGCGGCTCAATTAACTCGAAAACGTGTCCACGGTAAGCAATTAAATAGATAACGCCGCTCCTTGGTGGTCCAGACCTGATCCACGAGTCTATAAAGTTTTGTGATACTTAGTTTTGGATGCGCAAGTGTACGGGCCAATCACGTGTGTGGTCAAAAGTGTAAAACAATTCAGTAGGTTTGTTACCTAGCCATACAGTAGGTACGGTCAGCATAAATAGCTTAACACATTAGTAGCATGCCAAAGTAACTGTTCTGCCTACTATACGCAGTTTCTAAGGGGTAAAAATGTTACTTCGACATGGCACTGAAGTGGTCAGCTACTTATGGTGCTGACCGTACCTACAGGAAGCTATTTATCTTGCTAACCCACAGTTCCCCTGTGTAAATAATAGCAATATAAAAATCTGTCGAATCGTAAGGTGAAAATTAATTAAAGAAAGAATAAATTTTCACCTTAATGTCAAGCACGTTTGGTTCAATATCAATTGAGGAAATGTACTTACAGATTAAAGTAATCTAATGTGTAGATACGTGAGTGCAACGTGTGGCTTTCTATAGTTGGTTTTAAGTTCTTATTTTCACCGACTGCTAGTAAGAAAATCTATTTATTACGTTTTAAAAAACAGTCATTCACTTTTCTTTGCTACAAATGATTGCGCACAGTAACACTGTAGAACCAGCTGCCATCGGTGATGTTTCCGAATAGATTCGAGTACGATCTGGTGGCTTTCAAGAAGCAAGGGCTTAATCCTTCCATAAAGTGACGGGTAAGGCACACGAGCGACGCCAAGTCGATTTTAATTTTTAGCTACTAAACCTGATCTATTTTAAACAATTTAGGGGTAACAACCTCTCCGCAAACACTTATACTATTTATTAAATACTTATACTTAACTTTTGGGTCTGCTTTTGTACTCGAAATGTGAATTACTGCCAAAAGCGGCCACTTTTGGCGTGAATCAATTTTTCGCGTACAAAAACGGACCCAGCATTTGTGCATGGTTATTTAATAAATAGTATAAGTGATTGCCGAGAGATTGTAACCCCGAAATTGTTTAAAATAGATCCGGCAATCAAGCGGTTCAGGTACCTACTCATAAAAAGTTCGTAGCCCCTAATGTGTAGATATGGATCGAGGTTACCGACGGCGACTTTGGCAAAGTTGCACAGCTATCCCGCATAAGGCGCGCCCGCATGCTGCAGGCTTTTGTCGTAATATCCCAGACCAGACTCATTATTAATATACCTAAGTACTTAGCCGAGTGGATATATTATCAACTCAAAATATTATCGGCGCTCTATATTTCGTTTTCGATCTTTTTGCTTGCTCAAATAGCGACACCTTTTTTGATCCTTATTTTGTGCCCATTTTTAATTATTTAACCAATTCTGGCCACAATTAGGGAGTATTTCCGATGTGATTTTGTAAAATAGCCTAACATTATGTTACTAATGTACCGTCAAAAGTAAATAAATGAAAATGGTCGCGGTTTAGATACCTATAATTTATTGTTTTTCATCTACAGCAGAATTTAAGTAATATTTTAAAGAATGGTTACTAAAAGTGCTTTTTCTATCACTCATCTTTCAATGTTATTAAAATACCAGGTAGGGCACGCTAGCGACGCCAATCGATTTTAATATTTAGCTTCTAAACCGGATCTATTTTAAACAATTTCGGGGTTAGAACTTCTCGGCAAACACTTATACTATTTATTGAATAACCATGCACCGATTTTGGATCTGTTTTTGGAGCGTACGCGTTGGACCCAACATTAGTGCATGATTATTCAATAAATAGTATAAGTGTTTGCCGAGAAGTTCTAACCCGAAATTGTTTAAAATAGATCCGGTACCAGACTCATTATTAATATACCTAAGTACTTAGCCGAGTGGATATATTATCAACTCAAAATATTATCGGCGCTCTATATTTCGTTTTCGATCTTTTTGCTTGCTCAAATAGCGACACCTTTTTTGATCCTTATTTTGTGCCCATTTTTAATTATTTAACCAATTCTGGCCACAATTAGGGAGTATTTCCGATGTGATTTTGTAAAAAATCCTAACATTATGTTATTTATGTACCGTCAAAAGTTAATTAATGAAAATGGTCGCGGTTTAGATACCTATAATTTATTGTTTTTCATCTACAGCAGAATTTAAGTAATATTTTAAAGAATGGTCACTAAAAGTGCTTTTTCTATCACTCATTTTTCAATGTTATTAAAATAACCAGGTAGGGCACACTAGCGACGCCAATCGATTTTAATTTTTAGCTTCTAAACCGGATCTATTTTAAACAATTTCGGGGTTAGAACTTCTCGGCAAACACTTATACTATTTATTGAATAATCATGCACTAATGTTGGGTCCAACGCGTACGCTCCAAAAACAGATCCAAAATCGGTGCATGGTTATTCAATAAATAGTATAAGTGTTTGCCGAGAAGTTCTAACCCCGAAATTGTTTAAAATAGATCCGGTTTAGAAGCTAAAAATTTAAATCGATTGGCGTCGCTAGTGTGTCCTACCCGACACCTTAAATTACCTGCTCAAATATGTGACCTACATATTAATAACAATAAAAAACTTTTCCCCTTCTATCTTCTTACTACTTATCACTCCATTAAAGCTTCATTTTAAACTATTTAACCGTCACAATACATAACCATAACGGTACTATTATGAAATATTAATAATAATACTTCGTCGGCCATTACAAGGCGTGACGTAATAACTTAAGCCCCTTATACACTGCGTTGAAACTAATCCTGAACTCCCATTGTGATATCACCCTAGTTCTGTCACCCTACTTTTCAATTCCCAATACAAAACTAAGTTTTACCTTCCCCAAACACCTAGATAACTCTTATTTTGAAACTCATAAGGTTGTAGTTCCGGTAACATGGTGGAAAGTTAGAGAAAAAAATTGTAGTGTCATAGACATTTGTATAATTGGGGTCATAGACGAGTAATAATAATATTTTTTGCCGCGAACCAGCTCTAGGGAAATTTCTCTGGTTAAAATAGTTCTAGGACTTTTAAAAAATAGCTTTTTTCTTTAGATGTTTCGCGCTATGAATATTCCATGGGTTTTTAGATTTCGTCAGGAATGTAATGTAAACATATTTCAGGTACATATTTGATAAAAATTATGAACGAGTAGTACCTATCTTTATATTATACTTACTTACACAGATGAAAATGACAAGAGAAATTAAAGTTGTGAAAATAATATGCCTTAAAAGATAAAAAAATGCTATAAGAACTAAAAAGAGACCATAGAGTATATTTTATGATAGAGACACAGGTCGTTATGTTAACACAAACGTAAAACGTTAAAACCGCTACATACATAATATATTAGGTAAATAAACTATACTGATACAATCGATCCGCTTTTGTTTCATCAATTCCACGAACTTAACTCGCATACGTCGTGACTTTCTCGAAGTTGCATCACATGCGTGAGTTACGATCGAGACTAACTCGAACTTGCATCGGCCAGCGCGTTTTCGCATGACCCAATGTCGCGAGTACAATACCGGACATTCTAATCCGGTAATTCAAGCCACGGGGCGTGACCGGACGCCTGTTACGTCACAGGCATCAGCCAATCGCCGGGCGGGGAACGTAATCTTATTGTCACCCTCAGATAGATACTATCGGTTAGGCAGATGGTTAGATTTTCTATCGGAAACAAGTTTGTTTCGAATTGTTAAATTTGACAGTTCAGGAATGAAAAAAGTACGTACTTTTAAGAGAAAAATAAACAAATCATCATAATAAAACAAACTAGGTATTGTGTAGTTTTCAGGGTTCAATGTTCGGCTAATTTTATTCTAAGACAATAGTTCAGTTCCAAGACGTCTAAGTAGGTAGGTATAAAATCATTATAATTGCACTTAATTTAGTCTCGTTGGGACCTAAAAATGGTGTAGCCACGAAAGATATTGTTTTTCTTCCTTTCCGAAATTCTAATGTTGTTGGTTTTCATGACTTTCGACCTTCGAAGTGAATTCTTATAAGAATTCTTATAATAGGCGACTCACTGGGCATTGCATGACCGAGGCAGTCACAATGAAAAAATACCTATTAGAAACTATATCACCGTAACCTAAAACAACCGGAACCCTTCAAAGACCAGGTTCAAGAATTCTAGCTAGAAAGGCACGCATTCCCTGCATTGCAACGATCGACGAACCTAAAGCTTCGACTTGTGATAGGGCTGTCTCTTCTGGAACTATAACATTTCTTACGGGAATTTGTTGGCGGCAACCGCTACCGTCGAACCCTTTTTGATCAGTGATTGAAAAACAACTAAAAGGTCACATTTTAAATATACCAGGTTTTGATCGCTCAGTTAAGTTCAAGTACGTTCAGTCTAGCTATGCAGATGTATGCAATCCCTCAACAAAAAGAAGGAAAACCAAATCAACTGGATCTTAATAATACGTTCAGAATCACTTAGGTACCTAAATATAGTTATTTATTTATTTATTGAATTGCATATGTTACATTTTGCAGTCTTAAACATTTTTTCCTTAGTTCCTGCTCAGTCTCTGTTTTCAGTCTTTCCCCAGCCCTAGTCCTTAGCCACTGTGGGCCAGTAATTGCCCGTGGCGCCCGTCTGCTCATCTCCTTATTCCTTTTTGGGCGATCGTTCTGCCAGCTTGTTGGTTTTGGGAATTAGCTCGTCTTATTAGCATAACTATCTGATAACACCCGATTGCTGTTTTAACAGCTTTCAGTAAGGTGGGCCGGGATGATGGTTGCTCGATATCTGAGTAAAAAATTGAACAGTAACTACCTAGTTGAAAAACTGAAATTGTACTTAGATTTTCTATGTACTAGAGTGAAGGCAAAAAACGATGCATCATACCAATCCAAAGTAGTAAATTGTGTCCCCCCCCCCCCCCCCCCCCCACTATGACTATTTAACTAATATATGATGTACATAATAATGAAAACTAACAATGAGAATTGGTTTGAACTAGATACAGTAAGTAGTTTTTTTTAATACGTTATAAACCGTAAACCGTAATTTACCTTCCATACACTTACTTGCTGCTACGGAACTCTTCATGGGCGAGTCCGACTCGCTCTTGGCCTGTTTTTTTTATAAATAAATAAGGCAGTGAAAAACTGAAGAAAATATTACCGATATCGCATTTGATGAACATGAAACCTGAGCTTAAAAGTGAGCGTAGCAAATAATAGGTACACAGCCATTCTCAAAACTGGAAACAGAATTATAAATCACAGAACCTAAGTCCTAACGGGCATCCTGAATCCCGATAAAATATACGTCTGCGGTCACCGAATCAGTAATATTGTTAACAGGGAGTTAAAATAACTACACGGGAAAGCAAAAGGAGAATTATGCATCATCTCGAGAATTTCTCAATAAGATGCGTTGCGCGTGGGGCCTGGCTGCGCGGGCGCCGCCCCGCGGCGCGTGGTGGCGCCTGTATCGATTATCCTTAGGGCTGCCATACTAGTACTCTCGTAGAGATGTCATTAATGTGGCAGTGTTTACAACCTTATTCCTCCGAAATTGACAAAGGCTGTCTGTTGAGGACATACCTCCTTGCCGCTTAGGCGTCCTTTATAGATTAGAAAAGTATTTTTACGTCTTCAGCTCTTTTCTGGTTTTGCTATATTTTTTTTACCCCCCTAAACCGGTGTCTCCTATCTTGTATGTCACACACCTTCTATACGTTACTCTTAATAGGTGAATTTTTAGAGTCTGATGTCAATTTCATAGGTTCCATGTATACTCATTACTGTGACATAAAATAGAATAAAAGACACAATACCGGCTACCTACATCGCTTACTAGGCACACATGAACACACAAATCTCAGCATGGTTCGCCGAAAATAACAAGAACGTATATAGACCGTGTGCGGGAGAGGCGCGATCAGCTAGTTCAACAAACTTTTCGATATCAATGTCAGTTAGATCTGACTTTCTATGTCTATTTATTTTGTTTTGTGGTGTAAATTTGCCAGAGTATCGTGGCAACGCATTTGAGCACATTAAACGAAAAAATAGATGATTTACTAAGTTTTCGCTCTTGGCGTTGACGGATTGAAGATTTAGCATAATATCAGGAGTTACTAGAAATCATTTTTTTAAAGAGGTTATACTATAGGCAACCCTAATTATGCTGGGTATTGCGCGCGAGTGCGGGTGGCGCGTCGAGGCAATGCCGAGTTGGTGCTGTAGGAAAAGCGCCCATGGTTTCTTTTTCTCCTATACCTACCCTTAAATTAGAAAAAATACAAACAAAAACAGCTGTCTAGCCATCACAGGTGAACACTAAGACTACAGAGTACAGTCCTAGTCATTACTAGGACTGTACCACGTCTAAATATGGGTACCATTGTACCCATATTTACACATTTGGTGTGAACCCGAAAAATATTTTGTTACTAATTACAACATTATAGATATGATAGATAGGTCGTAGTCTTGGTTCAAAGTATTTATTGCTTTCTTATATTACACAATAGATCTTAAAACTAATCACAAGTCCTGAACATGAAACCCGCAGGGACACTGCAATGTTGATACATATCCATTATCACAATATATAATTAAGAAAAACATTTTTTTACTTAGATTTAAGACATTGAAATTAAGTTACAATGTATGTAGTTCTCTGCTCAAAAAACTCGTGAATAATACAGGATGTATCTGTGAACATTTACATCCCTTTAACCACGTGCTCTATAAACCATTATGAACAACATTTTTTTATGACTTTTGGAAATTCGTACAAAAATAATAAGAAAAGTCGTAGAACAAATGTTGCTCAGAATGGTTGGTAGAACACGTGGTTAAAGGGATGTAAATGTCCACAGATACACCCTGTATAAGAACATTTCGATATGAAATAACTTTTCAATATTACATAAAAGGTGGCCATTTGTTTCATTTTTATAACGCTAAGCAATTTGTTGTAAACTTTGATTGAAGTGTAATATGTACCTCTTCTAACTATATCCATTTCGATATCGTAAGTTACGAGGGATTGAATAATTCTCTTTAGCCTGTTTATAATTTCTTTCTTTTGTTTTCTTTAGATTGTCGCGGGTTTTTAATGTTTTTATAAAACCACTAACATATCAACAACGGAAAAGCATCTTTTTTCCACAGTTATATTTTTGATTCAGTAAACGTGACCATTAAGTCGATTCCCATTGGATGTTAAGTGGTTACAGATTGAATAACGCATCGATTCTAAATTCAAACCTAAATTCTTCTAAATAAACGACAGATCCGCGACACGACTCTGCACATCTCAGATGCGCAAGAGCCTCTGTGAAACCCACCATC
Source organism: Marasmia exigua (assembly GCA_019059595.1). Lineage (NCBI taxonomy): Eukaryota > Metazoa > Arthropoda > Insecta > Lepidoptera > Crambidae > Marasmia > Marasmia exigua. The sequence goes on along the minus strand of CM032483.1, from coordinate 13,386,540 downwards.
AATCTAGCGGACTGTTGGACTCACGTTTTTTCGTTTGCCGCGTAGAATTTGTCGGTGAAAGGTTACAACGATATTCAGTTTATGGAGCCTAATTAGCGGTCTTTCGCTCTGTCGGCGTCTTCCATATACGTCTGAACCATTGCGATGGCCAAATGATTGTACGTGTATATGGTACTAGAAAAATAGTAGGCTTAGTTAGCGCGCGAGTTGAATGCAGAACTATTCCCTACATGGCGAATTTGATGTTAGGATTTTGTAGCGCAAAGATAGTTCAAAACGTTATTCTAAATATATCTAAGTGAATATGACATTGAAAAACGATATAGTTTTAGTATATCTACTACCCTTATGAAAAAAAAAAGGTAAACTAGGTTTTATTTATCTTATAAGACTTACTGCTACACTCAGAGTCGTTGATTAACTTAGTTGGCTACATAAGATAAAATATTGACCCTTATTCTGATACGCATAAAGACTATGGATACTAAAGTTAATGAACATTAGCTTAAATGACGTCTCTGAGTGCGGCCGTTAATATGTGCATTTAAATAAGGCTAAGAAAAGAAAATCGTCTTCATCAAAATTATCCACATGTACAAGCTAGGTTAGTTAGTTAGGTTTTTCATGGTCTCTACATTGATAGTCTTCTTCTTATTGTGTAGGCTGATTTCAGGGTATGCAAAAGGTAGTTGATTAATTGCCCAGGCCGACATCATCCCCCCTAACTAACTAGGTTGGCGTAGTGACCCAAAGTGAGCCTTGGCCTCCGATAATAAGAGTCTCCATCTAGGTCTAGGTCGGTACTGCGCCACCTCCTGCCAGTCAGTCACCATAAGTGTACGCAAATCCTTTTAGACCTCATCTCTCCATCGGTACCTTGGACGTCCAAATGGCCTTCGACCATTTACGCTCTTTTTACTGCACGATCCTCTCCCATTCTCTCAAGGATCATCCCCCCTGGATAAACAAAAAACAAAACCTTTTTTCTATAAAGTGACGTCTCAAAGATGTTAAAATTGTTTCTCTCAAGCATCATGCCCTACGCCCAATCTTCAGACTGACCTCCGACCGTCACCAACGCTCAAAAACTGGCTCCAAAGGTCGCTGACAGGTCGCAGTTATCTTGCCCTTATTTAGAACACTGAGGTCCGATTTTATGGGAGTCGCCGTCCCCTCCGGCGCGGGCGTGTCGGCGCGGGCGCCACCATTCGTATTTGAACAACTGCCCGCTAATTATAGCCCCGACCTGGCTGCGATCACAGGCTGATTAAGTCCTCGACGTGTTATTTCTTAAGTAATTACACCCTTGGAAACGAGGTAATATTTGTCAACGCTTTCTTTTATACTGGCGTAAATATATACAACCATCTTTTCTCGAGGGCATTATACTGATGAAAATATTTTTTTCCCAGGAAACACGTCTAAACTCAGAAAATAAAAACACCATGGAATGGTGTGATTAATGCAATGTATAGGAAGGCAGATTTGTTTTTGAGATTAGACCCGATGTTCCTTAGAGAATAGGTTTTCATCCGGTTAATGCACTGGAGAAAAGAGTAAGAGATGTGTCACATTGGTGTCCCATCGAAATATGGGGGTAAGAGAATAGAGAGTGCACTTGTGTACTCTCTATTCCCTTACCCTCATATTTCGATGTTCATTACAAGATACACTTGTGCACTATAATATGTCCTGCGTCAATGGCTGATCTCTGAGATTAGCCGCCATGACCGAAATATCGCTTTGGAGGATATTAGTTATGTACCTAGGTATATCGTGTCCAAGACTTTCGAAACGATGTTAGGTTAGACAATGGCGGCGCGCACCAAGAGGTTTGGCTCCTCGTTTCTGCTCCGAGCCATCAAGACATGGAATGCCCTCCCAGCTCATGTGTTTCCTCCTTCATACAATCCGGGGTCTTTTAGGCGGGGCGTGAAACGGCATCTCAGCAGGCCATTAGGGTGAGGATGGCAGACACAATGGGATTTGGATTTTACGGCCGCTTACTATCAGGCGGAGTGGGGTCATCCTGATTGGCCTTTCTATAAAAAAAAATGTCCTATACATACCTACCAATTCCACACATATGCCGCCGGCAACGCATAAGTGATACCTCAAGTGTAGCAGATGTCCATAGGCAGCGGTGTTCACTAAATATCATGTGTGCCGTATACTGGTTTGTCCGTTATAATGTAAAAAACAACATATAACCAGAGGGCCTAATTTAAAGCACACGTTACGACCGAATTCGGAGTTTTCTCTCTTTCACACGCACTGTGTGTCTCCTTTGTTTGGATGCGACAGGTATATTCACGTTCGTCACAGGACGGCTTCAAATTAAGCCACCAGTATCTTCGTGTGCCTTGTGTAACTTTGACTAAGTTCGTACAAGCCAACCATGTGGTTACTCTTTTCACTCCCCTTCAAAGCCACCATAGATGACACCCACTTTCCAACAAACCCTCCAACGCGGTAGGTGGTTAAGAAAATTACGGAACAAGGCCCGATCTAGCTACGTGGGCATTAGGCCAGGTCTGCGGTGGGCAATTTCGTGTAAACACCACTCGGAGCATTGTAAATTAAATTTTGATGTGGTAGAATTAAGTCGTAAAGCTTCTCTTGGTTACGATTAAGGAACAGCAGATCAGTTGTGCAACTAGACGAAGATGTGAAGAGGCGGGATTCACTTGAAGCGTGGGTGGTAGGACAACCCCTATAGTCGTAGTCTTAACACCAAAAATAAACATAGACTTGCCGTTCCCGGTCCTAATACTTCATAAAATCGGTGCATCATTTGTTGGCTTAAGTATTAAGATAAATAAATAAATATTTCACAACATCACATACATTGATCTGACTCCGTGATAGGTAGCTTAAGCACCTGTGTTACGGATATCAGAATCAACAGTGGGATTACAAATATATACATATAATACTCTTCTTTTGTAAATACATACTTGTATTATATAGAAAACACCCAGACCAATATTGATATTGACATTCATAAGTGTCCTGTATGAACCTAAATTGACTAAATATTTTTTTTAGCTTTAATATACTTACTTACAAAATAATAAATGGACCATTTAAGGTGACGGGTAGGGCACACTAGCGACGCCAATCGATTTTAGTTTTTCGCTACCACACCGGATCTATTTTAAACAATTTCGGGGTTACAACCTCTCGGCAAACACTTATACTATTTATTAAATAACCATGCACAAATTTTGGGTGCGTTATTGTACGTGAAAAATTGATTACTTTTGGCGTGAATCAATTTTTCACGTACGCGTTGGACCCAAGATTTTAACGTAAAACCATACAAAAAAACCATTCAAAAAAACTATGTTTTAGTGATATATTATCTCGTATGAAAATAAATGTCACAAGCACGAGAATTGGGCTCAGTGTTCCTAATATTATAAGATGATATCATTATATTTGTATACCTATGTTTACGAATAAATAAATGATTGAAAGGTTGGCAGTGCACTTGTGACTGCTCTGGTGTTGCATGTCCATGGGCGGCGGCAATCGCTTGGGTACCATCAGGTGATCCATCTGCTCGTAAATCATCTGGCACATAAAAAAATGAGTGAGTGAGCAGAAAAACCTCTGGAATCCCTGCATTGGCTAGTGAGTGAATGGACAACATTTCATATTTTTAACATGTCCATATTGTTTTTTTATATGAAAATAGACATAAAATGATCAGACCCATCTTTTTTCTTTTTTCAAAATTTGTCCATTTTCATGCATAAAATAATTATTGAAATTCTTTTTATTCTAAATAGACGTAAGCGCCAAATGACGTCATCGGACGGCTGAATACAGCGATATTCCTTTGCTTATCATTGTTTTAATAAAAAAAAGGTACTACTGTCAAAGGTAAATAATACTAGTGTCAACATTGTCAACGTCATTCATACATTCAACGTTGACAAGTTGTCTTTTTTTTTTGACATTTACATGTCATGGTTTTGGCATTTCGTAAATTTAAAACTATAATGTGCTAAGCAAAGAAATATTTTACATTCTGCCGTCCGATGACGTCATCTTACGTTTTTTAGTTTTTAATTTTTTTCTCAGTAAATAAGCAATATAAAAAATGAATAAATATATACTCGAGCAGCGGAAAACTAAACAAAGAATTGGTATTTTTTATTTCAGAGCTTAGCAATTTTGAAATGTTGTCCATTCCGTTCCTCGGTTGGTCATATCAGGGACCACTTTACATATCGTTTAAAGCTGTGCCTAGAATGACGTCCATACAAGGGTGTACTCTATATTCAAATCGCTTCTACATCTAGTCCCAGTTAGTTTTTTAGCCAATCAACATGCTTTCATAACATGTTACCACCTAGCCGGAGGCGTCGTTTTATTGACACAACTGTAATTCAAAGTGAATTGACATGTTAATCTTTAGCATAGTAATTGAATCTACAAGCAATACAGTGATAATATACTTCTGTGCTATAAATATTCCGTAACCATTAGTTACACCACTTGTGTGGGATAGGGTTGTCGAAAGTTTTATTTTGCGTTACACATTCTTTTTTTAATTAAAAAAGGAAATCTACAAATACAAAAATACAAAATCATTCATTGCATGTCACATGAAAATAGGTTGCACACAAACAGGAAAAAAAATTAGGTAACATTCTAAAAACACACACACACACACACACACACAAAAACTCACACAATAGCGTTGTCAAAGATTTTCCTATTCTGTAGTAATTTGCACTCCAATTCCCAAACACTGCAATGGATTTAGGTAAAAAAAAATGTTTTTTCTACCAAAAATCTTTTTTGCAACACAAAATCATTCATTGCATGTCACATGAAAATAGGTTGTTACAAATATGGATAGATACAATGTGACGCCCTGTAAGGGCATAGCAACATAACAAAGGGCCCACTAAGTTCCTGTGTCCTACGTAAATTATAGAATATTATTAACAATAACAATATTTAAATTTTACATACACATAAAATTCTAAATTAACAATGAAATCGCTTTTTCTATTCTAATCTATTCTATTTTTATAACATTAAATAATAATTGTAATTGAGAATTGAACTGTATAGCTAAATACCAATACACACTTATACGCACAAATATTGTTGAGATAATGAATCTCAACGGGTAACCATGATCCAATCGGTTCTCCTGTTTAAGAGTTGAGTAGGTCAATTCGCAGTCGCTTCATTATAAATTACCAGACACACGAAATCATGGATTACCGGGCTCCGAAGCGACAGCTTGGGATGTAACTGTGAATAATACGCTGAAATCAGAGGAAGATCAACGCTATGGTATAATTATTAGGTACATTTTTGTACTGCTTGAGATTTCGGCTATGTCCGTAAAAAGTAGGTTAATTACAATGACAGATGTCACTTGACCTTTATATCTATGAGCAATAAGGTTTATCATTTTACCAAATTTGATTCCATAGAATATTATTACTATTAACATAAAGATCATTTTTCCGTGATATTAATAACTGTCATCCTAATAAGCTATATTTTACGGACTATACAAGTAGGAGGTCTCAAGCGGATTGAACGGTGTACGGCAACTTCTGTCGCTTCGAAAAATAGCTTGTTATTTTTTTAGCTTTTGACAACCCTGCTTACAAGGTATAATGTATCAAAACCGTCGTGTCGAAGTGGAATTACACATCAGTGTAGGTCCGTCATGATGTGGGTGGGTCCATTTTTCTTAGCTTTTAACGTTTATTTATTTTACCTCCGGCAGTTTTCGTGTTAATTTGGATCTGTCAAATGAGAGACAATGTTTTATTACGGAGACTTGCGTGGTTATGCTTTAATTAGTTATGCGAAGTTGAATCCTTGGAGCAATGGTAGCCCAGTGGATAAGTGCGCGTTCAGCCGGCAGCTCGGCGCTGAGGGAAAGCATCGTGAGGAAACCTGCACGTATGAGATAGTTTCTCAAACTGTGGATATCTTTTTTTTTTCAAAAATATAAGGCCAATTTGAGACAGTTATTTTCAGTATTTTATTTTATATTTAGTTATGACTTTTTAAAGTACACACACACAGTACAAACATTTGTGTGAATGAACATGTTTGTTTGTATTGGTCTGGGTGTTTGCTATGTATTATAAGTATGTATTTACAAAGGAAAAGTATTATATGTATATATTTGTAATCCCACTGTTGATTCTGATATCCGTAACACAGGTGCTTGAGCTACCTATCTCGGAGTCAGATCAATGTATGTGATGTTGTGAAATATTTATTCATTATTATTATTATTTTAAAGTTGTACCGGAAGCATTACAACTAGAATTTACAATAAGAATTATTAACTATAACCTATTATTTGTCATTTCAACACGCTTTTTTGGGCAGTCGTATAATATGACCTCATAAAGGTCAAACAAAAGTCGGACCTTTTTTTTAAATATTAAAATCTGATGAGCGAAAACTGCTCAGCAGTGCTATTACTCGAAATGGTTTGAAAATTAGATTTTTTAGTACGTGATTTTTTTTTGGTCAATAGGCTAACGCTTGACCACAATTGCACCTGATGGCAAAGCGACGACTGAGGTATAGCTTGATACGCGCAATGAAGAGCTGAGAGAAAAAGAAACAAAACACAAAACTTCAATTAAAAAAATACGAAACCAGTTTAGTCAATAGATTTGTCACTCGTCCACCCAGTAGTCTTCCTAGACCTATGATTACACCATAGAAGAACTAATGTTGGTAATTTAGTAAACAATATCAGTTTAAACAGGGCTCGGAGGATGCGATGCAGACGTGCCGGAGATAATATCGATCATGTGGTAATTTTACACTTCGTTATAACTGCCCACTCCATGACCGCAGTGCACAGGTTAAGTAAAGTACAGATCTGTAACCCCAAAGGTGTCGCAGGCAATCGCTTACCATCAGGCGATCCTTGCTCGTCGTCCACCTATCACATAAAAAAAACATTTACATCAGCCAGTTATTGAATTGAATTAACTTGAATGTATCTTTACCGACCACAACATCTCGCGTTCCCTTACTTTCCATAATACTTATTTGTAATATGCAAACTAATTACAAAAACAAATTAGTTTAAAAAAAGAACCAATTAGCAATCCTGTAAAAATAATGAGATAATTCATCGTCCTTAACCTTAAATCAATCTGCGCTCAAAAAGCGAGTACAGCCAGCGACACCTAAAGTTACCCTTGTCGGACTTTACACCACCCTTATGTCCGTATTTACTGGGGATATTTTTGAACCGCATGGAGGTTACTGTGTGGGTGACTGTACAAATCTTAAGCAAACAAGACGTCTCCGTCTTATTTGAGCCGTTTTTCACTTTATTGAAGAAGGGCATTAAAAAAAATCCACAAAACTCAGACGCCAGGGATGGGAAATGTACTTAAAATCGATTATCTGTATTTTTTACCTTCCTTTATGTAATTAGCGTAGAAAGCAAGTATACATTGTACTCTTTTATGTACTCAGTTTAGTTTATTTATTTATTGGATTACCAACCAACATACGAGTAAGGTACAGCAGGTACTTATTATATATGAAAGTGAACCATTTTTTTAAAGCTGTACTTACAATTATAGGTAATCTCAGCATGCAAATTACTAGAAAAAATGTTACACTGGTATAAAGTAAAGAAAAACAGAAGGAAATAATGTTTTAGCAAGCATAGAATAATTAAAAAAATGGTTAAAATTAGTGAGTCATAAAATCTATAAAATTCCATACAATACAGGGTGTATCTGGGAACATTTACATCCCTCTAACCACGTGTTCTACCAACCATTCTGAACAACATTTGTTATACATAATGACCAAGTCACGTGTCCGACTTTGTATGAAAAGTTGAAATTTTTTTCATGCGTATTTCCAAAAGTAATAGAACAAATGTTGTTCATAATGGTTAGTAGAACACGTGGTTAAAGGGATGTAAATGTTCACAGATACACCCGGTATATTGATACTTTTTAGTTTAGTTGTAGAGATCATGATGATTGATAAACAGCTTTTACATCTTAGCGTCCTTGATTAAATAAATAAATGGTAAAAAATGGTTGATATCAATTTATTGAAAATTATAATGAAACCAATATTCAGAGCATCGTCTTGATTGATGATGTAGCGTCATGTATTTCTGAATTATATGTAGATAACAAAAAAAACTTAATAACACTTTAATAAGTGTGTAGCCAATGTGTTGCACACAAACAGGAAAAACAATTAGGTAACATTCTAAAAACACTCACACACACCAAAACACACACAATAGCGTTGTCAAAGATTTTCCTATTCTGTAGTAATTTGCACTCCAATTCCCAAACACTGCAATGGATTTAGGTAAAAAAAAAATTTTTTCTACCAAAAATCTTTTTTGCTCAATCGATGTTTTCGACATCCCTGCCATCGACAGACGGGACAATAAATCAAATCGTTACCGTCCGCGGCCAGGGTTTTATTAAAGTAATTTAGCACTCTCTGTTCTGAGCTGCTCTGTCGACTGTTTGTTTTGCAGGCGAGAACTTTGCAAAACCTATTATTACGCTCTTGGTTTACTTTTTGCCGTGTTGGCGGTCCGCCATATAGCTGCGACTTGCGTTCAGTAACCTTTGGCAGAATGCGTCGTGTCGCGGAAGAATACGTCTCGCATAATAGATACATTGTGATGCTGGAAGTTAGTTATTGTACTTTTGACAAAAGAAAACGTTTTAAGAACTTCAAGCAAACCATATTGAGATCACTGCACATGCGTTTTTATTTGTGCGTAGCCTGTTACGAGATGTATGTGTAGGCGTTCTGTGTGTACCTATTTTGTACTTCAAACCTCTTTAGTTTTCTTAAATTCAAACAACATTTCAGAATGTTTTATTAGAATCATCAGCCGCACAGTTTTCAACCATATAACATAACTTTGATAAGATATTTAGAGCCAACAATTTGTACAGTTTTATTACCTAAATACCTGTTTAACTCATAACATTTTCACAAAATATATATATATATTTAAAACGTTAGATTATTGTTAAAAGTGTGATAGTGCCTATGTTTTTAATTTGAAATAGGTACTTAAATATTTTTTGCTCTATCGTGAAGCAACCGTTCGATTGTTTTGCTAAATTAACACACAAAAATGATTACTAAAACAATGTTTTTTAAATCTTATTTTAAGGTCCAATCAGATAAAGTCGTACGCAGTAAAACTAACAGTCAAATATGATATTGCGAAATTGCATCTCTATGGCGTTTTCACTTTAGTACATAACAATCACAGATTACTCAGTCCACGATTAAATTGTGGATTCTCAAAAGCAACTTTAAAAAATACGCGTTGAACTGTAAGCTCATTTAATTTTCACTTTCCCGTTTTGGCTAATGCCTGGTTAAATTAATTCAAGGATATAAGTGTCCCAAAGGAACTGTGAGCCTGTGATGCGCTCTATTCTATCCATCTTTTTTTTTATGGGATAAGTGATAGACGAGCAGACACATCGCCTGTAGGGAGCGCATGTATGAAATTTGACAGCTAAAAACGAGATATTTGTCGTCGTAGACTAGCGAGGACGACAAATATCTCGTTTTTAGCTGTCAAATTTCATATATGCGCTCCGCGCCAAAATGTTGTCTACTCTCGTCCGTGCGAGCGCATCCTTCTATCCCGCTCATCGCTCAGTCTGGTGAGCGAGAAGCAACTAGCGAATACGAGTGTAGACAAAATTATCTCGTGGTGCGCATGTTAGCCCTACTGATGATAAGCGATTGCCGCTGCCCATAGACATCCGCAGCACCAGTGGAGTCGCAAGTGCGCTGCCAACCTTTAAACCCCCCTATCCCTCTCTCACGCAGCGAAACACAGCACAGTGCTGCTTCACACCGAGTCACGCTGATCATCAAATCTTAAATTGGGTAGGGGATTGTTTCATTAAAAATGTAGACTTATTTTATTAGCTTCCTACTAGCAGAGAGGCTCATGTGAACAAACCATCGTTTTCCTATAGTAATGGGACGTTTTACGTTGTAAAATATGTAGTTGTTCTAGGTATATAGCTTTCTCCTCGTGGTCCAACTATTTTTAATCTGCCTCCCTCCTGTATGTAAATATGTAACAAGGATCAGTCCAGCGAAATTAAACTGATTTTTTTTATGTGCAGTGCAATTTTTCTACATGCGTTGTGCTAGCCCTGGTCTAGGATAAACATACAATATAGTTTTCCATTGCTTTCTATGCTTTTTGTTATCATGATATGGACATAATCATCATCATCAGCTCATTTCAACACTGCTACACCTAGATCTAATATTAACATGCTTATATCTTCTATTCCATAGCATAAATTAATACAGAACATGTTCACCATGTCCGAACACGTCCAATAATGTTATTTGAAAGCAATTTGGCATTTTCAAAATTCCATATGAGTACACTGTTTGTTTTCGTAAACCAGACCTCTGTAAGCCTATTATTATACCCTTGTTAGCTTTTTTGGCATTCAGGTGTTGTCAACATTTTGTTTTTATTTGTGACTTTTACACTTTGAACTGATTACAAAATTAAAATAATGAAGCATCAATTTGAATGTAGACGCCAACCGTAGACGTAATCGAGTACCAAAGTATAGTAAACTGAGCATGCCTTGTGGGTAAAGCGATATTCAATTATATTATAAACCTAAGACATAAATAAAAAAGCATTACTTATTTTTTGTAAGTAGGTGAAAACTATGGGTTGACAAGTTAATTTTGTCTATTCTTGAATTAGATCTGTCTATTAAAACATAACAACATTCATAGAATATCATATTCTTTTTTATATTTCGTACATTACAAAAAAAAACATTGCAATCGTTGTCGATCGCGAATGAAACATTTGTCTTATAATTATGTATTATAATAAGGCATTCATTTAATTTAAAATTCTTATTTAACAAGGAAAATCTGCATTGCTTTTTATTTTGGAGCATTGAATTTACATTGCTTAAAGTCATCATTAAACCTTGAATACGTTCTTTATTTGCTAAAAGAGAATAGTATTTTGTGGATATTGACACTTCTAATTATTCAATACCTAATACTCGTATTCTACATAAGTCAATAATTGTTATCGAATAAAAAATGCCAGCATAACAAAAAATGTTTGTCACCAATGGCGTGTTAACCGCCTCGGGCGCGGGCGCCGGGCGGGTTAACGTGTTATTATTATTAATAATCCCACTCATTCACCATCGACCAAGCCATGGGGACCATGGGCCGAACTTCTTAGAACTTTGTGCAATAACTGGCTTAATTCTATATTGTTTATTCCTAACCTCCTAAAACAGTCATCGTGGCTCTTTGATTTCTTTTTGAAGCTTTGTCTCGACCACCTCGATGGCGCAGTAGCTATGGTGTTATGGCCTAGCGCGGAAGTCCCGGTTTCAATTCCCAGTCGAGTCAATTAAGCAAACGAACATTTTTGAATTGAATAGGATCATGTTTGCTCTTTTCAATTTATTTTTTTGTAACATATTGATGTTATGTGACATGCAATAACCTACACATTAGAATTTACATGTGTGCTGAGAGGCGCCTTTGTGCTGAGAATGCCCTAGTTTGAGACTAGGTTTTAAATTTTTCTAGCGTCATTTTTTACTGACTTTATCTTGTACACCATGGGGAAGGAGCCCTTGTGACCTGTATCACGGTTTCCTATGAAACCTATATCAGGCACCGGTCTCTCTCTCGTGGGATTCACATACTCTGTAAGCATTGTCAATCAACGTGTTTTATACAATTGTAACCCTTGTGAGAGAAGAATAAATAAATATTATTATTATATTATTATTACTTTATAAATGTTTTATTTAGGACAACTATTTTTATTTATTTAAGCTTTTTATTTATTTTTAGTTATTGTATAACCGCAATTAGATTTTTGAATTTTTACAAAATACGAATAGATGCTCAGCAGGATCTGTTACTTCCGGGTTCAACACCCAGATTAAGCTGACAGCTCTGTACTAATTTAATCACATACTCATTGTGGAGCCTTTACCTACAAGAAAACTTTTGTGTCGAGCAAAAAGTTTGTTTGAATTCTTCGAACATGGCTCGAGTTTGTGATCACCTATCTGCATTAGTCAAGCGTGGTGATTAAACCTAACAGCATCATAGTAGCGATGACTTGATTTCTATGATGAAGGCCTTTGCCCTGCATTGGGACAAATAGGCTGATACTTTTTGCATAACCTACCCCGCTTATTTCCCGGCATAATCTGCCTTATTCTTAGCATACTAAAGTTCATGTTTCTCTCCTTCGTAGGAGCTCATCTATAGCCAAAGCCAACGGATGTTGTCAAAGTTGCTGTGGCCCACCCCGGCCCCTAGTGCGCCCAGAGACCCCCACTCAGACCATTTGGTTAGTAGACTTTTTGATTTTTATTTTAAAACTAGCATTCAAACCGTCATCCAATAAGCATGGGTGTTTTTTTGTTTTATTTTTTTCACTAACCGATTTTTTTAAACCGGGTTGTCAACCCCTGGCTAATCGCTAAATGAAATCGAAAGAAAAAATAATATATTTATCGAATTGATTAAATTGCTTCTGGTATTGGTATTTGATTACGCTGTCAGGTATAGACAACCGCACGCCGGGTCACTATATATTATATCAACATATCAATTGATATTAAACTGCATGTGTTTGACATTGAGGTTATCAGCCACGTACGCAGTGTCATAGTCCTTTCTGCATGACCCATGGTTAACTGGTAGAGAATGCCTCTGGGCATTAAGTTCGCCTATTGTATCGTTTTGTGCAATAAAGTTTTAAATAAATTAATTAAAGTGCACAAGTATGTGCCTAAACTCAAGCGCATTCTCTATTCTCTCTAGGTATCTCACGTGAATTCCGAGGTATTATAGGGTTATAAAACCGCCAACTTCCAGACTCCGGGCTGACACTAACAATTTAATGCGTACCGAAAAATTAAGGTAAAACATTTGGCCCGAACGAGAATCGAACCTAGGACATCAAGTCGTTTTAAAGTAGGAACCACTAGTAACTCCCAGTTATACTTTATTGATATTTATTATTGATTCACTTTAAGTCCCTTAGGAATACTTGTGTGTATAAAGTCCCTCTCCGTACCTTTCCAATTCACCGTGATTATTTGAATAACCGAGAATCTTCTACAAAGCATTATACAAATGAAAAAAAAAATCTCAACAAACATACCCTATTTATAATTAGGAAAACCCAAAAGAAAAAAAAACACCTTCCCATACAAAAGTGATCAGCTGATTCATGCTATTTGTATCGAAAGGCTAATATGAGATGAGAGTGTATAATATAATAGAATCGTAGGACTACCATTTCTAAACATAAAACTAATTTTACAACCTTATTCAGTCGTTGATTTATACCCTATCAAACATCATTTTAATCGACAGGGGCTCGTATAAAGCAAATATTTTAGTGATCATAAATATTACGCGCCGGAGTAAGTATAATTATGAGATACCGTTGATGTCTTGTTGTAACTCATTCATCAAATTGTGTAGGATACAACGATGCATGTGCTTATATCTTTGAAATAGGAGTCCATAGTTAATCAGCTATGAAATGAGAATTGCGGAAATAATATTCATTTCTTCCAAAAAAAATCCGTTTTACGAATATTAGTACTCTTCTGTTAACAAGCAATTTTAGAAAAATGATAAAAAAAATTTGGTTTAAATCAAAAGGTAATTTTTTAAGGGAATGCGATTATGTTCTTTTGGGACTTTTTTGCTTTCAACAGTGAAATGCTCCCGAGAAAAGGTTAAAAAACACGAGGCAATTTATTAATGCTAATAATAATGTATCCAGGTAATCCAGGTATGCACAAACCCTCATCCATACAATTGAGAATTCGTAATGACTAATAAATTCGAATGCAAATTTATTAAACTAGACAGTGTTATTCATTTTAGTAATAATCGGACGGTTGCTCATTGGATAAGAACTTACGCCTTCCAGAAGGTCTTAGGTTCGAATCCAAACAAGTTAATCGTCTTGCGATTTTATTATATCTACGATGAGTTTTGCACGTGAAGTTGTACCTATGTAAAGACGTCAGATGTACATAAGTTACTCTATGGACCTAACTTTGTCTACTTTTAGGATGCCCATACTGATCACTTTAGCATCTAGTCTCAATAATAAACCCATCTAATAACTATGACGGAAATGCTTCAAAAACTATTAACATCTACTGACAGATAAGGAAATTAAAAATAATAGAAACAACATAACCGTCAAAACACGGTCTTATACACGCCTCCTCTAATACCGCCGAGGGGCCCATGAGCAAATAAGGTACAGAGTGGTAGGTTGGAACAATGCTCTACGATAGGTTCATTATTATAAGCAAAAGGCACACTCACGCTTATGGTAATGGATCTCGGATAGGATATTCTTAAATAACGTTTTCAAGCTTTTTGGATATTAGCATAATTTTGTTCAGAATAGAAAAGAAAAAGAATCGTGTTTTTACACGGCGGCGTTGCCGCAGCAAGTGGCGTCCATAGATAATAAAACACAGATAAATACTTAAAGAGAAAACCCTAATAATGGTACCAGCTAGTGTGAAACAACATTGCGAACCAATGGTAAACTGGTTGACATTCATCATAAATGTAATGTATGGACCTAAATTGAATGAACTATTTTAATTTTTCATGTTTTTTTTCATGAATTGCATCGTTAGGAATTACAGTCTTCGTTTTCGCTCTCAATTCGAAGTCCAATTCGTCTGTTATAGTGGTGTTATAGGGAATTCTTTCCACGATTCGTAGGTACAGCAGCTTAGTACCGCCAACCGCATAGTACCATCCGAGTAGCATTGTTCCAACTTTCACTTCTCTACATTTCCTCCCATCTTTGGGGTAGGTACCTCGTACATTTTCGGGGGCAAAAAAATTGATGATCGAAATCATAGAGGCAGATGTTAATGATTCTATTATTTATGGCCGAGGCTCGTCTATTATACCTTTTTTACTGGTTACTGCCGTTTGTAAACGAAAGGTTACTCGGCCGTGTAATTTTCTGTTTTGTTGATAATGATGTAGGTTGTTCGATGGAGACTGTCGAAATGTATAACAGATGAATAGTTTCTTCGGTTTTTTTATTGGATTTCTGTTAGTGAATGGTTTAACGTTGCATCTGATCTGTATCTTCAGACTAGTATTTATTCCCGTTTCCCGCAAACTGTAGGTTACTTTTTTCTTGTGCAAATTCTAAATCTATATAAGCGAAAGCTAACTGACTGATCTTTTTTTATGAGATAGGTGAGCAGACGGATCGCCTGATGGTAAGCAATTGCTGCCGCCCATAGACACCCGCGACACCAGTGGAGTCACAAGTGCGCTGCCTACCTTTAAACCCCCTTTCCCCCGGATCGGGCCTCCGATACCCTCACTCACGCAGCGAAACACAGCACAGCTGCTTCACGCTGGTTTCTGTGAGGCCGTGGTATCACTCCGGTCGATCCGGCCCATTCATGCCGAAGCTAAACTAAAAGGGTTAGAAACTTAAAATTACGTGCAAGGTTTCTTTTATAGGGTAGGGAACACTAAGTATGGATTTTTGGAAATTCGCCCCTGAAGGGGTTAAAATGGAGGTTCATGGATAGTATGAAAATTTTCCGCTTTTGAAGTTATTTTTGACCCGAAATGAAGTGAGGGCGAGCCACTAGTAAATAAATATACGGGGTAGGTACAAACACACCTAAACTATATAGGTAATTCATGCCACCAAAGATGTCCCTTGATAGGCGTAACTTCAAGTCAACATTCGTAATTTAGGTTTTGTGGATCATAGACATCATCATTATTTCAGCCAATAAACATCCACTGCTGGACATAAGCCTCCCCCAATGATCTCCACACAGATCGGTCCTGTGCCGCCCGCATCCAAGGGATTCCCACGACCTTCACCAGATCGTCGGTCCACCTTGTGGGGGGCCTGCCACGGTTTTGACCTCTTTTACGCTGCCTCCACTCGAGGACCTTTTTGCCCCATCGGCCGTCTGATCTACTCGCAATGTGCCCTGTCCATTGCCATGCGAGCCATGCAATTGGTTGGGCTATGTCTTAACATAATTTATATATGATGGGATATAAACATAAGGAGTCTCCAAATTTATGGCCTCACAGAAAACCGTCATGCAGCAGTAATAATGCTGTGTTTCTGAGAGAGGCGTTTAATGGTTGGAAGTGCACTTGGGACTCCTCTGGTGTCACGGGTGTCTATGGGCGGCAGCAATCGCTTACCAACAGGCGATCCGTCTGCTCGTCTGTCACCTATCACATAAAAAAATGGTTCCGTGTTTTGGCGCAGACTCTATGATACAGGATTTCGGAAGTCTAGTAATCTGCTGACCTTTCGCAACCGTTATACAGGGGAACCAAATTACAAGGGAGTTCTAGCACATCTCAAAAATATACAATAAAAACAGCTTAATCTTAAAACAGCATTTTGTATGTAAACATTGTTGCCACATTTTGGTTGTTTGTCCAATTTTCCCAATAAGTGAATTAAAAAAAAAAAACCTAAACAAAATGAAAATAGTTTTTTAAATTACAGCGAAGTCAAACCACATTGAAATATGCCATTTGTTAAATTTGGCGTGAAATCTGCCATTTTATTTTTGCACCTACGCAATCCATTTTTAAAAGCTAAAATATTTTTGTATTACATTCGTATTGGCAAGTGTGAAGATTCGCAAAACATTTTGCTTGGCAGACGGGTTGGCGAGGGTTTTGATATAAATGCAGAGTTTTCCTTCTCTGGGTGCTGATGATCATGCCAGCAGCTTTACCTTAGTCGCCTTTTACGACACCTCGGTAAACGACATAATTACCTATTTATGATTAAGTAGCAATAATTTCGTAATATTATTTTTAACACCTGTTTTGTGCCACTCTTCACTAGATGGCGGTATTTCAAAGGAATCAATACAAAATCAGTAAAAATAAACTGCTTTTCCATATTCTTTTCACAAGTACAAGTTTGGGTATATGGTGACAAAAGTCACCCTGTTTATCGGCAAACATAAGCTCATCAATCACACAGCCAATCAATTACAGGGCCTCCCCCCTCTCCACTCCCGTCCTACTAGGGCTCCCGAGGGATCTCGGTTTAAGGGAAAATATCTGGAGATGGCGCACTGAAAAAAGCGGCTCGACAAAATGGCGTAGAATTTTCCAGTGAAATAAGGGAGAAGCTACACTAGCGGATTTCGACACATAGCCGCTCCGTTTTGAAAACGTCCCTCCCTAACGACGACTTTTTTAGGAGTACCTAATACCTACTTAATTTAACTTCCTGATGATTCGCCTGTCGGATATTTATTTGTTAAAACTTGTTAAGTTTCAACCTATACATATTGTAAGCTTTTGATATTAGACTCATTATGCCTTTTCGGATCAGCTCACAGATATGAGAAAAAAATGGACAACATTTCAAATTTTTAACATGTCCATATTGTTTTTTTATATGAAAGTAGACATAAAATGAACAGACCCATATTTTTTCTTTTTTCAAAATTTGTCCATTTTCATGCATAAAATAATTATTGAAATTCTTTTTATTCTAAATAGACGTAAGCGCCAAATGACGTCATCGGACGGCTGAATACAGCGATATTCCTTTGCTTATCATTGTTTTAATAAAAAAAAGGTACTACTGTCAAAGGTAAATAATACTAGTGTCAACATTGTCAACGTCATTCATACATTCAACGTTGACAAGTTGTCTTTTTTTTTGACAGTTACATGTCATGAGTTTGGCATTACGTAAATTTAAAACTAAAATGTGCTAAGCAAAGAAATATTTTACATTCTGCCGTCCGATGACGTCATTTTACGTTTTTTTGTTTTTAATTTTTTTCTCAGTAAATAACCAATATAAAAAATTAATAAATATATATTTGCGCAGCGGAAAAGTAAATAAAGAAATGGTATTTTTTGTTTCAGAGCTTAGCAATTTTGAAATGTTGTCCATTGTGTTGGTTTCGTATGTCAATCCGGATGAAATTCCGCTTCAATTTTGCTCTACAGACGCCGAAGCCAAACCACTTCCCCGACTTATCTAAAAAGTACCTTAATTTAAGAAGTCTGTTTACCTTAATTAGTTCTGTTACACAATGAAATGAATAACCTGCAATATCCTCCCCAACCTTCCAATTCATCAACATTCACACATGTCAAGAACTGAGCAAAAACAAACAACAAACTATATAGACGCCAGCTGCCTAACGACAATATAACTATTTATTACCTTAATTAAACACAAACGCTTGTTAGTTTTGTCAGGAACAAACCCGTAATCATATTGTAATTAAGTCCTTTTTTACGCCAATTCTTCTGAACCATTTTTTTCTCAACTGTATAACGATCTGTGACTTCGACGTTTGAATTGAACCGTAAGTTAATTGAGATTAGGTCTTAAGTGGAGTGGTGGTATTGGGAGCAAATATTTGGTGTGGCGAGGTGTTTTTCTGGTATATAATTAGGGTGCAGACACCTCGGGTGATGACGGCTGGCGCCTGGGCCACTTACGCGGGGGTGGCCGAAGATATTGAGATCGACTAACAAGACCAGCATGGGAATGTAGATTTGAATACAAATTAATTCTTAAGACAATCGAAGAGCAGGCGGGGTCGACCACTCGAGATTGAAGTCAAGTTCGAGATTTGTATGGACGAATGTATGACGACTTTTGTCGAGTGCCCGAGAATAGGCCCCAAGTTTCCTTCAGTTGCAACTTCGTTGCTTTATTTACTACGTGCTTACAAGCACTTACTATGACTTAACCAAAATGTTGAAACATTTGGCAAGTTTGGTAATTAAAACAGGGCAAGAGAGATAGGACAGGAGAGATTAAATTCCTTAAAGTATTCTTGTACACGATTAGTTATGATTTTATTGTTTTCTATATTTCGTGCTAGAACATTTGTATGAACCAACTATTGTAGGTAGTCCATGTAACAAGCACACTTTAATTTAATGTTAAAATTAATGTATGTTTCGGCACTCGTTGTCTGTTAAAAATATGTATAAATAATTATTTACCTAATTGTTTCTGTAATGACTGTTTGTGCCAAAATAAATAAAAAAAAATAGGGGGCGTCATAGAAACTTATGTGTGTCCACTACTTACATCATTATTTAAAAAAAAAAGATGTATCTTTTTTACTTGAATTTTGCAAACTGCCACTGAACGAATCATTTTGACTTAAATCGGTTTTGTACTGGCTATAAATAAATAAGGCGGTTTAGGCCCGATGCGATTGACTGAATCGAGCTGTCTAAGCACATCTCCCTTATTGGTTTGATCTATAGTAATTATTTTGCAGGTATTCCCGTTAGACTTTTGCTAATAAGTATTAGACAGACTAAGTGGATCATAATCAGCATTTGAAAGATACCATTATTTGAAAAACATGACCAGTTTTCCGCCGTCCGATCCGAGCCGTGTGGTCCCCGGCAGAGTAGAATAGGCCACCCTCACTCTTACCGAGGTGTCGTAAAAGGCGACTAAGGTAAAGCTGCTGGCATGATCATCAGCACCCAGAGAAGGAAAACTCTGCATTTATATCAAAACCCTCGCCAACCCGTCTGCCAAGCGTGGTGAGTATGGCAATTACCCCTCATGTGCTCATGTGATTGAGGGAGGCCCGTGCCCCAGCAGTGGGGACTTAAATGGGCTGATCATGATGATGATGATGATGATGACCAGTTTTCGCGTTGTGCATTGTTATTTAATAAATAGTGTAAGTGTTTTCCAGGAGGTCCGAAATTGTTTAAAATAGATCCGTTTTAGTAGCTAAAAATTAAAATCAATTGGCGTCGCTAGTTGACTCTACCCGTCGCCTTTATCGAAAAGTTGAATCTTAAACTCTACAGTCAACTAAAGGAATCTCACGAAATTAAAAGGAATGAAAGCCTAATTAAAGAAGAAGGTATAAATACTAACTTCAGACATACTCGTAGATCGTCTTAATCTTTCTACCAACTACATAGAATTCTATTTAAAGTACATATTTAACCGTAAAATTGGACTATTAGAATGCGGGTGAAGTGTCAGTTTTTCTTATTCGAACTAAAACTGAGGCATGGGTCATGATGACCATGTATGGTCATTCGTGGTGTTGGGCTGTAATAGTGATGTGACGTAGTCGACCTTTGCAAAAGTCAAACAACTCGAGTGACATTGGAAGAAGTGTTCGGATGATATAATTCGACATCGAAATATTCGGTCGTCCGACGTTGAATCAACACAGTTTCATGTAAAATACAGTGACAATGTCCGGTTGCTAAAATCTATCACAATTCCTAAATATTGAACTCATATAGTTAGAATGGCTGCTCCTAATTCTTTAATTGAACCAAATATATTTTAAATTAAAGTGAGAATCGATTGACAAAATTTGACAGATATAGGTAGACACATACATTGACGTGTTATTTTGTTGTCCATCAATGTCCAAAACTGTCCTACTTCGATAAGACATCTAAGATTGCTCCTCATATATGCTGATAGATGAATAAACTCAGTGTATAAATTATTCGGGATTTCCTTGAGAACCACTCGTATGGCCAATCAATCAATTCAGCCCATTTCCTTTCAATACTAAACGTAGGTCTCTCTCAAAGAGCGCTAGCCCCACACCACGATATTTGAAGACTTGCGAATACTAACTGGTTGCGTCATAGAATTTGAGTACAATTTATGCTAAAATTGACTGGAAAAACCAGCGTGAAGCAGCGCTGTGCTGTGTTTCGCTGCGTGAGTGAGGGTAGGTACCGGGGGTCCCAATCCGGGGGAAAGGGAGGTTTGAAGGTTGGCAGCGCACTTGTGACTCACTTGTGATCAGGTGATCCGTCTACTCGTCTGCCACCTATCACATAAAAAAAAACAAAATTCGAGTAGATTTCGTGCTAAATCGCGCAAAGCTCTTATCGCAGTATCCATATAACAGGCTAGTGGTTTTCTTTCTTGATTGCAATCATCTAAAAATGAACCTAAAAGCTGCCTCATATATGCTCATAGTTAAGTCAGATCTCTTACTTTGTGACGTTTTTAGCGCCCGCGCATCTTCAAGTTCCATGAAAACGACTCAACGACTTAACTAGCAAAATTCGACTCAGATCCCATCACTAGCCCGTAATTGGCCTATAAAAAGTCGATAATTACCCACAGTTTGCCCAGTGAGGGTAATTAACTCAATATGAGCACTGACAACCATCCATTATTGATTCGTAACGTAAATAAAATAATACTATTTATTTTATGTAGACGCGGTGGAGAGGAATTTGCTGGTGATATTTTGGTGTAATTGTAATTTATCTATTTCTGGATTCAATATTACAAGGAATCAAACGATGATCAGACTCCTAGCCCTAACAAGTCTTGTGACATTATGCAAAGTAACGCCTATCTGGAATTCGAAAACTTAACTAAATATGACATACGGCATGAAGTCTTAACGTCACGCCGCGTATCTCCTTGTAACCTGGCGATAACAGGTGCTATCATCGAAATATTAACGCAGGAAATGATGTCGTCCTGCTCTAACACCTGCAATTAGTTCTAGGCTAGCAGCGATAGCGATATCTTGTTACCACATGTAACAGTTTAGTTGATACCGCGTACAAGAGAACTGCCTAACCGGAGCGACACAATATATCACTCACTGCGTCGCAAGCGCCGACGCTAAAACAAGACGATAAACTTTAAAATTCGACTCTTATTGCTTTAAGATAAGGTTCGCTATGATAGCAAAAGGTTTCTGGCTTTCGAGCAATTAGGGGGCGCTCGCGCACGGCATAGTTGCGCGCCTTCGTCGGCAGGTGGCGTTGATCCATTGATCATATAATTTTATGGAGCCAAAGCTTATTTTTATAACCGGCATAAATAATGTGGCTTCAAGTATACGATTCTTTTGTCCAAAGACACTTTATTTCTTTACCTTTGTTCGACTGTTTAGTTTTTGTTTTACCATTTGGTAGATATTGTAGGATGTAAAATTATGCGATATTAAGTTGACTAAACATTGTTATTTACATTGGGGGTATTCGTAACGAAATTTATGGCACCACATGAACAATTCATTGTATGGTTAAATAATTTCACTTTTTTATTTTATATTTGCAACCGAGATCGGCTATTATCATTGCTAATATTGCTAAAGTAATATATCTCTTCTCCTCGCATTAATCTTGTACTACAAGATTAAGTCCTATCGGAATTCGCATATTGTGTTGGTAGTACTGTGAAAATTAAGAAGGAACAGAAGTCCAAAACAAATAAAACAAATAAACAAATAAACATCTTTATCAGGTCCAAAAAAAAAATCAAAAATGTCTTTATTCAATTTAAGTCCATACAGAACATTTATTAATGTCAAATATTATGTAATCTACCGCTGATTCGGAATGTCAATTTCTACCGAGAAGAATCAGCAAGAAACTCAGTAGTTACTCTTTTCAAATAATATGGTTCGGAGTACCGCATGGTCCCTGAGACGGATATTTTCTTCTTATAAAGAATGGATGGGTTTTTATTGTGTTAATGCTAAGTGTTCTCATTTGAAATTGCCTCTGGTGGTACCAGCATCTTACATGCTCTCTAAAGATGATTCTTTCAAGTAATCGACGCCCATGTACTCACCAAATTATCTCGTCGTTAAAGTCGCCATTATTAGCAAACTACCCTGTTAGTTTACTCAAGGCTGAGATGGTATAGTCACGTCATATGATAAGGAGAGAACGAGGAAGACCTTGTGACTGTGATGCTGAAGCAGGTGTCACATAAAACAATGAAAACTGTATTTTTTTAAAGAAAGCTAACGTAATAGACTTGCATTTCATGTAATCAATCTTCCACGTAGGTCTTCCTTAAAGACTGTCAAACATACCGGTTTTGCGCAGTTTAATCTCGTGGATGGTGTAAGTCCAAAAAAACATGAAAATACCAAACATAGAGAAATAAAATGCTCTCAAGAGAAAAGTCTGAAGACTTAAATAAGGAAAGCAGACCCCGTATAATCGTGAAATGGTGAGGAGGAAAATGAAGATATTCTAGCTATACATAGTATTGGCTTAGAGACAGATACATTCAATGAGGACAAGGGATTATTTATGAAGTTCTTGTCTTCAAGAGGTCCGGTTTTTACTGAGCCTTATAAAGTAGTAGAGGAATTATCTAAAGCGCCAGATTGTTTCAATTTCGATTCTGCATTTGGTTAATTAAAAGGGCTCTAGCAACAATAAATTAATTTAATCGTGACATTTAAACCTGTGGATAAATAAAGTTGCGTCGTAAACTTTATTGTTCTAGACCTTCGACTTTTCGCTGAAACCACTTTAAGTGCATGTTAGGAGAAGATAAATCAGTTCTTTTAATTAGGGTTCACCTATTTATTTTTCGACAAATCAATCTTTTAGATAAACCTAAGTGGACACAGTAAATCTTTAGTGCTTTTGTCTCGTCTTGCGAATGGGTTCTTTTTAATTTTTCTTGAACATAAAAATACATTTCTTCACCGATTTAAAGGTTTTTTTAAGTAAATAATTATCAGACGGCATCTTCTAATTACGTCCTGCATCGACTTAAGCACGTTTGTTATGGGTATGTAAAGAAATTCGATACCTCCATTACATAGTGGATATCGTCTTCCTTAGATTTATCTATGCTGCCTAGGATTTCAAGAAAAGTTAATGTCACTTTCATGTTCTCAAATGAAATGAGTCAATGGATTTTTATTACTGCTACGTAAATTACGATTCGGCGGGTAGGGCTAAAACAAGCCGCATGGGCTGATGCAATGAGCAGTTTTCCAGTAGTTATTTATTAACTTTGAAGTTACTCGCTAGATGGTGTAAGCAGTCTCTATATATTTCAGGACCCCAATTCTGGGCGTGAATCAATTTTTCGCGTACGCGTCAGGCTTATAAATAGAATAAGTGTTTGCCGAGAAGTTGTAATTCCGAAATTGTTTAAAATAGATCCGGTTTAGTAGCTAAACATTAAAATCGATTGGCGTCGCTAGTGTTCTACCCGTCTCCTTAACCGTCTTATATCATTCATTATTAGGTATACTCTACCGTCTGCCACTATTCTTTGCGTTTATAATAGTGAATATCGTTATAGATAGTAGGTACAGTCAAAAAACGAAAAGGTTCGTCAGTTCAAATTGATTTGTTTGATATGCTATGAGCGCTTATTACCTTTCGTAAATTTGTCAGAGTAATACCTGTTGCACAGAAAATTATGCTTAATTGTTAGATCAGAAAGTTCAGATTTGCTTGTAGCAACATTGATTTCTTTTAATGTAAAGAAAATTTAACGAAGGTTGGCAGATCTTTTTAAAACGGTTGGTAAAGAATAATAATAATAAATATAATAAATATTTCACAACATCACATACATTGATCTGACTCCGAGTTAGGTAGCTCAAGCACCTGTGTTACGGATATCAGAATCAACAGTGGGATTACAAATATATACATATAATACTTTTCTTTTGTAAATACATACTTATAATACATAGCAAACACCCAGACCAATACAAACAGACATGTTCATGCACACAAATGTTTGTACTGTGCGGGGATCGAACCCGCAACCCTTGTATCAGAGGCAGCGTGCACTACCACTGTTCCAATCGGGTCGTCGTTGGTTGTTGGTATAACTGATTCTTACCGTGCAAGCGAAAATGTACCTTAAGGTGACGAACCTTTTTATTCTCTGTACCGTATCTCTTTGTAGGTACTCAATTTGTGCTAACATTTACATTACATTTCGTATAACTACTTATAGTTATACCAAATGTAAACCTTGGCTTCCACCATAAAACCTAGATAACTAACGAACACATACACTAACCCACACATCTAAACTTCCCTTTACGTCTCTTCACGGCATTAGTGCACATTTAAATGTGGAACAGATCTGCTATTCATAAAGACAGTGGCGCCACGATCCGCAATTACCGCTGACATCAAAACTATCCGAAAACCAGCCCACGAAGAACCCTCCCACGGTACGAACACTTCCTCTTGATAGATACTTTTTAAATGGTCGCGAATGGAACCACGTCGATTTTATACTTCACTTTTAAGCACCAAGCGGTCGGGATAAAAGGTTTTTATAGTTTTATACCTTCATTCTGTTTTAGTATTTATAACGCCGCTTTGCGGAGGTATGCTCCGCGTCTGATAATGATGTTGATGAGTGGACGCCTCTTTAACGGTTTAAATCGGGCTTTTAACCATTGTGCGGTTGAGGAAATCACTGAGACATCCACGAAGGCTTGGAGTTAGCAAACTTAAGTCGCATCGTTAATAAAATAAGTGCCTAAGTTAAAAGTTACGTGAGTTCGCTTCCGTGGACGTAAAAGTACAGTAAAGATATCTTTAATGCTTGACGTAAAGTTTAAGTATTGAAGCCAACTTAGTTCAATATCGCTCTTTAACTCAGATTTAAAACGACTTTAATATCAACTAAGTTAATCGTTACTAATCTGTAGTTATAGTTATATGAAAATCGTCAACAAACTCGCAGTACCTACATACCTATTAGATAGTTACCACAATAACTTTTGTTCTACAACTTTTGATAAATATCTTTACCAAAAGCTGCCAAAAGGTTACTGACCCTTGATATAAAGGGAGGAATATGTATCATCGTTGGTTGTGAAATTCTTTGTAGCTATTAGCTCAATTCAAGGACGCCCTGTTGGTCTAGTGGTTTAAGGTTTCATTTGTAGGAATGAGTATTAAAATATTGAATAAGTTACCACAAAAGCTTGTTGATTTACCAATGCCTAGATTTAAAACACATGTTAAAAATTATTTATTGGCAAAAGCCTATTAATGCATACAGTTAATGATTACTTAAATGACAAGAATCTATGGAAATGATAAACTGTTCTCCTACACCCATGATACTGTACTTATAAAAATTTTGGCGATTAAAAAGAGTAACTGGCGAGTTTCTTGCCGGATCTTCTCGTCAGAATCAACTTTCCGTTTCCGGCGGTAGAATCACATTACTTATATCTATTCATTTCTTAGTATATTTTCTGTATCGACATAAACTGTTTAATTAGTGTCGCGAGTGTCCATGGACCACTAGTGTCGCGAGTGTCCATGGGCGGCAGCAATTGTTTACTATCAGCTGATCCGTCTGCTCGTCTGCCACCTATCACATAAAAAAGAAAATTAATCGAAGCATCAGAGATTCCTTTGATTACACAGGAGAGCGGCGACGATCAGTCACCAACAAAAGATACTCTTTATAGTTACTGTGGCCTACAGATAATTCAAATTCAACCGTCAATGGTACTCCATTTTTTAGGGTTCCGTAGCCAAATGGCAAAAAACGGAACCCTTATAGATTCGTCATGTCTGTCCGTCTGTCCGTCCGTCCGTATGTCACAGCCACTTTTCTCCGAAACTATAAGAACTATACTATTGAAACTTGGTAAATAGATGTATTTTGTTAACCGCATTACGATTTTTACACAAAAATTGGAAAAAATAAAAAAATTGGGGGGTCTCCATACTTGAAACTGAAACTCAAAAATTTGTTTTCATCAAACCTATACGTGTGGGGTAGGTCTTTAAAAACGATTTTGAGGTTTATAACATCATTTTTTTCTAAACACAATACTTTGCGCAAGAGACGCTCCCAAAGTGGTAAATTGTGTGTCCCCCCTCTCTAACTTCTATAATAAATTAATAATAAAAGTAAAAAAAATATATCTTCTACATAATCATAAAAACTAACAAGGAAAATTGGTTTGAACTAGATATATGGAGTTTTTTAATACGTTGTAAATCGTAAATCTATCTTACTTGCTGCTACGAAACGCTTCATGGGCGAGTCCGACTCGCACTTGGCCGGTTTTTTACACCTCATATTTGAACATTCGAACGAAGGGGTACAAAACACTGACCACGGATATATTTCTGACATCGGATATGTCAGAAAAGAAAGCCTCGCCCCATGTTTTAAACTACTCTGTTTGATCGTTCGTGTCACTCCATTGGCCGACTACTTACAGCTTCCTGCTCTCTTTTACTTTCTAAAATCATAACAGTATCGTGTAACAAGTGTTGACGGACAGACGGTAATGTATAAGTACTTAATGTTGATATTTAGGTACCAAACACTACATATTTATATACTTACTCCTTGACTATTACAGCAGCTTGGGTATAATTTTATTACTTACCTACTGCAATGCAAAAAAAAGACGAAAATTATGTTTCGAATTTTTCGAATATAGTGCGGGTTTGTCATCACGAATCCGCAATTTGCAAGCGTTGTGATTAAGCCTAATCCCATCATAGTAGCGATGACTTGATTTCTATGATGGAGGCTTTTGCCCTGCATTGGAACAGTTTATACTATTGCAATGCAAAAATTGTTATACTGAGCCCGTACGGTTCTGACGTTCTCTCGCCTTTCGTCACTTAGCTGAGTTGAAGTCACTGTGGATCCTCCTAATCCTGGCAGTTACATCATCCAGCAAATTTTCATCGCTATCAAGCCGGGTATGCTGCCAGCATTTTGGAGAAACTACCACATGGACCTACTTTGTTATCGTCAGCCCATTTAAGTCCCCACTGCTGGGGCACGGGCCTCCCTCAATCACATGAGGTGTAATTGGCATATTCACCACGCTTGGCAGACGGGTTGGCGAGGGTTTTGATATAAATGCAGAGTTTTCCTTCTCTGGGTGCTGATGATCATGCCAGCAGCTTTACCTTAGTCGCCTTTTACGACACCTCGGTAAGAGTGAGGGTGGCCTATTCTACTCTGTCGGGCACCACACGGCTACTTTGTTATAATTTTTATTTATTTTTTATTTTCAGTGATTGTTTTTCTATTCCTAAGTTCTTTTGTAAATAAGCTTTTTAACCCGCGAGTAAAAATATATATATCTTGAGATAATAATATCAGTTTAGATCTATCAACTGACTCTATAAAATAAGACCCTCAATCTTGGTCAGTATTGCCAGAAAAATACAAGACTTTTGGACACTCTTACATGCGGAGTTGCAAGGGTAAGCTAGTCATATATAGATATGCTTTAATATTACATTACCAAAGACTTTCAATAAGTATGACGATAAAAATTAAAACAGCTCAAGTTTTCATTACTGCTTTTCATTTTAACGTAACTCGGTAAGCTGGCCTTTAAACGCACTCATTTGATAACTATCATTAAAATATCAAGCCAGATCTTTCACTTTAAAAGTAATACTTGAAAACTGCAAAACATTATCGGTAAAGTGTCGAGTTTAATTTAAAAACCAATTTTGAGTTCTTCATAGAGTCATTAGCATTTACTTAAACTCTAAAGGGTATTTTATTAGGTCACTGCAGCTAGAAACTAGTTTTATCGGAATTGAAATGCATAATTATATCCTCCAACCGATTACGACTATGGCGGCCAATCTTAACGATCAGCCACGTACGCAGGATATATTATAGTGCTCAAGTGTGTACGCAAACACAAGTGCACTCTCTATTCCCTTACCCTCATATGCCGATGGGACACTACTGTGTCACGACCGGAGAGGCATTGAGCGCAGGACCAACAGCTTTTCCATAGCACGGCTGACAGTAAGAATTTGTTACCGAAAACTTAGGTACAATTTTTTGGCCCGACCCGGATATAGAACCCGGGACCTCTCGCGCAGCCGTCGCTTTAAAGTGCGACCCACTAACACCTGCGCCACCGATGCAGTGAAAAGCATAATCGCTATGTGAAACGACATCGGCGTGCAGTTCTCGGTTACATTCAAAGCTGTTACTCTGGAGCTCGGCGTACGCTTAGTCCATGATTCAGGACCTGGGAAGTTAGTAATTACAATGAAGTGACTGCCGTCTGACCATAGTATTTTTTTTTATGTGATAAGTGGCAGACCTGCGCTTACCATCACCTGATGGTAAGCGAATGCCGCCGCCCATGAACACCCGCAACACCAGTGGAGTCACAAGTGCGCCGCCAAACTTTAAACTCCCCTTTTCCCCGGGCCTCTGGTACCCTCACTCACGCAGCGAAACACAGCACAGTGCTGCTTCACGCCGGTGTTCTGTGAGGACGTGGTATCAATCCAGTCGAGCCAGCCCATTCAAGCTGAAGCGTGGCTCTCACACGGTCAAGTATCCCTGAAACAGGGAAAAAAGACCAACCAAATCATGGTTACACGTTTCAGGAACTGTCTGAAACGTGCAGGTTTCCTCACGATGCTTTCATACGCAAAAAGGTAGAGAAAAATCTAATACTGTACTGTTTTTATTTATTACTAGCTGACCCGACAGACTTCGTCCTGGCAAAAAAATTTGTAATGTGGCAACAAATATGAACTTTATATAATAGCAATAAAACTCAAATTGATTCTACGTTTTAGTTAGAAAACGTTTGTATGTGAAAAAGAAAGAGCTGTTTTTGGGGTTTCCCGACAATTATTCGATTTTTTCTCGCCGTAAGAACCATCCTTGGACTTCAACGAACATTTTAAAAAAGAATTGGCCAAATTGGCCAAGGCGTTGTTGAGTTATGCGCTTACCAACGCATTTAGCGATTCATTTTTATATTATAGAAGATTATAGATTTGTTTTATGTACATATTATGAGTTGTGGTCAATAAATCGTTCTTTCTAATAATAGCTCCCGTTATGGCGGCGAGGTT
Organism: Marasmia exigua; assembly: GCA_019059595.1. Lineage (NCBI taxonomy): Eukaryota > Metazoa > Arthropoda > Insecta > Lepidoptera > Crambidae > Marasmia > Marasmia exigua. Next base: position 13,356,792 of record CM032483.1, on the reverse strand, counting down.
ACTTATTCCACTGAGTTACCATCGTTCCGAGACGAGTCAAATATGACAAAATCATAATAATTCAGCCCCTTTCTGTGTCTCTCATTGTCTCCCATAGACGCCATGAGGCTACTGCAAGCCACTGTTGATAAGAGGCGGTCCGACGGCTTATCGGCGCTCACTAGATCTATTTCGAGTACGACTCGTTACGAACAATATTTGTAATGGGATCGCTTTGCACGAGAGTACTGTCGGCAACGAAATTTCGGTCCATTGTATGTGATGGGACCAGCCTAGCTCCGCGCAGAAGCGCAGAAGTTTTGCAGCATTTTGGAGAGTGCGCCACGGAACTGTACAATGCCATTGGAGCATCTCCGTTCTTCCACTACTCCACCAGGCAGACCCTCAATCGACACCGGTACATGGTAGAAATACCAAAAGTCCGCACAAAGAGGTTTGAATCCTGTTTTCTTATTCGTACTGCGAAACAGTGGAATCAGTTGCCTGAGGAGGTGTTCCCTAGTGGCTACAATTTGGGGGTTTTCAAAGCACGAGTGAATAGGTATCTTTTAGGTAATCGTGCTACATCTTAGACCATATTATCACTTACCATCAGGTGAAATATGGTCAAACGCTTACCTATCTACAGTAAAAAAAAAAAAAAAGTTTCCTGGGAACCCAACAGGCTTCGCGGAGTAATTTCACCGTTCCGAAGATTAGTTATCTGAAGTATAATGTTTGCCTCCCAATCTTCGGCTCTTTAACCCAAAATTCGGAAGTCTGGAGCAGTGATGGTGGTCTCAATATCCACAGTAAAATTATTCAATATGCTGCCACTCCAGAACACCACACACACTCTCGACCAAATGTATCAAACGTGTTGGACGCACAGTCATAATAGGTAATGTTAGTGCAATTGAACGCGCAAGATTGTAGGTATGAGTGAGAAATGACATTATTGAGTAACTGGGAGATAGCCCAGCGGTGGGCCGCATTCAGCGTGAGGCAGGCAGTGACGTGTTGCCATGACTGAGAATTTCTACCAAATTTATGGTAGTTTTTGAGCCACGGCCCCGAACAGTAGAAAAAAAAGTGGTCCTTTTTGCAAGAATCGAGTATGCAGTCTGGTGGCAATCGGGGCTTCTAATGACCCTCGTACTTGTCGCAGTTATCATTATTTTACTATGACTATGTCGGACTCAGTATAAAATTATAAAAAAAAATCTTGTATGGCTGTCTTTGATGTCAAACATCTTGTTTGAATAGTTAATAAAATTTCGGTACTACTTTTATAGTCCACATAAGTAAATCAACTGAGGATTGACTTAGTGCCAGTCCTTATAATTCCTCTATAACTCGTATGTGCCACTACGGTCGGAAAGGTAGTTTAGTGAGTATGTACCTACCTATACCAGCCTTTGGGGAACTTGCCTATACGCGCTTCAGGGTAGCTAAAAAGTTCTTGGATGAGGCATCCCACCTCCTCCACTTAGTAGTCTGGTTGGCGGCATTCGAAACAAAAAAGCGCTTAAAGTAAATCGAACCTATTCTACCGTATGTAACCTTAGCCTACTCAGCCTTATTGTCCCTCACGTTTGTTGCTGACGCTCCGGCGGCACCTGTGTCGGCGCAGATGAAAGGCTGCGCGGGCGCTCGCGGCAAATATTTATTTTAATTTAGTGCCCGCCCGCCGATCGCTCGTTAAGCCTTAATGGACTTGCCCCCGCGACTTTGCTGGACTCGCTTCTTCGGATTTAAACCTAAATCTTAAGACTTCTGTCATCGGAGGTGAACTCGCTCTTCAGATTTAAGTTCCTTGGGAGTCGGAACCATAGACTTCGAATGGCCACCCTGTCGGAACTAAGTCTTGGGACTTCTGTTATCGGAGGTTGTCTTAACTTGCTTCTTTGGATTTAAATGCCTTTGCAAGTCGGATCTACATAATATGGTATCCGGCCGCCTCTCCGGTTTCCTGTGAGATATTGATACCACGGCCTGCGGCGTGAAGCATCACCTTTGTGCAGACCAGGGAGTGAGAGTTCCCGAAGCTTGATCCGGGGGAATGAGGTTTAAAGGTTGGCAGTGCACTTGTGACTCCACGGTGTGTTGGGAGTATCCTCCATAGGCGGTAGCTTACCGTCAAGTAATCCGTCTACTCGTTGCCAGACGAGTATACGGATAGTAGATCCAGAAAGTCTACAGCGAAACCGTTTTGGAACGTCCACTTGAAGTTTATACCAGTCTGAGGCCAGACCAACAAAACATCAATTCTATAGTTTTTTTGATTGCTTAGCCTTTAAGATACATACAACACAAAGCCAAGAGGACCCGAATTCCGGAATGTCAGCCTGGGGCCTAGCCAGGATTAAACTCTAAGATGATGATCATCAGAGATCGGAATATGTAAGTAAACTGTATTTACCTACCTATGATTTATCAATGGAACATAACATTGGAGCTGTTAATAATGCCACCAAATTCGAATCCTCAAAACTGTTTCTCTTTGTATTCTGTGGAATTGGACTGACTAGAATACAAAGTTATAGTTTTGAATGAAACACTTCCGGCCACAAATCCGAGTTGTCGGAAATTCAAATTCCATGGTGTTAACAGTTCCATGTCATGTCTTATCGAAAATTGTAGGTAAATATTGTCTACCTATTCGGATCTATGATGATCAGATACCGCAAAGGCATTACAAACAAAGGGCAATATTGCGAGTGCTACAATTAATAATTAGCCACAGCTACACTTGTCTATCTCCCGCCATGTCCGGAGTGCCTCAGGGGACGCTTTTGCACCTTTATTTGATTACGCCAATCCAACATCAAGTTGGGATTCAAACGAAATTAATTCGGCCGCCCACCGCTGCAGGCGCTGCTGTCGCATTGCCCAATATCTAGGGCTGGCGGTTTCGTAATTGAAATTTAGTTGCAATTATTTTTGAATAAAGCAGAATAATAGATGCTTCAATTAAATAGCCAGAAACCTAACAAATTATATTTATTAGAACCATGTATTTTAATTCTATATTGCCTCTGAATAAATAAATTTCTATGATCTATTTTACTTGCAACGTGCGTTAATTTTTCTGATAGGTAGCTATAATTTCTACCAGCGCTATTTAATTTAGTAATACACATTTTTATACATCTATTACATACATTTTTAACTTTATTTTACGCTTAGATTATTACATTCTGCAAATATTAGTGGTTTTAGCGCCGGTTCTGACGCAAAGGGTAAAATTCCCACACCAACACAAATGTTTGTTGATGAAACAGACATTAATTGTGCTGGGTCTGGGTGTTCGTGGAAGGTACTTTGTTTTGGTTCCCATTGTTTATTTGTTTATTTTATACACCTTACAGATTACAATTATTGCGAATCCTAAACATACAATTAAAGGTTATAATCTAGATTATAAGGGAAAACCTTAGGTTTGGGACCAAGGCAATGTATGTGATGTTTTCTCAATTATTTATGATTGTAAAACTATGCATATACTTGGATTCGACTTTTGTGATATGGTATCCCATTCAACCTGATAATTTTTCTCATTTGATAATGAACCCTACTGTTTATTAATGAAGTTGAGATTCGGATGAAGAAAAACATATTACCGACTGTACGTTACTAACATCAATTTATCAAAAACCACAACGAAAAGCGCACTTACAGTATAATTCACGTACACTTTATAATAACAGTATACCTACTATTTTCGTGTAATAGTATGCCTGTAGGTACTTGAAGTTTATATTTAATAAAGAATTTTGTAAAAAGAGGTAAATAATAAATAAATATTTCACAACATCACATACATTGATCTGACTCCGATATAGGTAATTCAAACACATGTGTTTCGGATATCAGAACCAACAGCGGAATCACGAATACATACCTACATTTAATAATTTTCTTTTGTAAATACATACTACATAAATACATACATAATACACAGAGAACACCCAGACCAATATAAACAGACATGTTCATGCACACAACAACATTTCTTCCCCGCACAGTACCTACTAACATTTGTATGTTAGTAGGTACTGTGCGGGGATCGAACCCGCTACCCTTGGACCAGAGGCAGCGTTCACTACCATTGATCCAAACGGGTCGTCAAAAGCAAAGTAACAAGAAGCGCAGCCCTACCAATATTTGCCTCTGCTTTTTGTAGTAAAAAGGGCATTAGTGAACCCTTTTGTTGACACTCAGTTAAGACGGTTTGCGTGTCAACATTTGAGGCAAATATTGGTGCATCGGCGGCTCCTCTGGCTAACGTAATCTCCGTTGTGTTTTTTTTCCCTTTGCCCTGGCAGGATAACGGATCGACTTCCCTCAGCTACTTCAACCACGCATCAAATGAGTTTGACGGTTTTTTTTTTAAATTCAGAAGTGGCGTGGATCGTCCCTGTGTTATTAAAAAAAAATTATAACTTAGTATGTACTAAGCAAAACCAACGACTTGACTAAATTGTACGTTATCTAAAGTTATTTTAGTTTTTGAAACGTGCATCCATGATAAAGTTTGTCTGGTTCCATTCTGAAAGGGTTGAGAAGGTCAGACGGTAGTCGCTTTACTGTAATGATCAAACCAAAACCAGAATCCCCAAATCCTGAATCATGGTCTAAGCGTACCCTGAGCGCTTTAGACACAACCGGGAATTACACGCTAAGATGATGAAGAACTTACTTTAGTGTTAATAATTATTTACGCTAACTCGTAAAAAACCTTGGGCACAATAAAATGGAAATTATTTTAATTTAATTCGTGATTTTTAACAAGCTGACAAGTAACCCTCTAACTGAAGTATAAAACCGACCGCCTGACTTGCCAATTCTATAAAAAATGTGTTCTTGTTCCTACATTAATCAGATCACAAAGACATTCCTACCAGAAAAATTGACAAGAAAAACAAACGAGCAATTAACTCTTAATTCAGGGCTGTGCCAGTCTTTTGTTAAAGATAATTATGTGCGCAATTCGCTAATAGACAATGTTGATTGTGGTCGCAGCCGTGACTCTCGATTTAGAATTCGTGACGTCATCGATGCTTGCGTCACTGCCTCTAATGGGATGTGTAGCGAATTGATATGGGTGTATCCGAGAGGCGGTTTATATTTATTGAAGATTTGTATACTTTTTTTTTTCATTCTGCAAATTATGATGTTTGGCTAACAAATAATAAAATTTATCATCTCCCATGAAAGCGTTTTGTTTGATTTTTTGCTGGCGCAGGAACTTAGTTAAAAAGTCGACGGCAATTTTGTTGTTAGTTTATTAATTTAAGTGATTAACTGACTTCTTCCTTTTAACGATTAACCAAGTTTCTGTACGAGGTAGGTACAGTCACGTGTATGAATAAGTATACAACCTCATTCTAATATGAACCTTATGGTTTCACCTTAAAAGACTCGAGGTGTTTACATTTCATTGCAGGCGACTGTACGCATGGACCATGATCCAGAATTTGGTATACTCACTATACTCTTAGGTATTGCAGGACAAGTGAGGTTATCCTAATCTGTATAAATTTCTTCAATCGTCAACTTAATATCAAACTCATTATGGTTAAATATAAATAAAGGATATTGTAACGCAACGTGTGGTTTTCTGTCCATCATTATCTTGAATTTTAAAGAAATCTTAAGTTCATGGATTATTTAATGAGAAAAATAGCAAGGCCTATTGAAGATAATTCATAGCAACAAACATGCAACTTCGCCTGTTTCGCTCTGGTGTAAATGTAATCTTAGCTTACCTTACAGTTTATTTTTTTTTTATTTATTTTAGGGATTACAAACAAATGTATTACATGAGAAACTTAAGGATAAGCTTATTGTACACTTAATAGTAACACATCCAACAACGTAATCCACGTCTAGGCAAAAAAGTTTACTGATAATAATGTTGTACCCCTTGTTGCGCTCCGGTTCAACTTATTTATCAACTAAGAATAAAAGTGTATGACTTCATACTAAGTATTTAAGTTTAATGTAAGAACTCACGTATGTGGCATTTATTTGTCTTAATAAAAATTAAATATCGTTAAACCGAAGTAACTAAAGATAAGCCAATTAAAATAAAATGTCCAATCAAACATATTTTTTACATTCATTTACATGCAAATGATTTTATTTAAAAAAACTCAATAAAATGAATCTATCATCCTTTGCACTACCATACTCTATTACCAATACGCTGTTTATTTCCTCTGTCCAAAGGTTGTCTGGAAGAAATCGCTACAAGCGGTAAGACTGCCTTTTTGTGCAATGAAGAATAATTAATGAATTATATATATCTACACATTTTTATTGTCTTTGTTGTTCTGGCCGTGTGGTCCCCGGCAGAGTAGAATAGGCCACCCTCACTCTTACCGAGGTGTCGTAAAAGGCGACTAAGGTAAAGCTGCTGGCATGATCATCAGCACCCAGAGAAGGAAAACTCTGCATTTATATCAAAACCCTCGCCAACCCGTCTGCCAAGCGTGGTGAGTATGGCAATTACCCCTTATGTGATTGAGGGAGGCCCGTGCCCCAGCAGTGGGGACTAAAATGGGCTGATGATGATAATGATGATGACACATTTTTATTAATACCTATTCGTATGTGTGCCAACCCTACACTTATTTTACTTGCAATGCACTTTTTATTCCGAACTCGCCTTAAAATTTATTCCATAAATGCTCTACTAAATAATTTTTGGTCTCGAGAAAATTTTAAAAATTCCGGCTGCATATTTAAGCCTTGATGACTATCTCTTAGATCAAGATTGAAGCGATAACAACGAAACCAATATCCGATCGGATCGATGCCGCATAGCACCCACGGCTTTGCCGAAATCCCGTCATTGCTTCACCGAATACCTAACATTGCAATAAAAAATGTTCTATACAATCGAATCACGTTTCGATGCCGTTCTGCGAATTAAAATTACAAAAAGCGAGACAGGGACGCCATTGAAAATGCACACGAGCGAGCGAGAAACAGAATATGCAACTTCGCATCCACGCCCCTATAGGAATAAAATTCAAAATAAGATTTCAAAGGAAGTAAAAGGAAAAACAAACACACCGCTCGGGTTTCTCTAGCTCGTTAGAAAGAGACGGGTGTATTTGCGTTAGCTCCGCGTTCGGTTAGTTAGTTGATATGACTTGTGACGCGTATGTTTGCAGCGCGAATTAGCCATTTGGCGCCAATGTATGGACGGGCGACGCCCGGCAATGACGATGCGTTCGGAATATGCAATCGAACGTGCAACCCGGGCTAATTAAAATCCATTTTATTAAATTACCCCACCGACGCATTTGTATGCAGTTGCCACGAAAATGGAACTTCATCTCGCATCGAAATTAAATCACAAAGAGCATGATCAATAAAATTATTCATCTACGAGAAGTAACTACTAAATAGAACGAGTTTTTTTCTTTAGTTAATATCTTTCACATTTTTTGATTTTAATAATCTGTTAAATTAAATTTCACCAAGCCAAATTCCAATAACAGCATGCACCATGCCCTACTGATCTTTTTAGCGACTAAGTAGCGACATCTAGCGACGAGTAGCGCAAAACTAGAATGTGAACTGTACGTAACCAAAGAAGTTGTTTTATTTTGTTCTATTTACAGATTACGCAATTGTATGACGCGATATCTTGAAAATTCAAATACGCTATTTAAAATTGTGAAAAAAACAAATCTTTATCCAAATTACTTTAAAAAGGAAAAAAGGTAGGTATCTGATTCATCTGTCCAAAATAACCCGGGATGAGTAACGCATTGCATCACCGTTAATTAAAGAACTATAAACAAGAGTATCGTATAATTCGTTTATGATCTGTGACCGCCGGGGCGATTGAAACGCCCGACATGTGGCGCCATCTCTCGCTGGTTAAACGAACTTTTAAACGGTCTAGGGATTTCAATCACTTTATCGATGGCCATAAAATTATATCGACTTTTTTTTACATAATATTTGTAATGTGTGATAATATTTTTAATTCCGTTTTTAAAGATCCTAATACTGCGAAAACTGATATCTTAATTTTAAATAAGTATATTTTTATCACTTGCTTTTATGTGGTTTTAACGTACCTAATATTGATTATGAAGTAATATTTAGGATAACATGTTAATTGCTATTAAAATTAGAAAGACGTTAATTAGATAATTTATCTAATCTATTATAATACTAATACTGAGATAAATGTATTTCTACTTAATATAAAGAATAGTCTATTATCTCGTAATCTCCATGACGTCATTTCTTATAGATATCTACCTACCTACTTTAAGTGATTTCACCTATCATGGGCGGTATTTCTTTGGTAGCTAAGTTGACAAATGACGACTAAACCTGATAATGTTTCCCAACCTTTGTGTCTCTTTTAATTTCAAACTTTATTCAGTTGGATTAAGGGCTATATTTTATTTGACAGGTGTAGTGTGGCTATTTTTTAATCGACACGGGACCATCGACTTGGACCACCGAGCATCTCGATTTACATATTAATTTGTTGTCCAGCTGTAAAATAAAGAAATTGGACGGGCGCATAAAAGTCCGGTAATTAAGCCCGACGCTCACGATACTACTATAATTTTATTTTAATGTTATCGTTTTCGAAAATGGCCCTGTCTTAGACCGCTTCGTTAGTAGGGACCTTTTATGTCGTTTTGCTTGACTTTGATTTCTGAAAGTACCTACTAATTACTTTCTTCATGTTCATTTGTTTTTGTTCATTTATTTGTTAAACAACGTTTAATGTCGAGATTTAATATTTGCTACAGAAACAGATGAAATCACGGGCTAGGATTAAGGATAGTCTAAGAATTGGAGAGAATTATAAAGTAGCTTTTTGGCCCTGAGTACTTGCTTTACGTTTTCAATGTACTTCATATTGTTCCCTGCCACTTAAAGCATTCCCCTGTTTTTTATAATTTTATTATGATCCCAAATTATTATTTTTCATTTCTCTAGGCATCATCGTTTCCTCTTAAAATGATAATCTTTTTTGTGCATAAATAATGATAATATTCCGTGAGTGCGTATATGTTTTAAACATCACATGATTTGACATTGTGGAGCTCTAAAGTTTAATGAATATTCATAGTATCAAGTTTATCAGACATTTTCAAAGAAACAGCAAATGTATTAGTAAAACAAGCATGTTTCGTCCTAGACCCGTCTTGCTTTTTAGACGTCAAGTTAACGCTTAACTCATGCTTCAAAGGCCAACGCCATTTTTCTGTTTAAATAATTTAAAGCATTCCCTTCAGAAGGAAAGCGCCAATCATACTTGTCAAACGTCAATGTGACGTCAATTTAAAAAGCGGAGACGATGTGAACTGTGAATATTAAATCAGGGGCGGAAGCGTTTACAGCTGCAAACCACAGTGCAGAGCTGACCAGTAGTTCATTCATTACTCTTAATTGTTACTGCTAGGGTAGAGTCACATGGAAAAGTTCAGAGGGCCTCTCGACATTGAAGTCGAGTTCGAGATTTGTATGGACAAATGTATGAAATCTCTAAATTCGACTTCAATGTAGAGTGTACGCTTAAGCAGCTGATCTTAAGTCGATCGGGGTTATTGTTTTACTTCTAATCGGAGGATCTCGCACAGCAAACACCTGTAGTTACAGTAGTTGCGCGTGCTTTAGAAATTGTTATAAACGCAAAGACTAGCGGTAAATGGTAGAGATGGCATTCATTACTAATGAACGATGTATATTTACGAACTCAAAAAAACGTAGATAGACGACATTGGTTATTAAATGTCGATATGACAGTTAATACTCGAGCCAAAAACGCGTGCCAGTTGATGTCATATTTCATTCATTATTAATGAATGAAATACTCAATCAGTCTGCCGTCAGTCTTTGCGTTTAGTATTCGCAAACTTGAGAAACAGTCACTAGAGCAGCCAGCTCTTGTAAAGTACAGACAGCAACATATCAGATTACTACAATATGTCAATTGATATTGAACCGACGTATTTGACATTAAGGTGAGAATCGACTAAAGAAATTTTGTATACTTTGTGTTTATGTGTGGCTGTACGTACTATGAGTTGCTACTGGGCATTTCTACACTGTATGTAGCTTAACTGATTCAATAGAATTAAATACAATCAGCCTACGCCGGGACGGCAATTAGTCAATTGAAATAATTTGTTTTAATAAGCCAATCAAGTATTGAATGTTGTTGAATTATCGATTAATGTAACAATATCGATTATTGAATGACTAGTCGATTGCAACCGGTTCCTTTTTAGTTAAATACGGGATAAAGATTAGACTTATAGATACATTTAAAAAAATGCAAAATACCTACGTTATTTTGCAACCGTTGACCAAATTGTAGTACCTATGTAAATAGATATTTTATTTCAATGTTAATTACTTACCTATTTTCCACAAGTTGCTCGTTGAGTCGCGGGATTTTATTATGTAATAGGTGGCAGGCGAGCGGATTGTATAATTATGCTGCATTATAACTGCTTTTCTGCAATCTCTTCTATCTATTACTGTCATTTACAAATAAAGCCATTTTAATTAAAAAGAGGCTTTTAATTACCTATAGTAAAATAATTTATTTATTGAAATAACAAGTCATAATGAACTGTAATCCTTTATAAAACATGATGCTGATTTACTTACTCCAATATAAGACTCCTATACTGGTCCCGATCATCATCGGTTTCGCTGATTTGAATGATGAAAATTATCGTTGCTTAAGATTTTTTCAATTTCTCAAATACAATCACCTTTTAGGTACATCGCTTATTATCATTGAAACGTCAAATGCAACTTCGAGACTTCACAAAGTCCGTCACACCAGTGCACTCATTTACCCTACGTTGATTCGCACATACCGGCGACACGGGGAGACCCGTAGTGCATAATAATGCGCGTTTTGCATACAAACGCATATTTTGCGGTAGCCTCTAGACTCTAGGACACAATGCACTAGAGATGGATGGCCGATTGTGATGTAAATAGGGCTGTGACTTGAACCACAAAGTACCTAGTCTAGTAAATAATGCTGAACTAAACCAATATGTAAAGAATAAAGGGGCCGAACGATTTATCTGTTGTAAACTGTATACTTGTATGTTAATTTAGCCATGAGTAAAACAATACTACCACTACTTATTCAGTGATGTAATTCATAGAAACCTACTTTCTATTGTTTATTATAAAGGTAGTATCTGAGTATCGATATTTTCAGAAAACAGATAGTTACCGCACTATTTTTTGATAACGTCAAGTTAACTATTTTCCTGGTTTTCGATTTTTAAATTGGAATGTTTTAATGTTTAAAATTTGAAATGCCACTTATAGAACTTTGACCTCATTTACGATGCTATTTTTTAAGTTTTAAATTGCGTCTCCTTTATCCGTACTAAACACATTTATTTTGGCCAAAGTCGAGTGATTAACGAAAAATAAACACATAAAAAAAAAAATTAGGGGCGCCATGACAGTTTGATTATTTTTTTCCTCCTGGACGAAACTGTTACGCATCCTGGTTTTACAAAATAGATACACTAACCCGCTCCAAAATTATAACAAAGCAGAACTGTAAACGTGTGTGAAATTAGCATTCACCAAAGGTCGGGGGAGCCCGAATTGCCCGGGTAATGTCCCGTAATTTAGTGGCCTGCCTTGTGATTACCGGTGGAAAAACGCCCGAATCCCGCGGTTTTAGCGTTTGATGAGGGGTCGACAGGAGGTCTAACTATCACCTATAATAGTCCATGTTTAAAGTTAGGCACGAAAATGTGTACAAGTAGCACTGTCTGTGGTTTTACAGACGATGGCTGTATGCGCTCTGTGCCCTTTGCCTTTTCTTTAAAGGAAGAATTTCATAAAAAAAAAGTCTATGATTTAAGTTTGTTATAAAGTCATCATAAGATAGCCTTTAATTTTCCAAGTATAACAGTTAAGATATAGATATAGACGGTAGGAGTCAAACACTCCGCGTGGACTGAAACAGAAACATTATTTACTTACTTGCATAATACACATTTGATACAAAAAAAAATTAAAAAAAAGTATCAGAGTCACGGTATTCAGCCTGCCAGCAGGCGTGCAAATGGTGTTGGTATGACAAAATCCTGTAGTCCTAAAAGATTACATTGATAAATCTAAAATTAACAATTTATAATTTTGGCCGTGTGGTTCCCGGCAGAGTAGAATAGGCCACCCTCATTCTTACCGAGGTGTCGTAAAAGGCGACTAAGGTAAAGCTGCTGGCATGATCATCAGCACCCAGAGGAAAACTCTGCATTTATATCAAAACCCTCGCCAACCCGTCTGCCAAGCGTGGTGAGTATGGCAATTACCCCTCATGTGATTGAGGGAGGCCCGTGCCCCAGCAGTGGGGACTTAAATGGGCTGATGATGATGATGATGATGAATTTAAAATAACTTTACATGAAAATCTAAAATTAACAAAATACTTATACTTACATCGAATTATGTATTGTGTGATGCAATTCAATGTTTTTAAATTAGTATCTAGAGATTTTTTGTGCACAATTTGGTGTTTATTGGTGCAATGAAGTGCTGCAAAGTGATCTAGATAATAAGAATCGTTGAATTGTACAACCTGTGCGGATAAAGAATGGGATCAGAAATGGCGGCGCATCTATTCACTTCTAGCTCGCACACTCACGAGTGCGAGTATAGACGCAAATAGTGTGCGAGCGAGAAGTGAATAGATGCGCCGCCATTTCTGATCCCATTCTTTATCCGCACATGTTTGTATCGTTTTTAACACTGCTATTGTGTATCGAGTGAGTTGTCACGGACGACTTGCTTAGACCTAATAGAGTCTTAAAACCCGCGATTGTGTTTAGAGTGGAATCGGCAGAATCCGTTGACCGTTGAAAAACGTAAAACAGCGGCGCTTTATTGAGTGACTGTGACTATGACTGACTTTGACTGTTCACTACCCACTTATTCTCAATAAGTTACTTGATATTGGCAAAATATCTTCGGGTAAAGCCAAAATATAAAAAAAAAGATAAACATAGTTAGGCACTTACAAACTATGCGGATAAAGAATGGGATCAGAAATGGCGGCGCATCTATTCACTTCTCGCTCGCACACTATTTGCGTCTATACTCGCACTCGTGGGGAGCGATAAGACGCAAATAGTGTGCGAGCGAGAAGTGAATAGATGCGCCGCCATTTCTGATCCCCTTCTTTATCCGCACAGTTTGTACTTATATAATTAGACGAGTATAAACATTGTCCCCTTTATTATAAAACGTGATCTAAAGTTATTTCCGTACTAAAATTGTTGCCATCTTGTTCCAACACGCAATGTTAAAAGGGACTGGAACGAGTTTAGTTCCGGAACTTTTCTTAGGTCGGGATTTGTAATAAGGGGGAGTCTACACATAAAACAAAAAAATAGCAATAATAGAAAACAACTTTAAAATTACTGGGTTTGTAAACCTTACTTACTTATTTTTATTTGTCTCCTAATGCTACTTTCCTCAAAATTTAGGTAGAACATTAATTTGTCATGAAATAAGGCTTCCTTTTATCCGTGTTTGTAGGTAGATTTATTCACTTATCAGAAATCATTTTCCACTTAGAAATCAAATCGGTAACGACTGAAAATTCCTACATAAAAACCAATGCATACAATTAAACTTGCAATGAGGCTCAATTTCCCTTAACTACCACCTTGGAAAAAGATCGCGATCGCCTCATGTAAGATTCAGAGGCGCAGAGGATAATGAGCCTTGATGACACGGGGGTGGTGCGCCCTACGCAACTCGGCGGTTTTTACAAAATCTTATTCATTATTGATGAGGTTCAAATGTCTTGAGTTTTATTCGACACGCCTTAATTGATACTTACGAAGGAATACGGATTTTTGATATTTTTTTGTTAAATTGGAAAATCAGAGGGTAAAAATGTCAATAACATTTTGCTTAGGGACGGTGGTTGGAGAAGTTTTAGTAGATATGGATGGACATTTAGATATCAACTAAAGTCCGCGCCACGAAAGTAACCCCGCAGAAACACGGAACTATTTTTTTTTATATTTCTTGTTTCTATAGACATTAGAGCTCAAAATTGAATGTTGATAGCGACTGAAGCGCGCATTTCAAGGGACATCCTTGGTGTCGCGAACTCTATACTTATCCTTTCTTTTTTATTTTGAGTGTTGAAAGTCAGATGTGTTGTAAACAATTTAAGAAAACACTAACAAAGGCTCACGACGAAGCAACAACTTCATAAATTCGTCAACTTACTAACTAAGGTATTTGATAGCTTAGTAGTCAGAGCAACGTTGACTGACTCGCCTCGTTCGCACAATCATCAGCCCATTTAAGTCCCCACTGCTAGGGCACCGGGCCTCCCTCAATCACATGAGGGGTAATTGCCACACTCACCACGCTTGGCAGACGGGTTGGCGAGAGTTTTGATATAAATGCAGAGTTTTCCTTCTCTGGGTGCTGATGATCATGCCAGCAGCTTTACCTTAGTCGCCTTTTACGACACCTCGGTAAGAGTGAGGGTGGCCTATTCTACTCTGCCGGGGACCACACGGCCAATGTAGTATTACCCTATATCTATACTGTCCCACTGCAGGGCAAAGGCCTCCATCATAGAAATTAAGTCACTGCTACTGTGATGGGATTAGGCTTAATCACCACGCTTGCCTAATGCGGATTGGTGATCACAATCCCGAGCTATGTTCGAATAATTCGAAACATACCTTTGCTCGACCCGGACTCCGCGGGATCACGGCCCGGTACTTAAACCACTAGACCAACGGGACGATTGGCGCAATGGGTCGCACTTTAAAGCGACGGCTGCGCGTGGGGCCCCGGGTTCAAATTTTGTGCCTGAGAAATTCTCAGTGTCCCGGAGTCTGGAAGTTGGCGGTCTTGTACCCCCGTGCCTCGAAATGCACGTTAAGCCGATGGTCCTGCGCCCGATCCCTCTCCGGTCGTGTCAGACTGATATCCCATCGGAATATGAGGGTGCACTTGTGTTTGCGCACACATTTGAGCACTATCCTGCGTAAGTGGCTGATCTTTGAGATTGACCGCCTTAGCCGCCTTGACTGATGAGCGAAGGATCGTGGATTCAAATCTCATCCGAAAAGCTTCGAACGCGCTTGCAGCTAGCGATTTTTGCTCTTCAGGTGGTTAAGCGCTAAATTCCCCGACCGTACATCTACACTCAGTCTACTTCTCTTTACAGTGCCCACAGTACTTCCTATTGGACTAATCCATCATTAAGAGACCTAATGACCAGTGCAATCGCAGTCACGCAATTTGCAAGATCGCAACTCATTTTCAACGTCATTAGCTTCAATTACCCACAATTAGATTAATAATTCCATCGAAAATCTCGGAAAAAAAAATCTTATTATTGATTTGTCGGACATACTTTTATCCACTGTGTACCTCTACATAATTCAATATTTTAATTTATTATTGCCTAAAACATTTCTAAAACTATTTTTACCTCAGACAACAAAACAAGGTTATGTAAAACGAAACGTCAACGAACGAATGATTGAATGGTTAGATCAATTTAGATACTACTCTATGGTACTAGGTATTTTATGGTTAGTCGAGGATTCGTAAAGAGCTAACGTTATTTCGTAATAAACATGAACTTGCTTATTTAGGATTAAAACCAGTACCAGAGTAGATATTTAGTACTCAGGGAGGGATAATGTTTATAAAGAGTAAATCCTACAGGCAGCAGCAACGCTTATAGGTAATCGGAAAACACGAAACGCTTGCGCGATGTAATCGACACCTAGCGCCATCTATTGGTACAAAGTGGAACTAATGTCTCGAAACAAAATGAGGACGGGTCTCTCGTCTTACTTCAATACATTTTTATTCTACAGTTAATAAAAATTACGTGTTAGGTACTTTATAACATGAAAAATGTTCGACCTATGTATTTGTGTATAATATATTTTTAATGCTAAGCAAATCCATTGTGGGCTGTGCTGTAAAGGGACAGCACACTTGACATTCTACAATATCTCTTTCTTCATAAATGATTCTCGTCCTTATGTCAAATGCATTATGGTTCGATATCAATGGAGAAAACCTGAGAAAATGTAGTAACTCGCGTGGTGTATAGCATAGTACATAAATGTATTGATCTTCTTTGTACAAATAAATAAAATTAGTTTACTTATTTAAATATTGCTAGCTTCACCGTATCCCTAACAAATAAAGGTGGTTAACTACTGGTCAAAATTATCATATTATGTTACAGCTGGTATTTTTTAGACGACCCGTTTGGAACAGTGGTAGTGAACGCTGCCTTTGGTCCAAGGGTTGCGGGTTCGATCCCCGCACAGTACAAACATTTGTGTGCATGAACATATCTGTTCGTATTGGTCTGGGCGTTATCTATATATTATAAGTATGTATTTACAAAAGAAAAGTATTATATGTATATATTTGTAATCCCACTGTTGATTTTGATATCCGTAACACAGGTGCTTGAGCTACCTATCTCGGAGTCAGATCAATGTATGTGATGTTGTGAAATATTTATTTTATTATTATTATTATTTATTTTTATTGTATAAGAAACATCGTGATCAAAATGTTTTGTCACGATCACGATTTTCTAAATTAAATCGGGCCTGTGTGTGATGGTAGACTCCCGTAGCTATTATCACATTGTGCACATTATTGTCATCATGAGTCCCGAGACTATTTTTATATGATAGGTAGCAGACGAGCAGACGGATCACCTATTGTAAGCGATTGCCGCCCGCGACACCAATGGAGTCACAAATGCGCTGCCAACCTTTAAATCCCCTTTCCTCCGGATTAGGCCTCCGGTACTCTCACTCACGCAACGAATTACAACACAGTGCTGCTTCACGCAGGTTTTCTGTGAAGCCGTGGTATCACTCCAGTCGAGCCGGCCCATTCATGCCGAAGCGTGGCTCTCCCACGGTCAAAATGTTTGATTGTATTTGATCGGAAAAATATTTTGCCTGTAACACGTACGGACAGCCACACAGCAATGTAAATACAAATCAAATCAGCCGAATTTCTTCAATTCGATTCTCACCTTTATAACAAAAAGTTTTTGCCTATAATATTAAATATTAAATTAAATTAAATATCTCACAACATCACATACATACAACATCACATTGATTTGACTCTGAGATAGGTAGCTCAAGCACCTTTGTTACGGATATCAGAATCAACAGTGGGATTACAAATATATACCTACATGTAATACTTTTTTAAAAATATCAATTAAGGAAATGACCTGATATATATTATAAAGTAACCAGATGTATGGCTGTATAGTCAACAGCAAAAGTTGATGCACACTTTTTCAACTAGTGACTCTTATGCTCTTCGGAGTAAGAACTATAAACTAAGAAATATGTGCAGCTACTTCTGCTGTTGACTGAATTATCAATTTGACCAGTACCAAACCACCTATATCTAAACACTACTACCCAAATTTCAATCCGGTCGAGTTCCTAAGCTGTTTAAAGTGTGTCACGCAGACGATCCTGAACTCCATGCATAAGTACCAGCCGCGGTTCCACCTGGTGCGAGCCAACGACATCCTGAAGCTGCCCTACTCCACGTTCCGGACCTACGTGTTCAAGGAGACGGAGTTCATCGCGGTCACAGCTTACCAGAATGAGAAGGTTGGTTGGTTTCTTCTGAACTCTTTGGTAAGGTATCTACTGCGGCTCCTTCTGGTGCGGGCCAACGATATTCAGTGGTGTAGCTAGGCCTGGGCCTCCTGTCCACAGCCTCGCGCCCAAGTGGGCCTCGTGAGGAACCGTGACCTTTTGCCTGAGAGGCCCTCTTAAGTGGGGGGGATAGGTGATTGTAGAGCCATGTATATCCCGAGTGGAGAGGAACGCTTGGTGCTGCTGATACCCATAACACTTGCCTATTTTGAGGCTAGATCTCAGATACATAGACCATATTGTAGGATATTAAAAAAGTTATTGTACAGCATACCTAGATAGTCATACGCTAAAAAATCACTGAATCAGAGCCAATTTTTTGAATCTTTCAGTCTTCTGATTCTGAATGGCAGATGAGCCACCTTTGGGGGAGGCCTACGTTCAGCAGTGGACGGCGATAGGTTGATTTATTGATTGGCTACGTTGGGTTCGCCCAGAGGTTCTTTATCCGGCGTTTTTGCGAATCCAGCTAGATCCAAAAAGATCCAGTATATATGAACCAGCAGCCATCAGCTGCCTTTTTTATGTCATAGGTGGCAGACGAACAGACGGATCACCTGATGGTAAGCAATTCCCGCCGCCCATGGACATCTGCGACACCAGTGGAGTCACAAGTGCGCTGCCAACCCTTTCCCCCGGATTGGGCCTCCGGTGTCCTCACTCACGCTGCTAAACACAGCACAGTGCTGCTTCACACTGGCTTTCTGACAGTGGTTTCATTCCGGTCGAGCCGGCCCGTTAAGGCCGAAGCGTGGCTCTCCCACGGTCAAATGGATCGTGGGATCTAATGTCCGAGTTTGCTATTAGTGTCAAAAAATACTAAATTATATACTTTACTTACAGATAACGCAACTAAAGATTGACAACAACCCCTTCGCGAAAGGTTTCAGAGACACCGGCGCGGGGAAACGGGAGAAGAAGTAAGTACCTAACCCTTGACAATGAAGGTATTTTTTTTCGGCCGAGCCCCTAAAAACCTCAGGGGGAAACTCGGCCGAATAAAAACTCAGCCAAAAATTTCAAAACTTTTTGTTGGTCACTGTTCTAACCTAACTAAAATGTTAGTATTTTTTAGAGGTTATAGTGTACCTAGAGATAATAAGTCCATGTAAGTTTACTTTTTATCATCACATTTTTTTTTATATGAGAGGTGGCAGACGAGCACACGGATCACCTGATGGTAAGCAATTCCGCCGCCCATAGACACCCGTAACACCAGTGGAGTCACAAGTGCGCTGCCAACCTTTTCCCCTTCCCCCCATTGGGCCTCCGGTAACCTCACTCACACGGCGAAACACAGCGCAGGCGCTGCTTTTTTTAATCAGCCTATAAACTGTGCCACTGCAGGGCAAAGGCCTCCATCATAGAAACCAAATTATCGCTACTATGATGGCATTAGTCTTAATCACCACGCTTGCCAAATGCGGATTGGTGATCACAAACCCGAGCTATGTCCGAAAAATTCGAAACATACTCTTCGCTCGACCCGGGAATCGAACCCAGGACCCTAAGATCACGGCCCAGTACTTAAACCACTACGACCTTAAACCACTACTTAATCCACTAGACCAACAGGGCGTTTTTGGTTGGGTAAGTTACAATACTGACCACTAAGAAATTCTTGAAATTTTTGTCCGAATTATTTTTGGCCTAGTTTAAGTTTAGGAAAAATATTCTGCTGTAATAGTCCAAAAACTTATATACCTACCATGTAAAGTGAAATATTACTAAATAGTTGCTAGACTCTGCAACACCAATGATGTATGTCCCTTGATAAGCACCACTTCAGTCGCCTCCAATATTCAAATTAGCGCTTCATTTTCATATGAACACAAAAATCTAAAATTCTAGATCTGTGTTATTCCGGCGGACTTCTTTGGTAGGGCGGCCTCTGCGTAATTGGTTGTTGACTTCTACTAGTAAAGTGAGAATATAGGTCCAAGTTCAATAATGGGCCTAAAATTTGCCCCACCGTCCCTAAGGTCTGATTTGGCTAAGTCTCAAATAACGAACATGTTAAAATAATTGACAGGCAGATCAGCATCATCATAATCATCAGCCATTTAAGTCCCCCACTGCTGGGGCCACGGGCCTCCCTCAATCACATGATGGTTAATGCCATACTCCCACGCTTGTCAAAGTGGTTGGCGAGGGTTTTTGGCCTATTCACTCTGGCCCACACGGCCACAGATACAGACAGATAGGTAGGAGAGAAAACACAACATATAACAGTGGTTTGTAGATCATGAATCATTGTACTCATACTTATTTAATGATAGTAATAAGTTAAGATTTATTAAATTAATTTAAGTTTTTATTTCCCGTTTTATTCAAGGCATGTTTCAATCGAAAAATATTGCCAACATTAAAAGTCTTCGTTAAAATAATGTTACCTTAACACTTGAAAAAAAAATTCACTTTATATTTTAATGAACATACCCTCAGTTCTGTGGAACGGATTGGCTGAAGGAGTATTTCCGGACGGCTACGACTTAGGGACCTTAGAAGAACGTATTTTTTTTTAAAAAGGCCGGCAACACATTAGTGCTACGTCTGATTTCGCGGATGTTCATGGGCGGCGATGATTACTTTTCATTAGGTGACTCGCTTGCACGTTTATCCGCCTCTAGCCTAAAAAAAAATGAAAATGAAATCCTGGATCCATGATCCAGGATTAGATTTCATTCTTAAGGTGATGCCATGCTGTTACGTATTACAATACAGGGTGTATCTGTGAACATTTACATCCCTTTAGCCACGTGTTCTATCAACCATTCTGAACAACATTTGTTCTATGACTACTATATTTGCAACTACTTATTATTTGCAATATTGTCAAATAAATTGTTTAAATGTTGTACTTATAGTTGTGTTAAAAGTCGGCGAACTGTAACTCTAAATTTAGGCTAGAGTGATCACGATCAGAAAACCTACAGCTGAGACTGGATTATCGCCGTCCATCAAGATGACTGATGAATGAATGACAATCGCTTGCGTGTCGTCCGATGCAAGAATTCAGCTGCAGGAATTAGATTGAACGGATCCTTAGGGCAATCCTCACGACAAATGCGGTAAAAAAATGTTGAGGGTAGCTTTATCCCTCAGAGTCAGAGGATCAAGCCGACTAGAGAGAGTCACGAGCAGCCCTACGTTGTATGTCTACTATTGTCCAGTAGCGGTGCTACATAGATCACGCGTGGTTGTCGGCGAAATTTTCTACGAAGAAATCCCTAGTAGCTCATCATAATTTGCTACGGGAGGGTCCACCAGCGACTCGTTGTATTGACTTTGCTACGACGGGTATTTGCGAGGCTTCAAGCGCGAGGCCGACTGATCATCGTTTGTGTCAATTCCGATTAGCGCATTAAGCAATTCATAAGATATTTTTTACAAATTTTATTGGTAACAGTTATTTTAAGTTCTTGTTCCGATTAACTGAGAAAGATTAATCATCATCATCATCATCATCAGCCCATTTAAGTCCCCACTGCTGGGGCACGGGCCTCCCTCAATCACATGAGGGGTAATTGCCATACTCACCACGCTTGGCAGACGGGTTGGCGAGGGTTTTGATATAAATGCAGAGTTTTCCTTCTCTGGGTGCTGATGATCATGCTAGCAGCTTTACCTTAGTTTACGACACCTCGGTAAGAGTGAGGGTGGCCTATTCTACTCTGCCGGGGCCACACGGCCACAGATACAGACAGATAGGTAGGAGAGAAAACACAACATATAACAGTGGTTTGTAGATCATGAATCATTGTACTCATACTTATTTAATGATAGTAATAAGTTAAGATTTTATTAAATTAATTTAAGTTTTTATTTCCCGTTTTATTCAAGGCATGTTTCAATCGAAAAATATTGCCAACATTAAAAGTCTTCGTTAAAATAATGTTACCTTAACACTTGAAAACAAAATTCACTTTATATTTTAATGAACGTACCTCAGTTCTGTGGAACGGATTGGCTGCAGGAGTATTTCCGGACGGCTACGACTTAGGGACCTTCAAGAGAAGAACGTACTCTTTTTTAAAAAAAGGCCGGCAACACATTAGTGATACGTCTGATTTCGCGGATGTTCATGGGCGGCGATGATTACTTTCCATTAGGTGACTCGCTTGCTCGTTTATCCGCCTCTAGCCTAAAAAAAAATGAAAATCAGCAGACATAGGAACGATCAGAATCAATGAGCAAATAATCACTATTAGAATTGTAAAAACTCTGGGCGAAGTACTTTTATGACGTGTAATTTTGATGTCCTACCATTTAGTGCCGAGTTCACCAACTTTCCTAACGACGGTACGAGTATTCACACTGTAACCGTGTTTAAACAATGCTAAATCTGTGGTTAAACCACAGTTCTATAACACTATTATGAATACCGTTGTTATAAAGTTAAAAAAAAATAATCAAAAAATCAAAAATGTCTTTATTCAATGTAAGTCCATACAGAACATTTATGAATGTCAAATATTATGTAATCTACCGCTGATTCGGAATGTCAATTTCTACCGAGAAGAATCAGCAAGAAACTCAGTAGTTACTCTTTTCAAATAATATGGTAATTACAATATTCATTCTTATACTAAATTATGATTACAGTGACAGTATGATATACAATGCTTATAATCAATATCGTTTGGATAAATCGTCAAGGAAAAAGTATGAAATGAATTATACATTAGAGGACAGGCGAAGAGATCAACATGTCCAAGAATCCTTGTCATTCAAATAATCATCTACTTTATAGTAGCCTTTCTGCATTAGGCAGTTTTTTACATGCAACTTAAACTTATGTACAGGTAAATCAATGATATTTTGAGGTAACTTATTAAACATTCTAATGCTCAATCCTAGTTAGGGACCCTTAGTGCTGAAAAAGCCTAGCTTCCCGAGATAAGCCTAGCTGCACGATCTGAATCCTTCTTTCAACCTATACGCATTCAATGAAACCCTATAACCATGGTTTCAGGATTTGCATAAATAAATCCGTGATATGCTAATCCCAGTGCCCTAATTAAATGTGTGTTGCTATTCCGTTGGTGAGCACACGTAGCATTTACACGTATTTATCCACCGATTAAGCATCGCATGTACACGTTTCACTTCCTTTCAGATATTTTATGCATGCATAAGTAACTAAAATTCAAATTACCACGATTAAAAACGTACTTTCGATATCATTAATTCATGAAAATTATCGATGCGTGATCTTAATGACATTAAATGCTTATGTAATTTTAAACTGAAGAGGAACTCATGACCTAATAATTTTATCCTCAATCAATTGTTTTCAATTAATCATAATAATAAATTGACTCATTGATTTGACGACCCATTTGGAACAGTGGTAGTGAACGCTACCTTTGGTCCAAAGGTTGCGGGTTCGATCCCCACACAGTACAAACATTTGTGTGCATGAACATGTCTGTTTGTATTGGTCTGGGTGTTTTCTATGTATTATAAGTATGTATTTACAAAAGAAAAGTATTATATGTATATATTTGTATCCCACTGTTGGTTCTGATAACCGTAACACAGGTGCTTGAGCTACCTATTACGAAGTCAGATCAATGTATGTGATGTTGTGAAATATTTATTTATTTTTATTTATTAATCTATGTATGTTATGTTATTTACACACATACAAATCAGTGAACACAATATTATAATAGTTAAACTATACTTAATCCATAAAAATTGTATCCTAGAATAAATGTGACACTTAAGAGCATTTTTTATGAATACAATACTAAAGCATAGACTAATTTTATAATAGTCCATGACGAAAGATATAATAGGTACAACAACACTAAAATATTTTTACGTTAGTGTGTCTCCATTAGTCATAGCGATAATGAGGCAAATACATCAAGATCAGGATGGTATTCTACCAACTGCCTCTATTAGATAGATTCGATGACAGTCACATTAATGTTTTACCAGACTTCCCAATCCTGGATCATGGTCCAAGCGTACCCGGGCTCCGGCGCAACGGCTTTGGACACAACTGGGAATAACTCGGTGCATTATGATACTAACCAAACGTATTTGACATTAAGGTGAGAATCGAATGAAGAAATTAGACAGATTTGTATACATTGATGTGTGGCTTACCGTACATTGACAGGTATATGTTTATTAGTAACTATAATAATTAATCTGAGAGTGAGGGAGGCTGGTGCCTGAGATGCGTTTGGGAAAGATTTTCCCAAACGGATCTCAGGCACCAAGCCTCTCTCCGTCTCCGTCTCACTCCGTCTCACCAACGGATCGATTCTCACCTTAATGTCAAATACGTTTGGTTCAATATCAATTGAGAGAATTTAACAGATTCTAGTAAGCTGATGTTAAATTAAGATCCTTCATATGGAGATAATTATTGTTATTTATTAATAAAATAAATAAATAAAATGTTATTGTTCATTAGAATAGTTGTTTTCGAGATTCCTACCATCTACCTTTATTTTTTGTTCATATTCATTTATAAGAACAATTTAAAACTTAAATTCTATTTATATTACATTTACATTCTTATTAATCTTATTCATTCTTATTAATTCTTAATAATCATATACCTGAACTAGGTTTAACCCGTATTTCATGCAAAAAAGGTTTAAGTATGTAATTGCAATATTTATTACGCAACGTCCCGTACCTATATGCTCACTTTTAATTCAGCAACAACCTCCCAATGTCATTTATCAGCCAAAAATACTTACATACATTTGAGATGTCCATGTCATGACGTTATATCTAAATAAACAACCCTTATTTTTCATTAATGTCTAAAATCTGCCATTGTAAAACATTAACGTATATTCCTACTAAATTATTAAAAAGAAACACCTAATTAGGAGATTACTAACGACATGTAACAAACGTCAGTTTTGTCGAGTCACCCGCCAAGGTGACAGAACCGCCGAGCGTGTGTGTAAAAGGCCACATTGACACCATCATTAAGACATGACTGGTCTGTAATAAAAAGAAAAAAAACATAAAACCATACATTAAAGTGTCACAACTATGTTAATTATTAATAATGCCGGTAAACAAAGGCGCCGTAGGTGGCCGCAACAAGGCGAGCGCAAGATTAACGACTGTAAAACTGCCGACTGTTTAACTAAAGTTAAAAGCTAACCAAATTAGCGTCCTATCTGTGAATCTCTCCAAATTAATTAGGGCGCCGAGCGGGTATCCGAACGCAGTGCTGCCAACACGCCTGGCGCCGTTCGAAATTTAAATTAAACCAATCCGGCGCCTCCTTATTCGTGTTCTGGGTTTAAACATGGCGGGTAACGGCTCGAAATGGAGGAGTCATTCGGCTTGCCGCTTTTTTCCAGCGTCTTTAGCGTGCAAGGGAGAAAATTGGATTTCCGCGATAAAATCAGCTTTAGTTTTTTTTTTTCGCCGCATAATTTGCCAGGCTCAACGCTAGGGATGACTGCCGTTCCGCTAACTTATTTGAAATTCGAACGAGAACTCAATTAGTGAGTGGGTATTAGCTGTGGTATTAGATAGCACTGTTGTGTTCCACTCTTCACGGGTTTTAGCGTTCGTCCTACGCTGGCGGCCAATAAAGTCAATTACTGACTTTTAATGTACTTTTAATAGCGCGATGCGTTTTAAACCGTAAAATTGCGATATCTCGACTTTACTGTAATTATTTCTTAATTAGACCAGTTTTTGCACAATATTCGTGTTTTTTCCAAAAAATAGAGATGTTCTCGGATAGCTGTCAGCTTGATTTATAACGCAAATTAGTGTTTAAAAAACGATCTTTAATTGACTCCACATATCTCTCGGTCTGTCTTGTGTAATCCTACTTAAACGATTTGAAACTAAATACAAACCCTCCTCATCTTAACGTGTAATTCCCAGTTGTGCCCAAAACGTACGTTCCGGAGCGGACAAAATATAGATATTTCCTATAAATGCTACAAAATACTAGCATATTCAAGTCACCTGAAAATTCCACTTTAATCATACAACTCACGTTTCCCGCCCTCCGCCGCCATTTTGTGATGAGTCCAGCGCTTCCGTCGCGTCCGCTCTAATTCCAAATGGCGGCATGAGCCCTTCCGGTCGGAACGTAACGTAAGCGAATTAAAGATTCCTTCCCGCCGGATGTGCGGCCGGTGCCCGGATTGTCGAAAAACGCTTTATATTTCATGAGTGACGGTAGGTAGACTACTAAATTCTCTGTGCGTTTTGATTTGTTTGGATAATATTACGGCGGAAGATAGCCAATAACAAGGCATCGTGTTGATGAGCACCGCATCAGCGGAACTGGTTGTCAAGTAAGTACGTCGAGGTAGAATTTGGAAGGTACCAAACGAGAATTTGATATCTACCTGTCCCATCCAAAACACCGCTTGTGAAAGGGATAGGGACCACAAGGAGAAAGATTCGGTAGTGAATTCCATTTCATAATAGGCGCAATGACAACCGTCCCGACTACTGTACGACAAACGCAGAGATGGGCGAAGCTTCCCCCGTCCCGTTCTCTACTTCAGCGTTGACCCTTTCCATAGCGGATACACCCGCATGTTTTCTAACTGTGGAAAGCATTCTGTCTGGCAATGGCAATACATTGAGACGGCGGTAACATAGTGCTCTTAAAATGTAAGTTTACAGTTAACATTAGTGAGCATCATCATCAGCCTGTCACAGGCCACGAAGAACCTAGACATTTCCAAACGATATATATAGCCATACAGAACACTAAAGTATGATTGTCAACATGTTTACCACTCGTTTGCAATGCAGTTTTCTGCCAAGATGACACCAACAAGAAAAGAATGCTGAGTGATGCTCTTTTCTAAAAATTGTTTACACATGTTCGCCAGTTTGATCATATTTAAAGTCTATAAATATATGTAAATAGTAAAAAAATAACTATAATGTATCAATACGGGGATTAACACGATATTTATTATGTGAAACAACATTGTGTACTCACACAATGTCCGCTCGTGACCACGGCTGCTGTAACGTAGCCGAAACGTCGAGCCAAATATGTGAGTACACAATGTTGTTTCACATAATAAATATCGTGTTAATCCCCGTATTGATACATTATAGTTATAATGCAACGCGAAAATCTAGTAAAAAATAAACTACTATAACTTAGGAAAATATTGTAGAAATAAATTAATTTAATAATAAATGGGAAAAAATTAGTAGAAATAGAAACGCTATCAAAATTTTAAATGAAATTTCCAAAATCCCTGTCGACCCTACCAAAGTAGTGTATTATTTCGCCTAACACAAAGTTGACTCATGGGATTTATACTCACAACGGATTAATACTCAACCCTCACAACATATTTTGACCGCTGCGGAACTTAAAGCAAGTGATAACTAGACTAAGCCTTATCATAGAAAGCCAAATTTGAAAAATCGCGCAAAGCCGTCAGTACTGGGGTGATGTGTCTGACGACGTTCTTTCTCTACCGCACCCGTATAGAGATGCGTTAAAGCGGCGTCAGGGCTGGTTATATCTCTTTCACACTCTGACGTTTTTTCCAAAAAGGGCACTTTCTCTACCGCACCCGTGTGGAGATGCATTAAAGCTGCGTCAGGGCCGGTTGGATCTCTTTCACACTCTGTGACATTTTTTCCGAAAATGGCACTTTCTCTACCGCACCCGTGTAGAGATGCATGAAAACTGCGTCAGGGCCGGTTGGATCTCTTTCACACTCTGTGACGTTTTTTCCGAAAATAGCACTTTCTCTACCGCACCCGTGTAGAGATGCATGAAAACTGCGTCAGAGGCCGGTTGGATCTCTTTCACACTCTGTGACGGTTTTTCCGAAAATAGCACTTTACTCTACCGCACCCGTGTAGAGATGCATGAAAACTGCGTCAGGGCCGGTTGGATCTCTTTCACACTCTGTGACGTTTTTTCCGAAAATGGCATATTCCGTTTAAGGTGACGAGTAGGGCACACTAGCGACGCCAATCGATTTTAATGTTATAACTACTAAACCGGATCTAGTTTTAAACAATTTCGAGGTTACAACCTCTCGGTAAACACTTATACTATTTACTAAATAACCATGCACAAATGTTGGATCCGTTTTTGTAAGTGGAAAATTGATTCACGATCAAAAGTGGCCGCATTTGGCGTGAATCAATTTTTCTCGTACGCTTTGGACCCAAAATTTTTGCATGGTTATTTAATAAATAGTATAAGCGTTTGCCGAGAGGTTGTAACCCCGAAATTGTTTAAAATAGATCCGGTTTAGTAGCTAAAAATTAAAATCGATTGGTGTCGCTAGTGTGCCCTACCCGTCACCTTAAAGCGCGCGTTTCCTAGTTCTATGAGATAACAGACAAGAGCAAAACTCGATCTGTACCGTTTAGGGACAATCCCTTTGACATAATGTTCCGATGTCTATAAAAAGTCCCGGCGTCTTTTAGGGATGGAAATTTGGCAAGATTACAAGCCGGCCACCCCTGCTGTGTACATTGTAACGCGAACACCCCTAATGTGGACTGTTTAAATTAGGGCTGGCTAAGTTGTACAAAATAATAAACATTTTAGACGGATAGAACTCTTTACTGCACAACAAACAAAACTTAAAAGCTATATGGCAGATTAAAGAGTGTTTCATTCTTAAAAATGAAAGAAAAATACGCCGACACACATACACAGACTGCCGTGAGTCCTTGTATTTTCAAATAGATATAGAGATAATATTCAATGTACAAATCCGGAATTCTTGTCACTGTAAGGGACTACCAGACAACCTTCAGTATAACAGGGGAAGCTGATGCAACCCTTTTGAAAATTATCTACTTTGTTTTCTGCTTTTAACGCATGAATTCTCAACCGAAAACCATAAGAGTATTCTTCATATGTAAATGTTAGTTAAACCATTGTTAACTGAAACGGAGTTATTATAAAGCAGTTTTCATTTTTTTTTTTCAAAAAAAAAGTTTTTTTTTCCAAACGTTTAGCTAACAAAGTTTAGTGTCCGACCGAAAAATCGGTTTCGGTTTCGCCAGTTTCGGCCAAAAATCAAGTTTCGCTGGCAGTTTCGGTTTCGGCCACAATAGGCCGAAACTTTTGCCGAAACTGAAACTTATTTCGAAAGTTATTATTATTATTTATTATTGTTATTATTATATTAATAACATTTTTATTATTTAGACACATAATAATAATTATTATTATAAATTTTTTATGAAACATAATTTCAAATTATTGATTTGATTATTGTGAAATGATTAGAATTTTGCTATGAAAACTTAATTTGTCAAAATAATAAAAATGTTGTTAAAAGATATTATATTATGTTATATAAATTATTATAACAAACTTAATATACTGTGTTGCCATTTCATGCCCTAATTAACGCTAAATAATAGGTACCTAAAATGCTCCAAATTTCAGTATTTTAAGAAATTTTATACTTAGTTTCGGTTTCGTTTTCGGTTTCGGCCGAAACTGAAGCCCTGGCCGAAGATTCGGTTTCACTTTCGGTTTCGGCAGAAAAACCAGTTTCGGTCGGACACTAACAAAGGTTTATTGAATGTTTACGAATAAAGCCCTAAAAACACAACAAAATAATTTAATAAACCTTTGTTAACTGAAACGGAGTTATCAGAAAGCAGTTTTCAATTTTTTTTCAAACGTCGTAACTGCTCTGTAACACTGTTTTAGCTAACAAAGGTTTATTGAATGTTTACGAATAAAGTCCTAAAAATACAACAAAATATTTCGATTATCATTAGTGCTTGCCAACCCTCAAATGCAGGGGTGGCTCGAATTAAATTCTATCAGTGGACTATGAGGTGGGTTAATAAAACGAGTTTAGTGCGAGTGCGGAACCCGCAGTAGTAAGTGAAAAGACATTTTAGAGTTCCGTAGGACAGTACAGACAGCCACAATATGTAAAATGCCTCATTGATATAGAACCGAACGTGTTTAACATTAAGTGAGCATCGACTGAAGACAGTTTATAACCGACTTAAAAAAAGGAGATGTTCTCAATTTTTTTTAGTATTATATTTGATGTTTGGCTGTACGTACCTACCTAACACTCAGCTCTCGTGACACTATTTTGTTTATTATGCTGCTTTATGCATACTATATGCATATTATATGCAACTAAATATATTAAAAAAAAACGGTTCATCCGTGGGTGCGGGAGCTACAGACACACACACAGACACGTCAAAATAATAACACCCCGTCGTTTTTTCGTCAGAATTTAATAAAATTTAAAATAAAACATACAGAACCGTCCCAACAGTCGTTATTTAGAAGATGTTCAGTTAGGGTACCTCAGAACAATGCCATTGATAAACAGTTGCTCTGGGGTGAGGTGGCCTAATAATTGCCTGCCTTTTTGTCGGCCCCGGCGGATACTTTCAAATTACCCTTTGTCTCCTAAACGGTTTATTCGGGGAATATGTTGTGGGTTACGAAGTGTCTCTTTGAACGTAGGTGCGCTTTAGGGTTAAGTATCTACAAATTTTGTTACGCTTTTATAGTTAAAATTAAATTCATTCAACATCTCATACATGACCTGATTCCGTACCTATTGTAGCGTAACGTATTTGGATTACGGATATCAGATATCCGTATTTTTTTACATATTTAATTACAGACATTGAACAAACACAGGTATTCATCACACGAATGTTTGTCCGGTCTGAGGATTCAATACCTATTTGTGGGTTTGTTTTCATTATGACCAAATGTTCGGTCTCTCTTTCAAAATCATATAAAAATCGATGCACAAACAAATCTAAACTATCACAGTAAAATTGGGATTGTAAGATTTCAAATCTGGTGGCTTAATTTAAAGCCGTCCCCTAACGAACGAGAATATACCTGTCGCATCCTAACAAAGGAGACACACAGCGCGTGTGAATGAGAGGGAAACTCCGATTCGGTCGTAACGTCTGCTTTGTTTTGGCCAATCAATGGGACACGTCATTTTCTGTTACATTTGTAGGCCTCTGAACTGAGCACATTTGTATGAAAATCAATCCAGTTTAGGAAGGTAGTAGGTACATACCTACATCAAATATCTACTATAACAAATAGTTCAAAACATTCTAATCAAAAATGTATCACCAAACGCGTCATATTTCGGCGGCATCATTAAAGCACGATTAACCTTTCGCGGTCGACGGCCATTACCGAAATGTCAACCGTTTGACACTTCTGGCACCGAGGGTGTCAAAGTGCACGCGTTGTCATTTTTCAAATTACGGTGCGTTGCGTATGACAAAGGCCAGGAGAAGCGAATGAAATTTTTGTATCTTACTGTACCTACTTACTATGACACTTACTGAAAATAGAACCGGCGAACAGTAAACGGTACATTTTGACATTTTTATCAGTCTTTGACGAATATTGAAGTTCTTCTCTCTTAGTATTGATATAAGTACTTAAATAAATATTAAACTAAAGTAGATACATTGACTGACCCCAGACTAAGTAGCTTTTGAATTTGTGTTGTTTGCTGGTATCAGAATAAACTAAAAACTACAAAGATACCTTAATAGACATTGTTACATCTAGATTACTCTAGGTACACTTTTGTGTAGGTGTAATAACTACTACAAGTACGCACCGACCTACTTAATAATGAAACTCGAAAAAAATGTAAAATTTAAATCCTACATATTGATGTAGGATACTTACATTTACGTAAAGAATTTCAATTGAAAAGGCCATTTTGCGAAAGGGACAAAATACGAATGTGACCAAATGCGAATGGGACGGAATGTGAATGGGACCGAATGCGAATGGGACGGAATGTGAATGGGACCGAATGCGAATAGGACCGAATGCAAAAAGACAAGTGCGAATAGGGATCCATCTTTGAATTTGTAACCAAATGCGAATGGGAGCGAATGCAAATGGGACTGAATGCGAATGAGACCATTTTTGAATTCGTGACCAATTGCGAATGTTTGCGGTATGCATCAATCGTCATCATCATCGTTTTTCGTAACATTACTAACTACGCAACCGAATATTATTACAAAATGGTCGGTCCCTAATTCGGATTACGGCATCAAGCGCGCGTTTGGCTTCGCGGAGAAACAGTTTGGCCGAAGTTTGCCAACAACAACAATAAGACGGCTTCGGTTTTCCACCTATTCTGTTGCCAAAAGATAGGCGGTTTTGATTTCTTGAATTTGTATTACCTACATAAAAACGTCAGAAGGAAGCTGATAGTTTGATCCGGATGTTTTAAGGATAGTCTAATTGCGGATAAATTAGTTAAGGCCAAGATCGCTGGCGTCAAAATTGGTTAATTGACATTGACCTATGGGTCATTGTCAATACAATGCCTATGGGCCTTCATTGAACCAGATATTGTGAGTAGATGAATTGAAAAAGTAACAAATTGGGATAAACCAACCGCCCACACCTACTATACTTTTTATTACATATATCTACTATTTTTATAAAGAGTGAGGCCCCACCAGTTTAGTGCGTTGCGTCGTCGCAGCGTCGTTTCGTTTCCCAATTATTATCGCACTAATGGACCTCACACTTCGGTGTGGCTCCACTAAGCGATGCTGCTGCGTCGTTTGCCAAATAGTTTTATATGCAACTACGCGACGCATCACAACGCAACGCCATTAGTGCGTTGCGTTGTGAGGGCCTCACCCTGAGACTGTGCTCAGGGTGAGGCCCTATTAGTGCGTAACTCTAGAGTGTGTGTAACGTCTAGAGTCCGCGCCACCAAAGTAGTCCCGTGAAAAGCGCACTTAAGTCGCCATCAACATTCAAATTTGAGCTTTACCTACGCTCATAGACAGACGGAATCCCAAATTTTAGTTCCATGTTTTTCCACGGGTCTCCTTTCGTGACGCAGGCTCTATATCTATTGTGCCCTTGTATGTAAGAAAGCATTAGCTCAATGATAACACGAGCAGTTTGTCCGTGTACCGCAGGCAAGCGCTGCTGACGGCGCGGTCGGACGCGCGGGACGAAGACGACGAGCGGCCGCTGGACGTGGGGGGCCCGAGCAGCCCACCCCCACCACCGCCCACCACGCAGCACTCCACGAGCTGTAAGTAGACCCAACCTTACACTTTAAGATACACACTGCGTTTAAGGCAAGCTCTGTCAGACGAGCGACTGCTGGAAGTGGAGGGCCCGAGCAGCCCACCCCCACCACCGCCTTTCACATAGCACTCCACGAGCTGTAAGTAGACCCAACCTTACACTTTAAGATACACACTGCGTTTAAGGCAAGCTCTGTCAGATGAGCGGCTGCTGGAAGTGGAGGGCTCGAGCAGCCCACCCCCACCACGCCTTCCACATAGCAGTCCACGAGCTGTAAGTAGACCCAACCTTACACTTTAAGATACACACTGCGTTTAAGGCAAGCTCTGTCAGATGAGCGGCTGCTGGAAGTGGAGGGCCCGAGCACCCTAACAAACCACGGGAAATAACACCGCCCACCACGCAGCACTCCACGAGCTGTAAGTAAAACACAACCCTACACTTTCAAGGGTCTTTTAGGCAACTAATTTCGAAAAAAAAATCTATCGTCTTTGGTAACTGGTTGAGTAGCAAGAATGTTAGTTCTTCATCGGCAACTGGTTGTGAATCATAGTTGCTAACGTGGCAGGAAGGTTGCATCGACCTTAGCAGCGCTGTCAGTTGAGCGGCCGCTGGATGTGGGGGACCGAGCTGCCCACCCCCAGCACGCAGCACTTCACGAGCTGTAAGTAGACATAACCTTATACTTATCTACCTCAGCAGCGCTGTTAGACGAACGGCCGCTGGACGTGAGGGGCCCGGGCAGCCCACCCCCATCACCGCCTTCCACACAGCACTCTACGAGCTGTCAGTACACACCACCTTACACTTTAATGCGTCAACAGCAGGCAAGCGCTGACAGACTAACATAACACTTTTCATAAACCTTATGATGCTAGTCAAGTGTCTAAAGAAACAGGATAAATACAACTTAACTAACTATCTAAGTATGAACAGATTCCTAATGTATTTTCTTTGTTACAGCATGGTTCAGCTCGAGTGGAGGTGGAGGCGGAGGCGCAGACTCGGGTCCCGAAGAGGCAATAGAAGCCGGATCCGACTCCTCCTGCTCCGGCGGGGCGCGAGCGTCATCACCCCCCGCGGGCCCCTCGCGCCCCTCCCCTGCGCCCGACGTGTCCCTCGGCCCACCCGTGCAGCCCCCGCTGCTGCCGTACCTGTACCCGCCGTCGCTGTACCCGCCTCACTTCTTCCCCACGCACCAGATGCCGCCAGGTCTGCTGTTTAATTTGCACCCGTTGCTGCAGCAGTATTCCTTGCCGCCGCCGCCTGCGCTGCCGGCGCCGGCCGCGGCACCATCCCTGAGCAAGGCGCATAGGTTTGCGCCGTACGCGCTGCCAGGACTAGGATCGGCGTTCGAGCAAGGTGGCGCCGCGCGCTCGGAGCCTCAGCTCGTCCCCAGCGCGGCCGCGCGCCGGGTCTCCCCCCGCGCGGGCCGCCTCCGCCGACCCTCCCCCTGACGCGCCCACCTCCACCACCAGCAGCACTCCCCCCGCCTCTGACCTGAAGAGCATCGAGCGCATGGTCAACGGGCTCGACGTCGAAACGCAGGACTGACTCGCGACGTAGCCTTGTAAATAGCGTGTATTTATAACAGCCTCGCAGTCACCAGGCGGGGTGTTTTTGTATCGTTCCTATTTTGTTTTCCTTTCGAGTTCTATTCGGGTCGATATTGTATGCTGTTTGTAAATAGTACGCTTAACTAGGTGGTTGTTGACAGCTCTGGTGGCCCGGCAAGGGTACACGAAGGCTTTCGTCTTTACTGCGTAGTTCTCACAGCACTCCTGGAGTGCACGTGAAGGTCGAACGTAGTGCTTCTCTGATAAAAGTACTTTATTGATCTGGTCATGGTTCTTTAAGAACAAAGATGTTTTATTTGCAGATTGAAAATCTTGATAGATTTATCTTAGGAGCACTACTGTGATTTGTTCATGATAGCATGATCCCATTACCACTGACTTATAAGTTTTCATTTAGTAAACTCGACTTTGATTTATTAAACTTATGAGAAGGAAGAAGTCAAAATTGGTTACTATATTTAAATTCGCGTAAGCGTACATACTAAATTGAAAGTATTAAATTCGTATAGGTAGTTTTGGATCTTGCTACTATGAGCCGAGTATCACGTGGCACCGACATCAAACCTATGTACCACATGTAGAACACAATAGCAACACTCATAGACTCCACAGCAATAGATATAGTTTTAAATTAACTCGACATATTGACAACATATGACGTCATTGCTACTGGTTTGAGAAAAGAACATTAAATTATTTAAATGTCAATGTGAGTTAGATTGTTGTTTATTTTTAAATTAATTTTGATACCTTCAAATAATGTTTTTATTTAATTTAAAATAACGTTATTGTTGACCTAAACTTTGAATATTTAAATTTTAGATTAAAGTAATTAAAAATTAGTGAAGTAAAAAGTATGATAAATACTTGTTGAAAAATTTTGACCTAGCAATGACGCCACTTCTCAGTTTTGTCGGTAAAGTGAATTACATACATTTTGTTTCCCACATAATATTTAAAATAGTATAAAAGTACTTGAATAGTATCGCTTAATTTTGTACATACAATTTGTAAGGTATATTTACGTGTTTACGAATAGGCATATTTTGAAAATATGTTTTGTCAATTGTGCTGTGAAATTCGTGCGTGTATAATTGTTAATTTCTTACTTAGTAAACAAAAAAAAATATGACAGTTTAGATACTTATTTTTTGCAATATTTCTAAGCAATCAACTAAAAATTTATTGTTTTTTTTTTCAAATAGAAAATAACAATTGTATGCCCGCAAAAATAAACGATTGATGAAAATAAATATAATTGTAAGTTAAAGTTTGTAATATATAGTTGATAAAACCTAGTTAAAGATACGAAATATATAATTATAAATGAATATAATTTTCCATGGAATTCATTAACATAAGCGCATTAAAAGTTAAATTTTCGGAAATAGATAGACCTACCTATATACGTAACGCAACTCGACTTACTTTCCGATATTTACTACGTACACACGGCGTCACGTAGAGTTAGATACCCTTGTTGGACTTTGGATCGTCCTTATGTCTAAGACACAAGTGCTATCTCTGCACTGCGACAGGGTAACTCTACCTGACGCCGTCTGTAGGTACATTTGTACGGTTAACACCAGTGATTTGATTGCAATAAGTGACTGTTATTTTGCCATTTTTCTACAAATGAAAGCTTTGTGAAGTGGACAAGAGACTGTAACATTACAACAGCTGTAATTGAGAATTATTCATTAAAATATATATAGATAAATCTATTGACAAAATTATATTGTCGTTTCTCTTCGTTCGAACCTATCCTTAAGGTATAATAAATAAGTATTTCACAACATCACATACATTGATCTGACTCTGAGGTATGTAGCTCAAGCACCTGTGTTTCGGATATCAGAACCAATAATACATAGGAAATATCCAGACCAATACAAGCAGACATGTTCATGCACACAAGTGTTTGTACTGTGCGGGCACCGTACCCGCTACCCTTGCACCAGAAGCAGTGCGCACTACCACTGATCCAAACGAGTCGTCAATAATAAATCGAGACAACATCACTATCATTGCCCTGAACCCAAACTAAGGTTTTCTCTTGGACTATGGCAATAGTTCCTGACTAAGAAGGTGGTCACATACATACGGAGAGTTTTTCTTAAAACTGTGGCGTCACTCCAATTTTACGTAACTTTAGGCAAACTTTTTCCCACACACTGATGTCACTCCGGTTTTTCAGTAATCCACATAGGTGAACCACGGGAAAAAAATATTTCCCGCGGTCCATCTAGGTGGACTTAGCAGGTGGACCACGGGCAATAGAGGCCACTGCGTTCGGAATGTCGATTTCAGTACAACCTGTGCGGATAAAGAATGGGATCAGAAATGCTATACTCGCACCCCACGAGTGCGAGTATAGACGCAAATAGTGTGCGAGCAAGAAGTGAATAGATGCGCCGCCATTTCTGATCCCATTCTTTATCCGCACAGGTAGTAGTCACCTCTACAGGAACATAAAGGAAGCGATAGATGATTCACACCAATCAGCTATATTTCGGTCATGGCGGCCAATCTCAGCGATCAGCCATCGACGCAGGACATATTATAGTGCACAAGTATATACTTACCGGAATAGAGGTGCACTTGTGTCTGCGCATATGCGCGGACACATGCATGCAAGTGCACTCTCTATTCCCGTGTACCCTCTTATTTCGATGGGACACTAGTGTGACACGACCGAAGAGGGATTAGGCGCAGGTCCAACGGCTTAACGTGCTCTCCGAGGCACGGGGGTACAAGACCGCCAACATCCAGGCTGACACTGAGAATCTCTTAACAGGAAAAACTCAGGTACAAATTTTGGCCCGATCCGGGAACGAATCCGGGACCCCAGGCGCAACCGTCGCTTTAAAGTGCGACCCACTAACCATTGCGCCACCGATGCAGTCACCGAGCTAGTCTTAAACACAGCCACAGACGTGCACCCCTGAGGTGACGGGTAGGGCACACTAGCGACGCCAATCGATTATAATTTTTAGCTACTAAACCGGATCTATTTTAAAAAATTTCGAGATTATAACCTCTCGAATCTCTGGCCGTGTGGTCCCCGGCAGAGTAGAATAGGCCACCCTCACTCTTACCGAGGTGTCGTAAAAGGCGACTAAGGTAAAGCTGCTAGCATGATCATCAGCACCCAGAGAAGGAAAACTCTGCATTTATATCAAAACCCTCGCCAACCCGTCTGCCAAGCGTGGTGAGTATGGCAATTACCCTTCATATGATTGAGGGAGGCCCGTGCCCCAGCAGTGGGGACTTAAATGGGCTGATGATGATGATGATGATGAACCTCTCGGCAAACACTTATACTATTTATTTAATCATTATAATATAAATGTTGGGTCCGTTTTTGTACGCGAAAAATTGATTACCGCCAAAATCGGCCACTTTTAGCGGAATCAATTTTTCGCGTTTGTGCATGGTTATTTTATAAATAGTATTAATGTTTGCCGAGAGTTTGTAACCCCGAAATTGTTTAAAATTAAAATTGTTTAATGACGGGTAGGGCACACTAGCGACGCCAATCGATTTTAATTTTTAGCTACTAAACCGGATGGCGTGAATAATTTTTTACGGAACATCAACGAACCCAACATTTGTATATGGTTATTTAATAAATAATATAAGTGTTTGGCGATAGAGTGTAACCCCGAAATTGTTTAAAATAGATCTGGTTTAGTAGCTAATAATTAAAATCGATTGGCGTCACTAGTGTGCCCTACCCGTCACCTAAAAGCTGCGACAGGGCCGGTTATATCTCTTTAACACTCTGTGACGTTTTTTTCGAAAATGGCACATTCCGTGTGGTCCCCGGCAGAGTAGAATAGGCCACCCTCACTCTTACCGAGGTGTCGTAAAAGGCGACTAAGGTAAAGCTGCTGGCATGAACATCAGCACCCAGAGAAGCATCTCTGCATTTATATCAAAAGCCTCGCCAACCCGTCTGCCAAGCGTGGTGAGTATGGCAATTACCCCTCATTTGATTGAGGGAGGCCCGTGCCCCAGCAGTGGGAACTTAAATGGGCTGACGATGACGATGACATTCCGTTTAACGCGCTCGTTTTCTAGTTCCATGAACATAACACATACCTTGTACTAAGAGTAATATACTCGAACCAAGGACTCATGGCAGTTGGTGTCATGCAATGATATATAACACCAACTGCCACGAGTCTATAATAATAAGCATGACATGAATCGAACCTGGAACAACACGATAGCCAGTGCGCCAAAGTCGTAAAATGGTTGATGTCGGGTTTGTACCTACGCAAGTTACTATAACAACACTGTACTTATCTAATCCAATATTAAACTGTAGGACGAGGTGTGCAGTGGTTAGGTGGGTAGTATTTTATTTGTTTTTTCAAAAAGGAGGGATATGATTTTGGCTTGTAAGTAGGTATGTATGGTTGTTCAACTGTTTCCTCATAACTTCTAAACTAGTTATCATATTTTAACAAATGAGGTGTCGTTTAAAGCGTCTTGATTGTCTCCTGGTTATAGACATGACGTCACGTTAATTTGACTACAGCGCCCTCTAGGGGACTTAGAGTAAGGAGCTAAAATAAGAAATTGCTTGACGGTACCGTGTGTATCAAATGAAGGAGCTTTTTGTAGCACATTTCAAATATGTAATTTTATTTAATAACTAAAAATATGTTAAATAAAAATAAAGTTTAAAAACTAAAACACGACTACCAAAAAAACATGCTACTAAAAAGTACGAAACAAGAAAATTGTCTCTGCTGAAATTATTATGCCGTACTGTAGCAAAACAGATTTATTATAATAATAAAATAAAATCAATGTGGCATACGACCACAGCGATACAGCATAATAAAATTTCAGCAGGGACAATTTTCTTGTTTCGTACTTTTTAGAGCGTGTTTTTTTTTGGTAGATTCCGATTTTAGTTTTTCAACTTTTCTTTTTTTAAACCCCCGACGCAAAAACGACAGGGTGCTATAAGTTTGACGTGTCTGTGTGTGTGTGTATGTGTCTGTGTGTCTGTCTATGGCATCGTAGCTCCCGAACAAATGAACCGATTTTGGTTTTGTTTTTTGTTTGAAAGATGAATGAGGAGGGAGTGTTCTTAGCTATGTTGGATAAAAATCGATCCAAGATGGCCGCCGTCACAAAGATTTAGAGTTTATATTTTAACACAACCCCCACAATATGGGTATCATATAAAAGGGCTTGAGTAGCAGAATATATTAATTGTGAAAAATTTCAAATCCAAGATGGCCGCCTGTCAGAAAATGATGAACAACCTATTTGTTAGTTCCAACTGCCTCAATATAGGTATCAAATGAAAGAGCTTTAGTTGTGTCGGGGGTTTATTTAAATTTTCAATTTAATTTTTTTGAATTAATCTTTCAACTTGGATACAATATTATGCCATGCCTAGGTAAGCCATTTCTAGGTAACGTTCTTAACCTCGGTTGAGTGCAGGCCACTACGCAACAGAATAATCTTTGCATCGTCACGCGTGTATCCCCGGAACCAGCGGAGAGGTCATCTCATAGCAATGATCTTTGGACTGAGGTGTGGCAAGTGGATGAATAAAGCTGTTTTTATGAGAACATTCAATTTTGCTGGATCGGATGATATAGCTACCAAGGTAAGTAAGCATCTGTAAATGCTAGATCACTCACTCATCTCGGTGTGTCATTCCCAGTTGAGAGATTCCAAATGTGTACATATTCATGGTACAGTCGGTCTGATACCCCTGTTTACCTTGCTACATGTAGGGAACAAGGTGGTGTATGGTTTCCTAACCCTAACCTAACATTACCAAAACCCCTGGGGTGTCCATCTCCGTGCAATCGCGGTCGAAAATCGGGACTGGACCGTGCCGATAATCCAGTCCCAGCTGTAGGTTTTCCGATCGTGATCACTCTAGCCTAAATTTAGAGTGCATTTCGCCGACTTTTAACACAACTATAAGTACAACATTTAAACAATTTATTTGACAATATTGCTAATAATAACGCTAAGCTTTTTGACTGAACCGGATGACGCAATTGGTAGTGACCCTGCCTCTTACGCCAAAGGTCGTGGGTTCGATCCCCACCCTGGACAAACATTCGTGCGATGAACACTTGTGTTTGTTCAGTGTCTGGGTGTAATATGTGTATTTAAGTATATATTTGTGTTCCTCTGTTGTTTGATATCTGTAACACAAGTGCTTACGCTACTTAGTACGGAAGAAGGTCAATGTATGAGATGTTGTGAGAATTATTATTATTATTAAGCAAGCAGTCGGACAACTCTACCCTTAGGTAGGTACCTACTGATTCTTAGTAAGAACTACTTACATGTTTGATGAACATATGTAACTAGGTTAAAGAACGTTCCAGGGAGATAATATTTATCCTATATTATAATTATTTATCCTAATATATTTCCCGAGACAAAACAACCACCTTACATTTCTGGACGATAATATTAAAATGACCTAAGTAAATATGCAATCCAAGCTTAAGGTGACGGGTAGGGCACACTAGCGACGCCAATCGATTTTAATTTTAAGCTGCTAAACCGGATCTATTTAAACAATTTCGGGTTACAACCTCTTGGCAAACACTTATACTATTTATTTAATACCTATAGTTAACTGTTTGGTCTGCTTTTACACTCGAATTTTGGATTAACGCCAAAAGTAGCCGCTTTTTACGTCAATAAATTTTTCGCGTACAAAAACGGACCCAACATTTGTGCATGCTTATTTAATAAATAGTATAAGTATTTGCCGAGAGGTTGTAACCCCCAAAACTGTTTAAAATAGATCCGGTTTAGTAGCTAAAAATTAAAATCGATTGGCGTCGCTAGTGTGCCCTACCCGTCACCTTAACACAAAAACATGCTACACTTAGAAAAGAGAGATTGGCGGTGAGGCCAGTGAAATTCCGTCCTATATATACATACTTACAACCGAGGTGTCGTAAAAGGCGACTAAGGTAAAGCTGCTGGTATGATCATCAGCACCCAGAGAAGGAAAACTCTGCATTTATATCAAAACCCTCGCCAACCCGTCTGCCAAGCGTGGTGAGTATGGCAATTACCCCTCATGTGATT
This sequence comes from Marasmia exigua, assembly GCA_019059595.1. Taxonomy (NCBI): domain Eukaryota; kingdom Metazoa; phylum Arthropoda; class Insecta; order Lepidoptera; family Crambidae; genus Marasmia; species Marasmia exigua. The sequence goes on along the minus strand of CM032483.1, from coordinate 13,315,351 downwards.
GAGGGAGGCCCGTGCCCCAGCAGTGGGGACTTAATTGGGCTGACGATGATCTACATACAGGTAGGTAGGTCTACATTATACTTATTATTTGAGGTGATTTCCGGAGACCAAAAAAACACTACGTATCTAGGAATAATTTCTGTGATGTTTCTGTAGATAAGTAGACAATCCAAGCTTAAAACAAGTACATCCTACACTTAGAAAAGAGGTATAATATGAGATGAGAGATTAGCCATCATTAGAGGTGAGGTGAGTGGCCGTGACCACTCGGCATGAATGAATACTGTAACCTGCTCTCAATCTGGGGCTTTTATCTATCTAACGCGCCACGCACCAGTGTTGCCAGATTGAGCTTTTTAACAGTTTTCCTACAAAGTATATCTAGTAATATCCTCCAACCGATTACGGCTACGGCGGCCAATCTCAACGATCAGTCACGTACGCAGGATATATTATAGTGCTCAAGTGTGTGCGCAAACACAAGTGCACTCTCTATACCCTTACTCTCATATTCCGATGGGACACTACTGTGACACGACCAGAGGATTGGGCGCAGGACCAACGGCTTAACGTACTTTCCGAGGCACGGGGGTACAAGACCGCCAACTTACAGACTCCGGGCTGCCACTAAGAATTTCTTACCGAAAAATTAGGTACTAATTTTTGGCCCGACCCGGGGATCGAACCCGGGACCTCTTGCACAGCCGTCGATTTAAACTGCGACCCACTAACCACTGCGCCACCGAGGCAGTCAGATCTAGTAAGTAGTTAAATGATCAGTACCAACTCGGCCTCGCGCATGAAGCCTCGCATATACCTGTCGTAGCAAAGTCAATACGTCGAGTCGCTGGTGGATTCCTTCGTAAAAATTTCGCCGACACCCACGCGTGATCTATGTAGCACCGCTGCTGGACAATAGTAGACATACAACGTAGGGCTGCTCGTGACTCTCTCTAGTCGGCTTGATCCTCTGACTCTGAGGGATATAGCTACCCTCAGCATTTTTTTAACCGCATTTGTCGTGGGGATTGCCCTGAGGATCCCTCCACCAGCCCATAGTCCTTCCTACCGTCTCGGCATACGGACCGAATCTTGGGAGACGCTTACCAGGTACTTGCTAAGGGCTCTTTCCCCGGTGCGTTTCTTCACTCCCTACAAAGACTGTGTCTGTGTCCCATCTCAATGTCACTTCTCCCCAAATGGGGCGTGAAACACCACAACACAAGCGACTCGCGCTCGCCACATCAATCAATCTCCTTCCTAATGTTAAGCCTTTTGTGTGCATACGCACGCAACCGTCGAAAACCTTCTGCAGAGTTGACCATCTCTTGATGGTATACTGGTCCTATCTCGTTTCTGTTCCAGTCATTCAGCATCTGTTGCCGCTCTTCTTCATACAGCTGACATTCCCACAGCACATGGTCCCGAGTTTCATCAGCTTCTCCACAGGGACATACAGGTGACTCACAGAGAGTCATCGCGTGCAGTCTGCTGTTAAAACTCCCATGTCCTGTAAGTATTTGTGACACAGCGTAGTCTGGTTACGTTCAATCTACTTCCTGTAGCTGAATTCTTGCATCGGACGACACGCAAGCGATTGTCATTCATTCATCAGACATCTTGATGGACCGCGGTCCAGTACTGTGCGTTTCTCGCTGAACTTTCTACCACGTACCTCAGTTTTGTGGTACGGTTTGGCTGCAGCAGCAGTCCCTACGGCTGCGACTTAGGGACCTTCAAGAGAAGAGAGTACTGCTTTTCAAAAGGGCGGCAACACATCAGCGACTTTTGATCTCGCAGATGTTCATGGGTGGCGTTGATTACTTACCATCGGGTGACCCGCTTGCTCCTTTGTTGCCTAAATATTAAACAAAACCAAAGAAGCTTTCAGTGGCTTGCGTAATACGTAACAGCATCGCATCACGTTAAGAATGAAATCTAATCCTGGATCATGGATCCCCTGAAGCCTGCCCTGGGTTCCGGACCGACCGCTTTGGACGTAACTGGTAATGAGTATGATGATGATACGAGTATATAGGGTGTATCTGTGGACATTCACATGCCTTTAACCACGTATTCTACCAACCATTCTGAGCAACATTTGTTCTACGACTTTTCTAAATTAGTCGAAAAATTTTTCGACTCCCCATACAAAATGACCAAGTCACGTGGCCGACTTTGTATGAGAAGTTGAAATTTTTTTATGCGAATTTCCAAAAGTCATAGGAACAAATGTTGTTCAGAATGGTTGATAGAACACGTGGCTAAAGGGATGTAAATGTTCACAGATACACCCTGTATTGTAATACGTAACAGCATGGCATTACCTTAAGAATGAAATCTAATCTGGATCATGGATCCCCTGAAGCCTGCCCTGGGTTCTGGACCTACCGCTTTGGACTGACTGGTAATGAGTAAGATAGTTACACGAGTATATTGTAACTATAGTCTTGATACCCTGGCAACCCAGGCGTATGACACTGGTCCTTACTTACCGGTTATCGCGTGTATCAGCGCAGCGTTTCGCGCTGCACCTCATTCACGACTTATCGCTCGCCCAGTCATCACAAAAACTAGTTTAGCATACAAATCCTCTAAGTGGGCGAATGACGCGATCTGATACCAGAGGAGCAATTACGTACGTGACACCTCGCGCGGCGCGCGATGCCATCTGTGTGCTACAAGCCTTAGGATGCGTCTCTATGGGACGTTAATGAAACTAAATGAAATGGTAACAATTTTTTTTTTTAAAACAAGGTAGTATTAAAGTGCTCTATCATCATCATCATCAGCAACCCACACTCGTCCACTGCTGGACATAGGTCTCCCCTAATGCACGCCACTTCTCCCGATTTTCGGCCACTCTCATCCAGCCCACACCAGCCAGCCTTCGAATGTCATCATCCCATCGTGTCGCAGGGCGTCCTACACTACGCTTACCGAGTCGCGGTCTCCACTCAAGGACTTTACGGCCCCAACGGCTGTCAGTTCTGCGGCTAATATGACCAGCCCACTGCCACTTCAGTTTGCTAATTCGGTGGGCTATGTCGGTGACTCTGGTTCTCTGTCGGATTACATCATTTCTGATGCGGTCCTTCAGAGATACTCCGAGCATAGCCCTTTCCATAGCTCTTTGAGCGACGTAAAGTGCTCTATAAAATAAGCATATTGAGTGCTTTATCACATCACTCTAATCCTCATCCTCATCTTCGCGTGACTGATTCCCAGTTGAGTCCAAAGCAGTCCCGGGACACCCATGGTATGCTTATACGCATCCCTTTAACAACCCTTCGACCTTTAACAGAATGAAACTAAAAACCGGCCAAGTGCGAGTCGGACTCGCCCATGAAGGGTTCCGTCCGTAGCAGCAAGTATGATATATAGAAGGTAAATTGCGGTTTACGGTTTATAACATATTAAAGAAAAACTACTGACTAGATCTAGTCCAAACCAATTTTCGTTGCTAGTTTGCATGATTATGTATTTCATATATTTTTTAGTTTTATAATTCATTTATTATAGAAGTTAGAGTAGAGGGGGACACACAATTTACCACTTTGGGAACGTCTCTTGAGCAAAGTATTGTGTTTAGAAAAACATGATGTTAAAAACCTCAACATCATTTTTAAAGTCCTATCCCTGTGGATATACGTGTGGGGTATCTGTATACACCACACGTATAGGTTTGATGCAAAAAAAATTGAGTTTCAATTTCAAGTACGGAGACCCCCCAATTTTTTATTTTTTTCCAATTTTTGTGTAAAAATCGTAACGCGGTTAACAAAATACATCTATTTACTAAGTTTCAATGGTATAGTTCTTTTAGTTTCGTAGAAAAGTGACTGTGACATACGGACGGACGGACAGATGGACAGACATGACGAATTTATAAGGGTTCCGTTTTTTGCCATTTGGCTACGGAACCCTAAAAAAGCTGATAGAAAATGACGCCGCCGATGTTAGTTTGTTTTAATCTCAACGACTAGAGATTTTCTTGCATGATGTATTAAGAATGATGATGTTTCCATCCCGAAGGCAGCCAAAGTCACCGATATAGCTCAAAATCTTTAACAAGGAGAATTTTACAAGAAAAATTAAAACTGTACCCTTTGCAATGGCCTAACGCTCACACTTAGAGGCAAGTCATTGTTCCGAGATTTTACTCTCCTGTAATGGTACATTATAAATAACATTAGTACAAGCCTTAGTGGTTTGTTTCTTAATGTTTTATAACTGATCACTTTTGTAATTAAAATTCAAATGGTAAATAAATTTTAAATAAAAAGTTATGCTTCTTGATAAAAAAATGTGGCAGGAGAAAATTTTGATTTATAGAGATGACGTTAGGTAATAGACAAAAAGAAGAAGAAAAAATAGGCGGCACACCGCGTAGGTCCCTAATGCGCGTGCAGTGCTAGCCTAGGAGCCAACAAGTTTTATTTATCTGTGTATTTTTTTTATCAGTGTTAAATAAATTACTTAGTGTTAGCACAGTTTCAAACAGTTGATAATGTTATCTTTGTTTTAAATGTAATCTGTCGCTCTCCTGGTTTTGTTATTTATACCGGGTGCCCACGATACAGGACTTTTCCTAGTGTGGGACTTACTGTAATGCCCAATAACCCACATGTTTAATGAAAATAAAAACTATTTGTATTTGTATAAGTCTGTCCACGACATACGAGTAGGCTTTGGACAGGCATAGTGCGTATACAAAACTGCATATAAGTTATTATCTGTACACGCCCTTACTGTTGGAACTTGGGAGCCTCTCCAATTATTGTTTTATAACGTTTTGTTGCATTATGAGCGCTGTCATGTCACGGAAAAAAGCCATGACTCCGTTGACTCGGCTCGTTCTGATTTGAACATTGTAAGTACAGTCTACTTAGTAGACTGAGAGGTGACGACATGCTTGCAAAAGCCAAGGCTTATTGAAGCATAGCCCAAAGGATCGCATGCCTCAAGTGGCAATTGGCAGGGCACATAGCGAGGAGAACAGACGGACCGTTGGGGCGGAAAGGTCCTCGAGTGGGGGCCACGTACAGGAAGTCGCAGCCGATGGCAGGCCTCCCACAAGGTGGACCGACGATCTGGTGAAGGTCGCGGGAATCCATTGGATGCGGACGGCACAGGACCGATCTTTGTGGAGAACAATGGGGGAGGCCTATGTCCAGCAGGCAGACGTATATTGGCTGAAATGATAATTGATGTAAGTATGGAGTTAAACAATGCTATCATAACTAGTAATCTTATGACTTCTTCAAATCTTTTGAAGTATTTATCCCTCTTAAGCAGTTAAGTATAATTAAAAACTTTCTCAGGCAATCAACCCGCCTCACCCACTTGGAATTCTTTGTAACTTAAATCAGTTGTCAATTTTAAATTCGGCGTGAAGTGGAATTTAAAGAATCTGGATTCGGCACGAAAATAAAAAGCGAAAAAATAGCAACCGATAGGAGATTTAGGCCATTATAATTAATTGTCCAGATTCAATGTTTCTATCTCAGGCCGACATGGGGCGTGGGTGTATTTTTGTCTCGCTTTAGCAGGCTAGTGAAGTGCAGTCACAAATCACTGGGACAATGAAAGACAGTTGCAGCAGTAGCTGTTACAAAGAATTAGGCATCTACTGGAATGGACATGGACAACAAAGTAAACTTAGTCTAAGTAAAAGCTCGAATCCTGGAAACTCTACCACCACTACTATACTACCTCTACAAGACTAAAATGTACCAAGGTAGGTATAATATCATTATTTGATTGTCTTCACCTAGGTAATTCATGGCGTCCTACTGTCATGACATGACATCAAGATCTGCGGAGCCGAATCTTAGACACAAATGGCGCAGCTGGCTCAATGAAAATACTCAGAGGACACACCCAGCATAGCTATTACCATAGCAGGAGCTATGCTCGGTATGTCCTTTTCTCTACGCGATGGTGATTCTCATATACCAAATCGAGGTGATCCGGCGGAAAACCGAGGTCCATCCATATAGCTCGCCGGATTAGCAAGCTCATCTGGTAGTGGACTGGCTATATCAGCCGCAGAAACGTCTACCGATGAGGTAAATTAGATCTGGAGTGGGCAACGCGTCTCCATAGGACGCATTTAGACCAGGTGGAGTAACAATTTGCGCAATGAGGCTGGTTGGATTTCTATGCAAGAAGGCCAAGCAAGATCAATCGGCAAAAACTTTCAGAGGACTGTGACAGTCTAATGATAATGTCGATGAGGATGAATGGCTTGCTCCTCGCTCGTTGGACTACACTACTAATTACCGGGCGGAGGATTTATAAAAAACTGTCTACTGAAGTTTTTAAAACGCCTTTTTGGAACGTCAAGTTATTTTTACCTTCAATGCCGGAAAAGTCGAAGAATCATATCTAGCACCATCAACGTCAGGTACAGTCAGCCGCAGCCGTTTCGGCCTGCAGTTAATTTGCGGCAAGATGGCGCGATTCAAACTATTTTATCACCTCGGCCGCCGCGTCGCGTCTAAAATCTTAGGAGTTAGTCTTGGAGGCACCTGACTGATTTTATCGTTTAGAGGTGAGAGTTTTACATGAGACGGATACGAGTAGGTACCTACTATTTATTAAATAACTATGCACAAATGTTGGGTCCTGTTTCTGTACGCGAAAAATTGATTACCGCCAAAAGCGGCAACTTTTAGCGTGAATCATTTTTTCGCGTACAACTGTTGGGTCCGCATTTGTGCATGGTTATTTAATAAATAGTATAAGTGTTTGCCGAGAGGTTGTAACCCCGAAATTGTTTAAAATAGATCCGCTTTAGTAGCTAAAAATTAAAATCGATTGGCGTCGCTAGTCTGCCCTACCCGTCACCTTAATAGTAGAAATTCGCACATCAATTTGAAACAACCAGAGGTGCATGCTCGGGTTCGAACCTACGACCGTATGGAAGGCGCGTTCTTATCCACTGAGCTACTGCCATCGCTCTATCAATGTGCTGTGTTAGAGAATTTAATTGTAAGCGTTTTTAATTTATGATATCACATTGACAAAAGCTTTACTAACGTCAATTAGATTTTTTTTTCTATGAGAGGTGGCAGACGAGCAGACGGATCACGTGATGGTAAGCAATTCCGCCGCCCGTGGACACCCGCAACACCAGAGGAGTCACAAGTGCGCTGCCAACCTTTTCCCCTTCCCCCCCATTGGGCCTCCGGTAACCTCACTCACATGGCGAAACACAGCGCAGGCGCTGCTTCACGCCGGTCTTCTGTGAGGCAGTGGTATCGAATCCGGTCAAGCCAGCCCATTCATGCCTAAGCGTGGCTCTCCCACATTTAAAAGATTTATACATTTGCTTCGTGCTGCCTCCAATTATGCTGTTTCTTGCCACAACTGAGTCCGATGTGCTAATTAATTAGTACTTAGCACGATTGTCGCCCTTTAAACTCGATATAATTGTCAGGACTGGCCATAGGCTCCCAAACAGTGCACTAGTAAATACAATCAGTGCGGATAAAGAATGGGATCAGAAATGGCGGCGCATCTATTCACTTCTCGCTCGCACACTATTTGCGTCTATACTCGCACCCCAATAGTGCGAGTATAGACGCAAATAGTGTGCGAGCGAGAAGTGAATAAATGCGCCGCCATTTCTGATCCCATTCTTTATCCGCACCCCAATAGTGCGAGTATAGACGCAAATAGTGTGCGAGCGAGAAGTGAATAGATGCGCCGCCATTTCTGATCCCATTCTTTATCCGCACAGGTTGTATACTATAAGAACATAAAATAAAATCTTTGAAAGAGTTTGAGAATAAACCGTGACCGTCAAATGGCCGTTTTGATCGTGGAGAACCACGCTTCGGCAAGAATGGGCCGGCTCGACCGGAGTGATACCACGGCCTCACAGAAAACCGCGTGAAAGCAGCACTGTGCTGTGTTTCGCTGCGTGAGTAATGGTACCGGAGCCCCAATCCGGGAGGGGAAGGGGAGTTTAATGGTTGGCAGCGCACTTGTGACTCCACTGGTGTTGCTGGTGTCCATGGGCGGCGGCAATCGCTTACCCTCATGTGATCCGTCTGCTCGTTTGTAACCTACCTATACAAAATGACTGTATTCATCGAAACATATTTCGATTAATTTCGAAAGTCGTTGAACAAATAGTGTTCAGAATGGTTGGTAGAACACGTGGTTAAAGGGATGTAAATGGTCACAGATACAACCTGTAGGTTCTGACGAATTTTGGCATTGATCACTTGGAGACTTATTAGATTGATTAATTGATCAGTGATCAATGCCATTTTATCCTGTAAATATTTTTCCTTATACTTATTCTAAGATAATTTAAGAACTTTACAATTTTTTACCGAAAACTCTACTTACTCACGTGTCTGAGTAATTATGGAAAAAAAATGCTTTCTGTATTTGTTTTAATCGTAATGCGGTTAACAAAATACATCTATTTACCAAGTTTCAATTATTGTTTCGGAAAAAATTGGCTGTGACATATGGACGGACGGACAGTCGGATGGACAGACAGACATGACGAATTTATAAGGGTTCCGTTTTTTGCTATTTGGCTACTGAACCCTAAAATCTGATCCTATAGATAAGTTTTACCTCGTGTCAGCATGGTTAAGTCAACGGTAAACGGTTTGAGAACCACTGATCTAAAAGGTTATGATTAATACAATAATAACCGCTGTTGAAGGGTACTATTGGCCCAGTATTACTGATACACGTTATTGGACCATTAATTAATTCTTGTCCATCTATTATTTCATTCCATCAATACTTGGTAATAGCGTGGGTTTAGCGAACCACCCTGTTTTAATTGTACAACTATTGAAAGGTCTGCATTCATTTGTGTTGTAAAATGTGTCTTGTCTTGTAAGTAGATAAATATTGTGAAAGGGCAAGATATCTGGAATCTGGGCGAAAGGGGGGCTTAAAAGTTGGCAGCGCAATTGTGACTCCACTGGTGTCGCGGGTGTCTATGGGCAGCGGCAATCGCTTACCATCAGGCGATACGTCTGCTCGTCTGCCATCTATCACATAAAAAATCTATCACAATACAATCTATCACTCTATATCCTAGAGATTGTAACATTTGTCAGAAAACACATCATCGTCATCGTCAGCCCATTTAAGTCCCCACTGCTGGGGCACGGGCCTCCCTCAATCACATGAGGGGTAATTGCCATACTCACCACGCTTGGCAGACGGGTTGGCGAGGGTTTTGATATAAGTGCAGAGTTTTCCTTCTCTGGGTGCTGATGACCATGCCAGCAGCTTTACCTTAGTCGCCTTTTACGACACCTCGGTATGAGTGAGGGTGGCCTATTCTACTCTGCCGGGGACCACACGGCAACACATATCATACTTTAATTACACAACCAGAGCCCGTCGTAATACTAAATTATTGCTTCCAGAACTTAAGTTAACAATTTTCAAAAATAGCTTCTATTACAGATCAATAATGATATATAACAAGTTACCAGATTGTATCAAACGTCAAGAAAAAGACCAGTTATTCTGTAAGCACCTGAAATTATTTTTATTAAAAAAATGCTATTATTCAGTGGATGAGTTCCTAAATGACAAAACATCCTAGATCTAATACGTAATTATTAAGTTAAGATTAAGATAGTTTTAAGATTATTTTAATTCTGTTGCAATACCCTACTTAACAGGGTCATGTACATACATAGCCCTAAGAATATATCTTTGTAAGTGTCATATATGCATTGTGCAATATTAAATAAATAAATAAATAAAAGATATTTGTGTAAAGAAGGACATACAACAAAGCTATTCCACCGATGGTAAACAATCAGTGCCATGAACACCAGACAACAGTAAAAACACAAAAATACTTGCTACTTAATAGGTACCTATAAAACACCCAGACACTATTCAAACCCAAGTGTTCATCTCACGAATAGTTATTTGTCTACCATAGTATGCTCATCTGCCTCGGTGGCGCACTTTAAAGCGACGGTTGCGCCTGTGGTCCCGGGTTCCCCGGGTCGCGCCAAAATTTGTACCTAAGTTTTTCTGTTAAGAAATTCTCAGTGATAGCCCGGAGTCTGGAAGTTGGCGGTCTTGTACCCCCGTGCGTCGGAAAGCACGTTAAGCCGTTGGTCCTGCGCCTAATCCCTCTTCGGTCGTGTCACACTAGAGTCCCATCGAAATAAGAGGGTACGGGAATAGAGATTGTACTTGTGTCTGCGCAAATACTTGTGCACTTTAATATTTTCTGCGTCGATGGCTGATCGCTGAGATTGGCCGCCATGACCGAAATATCGGTTTGGAGGACATTATTATGCTTATCTACTTAGTGGTTAGTGGATTGCACTTTTAAGCCACGGCTGCACCTGATCCTTATTCGGTCATGTCACATTTGTGTCCCATCTAAATATGGAAATAGAGAACGCACTTGTGTCTGCGCACATACTTGTCCACTAAATTATCCTGCGTCGTTGGCTGATCGTTGAGATTAGCCGCCATAGCCGCCAAAACGAAAAAAATAATAAGAAAACTTTTTATTGCATAATAAACAAACTTATCGCATTAGAGATTTGAGCTCCCTTCTCACCCGACTACGGCGAAGCAAAAAGGTGGGTTATGATTTTGACCTGTATTTATGTATGTATGGTTGTTCATCTGTTCCCTCATAATTTCTAAACTAGTTATCATATTTGAACAAATGAGGTGTCGTTAGAAGCGTCTTGATTGTCTTCTAGTTATAGGATACATGACGTCACGTTAAATTGACTACAGCGCCCTATAGGGGACTTAGAGTAGGGAACTAAAAAATTTTTTTTTTCTTAAACGTTGGAGCTTTTTAGCACATTTCGAATATGTAATTAATTATATTTACATTAACAAAAATATGTTAAATAAAAGTAAAGTTCCGGCTCCGCTCTTGGGTCTCTTTGACTTATACTATACATGCTATTATTTGAGAACGTGCGTATTTGTGTATGTGTGTGTAAGTGTGTGCGGGTGTGTGTGTATGTGAGTGAGTTCTAATTTCAACTTACAAATTTTACTAATTTTACCCCAGGCACTAATGGGAACCTACCAGCAACACCTTACTTTCTTCGGCTACAACCCTTTGTGGGTTTTGGCCTCTTCTACTATGGACTGCCAAGCGCGACGATGCCTGGCTGTCCGTCTCCAGTTCGTAAACTTTTTCATCGCCTTAAGGTGACGGGTGGGGCACACTAGCGACGCCAATCGATTTTATTTTTTAGCTACTAAACCGGATCTATTTTAAACAATTTCGGGGTTACAACCTCTCGGCAAATACTTATACTATTAATTAAATAACCATGCAAAAATGTTTTTTCGCGTACAAAAACTGACCCAACATTTGTGTATGGTTATTTAATAAATAGTATAAGTGTTTGCCGAGAGGTTGTAATTCCGAAATTGTTTAAAATAGATCCAGTTTAGTAGCTGAAAAATAAAATCGATTGGCATCGCTAGTGTGCCCTACCCGTCACCTTAGGATCGTCTTCGATGCAATCGCACCATCTCTTCTTAGGCCTTCCCCTTGGTCTCTTCTGTTGCGGCTTCCATTCGGTCATTACTTTTGGATCTCTGCTTTTATCCGTTTTCTCAACACAAATTGCCTACCAGCATGTACTTATATTATACTTACAAATAAATAGTTATAATTTTTAATGTATGACGATTTGAAAGTGCTGTATGTATACAAGCCTATGCAAATAAAGATATTTTTGATTTTGATTTTAAGCAACACCTCAATGTCAAAAAATATCGGTAGGACATTTGTCCTGAGTGGTAATCGAACCCACGACCTTTGGCGTACTCGCCACTATCAAATGCGCCATCGGGCCAGCCCAGTTAGCCCACAGCATCTCACTGACATACAAGTCACGTCCTCAGATGATGTCGCGTGGGTCGCCGTGGGGTCATCACGACGGTGCGTGAGCACAGACGTGACCCAACGTTGTGAGATAAAAGATTGGTGTAACGGATAAACGGACATGAAGGTGTGTATGGGTCCTCATTTTGGTGGGTACAAGGTGGCTCGACAAGTCAAAGTGGATGTGTTTACAACTGATTTTTGACAGACTATATATATAAGCTATGCTCTGTTTTCAGTAAGACCACCTTATTTGGTAAATCTTTATTTTGCATGGCTCCCCGCATCTTCAACCAGATTCCAAAGGTCATTAGGGATGTAAATGACATTTATATATTTAAAAAACGACTATCTGACTACCTAATTAAAAAATGTTATTATTCTGTTAAAGACTTCTTTTTTGACAAAAATATAATATAATAAGTATGACATTAAAAATTTATTCAATTTAATATTGCATGATTTAATTTAATAATTTAATTGTTTGGTTATGTACCTATGTTAATTTTATTACTGATGTGTTTTAATGTATTATAGAGTTTAAGTCAAAATATTTTGTACGCCTTAAGATGCAGGTCACAGTAGGTCTTTAAGAATAATCTATGTAACATCTCCTACACCTGTGTTCCACAATAAAGATTATGATTATGATTATTAAGACTTCATGTAGATAAACAAATAAATTCATAACACATCTCAAAATATTAACCTGGTCAGGGGGTAGTTAGTACCCAAAAATTGAGAATGATTTGTAAAAACTGGTTGGTCGTATAAAAGGGAAGAAGGTTGTACCTAAGAAGTATACTTAATGTACAATTAATAATAATAATAATAATTCTCACAACATCTCATACGTTGACCTGATTCCGTACTGAGTAGTTTAAGCACTTGTGTTACAGATAACAGACAACAGAGGAACACAAATATATACTTAAATACATATATTACACCCAGACACTGAACAAACACAAGTGTTCATCGCACGAATGTTTGTCCAGGGTGGGGATCGAACCCACGACCTTTGGCGTAAGAGGCAGGGTCACTACCAATTGCGCCATCCGGTCAGAAAATTACATCTCCATTCAGCATTAGAGGAAATTTGTAGCCGGTCAAAAGGGTGTACAAAATAACCAGCACAACCATTATACGAAGTTGACTCAGCTGTTTAGAGATATATTTAATTCGGCATGTAGGGCGAATGGTATGACAGCGTTATGCCATAGATTTATTCTCGGATTGACGGTTTTTTTTTCTTCCGAACAGAAAGACATTTGGCCGTAATCTCACCTTGACGGTAGTTAAGTGATGATGTGGCCAAGGGTGGATCATGTCTGCCTAGTATCAGTCTATTAACTGTTTTCTTGAAAACGTTAATCATAGCGATCAGCGAATACTTCAGCCGGCAGTGAGTTCCATTCCTTAGTCGCACGCAATAGAAATGTAGGCATGTACTTACAATCAAAATGAGAAATGGAAGACAATACAGAGGGATTACAAAAAGATAAATAAAATTATAAAATATCTCATCAATGTATCCATTTCCGTACTAAGTAGCATTACAGATATCAGACACCAGAGGAATTATAAATATACTCGTTAAGTATTCAATCAATCAATCAATCAATTTATTTTGCTAGAAAGATGATACATGATGTTGATGGTGTTACAAATAGATTATCCGCACAGTTCACCAGAAACTGGCATGCAAAATATTCAGTTACATTAAAGTCATACTTATATGCTCATAATAATCTGATATCACCTTGGACTATGTTTACGAGTAGCACTTGTTCGCTAACTCAACAAAATTTTCAATCGGGTGAAACTTAGAATCGCGTGCCTTCTTACAACATGCTTAAAGAGATGAAGATAGTCACATCTACTTACATTTAAGAAATAAAATAGAATCGGCACTCACTGTGGAAATGCGACTCAAAAAAACAGAATACATAAAATGTAAGTAAGGATATAAGCTAAAACAAAATGTAAAAATATTACATATTTAGAACTTCTACAAGAAGAAAACCAATAAAACTGTTATGGATACAAGTAATGTGATTCGTTCTTGTAATCAATAACGACGAAAAAAGTCTAAAAAAGGCTGTGTAATGGTAAGCGATTGCATTTAAAACTAAAGATCGGAACTAAACGCGATGTATTTGGCGTCAAGTTACCCCTGTTGGCCTAATGAACCGACTTTATGTCCGAGACGCAAGTGTTATTTTTACACTGCGCGGGGGTAACTTGAACTGACGCCGTCTGTACTTATGCATTTTTACAAGCGTTTCATTGCAATGTTTGACATTTACGTAGATAAACTCTACAGGTAATTACGTACCTAGTACTTACCTATAGTGCATTCTTTACCTCACTTTCGCAAAGTGAAAAAAAGCTAAAAAGGATAGGTACTTTCTCCTTTCTAAAAGGCAGAGCCTATTCTCGTGCACTCGGTAAAGAAGTCGATTGAGAGATGTCCGGGCATGCTTGGAGTACAGCTCGCATCTCTGGGATGGCTCCGCTAAATATCTCATGGATGCTCTCGATAGATTGCAGCGACGGGCTGTATGTCACCAATTCCCTCGAACCTCTTCAACTACTTAGAGATATCGGGTCGTTTAGCGTCTTTTAGCGTCTATATCATGGTGAATGCTCTGAAGAGCTTTTCTCCCTCATCCCTCGTCACAGAACTACACGCGCCGGACAACGCTGTCACCGCTTCACTTAGGAAAACATCTTATCACGGACTAAAAAAATTAGCAGTTCTTATTTCTCCCGCACCATCAAGAAATGGAACTCATTACCGGTGCATGTATATCCCCCTTCCTACAATATGGATTACTTCAAACGAAGCGTGAAGAAGCTTCTCGCGGGTCAGTATGTCGGTGCCAACGGAGGTGATGCCTTGACATCGCTTCCGTTGTAATTGCAACTTGGGCTCTTGCTCCTGCTTACCATCAGGCTGAGGAGAGCCAATATACAGTGCCTCTATAAAAAAAATGTCCATAACATTCGTCCATATAAATGTCGAATTCGATACTTATCATCATCGTCATTTCAGCCAATAGACGACCACTGGTGGACGTAGGCCTCCCCCAATGTTATAATGTATCAATACGGGGATTAACACGATATTTATTATGTGAAACAACATTGTGTACTCACATATTTGGCTCGACGTTTCGGCTACGTTACAGCAGCCGTGGTCACGAGCGGTCAGTCCGCCACACAATGTTGTTTCACATAATACATATCGTATTAATCCCCGTATTGATACATTATAGTTATAATGCAACGCGAAAATCTAAAAAACTACTCCCCCAATGTTCTCCACACATATCGGTCCTGTGCTGCCCGCATCCAATGGATTCCCGCAACCTTCACCAGATCGTCGGTTCACGTTGTGGGAGGCCTGCCACGGCTGCCACTTCCTGTACCATTCCGCCCCAACGGTCGTATGTTCTCCTCGCTATGTGCCCTGTCAATGTCATAGCGAGGCCACTAAAGGCATGCAACCCTTGGGGCTATGTGTCGATACTTATATTGAATTTGTCATTTTCGGAATTTGTCATTCTAGGTAGTTGTCATTTTAGGAATTTGTCATTCTAGGTACTTGTCATTTTAGGAATTTGTCATTCTAGGTATTTGTCATTTTAGGAATTTGTCGTTTTAGGAAGTTGTCTATATTGGAATAGACGTTTTAGGAAGTTGTCATTCTTAGCCTGAGGGATATGTACCTTAGATTATTGCTTTATTCTAAGATATCTACTATTTTACGTCCCGAGAATTCGGCTACGGTAATGCTAATGAGTTCTCAGATCTCGCAAGCGCCCATGAGTGACGGTGACTATAATTTGTTAATTTTAACAGTGGGAGAGCCACGCTTCGTCAAGTAGGGCCGGCTCGACCGGAGTAATACCACGTCCTCACAGAAAACCGGCGTGAAGCAGTTCATGCGCTGTGTTTCGCAGCGTGAGTGAGGGTACCGGAAGCCCAATCTAGGGGAAGGGGGGTTTAAAAGGTAAGCAGCGCACTTGTGACACCAATGGTGTTGCAGCTGTCCATGGGCGGCGGTGGTCGCTTGCCACCGGGTGATCCGTCGGCTCGTCTGCCACCTATAAGTATCATTAAAAAAAGGGACTGCCTCGGTGGCGCAGTGGTTAGTGGGTCGCACTTTAAAGCGACGGCTGCGCAAGAGGTCCCGGGTTCGATTTGTACCTAAGTTTTCGGTAAGAAATTCTTAGTGGCAGCCCGGAGTCTGGAAATTGGCGGTCTTGTACCCCCGTGCCTCGGAATGCACGCTAAGCCGTTGGTCCTGCGCCCAATCCTCTGGTCGTGTCACAGTAGTGTCCCATCGGAATATGAGGGTAAGGGAATAGAGAGTGCACTTGTGTTTGCGCACACACTTGAGCACTATAATATATCCTGCGTACGTGGCTGATCGTTGAGATTGGCCGCCGTAGCTGTAATCGGTTGGAGGATTATTATTATTAAAAAAATAAAATAATGGTACCATTGCCGCTTATCTCATAGGGTACCTATGATACTAGTATGGTATGGCATGGAAAATCCGTTAGTTTCTCATATACGTTGTCAACACAATATGTTGTTGATACATAATTCTTACCATCAACTGCCTCGGTGGAGCGTAGTGGTTAGTGGGTCGCACTATAAAGCGACGGCTGTGCATGAGGTCCCGGGCTCAATCCCCAGGTCGGGCCAAAAACTTGTACCCAAGTTTCTAAGTTTTAGGTAAGAAATTCTTACTACCCCCGTGCCTCGGAAAGTACATTAAGCTGTTGGTCCTGCACCCGATCCGTCTTCGGTCGTGTCACGCTGTAAGGGAATAGAGAGTGCACTTGTGTTTGCGCACACACTTGAGGCTTGTGGCTGAACGTTGAGATTGGCCACCGTAGCCGTATTCAGTTGGAGGTGGATTATTCTTACCATCATTTTACTCGCTTTTCTTTAATGTGATAGCTGGCAGACGAGCAGATGGATCATCTGATGATAAACGATTGCCGCCACCTATGGACACCCGCGACCGCGTTTGCCGGCTCTAGCGTAAAAAAAAACATTTTAAATAACTTTGACAAATTCAAAAGAAAAGTTATTACGATTGTATCTGCCAATACCTAACTTCACACGTCACCGCAAGAAACACGCCAACTCCTCGGGCTTCCGCGATAAATTTCACCGAAAATGACAAAAACCCGACACCGACACCGAAAACTGTCTTCGATTGACATTCGTCGAAATTCGGCGTCGGTATCTCGCACCGCGGTGCACTGGCAGGCAAAATGCGAAATATCCGAAAATTCATATGTTTTTGCCGAAAGAAGTTGCAAGGGTGTGGCGCTCCTTGTAGATCCTGTCATGCTTTGCAAATAAAAAAATGGTTTCTGTTATTGAAGACAGTGTTAGGAATATTATGGTTTATGGTTTAAGAATTTTATTCTCTACGACATCCCGAGGACATGATCCGGCTCGAAGGACCATGTCCTCGACGTTCTCAGAAGATTAATAATTAAAATAGTCATAAAAACCTTGCTGGTTTGTCCTTGACACGGTTACACATGAGTGGAGCTTATTTAACTAAATAAAAAATAATATTATATTAGTAATAATAAATTATGAATATAGTATGACTTATTTCTAATACATAGATAATAATCTAGACGACCGCGCGCTGCGAGTCGTTTGCGTAGGTACATCTGACAAAGTTCACGGTAGGCCACTTTTAGACCTTATTTCATCGCACTAAGGTCGAAAAGTAGCTTACCGGGATCTTTGTCAGATGTACCTATGCCGATGCATCTCGCTCGCACTGACCTGGCCAGTTATAATGCCAAAATAAGTAAATCATAGTAAGTTTAACAATCCAACTCATCACATCTCAACGTGTGATACCTGGTGGCGTCCAAACCTGTCGCTTCGGAGCCCGGCGTACTCTTAGACCACGATCCATGATTTGGGGAGTTTGGTACCTAATTAGGTACCAAACTTCCTATTGCCAATTGTAATTACAATGAAGCGACTGAAGTCTTGGCCGTGTGGTACCCGGCAGAGTAGAATAGGCCACCCTCACTCTTACCGAGGTGTCGTAAAAGGTGACTAAGGTAAAGCTGCTGGAATGATCATCAGCACCCAGAGAAGGAAAACTCTGCATTTATATCAAAACCCTCGCCAACCCGTCTGCCAAGCGTGGTGAGTATGGCAACTACCCCTCATGTGATTGAGGGAGGCCCGTGCCCCAGCAGTGGGGACTTAAATTGGCTGATGATGATGACTGCAGTCTGACCTTTGCAATCCTTTAACGCGAACTAGAACAAATGAATCGCTCTCCGCTGCTCTAATGGTAGAAATACGCACACAAATTTGAAAATTTCAGAGGTGCATGCTCGGATCCGAACCTCGACCTACGGTAGGAGTGTTCTCTCCACTGAGCTACAATCGCTCTAAAGTATATTTATTTATTTATTTAAGAAAGAAAACTTGGTATTTTACAGTGCTATTACACCAAAGTATACACAAGCTAGATTACAATAAAATTAAAATTACTATAATTTTTTACTTAAAAAAGTTACAACACGTTCTAGAAATAATCCTAAATTGTCATTATGGACGTCTATGTCAGGAAAATGCATTAGCAAGTCGTAGAGCAGTGAGAGTGCCCGAGCCGTGGGTGCGTTGGCGGCGCGGCGTGTAATAAGTATGTTTAACAATCTATGCTCCGGGGGAAATGGGGGTTTAAAGGTTGACAGCTCACTTGTGACTTTACTGGAGTTGCGGGTGTCCTTGGGCGGCGACAATCGCTTAGTATCCGTCTCGTCCGCCACCTATCATATAAAAAAAATATGATCAGAAGAAAATGTTCACTTTTCTGCTCGTACTATTGGAGTCGACTCCTCAAAATTCCTCTCACGTATGTAGCTTTCAGACTAAGCCCCTGGCATCCCCAGAAGATCGCAATACGTCCTGCCCGCGGCCAAATGGACGAATAACTGTCATTTTTTTGGATCTACCCGGCGGTACCGAGAGGAAAAACGGTAACATACGAGACGCCCTCAAATATATTTGACGGGGCTCTCTCGTTACTGCCTGAGCTGACATTTTTTGGGCCTTTCGCCTTGATTAATCAATGACTGGTGAAACAGTCTACAGTTTGGTGGTGGATCCAAGCATTTTGCTTACTAATTTAAAGTTTACTTGTCGACTTTACGAAATCATTGCGGTGAGAGAAAATAACGAGGAGACATGCAACTATAATAATATCCTCCAGCCGATTACGGCTACGGCAACCAATCCCAACGATCAGCCATGTACGCAGGATATAGTATAGTGCTCAAGTGTGTGCACAAACACAAGTGCACTCTCTATTCCCTTACCCTCATTACTCGACACTACTGTGACAAGACCAGAGAGGGATCGGGCGCAGGACCAACAGCTTAACGTGGTTTCCGAGGCACGGGTGTAATGTCCGCCAACTTCCAGACTCCGGGCTGACACTAAGAATTTCTTACCGAAAACTTAGGTACAAATTATTGGCCCGACTAAGGGGATCGAACCAAGGGCAGCCGTCGCTTTAAACTGCGACGCACAACCCACTGCTCTAACGAGGCAGCAGTTCAATCATAGAGTAAGGTAGTTATTGTCTATGTTCAACCTTAGACCTTGTTCACCCATGAATTCAGATTTACTGTTCCGTTTTATCGGTTAGGTACCTACGTCTTTTTTCTTGATAATTGATATGGAGAGTAACAAAAAAAATAAAGATGCCCAAATTGAAATGACATCATGCTTAGAAGAATTGTCGAAACTGGACAATTTACAACATCCGAGTGGATACACGAACCTCGTGGCTAAACCTGTCCACCGCATACAAAGTTGCGTTTCGTGGAAACTAATCGGACCTCAATTTAGATAGACATCCTGTCTAATCGACAACAATACTAAGCATCATGCATAATGCAACTGTTTGCAATTTTGGGAATCGCTTAATACAGGCTTGGGCTAGGTCACCTTACATACGACCACACAGAAAGGTCCATAGCGATAAAGAAGTACATAGAAGGACAACATACCTCCTCATCTTAGCGTGTTAATTCCAAATTGCGTTTAAAGTTGTTCCATCCATACCATAAAGTTGTCCCAAACCATGATCCAAGATTCGAGAAGTCTGGAAATTGCAATGAAGCGACTTCCGCCTGACCATCGCAACCCTTAGACAGGGGAACCAGACCAACTGAATCACAGTTACACGTTTGAATCATTATCTGAAATTATACGATAACACACCATCATCGTCAGCCCATTTAAGTCCCCACTGCTGGGGCACGGGCCTCCCTCAATCACATGAGGGGTAATTGCAATACCTCACCACGCTTGGCAGACGGGTTGGCGAGGGTTTGATATAAATGCAGAGTTTTCCTTCTCTGGGTGCTGATGATCATGCCAGCAGCTTTACCTTAGTCGCCTTTTACGACACCTCGGTAAGAGTGAGGGTGGCCTATTCTACTCTGCTGTGGTCCCCACACGGCAAGGATAACACACCAACATAGGGCATAACAAACAAAAACAAAACACAATAGAATATGAGCTAACTGTCTCTACAATTACAGGTAACCACATCATGCATAGAAATTAAAAAAAACAATAATAAAACAAAACTAAATTTACGAATCAAACCAAAACAAATTAAAAAAAAATGTGTTAACAAATATTGTGAGTATACACAATTTTAAGAAACTATCGGAGACGTACAGATTTCTTCACGATGTTTTCCCTCACTGCCGAGCGAATGATAAAAATATGCACGTAGATTTAAAAAATCCAGAGGTGAGTATGCGGATTCAAACCACGACTCCCCCGTATGGAAGGCGCGATCTTATTCACCGAGCTACCATTTTTTTTGTTATTATGGCTCTACCCGAAGATAATTCGCCAATGTCAAGTAAGTTTTTAAGAATAAGTAGGTAGTCAACAGTCGAAGTCAGTCAAAGTCACAGTCACTCAATAAAACGCCGGTGTTTTACGTTTTATCGACCTACAGATTCAGCGGATATCACTCTAAAAGCAATCGCAGGTTTTAAGACTCTATTTGGTCCAAGCAAGTTGTCACGAGACACTCGACACACAATAGCAGTGTTAAAAACGATACAATCCAACGATTCTTATTATTAGGATCACTTTGCGGCACTTCACTGCACAAATAAACACCAAACTTGAACACTAAAAACCACTAGACACCAATTTAAAACCTTTGAATTGCATCAGCCCATGCGGCTTGTTTTAGCCCTACCCGCCGAATCCAGATAACTCCGAGCTACCATTAGAAGGACAACATATTATACTCTAAATATTGCGAACTGACGTCACACTGTCTTGCGCAATTCAAAAAAACTACTTATGCAGTTGACACCGCGGTGTCATCGGCTCGTGGTGTCAATCGACGAAAAACCCGAAATTGCAAGAGTATCTAACAAACAACAGACGTGCTGCTTTTAGCATCGGTGATTTTGCGACTGAATCGATGCTGAATCACGTCATGGCAACTCAATCGCGGTGTCGGGATCGCGCGAAACGTCTGATGGCTCATTTATGGACTCCTCATACGCCAGAGTAATTTGTTCGATTCCCATTCTAGACATACAATACCTCCTTCCTACAATATGGACTGCTTCAAACGAAGCGTAAAGAAGCATCTCGCGGGCCAGTATGGCAGTCCCAACGGAGGTGATGCCTGATATCGCTTTCTTGTAATCGCAACGTGGGCTCTTTTCTTGTTTACCATCAGGCTGAGGAGAGCCAATATACTGTCTCAATATAAAAAAAACAATCATGTGATGAACACCCGTGTTTGTTCCACTGCTTTGTTCAGTGTCTGTGTGTTAGATAGAGGTAGATTCTGTTCCCCATAATACGTTGAAGTCAGAGTACTCTTTTGTGTTATTTTCTGTAAGTTTTATGTCTTTCTACAATCATTCAATATTAACACCAAGGCTAGGTGTAATATATATGAGCATGAGACTCAGACAAGTTCAGTTTCGATTTTATGTTAGATACTTACAATTTGACTATAATTAATTAAAAAGGATGGACATGTCCGCTTGTGACCACGGCTGCTGTAACATAGCCGATACGTAAAGCAAAATATTATGTGAGTATATACATAATGTTGTATCATATAATAAATTTCGTGCTTAACCCCCGTCTTAATTAATTGTAGTTAGAATGTAACGCGAAAATCTAAAAAACTACCTACAATTTGAATTCAAAATTAAGTATTCTTTCTTGACCCAAACACCTGTTTCATTCGAAAACTATTTCACCAACATTACATCCAACTTATTAAATAACTTAAAAGTGTCGCTCTGTCTTCCTAGGCTATCATTATCTCCAATTGTGGTCAGGATGACGTCCCCAAATGAAAGGTTACAGAATGTCAGCCCCAGTATGTTTTATTCAAAGGGACAATTACATTTAGGCATTCCGCTTGCACGGGCAGGGACGGCGCCCGACTCGCGTTTTTATGAACGAGAACCGGATAGTTTTGTATCGATTACTAGAGACATAATGTGTGCAACATACTCGACGATGGGACCTAGAGCCTAAGCAAAAATCGTCGAAATTGATTGAGCTCGTAGCCAAACCCAACGTAATGACGAGACAAAGTCAGCTAGACTACGCTGGCTCGGCCACGTTAAGAGAATGGAGTCGGATCGAGCTGTGAAGAAAGCGTACCTGGATCGATCATGCGGAAAGTGCCCAGTAAGTATGGCGCCCCAGGCTTCCCTGGATAGACCAGGTCGACAAGGATCTCGGTCAAGTATAAAGGCCGGATTAGCGACAGGTGGCTGAGAACAGAACGGAATGGCGAATTCTCGTGTCGGAGTCCAAGATCCACTTCGGGTTGCTGAGTCAGCATAGTAAGTAAGTAATGCGTGTAAGTGTAACTGACGGCCAGTTTAACCTAGAAAGCAACAGTGGTGATTGAGAAGTTCGCACGATTTTAAAATTTTGCTGAAGTCACTGCACCCAAAATTCGTTACTTGATTTGAAACTCTCTATCTATGTCTATGATAGTCTAAAGATCTTGTTGAGATTTCTGAGAACCATCTTTTTTACTTTATGGTGTTCTTTCTGATTCCAATGAAGGACAAAGAAGAACTTGGGAACAAGAAAATGTGTCTACTTATATGATGTTATTCCGATTTACTTATTTATTTTTGACACTTCAGTCGTTATAATGAACCCACTTGCACAGAAATAGATGACCAAGATGCTTGTAAATAATTAAGACATGGAAATTTCCTCTTTTGGCACCCCGTACAGCGAAGACTGCGAGCGGGTGGGCCGATCTATTTCCGACAACTACCGAGAAGCGAACTGCGCAAGATTACCTGCCACGATACTCCAAATTAATGACTCCCGCGACCCCGATATACGTCCCCGCGTATGTTAATACCGCACAGATTTATCTTATCGCGACGTTTAAAAAGTCAATTCATCCCGCCGCCCGATTTAAGTAAATCGATCCGACAACGACCGGTGTCGACCAAAAAACAGAAAGTAATTCTTACTCCAATCAATCACCCCAAAAAACGGGCCTTGTTGTCGGGTAATTCGCTAGAATTCCACCCGAGATTTAGTAGTGGGTCGCGTGCTAAAGCAGCGTGGCTATAATGAGCGGTCCGGGCTCATTGTCCGAGCCTAAAAAGAGGAGATAAATAAACAAATGGGAATGGAAAAACGGCAAAAATGGTAAAATAAAGGAAGCTTCAATTGGACAAAGGCGCCGAAGGGGGATAATTCGTCGGGGATATGCACCAATTGTCACCGTTTTGCTCGATTTTTTGCGGCGTCGGCGCTGACAGGCTTGGGAAGCGGCGGCCAGCGATAAAATTGTCACACCGCCAGACGAGCGCGGACGCGAAGATGGCCCATTTATAGCCACGCTCACCGTCTGAGTGACCGGAGATGCTAAGATACCACTTAGCATCTTTACTTACTAAATTTATGAGGTGAACTCTGAAATAACTCTGCCTATTTGTATTTTTTTATGAAAAAGAGAGACAAGCGAGCTATGCGAGTCACCTGATGGTAAGTGATTACTGTCGCCTATGGACATCAGCCACACCAGAAGGAGTGGAGAGGCGTTGCCGGCCTTTTACGAAGGTATAGACTCTACTACTATATAGGTATACTTTGTCTAATTATATAAAATTACATATTTGAAATGTGCTAAAAAAGCCTCTTTTCACTTGATACCCCACACGGTACCGTCAAGCAAATTTTTTTTTAGTTTCCTTACTCCAAGTGCCCTAGAGGGCGCTGTAGTCAATTTATCTTGATTTCATATCGCCTATAACCAGAAGACAATCAATGCGCATCTAACGACATCTAATTTGTTCAAATATGATAACTAGATTAGAAGTTATGAGGGAACAGATGAACACACATACATACATACAGGTCAAAATCATAACCCTCCTTTTTGCTTCGCTGTAGTCGGGTAACAAACTAACTAACTAGGAGGCGCAGCGACCCATAGTGAATCTTGGCGTCCGATAACAAGAGTCTAATTATTATACAGCCTGAAACATAACACTTTCTACGGTACTCAGGATTCGGCGAATCTGGGATTTTTTTTATGTCATAGGTAGGCAGACGAACAGACGGATCACCTGAATGGTAAGCAATTGCCGCCGCCCATGGACACCCGCGAGACCAGTGGTTATCACCTCAGCGTGATTCCTAATTGTGTCTAAAGCCGTCGCTACAGATAATTTGGTAAGCGATCGGACTATGCCTTGACAAGATAAACCCTGTCTAAACATTAGCACCAAATCAACTGGATCTTGGTAACACGTTCAGAAACATTTGCCTTTAGTTACACCAAATGTTAGGTACTCGTAAGTACCTAATTATGTTCCCTGGACTTCACTTACGTACACCAAGTAATAATATCCTCCAACCGATTAGATTACGGCCACGGCGGTCAATCTCCACGTAACTAGGATATAGTGCTCAAGTGTGTGCGCAAACACAAGTGCATTCTCTTTTCCCTTACCCTCATATTCCGATGGAACACCAGCGTGACACGACCGGAGGACGCTGGGCGCAGGACCAAAGGCTTAAAGTGCTTTGCGAGGCACGGGGGTACAAGACCAACTTCCAGGCTCCGGGCTGACACTAAGAATTTCTTACCGAAAAATTAGGTTACAAATTTTTGGAACGACCCGGGGATCGAACCCGGGACCCGCGCAGCCGTCGCTTTATAGTGCGTCCTATTAACCACTACACCACCGAGGCAGTGAAGGTAGGTACACCAAGTAGTAAGTAGGTAGTAGCATGCTCCCTGTGGGATTTTAACTCACAAGTTACAACGCTTCTACCTAGGAGATATAACACTATAGCGACAGTTGACTATCATAAATTATTACTTTGAAATCTCTTGATTATAATAAGACTGAGAGTATTTAAGTGGTAGTCTCTTAAAAATATTTGCACGTACTTATATTCACACACACACGCATACACACACACGCGCACGCACACACACACACACACACACGCGCGCACCCACCCATACACGCACGCACGCGCGCGCACACACACACTTATCTTACCTCATATACTCACTTACGTTCGCACATATAGTATAGCTGCATAGATATGATAAGTTTATACAGGTCTCCTAGTACAGAAACCAGTCTCTTACATAGTTTTAGTAACACTAGACTAAGCTTTATTTTGTATGTACCAACCAACTATGTGAGAGAACAAATAAAGATTTATTTTATTATTATTTATTTATTTTATTAAATTATGCAATCCTCAAATCTTATTACTTGACAAATGTCCTTGAGTAGAAGAGCGGATTAGTTTCTACATACTTACTTAAGTAAGTACCTAAACACAAACACGTGCAGCCTTTTGCACAATCGCATTGGCTTTCCACAGAATTCCTCGATGCATTTTCACGCATGATGCGTTTAAACACAATATTAAACCTTGTCCCCCATCTCCCACCTACATAACCAGCCGTGTCCAATCGTCTACGAGACATCAAATAAAAACGTTTAATATTCCACATCCCGCAATAAATGTCCAAATATTTGTCGCTGCGCATTCCCGCGAATTCAAATAAAACCGTGACGGAAGGCCGAGAATCCCTGGGGATCGGTCATCCAACTATCCAGCACGAGCCCACGCAAATATCAGCCCTACTATAGACAAAATAGAACTGGATTTCGCGGCAGTAATTTAATACCATTATCTGTAATTCTAGATCTTATGGTTGAGCGTTCGAATTTCAAAACTGCTCCTCTATCCACATGGCATCATTTTCTCTATCGTTCATTCATTTCCATCGCACTCCCTTCAATGGAAACTTAACTCTATTTCATTAACTGCAGGGTATAATTTGAGTTTTAAGTTTTGAGAGTAGTGTTAAAGTGGACAAGTCTTCAACGTTAAGATTCGCAACGGCTAATATTTCGCGGTGATATTGGCCAGTAGATAAGATTTATTCGGGATGTGATTTCGGCGTCATGGCGGTCGCTATCAAAATTAAATATCTGAGGGAGCCTTCCCCTATGAGAAATGTGTTTGGTTATTGTCGCCGACTGATGAAATACTTAACATATTCTTATGACGGGACGTGCTATTAGGTATCTTATATGAGATTTTATCCTATCTTTTGATGTTTTGTTTTGTATTGAGCTTCGTATTTTACTACTTTATCTGCAGGGTTGGGTTGTGTTGTGTGTGACGCACATTTCATATTGCGTTGATTACTTTCACTCACAATCAGTGGTGTTGCGGGTGTCCATGGGCGGTGGCAATCGCTTACCATCAGGTGATCCGTCTGCTAGTCTGCCACCTATCACATAAAAAAAGCAGTTAAAAGTAGCATCGATAAAATACCTACAGTGAAATTATACAGTCAACTTCAAAATGATCTAAGCGATCGCATTTGACAAAATATTAAATTCAATTTAAATCAGGACAATATATGCTTGTAATAAATTATCTATTGATTAAGGACTGGATTCATATTATGGGACATTGAATTAATGTTAAGTAAAAAAAAATGTTTTAATTTATGAAACGGTTCTAAGTGCCTACGAACACTCATAAAAGTTCTCGCCTTATTACTATTACTAATCTTACTAACTCTAAATTCAAATTACAAAATGTCTAAAAACACCGCCTATTCGGCGTGGATTGTTCACAAATAAATTGTAATGTTGCGTCCACACTCGCGAGCGGCGACAGATCGCGACAATTTGAATATTAATAGCGGCGGCGACGCGTGAAAACTGACGCTGTTGTCGCCGATCAGAACCCTGGAAGGGACAAGGAATAAATAAATAATAGTTACATCATACAATATAACAATTTCTTCCAAGACGCCTGACCCGGCAAAGGCTAGATAGTACAGATAAAAGATAAAGATCAAAAGAAGAGCGCACTCTTTTTTAAAAAGGCCGGCCACATATTAGCGGTCTCTCTAATTCGCGGATGTTTATGAGCAGCGTTGATTACTTTCCATTAGGTGAGTCGCTTGCTCGTTTATCCGCCTCTAGCATAATTTTTTTTTTATAAAATCTGTATTCAATTTAGGTCCATACAGAACACTTATTAATGTCAAATTAGATATTGCTATTGCTGCCCCTATGGGCAGAATCCACAACCCCAATAGTTATTCACAAGAGCGTTGTCGACAAACATGCAAAAGTGAAGTTAAACAAAATATTGTAAAAAATACCTAACCAATTGGTTAAATATCGCTAAAATGTGTTTTTTTAGCAATAGTTACATTACAAGGTATATGATGTCATTTTGACAATTGGTTAGACAGATAACTTTTACGCCGACTTTTTTACAGATTCGCCATGTGGTCCCCGGCAGAGTAGAATAGGCCACCCTCACTCTTACCGAGGTGTCGTAAAAGGCGACTAAGGTAAAGCTGCTGGCATGATCATCAGCACCCAGAGAAGGAAAACTCTGCATTTATATTAAAACCCTCGCCAACCCGTCTGCCAAGCGTGGAGAGTATGGCAATTACACCTCATGAGATTGAGGGAGGCCCGTGCCCCAGCAGTGGGAACTTAAATGGGCTGACGATGAGATAACTTTTGTATAAGTAGTTAACTTAACCAAAAGGTAACTACGTATCAAAAAATCGGTCATGAAAAGATTCATGAATTCTCGACTTTACCTACAAATGTTTATCATTCTCCATATCAACTTGCCCCTCTTGGGCACTTCTTTCTCATTCTCCATATCAACTTGCCCCCCTAGGGCACAATGTAAGAATTTGTCTATATTCTGGCAGGCTAGCGCGATGGCGTCGCTCTTGATGCTATGCCACTTCCATCCAAACCCACTCTTCGCGCGTCCACTGAACCGCGAAGCAACAATGTGACCGCGCCCTTAACCATTCGACGACGATGCATAATTCAGCCGCCAATAAATAAATATCGCCGTAAGTAGCTTCCTGCCCACGCTCCAGTGTGCTCCGAACTGACACTGTTTTATGGCGACTATTTCGGACAATAAATACTAGTGAATTATGCAAATGGGTCCGGTTTGCTCGTCAAACTTCTGCCCAATAAAGTTTGGGCGACGAGGCTCCGCCATGGATAACGAACTCGAATCTGAGAGCCGGAGTTGATATTTTTTTATTGTGAGAGCCACGCTTCGGTATGAATGGGCCGGCTCGTCCGGAGTGAACCACGGGCTCACGGAAAATCGGCGTGAAGCTGCATTTGTGCAATGTATCCCCGAATGAGGAGACCGGAAGCCCAATCCGTTAGAAATGGTGCGCGCACTTTTGTTCCGGATGTTCATAAGCGGCGGCATGAATGGGCCGGCTAGACCGGAGTGATACCACGGCCTCACAAGAAACCGCCATGAAGCAGCACTGTGCTGAGTTTCGCTGCATGAGTGAAGGTACCGGAGGCCCAATCCGGAGAAAAGGGGGGTATAAAAGTTGGCAGCGCACTTGTGGCTCCACTGGTGTCGCGGGTGTACATGGGCGGCGGCAATCCCTTACCATCAGGTGATCCGACTGCTGTGGCACCTAAAATCTACTACAATATTGCAAACAAACTACATATTTCTATCCTTAGTTTCCTCATCCAGTCAACATCGGCAGTTCCTGAGTGATGGTCATGAGTCCAAGCAAATAGCAGAGTACACTACGTTGCCTCACCTACATCTTATCACGGGAATTCGAGTTTACAATTTATTAACTGATGTGGTCTTCAAAACTGATGTTGTCCCGCATTATTCCTCATCCTCATCTTAGCGTATAATTTCCAAGTACGCCCAAAGCCCTGGTGCGCCTAGGGGTCCCTAAATCCTGAATCATAATTCAGAGTTTAGGGATTCTGGTAAGTAAGGAAATACACAATAAAGCGACTGCCATCTGACCTTCACAACCCTTTTGACGTCTCAGAAACTACCCAAAACGTGCAGGTTTCCTCACGATTTTCTCCCTCACTGCCGAGCTATGGTAAAAACACGCAGATAGATTTGAAAAATTCAGAGAGACGTGCATGATCAGGAGTCCAGCGGGTCGTATTCAAACCACAACCCCCCGCATGGAAGGCGCGTTCATATCCACTGAGCTACCATCTGCATCGCTCCCTGAAGTTGGCCCCACATTATTATCACTATTTTCAAAACACATTGCAGAGCTGGCGACTGTTTCCATTTCTTCATCATCATCATCATCAGCAACCCACACTCGTCCACTGCTGGACATAGGTCTCCCCTAATGCACGCCACTGCTCCCGATTTTTGGCCACTCTCATCCAGCCCACACCAGCCAGCCTTCGAATGTCATAATCCCATCTTGTCGCAGGGCGTCCTACACTACGCTTACCGAGTCGCGGTCTCCACTCAAGGGCTTTACGGCTCCAACGGCTGTCAGTTCTGCGGCTAATACGACCAGCCACTTCAGTTTGCCAATTCGGTGGGCTATGTCGGTGACTCTTCATTCCATTTCTTCACCCGAGTCTTTTACTGTCTTACTGTCTTCCGATAGCTAAAACTTCGACACATGAAACTTGGATGCTAGCTTTCAAAGAAAGGTCATATACTGTAGGTGGTTTCCTCGTGGTAATACTATTTTTTAACTATTGAAATAGGGTTGTGAATAAATGTGTCCGAGTACCACATGAAGAACAGCTCTCTACGAGGTGTGGGCGAAGGCGCGGCCGTCACGGCGCGTAGTCACAATGCTCCGCCGCGTCACGGAGCGAGGCGCCGGCACCGATGTGACACATCCTGAGCTGTGTATTAGCTTCTGAAGTCATAGCTAATCTGCCAACACAATGTTCATCAGACCATTCACCAACAGGTAGGTCTCAGCATTAGGTAATATTCCTTTACCACAAAACGCCTGTGTCTGGGCCGCCCACTCTGATCCCAAAAGGAGAACACCTCGAATTTATTCCTTCGCATACACAGCAGAAATCCTGGGAGAGAATTCCATTAAGGCGACGGGTAGCCCTAACTAGCGACACCATTCGTTTTTTATTGTTAGCTACTAAACCGGATCTATTTTAAACAATTTCGCGGTTACAACTTCTCGGCAAACAATTATACTATTTATTAAATAACCATGCACAAATGTTGATTACCGCCAAAAGCACCCACTTTTAGCGTGAATCAATTTTTCGCGTACAAATGTTGGGTCCGCATTTGTGCATGGTTATTTAATAAATAGTATTAGTGTTTGCAGAGAGGTTGTAACCCCGAAATTGTTTAAAATAGATCCGGTTTAGTAACTAACACTTAAAATCAAATGGCGTCGCTAGTGTGCCCTACCTATCACCTTAAGGGTCTACTCTCCTATCTCAAAAGCAGACCTAAGTTAAAAAAATCGAACTGTATCCATCTAAGTAATTAAAACGATTTTTTTATGATATTAAGCATATTATTCTAATTCACATAAAACATTTTTTAAATTTGTATACATTTTCAAAGTCATTCGTTTTACAATTTTTTTCCGTATTTTTCTCCATTTTTCGTTAGACAATCTGAAACAAATAAATTAATGAGTTATGTACATACCAACACTGAATTAATTATTTTTATGACCGGGAAATTTATAAAAGGTATACCTGTCACACCCAGTAACAGGTATGCCTATTCTCGTTCGTTACGGGACGTCTTTGGGCTAAGGCCCCTGAATGCCCACAGCTAGATATAGGCCTCCGGCTTTTTTTTCCCAGGGGAAACCATCATGGCCGTCACCTTGTTACATGTAGGGAACAAGGTGGTGTGTGGGACTCAAACCCTAACTAAAACCCCTGGGGTGTCCATCTCCGCGCAATCGCAGTCGAGAACCCACAGCCGGGACTAGACCGTACCGCTAATCGCTCTCGCCGATTCACCTACCTGGCGCCCCTATCTGGCGCAATACAGCCCTTCAACGCTGTACAACCTACCAGGACACCCAGTAATGTCATCCCCCGCGGAGTCGTATGCTGAGCAAGCCACTCCCCAGCAGTGGATACGCTCGCGTACTCCGTAAGCCCGTTTAGTCGCCTTTTACGACAGGCCGGGAAAACCTTGGTAGTATTCTTAAACGCCCCTAGCCACAAGGCGTTATAGGCCTCCGACCTCCCCCAACATACCTTGGTCACCCAACATAGGACACCCCCAATTTGCGATATACCTACCTATATAGGTTATAATTCTATGCCTACCTATGAATAAATATCGAAGATACTAACATTATTGTTTCATTGCGGTCGGGTTCATGAAAATATAAGATAATATGGAAAAGGCCACGGCCCAGCCTAACCAACACATTTTATTTTATTTTTTTACGATTTTTGAAAGATTTTTTATAAAAGTAGTTTTGTGTTTGACAGATCTTGTATATTTTTGACAAAAGAACAGAGTGTTCGTTTTTTCTTGTTTTCGAAGGAGGACAGATCTCTTTTATGAAAGGAGTTTTGAAATTAAATTAAAAAACTCCTTACAAAAGAGATCTGTCCATTCCATGTCCACATTTACTGAGCTTTCATCAGTGGAATAATTTATTGCAACTCCGATAAGGGGTCTTGTATGGTGGCGTCACTGATGTTACAAATGTTAAATGCGATTTACATGAGATTAACAAGTTTTATTTATTTTATTACAATATCAAAATATATTTTTCTTATGTTCTTGACATTTGACTCAACAGATATTTTATCATAGACTGTTTATGTTTAAACCATGGTACTGGTATCATTGAGTCGTCACTCCAACACTCTTCCTGATAGACATGGTAATGCCTAAACATGGCAGAGTATGATGTACTTATATTAAAATTAAGAACAATAATTGTGCTACTATATTCTTAGAAATAAAGCATTTGAATTGAATTGAATTGAACAAGTCCAAGTTTGTCTCGGCAGTTCTCGAACTTAGGCCGCGGCCGCGCCTTCGTAAATATGTCCGTCATCAAATTCTCTGTCGTCATCAAATTCTCAATCATATTCTCTGTCGGCAGATACATTATGTCTACCATGCCTTTTTGTATGACATCTCTAATGTAGTGCTGTTTGATGTCTTTGTGCTTCGACTTGCTGCTACTGATTGGGTTGGTAGCCAGCTTCTGGACAGCTTGATTGTCGTTAAAAAAATCACTTTTGACTGGCGCTGGCCCATACTGGCAGTCTTTGTCTTTGAGTATATACTCAAAGGTCTTTGTAGGTGTATGGCCTCTTTCGAGAAACTCGTGATGGCTATATTCGGCCTTCTTTTTGCTGTAGGCACTAAGCATATTTAGTGTGCCTGAAGGTACGCTTCCAAATCGTGGCTGCAGACCAAGATGGCGAACTCAGTCGACTAGAGTTGAACTGAGCATACTATGAGCACTATTGTTAGATTTTTTAAGCTAGAGAACACCTGCGAGATCAGAGAGGTCGCTGATGTGCTGCCTTACGCTCCTCTCTTAAAGATACCTAAGTAGTCTCTCTCTTAAGTCGGTCACTCATGTCTGAAGATCGTGGTCAGCATGATCTGCCTCCACCGGTTTCTGTCTCCAGCGCATCTCTTACAACTGCGCAGAATTTGGAGGATGACCTAAGTAGTAGCCGTTGAGAAATACTGCTGCAGCCAAACCGTTCGACAAAACTGAAGTAAGTAGTCTACCACGTACTTCAGTTCCACGAAAAACACACAGTACATACTGCCGGCCCGCCGTGAGGGAGGATGAGGTAGTATTTATAGTCTGCGATCGCAGTTTGCAGTCTTGCACAACGCCAAGTGCGTTTCTGTTATGTGTCGGGAACATCGACGCCCGACGGCCTTGCATTTAAGGGGGCCTCGCAAATACCCCCCGTAGCAAAGTCAATACGACGAGTCGCTGGTGGACCCAACCCTAGCATTTGCTATCTCATCTAGCCGATCATTTGATGAACTACCGGCGATCAATTCGTAACAAATGATGATAAAATCAATCAAATCAAAGAAATCCCGACGACCCGTTTGGAACAGTGGTAGTGAATGCTGCCTCTGATGCAAGGGTTGCAAGTTCGATCCCCGCACAGTACAAACATTTGTGTGCATGAACATGTCTGTTTGTATTGGTCTGGTTGTTATCTATGTATAATAAGTATGTATTTACAAAAGAAAAGTATTATATGTATATATTTGTAATCCCACTCTTGATTCTAATATCCGTAACACAGGTGCTTGAGCTACCTATCTCGGAGTTAGATCAATGTATGTGATGTTGTGAAATATTTAAGAAAATAAATCGCTTCCAGCGATAAGACCGTCGAAATTATACAATGAAGTTTCTGTAATGCCTAGTTTTTTTAAGTTGTGTTTTTTTTGTGCAATAAAGTATATCTATAAAGTTAAAAAATATTTATTCTATTTAGGTCTATACAGAACACTACCTAATGAATGTCAAAATAGGTACACATATTATCAGCGGTAGCTGATAATATGTGTTCCGAACCAGCTGAACCAATGAGACGCTGGAGCCTGGCCTCCCCTAGGAAAAATCTCTACAAAATGTTTTACTGCGGAAAAAGGGGGCCTTGAGTACCTAATTTCGCCTACATCCATGCGTTATTTAGCGACGCCACTGACTTTAAGTAATATTTTAATCCATGCTGAATTTTGTAAGATATTATCCCAGATAAAAAATTGTCTCTCTGCTAGTGTTGCCAGTCACATCAGAAGCTCCACCATCGCTAATTGCGTTGGCTAAACAGCGGGTTATAAACCAAATTATTTCGCGCCATATCCTCCGCTGACAACTCACTCGTGTAATGGCGACGCTTTAGGCGGCAACGAGGGGGACTTCAGGGCGTTTTACCCTAAATTTGGGAGTTTTTCTGTGTTTCTGATGCAATTTGATAGTTTATTTAAACTTTAGTTTGGATTTAGAATAAAGTTAAGATAATCACCATAGAGTAAAATAATAATAGTCTGGTAATTGCTCTCTCTCTCTCTGTCTTTTCCTTTTCTGCCTGTTTCGTCTCTTTGGATGTATGCCTCCTTCAACATTTACATGCCTCTTATCACATTATTGTACAACCTGAATCCGGCGGTTCTCTTTATATCGTCTTCCTAACGCATCTTATTTCCTATAAGATTTATGCCTTCCTTCTCAATTTTGTTTCACGCCCTGTTGGCCAAGTGGTTTAAGTACCCGTCCGTAATCTCGGGATACTGGGTTTGATTTCCGGGTGGAGCTAAGAAAAAGTATCAAATAAATAAATAAATATTTCACAACATCACATTCATTGATCTGACTCCGAGATAGGTAACTCAAGCACCTGTGTTACGGATATCAGAATCAACAGTGGGATTACAAATATATACATATAATACTTTTCTTTTGTAAATACATACTTATAAAACATATTATATACATATATAACACCCAGACCACTACAAACCTGTTCAGTGCAAAACTGTGGTCCAAACGGGTCGTCAAATTTTTCGGGTTTGTGATCACCAATCCGCATTATACAGGAGGCGTGGTAATTAAGCCAAAAAGAAATCAAGTCATCGCTAACGTGATGAGATTACATCACAGCACCGATGACTTGATTTCTATGATGGAGACCTTGGGTCCCGCAGTATGACAGTTTATAGGCTGATACATTACATTAGGATCTATAACACTGTTTTAACTAACAAAAGGTTTATTGAGCGTTTATGAATAAAGTCCTTTATTTTTGAAGTTCAAAATTATGGGAAACTTAACACATAACTAGAGGAAAACCATAACGCAGGGTGGCAACACTGACAGGCAAAGCCGACAGAAGCATACAGCCAGACGTTTTGACTAATGCCGGCGCGTTAATGGAGGGTAAACGATAAAATACATTTATGCATTTTTGTAATGTTATTACAGCGATACATATTGCGACGCCGTAACATGTTTAACGATATTTTTTACATTGTCTGATCCCCTTTTTTTGTGGCGAAAATTGATTTACGCTGATTGCAGAATTTTGTGACTGTCTGTGACACTTTTTATTAACTGGTTAGGTTATATTTTATTACTAACTTGTGAGATTTGGAGATTTAAGATAGATTCGTTTAGGATTTTCTTGGGAAGTACTTACAACCACTCATCAATCTATACTAAACTAACAAATTTCTTCAATAGATTCTCATTAATATCAAACACGTCCGATGTGTAATTTTGATAGATTGTAGCAGGGTTCGACTATTATTAACCTACTTGATAAAATATATACAAACTGGTGAAATTCAAAAGAAGAGCTTATTCATTCCTTATGACTCATTTATTTCTTCTTTGGACTGACCGGATGGTTCAATTGGTAGTGACCCTGCCTCTTACGCCAAAGGTCGTGGGTTCGATCCCACCCTGGACAAACATTCGTGCGATGAACACTTGTGTTTGTTCGATGTCTGGGTGTAATATATGTATTTAAGTATATATTTGTGTTCCTCTGTTGTCTGATATCTGAAACACAAGTGCTTAAGCTACTTAGTACGGAATCAGGTCAACGTATGAGATGTTGTGAGAATTTAGATTTAGATTTATACTTACCGTATTTTTTTTATGTAAACCTCATAATAGGTATCGTAAATAAAGTCAATTTAGTATGTTAGATCAACAATATAAGCGAAAATACATTACTGCCGGTTGGGTATTCTATTTTGTATGAACAGGAACAGTTTTTTTTTATTTCGCTTATATTGTTGATCTAACATGCTTAATGGATTTAGACACTATTGTCTTTAAGTAAATGAACTTTATTTGCGATATCTATTATGAGGTTTTCGGGAAGTAAATGAAAAAAAAATTGATACATATAAAACAGTTTGTTTGCACCTCGGACACTACATAATTAGTGTGCTATGCTTTGGGTGTTGCAGATCTACAGTTCATGGGCCCATTCCGTCTAAGTACTCTTTTGTACGCTATTAGTAATTCAAAAAACAAAATTCCAATTTAAGCGCTTTCTCACAATGTCAGGGAAACACTTAAGTTAAAGTTAGCTGATATGTACTTTTATACCAATTTAATCCGCACTTAAAAATGTAATCTCGTGTTCAGACGTCTTCATTTAGCTTTTAATTTAAATGTTATAATTTAAAACTTAGACACACATTGTCCTAGTCCCAAACTAGGGTTTTCTCTTGTCCTATGGAAACCTATATAAACACCCAGATCCAACACAAAATAAATTTTCGTTGCCCGCATAAATTGATAAACACTTCAACCCCGAATACGTCGTCCCGGACTGCAGGGCTGCGCCCCATTTCGCGGCCCATTCAACAGTTACGTTCGGCTTTTAATGCGATTCGGCAAATTGGTGTCTGCCATAAATTACCGCAAAGACGCAGCACTGCTCCCCTCAACGCGCGTTCACACTGGAACACCGGCATCACAAAAAAAAACATATACTGGCTTCGTTACATTTAGAAACATACCACACACACAGAAGAGATGTTATATTTTTTTAGATGTTAGTTAGTTTCTTAGATGTCAACCAGCCAACACCACAAACTCTCCCCTAGAGAGTCCCTCCACCAGCCCATGGTCCTTCCTACCGTCTCGGCATACGGACCGAATCTTGGCAGACGCTCACCAGGTACTTGCTAAGGGCTCTTTCCCCGGTGCGTTTCTTCACTCCCTACAAAGTCTGTGTCTGTGTCCCATCTCAATGTCACTTCTCCCCAAATGGGGCGTGAAACACCACAACACAAGCGACTCGCGCTCGGGCAGTTCCACATCAATCAATCTCCTTCCTAATGTTAAGCCTTTTGTGTGCAAACGCACGCAACCGTCGAAAACCTTCTGCAGAGTTGACCATCTCTTGATGGTATACTGGTCCTATCTCGTTTCTGTTCCAGTCATTCAGCATCTGTTGCCGCTCTTCTTCATACAGCTGACATTCCCACAGCACATGGTCCCGAGTCCCCTAGAGAGTCGGGAGAAGTTGACAACCAGCGCTGACAGAGAGGTTTCTCTCGAGGCAACATGAGCTGAACTTTATTTGTCTTTTCGTCCTGCCAAATTAGGCACCTATTGTGAATGTATTTCGTTACTAATTACTGCATAATGTTAACCTTGTATTTTTGTTAATAAGAGACAATAAATGTTTTTTTTTTATTTGTCCGATATCAGACTAAGAAGTTTTATAAATGTTAGGTGGCAAAATGCGGCCGGGTCAATGATGGTAAACTGTAGCGAAGTTTTTTTTAATATGAGCCCAGCCCAGTCAGTCAAGAAGTGTTGGTTACAGAGACATAACTGTTTACCGATACACCATTTATAGTGCGAGCACTAACACTTAGTCCGAGTGAGTGTAGGTACCCACCGCCCATCGTCCCTACCAATTTATAGTGCGAGCACTAACACTTAGTCCGAGTGAGTGTAGGTACCCACCGCCCATCGTCCCTACCAATTATCGACATGCTTTATTGCTCTTCCTCTATCTTAACTCTTATCAGCTGAGCTAATGCACGAACAGACATCGTCTTTACGCATTTTAAACCTTATTATCGAGGGTTAAAAGTGAAAATGAATTGGGCGGTCGGTGTTAAGGCACCGACTGATTCGAATTCATGAAATATTTGAATAGGATATAAATTAAATATCGTCACGCAAGTTTATTTCTTCCAATAGACCAATTCCAGAATTTAGTCGGGAAGGAAACACTTTTGACATGTGCCTAATATTTTAGGTACTTATATTATATTTATAGTAAAACAAAATTGGCTTCCAATTTTTTCTGAGAACATTTTAGTTTCTGAAATGTTTATCTGATGATTATAAATGTTATTGCTCGTCACTTGAAAACTCTTTTACATATTTCTCTTTATAAAACGTGCTAGATTATTATTGAATAACCTAAATACACAGCTATGATCAAGACTGTTTACTACTAGAACATCTAAGTTCACCAACTTTTCAAGCAGCAGTAATCACACTTTAATCATGCAAGCACCAATAGCAAGCGTGGTTAAAGTGAGATTATCGTTGTTTTAAAGTTGGTGAACTGGGCCCTTAATCAGCTCTTCCGTGTAGGTACCTATTTAAATAAACACCTATTCAGTAAAAATATATATATTCATAACAGAGGTTGATAACGTGTATCTGCCTATAAGATGCAATGAGCTTCCAGGAGCCCAATTCTCGTGCTCGTGACATTTATTTTCATACGACATATATCACTAAAACATAGTTTTTTTTTATGGTTTTCAAGT
Organism: Marasmia exigua; assembly: GCA_019059595.1. Classification (NCBI taxonomy): domain Eukaryota; kingdom Metazoa; phylum Arthropoda; class Insecta; order Lepidoptera; family Crambidae; genus Marasmia; species Marasmia exigua. Next base: position 13,276,752 of record CM032483.1, on the reverse strand, counting down.
GATATCCGCCATGTTCTAAAAATATCACAAGCACGAGAATTGGGCTCCAGCCGCTGTGTTCCCTGATCGCTATGACATGTAATTTTTTAAACGAGGTTTGAAAAGAGTTCTTCTTTGACGGTAGGCAGCGGCATGACTGTGCCCCGGCATTGTTGATGTCTATGAGCACAGATCACTATATTTGTAGCAAGCTAGTCTATAAGCGGCGGTTACCGTTACTCGGCAATAAAAAAAGCTATACCTACCTACTGTGTAGGGGTTACTAAACTACAAAGTTTATAGTTGAGCCAAAATAAAAGGCCACATTTGACACTTCATTTGACACATTTTGACATTTGACACTTTGATTTTATTAGCCGCAGAACCGACAACCGATGGGGTAAACGAGTTCTAGAGTGGAGACCGCGTCTTGGCAAACGTAATGTAGGGCGCCCTCTGGCTAGGTGGGAGGACGATCTGCGCAGGATGGCTGGCAAGAGCTGGATGCGAGAAGCCATGGATAGATCACAGTGGCGAACAATTGGAGAGGCCTACGTCCAGCAGTGGACTGCGATAGGCTGATGATGATGATGATGATTTGACACTTCATCAAAACTCGACAACGTAACCTTATAACAACGGTCATTGTATTTATCAATCTTTATATGTTAAAAAAAAACAATTTCTTAAGTTTTTAAAATTATCTTTGCATTTATTTATTTCAATAAAGACAAAACAAATATTTCACGATTTACTTCCTCTGTAAAACTACTGATAAACTTATTAAAAAAATACTTTTCTAGAATATTGAACGCTGGTACAATGTTTAGGTGTCAACCCATTTTCTTTTTAAGTTCTAAAGATGTACTTACCCCAAATAATCAAACGAATACAATGTTAATCGTGTAGGAATATTCATCCATAAATAAAAAGCAACATACTGATTAAAATAAAATGTATTATTCTCTTTTTTTAAAAATATAAATACATTACAACCTGTGCGGATAAAGAATGGGATCAGAAATGGCGGCGCATCTATTCACTTCTCGCTCGCACACTATTTGCGTCTATACTCGCACCCCACGAGTAGTAATAACTTTGTAAAAATAAAAAAATGTATACAAACAATAAGCGTCTTGATTTCGAAGAAAAAAAAATAAACTGGCCGTACTTTCCTCTTTGTTTTCAAGAATTTTGATTTACATTTCTACAAATAAAAGTAATAATAACTTCCTTTTCATTATTATAGTATTCGATTCACATTTGTTTGAAGTACATATCGATTATTCACTTTAATCGAAGTTTTTTAGTAGGTCATCTCTCTATGAAGCTAACATTTAGTAACGTCAAATGTGGCTTATTAGCTTGGCTCGACTGTAGTATCGAGTACCTAGTCGAACCACTGTGATTCTAACTTTCGTCATCATCATCATCATCAGCCCTTTTAAGTCCCCACTGCTGGGGCACGGGCCTCCCTCAATCACATGAAGGGTAATTGCCATACTCACCACGCTTGGCAGACGGGTTGGCGAGGGTTTTGAAATGCAGAGTTTTCCTTCTCTGGGTGCTAATGATCATGCCGGCAGCTTTACCTTAGTCGCCTTTTACGACACCTCGGTAAGAGTGAGGGTGGCCTATTCTACTCTGCCGGGGACCACACGGCTTACGGGATTCTAATGTTGCTACATTGCCTTCGCTTTAACACTAATCTAATTGTGTTTCTTCCAAATTAGTTTTCGCTGACTAAACTCCATATCTCACTCATTTATACGTCTTAGCTTTTAATCAGTCTCGAATCTCACACAAAACGGTTACGACCCCCTGTTTACGAGTCTGACAGCCCCTGTATCGGTGACTTGCCAATTAATCTTGCATCGAGAAGAATTGTCTAACTCATAAAGATAAGAAAGCAATCGAATGCAAGTTGGTAATTATAAAAGTTATATTAGGGACTGTTGTTTATTTGTGTATGTTGGTACTTGCTTCCCGTTCGCAGGGATGCCCGAGAGCAGTCGATGTTTTCCCGTAGGAATAACACGATTTCCTAAAGAAAAAAGACACATTTTTTACGGTTTTTTTTCTTGGACACAACTTACCAATTGATATCAAGTTATTGAAGTCATACGCTTATTGTTGAATTTGGCGTGTGATTCACATCACAGACACTTTATACTTAATTGTGTTAGAATTATTAATAATATAATAATAATTCTCTTAGCCGTGTGGTCCCCACAGAGTAGAATAGGCCACCCTCACTCTTACCGAGGTGTCGTAAAAGGCGACTAAGGTAAAGCTGCTGGCATGATCATCAGCACCCAGAGAAGGAAAACTCTGCATTTATATCAAAACCCTCGCCAACCCGTCTGCCAAGCGTGGTGAGTATGGCAATTACCCCTCACTTGACTGAGGGAGGCCCGTGCCCCAGCAGTGGGGACTTAAATGGGCTGATGCTGATAATAATAATTCTCACAACATCTCATACGTTGACCTGATTCCGTACTAAGTAGCTTAAGCACTTGTGTTACAGATATCAGACAACAGAGGAACACAAATATATACTTAAATACATATATTACACCCAGACACTGAACAAACGAAAGTGTTCATCGCACGAATGTTTGTCCAGGGTGAGGATCGAACCCACGACCTTTGGCGCAAGAGGCAGGGTCACTACTAATTGCGCCATCCGGTCAGTAATTATTGACAGCGGTGACTTAGTTTTTGAGTATACAGAAAGAAGAGACAGAGAATATCGGTACAGGATAAATCCTGAGGATGGCTAAAGCCAATCTTGTAAAATAACATTGAAGCAATTGCCGTCTGGGCTATGTGTACACGTCCCCACTTACATCATTGTGTTTCAAAGAGGCCCCCTCCTGTTGGATCTGTATCCCCATTCCCACGTACGCATGTGCTGTTACTTCCCGCTGGTTTAAAAATACATTAATAAAATTAAATAGATAAATTATTTTCACCAAATTGACTAAAGCTAAATAGACTAAAAACTTAAGATAATTTTGATTTTATAAAATGAAATTAAAACAATATTGAAAAAATTTTGTCGTCTTAAAATGTAGGTATTCATTACTTAAAATGATGAGATGAAGAAGATGAAGATCTTTTCTTAGCTTGTCTGAAAATTCACCACATGCATGATATTGATTGTAGCGGCATCCTTAGTCTATGGTTGTAGCCAATTAAATCTGTGGTGGTAGCTCAGAAGTACTGCAGGGCCGAAGGGGTAACACCCCATCTTTCGCGTATGTCAGTGGCCTCGAATGACCGCGCGTAATCAGCTGATTCATTTGGCGCGCTCGTGCGTTACACTCGCGCGCCCGCTGAACTTCCATCTTTGGACTGTCACTAACAGGTGAAACAAATACGTGGGTGAGACAAACATAATTTGCGCAAAATTTGCACATGGGATTGGGTAATAAAAACGATTATTATTATTGGTCTCCCCCGGGCGGAAAAACGTTGCAACCAAAATCAAAAGATGGCAAATTGCATCAGCTCATATTACCTATAGTACTTTCCCATACAAAAGTTTGTGCCTATATATGTACTTAGTAGGTACTTTATATACGAATAAGTACAGTGGAGGCCGTGTGGTCCTCGGCAGAGTAGAATAGGCCACCCTCACTCTTACCGAGGTGTCGTAAAAGGCGACTAAGGTAAAGCTGCTGGCAAGATCATCAGCACCCAGAGAAGGAAAACTCTGCATTTATATGAAAACCCTCGCCAACCCGTCTGCCAAGCGTGGTGAGTATGGCAATTACCCCTCATGTGATTGAGGGAGGCCCGTGCCCCAGCAGTGGGGACTTAAATGGGCCGACGATGACGATGACAGTGGAGGCTGCGCACATACCAGTAGTCGTAGCCTTAGCGTAGTAGGTTCCCTCCTTTTTCAGATGGACAGACGATCTTGTGGGCGTCTATTTTTTATAGTTACACAGTACCTATATTGGCTGGCCTTAGCCTGATGGTAAGCAAACGCTGCTACGTGGACTCTCTTGTTGCTTACCATTACAAAGGACGCGATGTCAAGGCATCACTTCTGTTGGCATTGCCATATACTGGGTCCGCGAGATACTTCTTCCATCTTCGTTTGAAGGAATCCATGTTGTAGGAAGGAGTAATTACATGCGCCGGCAACGAGTTCCATTTCTTTATAGTAAAGCAGAAATAGGAGTTGTCAGACTATTAAGTCTGTGATGGAATGCTTTCCACGGTGAAGCGGTGACAATGTTGTCCGGCGCGTGTAGTTCTGTGACAAAGAAGGCAGGGTGTTATATGAGGGAGAAAAGCTCATCTGAGCACTCACCGTGATAAAGACGGTAAAAGACGCTAAGCGACACGAAGTCTGTACGTAATTGTATGGTGACCTCTTCGTTACCTATGATACGTACAGCCCCTTTGCTGCAATCTATCGAGAGCATTTATAATATATTTATCGGAGCCATCCCAGAAATGCGAGCACTACTCCACACATGTCTTTGCATGTCTCCTAGCTGAAAATGCGATGATGATGATGATTTTATACATTGATAAAAGTCCCAATAGAGTATAATTTCTACATGAGCTAGGACTGTCATTTTTAATAGCCTCCAGTAGTACTGGCTTACTAATCAAACAATGTTACAAATGTTTCCTCCGTTCGTCACCGTCACCAAAAGACACAGGGGTTACCAGGACACCCCATCCCTGGCGTATGTCGGTGACCGCGCGAATGACCGCGTCTCAATCAGCCGATTCAGTTGGCGCGCTCGTGCGTTATGCCCGATTCTTCCGACTAGATTCGATTCGATTAACCGCCAGACGGAACGAGCCGAGCGATGCATGAATGTTTGTTTGTCTGTAGTGATGCGAATTTTGGCACTAGGATACATTCGTGTCATTTAAATTTTCTCGAGAGTCCAGGGCTCGATAAATGGCGGACCAACCCATTTTGTGCAGACCGCGAGGACACAGCTACTTGCAAACAGAGATGCACTAATTTTACTCGAAACTTCGGACAGATAATCTACGATGTATTTTTTTCTCTTTTAGTAAATTATTATTTTTCCTATAAAATGTTGTGCGAACTTTTTTTTTAGTGAGAGGTGGCAGACGAGCAGACGGATCACCTGATGGTAAGCGAATTTTTAAAATGGACACCGAGGGAAACCTAATTACTGATCCATATAACTACTAGTCAATCGAGCTGAGAACGTGTCGCTTTCTTACTTCTACCACTTACTTTTTGATAAACTTAACCTCGTAACCAAGGGGTACGTGGGTTATACCACAGTTATACATAAGACATCAATAAAAAAATAATTTCACCTTTAATAATATTATATAAGTATAAATTCATACCAAATGTTCTATAGGAAAACATTTTGAAAAAAAAACAGCTTTTCACATTATTTTAATTTGTAAATATTTTTTCTTAATTTAAATACTATTTCAAAAAAACATTCGAAATTGCATCCAATGCAGAAACATTTTTTAATATCTCCAGGGGTTAGGAGGTTAATTCTTCTTCCAACCAAGATTTTTTTTAATCTTTAAAAAAATATGAACTATACAATTTCGATATCTTATCTATTTCAATTTTGATATCTTAGAAGCTTAGGGCTTTGCTTATCCTAGACATCATCCTAAACCTTTGAACCCATCTAGAAAATAATGTGCTTGCCAAAAAGGCCATCAAAATAAAATAAAATCGAAATTGGCCCCCAATTCGCATTTGTATTCACACGGTGACGAAACAACTTTATTTGACCGCCTAAGCGTTGCCATTCAACGAAAACGCATAGAGTTCGCACAGAATAACCAAGAGCTTTCTTTAAGGTAACGGATAGGGCACACTAGCGACGCCAATCGATTTTAATTTTTAGCTACTAATCACAGTATAACAAGAGCTTAAGGTGTCGGGTAGGGCACACTAGCAACGCCAATCGATTTTAATTTTTAGTTACTAAACCGGATCTATTTTAAACAATTTCGGGGCTACAACCTCTCGGCAAACACTTATACTATTTATTACATAACCATGTACAAATGTTGGGTGTAACGCGTACGCGAAAAATTGATTCACGCCAAAAGTGGCCACTTTTGGCGTGAATCAATTTTTCGCGTACAAAAACGGACCTAACATTTGTGCATGGTTATTTAGTAAATTGTATAAGTGTTTGCCGAGAGGTTGTAACCCCGAAATTGTTTAAAATAGATCCGGTTTAGTAACTAAAAATTAAAACCGATTGGCGTCGCTAGTGTGCCCTTCCCGTCACCTTAAGCTCTTGTTATACTGTGGTGTTATCTTGGGTCTGAGGATAGCGTACTTGCCAGGGTGAGACTACAGTTACCTTTTACGTTGCTTTTAACATTAGCACTGTATACAGAGGGTATCGGTAAACAGTTACAACCCTTCAACCTGCAGGTTCCAACTTCTTAACCGTTCGATTCTGAACAACGTTTCAGGACTTGGAAATTCGTCAGCTTGTATGCTATTTCATATATATAGGTCGTAAAAAACAGAAAAACGCCTTGAACAAAAAAGTTTGGGAACCTCTTGTGCTAGATCTAGATCCAAGACAAAAATGACAAAGTCTCATTACCTATATAAACTAGCTAACTGAAAAAATGAAGGCTTGTTTCGAAAATAGACGTGTAGATTACCTTACTCTATGCGTCTAGGTAACAATAAATAAGGATACTTAGATAATTAATATGCTTAAATGACCGCCCGTTTGTATCAGTGGTAACGAACGCTGCCTCTGGTGCAAGGGTTGCGGGTTCGATCCCCGCACAGTGTAAACATTTGTGTCCATGAACATATCTGTTTGTGTTGGTCTGGGTGTTTTCTATCTATTACAAGTATGTATTTACAAAAGAAAAGTATTATATTTGTAATACCGCTGTTGGTTCTGATATCCGAAACACAGGCTTGAGCTACCTATCTCGGAGTCAGGTCAATGTATGTGATGTCACAGATATTATAATATTAGGTGATGATCATCATCATCATCAGCCTATCGCAGTCCACTGCTAGACGTAGGCCTCTCCAATTGTTCGCCACTGTGATCTATCCATGGCTTCTCGCATCCAGCTCCTGCCAGCCATCCTGCGCAGATCGTCCCCCCACCTAGCCAGAAGGCGCCCTACATTACGTTTGCCAAGACGCGGTCTCCACTCTAGAACTCGTTTACCCCATCGGTTTTCGGTTCTGCGGCTAATATGGCCAGCCCACTGCCACTTAAGCTTGCTAATCCGGTGAGCAATGTCGATGACTTTGGTTCTCTGCCTGTTTTCCTTTGGTTTTCTGTTAGGTGATGTTGTGAAACATTTATTGTGAGACATTTATTATTTATTTATTTCTAACTATACACAGCTAGCAAGCACCATTTCTGACTATAAAGGCACACCAAATGTTACCTTAACAGAAACGCAATGGAGTGTAAATGGCCGACCGTGCGACGCGCCAACTATGGATAATTACGTTACCCACAATAAAAGTTTATCTAACTATTCCGATTGCCATCGAGTAACGACCTACGGGGGCGTGGGCAGGTGCTATAGCAAGTTAGCATAAATATGTCGAGTTACAACATTTTTCGAGCCTTCGAGACATAGCTCAGTGGCATTAGCGGGAAGAAAGAAAAGCTTGCTGTTTTTGCGGGTGGTGTAAACGATCCGTGTTGGTGATTAAAAACATTACAATAAATTCCGTTGGTAAATGTCAAGACGGTTGGTAAGATTTCTGAGTGAATGTTGAGATATTTATTAAGCGCGAGGAGCTTCGTTTCGGAACATGTAGAGAATTCTGTTGGCCTAATGCACCTGTGCCAAAGATCCAAAATAACTCAAAGCCCAAATAGTTACGCTTTCTTCATAGCTCGATCTTCCTATATCGTTTCAATATGGCCAAGCTATAGAAGACATTGAATTTTCGACTCTCCGACTATGTTGTAAATGTATGTGGTCACCACGTGGGGAAAAGCAGTGTTGGACGCCCTGCGGCCTCCGGCGGATAGACTGACGATTTGAAAAGCCTCACAGAAAACCCGCGTGAAACAGCATTGTGCTGTTTCGCTGCGTGAGTGAAGGTACCGGAGGCCCAAAGGCTGACAGCGCACTTGTGACTCCACTGGTGTCGCGATTGTCCATGGGCGGCGGCAATTGCTTACCATCAGGTGATCCGTCTGCTCGTCTGCCACCTTTAACATAAAAAAAAACATCTTTGGAGGCTGGAGCTGGATGCAGACCAACAGGACCGGGTTGGTTGGCGCTCTTTGGAAGAGGCCTACGTTCAGCAGTGGACGACGATAGGTTGATTGATTGATTGGCTACGTTGAGTTCGCCCAGAGGTTCTTTATCCGGCGTTTTTCCGAATCCAGCTAGATCCAAAAAGATCCAGTATATATGAACCAGCAGCCATCGCTGCCTTTTTTTTATGTCATAGGTGGCAGACGAACAGACGGATCACCTGATGGCAAGCGATTGCCGCCACCGATTGACTCCAGGGACACCAGTGGAGTCACAAGTGCGCTGCCAACCTTTAAACCCTCCCTTCCCCCGGATTGGGCTTCCAGGTACCCTCACTCACGCAGCGAAACACAGCACAGTGCTACTTCACACCGGTTTTCTGTGAAGCTGTGGTATCACTGCCAAAGCGTGGCTCTCCCACGGTCAACGTGCCCTAGACTTGATGTGTTTACTGTGCCCTAGACTTTTCTAAATACCATATAGAATGACAATAATACTATTATTTCCGGACCAGTACGACATTGAAGTCTTTAAGAAACGAGCCTACACCTTTCTAAAAGAACGACAATGCGTCTGCTTTCCTTACCTACCTACTGTTACATCACTAGTCGATACCCCATCTCTAGTGGCGTCTGTCACTCGAGCTGTCAGATTCATAGTAGATTTTTGCGCGTACTGATATTTGTTAATTAATTTATCGCTATTATAATTTTAATCCTACTCAGAATGCCTTTCATTATTATTACTACATACCTAGAGCCCAATTCTCGGGCTCGTGACATTTATTTTCCATACGACATATATCACTAAAACATAGTTTTTTTGTATGGTTTTCGGGTGATATCCGCCATGTTCTCAAAATATCACAAGCACGAGAATTGAGCTCCATGTTTGTGCAATAAAAGTATAATCATTCATCCATTCATTCATTCCTTCTAGTTCTTATGTAGCCGATGTCCACGGGGGGCGGTCCATCACTTACCATCAGGTGATCCATTTGCTCGTCTGCCTCACTTTCTCAAAAAAAGAGAGTTGAGCCTGAAGGCTATGTTTAACTTTTCTAATTTCCGCGCATCAGTTTATTTAATTGTCGAGATGGTATGTGATATTACCATATTCAGATATAGTTAATTGCCAACTTTTTCCTTATTAATTACGACACGCTGGAGTTAACATGACTCATATCAATATTCATTAAATTTAGAAGAACCACAACGTGAATGTAACCAGTGGCTCGGTAGCCAAAGGCGCATTAAAGGGCCGTGAGTTAATAGAACCCAAGGATCCCACCCTGGACAAAGATTCGTGTGAATGTGAACACTTGTATATATTTAGTATCTGGGTGTAGGTAATACCTACACCAAGATACTCCTATCCTATGACTACAAAATAATTTGACCAACCACGCCACCTGCCTTCATCGCAAGCTATACAGTTTAGTGATCTCGGCGTATTTCGGAGTGAATGGCAGAGACGAGAGAGATATACAGAAGAGCAAGATACGATGTATACCGCTAGCTGCTGCTGCTACGTAGGTCAACAAACTTGTCAATATCAATGTCGGCTAGAAACGACTTTCTGTATAAATAGTTTGGGTATAGCATAGCAATTGCTCGTAATGCATTTTTAAGTAAATAATGCACTTAAAAATTTATAGACAGCCCACCCGAAGACTGTCTACAAATTTTTAAGTGCATAATTTACCGACTTTCTGTCTATTAATTTTATTCTATGAACCCGTTCAGAAGGCTCTCGTTCCAATCGTATCCAATGACGTTGTAGATCTTGCTACTGACTCTCTCTAAACTGTGGAAGAAACTAGTAGACAGGTTGAAAGAATGAAGTTGCTTAATACTAGGTACCACTGCAAGTACTTGTAAGTCTTTTTGTCACGTTTGTACAAACGTATTACGTGACAGGATTTCCATTCCCTCCGAGAAAAGTTGGTGCATAAAATGACGATTATCAGATGTAAATGAGAGCGAAATTGCCCTTTTTGCAAATCGTGTAGTGGGAATGATGGTAATTAAAAGTTTTTAGACGCATGTGAGTAGATGGTATCTTGCATCACAGAGAGACATTAAGGTAAGTAGGTATTTATGCATTTATTGTCAAGTCAAGGTCAAGTTACCCATTTGTAACCGTTTAGCTTTTGCAGTACCTAGGTCCATAAAATGAGATAAATAAAATAAATGTTTCATATCACATCACATATATTGATCTGACTCCGAGTTAGGTAGCTCAAGCACCTGTGTGCTTGACAAAATATATACATTTATACTTTTCTTTTTAACCCCCGACGCAAAAACGACGGGGTGTTATAAGTTTGACGTGTGTGTGTGTGTCTGTGTGTCTGTCTATGGCATCGTAGCTCCCGAACAAATGAACCGATTTTGACTTTTGTTTTTTTGTTTGAAAGATGAATAAGGAGGGAGTGTTCTTAGCTATGTTGGATAAAAACCGATCCAAGATGGCCGCCGTCACAAAGATTTGGATTTTATGTTTTAACACAACTCCCACAATATGGGTATCATATAAAAGGGCTTGAGTAGCATAATATATTAATTGTGAAAAATTTCAAATCCAAGATGGCCGCCGTCAGAAAATGACGAATATCCTATTTGTTGTTCCAACTGCCTCAATATAGGTAATCAAATGAAAGAGCTTTAGTTGTTACGGGGGTTTTTTAAATTTTCAATTTAATTTTTTTGTAACTACATACTTATTATAACCTTGTAACCCCTAGTGGGTTATACATAAGACATCAATAAAAAATTAATTTCACCTTCAAAAATTTTATATAAGCATAAATTGATACCAAATGTTTTATAGGAATACATTTTGAAAAAAAAAACAGCTTTTCACATTATGTTCATTTCTTAATTTTAAATACCATTTTTAAAAAAACGTTCTAAATTGCATCCAATGCAGAAACATTTATTAGTATCTCCAGGGGTTAGGAGGATAATACATAGAAAACACTCAGACCAATACAAACAAGCAAGTTCATTCACACAAATGTTAGTAGGTACTGTGCGGGGATCGAACCCGCCACCCTCGCACCAGAGGCAGCGTTCACTACCACTGATCCAAACGGGTAGTCGGGTGATTGTGCTGTGCCAGTTGTGTTATCTATTGTTTTCCTGTTTGTAGTACATAAAAGCTTTTCAAAAGTTAGCTGCTTTTTACTAAGCTGCTTTTGCGCCTAAGCGTTTTCATGCAAAAAAATATATGTAGGCTTATTCAGAGGGCTGGCGACGAAACGAAATACACGACCGAATCTTTATCCTCGTCCCTTTCACACTCGCTGTGCGTCTCTTTTGTTAATGCGACAGGCATAATTCTCATTCGTTACTTGACGGTTTTGTCGCTGTTGTTCTCTCCTCAGTTTCAATGCGTTTAGAGCCCGGATAAGAGGTATGCGCAGGATTAGGTATGTAGACTCGGGCGCCAGAGTAACTCGCATATTGGTTCCTTGACTTATAAGAATAGTAATATCCTCCAACCGATTTCGGCTAAGGCGGCCAATCTCAACGATATATTATAGTGCTCATGTGTGTTCATAAACACAAGTCTATCTCCCTTGCCCTCATATTCCGATGGGACACCAGTGTGACACGACCAGAGAGGTTCCGAGACACGGTTGTACAAGACCGCCAACTTCCAGACTCCGGGCTGATACTAAGAATTTCTTACCGAAAACTTAGGTACAAGTTTTTGGCCCGACCCGGGGATCGAACTCAGGACCTCAGGAGCTCAGCCGTCGCTTTAAAGTGTGACCTACTAACCACTACGCCATACTGAGGCAGTCAAACTTTAACTAGCCCGTCTGCGAAACAATACAGGAGAGGCCCGGAATCACCAGCGTGGAAGGACTATTCTTTCTCGTAAAAGACAGAGAGAGGTTCAAGAAACTGGCGGTCAATCTTCAAGACTGAAGAGGCACCCGAAGAAGTAGAACTAGCCCCAATATCAGCGTACATACCTACTTACAGTAATTGAACGTATGCGTGATCCAATCTTATATTTCGGCGACTCCGGCGACGAACCCCAACGCATTAGGCTAATGGGAACGCATTTGCGCCTCGTTTAAAAAAACAAAAGTCGGTGACAGTGACAGGCGCGCTCGTTAGCTTCTGACACGAATTTTTCACCAACTTTCCCCTGTTGAATGATCGCCATCATTTTTTCCGAAATATAACTAACTTAGCAAGGTCAAGTCGAGTTAAAGCTGGTATGGTTCTGATAGTATGATTGAGTTGTCTATTAACGGCCATACGTAGGTAAATATCACAACTGTAATCCATTGTATTTATACGTTGATAACACAACTTATAATTCTTAGTGTCAGCCCGGAGTCTGGAAGTTGGCGGTCTTGTACCCCCGTGCCTCGAAAAGCACGTAAAACTGTTGGTCCTGCACTCGATTCCTCTCCGGTCGTGTCACAGTAGTGTCCCATCGGAATATGAGGGTAAGGGAATAGAGAGTGCACTTGAGCACTATAATGTATCCTGAGGCTTTTCGTTGAGATTGCCCGCCGAAGCCGTAATCGGTTAGAGGATATTATATATTATTATCACAACTTTAAAAGTTGCCTAATCCTGAGGAATGGTCATGGCGTACCTTCTCCACCTACCTACATAAAACGGAATTCAAGACAAAGCTTAGAGGATCTACTTAAATTTATTTCCAAACATCCCTACAGCTACCGGAGTACAGAATAGGCGCGGATTGCTTAAAAGTATAAGTAACAATATTCGATTTGTCAGATCATCGCCCCTAATAGCAAAAAATAAACCAAATTCTCGAACTAATCACAATAAATTATATATCAGTTTTCGTTTTAGAGCGCTCACAAAAGGAGGTGATTTAGGAGTAAGATCATTTATTAGTGGCCGGAACCCTAAAAACAACAAAAACTACCGAAAGCGCTACCCCACGCGTAGAGACAGCAAAACAATCAGAATCTCATTATACAAAGCGTGTCCTCACACGCGAACTGTACTTTTGCGTTTTCGAACATCTGAGCCCATCTAAGTTAAAACTGTTGGAAGTTTACAGCTTTCATGTAAATAACACCTCACTACCAGAGCGAATAAGGACCGAATTTTTTATCCGTATACCTTTTCAAAGTGACAGCGTCAAAGTTACGTAGCTCCTTGTAATATAATTATTGGTAAAGGGAACTATTGATAAAAAAACACATTTTAGCAATATTTTTAACCTTTTTTTTTGATGACCCAGTGAAAATGCACTTTATGCACGCTGAGAGGGGCTCTCCTCCGGGTTAGGTCTCTGATAATCAGAGACTGTCCAGAGGCATACCCATTAAAAACACTGGGGCGTTTCCATCCCTCACCCAGGAAACACTCAGACCGGGGTGAGGACTTTTTTTTTTGTTCTCCCAGGGGAAATGCGTTACGCATACCCGTCCACCTGTGGGCGGCCGGGTTATGTCTGACTCCCCCCACATGACGGCGGGGGTCTACCGACTAAAACCTGGGCACCCTCTCATCGTCCATAGTGGGGGGTCGTGGTGACGGGCACGAAGCCATGTGCACGACCCCCCAGACCGGGGTGAGGACTAACCTAACCTAACCTAACCATTAATAAATAAATATTTCACAACATCACATACATTGATCTGACTCCGAGATAGGTAGCTCAAGCACCTGTGTTACGGATATCAGAACCGTACAGTAGGATTACAAATATATACATATAATACTTTTTTTTTGTAAATATATACTAATAATTCATAGCATATACCCAGACCAATACAAACAGACATGTTCATGCACAAAAATGTTTGTACTGTGCGGGGATCAAACCCCTTTGACCAAAGGCAGCGTTCACCACCACTGTTCCAAACGGGTCGTCGAAAACTCCACCGAACCATTAGTTACCTACCTTTTTAAACCATTAATTCAGTTTAACTACGTATCAAAAAATCGGCGCTAACTCAGTGGATAAGAATTAAAAACGCGCCTTCCTTACTTAGGTTCACATCCGAGCAAGCATCTGTGGATTTTTTTAATAAGTATATGCGTGGTTTTTCCGGTCGCTGTTAATGGAGTACCTCTCGAAGTTGTTCAGGAATATGTCTATCTAGGACAAGCGCTCCAATTAGGCAGAAACAACTTCGAGAGAGAAGCCAATAGAAGAATTCAGCTAGGCTGGGCAGCATTTGGTAAACTTCGTCAAGTCTTCTCGTCACCCATCCCTCAAAGTCTTAAGTCGAAAGTCTTCGACCAGTGCGTCCTCCCGGTCATGACTTACGGTGCCGAGACGTGGACACTCACGGCTGGACTAGTCCACCGGTTCAAAGTCGCTCAAAGAGCTATGGAAAGGGCTATGCTCGGAGTATCTCTGAAGGACCGCATCAGAAATGATGTAATCCGACAGAGAACCAGAGTCACCGACATAGCCCACCGAATTAGCAAACTGAAGTGGCAGTGGGCTGGTCATATTAGCCGCAGAACTGACAGCCGTTGGGGCCGTAAAGTCCTTGAGTGGAGACCGCGACTCGGTAAGCGTAGTGTAGGACGCCCTGCGACAAGATGGGATGATGACATTCGAAGGCTGGCTGGTGTGGGCTGGATGAGAGTGGCCGAAAATCGGGAGAAGTGGCGTGCATTAGGGGAGACCTATGTCCAGCAGTGGACGAGTGTGGGTTGCTGATGATGATGATGATGATGCGTGGTTTTTTACCATTCCCTCGGCGGCGAGGGAAACATCGTGAGGAAATCTCCACTTGTAGGATAGTTTCTTAAACGCGTATCCATGATCCAGTTGGTCTGGCTCCCCTGTTAAAGAAGGGTAGAGAAGGTCAGACGGCAGTCGCTTCATTAAAATTATCAGACTCCCCAAAATCCTGAATCATGGTCTAACTCCAGGCTCCAAAGCGGTTGGTTTGGACGCAACCGTCACACACTAAGATGAGGTGAGGTTTAACATGGTTCTATATCCCAGCGGTCATGTAGTCTGTTCGTGCCGCGTCCCATAACGCGCGCAGACGTCGCGCAGTAATGGCTTTCCGATTGCGAAGCCATTGCCACGGACATTTGTCCTGGACAACTGTACAGTGACCATGGATCCACACGTTCATTAGACATTAACTTTTAAAAAACTTTTCGAGAGTATTAAAAAACATTTTTCCCCAAAATATATAGAATGAAACATGAAAAACATCAGGCCGTGTGGTCCCCGGCAGAGTAGAATAGGCCACCCTCACTCTTACCGAGGTGTCGTAAAAGGCGACTAAGGTAAAACTGCTGGCATGATCATCAGCACCCAGAGAAGGAAAACTCTGAATTTATATCAAAACCCTCGCCAAGCCAAGCGTGGTGAGTATGGCAATTACCCCTCATGTGATTGAGGGAGGCCCGTGCCCCAGAAGTGGGGACTTAAATGGGCTGACGATGATGATGATGATGATGAAAAACATCATGTTTTTTTATGTAATAGGTGGCAGACGAGCAGACGGATCACCTGATGGAAAGCGGTTACCACCGCCCATGGACACCCGTGACTCCAGTGGAGTCACAATTGCGCTGCCAACCTCTAAATCCCCCTTTCCCCAGGATTGAGCCTCCGGTACCATCACTCACGCAGTGAAATACAGCACTGCTTCACGCCGGTTTTCTGTGAGGCCGTGGTATCACTCCGGTTGAGCCGTGGCGTGGCTCTCCCAGGGTCAAGTATATCGCATCATGACTTTCTGGAAGAAATTCTTAATAGCCTGTGTGTCTGGAGCCTAAGCTGCGATCTCTACACCCAGACACGTCTACTTCAACGATTATCAGTTCTGTCGTGAAAGTTAAATTTTATTTTTTAAGCATTATTAGTTAGCAGAAGTGTCTTAATTTTATCCGACAGACTTATACACCCTAACCACACTTCCATTAGGCGCAGAGATCTTTATTCGAGCTGTAACTACGCACCTACTGTCACACACGTAAATAACCCATAACACCCACACCAACTAACTATCGACTGTATTACTAACAAGTATAGAGTTCAAATTAGTAAATTATTTTGTTTCACCTTTAGTCTACTAGTGCTACAATTGTGTCCGTAGCAGGGGTTCCCAAACTTTAAATATCACATGTACAGTATTCAATGTTTGGGATTCTGCATTTGCAAATGTCAGCGTGTGTCAAGGTCTGATCGCATCGAGAAAAAGCCTAGACCATTTCATCAGACCCTAGTCGTATTAACGTATCCTACGTTGTTTATACGACTTGAAACGAAGCTGTAGTTGACGCAAAACTACATACTTGTTGAAAGTCGCTCAGTGGGCTATGGAAAGAACCATGATTTCAGTGCACGATTGAATAGGAAACGTGCTGGAGACCAATTCTCGGGATTTTCGATGTAAAAAAACATGGCGGATGTCGCATAAAAAGCATACAAACAGCTATGTTTTTGCGATATATTTGGTATGTGTCCTCCTCATTGTTAAATCAACTTCCCGCATCGGTACGAAATTGAGATCAAGAAACGAGCCTATACCTTCCTAAAAGGCCGGCCACTCCCTCTGGTGTGGCTGATGTCCATGGGCGGCGGTGATCACTTACCGAGATCACTCGCTTTCTCGTTTGCCTCCCTTTCTCATAAAAAAAATATGAAAAAATATCGAGTCCCGAACATAACGTTTATAAAAATAAACAAAAAATAAGTACATACTTAAAAATACTCGTATACCTATAGATAATTTATAATACAATTCAATAAAAATATTTCTTATACAGTAAAGTAAAGTATCAGCCTAAAACTGTCCCACTGCAGGGCAAAGGCCATCATCATAGAAATCAAGTTATTGCTACTATAATGGGATTAGGCTTAACCACCACGCTAGCCAAATGCGGATTGGTGAGCACTAACTCTGGTTATGTTCGAAAAATTCGAAGCATACTTTTCGCCCGACCGGAATCGAACCCAGGACCCCGAGATCACGGCCCGGTACTTAAACCACTAGACCAACAGGGCGTCCTAGGACCAACATGGCGTCCATAGGTAGAAGAGTAGGAAGTAGAGCAGGTACGCACAGTTTGAGCACCCGACGCCAATAGCATTGAGGGCGATCGTTTGGCACTTTTAATGTTAACTCAATTAAATTGGATTGTAATGTCCCACCCATTGTGTGGTAATGGTCTATAATGGTCAGTGGGCGCTATGCCACCATTTTGTTCGATTGCTGTCCAAACATTCGGATCACCAATAATTTAGCTGCCTCGCCTGTTATTGTATTACTGTTGAATGGCTATTAAATTGTATCAAGCAATGAGACTATAAAAATGGTTTTGTGTTAGTATTAACGATTTTTTACTTTTAATACTCGCAGTGGAAAAATACGTATTGTTAACTAACTAACAACAATTATTTTAAGGTGCCCACCCTATTGTACTCACCCATCACAGTAGATACTTAAAATTGGTATCTATGATGAATCCTGTGCCCCGTAGTGGGACAATAAATAAATTTACTAGATGTGACATATGCAAAGAATATGCAAAGAAAAGCATTAGCCGTGTCGTCCCCGGCAGAGTAGAATAGGCCACCCTCACTCTTACCGAGGTGTCGTAAAAGGCGACTAAGGTAAAGCTGCTGGCATGATCATCAGCACCCAGAGAAGGAAAACTCTGCATTTATATCAAAACCCTCGCCAACCCGTCTGCCAGGCGTGGTGAGTATGGCAATTACCCCTCATGGGATTGAGGGAGGCCCGTGCCCCAGCAGTGGGGACCTAAATGGGCTGATGATGATGATGCAAAGAAAACAAAACACTAACTTTTTCCTTATCTTTTTTTTGTGATAGGTAACAAACGAGCAGACGGATCACCTGATAATAAGCGATTGCCGCCGCCCATGGACACCTGCGACACCATTCATGCCGAAGCGTGGCTCTCCTACGTTTATCTTCGAGTACGCATTGGATAGATTAATCTTTACTCAGTTATTTAGTTTAAAATGTTAAGTTACCTACACTACTACATTACGAACCAGGGGTAAACATGTTGACATTCATATGTGTTCTGTGTGGACCTAAATTGAATAAACTATTTTAATTTTTCATTCATTTTAATTTTTTATTTATTTTTTGTAATGGCTGCTATTGCGTTTGCTTATGCCAAACACATCTTTTTAACTCTGCCAATGTCGAGTGATTAACGAGACACGTTTTAAAAGAAAAATTGACCGGTATGGATGAAATTTTTTCATTATCTACACTGAAGTATAAAATGTACTATTTTATGACTACTGAAACTGTGCTTGTTAAAACAATTATAATGTACCTATGTAAGTACCTCGTCATTAGGGTGCGCGATCTATGATTGAAATTAATGATTGAATGCACAAGACCATGCGAAGTTGAGGGTCGAAGTAGGAAAGCGGACCCCGGGCTCCGAAGCGCTTGGGAGACAACCGGGACAATGATGCAAAACAGCAAGATGATGATCGATGGTCTTAGAACCTCAATTAAGACGGTAAAATATAACCTAAGGGTACAGCTACTAAATTCAAATTCAAATTTCTTTATTTCTGACCACGTTAGGCCCAAGGGTTATAATAATAGCGTTTATTTCCAATGTGTTACATACAAGACATATTATTACATTTAAGCTTCATTTTATACACATCAAGTGTATTGTAGTTATTGCTATGCACTTTCATTGGCTTGCCTTTTGGCATAGGCCTCCCCTAACTCCTTCCACTAATCTCTGTTTGTTGTTTTACGGGTCTAAACTGGGCCCGCAAAATCTTTTATGTCCTCAATCCATCTCTTCCTTTGTCTTCCTCTTTTCCTTTTTCCTGTTCTAGGGTACCATACCGTAACCTCTCTTGACCACTTATTTCTTCTGCTTCGCATAATGTGTCCTATCCATTTCCACTTCAGTTTCTTGATGGCCCATGGGTTAGTAGAAATTTAAAAAAAACTTATGAATAGGGTTAGTGAACAAGTAGGATTTAAGTGCCTTACCCTATGGTGCATGCGGATCATCTGCCTCGACTAAAGTACCCTAGGCCATCATAGCAACAGCCAGAATATAGGTACAACAGGTATACTTTCCCATCCTCTTCCTTACATAATCTGCAGATAGAACTCACAATGAGTATCGAGGTTACGATGATGAGCTAAAAAACATAACTTTTTATTGTTTTAGACTTTCATGTTGAACATTTGACATTTAAATGTCAAATGTCTGGAATCCAGTGATTCGAAAATTTAATTACCGTATAGTCTTTAATAAACAAATTGTAATTTTGCGGCCAGAAACAGTGTTGTGTGTCGAGAACAGGAGCGAGAAAATAGTGAGTTATTGAACAGTGGTACCGCAGGTGCGAGTAGCAAAAGACTGCGAAGGAGGGTAGACCGATTTGTCTGCCAGTAACAACTTACCGCAAAACTTCAGTTACTCCGTGACCATGGCGATTGCAAAAGTGCCGAAGTATTGGAAACTCAAACATAAGGTAGGAAGATATGGTAGAAATTCCGTAAATAACTATTCTAACATATTTTTTTTATGAGTAATTATGCAATCCTATCAGTAAGTGATTTACCGGACGCCACCACCCGAAAACCTCTACGCCATTTAGTAGGTACTTCATTTCATTATCCCTTTGCCCTAATCTCTTGTTCGATAAGGGAGGTAATTTTCCACACCGCTCCTTCGCCCCCGCCCTGCGATCCATCGCGATCAGTGAGTGATTAGACAGGTGACGGGTAAGCCCCTAGGAAACCAGGAGAATGTGAAAGTCGGTTAGACCAAAGGAAAATCAAATGCAGGAAACATATATGCTAAAATTGATTTGACTTTACATAAATATTTAGGCTGATTTATTATTTGCAGACTTCTAACCCTCGTCTCGGTATACGTACGCAGTATATATTATAGTGCTGAAGTGTGTGTGTAAACACAAGTGCACTCTATATTCCCTTACCCTCGTATTCCGATGGGACACCAGCGTGATCGATGCAGGACCAACGGCTTAACGTCCTTTTCGAGGCACGGGGACACTCAGAATTTCTTACTGAAAACTTAGGTACCTACAAATTTTTGGTCCGACCCGGCCTCAAACCCGGGACTTCTTGCGCAGCCATCGCTTCTCTCCCGTCTCGGTATACGTAGTGTAGGGTGCCTTCAGACCAGTTGGAGTGACGATCTGTGCAGGAGGGCTGGAGCTGGATGCGATTAGCCGAAGATAGATCGGAGTGGCGAATATTAGGAGAGGCCTATGTCCAGCAGTGGACTGCAACAGGCAGGATGATGATGATAATGAATATTGGAGCTGGTTTAATATAAGTATGCAGAATTCCAGTTCCCGGACAATTGTAAGTTACCGTGGGAGAGCATGAATTGGCCTGCTCGACTGGAGTAGTTTGACCTCACAGACCGGTGTGAAGCAGCGTCTGCGCTTTGTTTCGTCTAGTGAGTGAGGGTACCGGAGGCCCAATCTGGGAGGGTTTACGGGTTGGCAGCGCACTTGTGACTCCATCGATGTTGCGGGTGTCAAAGGGCGACGGCATTCGCTTGCCATCAGGTGATCCGTATCGTCTACCACCAAATTGACTTGACATCACTTGATTATTGGATTTTTTAAGCTTTTTTTAAGCTAGAGGCGGATAAATTAAATGAGCTAGCGAGTCACCTGATGGAAAGTAATCAAAAACATCCGCACAATCAGAGGGATCGCTAATGTGTTGCAAGCCTTTTTAAAAAAGAGTACGCTCTTCTCTTGAAGGCCTCTAAGTCGTAGCCGTCGGGAAATACTCCTGCAGCCAAACCGTTCTACAGAACTGAGGTACGTGGTAGAAAGTTCCGCGAGATACGCACACTATTAGAACCGCCATCCATCGAGATGATGGGGATGGAATGACAATCGCTTGCGAGTGGTTCGATGTAAGAATTCAGCTGCAGGGATCTGGTTTATTATTTAATTATTGACCTTCCGAGTACATAAGTTAATAATTCTCGCTACTAATTATCCTATACGATTTAAAATGCACGTTGGTATATTAGTCTTGTCACGTGAGTCACACACCAACTGACAAATTCTCTCAACAGCGAACCCCTATCAAGATGTTCAAAGTATCCGTGGTAGATTAATTAGCATCCCTTACTAAGAAATATATATACGTAAGTAGTTTTTCCCTTACCTTGTATAATTAATTTGTTTGTAATGCGTTTCTTGTAGAGTAGGAAGTACATTTATTTATTACGATACAAAACGCGATCTAAAAAAGTTCTAGAACTGAACACGTTCTAGTTTAGCATTGCGTATTGGAACGGGATGACATGAGCTTTAGTACAGAAATAACTTTTTTGTGACTAACTAGTGATGCGATCGCGGTGGCAATCCATCAAGTGATCCGCTCTTCTGCCACCTATCACATAAACAAAAATAGGAAAAGATATCAAAATGGTAGCAATGTGTATATTTTTTTATAGAGGCCACAGTATATTGGCTCTCCTCAGCCTGATGGTAAGCAAGAGAAGAGCCCAAGTTGTTTCACTGCTTCGGAATGTCGTTTTCTGCCAAGAGACACCAGCAAGAAACTCAGCAGTTACTCTTTTAAAAAAAAGTTTTACAAAATGTCACCATTAACTTAAAAATATAGTACAATTTTTGTGTTACTAATATGTCCCTAAATTATTGTCATTCAAAAAATCGTCTATTTTATAATAGCCTTTCTTCATTAAACAGGTTTTTTATATACAATTTAAACTTATGTGTGGGCAAGTCAATAATAATCTGAGGTAACTTATTAAACATTTTTATGCTCAATCCTATAAATGAACTGCCAACCTTATGGAGCCTGATATTTGGAACGGGTACAGTCGGACTTCTTCGAGAACAGATGGAGATTCTTATGTACGTAAAATCGAATATCGCAATATTACAACTATAAAACCAGTTATGAAATAAATATTTTGTAATACTTTCATTGCTCCTGCCAGCCCCTATTAGCACTTAATTGCTTGAACTTAACCTTTTCAGATTGTGAGTCCTTGAAGGACGTGTAAGTACTAAAGACATTCGTAGAGTTAAGCATTCCATCCTCATCATCTCGATGGATGGCGGTCTAATACTGTGCGTTTTTCGCGAAACTTTCTACCACGTAAGTACCTCAGTTCTGTGGAACAGTTTACCTATGGCGGCGATGATTGCTCTCCATCAGGTGACTCGCTTGCTCGTTTGTCGTCTCTAGCATAAAAAAGCGCCCATTACTTGACTTTTATGCCTTAAAGATAAAGATAAAGATAAAAAATTCTTTATTCAATTTAGGTCCACACAGAACACTTATGAATGTCAAAATAGGTACATAGCTTATAAAATAGAATCCATATTGTGTGTGCAGTTAATTGCGTGTAGGTCATTTTGCTGATTGTACAACTAAACTGAACGTAACACCGTTCTTTTTTATCGTTTACATCCCGAAAGCCTCATAATAGAATATCCACCCAGCAATAATGTATGTAACAGCATTTTTCTCGCTTATTTCGTTGATCTAAGATGCTAAATGGACTTTATTCTCGATACCTATTATGAGATTTTTTGGATGTAAACGAAAAAAAATTACAGTGTATAACCAAGTTGTAATGGAACTCTTGTATTTGTCCCTTTTGGTCTAAGATCCGAATTAGGGACAACCTTTGAATGTAATCAAAGGGGACAACCTTCACCCATCTATTTTTTTATAATATATTTATATATAACATATAATATATTTGACAACATCACATACATTGATCCGACTCCGAGATAGGTAGCTCAAGCACCTCTGTTACGGATATCAGAATCAACAGTGGGATTACAAATATATACATATAATGCTTTTCTTTTGTAAATACATACTTATAATAATTTACAAACATCGTCATGACCAGGTGGCATCGGTAATCCATCAGCAACTAGCCCAAAACTATCAATTCATTCAGAAGAAAACTGCTTATTACAAATATAAGCCGAACCCTGTCCTAGAAAATAGTCAATGTAAAATATACTGGGATAGAACAATACTAACAGATCGCACTGCTCATTTCAACAGACCTGACATAACAGTCCATGATAAACTACAAAATTTAGTATATTTCATTGATGTAGCCGTCCCAAACACCCACAACATACAGAGTACTATAAATGAGAAACTTACCAAATACACAGATCTAGCAATACAAATAAAAATACAGTGGAAAGTAGATGCAGTACAAATTATACCTATAGTTATATCATCAACTGGAGTTGTACCTAAAACCCTTGAAAGAAGCCTGGATACTTTGAAAATTCACCACAACATATTATATCTCATCCAAAAAGTTGCAATATTGAACACATGCCGTATCACCCGAAAATTCCTATCAACCTCTCGAATGACAACCATTTAACACAATCGTCATAAAATGTATATACGTATGTTTATTACATATTTATTTAATTACATATCTGATTCCCCACAACATCATTTAACGCTTGGTAAAATACCCGCGTGAAAATGTAAACCCTCAGAAATGAGAGACAAATAAACATTAAAAATAATAATAATTCTCACAACATCTCATAGGTTGACCTGATTCCGTACTAAGTAGCTTAAGCACTTGTGTTACAGATATCAGACAACAGAGGAACACAAATATATACTTAAATACATATATTACACCCAGACACTGAACAAACACAAGTGTTCATCGCACGAATGATTGTCCAGGGTGGGGATCGAACCCACGACCTTTGGCGTAAAAGGCAGGGTCACTACCAATTGCGCCATCCGGTCAGTCAAATATATAGAAAACACCCAGAGCAATACAAACAGACATGTTCATGCACCCAAATGTTTGTACAGTGCGGGGATCGAACCCGCAACCCTTGCACCAGAGGCAGCGTTCATTACCACTGTTCCAAACGGGTCGTCTCTGTTTTAGTTGAAATGGTTTTGAACTTAAAATGAATTATAACATGTTTTGCTGTCTAGCAAAAGTAACTAAATAGTCTAATTAGTAAAACGAACAATCGCACCAGATGGAAAGCGACGATGAGGTCTAAGATGATACGAGTTTGGCTAAAAGATTCCCTTTCTTCACTCTTGCCTTAAAGATGTCCAAATTATAGTGGTCAGTAAAACACTTCGACAGGCAAATCTATTCCTTAGCTACCCGCATATCGGTTCGTGCGGATAAGGGGCAAGTCTTCATACATTAGGATGAAAGCCCTACATCATCATCAGCCCATTTAAGTCCCCACTGCTGGGGCACGGGACTCCCTCAATCACATGAGGGGTAATTGCCATACTCACCACGCTTGGCAGACGGGTTGGCGAGGGTTTTGATTTAAATGCAGAGTTTTCCTTCTCTGGGTGCTGATGATCATGCCAGCAGCTTTACCTTAGTCGCCTTTTACGAAACCTCGGTAAGAGTGAGGGTGGCCTATTCTACTCTGCCGGGGAAGCCCTACATATCGTTTAGAAATGCTTGAAAGTATCTTTAAACCGATATGCGTATATTGGCTGAAATTATCATGATGATTAAAACCGATTCTGGCGATAGGAGTCAAATACTACACGTTTTAAATTAGTGTCTAGTGGTTTTTAGTGAACAAATTTGGTGTTTATTTGTGCAGTGAAATGCCGCGAAGTGATCCTAATAATAAGAATCGTTGAATTGTACCGTTTTTAACACTGCTACGCGTTTTATTGATTGACTGCGACTTTGACAGACTTCGATTTTTAACTACCCACTTATTCTCAATAAGTTACTTGACATTGACAAGATACCTTCGAGTACTACTTAATAATATATAAATAAATAAAGAAATATTTCACAACTATGTGAATACATTGATCTGACTCCGAGATAGGTAGCTCAAGCACCTGTGTTACGGATATCAGAATCAACAGCGGAATTACAAATATATACATATAATACTTTTCTTCTGTAAATACAGACTTATAATACATACAAACACCCATTAATAGTTATAGTGACTTGATTTATATTCACGCCCGACTCATTTGCAAAACTTATGCATACCTATCTTGTGTAAGACCTGGCTAGTGTAAATTATGTTAATGTGTTTTTAGTGTTTTGTATAAGTTTAAAAGAAAAAAAATAGTTTTAAAAGATTAGTTTATTCCAAAATTGTACCCTTAGTTATAATGTTTCTTTCTTTTGCATGCGGTGTTTACATAAAAAGAATGTTGCGCTTAGTTAGTTATAGGTAGTAATGCTGTTATTGTTAGTTTTAGTGTATACAAACGCTGCCTAAACCTGAATATATAAATAAATAAAAATATAAAGTAGAACCATACTATAAAAGAAACACTGAAATTTGACTATGTAGGTGTTTTACCGCCTACGCGCAAAGACATACTCTTGTCTGTAAATTAAAAGGCAAAATAGTGGCAAATTATATGGCTATTCCGCCATCGCGACACTCGAAGCATCAGGTGTCGAAAGAGATGTAGCTGCCACTTTAATATTGCAGTAATCACCGGGCAGCTACGAGCTAAGAGTCGATACACATGCCGTCACAAACAGATAGGAAGTGGTAAACCTACCTACTTATAGGTACAAGAAATAACTTAAAACTAGTTCAGCTGCGCGAACCTTGTCCCCCAAGGAACATAGGTTCTAATCTCAAAAAAAACCACATACCCATAAAAAAGTAATCAGCTGATTGGTGCAAATTGTATGGGAAGGCATTTTTTTTTTATATACGATCTAGTAAAGCGGAGGTTAGAGGGCGATGATGATTAAAACATGTTATCTCGTTGATGTCCGTTTATTGAGTAGTCTCAAAAGTACATTTTAAATAAATCAATTAGTAATTATCAATAATGCTTACTTGCAAATAATTTAGGTAATACGCGCGTGTATGTTCGCTTGCGACATGACCTCTTTACACTTCCGTTAAGTATACTACAACGATAAGACTATGTTCCTTGGGGGAAAATGTTTGTTTTCATCAGTATAAGGGAGTAAGACGGTTAAAAAGCTCGGTATATATTTGTTATTACTCTGTTGTCTAATATCCGTATAACGAGTGCTTAGGCTAGTTAGTAGAATCAGGTCAATGTATGAGATGTATGAATTTACATTATCTTAAAATAAAACAAACATTAATAGAGGCATGTGAGCCTACCGCACCTCACACCCGCTTGTGACCAGGTGTTGTATAATGCCATTAATATCAATTGAACATTGACCGTCTGCCACTTCAAGCACCAGTCCACTTAGACCCGCCACCCCTCGCTACCCCGATACACATCCACAACACGAGCCAAAGGTTCCACGCCCCGCGGGGGTCAACACAATCTGGCCTCGAAATATTTTATGAGCCGATTTCCGACGGAGCAAGAGTAATGCGATTTTGAGACTAATGCCTTCCCGTTTTGTTGCTGTTGATTTTTTTTGCTGTTGGACAAGGAAGTGACCTTTTATGGCGTTTAACGGTGACACCATGTGCTACTATAGATGCTCTTAGCGTGAAAGGAGTAGCTTAGTTAAGACTTTAGCTATTGTTACAAGTGCTTAAAAAACATGCTTAATGAACTTTCCACATTTGCTATCAATAAGCATGCTATTAGCCATCTATTAGCATGCTTAAAATAAGCAAACCTGTTTACACGTACTAAAGAAGTCCGCCACACTCCCCCTTCCCCCTTTCTGCAAAAGCATACTTAATACGCAGAAGCCCGATGTCATCGTCATTTTAGCTTTTTCTCAAGCAAGGTCGTATTTATTTCAAGTACTTAATAGGTATTTGTCCGCCATTCCCCGTCGCCGAACTTCCGCAGGTCAGCTAGCACTCGATCTTGCCGCCGCGGCGGTTATCTCGGTCGACCGACGGTTTGACGGGCAAAAATATATCCTACTAGCGGCCGCCCGCGACTCCGTCCGCGTGGAAAAGTAACTTTTTACCCCCCTTTCAACCCCTTACAACCCCCTTTTCGCAATAAAAAGTAGCCTATGTGCTTTCTCAGGGTCTAGATTATCTGTATACCAAATTTCATTTAAATCCGTTGAGTAGTTTTGGCGTGAAAGAGTAGCAGACAGACAGACAGACAGACAGACAGACAGACAGACAGAGTTACTTTCGCATTTATAATATTAGTATGGATATAGAAAATAGTGTTGTGATTTAACAATCTAGGAACAAAAATGAAGTGGCTATGCTCCTTTTTTTCAGCGTGCTGAACTGTTATGCTCATTCGTGCGTCGCTAGCTACCCCACACGCTTGTGTCGGTTCCACGCACGAAACGCACCCCAAAGACAGGCAATCACCAGTGGTATCCATATCAGCGTACCGGTCCATCACGCCTGTCGGGGACATGGGGCAGCAGAGCGAGAAAGTCAATAAGGGCGAGGGTCGCCTGGCGAGTGCAATTATATTAAGATTATATATTTATCTCCCGAGACGAACCGATTTCTTATAGGGGCTGTTAGGATTTTGATGGAGCTGATACTACCTTAATGTAGTACGAGACATTCTGAATAAGGCTGAGTAATCTCGAAAGAGACATGTGCCTAAGTAAGGTAAGTAGATAAGTAGTAGGTACAGCATAGGTGACTAACACTTTCGGTGTTTATGATTTTATCTTTATTTCAAAATAAATTTATCGTTGAAAACTCTATACTTAAACAAAAAAACTTTAGCCACTTTTAGTTGAAATTATCAAAACAAATCTATCCTATAATATAAAATAATTATGACTTGACGGTCATAATAACTCAACTAAAAACTAAATTAATTGAAAACCTAAAACCTTCCAAATCTAATCAAATCAATCAAAAAACAACAAACAAATAAAAGTTCATAAAAACTATAAATTTGACATCTGAATTCATTGACACAAATTCATTAACCTGATTCTGTACTAAGTAGTCTAGCACTTTTAAAAAAGCAGAGGAATTACAAATAAGTACTAGTAGGTAATTCTTAAATACTACAACCCAGACACTAAACAGACACAGGTGTTCATAACACGAATGTTTGTCCAAATTCGGAAACCCAATAAATAATGAATAAAAACAAATGCAATCCACATTATTTCTAACTAACCCCACGCTTTCCCTACGAGGGGTGGATAACACCTCTATACAAGTCACCTAAGCCCGGCATGTCCGTTTGATCCCTAATATTGATTCCGGGATCAAGTCTTCCTCTCGCCCGATGTTATCATTGTTTTAAATGCTCCTTCCTCGCATGACTCCGAATACCTAACCTTCCGCCAACCGAAATGAGATTTGTATAGCTGACAATTTGATTCAGTGGCTTACTTGGGGTTTCGACTGATCTTAGCAATATTTGGCCGAGGGTGGGTCAGATCACTTTATTTAGATGTCCCTTGTGAGCTTATGCTTCACTTGAGAATGTCATTAGGTTTTGGGGTGATTTCATTTTAAAATATTCTTATGGAAAATATTTGCATTACGTTTCATCTTACATATATTCATTATATCTATAACAAGAGTTAATTTGTTTTGGAAATGACATTCAGAACGTTACTTAAATACTTTTGAGTACCTAAGTACTTGAATTAGCTCTCAAATCCATAAAATTGGATTTTCTGCAAACTGGATTTCCTGCTTTTTTAATCAAAATTATTTAATCAAAGGCTGTCTATGTTTATTTTTATACCAAAAAGTAGAAAAATGACTAGGTAGATTACCTACTTTTGATGGCGTAATCAATTTGACGCCCTCTTCAGTCGTGTCACACGTGCACTGGTGTCCTATCTGAATACGGAGGTAATTCCGGTTCTCTCTATATTGAGAGTGCACTTGTGTTTGCGCACAAACTTGAGCACTATATATCATGCTTAGTGGCCTGTTCGGTGAAATTGACCACTATTAGCCATAATTTATATTATTAAAATATTATAATGTTTGATATTTCGCGACCCAATCCTGTTCTTAATGCGTTGGCGACTCTACATTTATAATTATCCATGTAAGTAAGTAAGTAAGACATTTATTGACCTCAAACACGACTACAATTACAACAAGGTGTTAACAATAAGACAGAAAGGACCAAATAATAAGTATGTCACCTGTTTCAAAGAAGATTAACAGGAAAAACCAAGTGGTCGACGAGGTCCAACCTCAGCATGTGCTGCAGCTGCTTGAAACCGCTGCAGCGCTTGTTTTCAGTTTGGACCTTGAGTGACGGGGTTAATTGTCTGGTTGAACAAGTGATCGTGTGACATTCGTAAAACATTCATTCATATGAATAAATTATAAAAATAAAAACTAAATAAAGTAGAAAAAAAAATAACATATAAAACGCGCGTGCTTAGTGTGTAGTGGCGCCGGACTGCATCGCGACCCGTCGTGTAGAGGCGTTTATGTAAGTGTCTCTGAAATGACTGAGAAATGAGTTAGCGATATTTTTGGTCTCAAGATTCAGGGTTAGCCCGTAAGGTTGACCAATAGTAGGTACCTAACCTTTGTTTTGGGCTTTCAGTATAGGTAGGTTAGGTTAGGTTTAATAAAAGCTGTTTGTTATAATGTAGTACTACTATTCAGATCTTTAAGAAAGTATTTGTTATATTCAAACCGCCATCCAATCTGATCTACTCGTAAGTACTTATCACATTAACTGATAAATGATGACTATCTACCATAGACTTAGAATGGTGCTATCACAGATATTATAATAGGTAATAAAATTAAATATAATTGGTAATTTACTGTTTTTTTTTTACGTCATAGGTGGCAGACGAGCAAACGGATCACCTGATAGTAAGCGAATCGATGGTTTCCTGGTATCGATGGTATACTGTCAAGTATAACTATTAGGTATTCCGGAAATGTCCAATTTCATGGATATGTGAATGTAAGTTCCACATTTGATTTACCATTACAAAAACGTAATGATCTATGAAAGTGGCTATAATTGTGCGATTCCCACCAAAACTAGTGAATTATGTCAAAGCTACACGTCCATTTCCGGATTTCTTCAGTGTCCATTGGTCGATTTACGCGGTTCCGCTCGGCGGCGCCTGCGCACCTCGCCCGGTTAGAGTTGTAACGATTATATCGAAATTTATCAAAATATCCATTTTTTTTATTTAATCTTCTTTTAAAAAAGATCGCCACTAAAGAAGTCGAAATTCGAGCTTTATTTATATGAATTGACCCTTGTCTAAAATTTCAGTTCTGTGTATGCCGTGGGACTTCTTTGGTGGCGCGGACTCTACCTACCTGATTGGTCATCATCATCATCTCAGCGTCGCTTCGGAGCCCGGGGTGCACTTTCCTACTTCGACTCCTCCACTTCGCAAGGTCTTGTGCATCCCTAGTGGTCAGTTTATTCAGCACGCCATCCTTTACGATGTCAAACCACACCTTTTTAGGTCTACCCTTTCTGCCGGGACCCGGCGTTGGTGGCATGGCCAGACATTTGTTTCCCACGTAGCTGTCCGGTTTTCGCAGGACATGACGGTACCAACGTAGGCGACCTCTCTTTTGTTTTTCTGCTTTGTCACGATATGAAGGCTCCCGCGTTATGCGTGAGTTCCTCACGCGATCCTTCTGCGTAACTCCACACATCAGCATACATCAGCACCCAAGGAGGCTGCTCATGAATGTCTTATTGGTGTCGATATAAAAATTAATAACCACTTTTATCGATACTAAAATAACTTAACCTCCCTAATCGCGGCATAATGGCACCTCACCGTACCCACTCAATGCCACATGTCATGGGAATCGATTACAATGCGGACAGATCGTTTTGTTATAAATCGACTAATGATATTATCGATATTATGGCTTCAGGGCTGCGAGCGCGCCATTGAATAGGCGAGAGGGACGCTTACATGAATCAGTTAAATCAACAGTCATTATTGTATCTGTCGTAAATTTTTGACGGCCACTCCTTGTTAGTGTTGGGTGTGAACCAAAAGTCCAGGTTTTCTGAAATAAAAAACAGCTCATACCATTTTGAAACACAATAGAGTCATGAGCGAATGGTATCCTAGAACCGTCAGACAAAATCCAGGTCGTCCAGTGACACGATCGGTCGACGATAGTACCAAAATCAGGGAATCTATTTGGATCTGAGCAGCTCAGGGCCAGGTACATTGGCGTAAGGAAAAGGAGGCTTAATTAATAGCACAATATAACAGTTTTATTTATTTTATTTTTATTTTTATTTGATACAAAAATCCACAGCTCTTAATGTTAGATACAAAACTCTCATATACTAATCTTACAGCTAATAACGGACTTTCTTTATTTTTCTTATATAAAAATAAAGTTGTTACTTGTACTCGTGACTCCGTTTGGATACTGATCCAAAGAGGGTCGTCAATTAGGCTTACTACCACTGGGTAGTGAATGCTGCCTCTGGTGCAGGGGTTGCGGGTTCGATCCCCGCTAAGTAAAAACATTTGTGTGCATGAACATGTCTGTTTGTATTGGTCTGGGTGTTGATATGTATTATAAGTATGTATTTACAAAAGAAAAGTATTATATGAGATATCTAAATAAGTATTAAACCTAATTGACGACCAATTTGGATCATTGCTAGTGAACGCTGTCTCTTGTGAAATGGTTGCGGGTTCGATCCCCGCAAAGTACAAACATTTGTGTGCAAGAACATGTATGTTTGTATTGGTCTGGGTGTTCCTATGTATTATAAGTATTTATTTACAAAAGAAAAGTATTATATGTAATTGTAATACCTCTGTTGGTTCTGATATCCGTATCACAGGTGCTTAAGCTACCTATCTCGGAGTCAGATCAATGTATGTGATGTTGTGAAAATATTTACTAAAGCAGTTTCTAGTTAAGTACATGTAAGGTAAGCAATTCTCTTTACGGTGTAAGTAATCACTACGTCGCTGTAGAAGCTTCGTAATGTAAGCGCCGACCCATCCAGTCACCTGCATAACTTTAGAACGAGTCCACTCACCAATTAGAAAATTGTCACCCCACCGTGAGACCGGTCTAAACGAAGCTCAATAACGAATAATGAACGACCTGCTACGAAGAAATTACACGCAAATTGTCAGTTGCGTCACAAATGACAGGCTTATCAGGCACCCACTGTGACCGTGCGAGGTGTTGTCCTCTGCCTATAAAACCACATTACTGTGACCTGGTATGCTAAGGAATAGCCGTAGTATTTATAGGTCAAACAGTTTTGGTCACGCAAGCAAAGGGTTCCTCTTAGTCTCAAAGACCAAATTGCTGTGACTCCTAATGCGTAGGACTTAGAGTGCATTTCACAGGTCAGATAGTTTTAGTTGGTCAAAGCGAGGGTCATGGTAAGTAATTCCGTCAAACCGTGTGATTTTATAATTAGATGTTTCCATGGTTTATCGACGGAAGCGTTTTGATGAAACGATTGTTCTTTTGTTTGTGCGTTGACGACAACCCGCCGAAGTTCCGCTTTCTTGTCTCATAAAGGGGTTTCGTGGTCAGTACCTGTAATCATTTCGAACCACTTAGGTTCAAAAATAATAAGGACAGGCGTGTGGCATAGGTAACATTTTACAGTTACCTGAAATATGCACTAATTAACCTAATTGTGGCTACTACGCCCGCAATTTATGTCAAATATGTCATCATCATCATCAGCCGTTTTAAGTCCCCACTGCTGGGGCACGGGCCTCCCTCAGTCACGTGAGGGGTAATTGCCATACTCACCACGCTTGGCAGACGGGTTGGCGAGGGTTTAGATATAAATGCAGAGTTTTCCTTCTCTGGGTGCTGATGATCATTCCAGCAGCTTTACCTTAGTCGCCTTTTACGACACCTCGGTAAGAGTGAGGTAAGAGTGAGTGAGTGAGTCAAATATGTAAATAACATATTTGACATAAATTGCAATGCTATTAATTAATTATATATTTTCCATTTATTATTAATGTTCAATAAGACATCTCAATAAAATTTAATATTCTGACTTAATTAATTAATTGACATTTCTCTTTTGATATTTTATAGTAATTTTGAACATATGTAACCTTTATTAATTCATTATAAAGTATTTTAATGCATGTCAAACAATATTTAATTTTAAGTAGAATCAAATTATTTACTGAATAAGACTTTTATAAGCCGTGTGGTTCCCGGTAGAGTAGAATAGGCCACCCTCACTCTTACCGAGGTGTCGTAAAAGAGATACAAAGAGAGCAATACGTAATAAAAAACAAGTTATTTGTTTTGTTATCAAATAAATATAATTCTGAAAAGACACATTTACTTATTTAAAAAAAAATCCCAAGGAATATTCCTCAAAGAGTCGAATCACAAAAATTACCTCTCAATACCAAATTGGTCAGCAGATAATTGGTGCAATTCGTATAGTAATGGGATTTTTTTAAAAACATTGGACAAATAAATAAATCTATACAACATCTCATACATTGACATAATTCCGTACTAAGTAGCTAAAGCCCTTGTGTTTCGGATATCAGACAACGGAGGAATTACAAATATATGCTTAAATACATTTAATACACCCAGACACTTTTCAAACACAAGTGTTTATAACACGAATGTAGCATCTATATTTAGGATGTTAAATATATTTTATTACAAACTTTTTCCGACTTTATCAGTAACTTCGTAAGTATAGGACAACTATCTATGTTATGCCACAGATATGTTATGTATAATAGCTATCTACTTAACTGATTCTTATGCAATTATGCCAACACAAACACCAGGCACACACGCTGAAACTTTTTTAGACCTCAACAAATAACATTAGCACAAACGCTACAATTGTTACGGCCATTACAAGATAATGGATACTTCTCATGACTTTTCAATTATTTCAAATTAATCACTGGATTCAATGCTCTGGCGTATATCGTCAGACACGTTTTTGCTATCGTAGGGTAATAACGTGCTAACAGCAATTTCTGTGTAAATTCAATTGTTTGTTGCACCTACTTGGCAAATTGCTGGCAGGGCCGGACTGGGATACAGTAGAGATACAGTCGGGGTGGCATTGTGATGTGAGTAGGGTTGCCAGATAGTCGGGATTCGGCGGGATCCATCCGCTTTTTTGTATGTCCTCCCCACTCCCAACAAATTGAAAAAAAATCAGAAAACCACTTCGACTTTTCCCGATGAGACCCCCTCTCTCGAAACTCTTGAACTTGTCTTTGATTGAACTGTTAAATTGATTTTCGCTGAACTGATTTCTAACGACAAAAGTACTAAAATCCCGAAAAATTTATAATTGCTCCCGACTATAGGAAAATTTGCCGTGTGGTCCCCGGCAGAGAAGAATAGGCCACCCTCACTCTTACCGAGGTGTCGTAAAAGGCGACTAAGGTAAAGCTGCTGGCATGATCATCAGCACCCAGAGAAGGAAAACTCTGCATTTATATCAAAACCCTCGCCAACCCGTCTGCCAAGCGTGTTGAGTATGACAATTACCCCTTGAGGGAGGCCCGTGCCCCAGCAGTGGGGACTTAAATGGGCTGACGATGATAGAAAAATTTAATCTGGCAACCCTAATTGTGAGGCAATGCCTTACTTTAAAATCACAATCTCTTTCTCTCTCTCTCTCTCTCTCTCTTGAGTCGGTCCCTCACTGCTGAGGATCGTGACTCCGTTTAATTCCGTCAATAAGTTGTCTCTATCGGTCCGTTCTGTAGCTTGCTGGAGTGCTTCACTCACCGCTATATTTAAAATCACAATACCCTACCTCAAAAACATCATGACGAGGGACACTGGCGATGGGATGCGCGTCAAAGAGCGATTGTAGCTCAGTGGATAAAAACGTGCTCCTTCCGAACGGGAGATCGTAGGTTCGAATCCAAGCATGTCTTTTGTTACTTACATTTTTAAAATCCACTCACTCGTCGCGCCTGTTAGGTAAAATATCGTGAGGAAAACTTTCGGTTGTTTCTCGATGATTGAGATTATTTAATCTGAACGTGTAATGTTGGCCAAGTTGGTCTAGATCCGCGAAAGTCAGACGACATATTTTTCTTTGTCATAACTTCAGATACCAGATTTTTCTTTGCCATTTCTTCATTGTTACAAAACTTTAATTAACGACTTGTATGAAGAGAAAGCAGCTCTTTTATTTACCCTATATTTTAGGCCAAGCAAGGACCTAAGCAGCCCTCTTCCCTGCCCTTTTAGACCTAGACTTATAGACCTTGCCCCCAGTGCGGCCCTGTACCGCCCCACATGCCTCTTTGATCGGGATGTTCTCATGGTTTTTCTCGGGACCGCACATCATGACGAATGAGGGTAGAAAACTGTAATGTTGTTTGTGTAACAGTTTTTGTGACAGGAAACCTTCCAAATGTGGCGCGAGAGTCGGCGTCGTTTACATTCCGCAACAGGAGCATGACGCTGCCCACCAGCGATACTGGAGAGCTGGCGTATTTCTGGGCCAACGTATACATCATCATCGTCAGCCCATTTAAGTCCCCACTGCTGGGGCACGGGCCTCCCTCAATCACATGAGGGGTAATTGCCATACTCACCACGCTTGGCAGACGGGTTGGCGAGGGTTTTGATATAAATGCAGAGTTTTCCTTCTCTGGGTGCTGATGATCATGCCAGCAGCTTTACCTTAGTCGCCTTTTACGACACCTCGGTAAGAGTGAGGGTGGCCTATTCTACTCTGCCGGGGACCACACGGCCAACACGGCTATAGGTACGCCTTATTACAAATCGCGACCTAAAGTAATTACCGTACTAAAGTTCATGTCATCCCGTTCCAACACGCAATGTGAAAAGGGGCTGGCACGAGTTTTGTTACGAGACAATCCTTAGTTCGCGATCTGTAATAAGGAGGTATGGGATTAAAGTACGAGGTGTTATTTTTGTATAAGTACCCATATTGCGAATGTGTGTGGATGGCGCGATTTGTGTCGGGTGTTAAATGTTAAGGGATGAGAGTAAGTTGGAGGCATTGGTGCTAGAATGTATGTATTATCTTGTGAAGGCAGAGCAAATCATACCTTTTACGGCTTAAAAAGACATGCTAAACTGAAATCATCAGCATCAGAGATTTGAATGCTTTGACCCAAGTAACCCAAGGTGTGGCTGTCTGGCTAATAAAGTGACTAATGACTGACCGGATGGCGCAATTGGTAGTGACCCTGCCTCTGACGCCAAAGGTCGTGGGTTCGATCCCCACCCTGGACAAACATTCGTGCGATGAACACTTGTGTTTGTTCAGTGTCTGGGTGTAATATATGTATTTAAGTATATATTTGTGTTCCTCTGTTGTCTGTTAACTGTAACACAAGTGCTTAAGCTACTTAGTATGGAATCAGGTCAACGTATGAGATGCTGTGAGAATTATATTATTATATTATATATTATTATTAAAGTCTATAAAATGTTTATTTGAAATTTTTGCTTCCATTCTATTTCAAAAGAAACCGCCAAGAACAATATTCGTAATTAAGTCACACCTCTACGTTCTACATCATCAGTTCAAATCCTAAAAATTCGCGCCGTAAAATTCAATGAGTGTCATTCGTTTCAACTCCGGCGTCAGTGCGAGGTGTAATAAAATACGGCACAATTAGAGGTTATAAAACGTTTTCTGGTGCCTGTTAGCGTTAAATGGCGATCAGCAAAAAATTGCGGCGCTACGGGAAACTCACGAGGTGGACTTGATGAGAGTAAAAATCGCGCCAGTTGAGACGTGGCGCGCTAGGTTTGTATGACATATACAAACCTAGCCATCTGGTTCAATGGCCATTCAATTAGATGCCTAGGGAGTTCATTAAACGCCGGCTTCCAATAAAATGTCTGAAGAATAACTAGCCATGTCGATGACCACAACGTTTAACCAGAAGGCTGAACGTTTTTCGCCACCATCATCCTATTGGACGCCTAGGCCGATAATTTGAACTCATCATCATCAGCCCATTTAAGTCCCCACTGCTGGGGCACGGGCCTCCCTCAATCATAAGAGGGGTAATTGCCATACTCACCACGCTTGGCAGACGGGTTGGCGAGGGTTTTGATATAAGTGCAGAGTTTTCCTTCTCTGGGTGCTGATGATCATGCCAGCAGCTTTACCTTAGTCGCCTTTTACGACACCTCGGTAAGAGTGAGGGTGGCCTATTCTACTCTGCCGGGGACCACACGGCTAGTTTGAACTAAAATCATTAAAATATACGAAAGGTTTGTGTTGGGTGATCCCAACACAAACCTTTCGTATTAAATGACAAAAACTTACAGACGACATACTACATATTTGGTACTTCTATGTTTAAAGACTATTTTAATAATATTTCCTACACTTCAATTTTACTTATGACTGCACACAAGAACGATCGCACCCTCAGTAAAATACTGACCTAACTCAAAATTTTGAGAAGCTTAAGTCAAAATAGTATCGGCTATAGGTAATCCAGGGATGAAAGGCAACATAACAACAATTTGAGTTTAGTAAATAGGTACACTCACATATGAACACGAGATGAAATTTGAAGTGCGTTATTTACTCAAGAATAAGTGGCAAAACATTGCTATAAAATCATTTTTCCTTGTGGTCCCTGTGGTAGTCCCTACAAGGGACCAGGAGGAAAAATAATCCTCGTGGGCCCTCTGTTGATTATAACCCTACTAAATTTAAAACGAAGTTTCATGAAATACCGTGAGAGAGTCAAGCTTCTACAATTTTGAGTTTGGTAAGTATTTTACTAAGAGTGCGAATATAATCGAACCATAACATTGACAGCTGTTCGCTAATGACGCCATATTTATTTTGATGATTACTAGCGCTGCAGTGGAGAAAAGCGGAATTAAAATGTGATCGGTCATTTCGCCTGGACGGAATTAATAAGTATAATATATAATATTAACTTTCAATACGTCAAGCAGTTATTCGTTGACCACTGTGAGCTATAGGAATGGACTGTATGAATAAAAGAGTGATATAAAGTAAATAAAAATATATTAAGAAATGATCAAACCAACCGCTATGACGTTTGCACAAGAAGAGCCAGAGACAAAACAGAACATAAACCAACAATATAGAAGACTCTAAAAAGGCTCCCTAGCCATCCTGTAGTCGACAACCACCTTATTCTAAATCGCGATCTAAAGTTATAACGGTACTAAAGCTCATGTCATCCCGTTAAAACACGCAATGTTAAAAGGGGCTAGCACAAATTTTGTTCCGGGACAATCTATAGTTCGCGATTTGTAATAAGGGTGTGAGTGATTTTAGTTCTAACAACTATCGGCCTAGGCATCCTAATAAATGCACCCACAAACAATGTCTACTAAATAATGGTTATTATTTTAAAATGTTTACGCCCTTACCATACTCTCCAAAATACAGATTTACCATGAACTGTTATTGTATACGGGCATCTGTGTATACGGGAAAAGAGATTACCTTTTGATAGGCCCCCTAATGTTACTACAAACATTAAGTACCTTACTCAACCTACAGGTTGTATCTGTGAAAATGTACATCCCTTAAACTAGGAGTTCTATCAACCATTATATAACATTTACGTATATATCCACGATTTTTTGAAATTCGTTGAATTTTTTTCGACTCGACCAAATGACCAACTTTGTATGAAATGTTTTTTTATTATATGGCTCTACCCGAAGATATCATGCCACTTGCCAATGTCAAGTATCTTATAAGCCAGTCAGTCACCCACCGGTGCGGTGTTTTGCGTTTTATCGATTTACGGATTCTGCCGATCCCACTCTAAACTCAATCGCTAGTTTTAAGACTATCAGGTCCAAGCAAGTTGT
The DNA here is from genome assembly GCA_019059595.1 of Marasmia exigua. NCBI lineage: Eukaryota > Metazoa > Arthropoda > Insecta > Lepidoptera > Crambidae > Marasmia > Marasmia exigua. Next base: position 13,237,803 of record CM032483.1, on the reverse strand, counting down.
CACGTGACAATAGCAGTGTTAAAGATACAATTCAACGATTCTTATTATTAGAATCACTTTGAGGCACTTCACTGCATAATTTTATTTACCTACCTTTTATGATTTCTTATCTTTCTTATCTTATACCAAAAAAGTAATGCAAACGCAAGTCACAAAATATTGATAAAACGAAACGCACGCAAGCTGACGTCTGTCATAGTGACAGTAGTTTGTCAACATGCCGAAATCAACTGCATATTTTGGTTTTTATTTCTGATTTTAAGCAAAAAAGTGTCCGATAACATAAATGTGAATTCGAAGAATAGTGTTGACTTTCAAATATATCATACTCGGAATTTTACGGAGTGCTAATTGGTGTAATTGTGACTATATAACCTAAATATTGTGAATCGCGCGGGAATATCTGTTTTATCGCAATTAAAAACCTGAATAATGTCTCATTCTATTAATATATCCGATGATGAGGATAGCTTTTCCCTGTCTCAACTTCCAGGGTGCCATAAAGACTCGTCTGACAATGAAACAATCTTATTAAGCAGTGATAAAGAATCAATAGGGAAGTCATCTGATACTGTGAATTATTTGACTTCAGACGATGAAGAAAACCTCCCAGAAGTTAGTTTCAATAATCAGAGGAGAAACGTGATCAAATCATTGTTCCCTAATGCATCCAAACAAGAGGAGCATGTTGATAATGTTAAAATTGAGGCTTCAACATCAAGGCCACCTCCTCCCGAACCAAGGGACCCTGGTTTCGACAAAATGATTGGTGGCGTCACAGTAAACCTGCCAGTTGACCCGTACGGGTGTCAGATTGCACTCATGTCAAAAGTAAGTATTAATCATGTGCTAAATAAAATGCTGAGTCAACAACGCATTACCTATTGCTAAATAATACCATGGACTAATTATATAATTAGTTCATGATATTTCCAATCAATGCAGTTCACAATAGCATGCTGAAAGAAGGTGGAAACATGTACTTACAAAACCCATTTAAGTATGCTAGTCTATAAATTTATATGTAATATACTTGATTTACTTATATAAAAATATATATACAACCACTTTGGATCTTCAAATGATTTTCACCTTAAAGGTGTTTAATATTAAGGTGAGAATTGTATGTAATTCGACAGATTGTACCCAAACAAGTCAATGTCCCTGTACCAAAAACAAATGATTCTTAACATTAATTTTGAGCATTATTTCTTGATGAGAGAATTTCATAAGTATTACTTTCAACTTTGTACACACTTTTGTGTCTAGTAAGTTTGTGTGTTTATATCTTTGTCTTTGGCTTTTATATTAAACTTATTATATTTTTATCCATTGTAATATTAAGGGAAACCTGTTATTACCTTTACTCTCTGTCACTAGAAAACGTTGTTTATTCAATCTGTAATGCTGTTAGTTTTCTGAATAAAATAAAATAAAATGAAAAAAAATGATTTTTCATAACACCAATAGGATCGAAAGAATGAAAAATTTTGATGGAATTTAATCATTACACTTATCTTAGACTAAGGTTCGAGTTCACCAAATTTTCAAACAACGGTAATCACGCTTTAACCATGCAAGCACCAATAGCAAGCACGGTTAATGTGTGATTACCATTGTTTTAAGTTGGTGAACCTTAGGAGCCCATATAAAATTAATTATAGATTCTCTGCACAGGTGATTACTGCAATAAAGACAGGGAAGAACTGCCTACTGGAGAGTCCGACTGGCTCGGGGAAGACGCTGGCATTGCTCTGTGCGACCCTTGCATGGCAGAGGCAGGAAAGAAGTTAGTGTTTACTTCAATTACTTACATAATATAGCTACACCTAGATTTCTTTTTGTTGGACTGTGTGTAAATGTAAGGGCAACATAGTATTGTTATTTACTATGTTGCAAAATTCTCAAATTAGTTTAACCCTGTTTTATTAAAGTATTTATAATGCAATGCCAAAATATTAATACAATTTATGCAGAAATCTTAATTTAGGTTAACCCTTTGTCAAGGATGGTGCTGGCCTTGTGTGTGCTGTTGACAAACAACAGGGCAGTACCCTTCTTTGTAATAGATATGACTAGTGGCCCGTCCTCACTTTGTTTCGGGACATTAGTTCCACTTTATACCAATAGATGGCGCTAGCTGTAGATTACATCGCGCAAACGTTCGTGTTTTTATTGTATTACCTATAAGCGTTTCCGCTATCTGTAGTATTTACCTCTTTATAAGTAGTATAGATGCTTAACCAATACTAACTTCTATGTTGATGAACCATATAATCTTTGGGCTCGTTAGAGCCTTCTGAGCCTGATGATCACTATATAATTAACCAACGCATGAGCTTAAAATTTACCATAAAAAAATAAAAAAGGTGGTTAAAACAGGGAAGTATTTTTTGCTAAAGATTCAATTTCTATACATATTTTTCTTATGCGGAAATCACCTAACCTAATCAAAACAAATTGCTCGAAGCTGTTTTAAGACTTGTTTCGCCAAATGCTGTACGAGTATTGCCGTTGAACGTATCTCAAACTAAAACAAGGCACAGCCAACTCCAGACGGTCTATTCTCTAGCACGTAGACATTGAAGTCGAATTTAGAGATATAACACTTTCGTCCAATACAAATCTCCAACTCGACTACAATGTCGAGTGTACGCGAATTGTCCCCCAGTTCTCTGCATCCCCTGACTTAGTAACTTATTCAAACGCAAAGAAATCGAAAAGCTGACAGCCAAAATAGAACGTCGATAACTGCCATGTACGTACAGTGGCGAAATGCTCCCTAGCACCAATTGACGACAAGTGCTCGCGTGAGCCGACGGCGACCGGGTTCGAATAAATCATAGAACGACTGTCGCCCGACTATAGCCAACAGCCTAACACGAAAATTGCGCTTCGCCAATACCGAATGCATTAGTTACATGCAAACCGGGCGACACGGAAAAGGGCGTAGCTGAGATGGGTTGTATCCCTTTATTTTCGAACGGGAAAGCGGTTAATTTATACGACTCATTCTAAATGAAAGATTCCTTGAAAATGCCCCAAGGAGTACCTATTCTGAAACTGATTTCATTTGCGCTGATTTCAAAAGGTATAATTTACTTATATCAATAATGGTCGTAGTAATTATCTGGATTGTAAAATAAGTATGTTGATAGCAATAAATATCATAGATAATTATCTCTCCATTTACGCGTTACATCTACCTAGATATTATATGCGACTTGCGGCTTGATACACTTGTCCAAAGCCATTATTTTACTTGATTTCATTAGTCGTTTATTTAAACTAAAAAGTTCTTAAAGAGAACAATCACATTTATTGATCCGCTAGCCTCCAGCAAACTCCGTACCACCTCAACTTTTATCTCGTTTTCTCGTTATTTTAATATTACCTATGAAATTCCTAGTTTTTTCTAGACTCAATAAGATATATAACTTCTTTAATAAGCTAAAAGTCACTACTATAATTTTATTTTGATTTAAGACTATATTTTAGGTTTGTATTAAATAGAGATCAGATATTATTGTATTTGTAATGCAAAACAAATCTAACCATGGACTAATTATGTTTATGGTGTAACTAACCCGATTTCTTTCCATATGTTGACTAGATTTCGTCCATTTTCCGGAAATTATAGCTGGAGTGTGCTCCATAATAATTTACCCACACTTCTGAGTACCTCCTTTTATTTGGCTTTTTCCCGTTGTCCACCCACTGCTTGTTTACTTGGATGAACCCCCCGAGTACACCCTTTCTCGGTTCAAATAAGGGGTGGACAGCGAAATTTTTTTCAACATTTGTGTCACGGTCCACCCGGGATGGACAACAGGAATTTTCATTTAACATAACACTGGTTCTGCTTGAGTTTCTTAGTTCCGCGTAATCCTATCAAGGCCCACCTTTTGCAAGGGCGTCGACATTGACTAACGATAAATAATTGTAGGTATGTTGTATAAGGATTACGAAGGTCATAGTAATTGATTCATAGTGTCGCATAAGATATTAAACGTACCCAACCTAAAAGCAAGCTCGTAGCTTTTTGTATATGCAAAGGTATATCGAATATTATGTGGACGGCGTTTTGTGTTCGTCCATATTATTAGATAACATTTTTATACAATGAATGAACACAAGATAAAGCGTATCATTATCATCGGCCTGTTGCAGTCCACTGCTGGACATAGGCCTCTCCTAATGTTCGCCTGATCGATCTTCGGCTACTCCCATCCAGCTCAAGCCACCCATCCTTCCAGCCACAAATTGGTTGTGTAAAAAAAAAACATCGATAGAAAAGGGGGTTAGGTCGTAATCAATACAGGAACAAAATCGGAGTCATCTAGGTCAGCGCAGTATGCTGGCCTAGGTGACTCCGCCATGTTTTTAAAATTTATTCGAAGTTTTTAACTAGAGCAAATTCCTGCTAACTTTGTCTACCTTTCAGAAGTATGAATGGCGGACGCCTCCATGCTATAAAAAATTACAAGTTTTCACATACAAATGTATCCAGTTGGAATCCTGCCGAATCGTAATGCAGGTTTACACCGAAACTTGCGCACACTCGAACACCGACGGTGTACGCTAAAATATTTCGTCACGAACAAACAGTTCGCCAACTCGATAAATTACGTCATTACATCGACTTGTACGAATATTCGAAACTTGTCGAATTTCGAAATCTATTCGAAGTGCGGGGCGGGCGGAAAAGTTCCAAGTTTCACAAGTTGAGGGCACCCGGATGATGGCATTGTGTAACTCTTATGGTTGCGCGATGCTCGATTGTTTGATTTGTTTTTTTGAGAAATTATTGAAACCGGGAAAATATTTTGTTACCAAACTTTTTTCTCGCTAATTCATTCTAATATAAAGAGAGATTTGTTTGTCAGTAAGTCGCGGCCATTCATTGAGCTACGTTGATCGTAACAACCGCATTGGATAGGGTATTGCCGCTATGGATGGAGTTTTGTATGTAAGCTTTAAAAAGTCGTACATAATCTACTCTGTCTCGTATTTATTTCTACAGTCCTTATACTGCGGTACATCTGTACAAGCGTATAAACTAATTGATACTACGACCCCTTTGATAGAATCACTACCGACAGCGATAGCATCAATAGTAGATCGTACAATTTGTTGTCAAGGTAAAAAAAATAGTTTTACGCCTGGAGTAAATTGATGAAAAACACAATAAAATAAAAATATTGCGACAAAACCGCGCGACGAACTAGCGAGTAGAAATTAAAAAGTTAGTTGGCTTTTAATTGTTTTTAAGGTTTCAAATCGATCTCGCAAGTCCAAACCGTAAGTTTAACAACTCCAAAGTTTCCTCAACTTGAAACAAAGCTCATCAAATGGACGGGCCTACTACCCTACTACCGGGAACTTTTTAGTTATGTAACGTTTTGACAAACACTTTTTGTTTTGTTGTTTGTGTATTTAACTATAAGATGGAAATCTTTATTACGACATATTACGAAAGGCCTTTGCATCTATGATAGCTGATTTGAAAGACTTACTAGTCCTAAGGTGTCTCGACACCCGAGTCCCTCTTTGAATGGCCATTCATTTAATTTTCTATGTTTGTCATGTTGGCGCACCTGATGTCGAAACGTTAATAACCAGACTTCTCTAATCCCGAATAATAAATTAGTAAATACCCGAAGACAACATCACATACAACCTGTGCGGATAAAGAATGAGATCAGAAATGGCGGCCCATCTATTCACTTCTCGCTCGCACACTATTTGCGTCTATACTCGCACTCGTGGGGTGCCATTTCTGATCCCATTCTTTATCCGCACGGGTTGTACATCGACTTAATATTGAGTCGGTGTCGAGAATCGGTTCTCTACAAGAACTACGTCGGCCGTGACATCACGGCTCACTGACAGTTCGCTTCTTCTGACTCGCGTGTACCTACATAGCTCAGTAAGGCGGCTTAAGAATCTGAACGCCTCAGGTGCGGACGGACGGAAAGGACATGGCGAAACTATAAATAAGGCAAGGAACCCCAAAAATGACTACCTAGCATACGTAAACACTTGCAAAAAATTGAGAAGAAAAAGTTTCACAATATTTTGAAAGTTGTCGAAGCCATTTCCGCTATCCCATACAAAATGAGCAAAGCAAAAGTTGGATTTTCTGAGAATTTCAAGACGTATTAGAAAAGGTAGCCGCTAAAGTGTTGTAATTTTTGGCAATTGTAAATAATATACTACGCAAACTCAAAGTTGAAATTGGCATATTGGAGGCAAAAACTTCCCAATACGGCTGCCGTAAATGTTAAACCAATTATAGGTGACAATGACAAGTAACAATTAAATTACACTCCACATCAACCCAGGGGTTCCCAAAGTATGCGAAGTAAAGATACCCCTTTGACCAGTAGAAGAAAATACCCATAATACCAACCGATTACGGCTACGGCGGCCAATCTCAACGATCAGCCACTTACGCAGGATATATTATAGTGTTCAAGTGTGTGCGCAAACACAAGTGCACTCTCTATTCCCTTACCCTCATATTCCGATGGGACACTACTGTGACACGGCCGGAGGGGGATCGGGCGCAGGACCAACAGCTTAACGTGATTTCCGAGGCACGGGGATATAAATAAAAATAATAGGTATGTAGTTATCAATGGGTACCAATCTCGGCAAGTACTGAGCTTAGCCCTTCGCTGGTTTTCAGATTGATTCCTATGTTTGGTAGGTCGTACAATTTGAATATCTGACTGCCTCGGTGGCGCAGGGGTTAGTGGGTCGCTACTTTAAAGCGACGGCTGCGCAAGAAGGTCTCGGGTTCGATCCCCGGGTCGGGCCAAAAATTTGTACCTAAGTTTTCGGTAAGAAATTCTTAGTGGCAGCCCGGAGTCCTGGAAGTTGGCGGTCTTGTACCCCCTGTGCCTCGGAAAGCACGTTAACCTGTTGGTCCTGCGACCGATCCTTCTCCGGTCGTGTCACAGTAGTGTCCCATCGGAATATGAGGGTAAGGGAATAGAGAGTGTACTTGTGTTTGCGCACACACTTGAGCACTATTATATATCCTGCGTACGTGGCTGATCGTTGAGATTGGCCGTCGTATCCCGTAAACGATAGGAGGATTTAATAAAAAAAAAACAATTTGTATAGGAATGAGGCTCCAGTGATAGTACAAAATAGTGTGTGTGAGTAATAGTTACCTATATAGTATTTTAGTCTTTCTGCCCAAATGTCCGCTTTAAAGCCAAAACAATAGATTTTTCTATTGCTTCTGATGTCTGGACAAGACTAGGTTTAGTTAGACATTATGTTATATTAAAGTACAACCTGTGCGGATAAAGAATGGGATCAGAAATTTATCCACTTCTCGCTCGCACACTATTTTCGTCTATACTCGCACCCAACGAGTGCGAGTATAGACGTGTATAGGCAAATAGTGTAGTGCGAGCGAGAAGTAAATAGATGCGCCTCCGTTTCTGATCCCATTCTTTATCCGCACAGGTAGTAAGCCGTGTGGTGCCGGCAGAGTCGAATAGCACCATCCCAAATCTTCCCGTGGGTGTCGTAGAAGGCGACTAAGGGAGCATAAACACGTTACTCATCTAATTTTCTTGTATCTTGTTTACCGGATTACACCACCCAAAAAACATCGTGGTTTCATCCGAACCCTTTTCCAGTCGTATCGGCTTCCGATCCATTGGGTAGCGAAAGGGGGAGGACGAGTGTGTGCACCTGTGTCTGCGCGTACATTTGTGCACTTAATATGTCCTGCGCATTAGACTGCTTCAGATATTAGTCCGTAAGCGGTCGCTGAAGCCGAAATCGGCTAGGACCAATATATATATATTAAAGTAAAATAAAAAAAATTGTATCCTCAAAAAGCGGGACTGTGATTGTCCCGCGCGAGACATGTAATTTAGCGCAGAAAAGGGTCAGTCCATCAGTCCATACAAAAACGGGACGTCTGGTAACGCTGTTCATCATCATCATCATCATCATCAGCCCATTTAAGTCCCCACTGCTGGGGCACGGGCCTCCCTCATTCACATGAGGGATAAGTTGCCATACTCACCACGCTTGGCAGACGGGTTGGCGAGGGTTTTGATATAAATGCAGAGTTTTCCTTCTCTGGGTACTGATGATCATGCCAGCAGCTTTACCTTAGTCGCCTTTTACGACACCTCGGTAAGAGTGAGGGTGGCCTATTCTACTCTGCCGGGGACCACACGGCCGTTAACGCTGTTACGCCGAGATATTTTTTAAATGTTTGGGTGCATATGGCCTAAGAAATATCTTTAAAATTCATAAAAACACCTTTCTGCTTATCAAACTTAGACAGAATAATGGTGTTAGGTTTTGCACTAATCGCTAACGCATACAATGGCTGCTTACCTTTTACGATAGATATCAATATATTAAGTGCACGTTTAAGTAATAGCTCATTGAATTGTTGAATTAATTCGCGCCAGTGACGTGACCTGAGTATTTTATTATTTCAATGACATAGAAAAAGTATTCGAATGTTAAAATTTAACCGAATGATTCGAGTCGATTAACATAGGTGGAGCGTAGACACACCTCAGCCTGAGGTGTATCTCTCTCTACGCGCCACATAGATGAGGTGAGGTGACCTGAGATTTGACAACCTTTTCCTCTAGCTAAGATATTTAAATTAGCCCTTCCTAAACACCCATGGGTGACTAGAATGAAGTTCTTTGAGAATCACTCGAGTGTTAGAATGATATGGATTCTTTATTGCCAAAAAAAAACAAAATACAGGGATGGGTTACAACAGGAAATGACGTATAATCTACTGTGACAGTTTCAGGGAGTTTATTGTATCAAACATTCGAGTGACATTTTAAAATTAATCGATGATTCGAAATAGCAAAAAGATCGGATCACACCACTATTCAGCACCCGTCATTTTTTGCGACTACCCGCAACTCGCAATTGTCGCAATTATAAACGGGTCCTGTTAATCGTTTTTAAAATTCCATTCCTGCAGTGTGTCTGTTAAGTGAAACATATGTTCGTCACGTCAATTCCTATAATATATCGCTTAACAACACAATTGTAGCCCATACAAGGCGTATTGGGCAAAGAAATTATAAGTAGCATATTGGCCTAATTTGATTGTCCAGTATTAATACACCCCAACTCTCTTTCGTGATACTTAGGGAGTAAGTAAGTATAAACAACACGCACTTTGTAATATGATCTAAAGCACGTTAAGCTGTCGGTCCTGCTCCTGATCCCTCTTCATTCGTGTCACACTGGTGTCCTATCGGAATACGAGGGTAAAGGAATAGAGAGTGCGCATGTGTTTGCGCACACACTTGAGCACTATGATATATCCTGCGCACGTGGCTGATCGTTAAAATTGGCCTTCGTAGCCGTAATCGGTTGGAGGATATTATTATATTCATCAGTCATCAGCTCGTCACTCGTCCACAGCTGGACATAGGTCTCCCCTTATGCACGCCACTGCTCCCGATTTTCGGACACTCTCATCCAGCCCACACCAGCTAGCCTTCGATTGTCATCATCCCATCTTGTCGCAGGGCGTCCTACACTACGCTTACCGATCGCGGTCTCCACTCAAGGACTTTACGGCTCCAACGGCTGTCAGTTCTACGGCTAATATGACCAGCCCACTGTCACTTCGGTTTGCTAATTCGGTGGGCTATGTCGGTGACTCTGGTTCTCTGTCGGATTACATCATTTCTGATGCGGTCCTTCAGAGATACTCCACTTCGAGAAACAACTTCGAGAGAGAAGCCAATGGAAGGATTCAGCTAGGCTGGGCAGCGTTTGGTAAACTTCGTCAAGTCTTCTCGTCACCCATCCCTCAAAGTCTTAAGTCGAAAGTCTTCGACCAGTGCGTCCTTCCGGTCATGACTTACGGTGCCGACACGTGGACACTCACGGCTGGACTAGTCCACCGGTTCAAAGTCGCTCAAAGAGCTATTGAAAGGGCTATGCTCGGAGTATTATTATATTATTTGTCAATATTTTTTTATGAGCTATAATTTCATCATAGCCGTCGCTTCTGAGCTCGGGGTACGCTTGGACCATGAGCTAGAATGTGGTCAGTTTAGTAGTCACAATGAAACAACTGTCCTCTGAACTTGGCAAACCTTGGCCTTAGACAAAGGAGCTAGGCCCAACGAATCACGGTTACACAATTAGAATTATTTAATCTCAAAAATTGTGTATAAAAATAGTAGTTGAAGTGACAATTCGATACACTCTGTATATATGAAGCTCCATTGCCTGTTAAACAATGAATCGATCGAAGAATGACTGTAAATAGTGAGTAGTATTTATGAAAGTACTAAGTTATTTAATTACCATAGCTGTTAAAATAAGAACTGTGAAAGAAATAAGAACGTATGGAACGTAAAGCTGAATCGGAATGTTTTTACTCTTATAAAATTGTACGAGGATATGTAATGTTTATTCATAGCAGCATTATGTTGAGGTATTTGCCCACGAAGTTGATAACCTTCTTGTATTTGCCGTAATTTTATAATGTATCCGTCAAATGTCAGCAGCGTATCTGCATGCCTACTTGTCTAGTCTAGTGTCCGACCGAAACCGAAACCGAAACTTCCTTACAAGGATCATATTTTGGGGGAAAAATAAAGGAAACGTTATTATTATCACTCAGTCTTTATTGTTTTCTCTTTAAATCGCATAGAAAAACAGTCTTCGACATTTACATTTATTAAAATTAACATAGGAACCTTTATTGAAGAAAAAAATATATTAATAGGTATTTGTTTGAGTGGGAAAACTCTTATATTATTACACATAAGGTTGTGTACTTAAAGAAACTAATCAAGGTGTTACTAATTCTGTCACAATCACAATAGGTATAAGTAGTTATTTTTATTTATGTAATAAACAAAAATAAATCACTTTTATCTTTAGAAGAAATAAACTTAATCTTCTTTTTTATTAAAATTACCAAATTCAAAATCGAAAACTCGCCACCACAACAAAACAAAACGAACAGCAAACAAACAAGCGAATCACGGCATTGGCTCTGATGGGATTCATTCGCTCATTCAACGCGCCGAACATTGACCGATAACAGCACGAATATTCCCGAATGCACATTCGGTTTCGGTCGTAGTTTCGGCAAGTTTGCCGCCGAAAACGAAACTAAAACGAAACCGAACATTCGGTCGGACACTAGTGTAGTCCATGGGCGGAGGAGATTGCTTACCATCAGGTAACTTCTTTGGTCTCCCTTTCGCATTTAAAGTCTCTAAGTAAAATACGAGTACGTATTTCGTCACAACAGTTGTACAAAAACGGAATTTGTCAAATTTAGGCACTACACTTTCTTGACAAAAAAGTCTCCCTAAATAATTATCATGAAGCTATTTGTTCTTGGAATTTTACACATGGCAAGTACTCGGCAATCACTGTCAGATTTCTGGCTGTTAGAAATATCACAACCAACAATTTAAATAAAATTGTCCCCTTATACCAAATCAGTACATATTTCATACATACGTAGGTATATCCAATTGAAAATAGTTAACGGACTGAAGTTGGTAGACTTTAACTTACCATTTTAAACAGTCACGACTGCATAAAAGCTGTCACCTGTCATTTACAAAAAATGTCTCTCGTTTGCCACTGCTTCGCCTCGTTTACCAAAGTCGCTAATACGAAACAGTCCCTAAATTGAAATGCCTGGAAAGATGACAGCTCATCAAACCAAATACTGGATTAAGTTTTCGCTGAAATATTCTTATTTACGGAACTAAACTACACAGTCGAAGCGAGTTTGGGCTCCAAAAAAAGGATGCATTTGAAACGTGGAGAACTGTCAAGTTGCCTGAATCTAATTAAAGTTTTCCACAAGTTGGGCGACTTTTTAAGGATGGCACGGTGAGAAACGCCAACCGCAAAGCATATGGCTGGTGGCGGGTACGCCGGTGACAGCAATCCTGAACTGGCTCCCAAACTTTTAAATCAAATACGAAATTGAAGGATCTGTTTTGTAAACAAGAAATAAATAAGGTTATCTACCAAGGTTAAGAGAGCCGTACGTGTTACTTTGATCAACAAGTTCAACAATGGTTAGGCTCCTTTGACATATTTGACAGTTCTTATTTCTGCTACACCATCAAGAAATGGAACTCCTTGCCGGCTCATGTACATCCCCCTTCCTACAATATGGATTCCTTCAAACGAAGCGTGAAGAAGCATCTCACGGGCCAGTATGGCGGTGCCAACGGAGGTGATGCCTTAACATCGCTTCCCTTGTAATTGCAACTTGGGCGCTTCTCCTGCTTACCATCAGGCAGAGGAGAGCCAATATACTGTGCCTCTATAAAAAAACATCAATACCACATTTTAATTAGTTCTTCACTCAATAATGGATGTCCTAATTAATTAAAAATATATAAAAGGCACCATTTCGTTATGGCCGAGATCCATCCAGATTTAGCTAATTTCATGTGCAATAAAGAGTATCTTTCTATCTACATGATAGATGTATAGTGGTAGATACCACAAGTATCTGACACTGAGGACTTGACTGTACGTGATAAGTGGTATCATGGAATATCATCTTTACATACCTAACGATATCATATCATAACGCTATGTAAAGATGCTATTACAATCGTCTACTTCTATTTTTTCAATATTGATTATCAGATTACACATAGATGTAGGCCCTATAAAAGTGGTAATGCTTAATTAATACACGAATGAACTGGACATAGTCCATAAATCTGCCAAACACCGTCCACTGCTGAACTGAACTCTCCCTCCCCAAAACGCCAATAATCCGGCATGAATAGGCCGGCTCGACCGGAGTGATACCACGGCCTCTCAGAAAACTGGCGTGAAGCAGCACTGTGCTGTTTCACTGCGCGAGTGAGGGTACCTGAGGCCCAATTCGAGGGAAAGGGGTTTACAGGTTGGCATCACACTTGTGACTCCACTGGTGTCGCGGGTGCCCATGGACGGCGGCAATCGATTACCTTCAGTCGATCCGTCTGCCACCTATGACATAAAAAAAACCAGTCTGCATGCAACTTGGTGTAAGTTGGATCTGTTGGTCCATCTTTCTCAAATCGTCAGTCCATTGTGCTGCAGGGCGTCCACTGCGTTTTATTAAAGTGTAGAATCGACAAAAAATAATGAATGAGAATAAATAGTTTGAAAATCTCCAGCTACAATTTTTGGTAACGAAAATTTGGCGCCCAATTTTCCCCTCGTCATCGCGTCATCGCCTGACGTCTCAATCGCGGCCTTCCGCCAACTTTGCTAGCGAGCCTTCAACGTTGCATGCGACTTATTATTTGAAAAAATGCTTGTAATCTAAACTTAATGCATTTCATTTTCGACTGGGACAGGGCGGTGACGTCTTTATCTACCGGGAGTTCGATTCTCCGTTGTCTGATGGGACGCTGTCATTCTTCGTTAATGTATTGACGATTTGTAACTCTATCCATGAAACCAGATGAAAAGGAGGTCAAAAGCTTAGGTTCTTACTTCTTCGGGCGTTGATTAGTTAAGTAAAGTCTACAGCAAAGGTTGATATAGGTACGCTTTTCGCAACTAGCGACTCTAATTCTTACATGCAAATTGAAACAATGCCTTCTTCCACGTTTTTAAAACAAAGAAACTATTTATTGACCACAACACAGAATAAATACTAAACTAAAACTGTACGATACATACATAAAAGTTGTGGCAAACAAGTCTCAGTCTCAGCATATGCTGCAACAGCTGCAGCGGTGGTTTTCAGGCTGACCTTGGGTGACGCCTTTGCGTTAGAAGAAATATAAATATTGACATGTAATACAGAAGAAAACAAAACAAAATTGACAGATACAAAAACATCCAATACGTAATAGGCATACCGCGTTTTCTAGTTCCATGTTAATAGGTTTTTACTAATCCTCGTTGCATCACATCTGTAAAAATCGTTAGTCTGTTTATGTTCATTGTAATCAGAAACGAACCCGTCTCGCATTTAAAACAAGGGAGGGAATTATTATTAGTATCGGAGGTCGTGACACAAACAGCGGCGAATGCGTCGCGGACTCGCTCCTAATTCAATTTGCAAAGGGTTGCCATCTACGCGGAAGAAGAAAAACTGCGGGGAAAGAATAGGGTTGGCGTGTGGAGAAACAGGGCACTTGGTAATTATATCATCGGTTTCACCAAATATACCGAGTGTCGGTGTTAGTAGATATGATGTTGGTAGGCCAGCCTCCAGTCAGCTGAGATGCAACTGCTGGTGGCCCAGCTTACCTTCTAAAGTTGACGGACGTCATATCTCGTATCACATACGTGACTGATCAGCTGACGTGAATCTGCTGACACAGCGAACGTGAAAGATAATAGTTGCCTGTGGAGATAACGTATTTGTGGACTAACGGACACACTAGCTAAGAAGAGCAATAACCTAGAGCTAGTCTTCTCTATCTTAGTCGTTTGACTCCGATCTCACTACTGCCTGTCTCGTACACTATGATGTAGGGTCAGGGGAAGACTTTATTTATGATCGGTCGAGCGCATTTGTGATCAGTCAAGCTCTTTTTAGCCGCAAAACTGAAATAGGCGTAGGCCGGTAATGTGTGCAGAAGGGGTCATGAGAGATGGAGGAAGGATGTCCTTGAATGGAGACCAAGAGATGGAAAAAGGAGTGTTGGCGGACAAACTGCCAGATGGTCCGATGACGTGGTCCAGGAAAACCGACGACAGTATAAAGTGGATAGAAATTGGAGAGGCGTATGTTCTGCATTGGGCAAATACATGCTGCTGAAGAAGAAGAGAGAAGCTCTTATTGTGCCTTCATTGTTCTTTTTAGTCCTTGTAGACCTGTCTTGATAGGTAAACAAATTAATCCGAATAGACGTAACGTTGAATTGAAATACTTTTTGATAGCAACCCTAGAAGCACGAGAGAGGAGGAAGGGCTGAAGGAAATTTAAAGGCATGTCGGGGGCGGCGAATGTGTCAGCTCGTGCGGTCGGGGCTAATTGATGTGCGGCGGGACGCTCAGGTGTCCCGGGGCTAAGCGATTTACTCCAACTCCAGTTCTACAGTCTGGTACAGGGACACGAAACAACCGTCAGAGCGGTTAAAACATAACGGGTATTAATAGTTTTTTTAAGATTTACCCGTGGTATTCTAACCAACCATTGCATGCAATGGACAACATTTCAAAATTGCTAAGCTCTGAAACAAAAAATACCATTTCTTTATTTACTTTTCCGCTGCGCGAATATATATTTATTAATTTTTTATATTGCTTATTTACTGAGAAAAAAATTAAAAACTAAAAAACGTAAGATGACGTCATCGGACGGCAGAATGTAAAATATTTCTTTGCCTAGCACATTATAGTTTTAAATTTACGAAACGCCAAACCCATGACATGCAACTGTCAAAAAAAAGACAACTTGTCAACGTTGAATGAATGAATGACGTTGACAATGTTGACACTAGTATTATTTACCTTTGACAGGAGTACCTTTTTTTTTATTAAAACAATGATAAGCAAAGGAATATCGCTGTATTCAGCCGTCCGATGACGTCATTTGGCGCTTACGTCTATTTAGAATATAAAGAATTTTAATAATTATTTTATGCATGAAAATGGACAAATTTTGAAAAAAGAAAAAATATGGGTCCGTTCATTTTATGTCTATTTTCATATAAAAAACAATATGGACATGTTAAAAATATGAAATGTTGTCCATTGTATGGCATTGGAGCCGCAACGTCAAGCAAAATATGTGAGTACATAATGTTGTATCTCAATAAATTTCGTGTTAATCCCCGTCTTAATTCATTATAGTTATTAACGAGCATTGCAAGCGCTGGCAGCCTCCTGTCACCGAGTATTAACCGACAAGAGATATTTATATAACATATCGTACATTGATCTGATTCCGTACTTAGTAGCCGGATATCAGACAACGGAGGAAACGAATGGAGACAAGGAAACCGTCAGCCGTCTTCTTCCTTGCACCTCTGTATCTCGCGAGTGGGTTGGTGTAACTTGGCTGAGTCTAGCAGTATAGTTTCGTACCATGGCCCACGACTTCTCCCACTATGGACGATGAGATTCCCTCGAGTTTTAGTCGGTAAATTGAAATAATTGACGTTTTATCAGTCATTACTTTTTAATTACAAAATATTTTTTTCTAAAAACTGTCACGTTCCTAAACGTTGTCTATTAAAGCGCAGTTAATGATGGAGTAGAAGCATTAATAGTTACTTTACAAATTAAAAGAAAGTTAGCATGGAAAATATAACTTCTAAGAAAATCGCTATACAAAACGGCAATTTGATAGGTAAAGACCTAATATTAAGGTCCATCCATCATTATGCCCTTTTCTCGCTTGACATGTGCATCGGTGTCAAAGGAATTGGGACCGTCGTTATCTCTACACAAGTGCCATTTTTGCACTGCTGCTGCACTCAAACACGACATGACGCCCATCTCCGCCATACGTACAGTGTACGTACACCTGTCCAAAATATAAACATATTGCCTAGAGGCAGGTACAACAATTTAATAAAAGGATAATTAATTTTTAACCTTCATATGACTTGTGTTATACGGCACAACACATGAAAGCATACATATTGCTATAGAATTATAATTCTGCTATTAACATCTGGTGAAGATGTCATATTCTGTATGAATTTTCATTAGTCGAATTAGAACGTCAATTTATTGAAAAAAATATGAATAACATGTTTATTAAATTAAGATTTGGTGTAGCAAATAGTTCATGGGAGACGGCGATCACTTTCCTTCTGACAATTTAGCCTGCCCATTTATAATAATACGGGAGGCAAACGAGCAAGCGAGTCACCTGGTAATAAGTGATCACCGCCGCCCATGGACATCAGCCACACCAGAAGAAGTGAGATGCGTTGCCGGCCTTTTAGGAAGGTAAGTTTTAATAAACGAGCCTATACTCTTGCTTCCTTCCTTCTTCCGGATGTCTTTAAAATCTTCATACACATCTCTTAAAATATCACAACCTTGTTCTTTGATTCTTTCTGATGTTCAATTGGTTGTTAAATTGAGAACTACATATAAAAATAATCTGCTAAATGCGAATCGGGCTCGCTCACCGTGGTTTCACGTTCTTCTAATTCCGGTATAGTTAGGTTGAAAAGTCTAAAAACATTATCGGATCAGTTACTATCGGAAATGTATACTTAATCGATTATATTTTCACAACTCTACCATCTGGTAGCACATAAGCCGGGTGCTCACTGTTCGGCGCCATCATAAATCGACGCAGTCATGCCCTCGATCTTGCAGTCAATTACAATCAACTGCATCGTGTGCGTATAGCCTTACTATAACATGCTCATCGGTGCCTCCCGCGTAGCGGTGAGTCATTGGTTCCGTTTACTTGCCGAAACTTCGAGGTACTCGAAGCGCACCAAGTTTTAGAGCGGACCACATAAAGCGCACCAAAACAACTAAGAACGAGGAACACCAGCGCTTAAAACGGAGCATTGGAAGGAGTGGCGAGACTGGTCCTATATTTGAAACCATGTTGTACATCACAGAAAATTAATTTATATTAAATTTAACTACCGGTCTTGTCCTTTAACCAGGATATATATTTGAAGGCTTCCCTGTAGTAAAAAAAACTGCATATAGATACTTCTAAATCCAGGTCGACGTTATACCTCCTGTCTTCTTCTTAACAGAGACTAAATATTTATATATCTAACCAAACAATTCTATGCTCTAGTACCTTTGTTTCATCATGGACTTTGTATTGGTCTAAAGTTTACGTAAGTATACCTATTTGTGTTGCTTCTGTCGCTCATCGATTTATAACGGGCACCATGCCAAGGAAATGAAAAGGTAAGGAGACTCCTGCCCCTGGAAAGTAAAGATTTATTCTCAGAGAGTTGAAAGAAACAATGGGATGATATTTATTGTTATAGGTATAATAATACAGGAACCTGATCCTGTCCAGTTCTGACAGGTAGACATATTTTAGCAGGAGGTACTCATTAACCTTCCGTCCATTTCGGGAAACAACAAAAGAGATTTTCTAACAGAAGGGTTTAAGGCATAACCCCGCCAATGACATGACGCTTAAATTTTTCGGTCCATTTGATACTCGCCTGTGGGCAGTTTCTGACTGCCAGTATTTACTCCATTTAAACTTTAGCAACAGCTGAAGAGTAAATAGTAGATCAATGTTCGCCATGAAACTACGGGGTGAAATTGGAAACGATTGACTAACTTTTGGGTTGGTTTCACTATTGTATGCGAATAACTTTTGTTATGAGGCTATCTCGTCTATTACGAAAAAAATATCGATAAATTGCGAGTCAACTAGCGAACCGATATTTCTGCCCAACTTGCAGACTAATGTGTAAATTTTCGTTTTCACGAAAGAAAAGACGATAACTTAAATATTTGACAATGTAGCATTTTTAATGAGATTAGGTAAGGGGTAGACGAGCCGTCTGTACCTGATGGTAAGTAAGTGATTACCGCCGCCCATGGACACCTGCACCACCAATGCAGTCACATGTGCGCCGCCGGCCTTTAAAAAAGGAATACGCATTATTGAAGGTTGACTTACTGTGGCCTTAACAGGGAGAGACTGCCGCAGAAGTCCTGCTTGATAGGTACCTACCCATCGTCGCCCTTACGATATTTAGTCTAGCGACGTTATTTACGACGCAGAGCGATTACTGGCGCGACGTCTCCGGCTCATTGCGACGCAAATTTATGCGCGGTCGCACCAAATGCGATGATCGAACCCTTCGCTGGTTACCGCGCAGGGGCAGGGGTGTAGAAACAGTGCTGTCTCCACTATGAGGGGCCCCTAATTTGCAGGGCTATGGTTACCAATGGGGCCCCAAACTTTAGAAACTCTAGACTTCAAAAGCATTCCATCCGCGCAGGGGCAGGGGTCCAGAACAGTACCATCTTCACTATGAAGGGCCCCGATTCGCAGGACTTTTGTGACCCATGGAGCCCCAAACTTTAGAGGCTCCAGATTTCAAATCGTGGAGGGATCATTTCCTACACGATGCAAACGATAGACAGTGCGAGAGGAACATAGCATGATAAATGTGCTTCCATGCAGGAAACACGACCTTCTGTAATGGACTAAATAAATGGAGGAATAAACCTTTTTGTTTATTTTCCACCAAAATATTATAAACTTACGTTAATAAAACTAAACTAGTAAGTGTTGGAAACGTAATTACTTTACTAAACTAAGTTTATTATAATGATATTAATAACTGCGATGGAAGTATGAAAATATGTAATATTTGGTCGTATTCGTAGAATACGATGCGTGGCGTGGCGCCGAACGAGACTTCAAACGGCCCTATAAGACAAAATTACCTTAAAAATACTGACTTCTCGGGAAGCCATGTTAAAGTGTCGTCGCGGGGATTTTGGGTTGTGTGTGAATAAAACTAACGAACATTACGACTGGGCCCCAATATCTGCGACACTATTCATGGGCTCAGGGGCCCGAAGCCGACCCCGGCACAGAATGTGTCGCCGCGGGAATGTTTGGCTGTGTATGAATTAATGAACTGTTTAAAGGCTACCTCCATTAAATGCTTACGAGGAAAGTTTTAAATGATGCTGAGATTGCAAATAACAGGGTTAGTTACAAGCATCACATAGTCACATCCTCGTCTTTAAGAAGTCGAGGATGTGGTTATGTGATGTTTGTTTAGCATCAAAATCAATCATTGGATGACCTTCAAGAAAAGAGCTTAATTCTTTCTTAAGAGCCGACAACGCGTATGTGATACCTCAGGTGTTGCAGATGGCCATGGGCGGCGGTGATCACTTACCATCAGGTGTGCCGTCTATTAAAGCGTAAAAAAAGTTATTTTTTCAAGACCACACAAAATTACAAGCAATCATTTAATAAACTTCTTGTAATGTGTCCATTACAATGATTCCCACCAAGTAGACCAGTGGAAGTATGTTAAACAGCGCTGTGGAGCATTCCATCTGTAGTCTCAGTGGACGTATGGTTTACAAAACTCTGTCAGAAGACCTTAGCGCGGTTTAGGAACTTATAATGACGCTCAAATCCATATAACAAAAGCAAAACGATCATTTTCAGCAAACTTCTGTCCCATTTTACAAAAAGCACATGATACATCCCATTTCTAGTGTCGGTAGGTAATATGAAAATAATGATAGAGATGGTCAAGGATGATGAATTTGAAACGATGTCAAAAGATCCTCCTTATCTTAGCGTGTCCCAGTTGCGTCCAAAGTAGTCGCTCTGGACCCCGGAGTCCGCTTGGAACATGATCTAGGATTCGAGAAGTTGGGTAATTACAATGAAGCGAATGCCGTCTAACCTACGCAACCCTTTGACGGGGGAACCAGACCAACTGAATCGCGGTTACACTTCAGAAGCATTATCTCAAATAGCTGTAGGTATCCACAATTTTGAGGAACTATCCGAGACTCGCAGGTGTCCCCACGATTTTTCCCTCACCGCCAAGCTAGCAATGGTAGAAATATGCATGCATATGGATTTGAAAATCCAAAACGATGTCAAAAGATCTAAATAACATTAAATCGACAATTTCCAGTACATAAACGTAACTCGTATGTCGTGTGGCCATTTAAAAAGCTCAATGTTCCCAGTGGGAGTATGTTAAACAGTTGTGGAACATCCCATTTGTAGTGTCGGTGGACGTATGGTAATGGTCGCGAGGCGGGTCGGTCGTTTTTCCAGTCCGTGTCGAACCATATCATGTCTTTAGGACGATAAATAAACAAAAGCTATTCGGGTGAAGGAAGTGCACGCTTTGCAGTTTCGTTCAATCCTAATTTTCATGTAAGGTCGTCCCAATATTTAATTCATTAGCTTCAAAAGCCATTTAATTAGATTTCTTCTAAAAACATCAATTTAACCTCATTAGCCAGTCTAAGGTTTAGAGAATTCTTCTTCTAAAAATTATTAGATGGATTGTTTATTGAAAGTACTTTCACTCTTTAACGAACAACACAGCAGTTTGCTGTGTTGTTCATTGTGGCCATGTGGTCCTCGGCAGAGTAGAATAGGCCACCCTCACTCTTACTGAGGTGTCGTAAAAGGCGACTAAGGTAAAGCATGCTGGCATGATCATCAGCACTAAGAGAAGGAAAACTCTGCATTTATATCAAAACCCTCGCCAACCCGTCTGCCAAGCGTGGTGAGTATGGCAATTACCCCTCATGTGATTGAGGGAGGCCCGTGCCCCAGCAGTGGGGACTTAAATGGGCTGACGATGACTATGACAGCAGTTTGCTGGATTTTACCAGAGATGTGCTATGTTGTTACACTACGAAACTATGTGACCGTTTCCACCAATACTAAGCTTTGCGACTTGTGCGAGGAAGATGCGCCACCGCGAGGCGAGCCTACTTACATTGCTACATGACTCGCGACCATTCATAGCACGCATTCATCTAATCCGTATCGCGCATTGCATGTATCCAGGACACTCACCTTTCTATTCAAACGTCATAGCTTAGATGAACTCTTTGTGGAAAAGGGTTCATTTAAGCTATGATTTTCGTGCGAGCATTGGTGGCACTGGAATGTTAAGTGGGCAAATGAACGCGAGCAATTCACCAATGGTTCATGTCCTTGAAACCATAGAGTAATTTATATATACTGAGATAGAGGCATCAGTCGGCTAGCCAGTGGTAGCGCCATCTAGAGGAAACCGACCAATACTCAACGAAACCAATACACAAAAATTTGCTATTCAACAAAATTCCCAATAAATTCCGGACCTCTGATTTATTTTCGGCTTGAGATCATTGTTTCGGAAACGCGCTTTACTAGCGCGATGTAAAAATTCATAGTGACATCTTCCGAAACAACGCCGAACCGTCTGCTTGATTGCTTTTTAAAGCTACATCTGCTTTTTACAAGCCCCATCTAACGAAACAGTTTTCGTTAAATGGGGCGAACTGAACTATTTTTCCCATACTAAGGAAAAAAGTACTAAGTGAAATGATACTGCTTGAAACTTCCTTTCTCTCTTACTTTCATGTTACAACATGTTGCCCTAAAATGTTTCTAATGATGTAGTACCTGTATAGCAGGCGATATAGCACAGGAAGCTGCTGGCTGGACCTCAGCCGTCAGATATTCTATTCCGGAAGTGTCCCGCGAGTACAAAGGGCGGGCAATTAGGCATATTTTCAATATTTAACCCGCGCGAAGGGATGAAATCTGGTCAGTTAATTTCTAAACATGAGTTCCGGTGTCAAATGTGTTGTGTTTTGCTTTATAATGTGTGCATTTTTAACGTGTTTTTCTTCTCTTTCTTTTAACTCTTTTTTCTGTCATCATTTCTATGTTGACAGACTTTTGAGATTTGGATGATACAAAATATTTAATTTTGTAAAATACTAAAATTATGACTAACTGTAATATTTTACAAGATACCACTATCAAGAAGATTATCACTGGTGTCACGGGTGTCCATGGGCGGCGGCAATTGCTTACCATCAGGTGATCCGTCTGTTCGTCTGCCTACCTATTACATAAAAAAAAAACAAAATACATTGTAAAATGGCGAATCTGCCTATACATAAATATGCATTTATGTGAACAACACACTTCTTCCTGTTGTTGAACGTTTGCATACCAGATTCTGGTGAATTGAAACACCGCATACAAGCGCTGCTTCACGCCAGTTTTTAGTGAGGCCGTGGTATCACTCCGGTTGATCTATTCATGCCGAAGCGTCATCTCCCACGGTCCAACGGAAACGGAACCTTCGCCATTACAAATAAAATCGATAAGCTCGCACTCGAACCAGTAGCACGGACATTATTGTTGGTTGATTGTTTGGAGCGAGTACCCGAGTTTACCAGAGTTTAGAAAGTAATTATCAGGACTTCCCGAATCCTGGGTCATGGTCTCAGCGTACCCCAGGCTCCAAAGCGACAACTTTAGACGCAACTGGGAATTACACGCCATAGATGAGAATGTTTGGAGCGAGTCTCAAAATGTAGATACTTATGAAAATTAAATATGTAGTAAAGATCACTTAGCTTAAAATCAATGGAAACCCGATTTCTAACGGAACCTCCTAAAATAATATCGATTAACTCAGTCTGCATACAAATAAAATCGATAAGCTCGCACTGGAACTGGTAGCGCGAACATTAGCGCAGGTTGATCGGGGCCGGAAGCGCGCGACAATAAAGGGGTAAGCAAATTTTGAATATTTAACCCGCCATTTGCGTCGCGACGGGACAGGGGGCAATTCTCGTATTCGACGTGAAGTCGCATTCGGAATAAATCAATTCATACAGCATCTTATACATTGAACTGATTCTGCTACTATGAGCTTATAAGCACTAATGTTACGGATATTAGACAACACAGGAATCTAAAAATAATACTTACACTGATTCCGTACTAAGTAGCTTAAGCACTTGTGTTACGGATATCAGACAACAGAGGAATTTGAAAATAATATGTACTTAAATAATAATACATAAATGTGATGATAATATGACCCATGGTTGAAATAAATGTTTTTTTATAGTATACGCCTAGGCACTGAACAAACACAAGTGTTCATCACTCGAATGTCCATGAATAAATGAATGAATATACTTTTATTGCACTCAAAGTAAAGTATAAAAACTTAAAATTAGGTATTATTAGGTAGGTCAATAATCGTCATCAGCCTGTATTCGTCCACTGCTGGACACTGTGGCACGCCGCTCAACTCAATTAGGGGCCTTGTATTATTTTAGCATGCTATATTGGTAATGTGCCTAATCGTCCCCTAAGTTCAAGGTGCGAGATTTTTTTTATGAGTCGACAAATGAGTAAGCGGATCACCTGATGGCAAATATATAATCACCGCCGCGAGATCAGAGAGGTCGCTGATGCGTAACGGGCCTTTAAAAAGGGAGCCCGCTCTTCTTTTGAAGGTCCCTAACGCCCGTAGCACACCGGGGAACCATACTGCTGGTCCACTTTTCCATATAAGCCTCTTCTAACACTTAGAATTGAATATAGTGCTGTCTCTTTCATTCCGCTAACAGCGGAGGTGTGCTACGGGCGTATCTATAATGTATCAAGACGGGAATTAACACGATATTTATTATGTGAAACAACATTATGTACTCACATATTTGTTATATTATGTAGTTTCACATAATGAATATCGTGTTAATCCCGTCTTGATACATTATAGTTATAATCATCATCATCAGCCCATTTAAGTCCCCACTGCTGGTGCACGGGCCTCCCTCAATCACATGAGGGGTAATTGCCATACTCACCACGCTTGGCAGACGGGTTGGCGAGGGTTTAGATATAAATGCAGAGTTTTCCTTCTCTGAGTGCTGATGATCATGCCAGCAGCTTTACCTTAGTCGCCTTTTACGACACCTCGGTAAGAGTGAGGGTGGCCTATTCTACTCTGCCGGGGACCACACGGCTATAGTTATAATGCAACGCGAAAATCTAAAAAACTACGGGCGTATGTCGGGAAATACCGCTGCAGGTTGAAATTTTCCGTGGGAACAGCACGGTACACAGAATTGCACCCCATGAGGAAAATCGGAGCGATCGCGCTATCTATACGACTTCCGCTGTGTGCCTGCAGTGGAGGGTTAACATAAACTTTGAAGAAAACTTCAAGTTGATGGGTGCATTTAAAGAGTTCTTTGATTGTATTTATTGATCTTGGACTGGGTACTTACTGGGTAGACTGTGCAGATACAAACAGATGCGCAATAAGTGTTAAGGTAGTCGCTGAAAACCAGCTTCGGGGTTGGTCTCTTGGATCAGCGCCGACTATTTGACACATACAGGGATAATGTTATTCTGCTTTCCTTTTATTATTTATGGCAAGGAAACTTAATTGGTAACTTACCAATTAAATTTCCTTGTTTTATACTGTGCCAAATAAAGTACTTATCATTCATTCATTAATTCATTCAAATGGAGCAGACTGATAGGATTGTCTCTGCTGAAATGATTATAATTCTCACAACATCTCATACATTGACCTGATTCCATACTAAGTAGCTTAAGCACTTGTGTTACAGATATCAGACAACAGAGGAACACAAATATATACTAAAATACATATATTACACCCAGACACCGAACAAACACAAGTGTTCATCGCACGAATGTTTGTCCAGGGTGGGGATCAAACCCACGACCTTTGGTGTAAGAGGCAGGGTCACTACCAATTGCGCCATCCGGTCAGTCAAAATTGCACATCTAAATTCGATCGCTGGTCGGATTTAGATGTGCAATTTTTGACGAAATTGATGAAAACTTCCATAAGTTTCACTGACTGTAAATACTTGTCTTATTTTTAATTTATGATTACAGACATTGCATTTTATAGAACACTAGCTGTTTCACGTGGTTTCACCCGCGTCCCGAGGGAACTACTTCCCGTACCGGGATAAAATATAGCCTATGTTACTTCTGAATAATGCAGCTTTCTAATGGTGTAATTATTGCAATCGGTCCAGTAGTTTTTGAGTATTAGTGTATTACAAACATACAAAAATACAAATATTTCTTCTTTATAATATTAGTGTAGATTAGTGTAGATTTTCGAAATCTCGCAATTCCATGACCGTATACATACTCAGGTAATGTTTGAGGTTGTTGACCCTAAATTTCACTACCTATTCCGATCACTGAATATGACAGTGGGTTAATCATACAGAGTTAGATTTTTTTGTGATGTGTAGTAGACGAGCAAACGGGTCCTTTGATAGTAAGCGATTGCCGCCGCCCATGGACCCCGGCGACACCAGTATCAAAAGTGCGCTGCCAACCTTTAAACTCCTCTCCCCTCCGGATCGGACCACCGGTACACCAACTCGGTCTACGGTGTACCGATGGCGGGTGGTGGTACTCAACAGTGAGGAAGTGTGACACCGGAGGAGCCGGCCCATTCATGCTGAAGCGTGACTATCCCACGAATTAGGATAGTGAGTGGATCATATTAAATTAGAGCAATGTTTAATGTGGTATGTTGTAAGTGATGGACAAGCAGGCGGATCCTCTGATGGTAATCGATCCATGGACATGCTCCATGGATCGCTTACCAACATCCTGCACTCGCAAGACGAGTGAGACAGAGATGGTTTTATGTCCATTTACCATCAGATGGGCCGCATGCTCTTCTGCCTACTATTAGCAAAAAAAAATGTAGTGATGCCTGGCCGTAAACTCATACATATCTAAAAGGATCTTAATGATTACACAATGTGGTATTTCCTGAACAATATATATAACTTGGGCCTCTTTAAGGCAAGAGTGAGTTAGCTTTTCAAGCAAGCATGGCCCACCTCGGACCTCATCTTCACTTAACATCAGGTGAGATTGAGGTCAAATGCTTGTCTGTTGTATAATAAAAAAAGCGGGTCATCTGAGTTAGCGATTGCCGCCGTCCAAGAACACCTTTTTTTTTTTACGCTGGGGAAACCCCAGCGACGCTCCCTCATCGCCAGAGTGGGGAGGGGACATGATTACGGGTTAAAGAACCTTAATGGGGGGGGAGGGGGGGTGATAGGGACAGCCGGGAGCGCCGGGCGCTCCCTACCAGGCTGAGGCAGAGGCCTGTGTAGTGCCTGTGCTGATACCCCCGTACCACGCGCCGGCGGACCTCTTCCTCGGAGAGGATGAAGACGCGCCTCTGGGTCCAAGAACACCTGCACCACCTATATCTCACTTTGATTGTAGAATTCTCACCTGGGTCTCTAAAGTTTTCATACAGAAAAATACCAATCGTTCAAATGGCTAATAACAATTAGATAATAAGTCAGTGGTTGCATTATTGACACGAATTCAATCGCAGATATTAAATCACAATATAAAACTATGCGAGGTTATATACACAGATTTTCAGGGTTCCATTACGTAAAAGTAAAAACGGCACCTTTAATAAAGCATTATTTTGTTGATTTTGTTGACCGACCGTTGTCAACCCTTTCTCTTAGGTTGGCGTGGAAGTGACAAGCTGAAATTAATATGAAATCCCTTCGTATAGAAGACGAAACAAACGTGAATAAATACTTATAATAATTGCAAATATAGAACAGTTAAAATCTAAAATTACTGATTCATAGTAAAATCACATCTAGGTTTTAAAAGACGTAAATGTCATTTTAACAATTTTAGAGTAGCACGGTTTAAAGTTTTTGTTTGTCATAACTACGATAAAATATACAATTTGGTTTGATATAGGATTAAGTGCGACCATTTTATGTTTTCGTGCGACATGTATATAATTAACTATCTATTTGGGTTAGTAATGTTTTTTTTTCTACGAAGAAAATAGTTACTGCCTTCATAAAAAAGCTGTGCATACTTTGGGTGTTGCATGTCCATTGGCGGCGCTAGGTTACTAGACATCAGGTGTGCCGTCTTCTCGTTTGCTTAATATAATATTTAAAAAAAACATTATTTAAGTTGGTGCGGAACCCACGGCGTGTGAGTGCGACTCATACTTCACTGGTTTTTTACTTAATTGTAGGTTTTAAACCAAAGTGTGTTTTAGTAGGTATTGAAT
Organism: Marasmia exigua; assembly: GCA_019059595.1. NCBI lineage: Eukaryota > Metazoa > Arthropoda > Insecta > Lepidoptera > Crambidae > Marasmia > Marasmia exigua. The sequence goes on along the minus strand of CM032483.1, from coordinate 13,210,231 downwards.
AATGGTGTCAACAATTTCAGGTATTCCTTAATCGCTCAATCTATCTCGCAAAAACGTACGTGTAATGGCATAACTCACAGAGCCATAAAGTATAAGTTATGTAATGTTTAGTGATGCGACTTCGCTCAACTGACGTCGGAAAAAATCGACTCGAGTCACCATATGGAGTTTCACTTGGACGTCTAAAGTTACGATTCGCGCATCTCTCGAACATCCCCCGTTTTATGACTTTACTCCGGTCAGTGTGAGGTTTCTTAAAGAATCTTTATAAATAATGCACCAGATAATTCACAACGATTCATCAAGTCTTAAACTAGGGAATTCTCTTACTATGAGTACTAAATGACGAAACCAGGGTGCGCGCACAGCACACCTTGACGTAAGATAATTTAGAAATGCAAATTTTCTGAATTGGTCCGACCAGGAATCGAATCGGAAACTTCCGAGTTGACGCCACTTCTTTGTCACTGCGCCATCGAGGTCGACGCTCTTTAAGGGTCGTTCACTTGAGTGTAACTTTGTCCCATCACTAGTGAGGTTAGTTACTTCGCCATTTTTTGTGATATCTACAAATCTATAGATGACAAAAAATTGTCCCTAGATGAAATTAGCGACCATTTGACATGGCTGGCTGAATGCATTCCTGATACTTGTCAAATTCCTTCTCTGAGTAATAACAGGTTTTAATTGCACATTGTAGGCAAAAAGTTGCTATGGTAGTGCTTGGTTGTAGAGCCGGGTCGTTTATGGGTTTTATTTATTGTCTAGTAGTGTTAACACGTTTTCGAAATCGATAAAATCTTAATTAAATGTGTTTGTACAGAAAACCACACATCAGGTTACTACAATCTCTTATAATTTCTCAAATAATATTAAACCGAACGTTTTTGACATTAAGGTGAAAATCGAATGAAGAAATTTGACAGTTTTGTATACTTTGATGTGTGGCTGTACTTTCATTGATAACTATTAATCAATGTGTATGGCACCATATACTGAAGAGTTTATTATAAAATCTATTAAATCTGTATTTTGTAATATTTATAAAATTAAATAAATTTATGTAATGTTAATGTAAAATATTAATGTAAATTTTTCATGGTAATTATTAAACCCTTGCAAACTAAAACGATGTCATGAAGCAGTTTTCGTTCTTTTTCGAAAATGTTGTATGAACATATATTTTTTTCAAACGTCAAAACTGCTCTATAACACCGTGTTAGCTAACGAACGTTTAATGAACGTCGTTAATTAAAGTTTTAAATTATACCTAAGTTATTAAGGTTAAATACCTGTCTTTGTTTTTTTTAATAATATGGTTCTACCTTTATCTATGAGGAATGGAAAAAGCTTATAAGTATGAAAAATGTCACGCAACCTCCCTCTAATGCGGTGTGATTGTATAAACGGAAAAAAACAAGAATTCAAAGCAATACATATTCTTTGCACTTGTCAAGCGCAAAAAATTCCCAAAACTCGCGAACCAGTTGCACACAACATTTTTAGCACCGACCAAAGTTCACAAATTTTATTCGATACTAAATTTTATGTGACACCATCCGAGTACACCATAATCGCGTGCGACCAGTTATAATAAATCTGAATGCTGATTCGATAAAGTGAAAATAAACAGTTAAATCGATTTTAAACCTCAAATTCGTGTGATCGTAAATATTGCCGTTGTCGCGTGATGGCGGAGTTTAACTAAGTTTCTGTCGTCTAGAATCCTACCTTTTGATTTTTCAAGGTTTTGTTTGACGAATATGGTTACAGAATGGTTAATCAGTTATGCAAATCGTGCACTGTTCAAGTTTTGTCCCAGGAATTGTTTTGTTCGACTTTACCAAAACGATTGCCGTAAATAATGTCAAGGTTTCTAAACGGCAAGTAGGATGCGGAGTTTAAGTTAAACTTTGTTGTTTTATTGATGACCTGATTGTCGCAGTGGCTTCGATTCGATTCGATTAAATGCTAAATAATAATAATAAAACTGGTAAAGCATCTGCCTGCAGCACACATATCCTTTCTCGGTGACAATTTAACACATTCTCACACCTTACATTGTGAACTTGAGTGTACCTATCTGGTTTAAGTAGGACTAACTCTAAGGGCCGATTTCACCGTTGAAATTGAACGCGATCTATTCACTTGAACTCGGTTTACGCGCTAAACTGAGTTCCGTTCCTTTGTTTTCGCCCGCATTGATCGCGTTTAAGCGTTGATCGCGTTCAATTTCGACGGTGAAATCGGCCCTTAGTCTTTCAGAAACCACAGCTTGCTCTTTTTACCGCACGCAAAGACTAATTATAGGCGGAACGCATTTTCCATTAGAACATGTCAACTATTAAATAATTTGGCAAAAGTAAATGTCGACATTGACTTGTTCAACACTTCAGTTTCGAAATTGAAACGTGTACTGAATGATAACTTTTTCTCAAATGTTATTTAATTTCTTTTTTCCTGATAATGTCAGATGACTTGATCAATTACAATGTTTCTTCTTCTGAGAGTGGCAAATACGTTGTTGGTTTGGTTTGTAATTTAGTAACTTTATGTTTTTTTCTTTCTTAACATTAGGTACCCACTTGCATTTCTGTTAAACAACCTAGTGATTATCAGTGGAAACTTGTAATTGGCCCTCAATGTTTTTTTTTCTGTGACTATATCCCTAAATCTAGCTGTAAGTTTTCCAAAAACTTGTAAAATAAAATAAAATAAATAAAAATAAAATACCAATAATTACGCTAGTTTATCGTATTAATCAAGTAGCTGTATATCCTTTATCGTGTAACTTTCTACCATTAGCTCGGCTGTGAGGGAAAACCTGCAACCTTTTTGAAACGTGTAATCATGATTCAGTTGATCCGGTTTCCCTGTCAAAAAAGGTTGCGAAGTTCAAACGGCAGGCGCTTCGTTGTAATTACCAGAGTCCCAAATCCTGAATCATGGTCCAAGGGTACCTGGGCTCCACACGCTAATAAGAAGAGAAGGATGACATTTTGACACTTTTTGTTGTTTAGTATTGATTTCCGCATATCTATAGGTTTTAATACAGCTTGAGGTATGGGATCACGAATTCAAATAGTATTTATTTATTTATCTAAGGTACACTTACAGGTTACAATCGTATACATTTTAAACTTTTCTGTGTGTTATTATAAAATAGACCAGACCATAACCTACAGGTAGTGTACACAATATGAATATACAAGTATTATTAAGCTTATTAAATATTTAAAAGAAAAATCACTTAAAAAGATTGTCATGTTCTTGTAAGGCCGAGGACACTTCGGCCTCCAGGATCTGCGAAATGATCTTTTTGTATCTGGGAGTATATACGTGATAGATTGAATGTGGGTTCGTGTTTTCCCAATACAAACTGTCCCAAAAAATCTGAATTTAGCTCATAGAGCCAGTAGCAATTATCCACCTTTCTACGATAATTACTTCGAGATGGGAACAAGACTTTCTTTTTGAGATCGGATGACATGACAGGCATGCAATACCCACATTTTATTTATGTGTTAATGGGCGGATTCGACCAACATTACAGTTACATGAGAATAACTATCCGCAAGATAATTTATTCCGTTACTTTGTTTTAGCGTGGTGATTAAGCCAAATCCCATTATAGTAGCGATGATTTGATTTCTATGATGGAGGCCTTTGCCCTGCAGTGGGACAGTTATAGGCTTATACTTTACTTAACTTTATTTTCGTAATAAATTCAATCATGTTCGTCCAAACTCTAAAGCCGTTATAGGTATACGCGGCATCCTAAGTCTAGGGGTATACCACGAGCGAATGAACGAATGACATAATAAACTGGCAAAAAAATGTATTCTTTTGTGGTTCATTGTAATGTCACCGTGATATTTTTGTTAAGTAGAGTTATACAACCATTTCAAAGTTTAGTTATTCTGTCAAAATTGGCGGTATAACAATTTTCCATTGGGATAGGCGTTGACTGTTGGATGAGTAGTTAGTAGAACAGATTTAACGGCATATATCTTTGCTAAGCCATAGATTTATCTTTGGATAAAGATTGGACGAATCGGGCCTAAATTGATGAAGTTAATAGTTGGAGTTCCGAGTATGTTTTAATTGTAGAACGTTATATTTTAATTACACGTTCGTCCCGCTCAAGCGGCGGGTGTTGGAGTTTATTTCTCTTTGATTTATACCATAGAGCACAACTTTGGAGGGCCGGATGTTATCACGCGACGTGGGAGAGCTCTATACTCTATGCCCGGCAGCAGAAAACTATAACATTATTTATAATTTAAGACCTTTAACAAGAGCCTTATCCATGGGCGATCGAAAATTAATTAGTACATCGTTTAATCACTTAATTTGTATGGTTAGACTCTGTGGTTAGACCTGGGCCCAAAATTGTTAGTACGGGTAGTTAATAATTAATTTTACAAAACTTTCATGATGATCTTTTCCTAATTCATCACTAGAGTTAATTTTTTTGGAAAGTTTGTGTTATCGCGAATATTCCATGGGTACCATAGCTAACAACCACCCGCCTGCACTCTGCTCATATTTTCAAATGCCTTCACTAAAAAAATCTTAAAAAAAAAACAAAAAATTATGTATACTATTCATAATTTCATACGAGTAAACGCGATTAGATTAGATATTCAACAAAATACCAAAGGTGCGACCCTAATCGATTTTAATCATTAGCTACTAATTTCGATTTTAAACATTAGCTACGGATCTATTTTAAGCAATTTTGGGGTTACAACCTCTCGGAAAACACTTATACTATTTATTAAATAACCATGCACAAAGTTGGGTCTGTTTTTGTACGCGAAAATTTGATTCACGCCAAAAGTGGCCGCTTTTGGCGTGAATCAATTTTTCGCGTACGCGTTGGACCCAACTTTTGTGCATGGATATTTAATAAATAGTATAAGTGTTTGCCGTGAGGTTGTAACCCCGAAATTGTTTAAAATAGATCCGGTTTAGTAGCTAATGATTAAAATCGATTGGCGTCGCTAGTGTACCCTACCCGTCACCTTAAAACATGTTTACTGTTATTGCCCCAAAAATGTGATGTCCTATGTTTTTTCCTATTCACGTCGTTAACAACTCATTAATATTATGTTTATTATAAGCGAGTTCGTGCGCGCCGCCGTTACACCCTACCCATCGATTGCAACCCATTTGTTTTTTAAAAACTTTTTTTTAACTCTATTCCAAATGGTAATTTTACAGTTTTGAGCACGTCAATCTATTAATATGATGGCCGCGGCATTACCGTTTCGTGACTTTGGGAATTACGAATTAGCATTGTCTTTGCGTTTTTTATGTTTATTTTTAAATTCATCGCTCGTTAAGTTGGCGGTAGGGATGGCGGGTATTATAGGCATTATCCTATTGTTGATTTATTGTGGTCGTTTATATTCTTTTAGGGTTCGGTTGGCAAAGGGTGGTACTATCAAAACTATTAGATCAACTTCTAGGACTATTCTGTATTCGTAATACAATACACACAGCCACACACCAAGGTGTTTAACGGAGCCTTAGATCTGTTTAATTTCTTCATCCGATTCTTCGTTGTTAGGTTACCATTAGAATGTTTTTGTAAACCTTCCTATTGTTTCTGTCCTTCACTAGTAATATTTATGCAATTGACCTACTCCGTGAAATTATCCGATTCTTCGTTGTTAGGTATCCGTTAGAATGTTTTTGTAAACCTTCCTATTGTTTCTGTCCTTCACTAGTAATATTTATGCAATTGACCTACTCTGTGAAATTATCCGATCCTTCGTTGTTAGGTTTCCGTTAGAATGTTTTTGTAAACCTTCCTATTGTTTCTGTCTTTCGCTAGTAATATTCATGCAATTGACCTACTCCGTGAAATTATCCGATTCTTCGTTGTTAGGTTTCCGTTAGAATGTTTTTGTAAACCTTCCTATTGTGTATGTCCTTCACTAGTAATATTTATGCAATTGACCTACTCCATGAATTTATCCGATTCTTCGTTGTTAGGTTTCCGTTAGAATGGTTTTGTAAACCTTCCTATTGTTTCTGTCCTTCACTAGTAATATTTTTGCAATTGACCTACTCCGTGAAATTATTTGGTTACCGATTAAAATGCAAAGTTTTTCCTAAAACTGTGGCGTAACACTAATCAGATTGTTCTTTTTCGGCACAATTAAAATTGTATCGCTTACCATCAGGTGATCCGTCAGCCCGTCTGCTACCCATCACATAAAAATGTATTTAACAGCCCGGCAGATCGAAAAATGAGGATCTGGAGTGGAGAAATTGGCTTATTATGTAGCTTAAAATTAAAGTATAATATTGGTGTGACCCCAAAAATGACCATCTCCAATATAGAATTAAAAAATCATGATAATACTGTGTTTGTAACATATTAATTCATACAACATATCATACATTGACCGATCACCGTACTCAGTAGCTTAAGCACTTGTGTTACGGATATCAGACAATGGAGAAATTACAAATATATACTAAAATACATATTACACCCAGACACTGAACAAACACAAGTATTCATAACACGATTGTTTGTCCAGGGTGGGGGATCGAACTTACGACCTTTGGCGTATGAGGCAGGTTCATATACAAAATGCGCCATCCGCCGGCCGGGCAGTCTAATGAAAAATTGATTTTTGATTTTATGACGTGTACTGTATTTTTTGTAATTACAGTAAAGGACCCTAAGTTACTGAGCACAGATCGCAGCCGACCATTTCTTTTATTCCGAAACGAATCATTTGAGTTTAATCGGGATTGCGTTATCAGAATTGGTTCGCTTTATACTATTGGAGTGTGATTTATGTTTACTTCCATTTGGCTCCATTTCCATTGGGTATTGTGATATAAAAATATTATTTAGAAAACAGTTACGTTACCACAATATTCTTAATGATAAGCGACTTTTAAAGTTAGCATTTTTCGCTTTAAGTTTTTAATGTGATGTAAACTAAATACTATTAATTTTATGAAAAAAATATATTTTGACCTTATTGTTTTCAATTTAAAAAATATATCATTTAGAATGGACAGAAATCTTTGATAGTAGATGATTTAATATTAAGAGGCGAAATAGTCCGCACTCGTTTCTGAACATACTATTAACGCCATCTAGTGGGAAGTAGCGGAACTATGACTGGTGCAGTACTACATAGTTTGTTTTATTAGGAATAGAGACTAATACCTTATTTTATGATATCATAGCTCAATTTACTGTCTTTAGAATTTCAAACGAAAGTAAAATGTTATTCTGAGCTATTTATAGGTAGACTAGAGTTACTTTGAGTTAAACTTAACTGGTAGAGTTCTATCTGGCATTGGACACACATCCACTTTTGTTTGTTCCATTTCAGGGTGTTGGAAAGTTAATAAGTATTTTTGATATCGTTTATACTGAAACCCGTAGGTAATATACCGTTACGTACTGTCGTTGTAATTATAATTTTTATAAAAAGAATATTGGAATATTATATTAAAAATGAAAGTTGTATGTATGGTACATACAACTTTCATTTTTAAAAATATTATTTAAGAACTTAGTATACAATCCAGTCACAGAGTCCATAGGTTTTAGTAACAATATTACCTTACAAACTATGTTATTACATATATACTTTTCTTCCCCTAAATAAAATAAAATAAAATACCATATTAACTACTAAGAGTAACTACTGAGTTTCTTTCTGATTCTTCTCGGTATAAATTGGCAGTCTAAATCAGCGGTAGATTACATTATATTTGACATTCATAAATGTTCTTTATGAACTTCAATTGTATAAACATATTTTTGTAATTTTTTTTAACTTAAATTTATTTTTATGACAGAAAACTTACTGAATTTTTTTTCACCTAACACCCATGTGATTGGAAGCCAAAGAAAAAAGAAGGTTATAGAGTAAAGATTGCCTATCTTTTCAATAGCTGGACCCATTCCGGGAATTGGATTTATTTGGGCTTGTGTAATATCAAATTGCTATTGCTTCCTGTACCTAGCTACAGTCAGCATCAATGATCTTAACGTTCAATCCTATCAAAAATATCAGTGCATTTGACAAAATAACTTTTAACACAACACCTTAGTGGCCACTTTTTTTAACAAATTAGTGGCCACTTTTTTTAAAATTCTAAATTTAAAAGTACTTTATTTGCATAGGCTTGTATACAGCTCTTACAAATCGCCATACATGAAAAATATAAATTATAACTATGTATATTATACATGTAATTAAATATATATGCCGATACAAAAAATATACTATGAAATGAATAAATATAATGTAATTCTACCACCGGAATCGAAAAGTTGATTCAGACGAGAATCTTGCTAGAGATGTTAATGACACGAATGGCGTGTGCTTATACGAAGTTGAAAAATCGTAAATCCTTTTTTTTTTATTTTAAATATCTTGATAAAATGGAATTTAAATGATATACGCTAATACAAAATTCTTAGTAAGAAAATATATATATAGTGAACGACTCCGCGAATGAATGTGAAAATGAAAAATGTTGTGTAAATATTTCCTGTTTTAGTGTGTAATATAACATTACACACTCGGTTCGGGTTGTTGAGCCAGAGCAGAGAAAATAGTTAAAGAATTGTACTCCTGTATGTAAAGAGAGGGTAATATAAAAAGAGAGGGCTATGCTCGGAGTCTCCCTGCGTGATCGTATCAGAAATGATGAGATCTGCAGGAGAACTAAGGTCACAGACATAGCCCAAAGGATTGCATGCCTCAAGGGGCAATGGGCAGGGCACATAGCGAGGAGAACAGACGGCCGTTGGGGCGGAAAGGTCCTCGAGTGGAGGCCACGTACAGGAAGTCGCAGCCGTGGCGCCCCCCACAAGGTGGCCCGACGATCTGGTGAAGATCGCGATTATTCATTTTATGCGGGCGGCACAGGACCGATCTGTGTGGAGAATATTGGGGGAGGCCTTTGTCCAGCAGTGGACGTCTATTGGCTGAAATGATGATGATGAATTATTTATATTTCCATTTCCATTTTTATTCATTACAATTTTGACATCTCAATAAATTTTGATCTATTTTGATATTCTGACTTAATTATTTCATTGACATTCCTCTTTTGACATTTAATAGTAATTTTAGACATACCTACATTATGTAAATTATTATAAAGTATTGAAATGCATGTGCGTGTTTACCAAATAAATTCTTATTCTATTCTATTCTTTTATTCATGTCAAACAAAATTTAATTAGTACCTATGAAATTATTTATTAAATAGACTATTATATGCCTAAACGGGTAATTGTGAGAACTATTATATAATTTAACACCTGCATATTTTGTAAACCACAATTTCTACAATAAAGATTTATTTTATTTATTTATATTTTGTCAGTAAGGTATTCATTGATAGAATAATAACTTTTCTGAATGAGAAAACTAAACAGTTTATTTTTAAAACAGTTCTTGTTTTGCTTGAGATGATCGGGTAAGAGGTTGTATAATTTCGGTTCTGTTACATAGAAACATGTTTGAAAAAAATCTTTTTAATAAAAGATCATACGTTTAACTATTACCATGTCAATAAATTAATAAACGACTTTGGTATTACTCACACATGAATCTCACATTTTTTTACAGTAGAACAATGGACAACATTTCAAAATTGCTAAGCTCTGAAACAAAAAATACCAATTCTTTGTTTACTTTTCCGCTGCTCGAATATATATTTATTAATTTTTTATATTGCTTATTTACTGAGAAAAAAATTAAAAACTAAAAAACGTAAGATGACGTCATCGGACGGCAGAATGTAAAATATTTCTTTGCTTAGCACATTATAGTTTTAAATTTACGTAATGCCAAACTCATGACATGTAACTGTCATAAAAAAAGACAACTTGTCAACGTTGAATGTATGAATGACGTTGACAATGTTGACACTAGTATTATTTACCTTTGACAGTAGTACCTTTTTTTTATTAAAACAATGATAAGCAAAGGAATATTGCTGTATTCAGCCGTCCGATGACGTCATTTGGCGCTTACGTCTATGTAGAATAAAAAGAATTTCAATAATTATTTTATGCATGAAAATGGACAAATTTTGAAAAAAGAAAAAATATGGGTCTGTTCATTTTATGTCTACTTTCATATAAAAAAACAATATGGACATGTTAAAAATTTGAAATGTTGTCCATTGAGTTGGTTTCTTTGACAAATAAGATTGTTTTAATAGGTTTATGTTATTTTAAGACTGTACTATTTAATAGCTGTATTTTTCCTCAATATTAAATATATTGTGTAGAGTGGCGATTTCCCAATCAATTAAATAGATTATAAATTGTCATCTATACTCAACGCAAACACTCGCGGCAGACGGTAGAGTATTTCATTCATTAAATATGACACCGACTGCCACGAGTCTCTGGCTCGAATATAACTTTGCTACGCCGTAGCACCACGGAACTAGGGTGCATGACTATGCGTAGCACATCTTAGAAATGTTTGAACAGCGCCATCTAACCAGAAACGAGTGCAGCTTCATATTTTCCCGTGCTTAGCATTCTAACGCCATCTATTGGAGGGTGCAACCAATACAACCCTTCGGGACTAAACTCGTAACGTGCTTTTCTACCGCACAAAAGCAGGGACTCTGAACAGACCTGCTTGTAGCAAAAATAAAATTAGCTAAAGGTTTAAGGCTTTGAGCAGTTTCAAAGACTAATTTGAATTAAGAGGTTAATTTCATTTATTTTAAAATATATATGTGTATCTTTTCTAGTGAATAAAGTTATTAATCCTCTCCATTGAACGGACTTATTACTTTGATACAATACTTACATGATTGACAGTGTAGGTCCTATTGTCATAAACAAAATACTGTTTAATCCATATTATGGTTTCGTGTGTAAAGAAGTTATCCGCATCTAAATAATATCGAATCTAAAAATTAAATCACGTAGGTATGGCGTCAGTAGAGTTACCTTGTTGTACTTTGAACCGTCCTTATGTCTGAGATACAAGAGCTAGTTTTTGCACTGCAGCAGGGTGACTTGACCTGACGCCGTCTGTACATTACACTTGATTCGTAGGATGAGGATCGTGGTCACTGGAACTCATCAACCAAACAAACTTTCTCCATTAATTCCGATCGGAAGTAGCCTTCACCAATCGGAGTATAGCTTAATTATTATTTATTGCTTACAATTTATTAATGTTTTTAGTACCTACAAAAATATACCGTTATTTTATGCCTCAATTTAATCTACGAATGTATTCCTCCTAGTTTAAAATGCACAGAGGTTTAATTCCCAAATGCAAATCAAAAATTTTAAGCGCCCTTCTAAAATGCTTTGTTGCCCTGAAGCTGGCAATTTGGCATATCAATGACGCTGTCCTATGTATTAATTACAAACCCAACAACCCTACGCTTTATACTGCTTTTAACTAAGCACACCCCTCGTAAACATTTCCTAAAAACGTATCAAAATGAACTTTATTTCAACTATTATACAGTCAAAAGTAGGTTGTCAAAGTTCATCGAATTAACATATCAAAGGAACGGCCACTCGAAATCCTCTCAAAGCAGTATGTGTTTTAAGATTTTAGTCGTAGAGTCTATTTTTGAAGATGAAAATTAAAAAGCAAGGGGTGTGAATTAAGACATCGTGAAAAGGGACAAAAGGGAATGTCAGAATGTCACACTAAAAGCGCTTAGTGTCAACCTCATATGTCTTTGAAGTCTCATGTGAAATATTTAGAGTGGGTCGAGGGTTATTTATTCGAGAGGACAAACGGCTGGGCGTGTTGTGACATGCTCCACAATGGCGTGGAGTGGCTTAGCGGCCTTTGTTGGGCCTCTTGTGACGAATAAACCGTAGGCGGGGCCTTGTTTTCTTGTAAGCCCAGAATATATTTATTTTAGAGTTTGTATGTTTTTGGGTTAGTACACCTTCAGTTTCCATCAATATCCGCATTGGTTTTAAAGACCATGCGAAGTTGAGGAGATACCTAGCATGAAGCGGATCTTGACCAGAGCTAGGAATAAAACACGAAGATGATGACAAGACGTGTAATGTAGTTTGTAGGTTGCGTTGCTGTCGTTTTGGAGCCCAGGGTACGCTTGGACCATGATTCAGGATTGGGGAGTCTGCTAAATATAATAATATCCTTCAACCGATTACGGCTACGGCGGCCGATCTCAACGATCAGTCACGTACGCAGGAAATATTATACAGGATATAGTGATCATGTGTGTGCGCAAAGACAAGAGCACTCTCTATTCCCTTACCCTCATATTCCGATGGGACACAAGTGTGATACGACCGGAGAGAGATTAGGCGCAGGCCCAATGGCTTAGCGTGCTTTCCGAGGCACAGGGGTACAAGACCGCCGACTTCCAGACTCCGGGCTGACACTAAGAATTTCTTACCGAAAACTTAGGTGGCCCGACCCGGGGTTCGAACCCGGGAACTCTTGCGCTATAGTGCGACCCACTAACCACTACGCCACCGAGGCAGTCATGAAGTCAATGAAGGGGCTGCCGTCTGGCCTTCGCTACCCTTTTACAGTGGAAACAGACCCACTGAATCATGGTTACACCTTTCAGAAACTATCCGAACTATCAACCATACCACCAACCAACTATAAATGAGAATTCGTATTTAGTAACATAACGTTACAAACTCCTAAACAAGTGTGCTCACAACTCGACTCATGCATGAGGTAAAGAAGTCCCAAACACTAGATACTCACAAGATCTCATCATAATATACCTACGAGTATCTCAAATCCCAACAAACATCGGGTGCCCGTAGCACAATAGCAAACGCGACGACAAAAGGTGCTCGAATAGTTTTTTTCCTGATGCAATAGAGTTTAATCCGAAAATCCCCGCAGGCAAGTGGGGGTTGTAGGCCAATTATTTGTGGGTACGACGCGCCGAGTGGCCATTGTGCTCGAAAGCACTGGAGTCGCGCGCTCGCTGTTGAAATATCAATTTCAATAGCTTTTCCTCATGTTAATTCCAAAAACATCAAGTGGAAACCCTGAAGACCTTTTTATTTGGAAATGGCAGGGATAGGCCGAACATTGGGTGTGTTATTTACGGAGTATATTAAACCAACCTTCTATAAATTACCTATTTGCACACAAAAATTGCACATCAAACTATGCTTTTGATTTGCAATTAGTATTTTTTGTATGTTAAAGGTTAGGTTAGGTTAGGTATAACCCGTCCGTCCCCTGGTGGACGGGTATGCGTAATTGCATTTCTCCTGGGAGACCAAAAAGAAAAAGTTAGCAATAGTAATTTTGAAGGAACGTCAAATACAACCCGGTATTTATTAGGCTGCGTAATTTTTGGTCCTTCGAGCAAGGTATGTTGAGATGTATACTTATTTAATACAAAGCGGAATGATACAAAAGTCTAAAATAACATACGTTTGTATTTGCAATAATAATAGACTTCTTGGCCGAACTTCGGCTACGTCAGTTAATCTTAAAGATTAAACATGTTGTGATGAATTTCATGTAAATAGGAAAACTACATAATGGTTTCATAACAATTGTTTGTTAAAATACAAAGTTCTTTATAACAGGGTGTAGTAGATACTGGGTTTTATTGTAAAATATTGTTCAGTCCTCTTGCTCATACAATCTCGTCCTTTCTTTGAACAGTAAGTTGTTTAGCACAATTTTTTCCGTTGACTTTATTTTAAAAAATCGCACTTTGATATTCAATGATAAACTTGATTTATTTTTTCATGTTCTTCCGTAGCTTCACCCCTTTATTCTCTATAGACAAGTTGAACAGTAAAACTTGCTTGTAAATGTCCCCCGAATTATACTTTTAAGGGGCAATCGCGTGAGGTTACGTTTTACTGCAATAATCATATTTTTTTACGTCCTTGACAAAAACTACTAAACGCACGACATTCACAGTTGCAGTGATATAAAATATTATATTTCATGTAAATGAACTTGAAATTTGTTATTGTCTATTTAGGTTTACGCTGCAGTCTTAATATTTTACAATTCTTTGTCTAAAATGCTAGTTGCAGCCATAAAGTGAGATAAGTCTTTAAATTTTCGCGTTAAATTATTATAACTACAATATTAATATTTGATAGTAGGTAGCCAACATCATTGGCCAGAGCATCTGAGAAAATGATTGTTGATATAGGAGGTTGGTGGGGTGGATCCCCACCAACATCCTAGATTTTTGCGTTGATGACTGTAAAGTTCTATTACTGCCCGGCATATCTTACTACATCGAAACAATACATCAGATACCAGCTACCTATAAGATGTAGAGAAACCTTTTACTTCAAACATCCGATTGATATGGAAGTGGTATCTACGTCTCAGCATATTGCAAAAACATAAATTCTATTAATAATCTCCAGTTACAATAAAAGAAACACGTTGTATTGAAAGACACAAAACATCCTTTAATTTTTTTTTCTCATGAGATTGACGAGGACGCTCAACTACCTCCGTCATTGTGATTGCACAAACTTTGCGATTAGCGACAATTTTTGCAACAAAGAAGTAAATAATACCGATACAAGTTCTAGTGTTACCCAGGATGCGGCCTATTATGTCGATTGTAATGCTATTATATCCTTTTCCACCTTCTCGTTCAACTAGATCTTATTTCAAGTGAGGTAGAGTTGCGTTTTGTGTATATTTTTTCATTTCAACGTTGGAGATTGTTACTAAAGATTGTATTTTGACATTTTCATCCTATTTTGTTGCATTGTCCCCCCGGGGCTAATCGTTCGGAAGGACACAAAGCAATGTTGTCAATCGATTTTTTGCGCGTTCTGTAATGCCGCAAATTGTTCGCAATAGGCTCGCTCCACGGTAGCCCTTTGCCCTGCGGTGTTTCTAGTTTGCACGTTTAATCTCGACCCGTGCGATTGATGGGGATAAATGTACCCTTTTCTTCCTTTTTCTGGTTCAGAATATATACGAGTATGTGTCTCATATCGTGTATGTTTTATAATAAGTATACTGATTGGTTTTAGGGTCTTCGTGCTACTCTGTCGTCTAGATGTTTTTATGTTAAATACGTAAACCTTGCCATTGATGGGGATTGCCGGCCCTATGGTGAATTTGGTCGTGACCCTGCCTCATCCGTCAAAGGTTGTCTTCAATTCCCACACTGGACAAACATCTCTATGATGGGCGCTTGTTTTGATTCAATATCTGGAGACGTCATATAAGTATTATCTGTGTTGTCTCTATTGTCTGTCAAGTGCATAAGCAAGCCCTTGTTTAACAGATATCAAACATTCTTAGTACGGCGTGGGGTATATTGGGATGCTGTTGTATGAATTTATTATTATGCTTTATTTATTCAAAATTCTTATTTTCTTCTGGAAATACGATATACACTTCAAATAACATCAAAATTCTCACTCTCCTATATCTAAAAAATAAACAAAATTTAATAAACGTACTTAAAGCAAATATTATCTTCTTTTATCCAGAAGTCTCGTAGACTAATAAGCATAAAATTACTGGTGCTATTGAAATAAATATCAATGAAAAGGCGCCAAAGCACCCAAGGATTCTCAACACAATGGGCACAACAGAGTTCGAAATATCTTTATACTCGCTGAAATGAGATTTAATAACGTTTTGTTAGAACCCAATGCTCTTTTTAACGAACCTCTTTGTCGATCTTGTTTGTGTGAATAACCATTGTAAGGTGATCTCTCTTGCTATGCGCAGTTTGAAAGCTAAGGGATTTAGCTGGGCTATTGGAAGATTGTAAGAGTCCATCTTATGTTGGTGAGCTGTTTTGAACAGCTCTTTCCGTTTGATAAGTTGGTTTTTGTTATTAAAAATCTTTGGGCAATAGAATTGCTCTGAGATCGGGTGCCTTTCACTGTTTGCTGCTGTATTTTGAAGTGCAGCCTCGATTCCTTTTTTTCTCCCTTCAAATTCTTTAGAATTTAAATACTTACGTTCATGTTTTGACCAATCGCATGAAGATTGTTAATGATTTATCTCCGACACAGAGTGGAGGTATTTTATTAACTGTCTCCTCCTACCTCTTTTAGTGCAGACCGTTTTTTTAGACCAGATCAGTTCCTGCAATTGATAATTCTGATTCTAAATTCCTCAATAACACTTTTAACAAGCCAAATAAAAATGTAAATAGAAAAATGAGGTTTTGTCTTGAATTTGTAAGTGCAATTATTTATTTATAACCTACGCTACTTTTGTGTGAGAGACTGAGATAGGTTTCGACAAACTAGTAAGTAAGGTATCGCACAATGCCTCTAGGCAAAGAGTAAAATTAATTTTTGATACTTTTTATTGCAATCTTTTGCAATTTCTTCTTGAGTAAATAACACACTTAAAATTTTCATCTCGTGTTCAGGCGGGACTCGAAGCCACACTTTCACTTTTGTGTAAGGTGTAGGATCGAGTTCCGCCTGAACGCGAGATGAAATTTTTAAGTGTGTTATTTATTAAAGAGTAAAATTATAATAGACTGGTTACCTCAAGCAGTGATCATCATGATCATGATATCAGTTTAAATATTCTTTCAGATTAGATACTTTCTAAAATGAACTCTCACGAGCTACGTCTAATATAATATTAGGCCTGCTAAGGAAAACGGATGGATCTTTCACGGAATCTCCGGAGGAAACACTGAGACTTCTTGCTCAAACGCACTTTCCGGAATCCGTGTACATCAATAACGAAAGAGAACTCCAGGACCGCACGTCTCCGGACAGGAGACCGCAGAGTGAAGACTGGAGGAGAGCCTCCGTTATTTTTCGTCCCCATCAGATAAGTTGGGCCATTAGGAGCTTCAAACCTTATAAATCTGGTGGGGTCGATGGTATCTCAACGCTGATAAAACTGTACCGTGCAAGCTTTGCATGGAGTTATCTGCCATCAGCGTGAACTCGGGCGAGGGTCACTTACATCCCTAAGGGAGGGGACAAAGGCAAATCACAGCCCAAGTCCTACAGACCGATAAGTCTCACCTCATTTCTACTAAAAACGATGGAAAAGGTGTTAAACAATCACATCAGGGCAACATACCTCGTGGAAAAACCCCTGAGTACAAGACAACATGCCTACCAAACAGGCAAGTCCACGGAAACGGCACTCACCGACCTGGTGGACAGAATCGAGAAAGCCATAGAGGACAAAGAAATTGCACTCTGTGCCTTCCTCGACATCGAAGGGGCTTTTGACAACACCAACTACGATGTTATAACACGTAGCACGGTGAATCGAGGAATAGACGACACCACCACCAGATGGATAGGAGCCATGCTGCAAAATCGAACTGCAACAACAACGCTGATGAATAAAACTCTGCATTACAGAGTGACGCAGGGCGGAGTCCTATCGCCTAGAATGCGAAAAGTGCGATGGGGCAAGCAGTAGGTTGGTGAGGCTAAAATGGGGGCTGAAGCCCAAGGCCGCACTCTGGATTTATAAAAGTAAGGCCGATCATCACTTATAGCTGCTGTGTGTGGTATAAGAAGACGCACCAACTCAACTGCGTGGAGAACCTCAGCAAAGTTCAAAGAACAGCCTGCCTTATATACACACTGGTGCTCTTTCCTCCTCTCCCTCTGCGGCACTGGATGCCCTCCTGAATTTTCCACGTCTGCAAATTGACGTGCAGATGGAAGCGAGGATGGCTGTTACGAGAGCAAAAATCAGAGCGAGGACGAGATGGCAGTCCACAGTCATGAGAAGCCTCTACAATGAGCTAATGGAAATTCCGGTCATGGATATGCCTTCTGACTCCATGATCTGTGAACACCGCTTCAATAAACGGTTTACAGTCTTGTTACCTAGTAGACAAGACTGGGAGGCTGGAACTCCCGGAAATGTCAAGCAGAACGATATTGTTTGGTATACGGATGGTTCCAGGAAGCAGGGCGTATCCGGGGCGGGATTTTGTAATGATCGCCTCGGAATACGCAAATTCACCAATTTGGGTCTCTATACCACAGTGTACCAAGCAGAAGTCTTCGCTAACATTGGCTGTGTCCAAGAGAGTCTGCAAATGAATCTCCAAAATAGAAAAATATTCATCTTCTCAGATAGTCAAGCTGCCCTCAAAGCGTTATCATTCAGTGAACTTGACTCCAAACTCATTAGCGAGTGTGTACTACTCCTAAACCAGCTTGGGAATGCCAACAGTGTAGAGCTGGTTTGAGTACCAGGACACTGCAATATCAGAGGCAACGAAGTCGCTGACGTGCTAGCAAAGGCCGGGGCAGAGAGCCACTACTCAGACCGGAACCAATAAGTGGCGTTCCAGCCTGCATGGTCAGGTTCGAGTTAAAAGAATGGGAGCATAAGCAAAGCACTGAATTTTGGAAAAGACTACTTCGACTAGAACAGTCCAAGGCGTTAATACAGGCGTTCAACCAGAAACGAGCTGTAGAAATAATAAAACTGAGCAGAGGACATATTAGGGCACTCACTCGGACCCTCACGGGGCACTGCAAATTAACAAGCACCTGCACAACATGGGCCTTTCAGATACCAAAATCTGCAGGTTCTGTCGCGAGGACGAGGAAACGATTATCCACGTCCTCGGCGAGTGCATAGCGCTGCACCACTGTAGAGGCCGGCACCTGGGAGCACACATTATCTCGGCAGACGAGATCAAGAGATCCCCCATCAGCTCCATCCTCGGGTTTATCCTGGAGCTGGGGCTACATGAGGTGCTGTAATAAGTTTTGGGGCTGCCACAATAGATCTTCTACTGGTCGCAGTGGCTATGAGATGCAATGCTCACCCCATTTCATTCAAATATAAGTGAAGTAATATATAATATAATATTAAGGCGACGGGTAGGGCACACAAGCGACGCCAATTGTTGTTAGCTACCAAAACAAATATATTTTAAATAATTACGGGGCTTCAGTCTCGGCAAACACTTATACTATTAATTTAATATCCATGCCCAAATGTTGGGTCTGTTTTTGTACTAAAAAAAATGATTCACGCCAAAAGTGGCCGCTTTTGGCGGTAATTCAAAATTGGAGTGCAAAACCAGATCAAATAGCTAACTATAACTATTAAATAAATAGTATAGTTGTTTATCGAGAGACTGAAGCCCCAAGTTGTTTAAAATAGATCTAGTTTAGTAGCTAACAATTAACATCAATTGGCGTCGCTAGTGGGGTTAAACCCTTTACCTTAAACAAAGTCTTCAACGAAGTTCATTATTCGAGATTCATCTAGCCTCTAGGCACTCTATGGTACAAGCCGGCGATTCGGACGCGACTTGTCACTTCTGTACACACACAAACAAGCGTACCCGACGAGCGTAGTCCCCGAGTGAGTAGTTCCGTTGAACTAGCTGACTTAAACAAAACAGTTCACTCAATTATATGGTCCAAAGTAGTTCATGTCAATTTTGTACACAGACAGGCGTACTACGCTAGCGTATCGTATTTCCCGTATTATTTAAAAGAGTTCCCAACATATACTGTTCATTTAGTAATTTTTATCTCAAGTAATCTATTATCTAGTTCAATAGTACTTAATAAAGGATTAATTTAGATTATCCAGGAGGGACGAACTCGTGTCACTTACACAAACAAGCGTAGGTACTAGGCTTGCCTAGTTACCAAAGTATAGTTTGATTGAATCAGTCCACATACCAATCAATTTAGTATACCTACTCGTTTATATCCCAAGTATATTCAAAGTTGGGAATATAGCTCTATCCGTGCCTTACAAAGCGTCTAACCCCCTTCAGAGCGTGCTAGATTGATGTATCTACCATCGGAACAGTTTCTGAAGCTTCCGGTGAATTAAATCAATATTATCACTCCAGTAGTGAACTGTTTGTCGCAAATCTAGTAACATAGTTGTGTCATTACGGCTTTGGGATCCTCTCCCCCGCTGCGGCCGGGCGAAGATCGCCCACGGCATCAATATTGTCCCCTGTCCAAACTAACCGTCCAAATACCTAAGTACAGTCAGACACAGAGTAGTAGTCAGAAACAGATATTTGTAAAACAGATCTTATTCCAAGGGCTGAATAGACGAGTTGGTTGTCAATAAGCCGAAAACAGAGTGCGTAAAATTAGAATATGAAATAGACGCGTGAGTTTGACGAAAATATCTATTGCGACTGCTCATGGTGGAATAAAAATATTGGGCCAATGAGGGAAACTACTTTAAGTCTGCAGGTTTTACTTAAAGGAAGTATTCCTATAGGAAATAAAACTGCATTCAAAGTTTTTTTTTTATTTTGCTTTTTTATTGCCCGGGAATCGAACCAGAAAAATATCCTTCCTCCTGAAAAGACATTAGTATATTCGCGTGGTTGATGATACGCTTGTCCAAACATTTTATTTACACGGAAGACCAGCGTCGGGGTGTCCTTTAGACACTGGCTGAGTGGAGCCCATTTCAGTGGCATTCTGGTGTTCATTGCTTTCTATTTTTGTATTCTAATTAAGAGAGTCTACATAGAATTATGATTGCTAATCATAGGCTAAATCGTTTTAAAGAAGTTTTTTTTTATTATTTCACAAAAGTTTTACCAATCCAATTTTCACATCTGCCAAACGGGCGTTAGATATACCATAAAAAGTATCAGATATATTGATTGAGGTTACATATTTAAGATTGAAATTATCAACCTAGTACCTACCTATAGATATCGAGTATAGTGTTCAAGATATTGAGTCTATTTCTAATCTAAACTTTGTGCTTTTTTTTTTCATAAAATATTGATCTTACCAAATCTGTAAGAAAGTTTAGTTTCTTACAGTAACAAGGTTTTCTAATATAAAGTTAACAAAACTTAACAGAATTATCATGTATTATTTTATTTTGCAGTAAAAACCATAGATACTAGATAGAACTCTTCTATCGCAGAATTCCTCTATGGCACCTTAAAGGCTAACCAGTAATTCAGTATGCAGCCGTATCAAAAATATCACTTTCCCGTATCGCATTGCATATCCATTTCACATGCGAGCTATTGCGTCGCACAATCGCGACACGAAGGGTGTTACCCACACCCCTATGTCAGCTACATACACCCTTGCCGGCCAGATGTTGCTGTTACTCACGCTTGTTGGTGGAGGATTTTGGCTCTTATTTGTATAAGGGTATGGATGTTTGGTGTTTAGAAGCGGATGCAGAGGGCTTGTGGTGATTGTGTACATAGAGGGCGCGCCCCTCGCTGTCGCCGAATAGAACAAACATGGCGGCGGCTAACGAGGTTTTTGCGCGCGCTCTCGTGAGCGATTTCGCGCCTAATTTGGACGTTGCGCGATGTTCACTGTTTTATGCTTTATTTAGGTATTCGTGTGTATGAAGGCTAATTTAGTATGGAAGGATTTTTGGGAGATGAACTCGCTTCCCTTTCTTAGTCTTAGGCTTTCATGTGTGAATATGCATAAGTGAGCCACCTGAATATAGATAGGTACATTAAATGCATTGTTTCTTCTACACGAAAGTTTCTTATTCTTCCCTTTAGTTTATATTGATTTAGCTGGTTTTCTGAAAGATTTACTTTACAGTAACCGTGCTTTTTTACCGTCTTGCAAACTTTTCGCGGGCTACACATTGCTGAAAAACAAAACAACCATTTTTACTCAATGTAAAATCTCAATATATCACTGAATGCAATTTTGTATCAAGGGAATCGTAGGTATTTTCATTCTGAGATTTCACCCTGAATTTTTAAGAGGAAAATGGTTGTTTTCAGCAGTATTTCATACTGCCCAAGTTTGTAAAAAAACATGGGAAATACAGAGTAATAAGTTACTATTAAAATAATAATATCCCAACCGATTATGGCTACGGCGACGATCAGCCACGTACGCAGGATATATTATAGTGCTCAAGTGTGTGCGCTAACACAAGTGCACTCTCTATTCCCTTACTCTCATATAAGTTACTACTACAAAGAAGAAAGTAACCCGATAATTATATTGGTACACGCTTTAAAATAAAATGTAACTTCGATTATGTCCGGAACTGACGCACTCAGAGAAATCATTGAACATTTTATGGTTCATTCTTAAAAACGTGTAATACCTACTTAAATCTATTATAGGACGACGATTATTGAATAAAAATGTGTTAAAAGCAACTCTTGGCCGTGTGGTCCCCGGCAGAGTAGAATAGGCCACCCTCACTCTTACTGAGGTGTCGTAAAAGGCGACTAAGATAAAGCTGCTGGCATGATCATCAGCACCTAGAGAAGGAAAACTCTGCATTTATATCAAAACCCTCGCCAACCCGTCTGCCAAGCGTGGTGAGTATGGCAATTACCCCTCACGTGATTGAGGGAGGCCCGTGCCCCAGCAGTGGGGACTTAAATGGGTTGATGATGATGATGATGATGAAAAGCAACTCAATGTTAATTGAGCGCATTGTCCAATAACCTTCCGCCTGAATTAGTAACATGTTTAACACATAAAAATATTAAATAAACTTAAGCTATACTTTTTAAGCCTTTTGTAGATTGTATTTCTGTTATAGATAGACATACCATGTACGACACTGTAAAATAGTAGGTAATATTGTAAACTCGATAGTTAAGAGTAAACTTTAATTACTATCTTACCCAATAATTATTGCTTGAGTAATTAAAAAATAAATAAAAATTACGTCTCTGAGATCGACAGTATGTATTCCATATTAGACATACTGTGCCATATTTAGCTATTGTTCCCTACATTTAATTTAGAGACATAATTAAATACAAGATCAAATCCACAGCACACCCTCACCGAGGGGACTGTTGCAATCAATCATGGCTACCACCAATCTGTCACAACCCTGCGATGCCGGCAACCAGACCGGGAAATGGGGTGTGAATCTTTACAGGACTTTTAGAGCATATGTACTTTGATGTTTTGATGTATACAGTCCCGAGCAAACAAATCGACTCAGGACCTAATTTTCATACAAACATACTAATTTCAGAGGCCTATAAATATGAAAGTATCTGAACTCTATTGGTAATTTAACAGATTACAGAAACGTGCCGATTTCTTTTAAAAAAAAGGAAATTGTGGTTGATTTTCGCATCCCATAATAATTGCATGGAAGAAGACAAACAACTTGCACAATCCTAATTTTTTTTAAAATTGGCATGTTTATGGATGCTTGTTAAACGATTAACTAAAAGAAGAACATGTATGTACATTTTTTAGATTTGCGCGTTGCATTATAACTATAATGTATCAATACGGGGATTAAAACGATATTTACTATGTGAAACAACATTGTGAACCAGCCCGCTCGTGACCACGGCTGCTGTAACGTAGCCGAAACGTAGAGCCAAATATGTGAGAGCCAACAATGTTGTTTCACATAGTAAATATCGTGTTAATCCCCGTATTGATACATTATATGTATGTACATGTCGTCAAAATAACCACTGATACTCGTATGGCTGTTATACTTCGCTGTCCCATTCCTGGGATAAGGCATACTCTTCTTACCGCCATAATTAGAGATTGGACGTGTACTGACAACATCTTTATGGCCTAAAGAACGGAAATGTACTGAGATTTTATTAATAACCTAAAAATCAAAACCTGAAAACTTGTTACACATCAAAATATACATACAAATTATTACGATCTGTTGTAAAGTGTATCTTTCTATTATTTGTTACATGGTATAAATTTGCTTAGAAATCGATAGGATTTAGGTAATACTACGAACGCGCAATCCGAAGCAATCACAGTGCGTATATCGGAGGTTTCCCCGAAGTATTTAATTCTTTGAGGAATTTCTCGTTACAGTCACTCGGATGCCAAGTAGATATTTTTATATGGCAAGACAAAAGGGAGACGGTTCCGCGGTATGCTATTAGTTGCGTATGCGGCCGCGTAGAAAATCTGCGCTAAAAAGTTTCATAAGATTCTGTATTGATAAATATATCGTGTACGAATACTGTGATGATAAAATACCTAACCATACAAAGGAGATCTTCGGAATTTCATATATTTTTGGTCCAAGTACGAAAGTGACAGCCAAAGTAAAATTTTAACTGTATTCTATTACGACTTGTCCCCTGATGTTCAAATGTCAAGATTAAGTCTAAGAAAATGTTTTTGTAAGCTAATTCACTGAAAATGTATGTGTTACGTATGACGGTTTTATTATTATATTTGAATGTCACACAACTGGTGAATGATATAATTATGTATGTGCTACCCTTTACCCGCCAATCGGGCAATAAACTACGAATATAAAAGACGTGCGTGTTTTACTTAACAGTATGAAGGTGTTGATTTTTGAACTCAAATAAAAAAAAGGATGACTTAACAGCTACAGCTTTGGTTTCATACCAATAAATACTCAGGGCGACAAGTCCTACAGAATACACCAAAAATGTTTCTGGCACTTGGACCAAGAAAGACTCTCTCTCTGTCTGTTTGGAAATAGTAGTCGAAAATCACAAACTGATTTTAAAACGAATACCTACATCCCATTTGGTTGTTCATAACTCTAAGTTCAAAATTCAAAAATCCTTTATTTGAATAGGCTTGTATATAGCTCTTACAAATCGTCATACATGAAAAATATAAATTATAATTATATATATTATACATGCAATAAAATTAAACATATATGTCGCTACAAAAAAAATATATACTAATAAATTAATAGATATAATGTGATTCTACCATCGGAATCGGAAAGTTGATTCTGACGAAAAGATCCGACAAGAGACTCAGCAGTTACTTTTTTTAATCGCCAAAATGTTTAATATCGATTACTAATGTCATGGGTGTAGGAACAATTTATCATTTCCACAACGACAACGTCTTTCTCTTTCTTTCTTGTTAAAAAGTGTAAGGAATCAAGGAATGTTTTAGTACCTCAGGTGTATCTTTTTTCTCATACTTAGTGACTCCACTGGTGTCGCGACCATCAGGTAATTCGTCACCATATCGACTGTCAGAGCCGTAGTAAGTAGTAGTGGACCGACAGCCTGTGAAAGGTCAGACATCTCTTGGATAAGGAATGGTATAGGACTGATTAGTTTTCAGAATATTTGACATAGGCCTGACGATATACGCTAAAACCATTAATATTTTAGTTTTATATATTTTTTTTATTTCCTGAAGTAATCAGAGACCTTACCATGAGTTTGAAATACTATCCTCGCTTTCGAAAACTATTGCTCTGTCTCTTTCACATGCACCACAATAAAAGGGACAAAGCAATAGTTTTCCACAGCGAGAATAGTTTTTCAAACTTATGGTAAGGGTACTGTTCCGATATTTATCTCTCATCATAGCATATAATTCCCGGTTGCGTCCAAAGCTATGGCTTTAGAGTCCCGGGTATGCTTAGACCATTATTCAGGATTTGAAAGTGTCATTGCTCTAATTTTTGTCAAAATCGTGTATATACTTCTCCAACTGATTTCGGCTAAGGCTACTCTCAACGATCAGCCACTTACGCAGGATTTATTATACTGCTCAAGTGTGTGCGCAAACCCAAGTGCACTCTCTATTCCCGTGCCCTCATATTCCGATGGGACACCAGTGTGACACAACCGGACGATCGGGCGCAGGACCAACGGCTTAACGTGCTTTCCGAGGCACGGGAGTACAAGACCGCCAACTTCCAGGCTCCGGGCTGACACTAAGAATTTCTCAGGTACCATATGGAATGCTTCTCCCATACCGGGTCTGGTGAACCTCAGTACCAACTTCTTCCGTTTGACCGCGTACAACGTTAGGCTCCTCGAATTGTCGGTGACTTGACTCTCTCTAGTCGACTTGATCCTCTTGCACTGCGACGGGATATAGTGCTCTGAGGAACTGTTAGATCTACTCCCTGCAGCTAAACTCTTTACATCGAACCTCACGCAAGCGATTGTCATTCTGTCCTTATCATCTCGATGGATAGCGGTCTAATACTGTGCGTTTCTCGCGGAACTTTCTACCACGTACCTCAGTTCTGTGGAACGGATTGGCTACGAATGTATTTCCCGACGGCTACGACTCAAGAGAAGAGCGTACTCCTTTTTAGAAATTCCGGCAACACATTAGCGACCTCTACACACTTCTAGGCAGTCATGGAAGTCAAAATCGTGTATGGATTTGTCAAAAGATTATGTAATTGCCTACATACGTAGGTATAATACCTACGTAAGAGTCCCGCTCCGACATCGAGAAATATTGGCGATGTTACTCATAACGTGCAAGTGATTCCCCATTTTTATCCCCTCCCCAGGGATGTGATGAGGGGGTGAGGGATGAATTAATTCGGGCAATTAATGGAGAGCTTAGACTTGGAGTGATCCACCCTCGGACGGGAAATTCAATTATTGATGCCTCCGATTGAGCTTTGTGCAACTGATCCCTGTAAGTGTAGGATTAGAAATTTGACGATTAATTTTTTGCTTTGTTCTCGTTTTTTTTTGCTGACTTTGACATATAATATATTTACTGGTTTTAGACTAATGTGACGCGTGATGCTTCAGTGGCGCTAGTATACAACGAGAGTTCAATGTAATGCGACCACCAAGATTAACTAATATTTTATCTATTACAATAAATATTGTGAGTAGAAAAGGAACGTGTAAAGCTTTACTAAAGTACAAAATATTACCTGTTAATCTCCCAATTAATAAAGTTTGTGTTGTCTATATGTATATGTCAGTATATGTTTTGTTTGTTTTAGGTGGTGTTTAATAATAAATGTATTATAAATCCAAACTCAATTAATTAAAGAGAACCAGCTCATTAACCGACCAATTTTCTGCTAAGGAACATGTCTCTTTAATCACTTGACATTAGCAGAGTTGTCTCATATGCGCAACAGCAAGCCATTAAAAATATTTATCACCTAACACCTTGTTTACTTTAAATTAAAAACTATTTTTACATAGTGCAAGCTAGCGTTCAAGCCAACTTGCTCAGCTGCAGTGCAGTACTTAACTAGCACTATCTGGACGTCACTTACGTACTAGTAAATCGCGCGAGCGAACTAGAAAGTAGCTCGCATGACAAGCCTCGCACTGAGTGAACCAGTCTTTACTGTCCCGATTTTTACTTACTTGCGTAGCAGCTTACCGTGAGTTGCTGGAAGCTTAATTAAAGTTAATCTTTTTATACTCGTAAGTAGCGCTGTCCTTGTCTTTTCTAATGACAAAAGACAATATCATTATTATGGAGGATTAAATAAATGACGCTTACATACTTTTAATTCGCCGATGGTATATTACCTCAACTTCGGCTGTCTAATTGTATTTGTTTGCTTCAAAATCTTTGTTTTACTAACATTTTAACATGTATGTGTGTGGGTGGTATGTACCTAATGTTTTTACGGTTCGACAAATTTTATACGTTTCTTTATTTATATCAATTCGTATCCCTTTTTCACCCGAAAATGCCTCCAATTCCCTGACCCAGGAGCAAGTACCTTCCGTCGTTAACGTTTGTTTACGCGGAAATTCTTTAAGTGGCCGCATATAGTGGTGGGTGCACATCGACGTCTTTGTTGCCCCGAGCGCTCGCGGGCCTCGAGCGCAATCCGCGCTCGCTCGAGGGCCTCCACATTCGCTCTTCATTCGTCGTTAGCCGGGGCCGCGTCACACTTCAAAACTTAACGTTAGCTGCTGTGCAATTTATATGCGTTGAGCTAGTTTGGTACAATATTATTATAATAACACACCGCCTACCTACATTGTTTAGACCTTAGAATTAAAGCGGTCATTTCTGAACATATGAAATTTTGAATGTTTTGGGTTCTTGACTTTAAAATTTTCTTACGATTCGTAATAGGATCTCCCTAGCTGGCCCGCTCTCCCACTGGCTGCCTTACTTCTTTCATTACCCGGTATGTATTTTTATCTCAGAAATCAGTAACAAGAAATGATATCTTGTTACTACTTAGGCTTGTACTACTGAATAAAATAGCAAAATTTACTGATGTTAGCGGCTAGGATCGCCACCCCTTGGCTGTATCATCGCCGGAATTAGCATTGGGGAGTGGCAAACACACACCACCTTTTCTGTTTTATAAATGTATCTAAATTTCAAACATCAGTAGCATGAACTGTCCTATTTATATTACATGGATAAGCCTTTCCATCGGTGGTAGATATATTAAGCAACATTACGCTTATGTCTTCATTACAGCTGCGCTCATAGCTGGGTAGTCCACGATGCGGGAATAAATTTTGTGTCCATATTTAGCTAGTAAAATAAAATAGCAAAACGCCCTCCGCTACAGTTAATCGCTGGGACAACTGCCAATGGCAGTATCGTCGTCGTAATTGGCACTGGAGTGGCAATTAGCGCCCACTCGGCGCTGTCGCTCGCCCGCGCTCCTGCACGCTGCCTTACTCCTCTTGTTGTCGCGACTTCCCTGTGTTTTGAGTGTAAGCTACGATTGCAGGATTGTTTTTGACTATATAAAAGTTATGATTCCTACCTATGTGCTACGTGTAAGTGTACGAGTGATAGGGGAACAGGAGTACCTCTTTCCTATTGTAATCTTAGGTACTTAATTATGTTACGCAGGTTAAAAGTTTTAATTGAAAAGGTTTTGTATGTTATAGTGAATGCTGCAGCCGTCAGATTTTGTCATTATTCAAAACTATTTACCATTTTGGTCGTAAAACTTTGAAGGCTTTATATACTCGTATTAGAGTTAGTTGTCGTAAGGGTTGACATACAATCCAATAGCATCATCACCTTGGTTGGAAGCTATAGACCGTGCGAAATGGAGGAGATATAGAAGCAAAGCGGACCCTGGGCTCCGAAGCGACCAGACGCGGACGCAACCGGAAGGACATGCTAATATAATAATGATTAGAAGTACCTACTAAATTCCTCAATTTAAATTATTTTTTGTCGAGACATTTTACGATGCATAATTAAGTAGACCTCTTAACAAAACATTGAAATAACTCGTCGTAGAATGTATAAATAGTGAATAATATGGAATGTACCCAATTATATCTAATCCTCTTCTAAGTAAATGTTTGAGACATTTTCCCGAAAATCCTACTCTGACGTCAACCGAACAGTCTTATTATTTTGAGGAAAACGGAATTGCCTGTAGAAACGAAATGCGTAGTTACTGCGAACATAGTTTAGATACCCTAGGGGTGAAAGTGAAATATAACTAAAATTAGGACTAAAACTGGCCAGTTCAAGAAAAACGTTTTGCATTCTCAAAAATAATTTCCGACTAAAAACTCCAACTAAATAATAAAAGTAAAATAGATACCAACTGAGGAAGAAACTACTTATACAAAATAACTGTTGTTTATCATGTTAGCCGTAAAGGTCATCATGTTGATATTTCAAAAATAACCCTGCATAAACTTTAAATAAATATAGCTGCTAAATAAACACATTCTCACTCGGACCTCGGACAAAAAGTCCAGCTCGGTAAGTCCAACTTCCAGAAAGAGATCGATCGACGAATCCAACTCGGCTGGGCAGCGTTCGGGAAGCTACGCAGCATATTTTCGGCCCATCTACCGCAGTGTCTCTAGGCGAAAGTTCTCAATGTGTGTGTGTTGCCAGTGATGACATACGGAACCGAAACGTGGCCGCTTACAATGTGCCGATTAAGGAGGCTCAAAGTCACCCAGAGAGCAATGGAGAGGGCTATGCTCGGAGTCTCCCTGCGTGATCGTATCAGAAATGATGAGATCCACAGGAGAACTAAGGTCACAGGTAACATAGCTCAAAGGATTGCATGCCTCAAGTGGCAATGGGCAGGGCACATAGCGAGTAGAACAGACGGCCGTTGGGGCGGAAAGGTCCTCGAGTGGAGGCCACGTACAGGAAGTCGCAGCCGTGGCAGGCCCCCCACAAGGTGGACCGACGATCTGGTGAAGATCGCGGGAATCCATTGGATGCGGGCGGCACAGGACCGATCTGTGTGGAGAACATTGGGGGAGGCCTATGTCCAGCAGTGGACGTCTATTGGCTATTGGCTGAAATGATGATTTATCACTGTTCTTTGATCTTATTACCTGTGACATAAAAGTCAACAATATGCAGTTAATTGAAGCTGATGTAGACATCGCAGTACTATGCACAACCGCGTTATTCGGAAGTTAATTTCGAAAAGTCTCAAAGAAACACTTAGGTGCACTTTGAAGCACAATCGCCCTTCTATTTTTTCGCCAAAACGTAGCTCTAATTTCACCGAAAGTACCTTATGTAAAAACTAGTAGATTTCTAACTACGCGCCTTTTCACTATTAGTGATGTGACGCGAGTCTTATTATTTGATCAAAAACATGGATATTCATTATTACATAAAAAAAGATAAACACAACATACTAAGTACAATAAGGTTCTATTCATCAATACCTCCCATCTCGGAGTCAGATCAATGTATGTGATGTTGTGAAACATTTATTATTATTCAACCCTTAGGGAGAATCAAGTCACGAAATTTCTGGGCTAATTTTATGTATCCCGATTATGGAAACTGGAATTGTTTTGTTGGGAATTATCCGGCTGATTTATTATGGTTCGAATCCGAGCATGCAGCTCTGGATTTTTCAAATCTATGTGCGTGTTTATACCATTAGCTCGGCGGTGAGGGACATCATCGTAAGGAAACCTGCACGTTTCGGATAATTTCTGAAACGTGTAACCATGATTCAGTTGGTCTGGTTCTCCTGTAAAGGGTTGCGAAGGTCAGCCGGCAGTCGCATCGTTGTATGTAATAACCAGACTCCCCAAAACCTGAATCATGGTCTAAGCGTATCCCGGGCTCCAGAGCGAAAGCTTTAGACGCAACCGGGAATTACACGCTAAGATGTGAGAATGAGATCAGCAAAATGACAAATTGCATAGCAATTATTTACTACTAATACTTGTTAATATATAAAATTAATAAATAGGTTTCAATGGTTCAGTTAGTTTTTTCCTGACACGTTAAATAACACCTTTATTAAATTTTCCCTGCACACGCATCACTACTATATGCGACTAACTAGGTGTAGTCGCGGGGCTGCGGTCCCTCCCCGCGATTATTTTCGAGCGGAGTAAACAAGGCTTGACGTGGGCGAGCCCTTGAATTCGTCGCGCGCGAGTGTGGTGGCACTTATGCGAAAAATCTTGTGCCCTAGTAAATGGTAGAAAGTAAGATAGCTTACATAAAGCCCACCTATTCAGAATTTAACTACTAACCGTGGAAGGTAACCGTGGGAGAGCCACACTTTGGCATGAATGGGCCGGCTCGACTGGAGTGATACCACGGCCTCACAGAAAACCGGCGTGAAGGAGCACTGTGCTGTGATTCGCTGCGTGAGTGAGGGTACCGGAGGCCCAATCCGATGGGGTAGGGGGAGTTTAAAGGTTGGCAACGCACTTGTGACTCTAATGGTGTTGCGGGTGTCCATGGGCGGCGGCAATCGCTTACCATCAGGTGATCCGTCTGCTCGTCTGCCACTTGTAGTAAATTTATTCGATCCCTTGATATGTCAAATCTAACCTGAACCTAAGTCATTAGGTATATGTATCCTTAATCTTTTACATTGTATTTGTAATGCCTTCTTGCATAAATTGTTTTATGATGATGATGAAAACAACAAGATTTATATTGTTGCACAAGGTAATAACATATAGGCGGCTTCTAAGTAGTAATAAACACCAATACCTTCATTGGTGTATAAATAAATAAATTCATACATCTTATATTTACCTGCTTCCGCTCTAAGTAGCTTAACTTTTTACGGATCGGACCACTTTTTTATTGATTACAATTAATAGAAATCCAGTAGCGGCGCCTCTGATCCACAAAAGAGCGCTTAAGTACTTGTGTTGCGGATATCAGACAACAGAGGATAATTATAAACTTAAATACATATAGGTATTAAAGAAGCATCCAAGTCCATCACGAATCTAAGCCAGAAAGCTTTCTTCTAACATAGCGCGCGTTGGTGTCTATCGAAATATCGTGATGTGTCGTAGTCTCGTAGTCACTCGTAGTCGTAGCACACCTACGAATCGTGAATAATAGACAATGCGTAGTAATTTGTTTAGTGCTGTTAGTCTACTTATAACATTTTACTATGCACATTCGTGCCTTCGATGCATCCCCACCTACTCTACTTAGGTAGTCTAGGTATATAACTGAACCTGTAGTCTTGTTTTATGGAAGTGGTGTAGGTATTCGTTAACAAATGCGTCCGTTGAATAAATGGAAATTTGATTCGATCGTACACCGTAATTCTTCTGAATTATTTTTGTTATTGTCTTTTTTATCTAACCTGACTACATACAGGATGATAAAACTCGTAAAACACCTCTAATGTTTATTTTTATATGTGTTAATTGTAGACGTAGAATCTAAATACATGCCGTTCCTAACAACTCTACCGGTGACCTTGAGTGCGCAGGAACCATTTTTAGTATAAAGTTAGATATTTTGTAAGTGTGCAAACTAACGGCCAGCACTTCACTTACGTGCCGCGGCCTGTACTAAACTGTATATGTGTTTTAGTGACTATATCGCTGATATGAAAAAGGAGTAGCTACCTAATAGTATCTTACTTACTGAGTTGGCAAAAACGTATTTATTTATTTATTTATTGATAAAGATTTACCAACATATCAGTTTGCACATACAATACCAGTACAAGGGTGCCTTAACTAAAAGATATGCCTATTATATATTTATGTAATTGTAAACTTCAGCGCACGTCGATCGGTAGTGGAATACGGAACAAGGACATGTGAAGGGACATATGTTGTAGGTACATTCGAAAGTAAGAGCATTTTTTAGACTTCTAAATTAAATTAACTTTCGCAGGCTCAAAAAAAAACTCGCGTAGTTATTGTTTTATCCCACCAGAACCTGACTTTTTCGGGGTAAAAAGTATCCTTTGTCCTTCCCCTGGTTCTAAGCTACCTTTCCACAAAATTTTCAGCCTTATGTGTAAGTGTTATGGGTAGCTGAAAGAAAGAAAGACTGGACCGATTTAGTCTTTCTTTCTTTCAGCTACCCATAACACAGGCCACTTACGTACGCGTACTTTGTATTTATTGTGCACAAGTGTATGCCCTCAAAGTTCGATTGGACACCAGTTGACATAATCGGTTGAAAATCAAGCTTAGGACTGTCTGACAGGCGGTTTTCAAGACCAATTGACGCGTAAGATCTCTCTTTTCCCCATCCCGAAGATCGTATCTATCAAGACATTGGTGAACCTCGTCTTGTAATCTTTACAAGTACAGTCCTGCCATAATATTTAAACACCTCGACTCTTATACCGGCTTTATAAGGTTTATATTTGAATTTTGTTGTATATTAATTAGTGCACCTGACTGTCCTAAACGCCCTGTTGGTCTAGTGGTTTAAGTAGCGGGCCGTGTTCTTGGGGTCCTGGGTTCGATTCCCGGGTTGAGCGAATTTTTTTTTATAAAAATCATGCTCATGCATAGATTATGTAACTTGAACCTAAGAAAGTATTCTTCTACTGCGATGTTTCTTTCGATGTACGAAATAACCTTATTATTGCGTCTATTTCTCTCAACACTTGTTTTCTAAGTTTATTACTTAAAGTTGGAGTAAACGTTGCTGGTGTTGGAATTATTTCAAGTATATGAGAAAAATGTGTTGAAAACAGTGTTGAGATAACAGAGTCATTATCTCAACACTGTTTATTTACCTAAATAAATGAGAAAAAAAAGTATGTTTCGAATTTTTTGGTCATAGCCCGGGTTCACCAATCCGCATTTGGCAAGCGTGGTGATTAAGCCTAATCCCATCATAGTAGCGATAACTTGATTTCTATGATGCAGGCCTTAGCCCTGCAGTGGGACAGTTTATAGGCCGATACTTTACCTGAATGCAACAATTACGTCTGAAAAAACGTAACAAGAGTAACAACAGTTAATATTTTGAATGTATTTTATTTGTGTTTACGAGGATGTTACATCACATCTCCGAATTCACAATGTTAAAGCAACTACAGACACGTTGTGGGCTCAGCGTACGCCAATTAAGAGCTCCGGATAACATCACAACAGTTGTAACTTGTTACTCGTGTCTAATAACAGCATGGTAAATGTTTAGAGAGCGGCGTGTAAGACGAGGACCCGGGCTAGCATCTTACGAAATATACAATATTCGAATTCATTCTAATACATGTACTTACCCGTGTTATGAATTTAGACATTGTTTAAGGTGACGGGTAAGGCGCACAAGCGGCGGCAAATAATTTAAATTGTTAGCGGGTAGATTAGATCTATTTTTAATCATTTCGGTGCTGTCGGGAAGCACCTATGCTCGTTTCCTGAAAGATTACAGAATGTGAACTACATCAGAAACCAAAAACGGCAAGCCAGCTTCTCAACTTATAAAATATATGAGATAGTTACAATATGCACGTGCCGCGGCCTAGGTAAGCTCCAGAGAACAAAGCAAAAGATTCTGTTGGCGAAACGTTCATGGGACAATTTTTCTGTGGTTGCAAGGTTCATGGGCAAGTTCTGTTTGGGTTGGGTAACGTTGCACAATCGGTGGAACACGTACAAGGTTGGAAAAAAAAAATACGTTTATTGCTTTCTAATACAAAAACAGGTAGGTGAAAAACCAAGATGTGAAAAATCTGATCGGAATCTACCAGTGTGTTCTGTACAGATTCTAATCTACTGAGCTACCGAGGCCGTAGTAAACAGCACGCATGGTCCCCTGGATATCACAACGCAACGCGACGCGTGCGCAATAAATCCGCATCAATAGCCCCCGCTACGGTGGAGCGGGAACTCATCTTGCTAATCCGCCGGGCGGCTGTGAATAGTAAAAGTGATGGCTCTATTCATCGGGGAGGGGTTTAGGGTCCCGGGGGGGTCAGGGCTGCCACAACTGCTGATGTTTATAATATTACTAGCTTTTGCCCGCGCGAGCGAAGGCGTTAGAAAGAGAAAAACAGTAGCCTATATAGTGATATATGCTAATATTAAGAATAATTAAGGCCACAAGTGGATATTAAGGCAAAAAAAAAACAAAACAAAAAATATCTTTATTCAATTTAAGTCCATACAGAACATTTATGAATGAATGAAACCATATAAACGGGAATAAGTTACTCCCCCTCTAACATATTACGACATAGCACAAAGAATGGACAATACGACAAAAAAAAATGCATTTATATACGCCTTTTCGAATAAAGAAAGAGAAAAAAGATGACCCATTCGCACTTCTGACTCCACTGGTGTCGCGGGTGTCCATGGGCGGCGGCAATTGCTTACCATCAGGTGATCCGTCTGTTCGTGTGCCTACATATTACATAAAAAAACCCATATTTTTTGGTTATCATTAAATATGTGTATTTATTGAAATATTTATTTTTTAAATAATAAATTAATTTGCCGGAAGTGACGTAGTCCTGAGGCTCAACGTATTGTGATGTTCGGTGCTATACGTCCAATAAAAAAAATTGGTGACTAAGTTGCTTACTGTCACTGCCATCATTATGTCTTGTCATTTTATGATCAGAGATTTTACTTTTTTTTGCTTTAATCAACGTGAGCAAAAGCGTTATTAATTTGTTATGCCGAGTGATGACGTCACAGGAGGATTTTTACATTTAATTTTATTGTCCATTAATATCTGCTTTAAAAATTCTGAATTTATTTTTCAATTTCTTATGAGTCTAATCTAGAAATGGTATTTTTAATTTCGAAAAATGATTTTTTGTCGTATTGTCCATTGCATGCCTCAAGTAGCAATGGGCAGGGCACATTGCGAGACCAGACGGCCGGTGAGGGCAGAAAGGTACTCGAGTGGAGGCCGCGTGTAGGAGGTAGAAGCCGTGACCCCCCACAAAGTGGACCAACGATCTGGTGAAGGTCGCGGGAATCCCTTGGATGCGGGCGGCACACGACCGATCTGTGTGGATATCATTATATCAGCGGGGAGACCAATGTCTAGCAGTGAACCTATATTGGCTGCAATGATGAATCCTAGCTTGCACCTATGATTTTTTTTAAATACTACGCACCTGTACCTATTTTAAAAATCATAGGTGCAAGCCACTAGGATGTGAAAGAATACATCGTGAGGATTCTTGAAGTAACTTGGCTGGTTGGAGTGACACTTGACGCCCGTGTGTGGAAATGCCCGTATGGTAAAGAAAAAGAAAGAAGAAAATCCTATTCAATTTAGAATACATAGTTCGTTTTCTAAATTAACCCGAGCGGGCATCTCTTATAAACCGTGATTTTTTGAATACCTCAAAGACTGTTCGAGGGTATTACACTAATGGAAACAAAGAACATAGGGTCGAATCACAAAAAATAAAATCACCTTCCCATACAAAAGCGATCAGCTGAATACTCTATGTTCTTTGGGGAAAAATGATTGTTTTCATTAGAATAAATCCCGCGAGATCTTTCTCGGCTATTGCAAAAATCACGGTGTATTTATTTCGACTATGTTTATTTTATCATCCTAAGGCAGGCAACCCTGATGGGGCGGGCTCGGTAAGCGCTAAAATTTAATAAAGCCGGCCATGGACAACCCCGGCGATTAATTACGCACAAGAGACCGGTAATGATACCTACGGCTCCTCCGTAAATATCCGCGTAGTTTGTCGCTTATGTATTATTCAGGACCTGCGTATGCTGTGTTGTTTTGATGTGTAGAAACACGTATGTGTAGTGCGTGTTGTGTTTTAAGACGTGGTTGTTTATTGTTTATATTACGCACAAGGTCCCGGTAATGATAACTACGGCTCCTCCGTAAATATCCGCGTAGTTTGTCGCTTTTGTATTATTCAGGATCTGCGTATGCTAAGTTGTTTTGATGTGTACGGGATTGCGGGCATCCGTGTTATGATTGTTTTTAGACGTTGTTGTTTAAGTACTTTTAAATCATGTGTCGTCATCATATTACGCACAATAGACCAGTAATGATACCTACCTTCGGCTCCTCCGTAAATATCCGCGTAGTTGTCGGTTATGTATTATTCAGCATCTACGTATGCTGCATTTTTTGATGTGTACGTAATCGTGCAATACAAAACAACGTCTGAAACATAACACGAATAATTTCGGGTTATGTTTCAGACGTTGTTTTATTTTGCAAACGCTAACGAATTGGTTTTGAAGGATGTTTTGTTTATGTTACGCACAAGAGACCGGTAATGATACCTACGGCCCCTCCGTAAATATCCGTGTAGTTTATCGCTTATGTATTGTTCAGGACGTGCGTACTGCGTATGATGCGTTGTGTAGATGTGTACGAGTATTCGTGTTATGTTTTAGACGTAATCGAAGAATTTTTAAAGCATGAGTTTTGTTTATGGTATTCTCAAGAGACCGGTAATGATACCTACGGTTCTTCCGTAAATATCCGTGTAGTTGGTCGCTTACGTGTTATTCAGGACGTGCGTACTGCGTAGGCCGCGTTGTTTTCATGTGCACGAGTTTTGGTGTTTTTATGTGATTTTGTGTTATCTCGGAAAGTTTTCATGCTAACGAACTCATTCTTTCTAAAATAGGACACAAGCCTATAGTAACTCGGATTTGATACCTACTGGAGGATCACCCGGATACAAAAGAGGTATCTTGTTTGAGGAATCATATCACAGAATGAATAGTTTTTGAAATTTATGGTTGATCGAAGGTTTGAAGCTGTTCACTATTTTGAAGTCGTCTCTGAAACCTTCTTACTTTTCGGTGATCCTAGCCTTCTTCACAATAATCTGTCATGTGCATCCCAAGTAGCACACAAGCGCTATAAGAAGCTCTACAGTGGCTGTTAAGAGGTTGTTAATTACGGCATTAGTTTTATAGATACGCCATACAGCAGCCGTATAAACTACTATAGCGCTACTTTAACCCCAAAATAGGGACTTTTTATAACGATATCAGCTCTACAATCGCGCTATAGTAGCGTAATAAGAGATAGAACCGCCATATAATGACGCTACAAGAGCGGTAATGTACGTTAATGTTTGTACCATGACGCTAAAAGAGTGATTGTGTACGCTAACAGATATACAATGACGCTCGAAAAGGTCATAGTGACACGCTAGTATACGCTGGAAGAGTGAAATTATGTTTTGAAGCGCTATTCTACAGCTCTTGCCGTGTTTGATCGCCATTGAGTGACTAAAAAGTAAATACTTCTAAATAATAATTGTGATTTTAAATCAGTCCAAATGAAACAAGGTGTCAGAAGTTTTCCAAATACATAAACTCAAAAGCTAAATTTTAACATATTACTGTGCCATATTTATTGCGAGTATCAGTTTACTGTGAATTTATACATGTATTTTCGCTTAGATTTTGACGCGCTCACAAGATAATGCGTTTTTGGTGTTATTAATACTTTCATAATATTCGTGACATAGATTTTTATTTTATTAAAATCACTTATTAAGAATTTCCGATAGATGGTTAAGTCATTTATGAATATATAATATCGAAAATAAACCATAAATATGTTTCCCTGCTTCTTTATTAATTTTCAAATTTTTGTTCTATTCATAATTATGATCGAAGATTTTAACTTAAAATGGACGTCAACGTATACTAAATCAAAGCATTTGAAACCGCTCCTGTCCCACTCAAAGCGTTATAGCATTGTTATTAAAGGTTATTACTCACGGTCTTAAGTAATTAAAGCCACTACTATAACGCCTTTAGCGCTACGAAAGAGTTCATTTCCTCAAAATTGCGCTTTTAGCGCTACTACAAGAGTAGTGATAAACTTTTTTGTACAACTTAAGAATCTAAAGAGACGCTCTTTTCCACTCAAAGTGATTTAATAGCATCCCATAGAGCCTTCTAAACACTCATACCTTCCAAAACATATATTTTTTTAATAATAATAATTCTCACAACATCTCATACGTTGACCTGATTCCGTACTAAGTAGCTTAAGCACTTGTGTTACAGATATCAGACAACAGAGGAACACAAATATATACTTAAATACATATATTACATAATTTATACCTCTACTAGTGATAAAGGAGTGTTCACAACTCTACTATACCTCCATTACCTGTAAAATAGCGGAATAAGATGTCATTGTTACTGCTTTAGTGTAAATGATTACGTATTGTATTGCATACACAGGTTATACAGATAATGACGTTAGAATACGTTGCTATACGGGCTGAGGAGTTGGTTTTAGCTTTTCAACGGCAATGGTATCGCTAAGAAGCTCTATTAAGGCGGTGAAAGCTGCTTGTGTGCTAGTTGGGATGCATCCGAGATTAATATGAGCCCATGGCGATTATCCATAACAAGGTGAAACCATAGACCGGTGAAGACCCTCAGCAATGAGAAATAGTGTTGCCGGATAATCAATTGTACGTCGATTATTAATCGATTATGCAAATGGGACCCTAATAATCGATAGTACAATCCATTATG
The DNA here is from genome assembly GCA_019059595.1 of Marasmia exigua. Taxonomy (NCBI): domain Eukaryota; kingdom Metazoa; phylum Arthropoda; class Insecta; order Lepidoptera; family Crambidae; genus Marasmia; species Marasmia exigua. The sequence goes on along the minus strand of CM032483.1, from coordinate 13,170,868 downwards.
GGATTATAAAGGGTGAAAATAATCGTTAAATCGATTGTCAATTAATCGGCAACACTAATGAAAAACACGCCACGAGGAGGATTATTTAAAATAATTCACAACATCATTCATTATTCATGTTTCATAAGTACCTAACAAATCTGTTAAGTTAAGAATAACAGCAATCAAAAAGTTGACTATGAAAAATAACATATTTTTCACCAGATAAACCGCCTCCACCGCTACATAATATCCGCGCCGTTTAAAATGTTAATAGCCAATAACCAATTCAGTTTTCCATTAGAGCCGGCAAATCGGCCATGTGCACATAGGCGGTCCATTCACCCATTCACACACACACGCCCGGGGGTGTAATATTTTTCACCCCAGCGTTCCGTACAACAAAAACATGTCGGGGCGTCGAGTTCGCTCCGAGCGAGAGTTTCCCCTTTTGTCCGGACACAATGCGTGTACGTTATTATTTTTTTTAATAAACCGGCTTGGTAAATCACGGCATCGAAGCCCCGGGCCGCCGGCCAGCCCCGGATCACACAGTTAATTATTGACACATCCGTTTTTTATTCGGCAGCCGACTTCAAAGCGCCATTGTGGTCGGCTAATATTATTCCTATTGTGTCGAGCTGAAACTGGCTATTTCCTTACCTTTATGCCTTCATCGGCTTTGTATTCGGGAGCGGCGTTGTTCTAAAATGATCGGTTATCAGTTTTCTTAAACAATTTGTGTGTAGTTACTTATATCTGAGGGTATATCGGACGCTTTATAGAGAGCTAGTATATACCAAACAAAATCTATGTACGCTCAGGGAAGAGCAAAAATCGCTTGAAGCTTCCATAGTTTTATTTTTAAATGACACCATTTTTATGTCGTAGTGCGTGCATGCGGTTTTCTATTGAACTTGGTTAAGCGCCAGATTCCCCGACTGTACCTACGTGATGATCTATGAAACAAATCTCATTTGTGTTTATACAAAACTGTTGATGCCTACAACGTGTATCGTAACCTTAACATTTGCATCCCTTTAACTACTTCTTCAGTACGCCCCGTTGGTCTAGTGGTTTAAGTACCGGGCCGTGATCCCGCGGAGTCCGGGTCGAGCAAAGGTATGTGTCGAATTTTTCGAACATAGCTCGGGTTTGTGATCACCAATCCGCATTAGGCAGGCGTGGTGATTAAGCCTAACCTCATTATAGTAGCGATGACTTGATTACTATGATGGAGGCCTTTGCCCTGCAGTGTGACAGTATATAAGCTGATACTTCCAACTACCTCTTCTACCAACCGTTCTGAATAATATTTGGTCTATGATTTTTGGAAATATGCGTGAAACCATTTACACTTTTCATACGAAGTCTGGCCTGAGGACGTCCAACACTACGTTAACAAGCTAACTGCCGCACTCAGAGACGTCAAATTAACTTTAATTGTTACTTAAGAAAAAAATATTGACACTTATTTCAATGAGCATAAAGAATTTCCATAATTAAGTAATTGAACATTTAGCTTAATTAACGTCTCTAAGTGCGGCAGTAAGACTCAGTTCGTGTGAACCACAGCATACAGGATGTATCTGTGGACATTTACTTCCCTTTAACCACGTGTTCTATCAACCATTCTGAAAACATTTGTTCTACGACTTTTCGAAACTATTCGAAAAAATTTTCGACTCCCCATACAAAATGACCAAGTCACGTGATCGACTTTGTATGAGAAAATGATTTTTTTTATGCGAATTTCAAAAAGTCATCAAATAAATGTTGTTAGAATGGTTGATATAACACGTGGTTGAAGGGATGTAAATGTTCACAGATACATCCTGTATGTAACTAGCCGAAACGACGCATTTGATCAACGTTTTTCCAAACAAAACAAGCGTACAAACAGATTTATTACGCCGATAGCCATGCACACATCTTCGAGCGGGTTTAATGCGGGGATCCTCGATGTTATCAGTCTGCGGTGAATAAGTTGAATAATTTTTGCCATTACCACAAAAACGGCGGCAGTGGCGTGGCGGGCGGCGGCGATGTCGCCACGGGGGCGATCAAGATAAAGGGTTGTTGGTGAGCGCGTGACACGACGGTCCTCAGTTAGATGCGCCACGCGGCTGAGGGTTGGAGGGACTGTCCATAACTGTAGTCCGAGATCAATTTTTTTTGCACCGACGTTCTATACAAAAAAAAATTAAACAACGTGGGTGGAAATGGCGCGGCTTGCCTTAGGGGGCAATTATAGTACACTTGACATTGAAGTCGAGTTAGAGATTTGTGTGGACGAATGTATGAAAGAATAGGCCCTCTGGAGCCCAAATCTCTGTGGAATAGGTATCGAATGAGTCGGTTTCCATACATTCATCTCTAAAAATGTCGAATTCGACATCTACGTCAGGTCTCGGGAATTGGGCTCCTGATGATGATGGTAAGCGACTATTACATACATGATGCCGACCCTTTAATAACCTTATCACTCCACTTTGAAGAACCTCTTACTGATGTTAACCACCTTTTCTACCAAACATTAGATTTTTTGGTCGATGACCTTCATCGACTCTTTTTGTCTACAAAAACCGATAAGTTTTAGAAATTCGCATAAAATTATATTACTTTACACAATAGGTCACGTGACTTCTTCATTTTGTATGGGGAGTCCAAATTTTTTTTGAAAATTTTCAAAAGTCGTAAAACAAACGTCATTCAGAATGTGCGGTGGAAGTGATGGTCAAAGAACTGATGAGATGTAGCTGTGTATAACAGTTACTATATCACACAATAGCTCTAAAATAATGCACCAGCTTTGTCCGCACGCAGACAATATGGTAATTTGTGGCTGTGTTCTGTTTGCCTTCTGAGATGGCACCCATTCTGTACTTTTATGCTAGAGGCGACAAACGAGCAAACGGATCACCTGTTGGTAAGTAATCAACCCTTCCCCCATGAACATCTGCAAAATCAGAGAGCTCGCTAATGCGTTGGCGGCATTTACTTAAAAGTCTTTCAATTGTCCTTATATTTACCATCGCCTGGCCAACCCACCCCTAACATCGGCATCGTTTTCCGATAACGGTCCTTTATCACGGCAATAAGAGATCGTTGGTTCTTTTTAGCCGTCGTTATCACGTCCACAAAAGCTATCGTGATCGGCGGCGTGTGCGCCGGCTTGTCGGCTCCCACTCAACCCTTTATTTGGGTGTATCACGGATGGAAGCGTTGCACGGAGTGAGCTGTTGAGCGTTGCGTGGCGTGCTCATGCACGGTAGACCTAGAAGATGTCAGCTGCATACATCGCGAGCTACAAAGGCAACGCACACATTAGTGTTGCCGCTTGACAGTCAATCGATATTTGAGTAAAAACACAATGAAGTTTTGGATTGTTTCTGAAACGTGTAACCATGATTCAGTTGGTCTAGTTCCCCTGTTAAACGGTTGCAAAGGTCAGACGGCATTCGCTTCATTGTAATTACCAAACTCCCCAAATCAAGAATCATGGTCCAAGCGTACCCCGGGCTCCAGAGAGCTTTGGATGTAACTGGGAATTACATGGGAATTAAGGACTCTGAAAGAAACTCTGTCCAGACCATTTTAACATTGCATGTTGGAACAAGATGGCATAAGCTTTAGTACGGTAATAATTCAAGATCTGGTTTTGTAATAAGGTGACTATTGATCCAACCAATTCAATCAACAGCCTGTGTCCGACCACAGCTCTAAGTTGCTAAGAAAAAAGGCTGCTAAGATAAAATCATGATCCCATGTTAAAGGATTGCGAAGGTCAGACGGTAGTCGCTTCATTGTAATCACCGACTCCCAAAATCCTGAATCATGGTCTAGGCGCACCCTGGGCACCAAATCGACAGCTCTGGACGCAACCGAGAATAACACGCTGAGATGAGTGAATAATACTGAAATTATTATTTTTGACCCAAGGAAACTTTAGACATACAAGCGTAGGATGATACTCGTAAAATATCCACACAAAATCCTACGCGTGAAATAACCAACGTGACCTTTCAGAAGCCCCTTTATGTAGCAAAAGAGAGACCTACCCACACTAGGGTACATTTTATGTATTAACTTGGATTCAACATATGTATACTGTTACATGGTGTATCTGGGAACATTTACATCCTTTTAACCACGTTTTCTAACCAACCATTATGAATAAAATTTGTTTCTATGACTTTCCGAAATGCGTCGAAAAGTTTTTCGGCTCCCCACACAAAATAACCAAATCACGTGACCGACTTAGTATGAAAAGTTCAATTTTTTTTATGAGAACTTCCAAAAGTCATAAACCAAATTTTCTGAACAATGTTTGGTGGTACAACACGTGGTTAAAGGGATGTAAATGTTCACAGATATACCCTGTATTAAAACCTGCCTCAGTAGCACAGTGGCAAGTGGGTCGCTCTTTAAAGCAACGGCTGCCTAGAGGTCCCGGGTTGGGCCAAAAATTTGTACTTTACTTTTCGATAAGGAATTCTTAGTGCCCGTAGTCTAAAAGTTGACGGTCTGGTAGTTGACCCCCGTGCCTCGGAAAGCACGTTAAGGCCGTTTGAGTCCTGCCCCGATCACTCTCTGGTCGTGTCATACTGGTGTCCCATCGGAATATGAGGGTAAGGAAGTAGAGACGAGCAGACGGATCACCTTATGAAAAGCGATTGCCGACGCCCATGGTCACTTGCAACACCGAGTGGAATCACAACTGCCAATTTAAACCCCCCTTTTTCCGGGAGTGGACTCTCGAGTGTTTCTGTGAGGCTTCTGTGAGGGATTTGGTCTGGTAATTACAATGGAGCGATTGCCGTCTGACCTTCGCAAATATTAAACATGGGAAACCAGAACCGCTGAAACATGATCATGATACGTAACACGTTCAGTATCGGTAAGGTATCCTTAATAATTTCCTAAAAGTTGTCTCTTTCATATTTACAACTAAGCTTTTGTCTCAAAAGCTCTTAAGAGCCCTGTTACGGATCTGTGGCGCCGCCACCAGCAGTCCGGGGCAGTAGTGGTCCAATACACACAAAAAAATGCAGTTTGAGGTTTTTAGGGTTGGCAAGATATTTGAATAAATTGTACCACAACACTCTCAACAGATGTAGTGGTCCAAATATTTTTAAAGTTGGACCACTGCCCCGGACTGCCACCGGTATTCTATTGATTATAATGAAATTATGACAATAAATGAAAAAGCTATCCAGACATTTAAAATAAAAAAAGCATTACGTGATTTTTCAAGCTTATTTTGCACACGCTATTCATGTCACAAATCACCTCTATCAAGATTAAATTTTTAGTGGCCGTAAAAGTTAAATTGTCATATACATGGTTATACGTACAAGCAGTTTAAATACGGCAATGTATCAAAGTTACCCGCTAAACGGCAACCCTTCTGATGGCTCTGCGTATTCCCTAATGGAATTGTCTGCCGGTGGTGGCACAACTATGTACGTCTTGGTTTTAACCCGCCCCTCAAGGGGTAAGCTGTACAGACCTTGGAAATTTCATTAATTTCGGAATTCAAATTAGGATACTTCATGTTGTAAGCCTGTAAGGCATACAAGCAATATGTGTCCTTAGCCCAAAGAATTGCAATCTTCAAGTAGCAATGGGCAGGGCACATTGCGAGGAGAACAGATGGGACTTGGGACGGAAACTTCAGAGGAGAGACCGCATACAGCCGTGGCAAGCCAAGTGGACCGAAAACCTGGTGAAGGTCGCGAGAATTCTTCTAATGTGGTCATCGGTCCTGTGCAACCACAGGACCGATGAATGGAGAACCTTAGGAGAGGCCCATGTCCAGCAGTGGGTTACTATTGGTTAAATGATGATGTTGAAGTTAAAGTGACATTATCATCATCTCAGTACACCATTGTTTTGTCGGTCGGTCGGTTCTGTCAACCTACGTATGCACGTTTTGGTTTTGAACAGAGTCACCGGGCTTGTGGGGAGCAGGAGGCTCGAACCCTAAAAACTTTAAGCAACAGCCTGAGGGCGCCCCCTAGCGAGGCTACGACTTCGGCTCCGGGCGTTGGTGGGAGAGTGCAACATAAGTTTGGGGACTGAATCGCGCGTTCGCGGTTTCGCGAAAAGGAGTCTTATTCTAGAGGGAACCGACGAACGTCCTCGCCGGCGAGGACGGTACCGCGGAGGTCTTGAATGTGTTGTTTGTCGCGAGTTGTTCGGCCTGTTGCAGGGCGACTGTGATAGGGTCGTCTCGGTCGTCAAGGACAGATCGAGGGCGTCTTTTCCTAACAGTGGGGGCTACGGGGGGGCTAAACCTCAGTACACCACCACCCGCAGCTAAGAATCAGCCTCATCTTTATTACTGTAATCTTCCAAGTTCACCCACTTCTTCCCAGCCACAGTTACAATACTCATACCAACGGTGAAAGTGTATCTGTCGCAGTCATCTGGTTAAAGTAGCCTTCTAATTAAACGCCTAGGGCGTACGTCAAACGCCGTCATCAAATTAGATGCATAGGCCGATAGTTGTTAGAACTAAAATCACTCAACGTTTAACCGCTTGGCATATTGAAATTTAGCCCATTCAAAATGACTGATCAGAATCAGCCAAGTAATTCAAATTTAGATTCGCTTTTCCTAACTGCAGCGCTAGTAATTATCAAAACAAATATGGCGTCAGCAGCGAAAACAGCTATGAATGTTTTGGTTCGATTATATAGTTTGTTTGTGCAATTATAAGTAAAATTAAAGAGTAATATTGTCAAAATCATCATCAGGTGACTCTCTTGCTTCGTTTGTAGCCTCTTGCATAAAAAATACTCTATAAACAAGGCAATGCCAATATAATAGTACGTCGTCTGTAAGTTTTTACGAAAATTTTGAGTTGAGTGATTTTAGTTCAAAGAACTATCGGCCTAGGCATCCAATTTGATAACGGTGGCTACAAACGTTCAGCCATCTGGTTACACATTGCAGTCAAAGACATGACTAGTTGTTCTTCAGCCATTTGATTGGATGTCGGAGTTTAATGAACGCCCTAGGCGTCAATTTGGACGTCTAATTTAAACAGATGGCTGTGACATATCTATTCTTTTATTTAGATATGTTTGCTTGTTACAAAGGTTGATCTAAAAAGTCAAACTTAAATAATTATCGAAAGATAAATACGCTGGAGAAATAAGTTTTAGACCAGCCTTTACTTCAGAGCAGCGAAGTTTATAATCGAAAATTAATTAGAGCTAGAGAACTAAGTAGTGAAGCCTGTTGATCGCTCAATATTCTCGTAGCTATTGCCAAATAGTTCATGGTAAAAAGTCTGGTTTGATTTCTAACGGGTTCCAATTCGGCAAGTGCTACACGCGCTCAATTTAGCCGCAAATAAAACAAAAGGCGTGAAGGGACCCCTTTCAGGAGAATCACTTTAATATACCCGATTGTAGTTTTCCATGTGTGTCGATGTCATATTAAATCGGCCAGCCAATGGGAATCAAACTATGTTTTTATGGTTTACTGTTGCGCACATGGGACAACTTTGCCAATGTCAAGTGATTAAAGAGACACGCTTCTTAGCAGTAAATTATTTGGACGCTCCTTAGCAGTAAATTTATTTGGAGTAATGTGAATCGAAATTACCGAGGTACCGATACTAGATATCGACCCGCGGCCGATTCTTTTTCTTCGAAATCAAAGCGCTTATATTGTGTGCCATATGTCATCAACAGTTACTTATTTATGACGTATACTATAAATATTGCATTGTTGTTTTCTACTAATTATTATTAGATTAATATAAATCGATACGTAATGTTATGTGAATATTATATTTACTTTATGGCTTTTAATTTTATGAAAAATAAAGTTGCTCGGTTGACTACGCGGTACTTTTGGAGGTTGGCGCGTAGTCGACCGAACAGTGGCAGATGGTTTTTGACAGCGGTACCGTTATTTTCGAGAAAAGTGTAAGTTGTGTTACGTGTGAATATAAGTGAAAAGTGAGTATGAAATGATTCGTTTTATTTATAATACACCTGCATGAGTAGAATTGGATAGCTAATTATTGAGGAGAGTTAATGATAGCCGACATTTCAGAAGTGGGATATACTCGTAATCACACAAGTGGATTGCGATTAAATTTCACGATAGTTTAAATACATTGAAAATTACATTTGGGCATGATGTAATGTGAGAATAATAAGCTAAAAGGGGCTTGATTTATATTTCGTATGAAAACTTTATTGCATTTTTTTTCTTTCCTTTTCTTTCTTTACACTGACGACTCGTGTGGCGCAGTGGTTTGAGCGTCGGTTGAGACGCAGGGGTCGCGGGTTAGATTACCAAGCCAACACAAATAATTTGTTGATGAAGCGGATAATTGTGTTGGGCCTGGGTGTTTGTAGTACCTTAGTTGTTTCTAGTTTCCAGAGTAAAATGGAAAACTTTGGCTTGGGTCCGAAACAATGCGTGTGATGTTGTCTGCATATTACACATTTAATATAGTATTCATCTTTTGTAATTGCACAATGATTGTATAAGTGTGATACCGAATCCAGTTTTAATACTGTGGTTAGTTTGAACAATAATAATAAAAAAATCCAGACTTACCTAAGTATTTGGTTTCCCTTTTTTTGGAAAACAATATAAAAACAAAAATCTATTAACGAAGTACCCAGGCAGTAAGTATTAGTACCTAGTAGCTCTGATTCTCTGATCTAATGATTGCGAGCTTAATTAAGCCTTCTTAGATGCTTAAGTAGTAATGTAATATATTTTGTTTATTTATCTAAACTTAATTGCATTACAAATTACTAAATTCGTTACAATAGGTGAATAATTTAATCCTGGGTGACGTTCTCAACCAGTCTAGTTAGGTCAGGCGGAAAGGATTAGTCATGTTTGATACTAAATAAAACTAGTTTTTGTGAGGCCAAGATGAAATTAGATATTTTGTTTACATACTCAGTTTGCTTTGCGTTTATGTTTATGCTGATTTCAGTGAATTCACCCGATGGCCAAGCGGTCTACTCGCCGTCGCGCCCTACGGGTGGAGAACGTCGGTCACGCCCCACGGATGCAGAACCCCGGTCGCGCAGTCGTCGCAAGACTACGCCGTCCAGTCGACAGATGCGGCGCACTTCACGGAGCCAGTCTACGAGGCAACTATCGGAGCACCGGTCAACAGGAAGGTCAGCCGAAGGCGCGAAACGGTGTTCCCGGAGTAAGCAGAGGCAGCTACGCAGCCCTAGGGTGGATCGTCGTTCGCGCAGCCATGTGAGTCGACGTTCTTGCGAACAGGTAGAGCGACCATCTCGCAGTCGCAGTATCCGTCGCCATAGTAGAGACGACGTAGGAAATGGCAACCGAGATAGATGTCGGTCCCGTGGTAGCGCGGAGCGCCGCTCTCGTGGTCGCGTGAGTCATCCATCACGTAGCCGCGTGGGTCGTCGCTCGCGCAGCCACGTGAGTCGTCGCTCTCGTAGCCCCGTTAGTCGTCGCTCTTGTAGCCGCGTCAGTCATCGCTCTCGTAGCCGCGTGAGTCGTCGCTCGCATAGCCGCATGAGTCATCGATCGCGTAGCCGTAAACACCCTACGTCGCGCAATAGTGATAATCCTAATAATGTTGGCGAATCCTACACGACTCATAGTATAGTCCAACTTTTGGAAGCAATTAAGTCGGTAGGCCGTAGCGATCCCTTAGACAAGTTAGGCAGTATGCATAATACAATCCCGGAGTTCGACCCCGCGAGAAAGGAACAGACGATGACAATGTGGCTGCACAAAGTCAACGAATGTAGTTCAATTTACGGCTGGAGCGAAAAACAATTAATACATTTTGCTCTGCCGAAACTACGTGGAGTAGCACAGCGCTGGTACGAAGGTTTACCGTCGGTCCTTTTCTCGTGGGAGGAGTGGCAGTCCGAATTACTGGCTGCATTTCCCTCTCGTGAAAACTACGGGCAAATGCTCAGCGATATGCTTGCCAAGAGAGCTCGTTTTGGAGACTCACTTGAAGCGTACTACTACGATAAAGTCGCTTTAATCAATAGGTGTTGCATAACTGGTAGACGAGCTGTGGAGTGCATTTTGCATGGGATCGATGATCGCTCAGTCAGGTTAGGTGCGGAAGCGGTTCAACACGATGACCCTAATAAGTTACTAGCATATTTAAGGAATGCCAGGAATAGTAGACCGAATCAAGTTGATCGAAGATTAGTTAAAAGTCAGGGTACAAATAAATTATCTGGGGCACCACCAAACCCGGGATCTAGAGTATCACGTTGCTTTAATTGCAGACAAGAGGGCCACGTGGTTTCTCAGTGTACGCAACCAATTAAGAAATGCGGTAAATGCTCTAAATTAGGTCATGATTCAGATACTTGTTTCTCAAAAGTTCCATCGACCTCTGAGAAAACGGTTTTGGCGGTTTTCAAGCATACACCCGGTGAGAAATATTTTAAAACTATAAAAATAAATAATATATCTTTCGAAGCGTTCGTTGACTTTGGAAGCGAATGCTGTATGATTAGATTGTCTGATTTTAAGAATGTAGACCAAAACTTTGACGCGAAAGATTTGCCTACACTTAGAGGTTTTGGGAATTCTGCTGTACAGGTGATAGGAAAAAAATGTGTTAGCGTCCTAATTGATAAGGTAGAGGCCGATGTAGAAATCTTGATTGTCCCCGATGAATCGATGCAAGTACCGGTAATGATTGGTCAATCACTGACAGAACTCCCACATATCCTTGTTGTTAAGACAAGTGACATGCTCCAGATGTTCCAAGTTGACTATAATTTGATAACACCTAACAATATAGTTAAACTAATATGTCAAAGCGATATAACACTTTTAAACACATCAGTGGTTGAGGTATATACTGATCCGATTATGAGTGGGGAAGTATACGTTGAAGGAGGACTTCGATTGCTTTCGGATGTAAGGTTTTCCGTACCATCTGGTCTATATATGATTGAGAGCGGGCTGGGTTATGTTAGAATAGATATACCGTGTGGTAAAACAATAACACTTAAGAAGGGTTATGTAATAGCTCGGAGAGTAAGGGCTAATAAGGATAAAGCTTTGTCTGCTGAGGTCATGCAGGTCGCTACACAGTCTGAGACATACTTGCCTTTACTTGATCGAGACATTAAAGTAGGTAATAACATCACGTCTGCTGAAAAGGAACAGCTGTGTAGACTTTTGAATAGATATAGAGAATGCTTCGCATCCAATTTATCTGAATTAGGTCTTACTTCAGCGGGTGAAATGTCAATTACTCTCAACGATAATGAACCAGTGGTCTACAGACCTTATCGACTATCTATTAAAGAAAAAGAGGTAGTGAGGGACATGGTCTTAGAACTACAGGAAAATGGGATAGTTAAGCCTTCTACATCAGCATATGCGAGTCCAGTTGTCCTTGTGCGAAAGAAAACTGGAGATTATAGGCTTTGCATAGATTACCGCGCTTTAAACAAAAAGACGGTAAGGGAAAACTATCCTATACCTCTAATAGATGATCAGCTTGATATGTTGGCTGGTCATCGGTTCTATACCACTTTAGATTTAGCGTCTGGCTACTACCAGATCCCTATACGTACTGAAGATAGGCACAAAACGGCGTTTGTAACACCGGACGGTCACTTTGAGTTTACTCGGATGCCGTTCGGTCTTGCAAACGCTCCTGCAACTTTCCAGCGTATAATGAACCAAGTACTGGGCTCCACCCGTCATAAAGAGGCCTTAGCATATTTGGATGACGTGATAATACCGGCTAAGAACTACTCAGAGGGCATGGTACGGCTGGAAAACGTCCTGAAAATGTTTTCAGGGGCGGGTTTAACACTCAAAATGTCGAAATGTTTATTTTTTGGTGACAATGTTGACTACCTAGGATTTGAAGTATCAAAAGAAGGTATTCAACCTGGGTCAAGGAAAATAGAAGCTGTCGAAAAATTTCCCTTGCCACAAAATCAGCATAACGTGCGCCAGTTTTTAGGACTGGCTAGTTTCTTTTGACGCTTTGTACCAGGATTTTCTGTTATAGCGAAACCACTAACTCATCTGTTGAGAAAAGACGTAACTTGGGTGTGGGGCAGTGAACAAGAAACTGCGTTTAGGACACTGCAGCAAAAGTTGATTGATAAACCAACTTTGGCTCTACTTGATCCACAAGCTGAAACGGAATTACACACAGACGCATGTAAATTAGGCCTTGGTGGAATTCTGTTGCAGCGAAATGATTGTGGGCTTCTTAGGCCTGTTGCATATTACAGCAGACAGACCACACCTGAGGAACAGAACTACTCCTCCTATGATCTGGAGACACTTGCGGTCGTATCTGCCCTTCAGAAATTTTGAGTATACCTAGTCGGCATAAAATTCAAAATAATTACTGACTGTAACTCATTACGTGCAACTTTTCTGAAGAGAGATATGTTACCGCGAGTGGCTCGATGGTGGGAACTCATGCAAGAATATAACTTCGACATAGAGTATAGAGCAGGTGTATCCATGGCTCATGTAGACGCACTCAGCCGAAACCCTGTTTCGAACTGCTCACAGGATATCAATGTTCTGAACGTCACAGAAGAGAGTTGGCTCGTAACTGTCCAAAATTCAGATTCGGAAATTCAGAGGATTATCAAAATCCTACAAGACACGACCCTTAGTGACGTCGTAGATATCAAAAATAATTACAAAGTAAAGGGTGACAAACTGTATAGAGTCACACCTGATGGAGACCGGTGGGTGGTGCCAAAAGGGGTTCGCTGGCAGGTCGTCAAATTAAACCATGATGACATAGGACATTTCTCGGTTGATAAGACACTAGAAAAGGTTAAATCATCATATTGGTTTCCGAAAATGCGAGTCTTTGTCAAAAAGTATGTTGCGTCATGTTTAGAATGTGCCTATTCAAAATCATCAGGAGGTAAGAAACCTGGATATCTGCACCCTATAAATAAGATCGATATCCCTTTTGATACCATCCATATCGATCACGTAGGACCCTTTGTGCGAAGTGGTCGGGGTAACATGCACATCCTAGTTATCATAGATGCCTTTACTCGATACATCTACCTGAAGCCGGTAAGGAACACGAAGTCATCCATATCTATTAGGGCGCTCAAGGAATACTTTGCTATTTTTGGTGTGCCGCGACGGCTGATATCTGACCGAGGAACGTCCTTTACAAGCACTTCTTTTAAAAGGTTTATGAGCGACAAGGGCATCAAGCATATCCTCAACGCTGTAGCGACACCGAGGGCCAATGGTCAGGTGGAGCGCTACAACAAAGTTATAGTTGATGCTCTAACCGCAAAATCGATTGGCACGCCCGACAATAAATGGGACGATCAGATACCTGATATACAGTGGGGGATTAATAATACTATTAATAAAGGTATCAATAGGACGCCATCTGAAGCTCTATTCGGTTTCCGACCAACAGGCCAAAGTGAAAGTCGAATTACATAAAAATGATGAGGACATTGTCTCTAACTCGAAGCGGTCTGAAATTAGGCAGGAAATCAATGATCATGTTGACGCGTGTCAACGTAAACAGAAGGAAACTTACGATAAACACCGTGCTAATCCCATTAAATTTAAAGTAGGCGACTTAGTGCGGGTTGAGCGTCAAGTACCAGCCACGGGGCAAAGCAAAAAGCTGGTCCCAAAATATCAAGGACCTTACAGAATTACAGCTATTCTTGAGCACGATCGTTTTCATGTTGAAGATACTCCACTCACTCGAAAAGGTGGTAGGCGTTTTTCTACTGTTGTGGCTATTGATAAGATCAAACCGTGGTTAAGTTTTCAGAGACCCCATGAACAAGATGTTGAGGTATTTTCCAATGAGTCTAACGATGATGAGTAGTGGTAAACAGTATTTATGCGTTTAGGATTATTTATATGCGATGCGCAGGAGTAAAGTATCTCGTTATATTATTAGAAATTAATGAATCACTATGCTATTAAATAATTCGAAGAAATTAAGTAAATTTGAATATTAATGAAATGCAGTAAGGTGCCTGCTTCATAGATGTTATAATAAATATTTGAAAATAGTTGCGTGTGGACATCCCTGGTCCTTATGCTATGTATTTAAGTATTGCTCAAGTGGACATCCCTGGTCCAGACTTTACGAAATAATAAAGTTTACGTGGACATCCCTGGTCCAAAATAAACAAGTTAATAAAGTTTGCATGGACACCCCTGGTCCACGAAGGACACCCCTGGTCCTGGAAAGTTAAAACTGTTTAAATGGACACCCCTGGTCCGAACTAAACAATTGCGTGGACATCCCTGGTCCACGAAGGACATCCCTGGTCCTGGAAAGTTAAAACTGTTTAAATGGACACCCCTGGTCCGAACTAAACAATTGCGTGGACATCCCTGGTCCACGAAGGACATCCCTGGTCCTTATTTGGTACTAAGTATTGTTTGCATGGACATCCCTGGTCCGGACTAAACAATTAATATTGATTTACGTGGATATCCCTGGTCCACGAAGGACATCCCTGGTCCTTACTCAGTTAATGTGAATGTATAATATATTTGTTTATTTTACTATTATATTGTAAAATAATTATTATTATTATTATAAATAATAATAAAAGAAATGCTATTGGATATAGAGACTAAAATAAGAGCTAAGCTAATGAGATCTAATTAGTTAAACCTTTATATAATATATGAAATTGAATAGATAAAAGCTAAGTTACGTTTAATGTAATATGTTGGTTTATGATTGTTTATCGTACGAGGTCGTCCGATGTAATTTGGATGGCCGAATGTCATCAACAGTTACTTATTTATGACGTATACTATAAATATTGCATTGTTGTTTTCTACTAATTATTATTAGATTAATATAAATCGATACGTAATGTTATGTGAATATTATATTTACTTTATGGCTTTTAATTTTATGAAAAATAAAGTTGCTCGGTTGACTACGCGGTACTTTTGGAGGTTGGCGCGTAGTCGACCGAACAGTGGCAGATGGTTTTTGACAGCGGTACCGTTATTTTCGAGAAAAGTGTAAGTTGTGTTACGTGTGAATATAAGTGAAAAGTGAGTATGAAATGATTCGTTTTATTTATAATACACCTGCATGAGTAGAATTGGATAGCTAATTATTGAGGAGAGTTAATGATAGCCGACACATATATGGTTTTTCTGTTTGACAAGTTATTAATATTTAAACAAGACAATTAATACGTTTTATTTTAATCAGAATGTGGCTTTTCATTTACGAAATTCCTACACGATCAACATTGTACTCGTTCGATTATTTGGGGAACATCCCTAGAGCTTAAAAATTAAACTGGTTGACATCTGTCAATTCTGTAGAAAAGTATATTTTTAGTAAGTTTATAAATAGTTTAACAGAGAAAGTTAATCGTAAATCACTAGTCTCACAGTGACTTGATCTCATCCCTAGTGTCACACGATCCCATCACTTATGTCACTTGATCCCATCCCTAGTGTGAAATTATCTTTTTTGTTTGTTCATAATTTTAAAAAGTTAAGAAAGATTAATACATTCAATGTTGTAACAAGGTTACATTGTCGAATTTGATGAAGTGTCAAATGTCACCTATTACTTTGGCCCAACTATAGGTGGTACAGCCATTTTGTTTTTTGGAAATCGAGCACCCGCTATTCATAGAGATAAGTCACTTTAGAAATCATACATATGACTTGTAGTCTCTAATCTTAGCGTGTACTTGTTGATTGCGTCAAAAGCTGTCGCTTTGGAGGCCAGGGTTGCTGTTAGGATTTAGGCAGTGTGGTAATTACCATGAAGCGTCTTCCGTCTGACGAACGCAACGCAACCCGTTTAACGTGGGAACCAGACCAACTGAATCATGGTTACACGTTTCAGACGCTATCCAAAACGTGCAGATTTCCCAGCGAAGTTTCCCTCACCGCCGAGTTAATGGTAGAAATACACACATATATTTGAAAAATCCAGAGGTGCATGCATGGATTGGACACGCAAGTGATTATGATTCAATCCCCATCATCTCGATAGATGGCGGTGTAATACTTACTATGCGTTTCTTGCGGAACTTTCTATCACGTACCTCAGTTCTGTGGAACGGTTTGGCTGCATGAGTATTTCCCGACGCCTACGACTTAGGGACCTTTAAGAGAATAGACACACACAAACATTAGCGATCTCTCTGATTTCGCGGATGTACATGGGCTGCGTTGATTATTTTCTATCAGGTGGCTCGCTTGCTGGTTTATCGCCTCTAGCATAAAAAAAATGGATTCGAACATTATGGTGGCGCGTTCCTTCTTACCAGTACTCCGATTATTACAGCGGAATTATACGAAATATCGCTACAATACATGAATGCTCAGTATAAGGCCGGCGGCATTTCAAAAGCAGCGGAATTACTCTGGTCGATATGAAAGGCGTGTGAATCACGGCGTGGTAATGTGATGCCTTTACAATTCGGGCGGCCGTAAAGTAGTATAGAGCTTTGTCTTACCCGCTAGTGCCGTCATATCAATTTGGAGAGGCTACAGACTTTTATTTATATGGTTTGCGCTGGAATTATCTTATCTGAATCTCTGAATAGGTACTGTCGCGCCGCGGTAGCGCAATAAGAAGATATACGTTTATTCCAAGGAAATCTGTAATGAAACTGTTATAACACTAATAGTAACTAACACTCGCACGAGTTATACCGCGGACGCGATTCCTCCGAGAGTGACTGATATTCGATAAGCGCCCTCCAGAGGTCAGGCTAGTTTTACCTCTATCCTCAACGAGTTATACTTCAAGAGTGACCCTGCATCAGCTCTAATGGCCATCACATTGACAACCGTCACTCTTCAAAAATAGAAGAGACTTTTTTTTTATGTAGATGTAGTGTTAATACGGCCAGCAACGAAGGAGTTCACCATCGTTAAATTACTTAGGCATTCTTCTTATGGTGCCGTCTTCTTCCAAAGGTTGGCAATCATTAGATTTGCAATCTGGATAACGCTGCACCAAAGAGCGATCTAGCACTTTTCCCGTACCATTCCAATCACGCAGATTTCGTAGCCATGAAATTCTTCTTGCACCTGACGTCCCGCTGGATCTTTCTCTTGGCTTAGTCATTGTGTTGTGCAATAAAGATTATCTATTTATATAATTTACGGAGCGGACGTAATACTTGCCCAAATTGGGCTTACAACTAAAGGACTGGTTTCAACTACGACGAATGGACGATTGATGTAAAATAAAATGCCTATGATTAATTTTCTTTGTCAAGGTTTCATACTTATTTATACACACAATAGGTGTGACTGAAGACTAAAAATATCTCTTTGTAAATTATTAAAATCCTGGGCATATTTGACAACATGTGTGCTTTTATTATGTGATCGGTGGCAGACGAGCAGACGGATCCCCTGATGGTAAGCGAGTGCCACCGCTCATGGACACCCGCAACACCAGTGGAGTCACAAGTGAGTTACCAGCATGTATACTCCCCTTTCCCCCGGTTTGAGTCCCAGTACCCTCAGCCGCGAAGCACATAGACTGTGTCATGCCAGTTTTCTGTGAGGCCGAGGTATCACTCTGGTCGAGCCGGCCCATTCATAAAATCTGTAATGGAGTGGCCACTATCTTGCATACTGGCGGCGGCTCAAAGGGCGGAAGGCTAGATCCAGGCAATATGAAAGGCGCGCGACTCACTCAATGCCTGTAACGCGATGCCTTCACAAATCGGCTCGGCAAAGCTTTGTCTTGCGCCGCGGGTTGCCGCCAATCATATCAGTTTTAGACGCTTTGTATGTCATGTGGAATGAAAAGGCACTCACCTTATTTTGATTGCTTACTGTGTTTTTTTTTGTGAATAGAGATTTTGTTAAAAGCAGAATTTGGCTGGCAGAAGAGTCTTCGCTGTCTTTACCAGCTGGTTAAAATTTTATCTAAACCTTTGATAGAGTAAGCTCATTGTGCTGGATAATTACAGATTTATCAGGAAGAGTGACTAAAGTATTTGTGGTCATGAAACTTGACAAATGCCTGTTCTCTTTGTAAATTATATTTGTAGAATAAGGTGAGTAATATACTTATGAAACTGGATGTACCTACATCAATGAGGCACAAGATTATAAATAATAAACCTGAATTGAAATTAGTCAATTATTTTGTATCTTTTGGTCTCTTTGGAATTCATAATCCATAATTTCTATTATTGGCTGTATGTTAAGAGTATAAGATCAGTGTACAAATTTTTAAGAGCTGTGGATTTTGTGTTTTAATAAAATATAATAAAAATAAAAGCTGAGCTACTTTTAGAATAGACTGTCTAGGTCATAAAAGGTCAGAAAATATGTTAATATTGTGAATATTCACATTAATATTTGTATGAAAACTTAACAATCTATCTGAATTCATAACGTAAAGCATTTATTATGATAATACTTTGAATACATAGAATTATTACAAACAATTCTATGTTTGAATAATAAAAAAGCAAGACGAAATCATAATGATGAGATATGTTTATTAAAAAAAATGATTCTTCATTTTTGCAAAATCTGCCTTTGTCGTTAATTACCTACGTGACGTCAGAAAGGCACTAACCGTGGGCAGCCACAATTTTCATTTGGTAGGCTTTAATTTTGAAAAGTGAAAAGCAGACGTACCGTTCGACTGTTCATGCCCGCTAAGCCCCGTCTAATGGAAACGACAAGACTAATGCAACAACTGGAAACATTTCGTTGGACGGATCTAACAAAGCATTCATTTTCTGATGGCGGTAATCTCGCCGAAGGGCCGCATTGTTCGTGATTTTCTCTCGTCGGATTTTTTTCGTATTTTCTTCTCGAAAAGAATAAAAATACTGAACAGTATTGTCGACGCCGACGCTCGCGCCGCGATCGCGCAAAAAGGAGCCCTGGATGACAACGAAATGACGGGAGAAGCCGCGGGTGGCCCCCTCCGACCCCCCTCTTGTAAAAATGTCGTCGGGGAGGGGCGGCGTGCCTACGACAAGACGGCATTTTTACACACCGCCACTGAACCGACAAATCCTATACACCAATTCCGAATCAACACAAATTGAACCGTGAGGCTTGGGGCGAAATGTTAAAGCTCCGCAGCGTTCACTGGCTTGACTTTTTAAAACAGAGAGCCGTGTTTGCGATAAATCGATAAGTATATACGTACGCGCCAAGAGCAGAGGGTAACAAATTGCACGGATTTTACAGTTCTTTGTGTTGACAAGCCGAGGGTGGGGTGTTTAGCGGTTTCCGACCGGCTGTTTTCGGAAATATGAATTTTCGGTTCGTAATTTTGAACTTTGATTCCAATTAGGACAATTGGTCGAAGTTGACTGGATTGACATCAAATTGATCAATTAAAAAGCTCTCTTGCTTAAACACTGTTATCTTTCGTTTCTCTAGGAAATGAAAATGTTTGCGATTTTTATCCGAAATATTGCTGGGTAACCAGCAGTAATAGTGGTTAGGGATTGCTTTTTGAAAAATAAATGAGTATAAACTATGCCTTTATTTTATGTAGGTAACCTTTTAAAATAACTAATAGGGCTAAAGAAACAAAAATATAATTGATCTATATTTTTTCTTTATTTTAATCCTTAAGTACCTTATACACTTGCGAACAATTTCAGCGATCAGCGATGCTACTTTGCAAAAGATGTTGCGAAACTCAATTCAAACCTAATGCGATAGAAAGATATAAGATATACTCATATTGCATTTGTTTATGCACAAGAATAAATTGGTGAAATGAATGGTTTGCGATTAAATAAGTGTCGTTGCGAATCTAGGTTGCATTAGAAAACCGTTTTTTAAGGCTTTGGTGAAATTTTACGCAAAGAAATACTTCTTCTAAAATCTCTTATAATATTGGACAAAGTTACAGACATGCAATAGTTGATAGTGAATTCATATCTTAACTCAACCTTGAAGCTTCATAACGAATGGGCGAGTATCTTAGAATGAGCAGCTCTCCTATTGCAATGTTTTCAATTTCCTCAAAATATTTTATTTAAATAAAAATAAATATTTCACAACACACATACATTGACCTGACTCCGAGATAGGTAGCTCAAGCACCTGTGTTACGGATGTCAGAACCAACAGCGGAATTACAAATCATCATCATCCTCCTGCCCTTTTCCCAGGTTATGTGGGATCGGCACAGTATGTTTTCCTTTTCCATACGTCCTTGTCATCTGTCGTTCTTCACTCAAACCATCCATCTCTTTTTCGGCCGTCCTCTGTTCCTCCACCCGCTTACCTTTACTCATAACGAAAGTCGAATACCAACTGTCGATTCTCAGGAGTGGTTATTTTTCTAAAACTTTTGTAACTGTACTGTAGTGTTTGGCACTGGTGACTTTTGTAAGTGTGACATATTCGCTGTTGTCACCGCATGCATGGATCACGCAGGCCAACTCAAACCTTCAATCGTTTCGTTATGGACTTGTCGCTCAAGGCTCCAATTCTCGTGCTCGTGGACATTTATTTTCATACGACATATATCACTAAAACATTTCAAACAAGGTTTTCAGGTGATATCCGCCATATTTTCAAAATATCACGAGCACGAGAATCGGGCTCCTAGTCATCCACGTCCTAGTGTGCACATCGTGATAACGGTCCGTGCATGCTGTGACAGTCACGCTGAAAAAAGTCACAGTGCGTGCGCGCTGCCTGCCTCTCGCTTATCGTGCGATAGTTGTCAGTGTTTGCCTAGTGAACACATATCTTAACCCGTGCTCGAATGTCGATCGCAACAGCCGATTCTCGGTAGTGACGACGGCGCGCCGGTCGCTAATTGGTCTATTTACTACGTGAGTGCATTTATATTAAACCAATTGCACGCTTCGCCCTCTCAGGAATCTGCCGGAATGAATTCGGTACATTTGAAATATTACCTTTTATTAATGAAGGTAATTTATATAAACTTTGCACAAATTTTGATACAATGAGGCGAACTTAATGCCAAGAAGCATTGGGTCATGCAGAAAGTGCAGTGGTGCGGCGAAAGGAAAATTTGTATAGTTACTAGTAAGGAAAAAAACATTAATATAAAATAACTACACACTACTTAACATTATTATAACATAACTACATTTTGTACATATCTACATTATATAAATATATTTCAATAAATATATTATTAATAAGTACATCATGTATGTGTTTATTGGCTACTAGTAGCTCGTCCTCACTTCGGCATTTTTGAAAAATCTGGTTCTTTTTTTACTGTTTGAATTAGTTTAAAACTGTACCAATAGATAGCGCTGGATGTCGATTGCATCGGGCAAGTGTTTTGCCTTTTCGGTTAACCCTTTAAGCATTGTCATCGCTTACCATTAGGTGAATCCGTCGGCTCGTTTGCTACCTATACCATAAAAAAATGAGATTGTTTGTAGAATTTAACCCTTTATAAATAGTATTAGATGTCAAACAAACTTTACTTGTGGCTCGGATTACTTTCATAAATAGTTCTTGAAGCAATTTTTTAAGGATATAGGTAGGTAGGTACTTATTTTTATTTACTTATTCTGATAGTTTAGCGACTCCGCATCTGTTTTGGCCTATGATGCTTGCATAAGTATGCGGTGGTTTTGACAACAAACATAATGAGGGAACAACAACAAACAGCATAGCACGCACATGATGATGCGGAAATCGAACCCGCTACCTGTCCCTCAATTAATCTAAAAATTAATGGTGCTGAAACTACTGCGCTAAACGATTCGTCAAAATGTGTGTTAACGTGTGAACTTACCTGTTTTCAAATTAGGCTTTCTAATTAGTATTACCGACTTCAAAACAAAAAAGTAGAGGAGGTTGAAGAAACTCCTCGAGGTTGAGCCAGTAAAGCAGTGTGCCCTGTGGCTTAATGCGCTTAAGAATACTGCCAAGGTGTTCCCGGCAAGTCCTAAGAGGCGACTAAACGGGCTTTCGGAGTACGTGAGTGTACCCACTGCTGGGGAGTGGCTAGCTCAACATACGACACCGCGGAGGATGATGACCTGGTAGGTCGTACAGCAAGGAAGGGCTGCATTGCGCCAGGTAGGGGTGACGCGGCGAGCGCGATCAGCGGTGCGGTCTAGTCCCGGCTGTGGGGTTTTCGACCGCTATTGCGCAGAGATGGACACTCCAGCCCTCTTATTCCAAAACGTGGTTTTAAATAAGTAATGTGATTAATTCTGGGAATAACTGAAGAACTAGAATAAACATTATTACAAAACTAAGTTTAACGTTATTTAGTATATCAACTTTAATACTTAGGTTAAACCACCTGGACCCCTAGTTTAAAATGAGTACTAAAATAATAACCTCAAAATTTCAATTCAGTAACCATGACCACTTATCCCTGTGACAGTTCATTCCGTTTTACACTAAAGTTATTTGTGAGAAAATAGCTAATTTATTTTTTGGATTTAATCCCAAAAATATAAGCAATTCCTATTCATATTACTTGAAAACATTATTTTAGTTTATTGTTGCTTAAAAACCATTTTTTAGAATTTTTACTTCAGACAACAAAATAAGGTTATGTAAAATGAAATGTCACTGAACGAATGATTGAATGATTCGATCAATTTTGACACTATCCTGCGGTACTAAGTTGTCTATGGTTAGTCGAGGATTTGTAATAAAAATTTAAGAACTAACATTATTCCGTAATAATCATGAACTTGCTAGTTTAGGATTAAAAGCGGTATCAGAGCAGTTTTTTGTAATAAGAGGGCAGGGGTTTTGGTTAGGGTTATAGTCCCACACACCACCTTGTTCCCTACAAGTGACAGCCATGATGGTTTCCCCTGGGAGAAAAAAAAAGTAGGCAGGATAGTGGCCAGGTTCCTCCTCATGTTTTTTTTTTGTTTGATCTGCGATAACTCAGCCAAATTTAAACCAGTTTTTTTTTACAGAGCGCATTGGGCAAGTGCTGGCAGATGCGGAGAGCGCGCAAATGCCCGCTCTGAAGTCGTACGATGGCGCCGTCGACTACGTCGGAAGCATACCAAACGTCAACTTCAGTAAATCCATATTTCGGTAAGTTTATCATCTACTCGATGAGAGAAGGACACTCCTCGCCCTAGACTCGATCAAATATCTATTGTGCATTAAACTGTGGATTACCTAACTCGACGGTATATAAAATCACAGGTAAAGCGTCCTGAGGAAACTAGCATGCGTTATCTTATCATAGGCAGATACTTTATTTAAATATATTTTGACCTACCTTTCTAAGATATAGGAGACAGACGAACAGACGTATCACCTGCTGGTAATTGATTACCGCAGCCTATGGACGCCTGCTGTGGAAGGCTGGCTGGTGTAGGCTGGATGAGAGTGGCCGAAAATCGGGAGCAGTTTGCTGAAGATGATGATGATGATGATGGACGCCTGCAACGTCAAAGGAGTCACAAGTGCGCTGCTGGCCTATGATATGATATGATAGACCTATTATGAATAGGAACGGGAAATAGAGCGACGTTAGCTTTTAAGTAAGTAGATAATTTATTGATTATGTACCCGCGGCCTCATTCCACTTGGAGTTAGCTTTGTTGAACTTTGGACCGTCCTCTTATGGCTGAAACACAAGTGCTATTTTTGCACTGCGGCGGTTAACTCGATCTGAAGCCGTCTGTACCTACAGAGAGCCACACATCAGATTACTACAGAACAGATAAAAAATGACACAATTCAACGATTCTCATTATTAGAATCACTTTGCGGCACTTCATTGTACACATAAACACCAAATTTGTACACTAAAAACCACTACACACTTATTTAAAACCTTTGAATTGCATCAGCCCACGCGGCTTGTTTTAGCCCTACCCGCCGAATACTTGAAACTGTGAGGGGTCACAGCCACACATCAATGTATACAAATCTGTCAAATTTCTTCAATCGACTCTAACCTTTATGTCAAACACGTTTAGTTCAATATCAGTTGAGAGAATTTAACAGATTGTGGTAACCTGATGTGTGACTCATTTTACCTAAATACCTACATATTTCGTACCAATCAGCTAATATTTACATTTAGTTTATTGGCTACATTTTTAGAATATCTTGTTGTGTCATGTCTTCAGGACGGTAGTCGTGCTGAAGCCACTGGTAGCCAGTAGATTATTTTGATTTCCTTCTTTTCTATCATATTGATGATCCGAAGAAACGTGACTAACCTCACCTTTAGCATCCACACTTCCTTCCAACTGAATTAACAACATCGAAACGCAACACTATTATGCTATTCAAAACAGCAGTTGCGCATCAACAAAGCACATCCTCGTCATAACACAATGGCCACCGAAATTAACGCTAAATCCAACTAACATGAATACCGTGCGCAGGAGCAATCGCGCCTCACGGCCCGATGCCTCACTATATTCAAATTATCGAAGCTGTCGATCACAGATCTTGTACGCATGCGTCTGCAGGGCTGCCAAATGGCACAGTTCTTTACGTAGGGTACACGCTAAAATATCCAAATGTGTCAAATTTTATTACAAGTATTTTTACAAGAAATAAAAACAACCAGCAAGCTATTTCTCTGTAGTTACCTACGTAAATTAATGCTGAAATAAATGTCTGCACTTTGGGGCGGATTTAGACTGGCTGGAAATAGTAGATGCGAAATCAGGAGTCCACTTTACATTACATTACGAGCGGAAACCGAAATTTAGCATGAGTAGTGTAAGACGCCCTGCAGGCAGAATGAGGAAACTGTCAAAATTATAATGATTAAATAAATAATATCCTCCAACCGATTATGGCGGCCAATCTCAACGATCATCCTTGTACGCAGGATATGTTATACTGCTCAAGTGTGTGCTCAAACACAAGTGCACCCACTATTCCGTTACCCTCATATTCCGATTGGACCAGCGTGACACGACCGGAGATTGTGCACAGGACCATCGGCTTAACGTGCTTTCCGAAGCACGCGGGTACAAGACCGTCAACTTCCAGACTCCGGGCTGACATTTAGATTTTCTTATCGAAAACCTAGGTACAAATTTTGGCCCAACCCGGGGATCGAACCCGGGACCTATTGCGCATCCGTCGCTTTATAGTGCGACCCACCAACCACCTACGCCACCGAGGCCAGTATAATGATTAATAAAATAACAAAACAAGCTAGCTCTACTGGCAGCCCTATGTACATGCGTCTACGCAGTTGTTGGAGAAATTAGAGGTATTACAAGCGTTTGGTATTGTTTGTGGCGCGTCGCATCTGCCCCTTGCTCGATTGTATGGAATCGGAGTTAGATTTCGTGTGCTGATGCTTTTTTGTGTCTGGTAGAGGGTGATGGGAGATATGTATGTGTCAGGGGTATGAATGGTGTTTCGGGAAATGTTATGCAGGGAAAATAATTACATTAATGGTTAATTATTGAACACGTAAGTACAAAATTAGCAGTACATACATGCTAACGCACGGTATGCACTAAATACATTATTTTCGATTGTTCTATTTATTTTTAAAATAGAGGTATAAGTTAGCACACTTTTGTAAATAAAGGTAAATGCAATATCACTATATAGTAAAACACAGTCGCTTTCTCGGTCTGTTCCTATATAGGTGTTAAGTGCAAAAGAGGTAAAATGTAGGCTAAGTAAAATTTTTGTTTAAATATGTACTAATAGATGGCGTTGTACGCTTTTGCATCGCGCATGTATTATGATTTTTCGGCTAGATAAGTACCCAGTTCAACCAAATAAATTGTCCCATGCTTTGAAGAGTACAGTGTTTTTATTTTATTAACCTTAATCAAAGATCAAGCAGTGGTACCTACCAAAAAACCAACCTACGGGACTTAGATAGTTCCTGTTCAATAGGTTTGCTCATTTATGAAACTAAATTTGATGCGTTTTTTTTAATAGATAGAGAAAAAGAAGCTTTGTGTATTTATTATAATATAATACACGCATTTTTTATGTGATATGAGGCACACGAACAGGCGGATCGCCTGATGGTAAGCGATTGCAGCCGTCCACAGACACTCGCGACACCAGTGGAGTCATAAGTACGCTGCCAACCTTAAAACCCCCCCTTTCCCCTGGATTGGGCTTTCAGTACCCTCACTCACGCAGCGAAACACAGCACACTGCTGCTTCACGCACCGGCGTGAACAGCGGCGGACAGTATTTATTATTCACCATATCATACCGATGATATGATGAATAATACTGTCCGCTGGTGAAGCCGGGGCAGGTCGCTAGGGATTTATAAGCAAAATCTTGCAACATATTTTCCAAAAAACTGTTTGATGTAAAGTTCAATACTTTTTATTCACAATAAGCCAACTTTGAACTTCAAACTTCTACCAAAAGTTACAAAATTTGTATTTTTATTGTTACTACCTACGAGTATTTAGTAGACTTCTTTAAAATCGGTCAAGCATTTGAGAATCTTCGAATAATCGAGTGAAGTTACATAAAAACCGCAAGAGAAAAGTCCGCGTCAGTTCACTTGTTACTTGTTATACTGGTTCACAAATATGTTTAATATTATTGTGTCCTCTCAATAATATTAAACATCGCCGTTTTATGCAGCAAGCTTTTTAATAAAGCGGGTGAAATATTTACTCGGCCTTCGTCGCGTATTTCCAATTTATTATCTGCAATATGCATTAACGTCAACTACATAGTTCATTGTCTTGTAATAATATCTTGTGTATATTGTGTTTTGTATCGTATAGCTTTCACAATTTAGAGAAGGACTTATAACATAATTATCGAACTTGAACGAACTCAAACGAATTATTTGCTATAACATCAGCTCAATTGAACTTATCGAAACTATTTGAAATAATTCAAAAATATTTGAGAGCAGGATTTTCATGCCGAGCGCGACCACGTTGTCTCGTCGGCTCGTGATCGATTAGTAATTTTTATAAAAGTTTTTCACGGGGCCAATTTCCCCTAAATTATAATAATAATAATAAAATTTTATTGAAAAATCTTTAGAACATAAAAGACTTATAATCTACTTAAACTTAGGGAACAATTTTAAGTATACTGCCTAAACTAGGAATTTCCTGTATCTTAGGCAGAATTGTTTACGTCCTAAAATAAATTAGTCTTTGTGTAATTAATTGGCTTCTATCGTCTTGGCGTTGATCATTGATGACTTGTCGAAAGACAAATTATTCTACTAAGGGCCGATTCGACCAATCTTAGTCCCATACTAAATCAGTGGTATAGCGGGCCTTATACAACTACCTACTAATTTTTCAAGCTACTTTCATATCGACGGTTAAGATCTAATATCATCTACCTTCAGGAAAGCACAAGGTCAAAATTGAACTTTAAACCTTCCTAATTATGTTCAAAATTACGAACCCAAAAAAGTAGGTAGATGTTATTGGTTCTTAAACGTCGATATGAAAGTATTATTTGTCGTGGCATCACCATAATCTCAGTGACGTCACTACTACTTAGCCATGCCCGGTCGAGCTTACGGTTAGGCGTGCCTGTGTGCGTCTCAACAGCGGCCAATCATCACCTCTCGTGTGAATAGAAGGCGGGGCCTCACACCATCGCGTCAACCACGCGGACGATCGATGCGCTGGCGAAGCTCTTTTTCCTTTTTCTTTCTTTCTTTTGATTGCTTGACCCGCCTTGCGTTGATCAAAATACTGTGTCAGGACTGTAATAAATCATTTTACGTACCTACGTAGGTACTTTTGGTTTACGATTAAGCTTTGTAATTGAGACCTTACCTACGTGTCTGTGTTTACAAATGATTATCCTCATCGAATGTTCGATATCAATATTAGTAAGACATTTTAATTGAAACATTTGAGGTTTTGGGTAGTGATTTCAAATGATATTATGAATAAACTTTAGCTTAGTAAAGTGACGCTGTGGGCTGCCCATAATCATCGAGTTATATAGTTTGCCGTGTGGTCCCCGGCAGAGTAGAATGGACCACCCTCACTCTTACCGAGGTGTCGTAAAAGGCGACTAAGGTAAAGCTGCTGGTATGATCATCAGCACCCAGAGAAGGAAAACTCTGCATTTATATCAAAACCCTCGCCAACCCGTCTGCCAAGCGTGGTGAGTATGGCAATTACCCCTCATGTGATTGAGGGAGGCCCGTGCCCCAGCAGTGGGGACATAAATGGGCTGACGATGACGATGATATAGTTAGCAAGAATGGCTAGAGACGGGGCTACTTTAATTTTCTAAGACTGTGCCTACCTAATGACCTTCTTGGACGTTGGTTAATTTGACATATTCGTAACAACGCCGAATGTGACCGGGTAATTTGGTGATTTGGTGATTTCATTTTTTTAGTAGTTATCTATATCGATAATACGATTGCGTTATTTATCGATATCTGTAATAGTAAAGATAAAGGAACAGCGACTGCCGCAAACAACATTGTAAATGTGAAAGTGGTTGCCAATAGATATTTCAAATGCCCTTGCATAATCAATCGATTCCCAATAGTATTCCGGTCAATTTACCAGCTACAGCCGAAACCCCTCCCTTCCCTTCTCTAACGAACATTAGGAGCTTGCAAACTACGATCTCAGAACTTTGAACTTACAAAACTGGGACGCGGTAAAATCGCAAGAAGCTGCGAAACAACTCCCCTCGCTACTTTTAGCTCGAGAAGCCGTCTACTTGTTGAATTCTGGAATTTGTTTCAGACGGACAAAAAGTTTTCACGTGTTACTGTCGGGAATAGTTCTTGTATTGTTGGCGAGTTTAATTAGGATGTTAAGACTTTTCTTTGTTAACTTTAATTCAAGAACAGTAAATTATGTGAAGACAAAAATTATCCAAGTTCGAAAATTTTGTAGGTAGCTACAAACCTACAAAACCTACTAGTCTGATATTTAGATATTCAGTTAGGCAAAGGATACTTATACGTAACTAATTTGGTCTCCTTTCCAAATATTAAAGCTTTATTTGTTTCTCAAAGGTGTTGAAAACTCGAAGCATATTTGAAATCTTGTGGAGGTTTAGGGTGGAGTCAAGAAACAGAAGTACAGAAGTGAACATTATCTGTACTAAAAAGGTAGGTCAACGCTCTACGGCGCTTTCTGAAACTTTGAAATCAATTCTGTAGTATACGAGAGCAAACAACCTTTTAGATTCTACACACCCAGCATTTAATATCGGCACTTATCCTTAGCCCTCACAGGCTTGAACCCACCATTTGGGGTACAACATGCGAACATAAAAAGTGAAAACGTGACATTTCTCTGTACATTTAGGCACCTAAACCGTTAGTAAACAGCATTGAGAGAGGACGCGAGTAAATGAAAGGGGGCCGGGGGTCCTAAACAAAAGGTGCGATGGGGGGCACGGACTCCCCCCCGCGTGGGCGAGGGGGCCGGGCGGTACGATGACCATGAGGGAAAAGATTGTCAAGGATAGAAAATATAGAAGTGTAGTGTGTCTGCGAGGGTTGCGGTATTTTATGTTTCAATACAATCTTATGTTACTTTTATGTTAGCTTAAACTTGACTTGACACGCTACCGTATGTCTAGTTAGATTATGTTTATTAATCTCAATGCCCAAATATCAGGATTCAGTTGGTTTGGTTCCCCTGTTCAAGGGTTGCGAAAGTCGGACGGCAGTCGCTTCATTGTAATTACCAGACTCACCAAATCCTGAATCCAAGCGTACCCCGGGCTCAAGAGCGACATCTTTGGACGCAACCGGGAGTTACACGCTAAGATGAGGAGGTAGCTTAATGACTAAATAAAAGTCTAATTTGATGCATTTAAATAAATAGATAAATATAAAATAAATAGCAATATCACATGAAAAAATTTAAACCTGTGCTATTAAACTGAAAACCTAGAAGAACTAATTCATAGAATAACAAGCTTAAATTAGTCAGCTAAATAAAACTTTATAGATTGAAATAAATAAATTAAAATCAAACACACAGTATACACCTATTAAAACGCACATACCTACCCACATATTACTCTGACATACACTTATATAAACCTACACACACACAGACACGACACACCACATAAACACACACATCAATACACACCACACATCTACTCAGCATCACACACATCCACTTTATTATAAATAATGTAAGTCAAGGTAAATAACTAATAAACATCAATATCATTGTATCATCTTTAATATTAAGAAAACACTCCTGTTATTAGTATTATATTATTTTAAAAAGAGCCTCCTCTCACAACACAGGGCGACCTTATGTGAGAGCAGTTCAAATATTGCTAAGTATCAGTGTTTCTTGAATAAACGATATTTTCATTTTCATTTTTTTTTCATATATTGAGACAACATCGCATACATTGTCCTGATCCCAAACTAAGGTATTCCCTTGTACTATAGAAATCAGTAACAACGAAGGTACCACAAACACCCAGACCCAACACAAATATCTGTTTCATCAACAACTACCTATGTGTTGGTGCGGAATCAAACCCGCGACCCTTGCGTCTCAACCAATTTATTCAAGTATGTTCTTGTTACGTACGTTCTCACGCAGCAAAACACAGCACAGTGCTGTTTCACGCTGGTTTTCTGTGAAGCGGTAGTTTCACTGCGGTCGAGCCGGCCTATTTATGCCGAAGCGTGGCTCTCCTACAGTTATGTTGTACCGTTGTTCCTACTACTTAGCTTCAAAAAGCCCGACGGAGGATCTGAGGGCTTTTTAAAAAGTAGCTTGCGTGGGTTTTAATCCTGGACTAAGTCTTGCTCGTATGGACGCTCGAAAAATGTATTTCTTACTTTCTTTGTTAACCACATGTTAAATCAGTGTTGTGACCTATGAGGGGAACCTAAGTAGTCATGCTCACTCTAATATCTCTGAGGTGGTGGCGCTTTGTGGCGGTTCATTGCATTCCCTCTAATGTCGTTCAGTGAAATGATGGCTGACACATCCTTATCCTTACTAATATTATAAAGGCGAAAGTTTGTTTGGATGGATGTATGGATGGATGTTTGTTCCTCTTTCACGCAAAAACTACTAAACGGATTTTAATGAAACTTTACAGTAATGTAGCTTATAGATCAGAATAACACATAGGCTATAATTTATAAAGATATCTATAAGACCTTGCTTTTATTCGAATTACACGCAGACGAAGTCGCGGGCAAAAGCTAGTCCTTACTAATATTATAAAGGCGAAAGTTTGTTTGGATGGATGTATGGATGGATGTTTGTTCCTCTTTCACGCAAAAACTACTAAACGGATTTTAATGAAACTTTACAGTAATGTAGCTTATAGATCAGAATAACACATAGGCTATAATTTATAAAGATATCTATAAGACCTTGCTTTTATTCGAATTACACGCAGACGAAGTCGCGGGCAAAAGCTAGTACGTCATAATTGTGAACAGGTGCCACCTTTGGGGACTGGTCTGCTTCGGTTTACCTCATAATATTTATTTTATTATTTCCTTTATTTTATTTTGTGTTACAATTAAACTGCATGGCTTGGTATGATGATGATACAGCATTGTATAAAAGTTTGGCGAATTAAAAAGAGTAACTGGCGAGTGTCTTGCCGGATCTTCTCGACCAGAAACAGAACTTTCCGCGCCGGTGGATAGAATCGCATTATGTTTATTTTTTTTAGTAATATTTTATGTAGGATTATGTTTAAACATGTAAATTATACATAAGTACTTATAAATAGATTTAAAATTACTTAAATGTATGACGATTTGTAAGTGCTGTGTACAAGCCTTAGCAAATAATTTTTTTTTTACTTTGACTTGACTTTAATTAGGTATGCTCCAGAAGAGTTTTGAGGCGTACCATTGGAATCGAAATGAAATTTCATAGCCATTATGGAAAACTGCGGCGGGATCTCGTTCCAGATATGAGCGTCAAAAATTCTTCTCCGTCATAATTTGACATAGAAAGCGACGGCATGATGTTTGAGCTGCTCCCAAAATTTAATATCCTTTTGAATTGAGGGAGTTCGTCACTTGATGCCATTGGATAATTTTTATTTATTACGATAGGTGGAAGACGAGCATAATATGCATACCTAACTTGATGGTTAAACGATTGCCGCCGCCCATGTACAACCGTAGCATTAGTCGAGGCATAAGTCCAATGCGGGGGAAAGTGGGTTTAAAGATTGGCAGCGCACTGGTGACTCCAATGACGTTGCAGGTGTTCATGGGTGGCGGAAATCTCTTACCATCGGGTGATCCGTCTGCTACATTAAAAAATTTCGCTCCCGTACCCTCACTTACTCGAAACACAGCGCTGGTGCTGCTTCACACCGGCTTTCTCTGAGGCCGTGGTCTCTAGTTCCGTTCTACCTGATCATAGCTAATACGTGAAAAAAATAAGGATATTTTTTTTACTTAAAAATTAAAATCCTTCTAAACCCATAAGGCGGTTGCTCGCCCTACACAGGGTGGTTGTGCTTTTTCGCAGCGCGTGTCACTTGTGCGGTGCGGCGGGGCGCGGGCGCGGCAGCCGACACTGCGGGCGTCGGGATCCCGCGGCCGCGCGCCGCGTCGCCATGGCGACGACACCGCGACACCGGGGGACCCGCACCCCCCCGCCACGCCAATATCGCCCCTAGAACAAACAACATACGGACCACGATGCTCACTTATATACCCCACCATACCCCAACACATAGGGGTCGACTACATAAGACGGTACGGTCAGGCGATGTAAATAACGCGAGATAACTTCGAGAGGGTCTAATGGAATAGGGAATCGTGTTTTGGAAAGTACCCCGGAGAGAATGTTCTGGGTTGTTAGCTGGAAGGGCTCGGCTTCTATGTTAAGTGAAAGTCGATATGGGGATTGGGCGAGCAAAATTTGATTACTCAAACGCTCGTTTAATAGTGCCTAATTGATAAAGAGCGGTTCTTATGGAATTCCATCCGGGCCGATAGGATTATTTGTGAATTTTAAATGCCCTGTTTGTTATGCCTATTGATCAAATACTCTACTAACTTTGGGAAATGGGAAGTCTTAGCCATCTCATTCTTGAAATAACTCTGTTAGGATCGTATCGTAAATAATAATTTGTACCTTTTCGCACCGTCAAATAGTTCTAGATGTGCAAGAACGACACTTTTTTTTTGTATCTATAATCTCACATTTCGACGTTTAAGGACCAAAACGTTCTCTATCTTCAAGACAGGACAAAGTACAAAATTGAACTCCAAAATATTCACATTTTCAAACCGTAGTGTCTGTAGATGTTGGATGTATGGCTGTATGCTGTCGTCTCCTTAGCCTAGAATGATAGATGACAAATAACTAAAGCTCTCTGTCAGAGTGACATTTGACGCGTGAATGGATGTCCAGGTTGGTAGCCGAT
Organism: Marasmia exigua; assembly: GCA_019059595.1. Lineage (NCBI taxonomy): Eukaryota > Metazoa > Arthropoda > Insecta > Lepidoptera > Crambidae > Marasmia > Marasmia exigua. The sequence goes on along the minus strand of CM032483.1, from coordinate 13,137,580 downwards.
ATTATAGTTTGGATTCGGCGGGTAGGGCTAAAACAAGCCGCATGGGCTGATCCAATTCAAAGGTTTCAAATTAGTGTCTAGTGGTTTTTAGTGTTCAAATTTGGTGTTTGTGCTGTGAAGTGCCGCACAGTGATCCTAATAATAAGAATCGTTGGATTGTATCGTTTTTAACACTGCTATTGTGTGTCGAGTGAGTTGTCTCGTGACAACTTGCTTGGACCAAATAGAGATTTAAAACCTGCGATTGCTTTTAGAGTGATATCCGCTGAATCCGTAGGTCGATAAAACGTAAAACACCGGCGTTTTATTGAGTGACTGTGACTTTGACTGACTTCGACTGTTGACTACCTACTTATTCTCAATAAGTTACTTGACATTGGCGAATTATCTTCGGGCAGAGCCATAAAAAAATATTATAAAGTTTAATTATAAATACTTACATACAGTTAAGGAATACTACACAAACCCTAAAAACATAGATACGAGTATATTATTGATTCTTAAACGTCGATTTGATTCAACTTTCAACTTTAATTAAAATGCTCCTCTTTCGTTTATTTTATTTGCAAAATATCTACGGATCTATAAATAAGTATTTATTTTAAATATCGTTCAGCTAGCTAAATCAAGTAATCTTTGGAAAGTCAAGCGGTACTTTAAGCCCAAGCAGCTTTTAAGTCTATTTCGAGCTCAGGTTCGCTCCTGCTTGGAGTACTGCTGTCACCTCTGGGACGGATCCGCCCGGTATCAGTTAGACGCTCTGGACTCAATAGAGCGACGTGCGAAGAAGCTCATCGATGATGACACACTCTCCGAAGCTGGCCTGCAGAGCCTGGACCACCGTCGACGAGTGGCATGCCTCTCGGTCTTCTACCGGATTCATTTCGGGGAGTGTGCGGAGGTTCTACATAATTTGATCCCCCCCAGCCCATTCCATCATCGGACGACAAGACGCGGCGAGAGCTTTCATCCTTATGTGGTAGAAATACCCCTTATCCACACGAAGCGATTTGCTTCCACATTTATAATGCGGACGGCTAAGGAATGGAACTCTCTGCCGAGATCTGTTTTTCCTGACCACTATAATCTGGGCATCTGTAAGGCAAGAGTGAACAGGTATCTTTTAGGCAAACGCGTATCATCCTAGACCTCATCGTCGCTTTCCATCAAGTGCGATTGTGGTCAAGCGTTGGCTTATTGACCAAAAAAAAAAATCAATAAGATAGCGATAAGAGTGCCTTTGTACTTGTGTGGAGCAATGGTAGCTCAGTGGTTCAGAACGCAAACTTTATTGAAAAAACCACGAGAACAATATAAATACATATAATCTACTTATACTAAGGGAACAAACTCAAATTTTGTTGCCTGAACTAGGAATATCCTGTATCTCAGGCAAAAACGAAAGAAATAAAAGAACAAAATGACCTTATAGTTTTTTAGATTTTCGCGTTGCATTATCATTATAATGTATCAAGACGGGAATGTTGTTTCACATAATAAATATCGTGTTAATTCCCGTCTTGATACATTATAGTGAAAATGAGCTTATCAATTTTAACAATAAACATTAAATTAAACTTAATCCAAATTAACCTAATCGATTGTCTCATAACTAATCTACTACGAGTAATCAACTTTTGATAAAATTAATTAATAATAGTGTACCTATGATTTTATTGACGTAGACGATTTATTGGTAGATACTACCTACTTACTACATAGTATAAAACAAAGTCCCTTTCGCTGTCTGTACCTAAGCTGTGCCGCGGATTTTGATGCGGTTTTCAAGAAAAAAGGTTATAAGTATGTTTAATAATATAAATACATGCATAATATAGCACTGTTGCGAAGCCGGAGCAGGTCGCTATAATGAAAGAACATGATAGAAAACAAAGTATTTATTTCGCTGAGATCTTATAAAATATCAACATTGCCATAAGTGCCGTGCAGTGGTTGACTAACATACCAATATTAAATTAATATAGTCGCCGACAGTTGGCAGCACCGTCGAAGTATCTGACAGCACTAATATTGACTAACATGGCAAATTAAATTAAAATTGATGCCATGCAAGTTGGCAGCACCGTTAATCATTTAATTGTTAGTCATTTCTTTAGAGCATTTGTTGCTCACTTTAAAGAAAAATGTTCTCCTATTCACCACAATTATTATAAATCACTAGTATCGTCGCGGTGTCGCCTGAAATGAAGTAAAAGATCATACAAATCAAATTATAGTTATTTTCCATACCTAATTCCTTAATCTCTTTCCTTCTAGACAGATAATAAATAGTTCATGAATTCTCTATCTATCTATATAAAAGATGTACACCGAATTCCGTGAATGTTCTAGATGTAATAGTAATTTTAGTGCAATTATTGCAAATCCGGAAATAGAGTTACCACTTTCAAAATAGCTGAGAAGACTTTACGCTAGTTTGTAAACGCGCTTCGCCACTATGTCCGATCCTTCCAGGGTGGTTGTCTGAAAAAGAAATAAGAAACGTAGGTACTACATATTTTACTTTATCTTAGTTACTTGTAATTAAAGAAACATAACATCAATTTGAGCAATTGTGCGGTGTAATGTAAAGTGGACTCCTGTTTCCGCACTTAGGCTCCTACTTAGGTCCATTGTGTGTATTAGTTCCTGACTATTTTGAATCTGAAACGTTTCTCCGACAGTCATTTCGCCGTTTGGCTTTTCTTCGACATAACGTTTCTTCACCGGGCATTTCGCCGACAGAACCTTTCACCTATGAACTATTCGCCGACAGAACTTTTCGTCGACGTGGAGTTCGCCGGCAGAACCTTCCTCCTAAGAACTATTCGCCGACAGGACAGGTTAGGTACTTGTTATGGAAAAAAAAATTTATGTACTTAAGTGTTATTGTCTTAAAAACTTTTTGATACTTTTCTTTGAGTCATTTTGAGTTTTAAGCAATCTGCGACTGCAATCTAACCTTGGCAACCCTTAAATAGGACCGTCGGGGTACTTGGACTATGATCCAGGATTCAGGAAGTCTGGTAATTAGAATGAAGTGACTGTTTTTTTTTATTGGTCTCCTGGAGGAAAATGCCGCCGGCTTAGATGAAGCCGACGTCGGCACCTGTCGTGGGTCCCGCTTTATGCACACCCGGCCGCTGGGAGACGACCGGGTAGTGTGGGGCTCTCCCCTGGGGAGCTCCCAGGGGCCTACCCACTAAAAACCTCCGGGGCACTTCTTCTTGGGGCAGGCCTGTGTCCAGCAGTGGACGTTTATTGGCTGAAATGATGATACTATAAAAGGACTTTGGGACGTCCAAATGGTCGAACGCCAGTTGGTCGTCCAAGCAAGGTACCGCTGGAGAGACGAGGTCGAAAAGGATTTGCGCGGACGACGGGCAGATGGAGATCTACCTAGATGGAGACTCTTCTTATCAGATAAGGCTCACTTTGGGTAGCTGCGCCAGCCTAGTTAATTAGTTAGTTATATACGAGTAAAAGAATAGTAGCTTGCCCTCACATCTCCCCTTTTTATGTGACAGGTAGCAGACGAGCAGACTGATCGCCTAATGGTAGGTAAGCAATTGCCGCAGCCCATAGACAGGCCCGTGACAAAAGAGAAGTCACAAGAGCGCTGCCAACCTATGAACCCTCCTTTCACCCGGATTGAGCCACTGGTGTGACATGAAGTGTCATAACATTTTTTTTCATCTTTTTGGAATAATATGGCGTAGAAGCCTGAAATTAACTTCAATCACGGCAAAGTTTCTTACTAACTTTGAACCCTCGTTTTACCCCCTTAGGAGGTGAATTCACAAAAATCCTTTCTCAGTTAATTCTTCATTCATTACTTATGAGAAAGAAACAAAAAAGATAATTTTGTACCATAGTTATACTTACTACTACGGTCTCCGTGGGTGAGAAAACCAGCACGTGTGTGGATATCCTTCCTTGGTCATCGGATTGTCTGTGTGTCATCGTGTTGCCCTCGAATGTGATTAATGCCTTAACCTGCAAGTAATTGTTTTATTGCAGTATATATATTTTTTATGTGATAGGTGGCAGACGAACAGACAGATCACCTGATCGTAAGCTATTGTCGTCGCCTATGAACATCCGCGACACCAGTGGAGTCACAAGTGCGCTGCCAACCTTTAAACCCCCCTTTCCCCCGGATTAGGCCTTCGGTACCATCACTCACGCAGCGAAACTCAGCGCAGTGCTGTACATTCGTAAAATCCATCTTATTTCTTACCTAAATCTTAGGGTACAAATTTTTGGCCCGACCCGGGACCTCTTGCGCAGCCGTGGCTTTAAAGAATAGAATAAGCATTTATTTGATAAACACATCACATGATTTTTACAGAAAAGAGAAAAATAATACAAGGTAAAAACACTTTCCGTGATATGTTACCAAAATGGTTGCCACTCAGCAGTATGTTACGGCGCCGGAACGCCATGACGCTGGTATTCTGTGGGAACCATAAAGTGCGACCCACTAACCACTGCGCCACCGAGGCAGTGCTAGGGGGTTTGATTTCATTATAATGAATACCGAAATACCTTTTCACCGTCTGGTTTGCTGGCATCGAACTCGACCCCTGGCGTGAACACCATCTCCCAGTTGAAGAGTGAGAGAGAGCGCACTCGGAACGTAAACGTGCCGTCCTGGTTCCTCAGCAGGGTCTGTGTGGGTCGCAGGTTCGCGGCTACTTTGCGCTTAAAGTATCCTAAACCTGAAAATGCACAAGGGAATAATTTTATTTAAAATTGGTGTCCGCAGGCAGGCGGCGTTAATGGCTGATTGGTAATGCGTCTGCTCGTCTGCCATCTATCGCATAAAAAATAGCAAAAAGGTCAACCATTCTACCAACTAAAAAATTTGGCAGTTCGTATATCTTCCGCACCATCAAGAAATAGAACTCGATGCCGGCGCATGTATTTCCTCCTTCCTACAATATGGATTCCTTGAAACGAAGCGTGAAGAACCATCTCGCACGCCAGTATGGCGGTGCCAACGGAGGTGATGCCTTGACATCTCTTCCGTTGTAATGGACAACATTTCAAAATTGCTAAGCTCTGAAACAAAAAATACCAATTCTTTGTTTACTTTTCCGCTGCTCGAATATATATTTATTCATTTTTTATATTGCTTATTTACTGAGGAAAAATTAAATACTAAAAAACGTAAGATGACGTCATCGGACGGCAGAATGTAAAATATTTCTTTGCTTAGCACATTTTAGTTTTAAATTTACGTAATGCCAAACTCATGACATGTAACTGTCAAAAAAAAAGACAACTTGTCAACGTTGAATGTATGAATGACGTTGACAATGTTGACACTAGTATTATTTACCTTTGACAGTAGTACCTTTTTTTTATTAAAACAATGATAAGCATAGGAATATCGCTGTATTCAGCCGTCCGATGACGTCATTTGGCGCTTACGTCTATTTAGAATAAAAAGAATTTCAATAATTATTTTATGCATGAAAATGGACAAATTTTGAAAAAAGAAAAAATATGGGTCTGTTCATTTTATGTCTACTTTCATATAAAAAAACAATATGGACATGTTAAAAATTTGAAATGTTGTCCATTGCAACTTGGGCTCTTCTCTTGCTTACCATCAGGCTGAGGAGAACCAAGATACTGAGCCTCCAAAAAAATACTAGGTACTTACTTAAAGTAAACGCCTATCCTAGATTAAATTTCATTAAAACCAATTTTCACAGAATGACTAACATAGGGCTAAATTCTATCGTAGATAAAAATAATACACTGGAGAGTAATGAATTCGGGTCACTGTACTCCTTCTCATTTTAGCGTGTAATTCTCGGTTGCGTCCTGCTGTCGCTCTGGAACCCGGAATATCCTATGACCATGATTCAGCATTTGGAGAGTCTGGTATTTTTTTTTTATGTGATAGGTATCAGACGAGCAGACGAATCGCCTGATGGTAAGCGATTGCCGCCGCCCATAGACACCCGCGACACCAGTGGAGTTACAAGTGTAACTCCACTGGTGTCGCGGTAACGAGCAGCTTTCCTCACGATGTTTTCCCTCACCGCCAAGCTATACATAGAAATAAGCACATTGATTTGAAACATCCAGAGCTACCATCGCTCAAAGGGTCACTATGCCATGTGGACAGCATGGCATCACATCCGTTGGGACTGCTATTCTGGCCAGCGAGATGCTTCTACACGCTTAGTTTGAAGATAATGTAGGACGGAAGAAACATAACCATTTCCACTTCTTTTCTTCTATAATTAAATCAAATCAATAATAATATCCTCCAACCGATTTCGCCTAAGGCAGCTAATCTCAATCTACGATCAGCCACTTACGCCGAATATATTAGTGCTCTAGTGTGTGCGCAGACACAAGTGCACTCTCTATTCCCTTGCTCTCATATTCCGATGGGACACAAGTGTGACACGACCGCAGTGGGATCAGGCGCAGGACCAACGGCTTAACGTGCTTTCCGAGGTACGGGGGTACAAGACCGCCAACTTCCAGACTCCGGGCTGACATTGAAAATAACTCAGTTACAAATGTTGGCCCGAACCGGGGATACAACCCGGGACCCCTTACCTTAAAGTGCGACGCACTACCCACTAAGCCAACGAGGCAGTTAAATCAATAATATTAGTTTAAAACACTTACCCATCTCTTCCAAATATTTCTCAAATCCTTCCTCGCTAACCATTACATAATCCCTTCCCAAAAACTCGTCCATTTTATTGTGTTGTTTTGAGTATAATCTTCTACCGGGTTTCCCGTTATACTGTTCGTGTATGACACTCGTCCTTATCGCAAACGCTGTTATCACAATTTGTACGAAATACGCTAGGATTATCAAGTTGAGTATGTACCAAAAATACACACAGCCACATTAGCCGCCAACCGTTTTCATTCAAACTTGCTCATTCAATCATTTCATAATTGCAAACGTAAAACACTTATTCCATTGCAATTAGTTTTTACGCAGCGTGATATAATTATGCGTTTCTTCTAAATTAAATAAAAACTATTTTTTTATTTTGTTTTTAAAAACATCTTGTTCCATTCAATGTTCTTTGAAGTCGAAATAGTTATTTTTAATTTTTTTAAGACAAATCAGTGACTTTCCTTGGTTTATCGAAACGCTTGAATAAAAGAAAGCATGTTCATGTTACGTAAAAGTATTCAAATATTATCATCATTTGCAAACCAGTTTGTGGCTCGCCTGATAGTAAGAGACTACTGTCTAGCTAGATTGCGGCCAAATGTTATTCGCGACCTATTCACACACAAATAAAATTACCTACTCCAAAAACTTTCGACGAAATTCGAAAAGTCGTAGAACAAATGGCTGGTAGAACACAGTGCTGACGTTAGTGCCTTGTAAAGAAGTACGGAATTTAAAATTATTAGGTACATATATGTCATTTACATGGTACCATTTCGTAGGTAGATTTCCATATTCACTGCGAGTGATCTCGAATGAGCGGCGACCGAGGGCTCCTCAATACTTTCATTAGGGGTGCCTCGCGCAGAGAGATAATAATACAGAGAGAAAGGTAGGTACTCGCAAAATACTCGTATAATACTACCGGTCGCGTCGCAACGCAATCCCGGTAATGGAGTCATTGTCATCGCGCCCCGCCATCTTGGATCACTAAGCTGGGAACGGTGAGAAGGGAAATGTAGATTGCGTTTTTAAAACATGTTCTAAAAATACGGTTTTTGTTTGAAAACATATTTTTTGTTGCAATGAATGGAAATGAGTGCTTGTGAATTTGTTTTTCCTATGTATTGGATCAACTTGATGGACTTACAATAATTTGATACAAGTCATCGGTTAATTTACAAAGAAAGGGTAAAATACAAAAGAAACCCGGACTTTAACGTCCAAAGGGCACTTAACAGTTGGCCGCTTGATATTGGTACCTACTGTAGTCATCTTCGTGTCGGTTTATTCTGTGGTGTCGGTACTATCTCCTTACAAACAAAGGATATGTACTACTCTTTCAAACAGTTTGTTAGGACATTGCAGGTTTGCATCACCAGATTGTCCCTAAGAAAGCGCATCAAGAGAAACTAAAATATAGGTCTACTAATAGTGTATTCGTAAATAATGTAATGACATGGCACCAGGTCAAATTATACAGTAAAAAAAAAATTGGAATTCGATTTGGATTAATTCTGGAAAACGCTACCAAAATTTTATTTAGGGTAGGTACTCGTACAGTTGAAAACTTATATACCTACCGATTGTAGGATTTTATAAATAAATAATACCAGTACAGAATAGATATTAGACACAAAGACATTTTTATCGTTTAAACTATCATAACAGAATACATACATCGAAATTTGGTATTATCGAGATAAAGTTTGTCGTATCAACAGTTATGCGATGCGATTACGCTATATGCCTATCTATTACATTCTTACCAGAAATATTTTCACTATTTTTGTTTCACAGGTGAAAAAAGTATCTATGACAAGCCAAACGAGAGCAGGGGTGACAACTCTGGCATCAAGCGGCAGGAACCGCTCCAAGATTGCGAAGGTAAAATAATGTTTATTTTATTAGACAATGAGATCAAATCAAATTGTGTTTTGACGTAAATATCCAAGGGGATCTAAATATCCACCACACAAATATACCTACAATCATGAGCATGAAACAAATCCGCAGATTAAAAGTCCTGCCTGTAAAATAAAGCGTGGTCACACTGAATGACAAGCGTGGGTGTACCCCTGTGTGCCCCTAGCGTCCGGGACAGATACTTAGGTATATCGGATATGTCCAGTTCGCGACACACTGTTTAGATTACTAGTACATAATCACGTAATAGTGATGGATTTTAGCACAAAAAGCATCATAAGGCGGCAAACGAGCAAGCAGGTCACCTAATGGTAGACAAGTAATCACCGTTGCCCTTAAATTAAAATAATTGAATAATTATCTGCCATAAAAATGTAGAGTCAATTTCTAATAGTTTGTAAACAGCACTTACGAAAGCGGAAATAAGTGAGGTTATTTTTATCGTGATGATGACTTGACTTTCACTATTTTATGCTGTTCAACCACACAAATATAACACATCGGCAGGTTTGAGGCGGCCCATAACCTGATATTAAATTAAATGTATTTTACGGAAATTTACGTGTCAAAATATGTTTACAAACACTACACGGAACTGTCACACCTTTATTCGTCATTGGTATAGAATGCCTAGTCAACTGACTACTAAACGGCTGCTGCCAGGGTTTCGTTGCCTGTACTGTTTTCGTAGGCTCTAGGCGTCGCGTCATATACTTTTATACTCCGACGACAAAACTATGGAACGAACATATATAATATAAGTTACTCTATGGAATGAACTACTCATCTGGTATTTCCTGAACAATACGACCTTCAAAAAAAGAGCGTGCACACCCGTGACTCTTCTGGTGATGGTAGGTGTCTATGGCTATGGATGGCGGTAATCCCTGGCCCATTTGTATCACATAAAATAAAGTCCTTAAGTTAATAATGCACATAAAAAAATATTTGCGACGAGCGTTTGCTAACCGGGCTACTGCTTTACCGACTAAGCTACCGGAGACCTTGGTAACGGGTCGACGAATTTTGTAGCACTTACAAAATTCGTCGTATTGTGCATTTTTTGCAATTTATATACATAAGTAACGTTGAGTTCGTCGGTTCACAGCTTCGCTATTGCTATATATCTATACTATATATAAAGAGATAAATCCTACAGACAGCGGCAACGCTTATAGGTAATCCGAAAACACAAGTCGCTTCCGCGATGTAAATGACATCTAGCGCCATCTTTTGGTATAAAATGGAACTAATGTCTCGAAACGAAGTGATGGCGGGCCTTTACTCAATAAATTTATATAGTGTCTCAAGTTGAAAATCCTGTCTATAAAGTAATGCATGGGCGCTTGAGTTTCAGTTACTGGTAGGCATGCGGGTGGACCCCTGCGGGCGCCCGGGGCGAGTATGTCGGATATGTCGCGGCATTGCTTGCGCCCCCGATGCCGGGTCCATACCGCGCGCATGTACTGCCCGGCACACGGCCTACGGACACATTCCCCAGTAGGGTTACCGAACGCATCTAAAATTAATAATACAATGAGAAAAGTCTGGTTTTACCGAAAAGTTACATTTAAAATACAATGCTCCCATGTTGTACATGTACGCCGTAATTTTTTTATCGTTTACATCCCGAAAACGTTTACATCATAATAGGTATCGTGAATAAATTAGCATGTTAGATCAACAAAATAAGCGAAAACAGGTCAGCTGTTTCATACAAAAGAGAAGATCCGCCCGGCAATAATGTTACTGTTATACTTAATATTAAATTTTCGTATTTTGAAAAAGAAGTTTTTTATATTTGAAAATTAATTAGAGTTCTTCCTAAGTAGGTAATTTCTTAGATTTGCCAACCCTAAACATTGGCTTCCACATATCGTATTAACTGTTTATCTGTGTAGGAAGGAATAATTGAAATAATATTAATTATTATTATATTGCCTAACCCTTTACTCCCACTTAAACCTTCTAGAATTAGATTATAGATAAATTGTCAAGGGTATCGTATAATAGGTACATAAATGGCCCATACCACTTTATAGTGAAACACGAACTTTGGCGAAATATTTCCCATGAGGACTTTTGAACTCAGTGCCCTTGAGATAAGGTCCAAATATAATTAATTATATTTGTAACTACCGTACTAAAAATAAAACTATTTTCTTTTTTCCACAGATTCTTCAGAAAATGGTCTGGTCAGAATACAGAAACGACGGCGGATGTTCTCGCCAGAAAGCGGCGGGAGCTCCCACTCTTCCAGCCCTCACCAACCGGGCACTCCACAGAAAATGCCTGGTACTCCGCAAAAAGAACCTACCACTCCGTACAAGCCACAGACCACTCCTCAAAAACCACCTACCACTCCGAACCAGCCGACACAGGCTACTGCAGAGACGCCCGAAAATTTAAGGTAAAATAAATGCCACATTTAGGCCCGATTCGACCAACCTTTATCCGTAAATAAATTTATGGTAGAACGTCAGATTTGTATAGAAAGACAGCGCTATTCCATAGATTTAGTATCCATAAATTTAAGATTAGTCGAATCGGCCGTTAGATGGATTGTTTTTACCGCAGCATTAGATTGCCGCTTTTCGAATCGAAACTTATTCAGGACCCTGGTGAAACCCTTAACCCTGACAGATGTGTGTTTGCATGAAACTTTTTTGTATAGGGTTCGGTATGAAAATTGAAGCAAGGAGGTGCATGTAAGGTTTGATAAACTATTTAACTTTATACTTATCTTCTACATATTTTGATGGTCATAATTTTTAAAAATTATCTCAAATTTAACAGTCATAATACGAGTATAATAACAAATTAAAAATAATCTTGATAGTTATATTGATATTAATACTCCTAAATGGTGTCATCATCATCATCATAGCACGTCTTCCCTTTCGCTTCAGAGCCCGGAGCCCGCTTTCCTTCTAAACCTCCTCCACTTCGGACGATCTTATTCATCCATAGTATTGAAGTTATTAATATATTGCATGCAGTGTATTCTAATTTAAATTATGTCTAAAGTGAATGGTCGAAAACTGGTGACGGGCATGAGCGGTGGATGATTCCAGATTCCTGCTCAACCTCTTACGTAACTGGATCTCCGACGATGTTGATTCCAGCGTCCCGACCATATACTACGGTGCGCGCACGCATAAGCAGCTACAGCAGGTCATCAAGGAGTTCAAGAGGACTTCCTACTGCGGAGAGGCCAAGATGTCAGTGCTGGCCAGTAGGGAGTACGCCTGTATTCGAAAGTTTGACAAGCAGCTCTGGAAGTCAAAGAACGACATGTGCAGAGAATGTATCAAGGTATGTGAATTCGCTAATCTTGTAAAGATCCAGGCTATTAAGGCGTTTGAGAGAGTACTGCGCAGAAGTTAAGATGTCGAACGCTTGTATCAGAAACTTCGATAAGCAACTCTGGAAGTCGAAGAATCACATATGCAGCACATTCGCTGTTACACAGTGATATAGTTATCAAGGTTAGTAATATCACCATTTGGTTACCTTTATATAAACAGCCTCAGGTTATCCAGAGGACTTCGTACTTGGAAGAGGTCAAGATATCGGTGCTGGCTAATAGGGAGTAGGCTTCTAAAACTGCAGCTCTGGAAGATCGAAGAATAACATGTGCAGAGACTGCATTAAAGTTAGTGTGTGATATCACTATTGGATTGTCTTTATATAAACAGCTTCACCGGGTTCTCATGGAATTCAAAAGGACTTTCTTCTGCGGAGAGGCCAAGATGTCGGTGCTGGCTAGTAAGGAGTACGCCTGTATCAGGGAGTTCGATAAGCAGTTCTGGAAGCCAAAGAATGACATGTTCAGAGATCAAGGTTTGTGAATTCGCTATTCCTGTAAAGATCTTTAAGTAGCTAAAGCAGGTCATGAAGAAGTTCGAGAGGGCCTTGTGCTGTGGAGATGTTGATGCTGGCTAGTACGTAGTACGACTACATCAGCAAGTTAGTAGAAGATTGTATTTAGGATTACTTATTCTTTTGGAAAAAAATAGGAAACTCCCTTAACTTAATTCTCGTTGGGTAGTGGGTCGCACTTTTAAGCGACGGCTGCGCTTGGGGTTCGGGGTTCGATCCCCGGGTCGGGCCAAAAATTGTACCTAAGTTTTTCTGTTAAAAAAATCTTAGTGTCAGCCCGGAGTCTGGAAGTTGGCGGTCTTGTACACCCGTGCCTTGGAAAGCACGTTAAGCCGTTGATCCTGCGCTCGATCCCTCTCCGATCGTGTCACACTGGTCCCACCGGAATAGAGAGTGAACTTGTGTTTGCGCACACACTTGAGCACTACAATATATCCTGCGTAAGTGGCTGATACATATGGGATTGGCCACCTTAACCGAAATAGGTCGGAGGATACTATTAACTTACTCCGATGGCTCAGCGGATCATTCGAACTTTTACGCCAGTCGCTGACTTGTCGCTCCTAAAGATGTACCTGCACGACATCATGCCAACGATACCTGAGGCCTATTATTTTTGTATAAGTCTTTCTTCAACTTCTTCCAGTCGAAGGGAAACAACCCGAACACGTCTAAAAATTCATCCAACTGCAACTTCTACGACAACCGCGCCGCTTTGAGCCACGGGAGTCTCCCTGCCGCCTTCGACCTTGAGGAGCTGGTGGACGCTGGCCATGAGAAAGGAGCCTGCCCGTACTACGCAGCAAGGAGTATGGCCACCACCGCCCATATCGTCTTCTGTCCCTACAACTATCTGATTGAACCTTCAATAAGAACTAATGTAAGTAGTAAATTGTATAATTTTGTCCTGTTCATTTCGTCATATTCATGAGGAAAGATATTGGGCAGAAGAGAGCCAGCCAGTCCTATTATGCAGTTATTTTTTGGGCAGCTACCCTCTTATTGTCTTTTATCCCTCATCTATTTCATGGGACCTGATCAGGACTCTGTAACCTCCAGCTGAATTTGCTAACTAGCAACAAAAAACTTCCTCAAAGGAACATTCGATTCATTCAGTCTAATCAAAATCATTTTAAAAAAAACCGGCCAAGTGCGAGTCGGACTCGCGCACCGAGGGTTCCGTACAAACCTGCAAGGTTTACAAAGTTCGTTCATTACGACAATCGAGTCATAACTATGGTATTTTTATTGCAAAATGAAATTCATAACATTACAATGGGGAAAGATGGAGGAGCATAAATTTAAGACAAAGATCTCTTTATCGTTTAAGTAATCCTTTATTTTATATTAACACATATCATTTCGATAAAAGAACGTCGAAATATAAAGAAGAAGGCTATTCCGTCTTCTTTAAATGTTGCCCTCCCCATACATACAACCTGTGCGGATAAAGAATGGGATCAGAAATGGCGGCCAATCTATCCACTTCTCGCTCGCACACTATTTGCGTCTGTACTCGCACTCGTGGGGTGCGAGTATAGATGCAAATAGTGTGCGAGCGAGAAGTAAATAGATGCGCCGCCATTTCTGATCCCATTCTTTATCCGCACAGGGTGTAGTATAATAACTCGCGGTCATTGCTGTAACTACAATTATGTTTACAATCACAATTTTTTTGGTGGTATAACTACTTAAAATTTTAAGCTTTTCGGAATTTCTCTGTTACCTGTGCTGTAAGCTATTGCTTCTTACCAAATTTCGAGATTTTATGTGAACGGGAAGTGGTCTTTAGGTGTTAATTCCCTTGCGTGTAGTTGCGAGTTTCAAAATATGCGGTATCAATGGTTGTACTTTTGCGTTTTGCGTTTTTGCGTTGACTTAGATTTTTTTTTCACGGGTTAAAGGCAATTAGATCTAAGTATTTGATATGAATTTCAACTTGATAGCTCTACGCGTTCATGAGGAAAAAAGTAATAAGTTTATATTTATTAAAAAATATATATTTTGTAATGTAACTAAAAATTTAAGATTTTCGGAATTTTTCCTTTATGTGTGCTATAAAACGTTGCTTCATGCCAAATTTCAAGATTCTAGGTCGACTGGAAGTACCCTTTAGGTTTTGATTCCCTTGCGAGTACTTGCGAGTTTCAAAATATGCAGCTTAAATTGCTGTTTCTTTTGATTGCGTTGACATAGAAGTTTGATTTTGTTACAGCTTAAAGGTATTATAGACCTGAGTATTTGGTATGAATTTCAATTTAATACCTCTACGCGTTTATGAGGAAATGGGTAGTAAGTTTAAAATTATTAAAAAATATATATTAAGTGATGTAACTAAAAATGTATCGTTTTCGTAATTTTTCCTTTATCTATGCTATAATACGTTGCTTCGTACCAAATTTCAAGATTCTGAGTTCACGGGAAGCACCCTGTAGGTTTTGATTCACTTGCAAGTGTCGAAAATTTGCGGCATAAACGGCTGTATCTTATGATTGCGTTGGCTTAGAAGTTTGATTTTTTCACAGCTTCAAGGAACAGTAGACCTGAGTAATTGATATAAATTTTAGCTTCATACCTCCACGCGTTCCTGAGAAAAAGGGTCTTGACAGACGGACGGACAGACGGACAACAAAGTGATCCTATAAGGGTTCCGTTTTTTCCTTTTGAGGTACGGAACCCTAAAAATGATCAAAAGTGCTTAGTTTTCTGAAAGACGTAAGGCACGATTCGACCAATCTTTATCCGTGGATAAATCTATGGTAACGTCAGATTTATATAGAATGACAGCGCTATACCATAGATTTAAGTATCGGATTAAGATTGGTCGAATCAGCTCCTAATATGGGAGGCCAAAATAATTATAATAATTTTTTGCCCATGTTTCTTCGAAATGTTAACTAACACAATGAGAAAAACCAACCGACAAAATTTTGCTAAAGGTGTCCGAATAAGCTGGTATTTATAACGAGCACCTAACATTTCAGATGCAAATCGACTTACGAGGCAACATCGTGGTGGTCGACGAGGCGCACAACATCGAGGACATCTGCCGTGACGCCGCCTCCTTCTCTTTCACCAAGGATCACGTACAGGCAGCCATTGAGGTGAGTCGTCATCATTATCATCCCAGCGTGTTATTCCTGGCTTCAAATATACTTAGGGGCAACATCGTGATAGTCGACGTGGCACACAACATCGAGGACATCTGCCGCGACGCTGCCTCCTTCTCTTTCTCCAAGGACTACGTACAGGCAGCCATTGAGGTGAGTCGTCATCATAATCATCCGAGCGTGTCATTCTTGGATGCAAATTGACATACGAGGCAACATCATGGTGGTCGACGAGGCGCACAACATCGAGGGCATTTGTCGCGACGACGCCTACTTCTCTTACACCAAGGATCACGTACAGGCAGCCATTAAGGTCAGACTTGAATAGAAATAGATACCTACTGTAATAATAATATAAAAGTAATATTACACATGCTCAAAAGTAGCATGTTTAAAAAGCATGCCAAATATGAGCTTGCTTAATAAACTGTCCACATCTGCAAGCAAACCTGTCTACATGTGCTAAAACACTCCCCCAAACTCCCCCTTCCACCCGCACTGCAGGTAGCATGCTTAAAAATGTGAACAGTGAACGATGAACGACCGGTGTGATTTTTGAGCATGTTGAAACTTAACATGCTTATTAGTATCACGTCCATCCACACATGCTACTAAGTAGCATTTGCTCAAAAGTAGCATGAAAATAAGCATGTGTAACAGTACCTTAACTTTAAATAATTTATGGCTGGTTTAAAAAGACACCACACAACACAGTTAACACTGACAATTTAGATATACAGGGTGTATCAGTGACCAGTTACAGCTTTGACTAGTTTAGAATAATGAAAATAATTTGGAATTTGCTGTGTTATATGAGTTTAAATAAATAAATAAAGCACTTTTAAATTACGGATGGAATAAATGAATAGACACCTATTTTTATCCGTTATTTGAATTAAATTTATTTAGATTTTTTTTTTAATTTTTTTCATACAAAGCCCTGATTACATTACAATGTTCTGTTCGATCAATTTGTATAAAAAATTGCAAAATTCGAAACATTATTAATAAAAATGGTGTTCTAAATGGCGAGTATAATACAAGTTTAGAATGATGTAACTGTTTTCCTCATTCATCCATGACATGGCACATATGACTTCTACCCTTGGCTTGGCTCATAAAATTTGTATTGTATTAGGAGCTGAGTAAAGCGGCTGGGTACATGTACTCAACAGGGCACATGATGGAACAGGTGGAACACATACTGAAAACTCTCAGGATTTGGGAAGATTGGTAAGTAAATAATTTGGCAAATATTATTAGCACACAATGCTTTTTATTTAACCGTCTTAATTTCATAGTAGCTGTTACTGAAAACAAACATTTCTCTAAGAACATAGGGTCATCTCTTTTAAAAAAAAACACCTTCCCTTCAAAGTTACCAGTTGGCTGTCGATATTTTTTTTTATGAGAGGTGGCAGACGAGCAGACGGATCACCTGATGGTAAGCAATTCCGCCGCCCATGGACACCCGCAATACCAGTGGAGTCACAAGTGCGCTGCCAACCTTTTCCCCTTCCCCCCATTGGGCCTCCGGTAACCTCACTCACACGGCGAAACACAGCGCAGGCGCTGCTTCACGCCGGTCTTCTGTGAGGCAGTGGTATCACTCCGGTCGAGCCGGCCCATTCATGCCTAAGCGTGGCTCTCCCACATTTAACTAAACTAAATTTAATCTAACTAAATTTCTAAAGAAATGTTAAATTCTATCCATTTATCACATTTATCTATTTTTAAAGTAAGTATGACTCCGTCCAGCTGTCCCGCGTATCAAGCTATATACAAGTATAGATAGATAGATAGATAGATATACTTTATTGCACAAAATACACAACTTAAGTATGTACTAGGCATTACAGAAATTTTGTGTACAATTTCGGTGGTCTTATCGCTGAAAGCGATTTCTACCAGACAACCTTCGGGTAAAGGACATTTGTTAGTATAACAAAAGTACAATCTCTCTCTTGAGTCAGTGCCTCATGTCTGAGGATCGCGTCGTGCGGATGATCTCCTCCACCGGGTTCTGTCTAGCGCATCTCTTATGACTGCGCAGAATGCTGTTTGTTTGAGGACGACGAGTCTTTTGGAACTGAACGGTCCACCTTGTTGGTGAACGACTGCGCGGTCTTCTGCCTTCGGTGTTCCCAACCACAATCAGTTTTTCTAGATTTCCCTCCTCGCATTATGTGACCGTAATATGCAAGTATGCGTTTTTGGCATATCGTGGACAGTCTAGCCTTAATGTGGAGCTGGGTCAGGATTGATACATTCGTGCGTTTCTCAGTCCAAGATATTGTTAGCATGCGTCTCCAGCACAACATTTCAAATGCATCAATTCTTGGTCTTTCCCGGGCCAGGATTGTCCACGTTTCTACTCCATACAGGAGGATAGGAAAAACCAGGGCCCTTACCAATCTGATCTTTGTTTTCTTACCAATGCCTCTTTTCTTCCAGATGTTAAGTTAATCATCGTCATCGTCATCGTCAGCCCATTTAAGTCCCCACTGCTGGGGCACGGGCCTCCCTCAATCACATGAGGGGTAATTGCCATACTCACCACGCTTGGCGAGGGTTTTGATATAAATGCAGAGTTTTCCTTCTCTGGGTGCTGATGATCATGCCAGCAGCTTTACCTTAGTCGCCTTTTACGACACCTCGGTAAGAGTGAGGGTGGCCTATTCTACTCTGCCGGGGACCAAGTTAAGTTAATAGTAAAGTACAATACCTACTGCAAATTACACATCGTTTCTTCAGGTTCAACAACCAGATCCCGCTGGTGAACAACCAGCCAGTGAACTTCAACGAGGCCGTGTACACGTGGGACGTGGCCAACTTCGTGCAGACGCTCAACAATCATAACATTGGCCAGGGCCATCACAAAGGTATGGACAGCCACACATCCCTATCATATTCTTAATGTTTTGTCCCGATTGCTTCCCAACCTTCTGCCGCTATGCTGCAATGATTCCTTCGCACGATCTTGGGCATCCATAGTGCTCAAATTATTGACACGCATGTGATCCCTTGCGACGTCTAGCCGTACCTTTTTTGATATCACCATTAGGTACAACCACACATCAATGTATAAAAAGCTGTTAACTTTCTCCAATCAATTCTCACCTTAATGCCTTAGTAACGTTTGGTTCAACAATCAATATCTATTGAGAAATTTTAAAGATTGTTGTAATCTGTTGTGAGGCTTGTACAAATACAATATGCAACATCTCATCCAAAGTCCAATCCTACTCAAAAAAACTTACTAAAAAACCAAATGAACATTTTAAATTTGATGTTATGTAATCGAGAACCGGCGATAAGCAGCACTGTGCTGTGTTTCGCTGCGTGAGTGAGGGTACCGGAGGCCCAATCCGGGTTAATGGGGGGCTTAAAGGCTGGCAGCGCACTTGTGCCTCCACTCGTGTCGCGGGTGTACTCGCTTACCATCAGGCGATCGGACTGTCGTTTGCCACCTAGCACATTAGAAAAATGTTACTCATTGGTCGATTCCAAAGTGACGACACATCCCTTAATTTTCGCAATCAGGCATTTGACGCAGTTACGTCATACCCTTGTAAACAACGCCATATTGCTGCCAAAGCGTTACCGCGCGCTATTTAAATTGTTTTTTTATTTGCAAATTTTAAGAGAAATTGGTAACAGACGCCAAATTTTACAGGCACCAAAAAGTATTTAAAATCAGTTAAAAATATTTAAAAAATACCTGGTTATACATGTTCATTAAATATTTTTAACCCCCGACGCAAAAACGACGGGGTGATATAAGTTTGACATATCTGTGTGTGTCTGTGTATGTGTCTTTACCTACTTTAGCATCGTAGCTCCCGAACAAATGAACTGATTTTGATTTTGTTTTTTTGTTTGAAAGATGAATAAGGGGGAAGTGTTCTTAGCTAAGAACATAAGGGTAACATAGCTATGTTGGATAAAAATCGATCCAAGATGGCCGCCGTCACAAAGATATGGATTGTATGTTTTAATACAACTCCCACAATATGGGTATCATATAAAAGGGCTTGAGTAGCAGAATATATTTATTGTGATAAATTTCAAATCCAAGATGGCCGACGGGGGTTTTTTAAATTTTCATTCCTTGTCAGGAATGAAAATTCACGCCCTAACGGTACTTAGAAATCGCATGATCTTAAATGAATCACCATGCATTTTTTATGTATTCAAATTATCATGCAATAGAGTAAATATTTTGATTACTATTTACAGCATTCAGCCACAGCGTGGAGGTTTTCTGCCAGTGCCTCCGCGAAGACCCGCGGAAGTTGGTCGGCATCACGCAAACCACGGGATCGCTGGTGGAGTCCTTGGATACTGTACTCAGTTAGTACCTTTTATATCTTTTGACAAAGCTCTTAATACCAAATGAGATAACCTATTGTGAGATTATGACCATTGAATGAATGAATGAATGAATGAATAAATGAATGAATGAATATACTTTTATTGCACTCAAAATAAAGTATGAAAACTTAAAACTAGATATTACAGGATGTGTACAACGAAGGCGGCCTTATCACTATGAGCGATCTCTTCCAGGCAACCTTTGGATAAAGGACATCTTAAATATTGGTTAGTGGGTCGCACTTTAAAGCGACGGCTGCGCAAGAGCGGCACCTCTTCGGTTCGATCCCCGGGTCGGGCCAAAAATTTGTACCTAAGGTTTTGGTAAGATATTCTTAATGTCAGCCCGGAGTCTGGAAGTTGGCGGCCTTGTACCCCCGTGCCTCGGAAAGCACGTTAAGCTGTTGGTCCTGTGCTCGATCCCTCTACAGTCGTATCACACTAGTGTCCCATCGGATTATGAGAGCAAAGTTTCAAGTTCAATATTCTTTTTTTGTAACATAACTAGAGCACATACTTGACTGTATAACAGCATGCAAAGTTTACCTTGGGAAGGGAATAGAGAGTTCACTAGTGTTTGCGCACACAATTGAGCACTGGCCGCCTTAGCCGAAACCGTTGAAGGATTATTATTATATACTTGCAAGTATCAGCCTATAACTGTCCCACTGCAGGACAAAGGCCTCCATCATAGAAATCAAGTCATCTTTACTATGATGGGATTAGGCTTAATCACCACGCTTGCCAAATGCGGATTGGTGATCACAGACCCGAGCTATGTTCAAAAAATTCGAAACACACTTTTTGCTCGACCCAGAAATCGAACCCAGGACCCCGAGATCACGGCCCGGTACTTAAACCACTAGACCAACAGGGCATTATACTCGTATACTTACTACTTAATAATAAATAAATGTTTTCACAACACCAGAGTATCTGTTCCGAGACGAAGGGTTGTACATGGACGACTTCAAGCCGGCGCTGGTGAGGACCGTGGCCGTAGACTCCATGTCGGAGGCAGTTTCCTGGAGGAGCTCGCAGTTCAACCAGGTTTGTCCAGCTTGTCAACATTCCTAGGATTATGATTCCACTGGTGTCGAGGGTGTCTATGGGCGGCGGCAATCGCTTACCATCAGGCGATCCGTCTGTTCGTCTGCCACCTGTATCATAAAAAAAAAATAGGGGACGTGCAGTAACTATAGGTGGCATCACTTTGTATGGAGTCAAGGTCAAAAGGACATCCGCTTTTTTGGCCCAAGTGCCGGTCAGAAAACTTATTACTGTATTCTGTAGGACTTGTCCCTCTGTGTATATA
The DNA here is from genome assembly GCA_019059595.1 of Marasmia exigua. NCBI lineage: Eukaryota > Metazoa > Arthropoda > Insecta > Lepidoptera > Crambidae > Marasmia > Marasmia exigua. Next base: position 13,116,312 of record CM032483.1, on the reverse strand, counting down.
TTACTATGGCACCAAATCTGTAGTGTAATTATCCTTAATTTGATTTGAGTTCAAAAGTTAACATCTTCATACATTTTCAGAGAATCAATTAACACAAAATTGTTTTTCGGAATCCAAATCTTAACATTTGAACATCAGGGGGACAAATCATAACATAATACAGCATTTTTTTTTGCCGGCATTATCTTATTTGGAACAAAAATATATGAAAGTCCAAGGATCTCCTTTATAACAATAAGTTCAAATGGATGGCACCAGTTGGCACCACCGTCATATTCTTTTCGGCCGTTGCTCTGCTTTTGCACCCATTAAAACGTATTCCAACAAGTGGGTCTGAAAATGAATATGGACAAGACGAAAATTATGTCGTATCCACTCTTGTAACGGTTGGAAGCTCTACACTGGAAGTTGTAGACGATTACATCTACCTCGGACAAAAGTCCAGCTTGGTAAGTCCAACTTCCAGAAAGGGGTCGATCGACGAATCGCAACTCGGCTGGGCTGCGTTCGGGAAGCTACGCAGCATATTTTCGGCAGATCTACCGCAGTGTCTCAAAACGAAAGTCTTCAAAACGTGTGTGTTGCCAGTGATGACATACGGAACCGAAACGTGGCCGTTTACAATGTGCCGATCGAGGAGGCTCAAAGTCATCCAGAAAGAAATGGAGAGGGTTATGCTCGGAGTCTCCCTGCGTGATCGTATCAGAAATGATGACAACTAAGGTCACAGACATAGCCCAAAGGATTGCATGCCTCAAGGGGCAGGGCACATAGCGAAGAGAACAGACGGCCGTTGGGGCGGAAAGGTCCTCGAGTGGAGGCCACGTACAGGAAGTCGCAGCCGTGGCAGGCCCCCCGCAAGGTGGACCGATGATCTGGTGAAGGTTGTGGGAACCCATTGGCTGCACAGGACCGATCTATGTGGAGATCATTGAGGGAGGCCTATGTCCAGCAGTGGACGTCTATTAGCTGAAATAATAAATAATAAAAATAAAATAAAATATTGTTTATTGCTTGGGTTTACAATGTAGTGAAGAAGCAGATCCTTTAAGTAATGTAATACTTGTGGCGGACTGCCTCGCTCTTGCCTTAGTGCTAGGTACAGTCAGAATCAAAAGTAGCTGAACATTATAGAACTTTGTCACACTAAGTTTTGCGCAGCTTGAGTAAGTCAAACACTTATTAAAACTGCGCAATGGTTAGTGTGACAAAGTTCTAAAATGTTCAGCTACTTTTGATTCTGACCGTACATTATTGAGTGCAATTAATATCTTAGTTAATCAATCAAGATGGATTTGTGCGTGTGTGCGCGCGCGCGCGCGTGTCTGTGCGTGTGTGCGCGCGCGCGCGCGTGTCTGTGCGTGTGTGCGCGCGCGCGCGCGTGTGTATGTGTGTGTGTGAGTGTGTGTGTGTGTGTGTGTGGGTGTTGAGAGACAGAAGAGTGTATGCGTACGTATTTAAGTGTGCGATTATTATTCTTTGTATATGTACATATAGTTCTTATTAATCGTTTTAAAATGGTTTCCGTATTGTCGTAAGATAATGTTTAAATGGTGATGACTATAATGAAAACGTATTTGTATTTTATTTTTATTCATAACTTTTTAATAGTACCAATTTGTGCATACATGGTCCTTTTGGACTGCCGCGTTTGGCCTAGTAGGTAGTGCGTTGCATTTTAAAGCGACGGCTGCGCTTGGGGTTGCGCTGAGTTTTTCTGTTATGAAATTCTCAGTGTTAGCCCGGAGTCTGGAAGTTGACGGTCTTGTACCCCCGTGCCTCGGAAAGCACGTTAAGCCATTGATCCTGCGCCTAATCCCTTTTCGATCGTCTCACACTAGTGTCCCATCGAAATAAGAGGGTACGGGAATAGAGTGCACTGCGCAAATACTTTTGCACTATAATATCTTCTGTTGATTGGCCGCCATGACCGAAATATCGGTTTGGAGGACATTACATTACATGGTCCTTTTACCAAGAAATTGTTAAATATCAATTATTTTAAACATTGATGGTTGTAGATTTTCAGTAATATATTAATGTTATTGTTTCATGCTGCTTAGAAAAATGAAGATCACAAGAAAAATAAGGTATCCTATTTGAATATTATGTGATATACTTATCACATTAGTCCTAAAAGTAGAGAGCGATGGTAGCTCAGTGGTTCGGAACGCGCCTTCCATACCGGGGGAGCGGGTTCGAATCCGAGCATGCACCTCTGGATATATCAAATCTATTAACATTAATTGTACCTGTATTATACATACTGTAATTAAACAAGACGGGAATTAACACGATATTTATTAGGTAATACAACATTGTGTACTCACTTATTTGGCTCGACGTTTCGGCTACGTTACAGCAGCCTGTGATCACGAGAGGACTGACACACTTAATAAGTATCGTGTTGATTACCGTCTTAGTGAGTTTTATGGCACTTTGATTATCGTTTTTGTACATACATTGTATTATATACAGGGTGTACATATAGTGTTCTGATTATGGGGAGGTGTAGGTAAAACCTGCTTTTCGTCTAATCAGACACTGGCAATATTTTGACACTGATTTGAATTTAATGTATGTACTTTGTTTATAACTATATATCATGTTTAACTGTCTCCATGTGACCAAGATACCGTGTATACATAAACCTATTAAATACAACTAGGTAATTATTTGGATACTCTAGCGGCTATTATTCCGGCTTTTTTCCACTGCGTCCTTCCTCTGCATCAGAAAAATGCAATGCGAAAATCTAAAAAACGATTTATACATACTGTGTCCCAATAAAATAATTATAGTTTGAATGTCGTATAATGACTGTGGGAGAGCCACGCTGCGGCATGAATGGGCCGGCTTGACAGGAGTGACACCACGGCCACACAGAAAACCGGCGCGAACCAGCACTGTGCTATGTTTCGCTGCGTGAGTGAGGGTACCGGAGACCCAATCCGGGGGAAAGGGGGATTTAAGGTTGGCAGCGGACTTGTAACTCCACTGGTGTCGCTGGTGTCTATGGGCGGCGGCAATCGCTTACCATCAGGTGATCCGTCTGCTCGTCTGCCACATATCACATATAAAATGTAACAGCAGGTAAGTTAGAACATACTCATCTTTAACCAGGTAGATAGTGTAACATAACATAGCTATGTAAATATATTTTCTCATTTATAAAACCCCTGACAAAGATAACTTTGTACTTCAGAGGGTCCAAAAGGACGTGTACGAGCTACGCCTGTTATGCATGAACCCAGCGGTGATCTTCTCCGGCCTGAAGGTGGCCAAATGCATCCTCCTGGCGTCCGGGACCCTCACGCCGCTCATCAGCCTGTACTCGGAGCTTGGACACCGACTTCCCGCTCAAGGTGTCGCCCAACCACGTCATCTCCAGCGAACGGGTTCGTACCACGTTAGCATGTAGGCTATTTGACTGATGAGGCCTGATGGCACCCACATGCTTCCTGGCGTCTGGTACTATCACGCCGTTCATCAGTCACTCCGAAATCGGCACCGACTTCTCGGTAAAGGTGTCGCCCAACCACGTCATCTCCAGCGACCGGGTACGTGCCACGTTACCACGTAGGCTATTTACCAGACTACGGCGAAGCAAAAAGAAGGGTAATGATTTACTGATGTGGCCTGAGGTTGACCACATGCTTCCTCCTGGCGTCTGGTACGTCAGAATCAAAAGTAGCCTGAAATTATATTTGTCCATAAGTTTTGAGACTTGTTCAACACAAAGTCATTTACTCCAAATGCCGTCTGGTACCTCACGATCAGTTACTCGAAATCGGCACCGACTTACTACTCAGGTCGCCCAACTCGTCTTTCTAGCACCGGGTTCGCACCCGTAGCCGAGACCATTTGACTGATGTGGCCTGAGTGTCCACATGCTTCCTCCTGGCGTCTGGTACCATCACGCCGTTCATCAGTTACTCCGAAATCGGCACCGACTTACTACTCAAGGTGTCGCCCAACTACGTCATTTCTAGCGACCGGGTTCGCACCACGTAAGCACGTAGACCATTTGACTGATGTGGCCTGAGGATGTCCACATGCTTCCTCCTGGCGTCTGGTACCATCACGCCGTTCATCAGTCACTCCGAAATCGGCACCGACTTACTACTCAAGGTGTCGCCCAACTACGTCATTTCTAGCGACCGGGTTCGCACCACGTAAGCACGTAGACCATTTGACTGATGTGGCCTGAGGTTGTCCACATGCTTCCTCCTGGCGTCTGGTACCATCACGCTGTTCATCAGTCACTCCGAAATCGGCACCGACTTACTACTCAAGGTCTCGCCCAACTACGTCATTTCTAGCGACTGGGTTCGCACCACGTAAGCACGTAGACCATTTGACTGATGTGGCCTGAGGTTGTCCACATGCTTCCTCCTGGCGTCTGGTACCATCACGCTGTTCATCAGTCACTCCGAAATCGGCACCGACTTACTACTCAAGGTGTCGCCCAACTACGTCATTTCTAGCGACCGGGTTCGCACCACGTAAGCACGTAGACCATTTGACTGATGTGGCCTGAGGTTGTCCACATGCTTCCTCCTGCGTCTGGTACCATCACGCCTGTTCATCAGTCACTCCGAAATCGGCACCGACTTACTACTCAAGGTGTCGCCCCCAACTACGTCATTTCTAGCGACTCGGGTTCGCACCACGTAAGCACGTAGACCATTTGACTGATGTGGCCTAAGGTTGGCCACATGCTTCCTCCTGGCGTCTGGCTACCATCACGGCTGATGTACCATCACCGTCAGTCACTCCGAAACTCGGCACCGATTTCCTACTTAAGGTGTCGCCCAACCACGTCATCTCTAATAAACCTGTTTTATTTGAACTCTTCAAGCCGCACTTCATAAAACAGGAACCACCTTATTACAAAACGCAATCTGGAATTATTATTACTGTACTAAAGCTCATGCTATCCCGTTTTAACCTGCAATGAAGAAAAAGGGCTGGAATGTGTTTAGTTCCGGAACTTTTCAGACAAATGAAGTATAATAAGATCATTCTTTTTCTGATCTTTCTTTTTAGTTTTGCCGTAGTCGGGTAAAAATTGACGTTTCCACAAACTTGTAAAATCTGTACTAAAATTCGTATAACAAGGCTAAACGTGACTAAAATAAACGAATACATTATAGTACAACCTATAGTGCGGATAAAGAATGGGATCAGAAATGGCGGCGAATCTATTCACTTCTCGCTCGCACACTATTTGCGTCTATACTCGATAGGTAGGTATACTCGTGGGTGTGTGAGCGTGAAGTGAATAGATGCAGCCGCCATTTCTGATCCCATTCTTTATCCGCACAGGTTGTACTTACTGCTTCGCAGAATCGCCCCGTTTGGTCTACTGATTTAAGTACCAAGCCGTGATCTCGGGGTCCTGGGTTCGATTCCCGGCTCGAGTAAAGGTAAAAAATGCGAATTTTTCGAACATAGCTCGGGATTGTGATCACCAATCAGTCCCATCATAGTAGCGATGACTTGATTTCTGTGATGGAGGCCTTTACCCTGAAGTGGCGTAAGAATTGATTCACGCCAAAAGCGGCCAGTTTGACGTGAATCAATTTTTCGCGTAGCAAAAACGGACCCAACATTTGTGTATGGTATTAATAAATAGTATAAGTGTTTGCCGAGAGAGTGTAACCCCGAAATTGTTTAAAATAAATCCGGTTTAGTAGCTTAATATTAAAATCGATTGGCGTCGCTAGTGTGCACTACCCGTCAACTTAACAGAGCGGTCGTGGTTAACGACGTTGTATTTTCGTGTGCTGATGCGGCTCGCGAAGTAAAATAAGATAATAACAGTGGGAGAGCCACGCTTCAGCATGAATGGGCCGGCTCGACCGGAGTAATACCACGTCCTCACAGAAAACCGGCATGAAGCAGTGCATGCTGTGTTTCGCTGCGTGAGTGAGGATACCGGAGGCCCAATACAGGGGAAGGTGGGTTAAAAGGTAAGCAGCGCACTTGTGACACCACTAGTGTTGCAGGTGTCCATGGGCGACGATAATCGCTTACCATCAGGTGATCCGTCGGCTTGTCTGCCACCTATATGATAAAAAACTTACAACCTGTGCGGATAAAGAATGGGATCAGAAATGGCGGCGCATCTATTCACTTCTCGCTCGCACACTATTTGCGTCTATACTCGCACTCGTGGGGTGCGATCATTGTGCATTGCGTGGGGTGCATTTCTGATCCCATTCTTTATCCGCACTGGTTGTACTGCTTGGCGGATATATGAATTTAGTATAACGCAACGCGAAAGTTAAAAATCCTATGTAAAATCTGTGTTCAGGTGTGGGTGGGCACGCTCTCGACGTGCCCGGACGGCAGCCGGCTGGAGTGCAAGAGCAGCCTCACGTCCCGGCCCGGCTTGCAGGACGGCATCGGCGCCGCCGTGCTGTGGGTCTGCCGCGTCACGCCCCACGGCGTGCTGTGCTTCCTGCCCTCCTACCGCCTCATGAACCAGCTGTGCGCGCGGTCAGTGACACACCACCGCTCCCTCCCTCAGTGACCGACCAGCCCGCCGTGCTGTGCTTCCTGCCCTCCTACCGCCTCATGAACCAGCTGTGCGCGCGGTCAGTGACACACCACCGCTCCCTCCCTCAGTGACCGACCAGCCCGCCGTGCTGTGCTTCCTGCCCTCCTACCGCCTCATGAACCAGCTGTGCGCGCGGTCAGTGACACACCACCGCTCCCTCCCTCAGTGACCGACCAGCCCGCCGTGCTGTGCTTCCTGCCCTCCTACCGCCTCATGAACCAGCTGTGCGCGCGGTCAGTGACACACCACCGCTCCCTCCCTCAGTGACCGACCAGCCCGCCGTGCTGTGCTTCCTGCCCTCCTACCGCCTCATGAACCAGCTGTGCGCGCGGTCAGTGACACACCACCGCTCCCTCCCTCAGTGACCGACCAGCCCGCCGTGCTGTGCTTCCTGCCCTCCTACCGCCTCATGAACCAGCTGTGCGCGCGGTCAGTGACACACCACCGCTCCCTCCCTCAGTGACCGACCAGCCCGCCGTGCTGTGCTTCCTGCCCTCCTACCGCCTCATGAACCAGCTGTGCGCGCGGTCAGTGACACACCACCGCTCCCTCCCTCAGTGACCGACCAGCCCGCCGTGCTGTGCTTCCTGCCCTCCTACCGCCTCATGAACCAGCTGTGCGCGCGGTCAGTGACACACCACCGCTCCCTCCCTCAGTGACCGACCAGCCCGCCGTGCTGTGCTTCCTGCCCTCCTACCGCCTCATGAACCAGCTGTGCGCGCGGTCAGTGACACACCACCGCTCCCTCCCTCAGTGACCGACCAGCCCGCCGTGCTGTGCTTCCTGCCCTCCTACCGCCTCATGAACCAGCTGTGCGCGCGGTCAGTGACACACCACCGCTCCCTCCCTCAGTGACCGACCAGCCCGCCGTGCTGTGCTTCCTGCCCTCCTACCGCCTCATGAACCAGCTGTGCGCGCGGTCAGTGACACACCACCGCTCTCCCTCCTTAGTGACCGACCAGCCCGCCGTGCTGTGGGTGTGACGTCACCCCCCACGGCGTGCTATGCTTCCTGCCTTCCTACCGCCTCATGAACCATATTTGCGCGCGGTCAGTGACGTCACCAACACAAGCTTCAGGTTCGAGGCACGATGGCATGTACTGCGGATGTAACGTCACGTTTGTTTCCCTGTCAGGTCTTGGGCCTTGGTGGTGGAAATGCCGGCTAACCATGAGTACTCATAGTACAGATAGTTCAACTCACGAAGACGCGCCCCACCATTTTTGGGCAAAGGGCATTGGCGGTGCATGAGGGGTTGAGTGGGAGGCGCGGAGAGTTTAAGACAAACCTCAGTCACGAGTCGACTGCGGCTCGATGAACACGAGTATTGGTAGACTGCCGCACGAAATATATTAGCCCATCACGAAAGTATCTCTACTTAATATTTTAATAATTATAACATAAAGTAATAAAAATAAATACTAATAAATTAAATACTCAATTATTAAAACCTGTCAACGTATTTTGTTAAATCATCCTAATATTATTAACAGGATTGCATTGCGTATCCAGGTAGACGCAGAAAGGAATCCCCCCTGCCTCTACCTGGAAACGCAAATTAATCATTTAAATCATTTGAACACTTCTCACAAAAAAAATCAAGTAGAGCATCTTTTCAGTTACCCCGTGACGTTCTGTCAATTTATCATAGTGTGCGTGAGCACTCATTGCTAATTTGTAAGCGATGATGAGAAAGGGCGGGGCGCGTCTTCGTGGATTGAACTATCTGTACAAGTAAAGCCCAAATTTGAGATTGGTTTGGTATCAATTGTCTTGCAATGTAAGTATGGCCTGTAGGCAACGAGCGAACAAATGAAGAGTATACAACGCTAATGCCTGTGTTGGGCAAGAGAACCAAGGTCAAAGACATAGCCCAAAGAATTGCATGCCTCAAGTGGCATGGGCAGGCTACATTGCGAGGAGATTAGACGGCCGATGGGGTAGAAAGGTCCTCGAGTGGAGCCGTGGCAGGCCCGACAATCCGGTGAAACACGCGGGATTCCCTTGGATGCGGGCGGCACAGGAATTATCTGTGTGGAGGTCATTGGGGGAGGCCTATGTCCAGCAGTGGACGTTTATTGGCTGAAATGATGATGATGATTATGAGATGCGATCACTGTAGTACTGTACTGTAGTAATAGTTAAGGAGTCTTTTCCCAGTGGGACAATATAAACTAACAAAAAAAATTACGTTAAAATCAATATTGTTGATTTAGATGGAAACAAACAAACATGTGGAGAGAGCTGGAGGAGCAGAAGAATGTGTTCATGGAGAGCAGAAACGTTCGCGACCACAACGACATCATGGAGGCGAGTACATACTTACAAAGGACATCGTCTTTTTTGCTCCAAGTGCCGGCCAGATTCTTTTTTGATGTGGTAGGCGGGCGGCAGACGAGCAGACGGATCACCTGATGGTAAGCGTTTGCCGCCGCCCATAGACACCCGTGACACCAGTGGAGTCACAAGTGCGCTGCCAACCTTAAACCCCCTTTCCCCCGGATTGGGACTCCGGTACCCTCACTCACGCAGTGAAAGACAGCACAGTACTGCTTCACGTCGGTTTTCTGTGGTATCATTCCGGTCGAGCCGGCCCATTCATGCCGAAGCGTGACTCTCCCACACTCATAGAAGCAATTCCTAATCATCGTACTTGGATACCTTACCTTACTTAATACAATATTATAATTTATTGTTGCCTAAAACATTTCAAAAGTATTTTTACTTCAGACACCAAAACAATGTTATCGAACAAGCTAACCTTGTTAAACGAAACGTCACCGAACTATTAAATAAATAATTAAAAGTAAATGATTAAGTATAATATTACAGTACTGTATAATTAATAATACAAATATAATAATTAATATTACATAAATAGAATTATAATGTAATATAAATATAATAATAACAACATAAATATTGTAATAATATAAATATAAAAATTATGAACAGATAAATTAAAAACATTATATTATGATACTTGTAGGAACATTATGGGTCCTACTCTCTCCAAAATGTTTTCACGGCCCTACGGGGTCCATATTGTAACTTATAATACTTTAAGTTGTCTGATATCTGTAACACAAGTGCTTAAGCTACTTAGTACGGAATCAGGTCAACGTATGAGATGTGAGAATAAGAATTATAATACTTTAAACTAAGATATTTGGTCAACATATGAGAAAGCAAATAAGATATTGAATTGAAATGAACGAATGATTGAATGATTCGATCAATTTCTACACTATCGTGCGGTACTAAGTGGTATCTATGGTTAGTCGAGGATTTGTAATGAGAAGAAGAACTAACGTTATTCCGTAATAATCATGAACTTGCAAGTTTAGGATTAAAGCCGGCATCAGAGTAGTTTTTTGTAATAAGAGGGATAGTGTTTTGACTGGAAATATTCTTTTATTTAGATCGTAGATACATTTATCAAATAGCCACTTCTTTAGTTGTGATTTAAATTCTACTAACTCAAATATGCGGATTCCACTCGGTAAATAATTATACACCGTGTTTTTTTAAGATGGTGTTATAAATAACAATACAATTCATATTATTTCGCTATGTAAACTATATTTAATTATTCAGCGCCATCTAGCGTCGTTGCGTGGCACTGGCTAGTAGTACTACCAGATTAAGTCGATAACAACTCAGTAGCCAGTTCCTCGCACCACCGCTAGATGTCGCACAAATAGAAACAGCACTGTCTGCCTGCGTGCTGCCATATTTTTTTTTATATTCACTTCTCATTACTAGGGGTCGCAAACCGGGATACCGAATTTCGAAAATACCGGAATACCGGAACAAATTTAGGTATAATTAATACCGGTATTCATTTCATAAAAACCGGCATATTCGGTATTTTCGGTTTTAGTAAAATAAATAAGAAACATCACCATAAATAAGAAACATCACCATAAAAAAGAAACATCACCATAAATAAGAAAGATCACCTTACGACCAACCCGACTAAATGTTCAATGTTCCAATGCTTCCCGCGTTATTTTAATTATGTTTTTTGAGAATGCATTAGAAATGTATTTTTTGGTTCGTTTCGTGTGTGTTGAGACTGTTGTGCGATGTTTATGTATGTTGATAAATATTTTATTTTTAGAACTGATTCCTAGTCGGAATACTACTTCTAGTAAAACATTACATTTAATTAAAGTATTTGAACTTGTAGAGGTCTACAAGTTCAAATACTTTAATTATATATAACTTAGATAAGTTAATTTTTAATAAAGGAATAAATGGGCATTTAGTTACAATAATAGGTATTTGTAAATTTTTGCTAAGAAGTAACTAATTGATTACTAACACAATTATCACATAATAAACTTTGTATCAATGATTTGTGTTTATTTAGAAGATACATTCATTTACCTACTTAGGTACTTTTCCTCCGCAAACTAACTTTATTACTAAATTTGCTAACTTTAATAAGCTTAATCCCGGAAATATTGAAATACCGGATTACCGGTATTGGTTTAGAGCTAATACCGAAAATACCGGTTTTGTTTGAATGATTCGGTATTGCGACCCCTACTCATTACGACAAACGACTCGCAACAAGACAAATAAATTCTCTATGTAAAGTCAACAGGTAATTTTCTCATCACCCCCGAACCCGCCCGCAAACAGATGGTTTATAGTATTATGTCCAATAAATAATATCTATCTATCTACAGGACTACTATAAGTACGTGGAAACAGACCGGGGAGCGATTCTGTTCGCGGTGTTCCGCGGCAAGGTCTCCGAGGGGATGGACTTCCGCGACCACCAGGCGCGCGCCGTCATCACCGTGAGTCCAACGCACATTCATCATCATCACCAACAGACTGCTAGACATCCTCTTACTCAGTAGTTCACTCTTAAGGTGACGGGTAGGGCACACTAGCGACGCCAATCGATTTTAATTTTCAGCTACTAAACCGGATTTATTTTAAACAATTTCGGGGTTACACTCTCTCGGCAAACACTTATACTATTTATTAAATAACTATGCACAAATGTTGGGTCCATTTTTGTTCCGTAAAAATTGATTCACGCCAAAAGCGGCCAGTTTGGCGTGAATCAATTTGTGTATGGTTATTTAATAAATAGTTTAAGTGATTGCCGAGAGAGTGTTTGTTTAAAATTAATCCGGTTTAGTAGCTTAAAATTGGCGTCGTCGGCCATCAGGCCATCAGGTGATCCGGCGGTTCGACTATATCATAAAAAAAATGAATACTTCGTTAAGCAAATCATTATAAAATAAAAGCATTATTTAATCTGTCAAAAACGCTTCATTCAGCAATATGTCGTCGATTCATTCGAGTGACGTCAACCTTTTGTTAACAAGTAAGAAATTCGATAGCACAAGATAAATTTGATAGATGATTAGCGTAACGCATAGATAGAACACAATGGCGTCGAGTCTGTCACTTGTTTTGCTTATTGCTTGTATTACTATAAATAAATCTTTACTTTTCGTACTGTCAAATAGCCTATTGGTGTTATAAGTATGTAAAGTCGCCTGCAATGAAAAGTAAACACCTCGACTCTTAAGAAGGAATAATAAGGTTCATATTTGAATGAGGTTGTATACTTATTATTAGTGCACGTGACTGTACATAGTTGTTATCAACATTTGTCTGTGTGTCTCCACTTGTTGCGGTTTACAAGCTTCTCGGGATTCAAGACCCTCGTATTCCGATGGGACATAACAGGACTGAAGAGGGATCCGAGGCATGGGGGCACAAGACCGCCAACTTCCATACTCCGGGCTAACACTGAGAATTTCTTACCGAAAACTTTGGTACACATTTTTGGCCCGACCCGGGGATCGACCCCGGGTCCTCTTGCGCAGCCGTCACTTTAAAGTACGACCCACTAACCACTGCGCCACCGAGGCAGTCAATTAATGTTTGCTTTATGGCCCTAATGAGGTCTGTGGCGTGGGTGAGCGCCAGCGCGACCGCTTGCCTGCCACCTGTCCCTGGACAAAGAGTGGACATAGGCCTCTCCATATGTTCGTCACTCCAATCGATCTTTGGCTTATACCTGAGTCGATCACGATCTCTTAAATCATTTTGATTCGATCGCAACCTGTACACGAATAATCGAATCGGATCTTAAAAGTATTCGATCATTTGATCCACATACGAAGCATGCCAAAATGAACTTTATTATCATGATCTTACATTAATTAATCGCTTGTTTGCAAAATGATCGAGTCTGCTTCCTCCATAGAATGAGACGTAACAAACAAGATCTGTTTATCTTTGTCGTTCATGTACAAAACGCCGTACCTTCGTCTTTCTTTATCCGAAATAAACCGGTATGTTTGGGTCGCACAGGTCGCGTGACCTGTGAGCGAGAAGAGCTATTATTTTTCTCGCTCGCGGTTCGCGGGTCGCGTTAGGATTCTAACGATTGAAAATATTGATTGATACCGATGTCTGTAGGTAGGTGTTAATTAACTCGTAGTAAAAAGCAAAAATAGGTGATAGGAAAAATAATACTAACAACATCATTATTTGAAAGATAGAGCTTTGCTCATCATCAGACCATTTAAGTCCCCACTGCTGAGGCACGGGCCTCCCTCAATCACATGAGGGGTAATTGCCATACTCACCACGCTTGGCAGACGGGTTGGCGAGGGTTTTGATATAAAGCAGAGTTTTCCTTCTCTGGGTACTGATGATCATGCCAGCAGCTTTACCTTAGTCGCCTTTTACGACACCTCGGTAAGAGTGAGGGTGGCCTATTCTACTCTGCCGGGGACCACACGGCTTTACGGTCGTAAAAACAAACTGCGACCCAAATGATCGAAACGATCGAATCTTCTTAACCCGATCACTATACAAGTGGGTGGCGATCGACCCGGGTATCGATAAACGATCGATTAACCCAGGTCTACTTTGGCTACATCCAGCTTCAGCCAGCCATCTAGCGCAGATCGTCACTCCATCTGATCTGAGGCCGTCTTCATAAAAAGTACTCTGTGGGCGCCTTACACTCCGTTTTCTAAGACGCGTATACATAGACTATTAAAATCAAAAGCCTTTCCTTATTTCACTCAGCCGTAGCATGGACTAATTATATATAACGTGTTATTTAAATAGCGCAAAACCTCTCGGGTGGAAGCTCGGCCCATGAAACTGAACATCTTTTACTATGGGACCAACATTGAAATCGCGAAAAAAAACAGCCGTTTTGGCTTGCTGCGCTGATCGATTTGTATGAAACAGCTGTTTTTTTGTTTGTTGTATAATTAGTCCATTTTCGTAGTTAGGTATTATAATCTGGTCGTGAAAGAAACACGTTTCATAAATTTCTATAAGTACGAAGCTCTGCCTTGAATGAAGAATAATTGTGTATAATGTATGCTTTTATTATTTGCAGATTGGTATCCCATACCCGAATACATTTGATATGGCAGTGAAGGAGAAGATGACTTATAACAACAAATATGAAAAGAAAAGAAATCTGCTGAACAGCGGCGAGTGGCTTCGCGTGCAAGCGTACAGGTAAGAAAGAGAAAGAAAGACGGACATACATACAGCCGAACAAGTGATCCTTGTTCAGTATTTATCACAGAACCCATTAAAATTGCCCAAAAACAAAACAGAATTTCTTTTAAAAATAGCTAATAAAAGGCACGATTGAAATAGCGTGCGATAACGTTCGTTTAGCAATATAGCGTTTCTTACAAGAGTATGACGTAGTCTAATAACACAATTTTAGTATTCGTGAAACGGCCATTTACAGGGATGTGTAGTCACTTTAACATCGACCAATGCAGAAAGAATGGAAAAACTATACAACGCTTTTAAGTTTTAGACAAATTGTTTACTATTTTTAGTTATAGTGGCATTACCACTCTTGTGGTCCTCATATGTTATATATATGTGATTAACAAAAAAATAAACACTTTCACATAGCCTATTTGATTTGATAAAGCAAATTGAATATGAATTGTGGCCGACTTGACTCTCTAGTCGGCTTGGTCCTCTAACTCTGCAGCGGGATATACGAGTAAGCTTTCTTCATTCTTTAGCGCATTTATATTAATATGAAGCAATAAAGATTATGATCATAATATTTATCACTCTCTATTTACGTTGCTCTGAGGAACTGTTAGGTATACTTCATGCAGCTGAATGCTTGCTTCGAACCACACGCAAGCTATTGTTATTCCATCATCATCATCATCTGGATGGATGGCGGTACGGTACTATGCGCTTCTCACTGAACTTGAAAGTTAAGGCCGTACATCGTTTCGTAAACATTTGAAATGTCTCCGCCCACTCCCCCCGCGCACCTTATCCGACACGTCCAGTTCGTTTTCAAGTTTGTCACTCAAATCGCGGTAATGGACAACATTTCATATTTTTAACATGTCCATATTGTTTTTTTATATGAAAATAGACATAAAATGAACGGACCCATATTTTTTCTTTTTTCAAAATTTGTCCATTTTCATGCATAAAATAATTATTAAAATTCTTTATATTCTAAATAGACGTAAGCGCCAAATGACGTCATCGGACGGCTGAATACAGCGATATTCCTTTGCTTATCATTGTTTTAATAAAAAAAGGTACTACTGTCAAAGGTAAATAATACTAGTGTCAACATTGTCAACGTCATTCATTCATTCAACGTTGACAAGTTGTCTTTTTTTTGACAGTTGCATGTCATGGGTTTGGCATTTCGTAAATTTAAAACTATAATGTGCTAGGCAAAGAAATATTTTACATTCTGCCGTCCGATGACGTCATCTTACGTTTTTAGTTTTTAATTTTTTTCTCAGTAAATAAGCAATATAAAAAATTTATAAATATATATTCGCGCAGCGGAACAGTAAATAAAGAAATGGTATTTTTTGTTTCAGAGCTTAGCAATTTTGAAATGTTGTCCATTCGGACTCAAGTTGACGCAGTAAACAGCTGGCCTACGACTTATTCCGTTTAGTTACGATCGAATCTCTCCGCCCCTTTCACACGCGGTGTGTGTCTCATTTGTTTGTTCAAAGGTCGGAAGGCAGATATTCGTATGAGCGATGATTACTGTTTTTTTTTGTAATTTAAATCTTTGTAATTTTATTCAATAACTGACATTTTAATTATTTGCATGCTATCTTATTAACGAAACATGAGCACATTTCACTACTTTTATAAGATAACTGTGTACCATGTTTTGTGCAAGTAAATGATTTATGATTATGATTTCGCAAAATGTCAATTTAGCAGTATGCCTTCCAGTCGCAAAACGCCGCTTTCTCACAATTTTATTGTTCACACACTTTATTTGTCGAGGTGAAATTGCAAAACGTGTGACGTCACACTAGGGAGGGGGAGTGGTCTCAGATATGTGACCAGAGGGGGGAGGGGCCTCAAAAATCATGTGTGACGTACTTTACGCATGGTCCCTAAGTAATTAGAAAACTAAACTATGATAAATGAATTCTTCAAAAAAAATTTTTTTTTAAGTCTAAATCGCGACATTTTGCGAAAGCGACTTTTTGCGAGAGACATTGTGAGAAAGCGGCGTTTTGCGACTGAGAGGCATTCTGCGAAATCGTGTCACTAATGTCCCTATTTGGCTTCACATTTTGGCGGAACAGAGGTGCAACAATGTTTTAGGTTAGCCGCTGAAAACCAGCGTCGGCGCTGGCTATACTCGGCCAGTGTCGACAAAAGCTGAGCGGTCACCTATTTGACACTTTTTTATTATTTTATTTAGTATCTATTTATGTTATTGTTTTGTTATATTATTACCTGTATTAACTGTATGTTCTTTTTACTTATTGTGTCAAATAAAGATTTATTCATTCATTCATTCATTCAAATCGATATTTTGCGAAAAAAACTGATTACTTACTTTTCACGTGGTCTTGTTCGTTTGCCGCCTCTTGTATCTATAAAAAAAACCCGTTGCTATCCAGGGCGCTGAACCAGGCGGTGGGGCGCTGCGTGCGGCACCGCGCGGACTGGGGCGCCGTGCTCATGCTGGACGCGCGCTTCACCAACCCCTACTACACCGAGCACCTGTCCAAGTGGCTGAGGGGCTTTGTACGTATCGCCTTACCGCTCGGCACTTCCTATACCTTACCGCTAAACAGTCGACCTTCTCATGGTGAAAGTGTGCTTGACAAAAGTTCTTATTGGAGCTGGCGCAGTCGCATGATTATAACTTGTGATTGGTCAAACGCACTCTGTCCCCAAAGAGAAAATGATAGAGGGGGGGGGGGGATCATGGGAAGGTTTGACTCTTTAGCGATAAAGCTATATGTGGTGAACATCCTGTACCGTAGTCTCAATTTTAAAGCATTTTCGAGACATTCATGTTATAGAGAAAATTGTGAATGGTCTGACGCGTTTAATTATTAAAATTATGTAACTAGTAGCCCTCACTTCGTTCCAGAGGGAGGGAGGGAGAGACGTTACGACCGAATCGTTTCGGTCGGTCGGTCGGAGTACCTCCCTTTCACACGCGCATCCTTTGTTTGGTTGCGACAGGTATATTCTCGTTCGTTACGGAACGTAATTTTGCTATTAGTTCCAAATCGAATTAGTAGATGGCGTTGGGTGTCGATTACATCGCGCTTTTAAAATAATATATATTTCATCTGTATATAGATTTTTTTTTATTCAAGAATAATTCAG
The DNA here is from genome assembly GCA_019059595.1 of Marasmia exigua. Taxonomy (NCBI): domain Eukaryota; kingdom Metazoa; phylum Arthropoda; class Insecta; order Lepidoptera; family Crambidae; genus Marasmia; species Marasmia exigua. Next base: position 13,099,085 of record CM032483.1, on the reverse strand, counting down.
AAATATTAATAACATGCTTTCTGCCAAACTGCGAAACAGTTTGTCGGCATTTAGAATTCCAATCAACCGTATATACGGTTCATACGGTACCTACATATACAATATAGGTACTAAGTTTGGCACGATTTTGAATCCACGTTCGATTGCAGCTTGAACAACAACCACCACACATACGAGAGCCTCGTGAACAGCGACAACAGCCTCGAGTCCTTCATGCAGAACATGACCATCAAGGAGAGGGAGGGGGACATTTGATGATGACTCCGAACATGTAAAGCGTATCTGCTACTCCATACAACCGCGTGGACTGGTCATCTGCTAGGGCAGGGGGGTACGCGCCAACAATCGCGAACTAGAGTCCGCGTCTCGGAAGAAGTCCCGCGGAAAAATACGGAACTAAAATTTGAGATTCCTTGTGTCTATGACCATAAAGCTCAAATTTGAATGTCGGTGGCGACTCAAACGCGATTTTCACTGCTTTTCTTTATAGCTTAATAAGAATGACAGCTATCACTAGACCTTTATTTCAATAAACAGGTTTATCTTATAAGCATGATTCATTCCTAAGATTCTTATTACTATAGATCTAAAGATAATTTTTCTGTGACACCAAAAGCTGTCATTTTAATCAAACTACATTTTTGATATAAGGGGCAGACGAGGAGAAGTATCACCTGATGGTTAAGCGATTACCGCCGCCCATGGACACCTGCCACGTCAAAAAAGGTGGTGCGCTGCCGGCCCTTTTAAAACATTACATTTTACGGATGGCCCGACACAATATTGAATAATATCTATTAGAGCATGGTGAGCCCATGACGGCCAGCCATCGTTACTTCAGAAAAATCTGCGTTGAAGTTGAGAAAGTCGAGATAATAAATGATGGCGCCACTGCCCCAAATATATTTAAAAAAAAAATCAGTTTCTTCTTCCTCGCGGATTTGATTGCTGTTTGGCTTAACTTTCTATAAAAGTGACCGGGCATTTTACAGCACAAACCATGAGCAAGTAAAAAGTAGAGGCCTATTATATTGGCCCAACTATAAGAAAGAATTTCTTAGTGGCAGCCCGGAGTCTGGAAGTTGGCGGTCTTGTGCCTCGGAAAGCACGTTAAGCTGTTGGTCCCGCGCCCGATCCCTCTCCGGTCGTGTCACAGTAGTGTCCTATTGGAATATGAGGGTAAGGGAATAGAGATTGCACTGTGTTTGCCCACACACTTGAGCACTATAAGTGGCTTATCGTTAAGATTGGCCGCCGTAGCCTTAATCGGTTGGAGGATATTATTATTATCGATGGAAGATAGAGGTATCGTCGACTAGAGATTGAACTGGAGGGCATTTAAGTAGTTCGCGCGAACTTTCTTGTTGCTCGAAGAGATCACTTTTATATTTTAACTTGTATACATTGGAGAAAACATATATCGATGATTGTATATTAAAAATACTACAATTTTGTTTAAGTAGATTTGTAATTTAATGTGTATGTAAACAAGTGGCACAATATTTTGGGACAAATCTGTAATATTTTAGGGGACAAAGTACTTTTATAAAGCCTGACCAGAAATAAGTAAAAACATCTCGTGTTGGCGCTTTGTTCGATTTTATAAACTTTGTTACTATTAATGACTAGGAAAATTTTGCAGCAAACGTAAATTTAATCAAATTCTGCAATATGACAAAGTTTTAATTTTTTTATATTCAGCATTAATGTATCGAAATTTTATTTTGAGGCTGTGAAATAATTGACGTATTTGTTTAAAAAATAATGAAGTAAATTGTTTAATACTCATATTTGTCGCCAAAGACGTAAGCCATATTAATCGTATTTTTTGTGTTGGTCAAACAATTAATGAATATATGCATTTTATTTTATAATTTGAGAAACGTTATATTTCATGTGAAAAATATTGTTAATTCTAAGGCAAATTGATAATAATAATAATAATTTCAATGTTACATATTTTGTGTTATAAAACTAATAAAAGATCATAAAAGTATCAGCATTTTACTTAGTACAATCACTAACTGAAATAAAAGCCGCATATTTTAAAAGTATATTTTATTTACCTATGATTTTTTTTTTTTACATAAAATATAACATGATCGGTAGCTTAAAAAATAAATATCACAGCAAAATTACGAGAGTCGAAGATTTCACACGCGACGAAACTAAAACTTGCGCGCGCTGAAACAAAACAATTACCAATGTTTACTATAACAAAACGCCCTGGTGGTCTAGTGGTTTTAGTACCGGGCCGTGACCTCGGGGTCCTGGGTTTGATTCCTGGCAGTGATTTCGGGGTCTTAGGTTCGATTCCTGGCCGTGATCTTGGGGTCCTGGGTTCGATTCCTGCGTCCAAAGTGTTTAAAATTTTTCGAACATAGCTCGGGTTTGTGATCACCAATCCGCATTTGGCAAGCGTGGTGATTAAGTCTAATCCCATCATGTTAGCAATGACTTGATTTCTATGATGGAGGACTTTGCACTGCAGTGGGACAATTACAAGTTAGTTATATACTGATACTTTACTATAGCAAAAAACACAACCATGTTTACGCGCTTTATCGCGGTGGTCACTGTATGGTATGATTCTCGGGATCGATTCCAACGCTATATTATGACAACATCCGAGACTACTCCTAACATAGACTTATTATCTCATTAGTCCATGCTCCTAGGCATATGTGATATGTGTATCTGAAGTGCTTGGAGTGTTTTTTATTTCCGAAAATCCGATCATTTAAGTGTGCAGCTTTTTTCTGTAGAGGGAAATACCTACTCTATTTCTTTAGTTATTAACATTAGCGTTAACTTAGACCAGGAAACATTTTTTCCTAGCCATTTATTACATACATTGACTTGTTCAACACTTCAGTTTCGAAATTGAAACATGTACTGAATGATAACTTTTTCTCAAATGTTATTTTATTACTTTTTTTCCTGATAATGTCAGATGTCTTGATCAATTTCAATGTTTCTTCTTCTAAGAGTGGCAAATACGTTGTTCGTTTTGTTTATAATTTAGTAACTTTTTTTTCTTTCTTAACATTACCCACTTGCATTTCTGTTTAACAACCAAGTGATTATCAGTGGAAACTTGTAATTGGCCCTTAATGTTTTTTTTTCTGTGACTGTATCCCTAAATTTAGCTGTAAGTTTTCCAAAAACTTGTAAAATAAAAATAAATAAATGAATAAAATACTTATTTTTTACCAGTGAACTAGTGTCAAGGAAACAGCAATAAGTTGAAGGCACAAATAGAAAAAAAATGTTACCAACCGTTTGGTGCAGTCCACAGATCGGATGTGCCTCTTCAGGTGGGACACGTGCTGAAACTTCTTCTTGCAAATGTCGCAGGCGAACGGCCGCTCGCCCGTGTGGTACCTGGACACAACATGAAAAAGTGAACTATTTTTAAATTAAATAGGGAGCAGACGAGCAGACTTATTACGTTCAATCTATTTGATATAATTTGACAACCTCGGTGCCAAACTCGGGGAACCGGGTAAATTAAAAGGAGAGGGACACAAAGAAGGTCTCGTTTTTTTTTTGGGTTCTTTTCCAAAAAACGAAATCTTTTGTTCTGCCTGTTAGGATCTTCATGGTGCCTGTAGATAAGTTGAAAGCCATATAATAATTATTATTATAGAGAAAAACTATTGTCAGCAGAACAATGTCAATGTGAAATGTTAATGCTATTTTAATTAGAAAATATATAATTTATCTTCAAGTAAATGTTTTAATGAAACTCAGAAATATGCGCATAGGCGCGAACAGTGCCCAATCCCCATAACTCGGATATTCTCGTACATAAGATGGCAAGCAATAATATTATGTTTTTAAATTCACCTTAAATGTACAACAAGATCACTTTTCTTGAAAAACTTTTTCCCACAGCCTTTCCTGTCGCACGCGACGGGCTTGAGCTGCTTGTGGTCGCGGTCCGTGTGCTGTTGAAGCTGCATTCAAACGGTAAAAATGTTAATAAAAAGAAACCGAATTCAGTCATTTTCTAGTCTCATAATCTTAAATTCACTTAAAAATTAGATGCACCAATACACAGAAAAATCGATTATTTTTCGACGACAAACGAGCAAGCAGGTCACCTGATGATAAGTTATCAACGCCGCCCATCAACATCTGCAAAATTAGAGAGATCGCTAATGCGTTACCGGCCTTTTAAAAAGGAGTATCTACGCTCTTCTTTGAAAGTCCTCAAGTTGTAATCGTCGGGAAATACTCCTACAGCCAAACCGTTTCACAGAACTGAGGTAGGCGGTAGAAAGTTCCGTGAGAAACGCACACGCTAGATACTAAATTAACAATAGTAATATGTTTTACCACCTAATGGGAGATAATATAATACTAGAGGGCTGGCATGGTCTCCCCGTGCGTGATCCAATTGGTTTGGTTCTTTTTTCATTTTTTTTTTATTGGTTCAATGTTACAACCACAGACTCTGGAACCTTGCCTTTTTTTGCTAGTCTTGTAAGATAAATTGCTATAATTGGTCTGGTTCCCCTGCCTAAGGGTTGCGAAGGTCAGATGGCAGTCGCTTCATTGTATTTTTTTGATAGTCAGTTGACAACCCGTTTGGAACAGTGGTAGTGAATGATGCCTTTGGTCCAAGGGTTGCGGGTTCGATCCCTGCGCAGTACAAATATTTGTGTGCATGAACATGTCTGTTTGTATTGGTCTGGTTATTTTCTATGTATTATAAATATGTATTTACAAAAAGAAAAATATTATATGCATATATTTGTAATCCCACCATTGATTCTGATATCCGTAACCAAATGTGTTACGGATATCAGAATCAACGGTGGGATTACAAATATTTGCATAATATAATATTTTTCTTTTTGTAAATACATACAGGCCGTGTGGTCCCCGGCAGAGTAGAATAGGCCACCCTCACTCTTACCGAGGTGTCGTAAAAGGCGACTAAGGTAAAGCTGCTGGCATGATCATCAGCACCCAGAGAAGGAAAACTCTGCATTTATATGAAAACCCTCGCCAACCCGTCTGCCAAGCGTGGTGAGTATGGCAATTACCCCTCATGTGATTGAACTTAAATGGGCTGATGATGATGATGAAATACATACTAGAGCTACATATCTCCGAGTCACATCTCTGTGATATTGTGCAATTTATTATGTATTAATTACAAGACTTGCCGAATCTTCGATCGTGGTCCAAGCGTACCCCGGGCTCCGAAGCGACAGCTTTGAACGCAATCAGGAATTACACGCTAAGATGAGGAGGAGGCTGGTCTCACCATCCAGGCGGCGCGGTAGGTGTTGCCGCAGAGCGCGCAGGCGTGCGCGGGGTGCACGCGCGGGGAGTGCTGCGCCGCGAAGTGCTTGTTCAGCGACGACTTGTAGCTGAACAGCTCCCCGCACACCGAGCAGCCGTGCTGCCGCAGCGACGGCTCATGGGTTGCTGTACCAACACAAATTTAAATCTAAATGGATACATTTATACAGGTGTATCAACAGTTACCTAATCCATTACTGTTGTAAAGTCGTTACTTTTCAAAGAACGAGAGAGAGACATCCACAGTAAAACGCGTTTAAGAATCTCATACAATGTCTAAAGTGATTATTGGGCTTAACAAAACAGATTTTAATACGACATTGGAGCGAACGTGGAAACTTCGTATGAAAAATTACACACTCACACACAGCGAAATAGTCACATGAGGAAGAAATACACGAACACACCCCTTCTGCCTTGGCATTTGGAGGACTGACCCCAAAATATTTTTTTACCTTTGGGAGTATCTGAATTTGACCATTTCTCAAACTAATGAAGCATTTAAAAAATTAATATTTTCTGAGTTAAAAGAACATGTTTAATTTTTTGCCATTAACATAACATAAAAAAAAATGAAAGCCTATTAATAATAAAAAACCAGTTATATGAATTCATATTTAAAATGTCTAACACTTACCAATGTGCGATTTAAAGTTATTCTTCTTATTAAACACCTTATTACATTTCCGACAAACGAAAAGAACCTGCTTTTTCGCCTTAGTCTTTTTAGTTGTTGTTTTGTTGTCAGCCTCCTCTCCGTGTCGCGATATCACGCCCGCATTGATCGTTATAGTAGGCTGAATTATCTTTTGTTCTATCTTCAACACAATTGGTTCTACAATATTATTTGCTAAATTCTCAGAAGCCTCCCCATTAACATCTGAAGTACTTTCAGATACATGCTCCTCTGTTTCTTTATTATTATCAGCTAGCTCACTAGCCATATTCAGCATGTCAGTCAACTGTGCTGCATCTATTTCGCTCTTTAAACTTATAATAAAAGTATCATCATCCTCTGTTGATATGTACTGAACATTGTTCTCGCCAATTAACTGGTTCAGATTTGCTGCCAAATTTGCACTAGCTTCTAGATCAACATCACTTTCAAATATAGTAGCACATTCGTTGACCGAAACTGTTGGATTCAGTAACTCATTAGGCTTATTATTTGTGTCATTAAAATTGCCTACTTCAGGCACATTCAATAGTTCATCGGGTAAATGATCGGGCTTGACATGATACAGTGCATTCATTATATCCTGGTCCATACTTCGGCCAGGATCAGCAAAATCAAACAATATTTCTGTGTTTCTATCTTGAGTGGTATAATCCATGTCATTTGTGTTCATATTGAACATGTGGTTGTTTTGAAAGCTTTCGAAGTCTATATCATTGTAGAACAGTTCATCATCAAGACTGTGCAACTGGTTCATGTCTTTTAGGAACTCAATCTGCATCAAGTTTTCGGTATTGATGGCAGATTCAGTTTGAGTATTATAAGTATTTAAAATTTCGTTTTGTGCGGGCATAGTCATGTAGTCGTCCTCAGCAGACAGAATGTCATCTACAATGTTGTCTTCAGTCCTATTGTCTAGTATTTGATTGAATTTTTCTGGGGTTGGAGTTGCTTTATCTTCTACTGGTGCATTTTGGCTAGGAGAGTTAGAATGTTGTCTGCAATATTTCAGATATATTATTACAACCAATCAATAAATAAAAAAAAATATTTAAAGAACTCAATATGTATAATGCAATTTCTAGTAGCTGATTGTTAGAGCATAATTTACCTGGCATAATGTTCCAATAATGTGTTTTTGTATTGAAAAGTCATTCCACAGATTCCACAATGATTCTTCCTAATTTTACTTTCCTCATTTTGATTTTTTACATAGTAAATGCAATTTTTTGTATGCCTTTTCAATGATCCTAGCTGTAAGACATATTATATTTTAAATCAAAACTCTTTAGACACTGTTGAATTAATAAAAGATTTAAAAATGTAATATTGTATCCCCTTTCGGGAAAAGCTGATAAAAAGAAGACATTTACCTGTTTAAATTTATTTCCACAGCCTGAACAGCAGAATGGTTTATTGCCAGTATGTTTTAGCATGTGACGATTCAAATTTGATTTATCTTTGAATTTCATCTCGCACACTGAACATGCATGCTTCTTTATGGCTAAAACAGAAAATGGAAAACACATTATTATTAAAATATTTAATTTTTTTCATAAAAGATTATAATAGAACCTAATAATACATACCATCATGCACATTTTTATGCTTAGTAAGGTCAGATTTTTTGTGAAATGCTTTCTCACATTGATCACATTTATGAGGTCTGAAATCAAAGGTAATTGAAAGTATCACAATCACTGTTACAGAATAATTATAAAAAAATGTGTGTCTAATTTGGTAATTCTATTTACTAAGCTATTTGTGGGTACCTATATTCTAAGTGTTTAGAGAAAAGGTGTTGCTGCAAACGCCAGAGTGACTCAAATGCCATATTGCACTGTGGACAGCGCCAGACCCGCTCCAGAGGCTGGTGACTCAAGCTGTGCTTCATCAACTGCTGTTTTGTGGAGAACTTCTGGTCTGGACATTTGTCTAAAACAGACATAACAGATGAAGTATATTGGTTATATTCTATAAAAGCAATAAAAAAGGGTTTTTCAAAGTGTTTTGCTAAAAACAATATAGATGTTTAGAAGAAACAAAACAAACAGATGTAGAAACATATAGAGCAGTAGAACTCAGCCCAGTAAGAAATAAAAACTATCCAAAATATTATTTTCACACTTTGAAAATTAGATAACATTTGCTGCTAGTACAGCTTGATCAACTCTCAAATGCAATATACATTTTTTAATTGTTTTATTTAAGAAAATATACAATGGCTATTTTGTAAGAGTTCTAAGACCTAGTCGAATGTAAGATCAAAACTCGTATGGCCTTAAAACAGTAGGTAGTCTTTCGAATTTAAAGTATGTTTTTTGAAACCTGTTTGAATATAGATAAGTAGGTACTTACCACATATCCAAAGATAGTCCTTAGAATGGACTCGTAAATGGCCATAGTACTTCTTGGCATTGTCAAACTGCTTACGACAAATCTCGCAATGAAGGGTCGTAGGCCCGTTCAAGTCTGGCTCCTCTAGAGGTTCGTCGCCTGACAAAAACTGAGCTAAGACTTCTTCGTAACCTTCCTGAGGCTTGATTTTATTAGAGACTAAGTCAAAAGACTCTGAATCCACGAACTGAGAACAAGAATAGCAATTAAGGAAAGGAAAGTACACATAAATCCTTCTGTATACTTTCTGAGATTGAACTAAACAAGTCATTAAACATTTTAGTTGATAAAACGACTTACTGGGAGACTGAAAAATGATATATTGGATTCCATATTTCATTCTTAGATCCACATTTTATAAAAAATTACACAACAAAGAAATCGCCATTTCTTTCACACAACAACAGTGACCACAAACTAAGTAGAAGATACTACGTATCAGACAGGAATGTCCCATAGTGCTCCATTAGACCATTTTTAGAACGACTGAACGGAATCAGCATTGATTTTGACAGATTTGAATGAATTGTCATACAGCAGTTCGTTCATTCAATGAACGAATGATTAGCAATGACCAAATTAATCTAGATAAAATATTCAGATTTTTTTATGACGCCATTTAACAACAAAAATAAAATACAAGCTACTTATAACACGATTTATTATCAAAATATCACGAAACACACAATAGTATTCACTTTTGTTGCCTCATATACATACATCTCTTAGAAAATAGTAATTTAGACTAAGCCGCAGTTTATGACGGAAATCCAGGACTGCGTGTGCCGCGCTGTGCTGCAGTGCAAGCATGCAAGTGGAAATCCTTGTGACATCTTCTTGGGTCACAATCTTCGATAGGTGAAAAATATTGTTACCTACCAAGAATTTCATTGAGCGAACATAGAACATATTATAAATATCTTTACGCTTCTGCAAATTGTTTAGTTTTCTTTAACGTAATAACAAATGTCCACAACGTATTTTTGCACTTAATTTACATTTTTTTTAACAAAATTCTATAAATTTTTCTTCTTGACATAACTGCCATTTTGTTTTTCCGAGTGAATGAATGGTGGTGACAAGTAGGGATATTCCATATACATCGATGTATTGAAAACATCGATGTTTACAATGCGATACATCGAATAGATTCGATGTTTTGAAAAGCTATCGTTATAAAGTCAAAGTCAAAGTATTTATTGCGTTCATGAATGTTATACAAGATCTTATAAAACAATTCCGGTACATCATGTTACCCTTTTGGGCGTAGCATAAATTATAAATTATAAAACGCGAAATGGACCTATTTACTTTATTATGAATTACTTCTTATCGATACTATTGAACACTTAAATGATAGCATCACAGAGATAGTATATTAGTTTAAGGTTAGAGACATTAGTATTATATTAATTTGTAGTTTTTATACCTATAACCTAATTATTATTATTATAATTGAAATATTCCCTTAAATTGTAGAAGCATTTTTGCTATTAACATGATTTTTAGCTTTTTTACGAATAATTTTTGTGTTTTTTTCCATTCTTAACTCGTTAGGTAATTATTGAATATTTTAATAGCACTATAGTAAGGGCTAGCCTGAAACATAGCCATTCGACTAATCGGTAGCTTATATTTATTCATATTATTAATACGGGGGGTATGAAGTCTATTACACAAGGAGCATCGAAAATATCTGGGTTATTTTTTATAAATTTACTTATTTCTAATATATATAATGGAAGTTACTGTTAGTATACCTAGATTTTTAAAATGGGGTCGGCATGTATCCATTTTGTCAATATTATAATTATTCTGATGCATTTTTTTTGTAATATCAAAAATGTCATATTGTATCCTCCCATCCCAATGGCCACTCCTGATGCCCTCTTTCGGGAAAAGCTGATAAAAAATGAGACATTTACCTGTTTAATTTATTTCCACAGCCTGAACAGCAGAATGGTTTATTGCCAGTATGTTTTGCATGTGACGATTCAAAGTTGATTATCTTTGAATTTTCATCTCTCGCACACTGACATGCATGCTTCTTTATGGCTAAAAACAGAAAATGGAAAACACATTATTATTAAAATATTTAATTTTTTTTCATAAAAGAATTATACTAGAACCCTAATAATACCTACCATCATGCACATTTTTATGCTTAGTAAGGTCAGATTTTTTGTGAATGCTTTCTCACATTGATCACATTTATGAGGTCTGATCAAAGGTAATTGAAATTATCACCATCACTGTTACAGACTAATTATAAAAAAGTGTGTGTCTATTTGGTATATCCTATTTTACTAAGGCTATTTGTGGTACATATATTCTAAGTGTTTTAGAGAAAAGGTGTTGCTGCAAACGCAAGAGTGACTCAAATGCCATGTTGCACTGTGGACAGCGCCAACCAGCTCGAGGCTGGTACTCAGCTGTGCTTCATCAACTGCTGTTTTGTGGAGAACTTCTGGTCTGGACATTTGTCTAAAACAGACATACATTGAAGGTATATTGGTTCATATTCATAAAAGCAATAAAAAAGGGTTTTTCAAAGTGTTTTGCTAAAACATATAGGATGTTTAGAAGAAACAAAACAACAGATGTAGAAACATATAGAGCAGTAGACTCAGCCCCAGTAAGAAATAAAAACTATCCAAAAAGATTATTTTCACACTTTGAAAATCGATAACATTTGCTGCTATTAACAGCTGATCAACTCTCAAATGCATATACTTTTTTTAATTGTTTTATTTAAGAAAATATACATGGCTATTTGTAAGAGGTCTAAGACCTGTCGAAGAAGATCAAAACTCGTATGGCCTTAAAACAGTAAGGTAGTCTTTCGAATTTAAGTATGTTTTTTGAAACCTGTTTTACTATAGATAAGTAGGTACTTACACTATATCCAAAGATAGTCCTTAGAATGGACTCTAAATGTGCCATAGTACTTCTTGGCATTGTCAAACTGCTTACGACAAATCTCGTCATGAAGGGTCCGTAGGCCCGTTTTCAAGTCTGGCCTCCTCTAAGGTTCGTCGCCTGACAAAAACTGAGCTAAGACTTCTTCGTAGCCTTGCCTGAGGCTTGATTTTATTAGAGACCTAAGTCACAAGACTCTGAAATCCACGAACTGAGACCAAGAATACAATTAAGGAAAGGAAAGTACACATAAATCCTCTGTCTACTTTTCTGATATGAACTAACCAGTCATTAAACATTTTAGTTGATAAACGACTTTACTGGGTAGACTGAAAACTGATATATTGGAGTCCATATTTCTTCTTAGATCCACATTTTATAAAAAATTACACAACAAAGAAATCGCCATTTCTTTCACACAACAACAGTGACATTTGTTTGATTGATGGACTTGACAGTTCACGCGCTGTGACCTGTGACAGCACCACAGTAATAGCACTGGCATCATGGTATTGTAGTCATAAAATGCAATGGTTTAAGATGCATTTTATCAAGTCTCTATGTTATGTCTATGGTTATACCAGAAATACAGGTCAGTGCCGGATGTTCAAACCAATAGGTTGGCTAGCCTGTTTGATTGACTTTGACGTTTTTTTGACATCACAGACCAAGAGCCCAATTCTCGGGCTCGTGACATTTATTTTCATACGACATATATCACTAAAACATAGTTTTTTTGTATTGTTTTCGGGTGATATCCGCCCAGGTTTTCAAATTCCGAACCGAGAATTGGGCTCCAAGAAAAAAATTACATTCGAGGATGTGACGTTAATCAACCCTAATTTAATTTATTTTTTTTTTATTATTGTTTTCTCTATATTAAAAAGTACTTTGTGTTGTCAAGTTGTTATCTTTTTCAAGACTTAATTCTTTTAACTGTAAAAGGATACGATAATAAACAGTGCTAACGAATACCACATCAATAAAACAAAATTCTAGTTATCTAGTGTAAGTCTATACCTATATCTTGCTTATAATTTACTATAAAATATCTAAATATCTGCCTTATTTATAACTTTTATCATTTCAGAAAATACTCAGTAATGTGCATACTTTTTATTTACACAAATACCAAAGATGCTGATGGAGATTACAGTATGATATTAGCGTCAAACAGAGATGAATATTACGACAGGCCTGCTTTAACGATGGCACCTTGGAAGGAAGATCCTGATGTATTTGGAGGTAATGTTGAAGAGGTAATAGACATTCCATTCCATAAAATAACGCTATTAACGAACACATTACTGGTAACGATATTCATATGAATAACTATGCAGAATCCACTGACTTCAAAACAATCATGGCTTATGAAGTCTCCGCTAAGACTGACATTAGCAATTTCTACATAGCTTTCTAATGAACTGGAATACATTTCTACAGCAACTCTCATTGATTCCCACATGGATAGTTTATCTGCTGAGACAAGGCTGATGCGGAAGTGATAACCAAGCTGACCATAAGATAATTTTAAAAGTCCTATTATCTCCTCCAGCATGCTATCAATATCTTGAGGAGTTTTTGTAGCTCCAAACATTTGTACTACTGCAGCTTGACTCACATGGTATAAACTGTCTTCTGTAGTTGGGGATGGAAAATATTGCCTTCCCATACAAAAATACTTCAAAGGCAAATATTTGGCATACAGTACATTCTTCGCATTATAGGCCAAAAAGGAGCATAGAGACCCACCTCCTGTGAGGTGTAAACGGTTGTCAACATGCATTTTTGTCTCCTCATTGTGATGAAGAATGAAAGTAGAATCTGGGTTTGTATGGTCCAATCCACACCCTTCCACAATGACACTCTTAACAAAATCAGGATTTGAAAACTGAATGAATTTATGGTTCTTCAATATGTTACTGAAATAGAATTTTGCACCAAGTTCAAACAAGGCTGCTTCACCTTTCAGATAATAATTTTCATTCTTCTTAAAATGAATTATATCAAGTTCTTTGCCAATTTGCAAATGATCTTTATTATTAGTAGGTGCTGAAAGGTGGGTGTATAACACTTTATTTTCCCCATCAGGTGTGTGAGGGTGCACACTATTGGGTAATTTGAGTGCTTCCACTATTGCTGCCTCTTCAGCTGACCAAAGTGGGACCCTTATTTTCTTCAGATTATCTTTTATTAGACTAATTTGAACCTTAAGTTTTTTTGTAGTGTCACTATCTGGCTCATTTTTCAGTAACTTTCCTAGTTCTTTTGATATCTCATCTCTCTTCTTGTCGTACTCAGTTTTCGCCTGCTTTAATTCTTCATACACAGACCAAAGATTTTCTAATTTATTTAAGTCAATGTTCATTTTTCTTCTTAATATCTCTTCCTGGACCAATTCCTTATTTTTCAATTGTTCACCATAGTTTACATAGGGAGTTACAAAGGCAAAGTTTTCAGTGGCTTTAGCACCATTTATGAACAACGCAGAGTGTCTCACAGAAGGTAAGTGACAGCTTTTCGATATGTTTGCAAGATTTACGATTGACCTGTTATGTAGCATCTTCGTCAACTTTTTTCTTTTTATTTGGACTCACTTCATCTAAAACTGCATCACCATCCTGATCTGTTTTATCAGATTTTGTATTTTGTGTTTCTATTTTCCTCTTGCTAGGTAATTTAAAGCTCCCGAGACCCGCGGCTCTCTCGGACTCTTCTATGCTGTAAGGTTCCAACTCGAGAGCCTTCAGCCTTCGTTTATGGACTTTAGTCTTGAAATGCTCGTTGAGGGCCTGTTCATCAATGAAGTACCGCGCGCAGTGGAGACAGTAATGCTGAGCTGAGCCAGGGAGATCTAAGTCCACATCTTGGTTCAATAACTTATCCGCATTCTCTGAAATTCAAATTTTGACAGGTGATGTTTTGTTGAGCCGTTGGCATATAGGAAATAAATAATAAACTGTTTTACACCTTATTTTAGTTATTAGTATATGATGAGGGTTAGGGCACTGACAAAATGTTGTATACAAAAAGATAACCTCTAAATAATTTACCACGTGAGAGTTTACGGGCTATATTTAGAATAACTTACCTTCTTTTAGATCTACATCGATTTGGTCCAAATCCTTCTTTCTATTTCTAAGCCTCCAGCGCTTTTTCAAATGAGTATCCCCGTGATGGTACTTTTTACGCTTGTATGTCATATTTTGAGCGAGCAAATTCAAGTGACGTGAGTGACAGACAAATGAAGTGAATGAGCAAGTGAGCCACAGACTAAGAAAAAAAAACCAGCCTGTCAATGTCAGAATCAACGCTATGGTTTTAAAAAATAGGCAAAGACCCTTTGAAGTTCAGCCAGATGTTTGATATAGCCACAAGGGTCAGCAACCCTATTCAAAGGTCAATAAATTATCTTCTCAAAGATCAAAGGGTAACAACAAGAAATCCATAGAACAGATAATAATAGTAAAGAAGCCAAGATAATATATTTTTTTCTTATATTATCATGCGATCAGTCATATGGACTATAAGCAGATGCGTTGAATGTTGTATGGGTTAGGTGCCAATCCCAGCGGAGCTAGCATCATTGGTGCCACCCAAGGTGGTCACTCTAGTCAAATATGTCTCGACGCTTTTTCAGTCGACGCATGGTTTCAGGAATAGTGAGCTGCGCTGCAAGTTGGTTTGGGTGCTTTTCCAGTGGCAGTTTGTAGTTGTCTCTATGGCTGCTTATTTCCTGTGTTATTGGTGGCACTTGAAGGAATTCATTCTGTTACTTTGATGAACCATGGAGCACCTGACAGTTGTTTCAGTATGTAATTTTGGGCTCTTTGCAGTATGGTGATGTTTGGAGCGCTAGTAGAGCCCCAGAGTTACAAGCCGTACGTACCATATTGGTTTTATGATGGTCTTATATATTAGAAGCTTGTTGTCTAATGCTAGTCTTGAGTTTCTTCCCATTAGCCAATATAGGCCTTTGTATTTCAGCTTGATCTCATCCCTTTTGGTTTGGACGTGCTTCTTCCAGGTAAGTCTGCGGTCTAGGTGCATACCCAAGTATTTGACGTGCTGGCGGTGTGGTAGTTGGGTGCCGTTGAGGCTAACTGGAGCACAGTCGTCTTTACGCAACGTAAAAGTGACGTGCACCGATTTCGACACACTGGCAGCAATTTTCCATTTGGCCATAACCATATTTCTATTTCGTCTAAGCTGTCCTGTAAGATTTTTGACGCTTCTGTTGGGTTCTCGTGCGAGGCCAGTAGTGCCGTGCCATCTGCGAAGGTGGCCACAGTGACCTTTGTGCTCTGCGGTAGATCATAGGTATATATTGTGTAGAGTACTGGTCCCAGTACTGATCCCTGCGGAACGCCTGCAGACGCTTCAAAAAAGTAGATGTGCAGTCGTTTTCTTTTACTTGGAAGATTCTATTTACTAAGTAGGACTCGAGTATTTCAAAGTATGTATGTGGCAGTACCGTTTTTATTTTGTATAGCAGTCCTTTGTGCCAGACTCTGTCAAAGGCCTGCTAGATGTCGAGAAATGCCGCGGAGCAATATTCCTTCTTTTCGAATGATTTTCTAATTGTTCTGCAGACCCTGTGCACTTGCTCTATTGTAGCATGTTCCTTCCGAAATCCAAATTAGTGATCTGGGATTACAGACGTTGGTTTGAGAATTTCCATCATTCTGTGTAACAAGCTCTTTTCAAACAACTTGGACATTGTGGGCAGTAAACTTATTGGTCTATATGATGTGATATCATTTGCAGGTTTTCCCGGTTTGTGGATCATTATCATTTGTGATACTTACGACAAGTCCGGAAAATGTCCCACTCTCTGTATTACATTAAATATCATTGTGAGGTACACGATTCCTTTACGAGGTAATTCCTCTAGGATCTTTTTATCAAGTAAGTCATATCCCGGTGCCTTGTTGTTGTCAATGGATTTGATGCTTCTACAAATCTCCCTGGGTGTGACAGCTTTTATGGGTAAGTCCAGTTGGAAATCCTGGTTAAGAGATAAATCTATGTCTGATTCATCTGAGTTTGGTTTTGCATCATTTGGTTTGAATACCTCGCTAAGGTGTTTAGCGAAGGCTTCAGCCTTTTCTTGACTAGTTCTAATCCAGTGCCCCTCTAGACTCCTCAATGGAGATTTGTGGTATAGCGGTTTATTAATGTTTTTGCAGGCCTTCCATAATGAGTTGGTTGTTTTAGTAGCTGATGAACCTTCCAAGTATGTCGCTAGAGCTTCTTGATTGGCTTCAGTTATTAGGCTTTTAAGGGCCTGGATCGCCCGATATAGTGCTGTTTTGTCGCTTGGATGTCTGATGGCGTGCCATACTCGACGGAGTCTCCGTTTCTCCCGTATTTTACTTCTTACAGTTTTCTGAATAAACTTTAGGTACTCATTGGTGGTCATTCAGTAATATCTGGCGTACACTGCCAGCAGCTTTCCTGGATCACGATGGTTATTTTTCTTGCCGCTTCGTCCACATCAGATTTCGTTTTCAGTGGTATCTGTAGGTCAAGCCTGTTATGGACTAGATCGCGAAAAGAAATCCAGTCAGTGCGCTTGTTGTACAATTTTATATTCAAGCGCGGTAAATAGTGCGTCGTATTGCTCTTTAATGTTGTGTTTTGGAGGGCAGTATATTGCAGCTACATTGAATACTCCATTCCGATCCTCCACAGCAATTGTCGCTGCTGTGAGCTGTTTGGTATTGTGGTTGCTCATAGTGCTTGATGCAAGATCTCACTATGATGGCAGCTCCAGCGTGCGCAGTACCATCTGGATGGTTTGTGTAGTAAATGCTGTAGTTTTTTTATATTGATACAGCTGTTTGCTGTAAAATGAGAATCTGACACAAGTAATATGTCAATTTTGTATGTGTGCCAAGATATATTAAATTCATGGTATTCAAGAGCATTCAAAGATACAGAACAGAGTAAATCCTGGGTTCGATTCCCCGTTGTCTCTTTAGAAAATGAGTGTCCATTATAAACAGGTCCCATTTCTAAACATATTCGGATAAATGGATTTACCTATTTGGAATATTGGCCTAAATAAGGAAAGCGCTATACCCTCAGGTTCCGCACTGGCTCTCATGGATTAACTTACAAGCCTTCATGTTCGGGAAAGGCAGAAATAAAAATGCATTTTCATTTATTCATATAATATATTCTTACTATAATAAAATTCAGGGAAACAGTATCATACATGAATAAATACAATGCTAATAATAAACAATGAACTTTTCTTCACTTTAAGTTAATAATTTGTTTTATTAATAAAGAAAGATATAAACGAATTATAACAATATGTATTATTGATCATATTTTTTAATGATAGGAATGATTAGAATGAATCATTAACATGAATGATTAATTTATTAGTGCAACTCTCGTCGGTAGCGTTACCGCACGTAACGCCGCGCGGAGCTGGTGATTCTACTATAATATGCTATGAGCGCTTCTGGGGACCAGTCGAAATGTCGTTACCGGTATAAAATAATCTACTAGATATTAAAAGAAATGTTAGTTTAAATAACGGCTCCCAGAATACTCCTCGGTTACATATGACTCTTATTAACCTAGTGAAGGCATCAATCAAATGTGATTCAATACATAACGCAGTAAAGCAACACGCGTGTCGTTCAAGTCTCGCACACCTCGCAACACATTACTCAAATAATAACATCGTACCGCTAACTATTCCTCCTAAGCTAAACCTAAACATACCTACAAAATATTAATTTATCATTAAAGTAAACTCCAATAATCCTGTTTTATAAATTTCAAATAATTTCGCAACTGGCCCGTGGGTGGCGCCTACGGTTGTGAAGCATTATATACATATAGTCAACTTTTGAAATTTATACATTTTAATAGTCGTTGATTTCTGATAATTTTCTATAGCATGCAGTTTACGATAAACTTTAGCTGTGAAATATAAAAATAACTGTAATATTACACTGTATAACAAAACAGTAAACTGATTAAGGCCTATACGTCTAATTAATTACAAACCAATGTAATTTTTTATAAAAATAATGATATAATATTTTGATTCAATGTAGTGTTGTTACATCATCAAGAGATAAATAAAGATACCTACGCCTGATCCAAACTCGATAATAATTTAATTGTTAACATCACATTAAACAGCCACTATGTACAGGAATATAAAAAAAAAAATTACATTCCTATGCACCGCGTGGCAGATCTAATATTTGACGGCGAATCTACAAGTTGGTCACAGCTGCTCGAATAAATTCCAGCCGCGAGGCTAGTTACTTAAACTCGCGACTAATAGTTAGATAATTTACATAATAACTTCAACATTTCATACAATTTTTATTGAGTATACAGACATCTTTAGAGTCGATGCCCACATGCAGAAACCGACTTGTATCTCGGGCGCATGTACCGTACTCCTATAACAATCGAACATGCGAGCATATATGCTAACTACATAGAACAAAGGGAACCGTCGGCGCTGCTTAGAAATCTGTCCATATTTAATTTAAGCTAGTCCTCCAGTTCTCACGGGCGAGGCGACGTCGCCCTCGCGCCCGCGCCGACGGGTGCCCCGACGTGAAGCTGTGACACGATTAAAATTTATCTATCCACTCCTGGTACTGACAAAAATAAAGCACTTTTACTCACAAGAGCTACTCGGCGATCGATATATCAATATAATTTGTACAGGCTAACGATTCATCAATTTAACTTTATATCGGCCGAATCGACTAAACCTACGGAACGTGTATGGCCGTCTCCGCGCACTTCCGACCGGCCGTAGCGCTCGGCCAGCGAGCGTCGCAAGCGCAGGGAGCGCGGGCGGCTCACGGGGCGGAGCCCTACATGCCGTAGCCGTGGTAGGGCGCGGGCGACGGCGCCTGCGCCGCGTACGCGTACGGCGACGCCTGCGCCGGCACGCCGGGGTACGCCATCGACGGACCTGTGCCACGAATGATCAGTTTTAAGCATACTTCTATCTCATGGAAATGGACAACATTTCAAAATTGCTAAGCTCTGAAACAAAAAATACCATTTCTTTATTTACTTTTCCGCTGCGCAAATATATATTTATTAATTTTTTATATTGGCTATTTACTGAGAAAAAAATTAAAAACAAAAAAACGTAAGATGACGTCATCGGACGGCAGAATGTAAAATATTTCTTTGCTTAGCACATTATAGTTTTAAATTTACGTAATGCCAAACTCATGACATGTAACTGTCAAAAAAAAAGACAACTTGTCAACGTTGAATGTATGAATGACGTTGACAATGTTGACACTAGTTTTATTTACCTTTGACAGTAGTACCTTTTTTTTATTAAAACAATGATAAGCAAAGGAATATCGCTGTATTCAGCCGTCCGATGACGTCATTTGGCGCTTACGTCTATTTAGAATAAAAAGAATTTCAATAATTATTTTATGCATGAAAATGGACAAATTTTGAAAAAAGAAAAAATATGGGTCTGTTCATTTTATGTCTACTTTCATATAAAAAAACAATATGGACATGTTAAAAATTTGAAATGTTGTCCATTGTGGTTTCAAACTTAAACAATTTATTAATGTAAAATAAGATTTTATACAAAATTTCCTGTACATCATGTTAGCCTTTTGGCCATAGCATAATAAATATGAACGGGAAATGGACTTAAAGTAGCATTTCTTAAATATGTATTAATCAAATCAGTATACAGACCGACCAAGATCAGAAGGCACTTCAGTGACGTTGACAGGGGGGGCGACAACGTCGCAATAAAGTTACCAGTAATATAAAAATACTTTAAGTTGGTAATTATTAGGATTCATTTTAGAAACCAATTTTAATTCTTACTAAATTATGATAAGAAGACAATTGTTCTATACAATTCGCTTCACATGGATATGGATCAAATTAATTTTTCAGCATATTTGTTGATCTAACTTTCTAAAAAAGGACTTTGTAAATAATTATACCATCATTACAATCATATCAGCCAATAGACTCCCACTGCTAGAGGTTTATTCCCGCTGTCCACCCTCTGCTTATCCACCCCGGGTGGACAGTGAAACAATTGTTAAAAAAATTACCGCTGTCCCCTTGTTCTTGGTTGAAAGAGGGGGTGGACAGCGGTAATTTTTTTAACAATTGTTTCCACTGTCCACCCGGGGGGGACAAGCAAAGGGTGGACAGCGGGAATAACTTCCTGCTAGACATACTTATACTTATTTATTATTATACATATTTTGACTTTTTTAAATTCATGAATGATATTTAAATATTGAATTAAAAATGTTTAGTTTAGTTTATAGTAGGTCCTTTAAGAAAAAAATTTTGGAGGAAAGTCTTGCTACACTGGTGACATTCGATGAAATTTGTAGTCTGTTTTTCATTAGTTCTCACTTTTGCCGAGTGCCAAATGATCTTGATTAGGACTATACTGAGGATAAGTGACAAAAGATATGTACCTGCGGTGAGCATAAGCTGGGGCTCCATGATCATGGCGGGCTTGGCCTCGTGCTCCGCGCTCTCGGTGCTTCGCTTCGCGTCGGCCTCCTCCAATTTCTCTACTTTGGTTGTCAGTTCGCGCACCGTCTGAAAAATTGATATTTCAAATTTTAATCAAAGATTCGTTACAGAGTTAAAAGGAAGTAAATAGCGAAGTTACTTAATCATTCATACCTGAATAAGGAAAGGCATGGCAAAGTCCATGATGTTATGTCTCCACGCAAGTTCGATGACTACGTCGGGTTTTAAGAGGTCATAGCACTGGAAACAAACAAGAAGGTAAACATAAAATAACACATCTATAAATAATGTTAGTCGTTACAGTTTTAAGCACAGGGGGCGTAATGAAACTCGGCAGTATCTAACAGTTAACACGATAAAAGGTAGGATGCGCAATCTATGCACCGTTGGTGTAAGTAGTAGTAAGTAGTGTACTGAGTAGTTTTCGGGATTTAAACGATAAAAAATAACGGTGTATTTATAAAAAAAAAGTCGTGATAATTACACAATTTATAACTCAAGAATGGCTGGACCGATTTGGCTGAAAATTGGAGTGGAGAGGTAGCTTAGAACCAGGGAAAGGTCGATAAAAAGGTTTAAGGTCGGAAACTATAGCGTCGGTAGTTCGTTCACGAGAAAGTCGGCAATCAGAGGCGGGTCACTAATTTTATTAAATAATTCCATTAAATATAAAGAACGCAAAGATGTCGTTTCACTTTCACTTGAGCAAAATATTGAGCCAGCATGTGCAGAGCTTGACCGACATGTCATTGTTTGTGTGTACAGGCCTCCATCTGGGAATTTTACTTCATTTGAATCCATTATGGAAGAGGTATTAAGAAAAATATGTTCATCTAATAAAAAAGTGGTTGTGTGCGGGGATTTTAACATAAATATTTTAGATAATTCACAGAACTCTGTTCGGTTTCTGAATCTTTTCAGATCATTCAATTTACATCATCTTTTTAACGAACCCACACGAGTTACCCCCACCACAGCTAATTGCTTAGATAACATATTTTGTAACTGTGATGTATTAGACAAGTCCATAATAAACTTTATAAACTCAGATCATAGTGGACAGCTAGCAATGTTTGAATACAGTCATGCACCCTCTTCATGTAGCTTTGTGTGCAGGCCAATAACTGCAAACCGTAAAAAAAAATTAAAGATAATATTTCTAGAAAGGTACCTACCGCATTATCATGTCACGATGGAAATGCTAATCAGCTTTATGATATGCTTTTTAATGTAGTTGAATTAGATACTTCTAAAATTAAATTCAGTGACTGGGCCACTACAGGCATCTATAAAAGTAGAAAGAGGCTATTTGAATTATATGATATCAAAGCCAATTCTGAAAAGCTAATTTAATTGAATATGTCAGAACATACTCAAAATCATTCAAAAAAGTATGTGCAATGGCAAAATCAAATTATTTTGAAAACAAAATAATAAAAGCCACTAATAAAAGTAAAATCTCATGGAAGATAATAAATAAAGAGACTTGTAAAAATAAAACAAAAGACAACAAGCTCTCTCTTAAAATTGATAGCAAATCACTTGTTTCTGACTCTGAAGTACCAACACAACAACCAATAAATTGAATTCCAGCCCGCATCTCGCTGCTTCTCTCCTCAAATCTCATGTTGATAAGTGCAACACGCCTTTTAGATTCAATCATGTCAATTCTAATATAATTTTAAAAACATTCAAAGAATTAAATATGAAACCGACTGAGGATTTATGGAGCATCTCGGTAGATATAATAAAAAATATAATACATTCTATCGCACCCTACTTAGCAATAATATTCAATAAATGTGTTGACGACGGTCAGTTTCCCGATATGATGAAATACAGTAAAATAATACCATTATTCAAGTCGGGTGAGAAAAGCGACCCAGTATAACTTCAGACCTATTTTCTATACTGCCTGCTCTCAGCAAAATTATTAAAAAAGTAATATTCACTAAGTTATTGTCTCATTTAAATCTGAATAAAATATTGCACAGTAAGCAATTTGGATTCACAAAAGGGAAATCCACTACTGATGCTGGAGTGGCGCTTATCAAACATGTATTTGATGCGTGGGAGAAAAAGCGAGATGCTATTGGAATATTCTGTGATTTGTCTAAAGCATTCGATTGCGTCAATCATGAAACATTGCAAATGAAGTTACAGCATTACGGTGTCATAGACACCTCTCTAAGTCTAATCAAATCTTACTTATCAGATAGGATTCAGAAGGTCAATGTCAATGGAACTAACTCTTCTGGCGCCCCTCTAACCATGGGTGTGCCCCAGGGCTCTATATTGGGGCCCTTGCTCTTTTTAATCTATATAAATGATCTTCCTTACTATACCAAAGATCTATGCGAGATAGTGTTATTTGTTGAGAAAAATGTTGACGAAGTAAATAACACACTCTCTCAAGTACTACAGTGGTTCACTTATAATAACTTGGTTCTTAATTCAAAGAAAACTAAATGTGTTAAGTTTACAATGCCTAATGTAAGGCAGGTCAAAATGAATATTGTCATGAATAATGAACCTATCGAAGTCATAAACTCCACAGTTTTTCTAGGTATCACTCTGGATACAAAATTGCAATGGAGCCCTCATATTGCTGTCTTGGCAGGAAGACTTAGTTCAGCTGCATATGCAGTTAGAAAGATAAGGAATCTGACTGATATCGGGACAGCGAGACTGGTTTATTTTAGCTATTTTCATAGTCGGATGTCATATGGTCTACTACTGTGGGGATCCGGTGCTGACTTACAAGCCATCTTCATTTTGCAGAAGAGGGCCATCCGTGCCATCTACGGTCTTAGATCACGTGACTCACTCAGAGAAGTATTTAAGGAAATCAATATTTTAACCGTATCATCTCAATACATTTTTGATTGTATTATGTTTGTACGCAAGAACTTGCGTACAAACATAATACAAATATACATACATACATAATACGTCGCGTATAATTTGTATAAGAATGAAAATTGTAATTACCATATTATTTGAAAAGAGTAACTACTGAGTTTCTTGCTGATTCTTCTCTGTAGAAATTGACATTCCGAATAAGCGGTAGATTACATAATATTTGACATTCATAAATGTTCTGTATGGACTTAAATTGAATAAAGGCATTTTTGATTTGATTTAGAAGCAGACTTGTGACTCCGCTGGTGTCGCGGGTGTCCATGGGCGGCAGCAATCGCTTACCATCAGGTGATCCGTCTGTTCGTCCTGCGGATGGTAGCTTCGCACCACCGGCCGCTCGGCCGAGTGCATGAACCAAATGTCCGAAAAAAAAACATACCTGGTAGAGGCAGGCGGAGAAGCACTCGTAGTTGTCGCGCTCGAGGAACCAGTTCAGCAGCTCCTCCGCCACCTCGGGCTGGCGCGACTCCGACGCGTACTCCATCGCGTCCGCGTACAGCGCGTCCTTCTTGCACAGCTCCACGCTCTGCTTCCATCTGTTGTTGCCTGCACGACAGTATCAATGCAACATTAGAATACACAAAATTTTGCTGCGATGATCTTCTGGACCATTATTCAACGCATGACAAAGATTACAAATGAGTGGTCATGGTATTTTAAACGAAGATCCACTGTGGGTCCGTCAGTCAGTATTTTTTTAATTATAAAAATCAGAATTACCCTTGTAAAGGTACGCGGCGATCCTTCTGAATTCGGTGAGTTCGTGTTTCTCTAATTGCTGCGCTAGCGCAATGGTGTCGAAGTTGTCGAAAGCGTCTATTGATGTTCTTAATCCCTAAAATAAAAAATAGATTAACATTAATACATTTATTACAACATGTGCGGATAAAGAATGGGATCAGAAATGGTCACACATATGTGTGCGAGCGAGAAGTGAATAGATGCGCCGCCATTTCTAATCCCATTCTTTATCCGCACGGGTTGTAAATCTTAGTTTGGTTAGTCCGACCAAATGGCAGTGGGCAGAACACTTAGAATCGACAATCGTTAAAGCAGAGATATATGTATAATGTGAGCCTTCATAAAGTCTTATTATATAATATAATTAATTATGACGATTTATAATTAATTAATTTATAATTATTATTAGTAGGGTCAACAGGTGTAACTCATAATTTTAAAAAAAATACACTTTTTTTTCCGTCGATAAAATGGGGTGTAGTTTCCCTGATTTAGATACGTGCATTTTATGAAGACTTAAATTGTATTGGAGTGGAAATTACTCCGGTAAGGCAAGCATAGTGTAAGACGCCCCAGTGGCGTAGTTTGTGTGTGTAGGCGGAAGACTATTTTACTGTTGAGAAGAGCTGACAATCATGATTGTGAGCAAACAAATCCCATTTGTAGCACACTCTAAAATCAAGTATAACATTAGTTCATAAAAGAAATATATAGTTTTCTGTCTGGATGCGGTTATCCGACGTAATTAGAACTGGATGCTGTGTAAGAGCTGTGTATGGCTAAAATGGCCGGGATTAACCCATTCCAAGCTACTCATAAAGCCCTCTGACCGCAGATCCTCCTCTGCGCTTCTTGGGCTAAGTAGGAACATATGTTGTTCGTGCATCCAGTAAGAGCTTTTACCGGTCACTGATGCCTCAATAAGCACATGGCCACTATAGGACTGAGTGGCTAGAATCTGCAGAATGTGTAACGAGGCGGATGAAATCTCTATACACATAATCACTGAATGCGGACCACTGATGCGCAAACGTAGTTTACATCTGGGAGAGCACTTTTTGATCCCCAACGAAGCTAGGGATCTCAGTTCCAAACAACTAATACACTTTCCGAAAAGTGTAGTTTGGGACTGATATGTAGCACAGTGGAGATCAAAATAGATCAAATTGGTCGCAGTGATACTGGTCTGAATAGGACCTGCATAGCCGGTCGCATAAAATAAAAAATAATAAAACAAAGAGCTGTGTAGTATATATGTCACCGGAAAGTAACAAGATCCGTTAGTTTATCAATTTACTAGGAAGTTTATAAACTTTCGTAGGATTCTAAACGGGAGATAAATTGTATTATTTTACGTCCAAATTTTCGTAAATTTATCAATTTCCGACGTAAAACGGTAAATTTATTAACTAACGGATATCAATCAACCACAGAAACTTTTTTAAATATATGAATCTTTGAAATACGTAAAATAACACACTTCTCTCTGATTGGTCAATGTTCATAGAGACATTGCCAATCAGATCGCGCGTAGCGTTGGATATTGCTTACTTATTATTTTACGAGTGAGTTCAGTAAGTTAATCAATGTACGAAAATATGAATGTAAAATAATAAAATTTATCTCCCATTTAGAATCCTACGAAAGTTTATTAAGTTCCTAGTAAATTGATAAACTTACGGATTTGTTATTTTACGGTGACATATACATACATTTTATTTATTTTTGAGAAATAATAAACAAGGCCACAGAATTTTTATTTGGCACGCGCGCAAACACTAATTTACTAACTAAGCACCGGGAAATGACATAGCCTTTATTAACGGATTTTCATCTTTCTTCATCACAACGCCAACTAAAAATGTTAAAGAAAGCGTCAAGTCATATCAACAATTAATTTTCCTTGTCCTTCTGATTTATACATTGGCAAACTAATTTACTAACTCAGCCACGAAAATTTGTAAATCATCACCATATTAGTTTTACAGCTCACTACAATCTCCTCAAATTATTTATTCAAGCTGCAATACTCAACATCATATATTATACTTAACATGTAAAATAATACTTCATATATTTCTTTTATCGTGAAAATAGCCCTGTACGAATTTGCGCGAGTGCGGCGACATGACGCAACCGCCATTTGCACCAATCAGAGAGCGCTATTCGATACTTGTGCCGACCCGCCCGCCCGCGCGCACCTTATTTTCTTTTTCTTTTAATCACGTAATTATACGTGTTAATGTTTATTAATTACTTTTCTATAAATGATTGTACTTGTTACGCATATTAATACACAAATTGATTTGCATAAATAAATGGTTTTACTATGACTGTCCTCAATAGTTCTTACTTCTTCTTCATATTAGCGTATAAATTCCCGGTTGAGTCTAAAGCTGGCTTTTGAGCCCAGGGTAAACGCTTTGATCAAGATTAGGATTGTGGGGAGCCTGGTAATTACAATGAAGCTACTGCTGTCTGACTTCGCCAACCCTTTGCAGAGGAACAAGACCCAACTGAATCAATGGTTACACGCTCTGAAACTATCCCAAAACGAGGCAGGTTTCCTCACGATGTTTTCCTTCACCGGCCGAGGTAAAATATAAAAATATGCACTGGATTTGAAAATCTAGAGAAATCGACCTCCCTGGAGGGCGCGTTCGAACCACTAGGCTACCATCGCTCTGGCTGACTGTCCTTAAAGTTCATGTGTAATACATAATAATAATTGTGTGGCTTTAATTATACTATTTTGATGCATTTTAGGCGCATTTTCTGTTAAATTTTGTTGAGTGCTAAGTCTTTTTTGGCGTTTGCAATGTCGTCTTAATAGTTCCGTGAGTTTACACTTGTGGTTTTTCACGATGCAAATCGCAGTCATGCAGTCTTCAAATGCTGCAGCAGGAGCGTACTTTAGGCAATATTTAGAATATGATATAATAGCTAAAATAATACATTTGAAAATATGGAATTTTCACATTGGTAACGATATTTTTTAACAGTACAAACATTTGTGTGCATGAACATGTCTGTTTGTATTGGTCTGGGTGTTTCTTTGTATTATAAGTATGTATTTACAAAAGAAAAGTATTATATGTATATATTTGTAATCCCACTGTTGATTCTGATATCCGTAACACAGGTGCTTGAGCTACCTATCTCGGAGTCAGATCAATGTATGTGATGTTGTGAAATATTTATTATTTATTTATTATTTATTTAACAATCGATTAATGTAGGATGAGTTACATTTTATTCATACTAAATTATGCAATTAGAGGCTAATATTCTTACTATTTTGGTGTCATATATTAATACTTTAGAAGCTTTCTGTTTGAATGCATACCACAAATTTAGATGCTAAAAAATAACCACTATGCTGAGTTATATTTACAGTGGCTTACATATAAGATAACTAGTGTCTGAGATACTATTATTAAGACGCGCATTGGTTGTGGCCGACTTAGTAATTTAGAAGGTAACATATATTTTCTGAGGCGAATAATGCTATTAACCTTTTAGCTGCTTAAAGGCCGGATCCGGGCTCTAGGCTCGCTGACTCTTGACTGCTGTGTCCCGGATCCGGCCTAAGTTACCTTTGCACCAAAAATGTCTTTATTTACAAGGTATAAGTGTTTTATTCCCTTGAAATCACCTTGAAATCTATTCCTAATGAATGAACCTATCATAGACAACCATCAGATATGAATATTATTCGTTCTTTCGGCCAAGGGACTCATTTCAAATTACGGAGTTATCGTGTTGCGAAGTGACCGCAGAGCGTGTGTGAAAACTTGTGTTTTTTGGAAGTAATTTCGAAAAAGGTAAGTATTATTTAAAATTTTCTTAATATTTACATACTTTCCAGTAAAAGTTTGTTGTTTTGATGAAATAACAATGGTTTTTAGCTGTTTCAAAATTTGATTCATTGGGTTGCGTCTTTCGTCGTCATCTTTCTTGTATTTTTATACCTAATATTGAATACATTTCTAACGGATATACTTTGTTTTAGATGGATAAAAACATTATAGTTATAAATTACACTCACTTTTGTACAATAAATGAATTTTATTTGTAAAAATTCTTAGTTTTTTCAAGAACGCAAATCTGTTACACGCACACATTCACATCATCGGCGCCATCTTTTTTGTATTCTACACACTGCTCAGGTACCCAGATATACAGCATGCTCTAAAAATCCGCGTTCATTGATCCGACGCTTAGAAATTTCAAAAAAATAAGTTTCTTGGTCTGATTATAGAATCGGATGGTCGTAATCGGTTTTTTTTATGTAATAGGTAGGCAGACGAACAGACCTAATGGTAAGCAATTGCCGCCGCCCATGGACACCCGCGACACCAGTGGAGTCACAAGTGCGCTGCCAACCTTTAAATCCCCCCTATCCCCTGCATTGGGCCTCCGGTACCCTCACTCACGCAGCGAAACACAGCACAGTCCTGCTTCACGTCGGTTTTCTGTGGTATCACTCCGGTCGAGCCGGCACATTCATGCCGAAGCTTGGCTCTCCCACGGTCAAACTACGCTCTGGTTGGCCGTATCGCGCTGTGTTTTAGCTCATTAGATTGGTCTCAGTGAGCACTTTCTGACGACATGATGTTCAGGGTCTGATGATGGAGTCGGATGGTGGTATACAGGATCTACACTCTGGTTGGCCGTATCGCGCTGTGTTTTAGCTCATTAGATTGGTCTCAGTGAGCACTTTCTGACGACATGATGTTCAGGGTCTGATGATGGAGTCGGATGGTGGTATACAGGATCTACGCTCTGGTTGGCCGTATCGCGCTGTGTTTTAGCTCATTAGATTGGTCTCAGTGAGCACTTTCTGATGACATGATGTTCAGGGTCTGATGATGGAGTCGGATGGAGGTATACAGGATCTACGCTCTGGTTGGCCGTATCGCGCTGTGTTTAAGCTCATTAGATTGGTCTCAGTGAGCACTTTCTGACGACATGATGTTCAGGGTCTGATGATGGAGTCGGATGGTGGAATACAGGATCTACGCTCTGGTTGGCCGTATCGCGCTGTGTTTTAGCTCATTAGATTGGTCTCAGTGAGCACTTTCTGACGACATGATGTTCAGGGTCTGATGATGGAGTCGGATGGAGGTATACAGGATCTACGCTCTGGTTGGCCGTATCGCGCTGTGTTTAAGCTCATTAGATTGGTCTCAGTGAGCACTTTCTGACGACATGATGTTCAGGGTCTGATGATGGAGTCGGATGGTGGTATACAGGATCTACGCTCTGGTTGGCCGTATCGCGCTGTGTTTTAGCTCATTAGATTGGTCTCAGTGAGCACTTTCTGACGACATGATGTACAGGGTCTGATGATGGAGTCGGATGGAGGTATACAGGATCTAGGCTCTGGTTGGCCGTATCGCGCTGTGTTTTAGCTCATTAGATTGGTCTCAGTGAACACTTTCTGACGAAATGGGTCTGTAGATAGATTCATTGTTAAAAATAATATAGGAACAGATATTGAAATGAAGGGGTAATGTTATTGTTGTAATGTAGCCTCTATGTTAAATAGGTACTGGCTATATTTCTATTAGTTTAATTGATATTCCATTTACTATTTTGTATCTAGACTTTTACTTTTCTATTGTCACTTCTTCCTTCCTTTCATCTTGTTGACAAGTAAACATTTCAATCTTCAACAGTGTTTTTCTCTAATTTTATCACGTTATCAGCACGAAGCTTTACAAGCGAGCTAGCTGATAAATATAATATTAGTTGTGTTGTTGTACTATGATTTTCACGAAAATATAGTTCGTCGAATCTCGAAAAAAAAAATTGTGCTACGTCATTGTGCAAAATGCAAGGTAGCGGGGATAGAGTGTCCCCAGGCACAAGCAGCAATGCAATGGGAATGGGAGCGATCCGTATGCTTTCCGGACGGGAAGGCTACAGTGCATGGAAGTTTAAGATGCGATTTTACTTACTGCATGAGCAGCTGTGGGAAGCTGTTGTGGGTTATCCTGATGGAGATGAAACCCCAGAGTCAACGAGAAAGCGTAAGGATGAATTAGCACTAGCCAAAATCTGCATGACTTTAGATGGAGGAGCCATCACTCATGTGAGGAGTGCGGAGAGTGCTAAGGCCGCTTGGACGTCGTTGCAAAACGCCTATGAAGATAAGGGCATGGGCAGAAGGTTAGCTTTAGAACGTAAGCTTTACCGATATTGTCTTGAGGAGTTTAATACTATCGAAGAGTATATAAATGCCGTTATAAGTACCGCTCAAGATCTCGCTGATATTGGTAAGAAAATCGAGGATTCTTCTTTGGCTGCGATACTATTGGGAGGTCTAACGCATAACTTCGATCCCTTGGTCATGGCTTTAGAAAATTGTAATGTTGAGGTTACCACGGTCATGGTAAAGGCAAAACTAGTTGAATGAGATGTCGAAAACCAAGTCTTATGATTGTGAGTCTGCGTTGCGTTCGAAGAAAGGTCAAATTATTCAACATAGTACCAAGACGAAGAAGAAGAAGGAGGTTGTATGTTTTGATTGTCACGTACGAGGTCATACTAAATACAATTGCCCCAATAAGTTGAAGAATAAGCATGATTCAACATCAATAACTGCCTTGGGAGTAAATGGTAATAAAGATACGTGGTACATCGACTCTGGAGCTACTTCTCATATGACTTCAAGGTCTGATTGGCTGACAGAACTCAAACCGCTGCATTCTGGCAAGGTGACCGTCGCTAGCGGAGAAGCGATAGATTCCGTGGGAATCGGAACAGTTTCAATCAGTACTAATAGTAGTATCGACAAGATTAGTGAAGTTGTACTTGTACCTAAATTGAACACTAATTTAATTTCGGTTAAGAAAGCAGTCGATAAAGGTTTATGTGTACTTTTTGATAATACTGGCTGTAATTTTTTTGATAGAGATTATTTCTCTTATAAAGGTAATCCTGTTTTACACGGTTCAGTACATGGCGGGCTTTATACATTAGATGTTAATATTAACAAAAATGTAGCTCTTGATGTGAATTCTGACTGTCATTCTGCAGATTCTCAAGTTCAGGCTGTTGATGTACGCACTAACCGTCCGTCTCAATTTCAGCTGTGGCACAAGCGGTTAGGTCATCTTTGCAGGTTTGACATGAATCTCCTAAGGAATGGACGTGCAGTTGGAATGGATTACTCAGCAGTGGATAAGGAGCCATGTATACCATGTGTTGAAGGGAAACAAGCAAGAAAACCCTTCACGGTAAGTGTGGATAAGCCTAAGAGTACAAATTCGTTATTGGAATTGATCCACAGCGATATTTGTGGACCTATGTCGGAAAATTCATTTCAAGGTAAGAAATATGCCTTATTCTTCATTGATGACTTTTCTCGACTTACTTTTGTTTATTTCTTGGCTTCTAAGACGGAAGTAAAAGCAAAATTTATCGCTTTTCAGTCTTTAGTCGAGCGCCAAACAGGAGCTAAAATTAAGGCATTAAGAACAGACTGCGGAACAGAGTATGTTAATGAACAGTTCTCTAGTTATTTACGTTCTAATGGTATTGTGCATCAAACCACAGTTCCACACAGTCCGCAACAAAATGGAGTATCGGAGCGTTCAAATAGAACGATTGTGGAAAAAGCGCGGTGTATGTTAGCTGGTGGTTTTCTTAGCAAAGCCTATTGGCAGGATGCTATAGAAGTGGCAACGTACCTGAAGAATCGATCCCCGCATAGAGCTCTAGATCGCCTTACTCCTTATGAGATATGGTTCGGCTCAAAACCCGATTTGAGTCACTTACGAGTGTTTGGCTGTAGAGCACTAGTACACATTCCAGATTGTCAAAGGAAAAAGTTGGATGTGAAGGCTAAACAGTACACTTTTGTTGGATATTCGGAAGATCCAGGTAATTATTACTTCCGAGATGCGAGCTATCCGAGAAGACTCTTAAAAGCTAGGGATGTTGTGTTCTTCGAAGATGCTTTCTCTGATTTGAAAGGTGATAATCCTGCAGGCCAGTTTCCTGTTGATCCCCCTGCAGTGATGGTATTCTCAAACAGGAATGAAGCGGAAGTTCAAAATCCCATTGCTGGTAGCTCTGGCACTTCTACTAAGGTGAACGTAGAAGTTGCACAAATCGATCCTGATCCAGAAGACCCTATTTCTGATGAAGAAATTCCCCACGATGAGGAGGATATTCTCGAAGAACAGGTTTCTACTGATGAACCTACTTTCCAAGGAAGGTATCCCTTAAGGAATCGATTAGCGAAAGATAAAGGTTTTGTGTCAGCAAGCTATAGTTTTGATGAGCCTGAAACCTTCAATCAAGCTATTCAATCAGAAGATAGAGACAAATGGATGGGTGCTATGAGAGATGAATATAGATCCCTCATTAATAATAAAACATGGATTTTGGTTGATAAACCTGATGGTCAAAAGATAATACCATGCAAGTGGGTATATAAGGTAAAGAAGGATGCAGAAGGTGCAGTTGCGAAATATAAAGCCCGGCTAGGACTTTCTGTCAGTGGGATCATTTGCCCAATCACTGTCTGCATACCCAGTCAGACTGAAATCTGGAACCCTCTTGTAAGTTATGCAGTAATCTACTGTTCCTTTCAGGTACTGCAACACCCTTTTTGCAGCCAACCAGTGTTGTTTATCAAACTTTATTCTGTTGGCTTGGTTTCTCAAAACCTTGCGGTTGTACCATATATACATCCTATATGGTACAACCGCAAGGTTTTGAGAAACCAAGCCAACAGAATAAAGTTTGCCTACTCA
This sequence comes from Marasmia exigua, assembly GCA_019059595.1. Lineage (NCBI taxonomy): Eukaryota > Metazoa > Arthropoda > Insecta > Lepidoptera > Crambidae > Marasmia > Marasmia exigua. Next base: position 13,065,812 of record CM032483.1, on the reverse strand, counting down.
AGAAAGCTTTGTACGGGCTGAAACAAGCGCCTCGTGCTTGGAACACAAAGCTAAATGAAACTCTTTCTGCGTTAGGTTTTAAACGGGCTCCTTCAGAACCATGTATTTATACCAAACTATTTGGAAAGGAACTTGTCATACTGGCAGTTTATGTTGACGACATAATTGTTTGTCATAAAGATGACAAATTGGCAGACGCTGTCAAATGTGATTTGCAAAAATATTTTGGTATTAAGGATTTGGGACTTTTAAACTATTATCTTGGTTTAAATGTTTCCCAAACAAAGAACTGTGTAAAAATTAATCAAAAAACGTTCATTTTAAATGTTCTTAAGAAGTTTAATATGGCAGACTGTAAATCTGCCCCTACTCCCTTACAAAAGGTGAAGTTGGAACCAAATAAGAGCGCTTATCCGGTGGAGCAATTAGCTGGGAATCGAAAAAACAGCCCACCGTTGCATTGTCATCAACGGAAGCAGAGTATATGGCCCTAACTTCAGCGGCTAAGGAAGCCACCTTCTTACAGAGGTTGATTCAGGAGGTAAGTGGCACCTCTCTGACTCCGGTTACCGTGCACAATGACAGTCAGAGTGCACATAAGATTGTACTTAATCCTATTCATCACAACAGGACTAAGCATATCGATACCCGTTTTCACTTCATAAGGGAAAAAGTCGCTGAAGGCACTATTTTAATTGAATATGTACCAACTAGTGACATGTGTGCCGATATGCTGACAAAGCCGTTAGGTAGGGTTGCGCATTCCAAATGTACTGTCGGTTTAGGGTTGTGCACTTGACATAGTTAGGTTATTTAGTCAACTATGGAATCTCAATTAAGGGCTGGTGTTGTAATGTAGCCTCTATGTTAAATAGGTACTGGCTATATTTCTATTAGTTTAATTGATATTCCATTTACTATTTTGTATCTAGACTTTTACTTTTCTATTGTCACTTCTTCCTTCCTTTCATCTTGTTGACAAGTAAACATTTCAATCTTCAACTGTGTTTTTCTCTAATTTTATCAGTTATCAAATACTTAAAACATGGTAAAAAAATGTTTGTATCTTACAGATTAAAATGCAACCCGAGTGCGACACTTCCGACCCTGCCAACAGACGGTTGTTGGTGGGTTTAGAGGTCACCAGAGCGCCTCAGGGGTCCTTCATTAGAGGCTGAAATATAGTCCTGGAGCCATCTCCGTCAGGAAAAATTAGAGTATGTAATTTTAAAGCTTCTATGACTTCCGTCATTAAGAAAACAAAGAAGTGAGTTTTGATATTAGTAATTTTATTTATAATAAATTTTTCTTTGCAATTCTGTATTCTGTCGTAATTTATTTACTTTCTAACTGCCATTTAGGAAAATAAATTGCATGATTTTAAGTTGCGATAAATATTATGAGAAAAAATGTAAAGATTTAGAATTTTTTTTCACGTCAGAGAAGTGGTCCGATAAGTATTGTTATTATGATAAGTTACTGTATGATAAGTACTTTTTAGGTTTGTGAGAAATACATAAGTGACAATGTTTATATTTTGTCAAGCTTAATAATTTTTATATCAAAATAAAGTTGATTTGGAAAAGAAAACTGTTTCATTTATAATAATAATAATGTATATTATTATTATATAATCTATAATAAAATTAATAAATGACAGATTTTATTAGAGGTTTATAAAAAACAGATTTTATTTACTTACATACTTTTTTTACTACAAAATTTTTTATTACTAATTCTTTACCACACGCTTTTATTTAGTTTCATCTGTCCCAATGTTTTTTGTTTTATTTCATCAAGACATTCATATTTCGTGCACTTACTTAATAAAAATAAACATCCTGTAGACACGCATCTAGTATGGACGGATACGGGACATCAGCAGTTAGGCATTCACCACATGCCGCCATCTTGCCCAGATACGGGCATCAGCAGACGAGCGATGCAAGCACGTCACGCACACAAAGACATTTTTCGAACAAACTTTACAGTTTTTCAACAATGTTTTTGATAATATTCCCTTGGCGAACTATACTAGTGTAATATAAAAACGAAAATATATTTTTTCTAGCTTGCCACACATGCCATAAAGTATAGCATAGACGAATGCAAATGAGTGAACAAGCCAATTGGAAAAAAGTTAGTTTTGACAGACGGTTTTCTGTTTTTAGTAAAAAAATACTATTGTCTGATGTTTTGATGTGTCTCACTTGTTGTTTTATGGAAAATAATGTATTATTGACAAACTAAATGCCTCAGAAACATCTACAATCATCAATAATTTCGTAAAAATAGAAGTTATTTGAATCAAATCCAAGTGCAGAATGACGCAATTTTCTTTCTTACTGGAAATTTTTGAGAGGTCTGTTTTAGACAAATCTAACTTGTAAATGCTAGTTTTTTCGTGTCATTAGACTGCTCATCTAATGAACTAAGTGGAAAACAAACCAAAATGAAATAGGAGTAAACATTTTATTGAAAAAATTGTAAAGTATCTGGAAAGGTCGCTTTTCAGTAAGTTGTTGGATTCAATGACCTATAGAAAATAACTAAAATGTTATTTCGCAACAGAATATAGTGCATATGATTCTTTATTTATTTAGGTTTCAAAAAAACTAATTTGTTTGGTAAGTCCCAAACAAATAAATACTAATTTACAACATATTGTCAGACACTGCGCGCTCGTACTATACGCGCGCGAATGTGCCGCAGGTCAGGTGTACAGACATGCGCACCGTTCACGCAGCTAAAAGGTTAAAAAGAAACTTGTTTAATTAGTACCCTTTATTTTTTATTTGTGACTGTATAGATTTAATCTGATTATAACTGTATTCACTTAACAATTTTATTTGTGTGTTTAGTAATGTTTTTTGTTTTTAAATAGCATGCTAACATCTTGGGTGAAATGTAAGCCAGGACCCCAATTCTGGGGATTTCGATATGAAAAAAACATGGCGGATATCACTTGAAAACCATTCAAAAAACTATGTTTTAGTGATATATGTTGTATGAAAAGAAATATCACGAGCACGAGAATTGGGCTCCAGAGCACGTGTCGAATGTAAAATAAATAAATAAATAAATAGAGAGTCGGCATCGGTACCTGGTAGTCCTCCTCGTCGATGAGCAAGGAGTTGAGCGCCTCGTTGACGGCCTTGTTGTTGAGGCTCTGCACGGAGCGCAGGTAGGCCTTGACGAGCTGCAGGTGGCCGGCCTTGGTGAAGAACGCCACCGCGCGCGTGTGGTCCATGCGCGGCGCCAGCACCAGCAGCAGGTCGTTCAGCAGCAGCGGCTTGTAGTCCAGGTAGAACTGGATCGCCTTGTAGTACAGCTCCATGTTCGCCACCTGGGAAACGTCGCTTAGATATGCCATTCAATTGCTTTTGATAACATTTGTTTGATCGTTCAATTGTTAATTTGACTTGTAATTATATTTTAATTTTGACTTGTAATTATATTTTAATTTTGACTTGTAATTATATTTTAATTTTGACTTGTAATTAATTTAATTTATGATTTGACATTGAACTTATGATTTGACATTTAATTTATAATTTGGTATAATTTATAATTTAATTTAATTTATAATTTAATACTTCATTTGTTTATTGTTGTGTTAATTAACTCTTGAGCTTTGAGGCATACATCATTTTGGACTACAATCTCGTTATGTACATTTTCATGCTACTAAAATAAGTCTCAATGATTGTAATCTGTTTTGTGTGCTATGATAATAAGTAAATAAATAAATATGGCGTGTTACAGTCCACACAACCAATCGACAGCTTAAGGTGTCTGAATGTAGAGGTCCCTAGGGTCTTTTAGGGCATCACTTGATAACATTGACAGAGTACATTAAATTGAAAAATACAATCGAATTGATAACCCAACTTGGTTGGAAACTGGATTGATTTTTATTTGCTGGTTGGCAATCTAAGTTGCATTTAAAAAATGCAACAATGTTATAATTCTACATGCTAGTGCAAGCCCAATTCCACCAAGATTTCTATGGCATAACGCTACGAATCGTCTGTCATACCATATGACAGAAAGATTGGTCGAATCCGGCCTTAGTTGCTAAAATTAGTTATTTCATAAAACATTTAAAAATATATATTTTTTTGTGATAGGTGGCAGACGACCAAACCGATCCTATACCTGATGGTAAGCGATTGCCGCCGCCCATGGACATCCGCAACACCAGTGGAGTGCAAGTGCGCTGCTAATCTTTAAACCCCCCTTTTCCCGAATTAGGCCACCAGTACCCTCACTCACTCAGCGAAACGCAGTGTTGCTTCACGCAACTACTACAAATTTCTGAGCTGATATATTATTATGGATATTATGAGCACAGTTTAAGCAATTTTAGTCCGTCCATTTTCTATACAAATAATAAGCGATCTATATCTCAAAATCAAAAGAAGAGGTGATTGCCTTTTAGTGCACATTCAAATGGCACTGACTACAATAATTCCTATTATCCACAAGAGACCGCGCGCGAGTTACCTTGGTGATGATGTCCTTGAAGTGCCCCTCGCGCCAGGCCTCGGTGGGGTGCAGCATCATGGTGAGCGCGGCGTTGTCGTACTCCTCGTACTTGTCGTACAGGAACACCAGCTCCGACCACAGGTGCGCCTGCTCCGCTGCGCGTAAAACCTGCAAACATTACACACGTGTGTTAAATTAAATAAAAATATCTTTATTCAATTCAAATTGATTTCCCCAGTCACTCAAGGTCCAAACTGAAAACCAGCGCGGCAGCACATGCTGAGCTTGGACCTTGTTGACCACTTCACTTTGTTCCTTTTCTTCTTCCTTGGTCACTGGTTTATATATTAACTTATTATATTTTTTTTTTGTTCAATATTTTTTTCCTATGTATTACTGTGCAATCTCCTTATGCTTATGTTATGTGTCCTGTCTATGTAAATCTTTTATGTGGTCAATAAATGTTTACTTACTTACTTACTTTACTTACAATTTAAGTCCATACAGAACATTTATGGTTGGAACATTGGTAAGTCCAACTTTCATAAAGAGGTCGATCGACGAATCCAACTCGGCTGGGCAGCGTTCGGGAAGCTACGCAGCATATTTTCGGCAGATCTACCGCAGTGTCTCAAGACGAAAGTCTTCAATGCATTTGTGTTGCTAGTGATGACATACTGAACCGAAACGTGGCCGCTTACAATGTGCCGATTAAGGAGATTCAAAGTCACCCAGAGAGCAATGGAGAGGGCTATGCTCGGATTATCCCTGCGTGATCGTATCAGAAATGATGAGATCCGCAGGAGAACTAAGGTCACAGACATAGCCCAAAGGATTGCATGCCTCAAGTGGCAATGGGCAGGGCACATAGCGAGGAGAACAGCAGACGGCCGTAGGGGCGGAAAGGTCCTCGAGTGGAGGCCACGTACAGGAATTCGCAGCCGCTTTGGAATTACACGCTAGGATGAGGATGAATGCATGTTTAGCTTTTAAGTTGAAAAAAAAAAAGATTCAGTTTTTCTAACACCATGTTCAATCTGTTTGTTTCTTTCGCGCCAGTTGTTGGAAAGTGTTATTAAGTCCAATAGTGGAAAGTATCACTCCATTTCTATAAACAGTTTCTACTAATCGTTAATCGTAAACACTGTTCAATCAATAGTAGAACTGTCTGCTGATTAATTTTTAATGGTAACATACTCAATGTTGATCGATTGATTGGTCGACGTTTTGTGATAAAGGTATCTGCCAATTCTCCGTTTTGCATTTAAAAATACAAATTAAATTCCATTTGAAACTTTGATTTCAACAATGTTGTTGTTTGAATAAATAGATCTATTATTTTCTGACTTTTGTACATTATAATAAACATTTTGTTTTCTCATAAATAGTGAAATACACCATTATATCGGCACAAAATAAGTCTAGCGGTGACCTTGAGTGCTTCGTATAAAGTAAGATATTTTAAACTAACGGCCAGCGCTACACTTACTTGCCGCGGTGTGTGGTTTCTCACACACAAAGCTGAGAATGTATTGCGTATTGAAGCTGTCACCTTCTGCGTCTGAAGGCCCTCACCTTGGGTATATTGACGCGCGACCAGAACAGCTCGAGGTGCTCGCGCATCTTGGCGGGCTTGTACTTGGAGTAGAGGATGGCGAGCTCGGTGAACATGCCCATGTGCGCGCGCTCCAGCCCCAGCGCCGCCTCCAGCAGGCTGATCAGCTCGTCGAAGTGCCCTCGGTCCTGCAGTGAGTAACAATTATTTCAATACTACTTGCGCTACGGGGTTTCACCCGCGTGGTGATACAATACGGTATTTGACTATTTTTTTTTTATTTTTGTAATCAAAAGACCTCTCAATAATAGAAATATCGTTGAAAGAATCACTTGATTCTCATTTAAACTACCTGAGATATCACCACTTTAAAATCACATTATTTTGGGCAAACCCAAAACGCTCCATACAAATGGCTACTGAGATGTGACGTCACACGACTGTATTTTGTATGCATTTCATTTGAATGTTGTATGGCAGCTATATCAAATGTTTCGTTTATGTCAATGGTTCCATTATAATAGTTGGTGTAAATTATATGGGTTATTCAATGGTATAATTATTTATTAATAATTTCATACTTTTAAAATGGACTTGCCCATGAATCTTTGAATGACCATAAAACCGGCTAGACGTTATATTTTTAATTGAGAATTTTTGCTATTGGCACGTATTTACCTATATTTTGATAAAATATTTTTATTTTGAAAAATCTCGAGCTTAGTCAAATACCCTATTATCGTTGGCGGGTCATTACATTCCCTCTAATATGGTTGAGTGAAATGATGGCTGACACATACGTCATACTTGTGAACAGGTGCCACCTTTGGGGACTGGTCTGCTTCGGTTTACCTCATAATATTTATTTTATTATTATTTCCTTTATTTTATTTTGTGTAACAATTAAACTGTATAGCTTGGTATGATGATGACACAACATTGTATGAAAGTTTGGCGATTAAAAAGAGTAACTGGCGAGTTTCTTGCTGGATCTTCTCGACCAGAAACAACTTTCCGAGCCGGTGGTAGAATCGCATTATGTTTATTTATTTCTTTAGTATATTTTATGTATCAACATATATATGTATTAATATGTAAATTATACATAAGTACTAATAAATAGTTTTAAGTATGACGATTTGTAAGTGCTGTGTACAAGCCTATGCAAATAAAGAATTATTTGATTTGATTTGAGTTATAATATATCTTTAAGCATTGAAGCCTATAGATGTGTTGTTTGTTACTTAAATATAGCTTAGATATTATAAGCTATATTTGTACTTACCATCAGGAGACTCGCTTTTTCGTTTGCCACCCATTCTCATAAAAAAATCAAATGTCTCATTTATGATAATCATAGGCAGATGGTGACTTGCTGCACACTAAATGGCCCCTCTATAAAAAGCTACCAGCTGGCAGCAAGGCGGGCAACATTGGCGTTAGCGGCATTATCTATATTAATAAATTCGACCCTTAAGGGGGTGAAAAGGGGGTTTGAAGTTTGTATGGAAGTTCGTCATCTTTGATAAGAAAGTGAAAAATTGTATATATACATATAATTAAAATAAGAAGTAATTCCCTTAAACGTTTTTGGAAAATCACCCTTTGAGGGGGTAAATTAGGGGATAAAATGCAATATGGAAGATTAGACAATTTAAAAGTTAGAATCTTAAAATTAATGTTTGGGCACCGGTTTCTGAATAAAAAAGTGACTTTTAAATTTTCAACCCCTAAGGGATAGTTGCGCGGGTTTAAAGTTCGAATGAAGACTTTTGTAATAAAGATTAAAACCGCGTGAGGAACGCCGCGGGCGCAGTCCAGGTGGCTTAATTTGAAGCCGTTCCGTAACGAATGAGAGTATACCTGTCGCATCCAAACTAAGGAGATACACAGCGCGTGTGAAAGAGAGGGAAACTCCGAATAGGTCGTAACGTCTACTTTAAATTAGGCCCTCAGTTATGAATAGTTTGGAGCCCGTATGAAAGCGTGAAAGGCCGTGTGGTCCCCGGCAGAGTAGAATAGGCCACCCTCACTCATACCGAGGTGTCGTAAAAGGCGACTAAGGTAAAGCTGCTGGCATGATCATCAGCACCCAGAGAAGGAAAACTCTGCATTTATATCAAAACCCTCGCCAACCCGTCTGCCAAGCGTGGTGAGTATGGCAATTACCCCTCATGTGATTGAGGGAGGCCCGTGCCCCAGCAGTGGGGACTTAAATGGGCTGATGATGATGATGATGATGTGTAACGCCGCGGGCGCAGTCCAGTTATGAATAGTTTGGAGCCCGTATGAAAGCGTCGCTGACCTGGTAGTAGTTGATGAGGTCCTCGAGCTCGTCGGCGTGCACCACGATGTGCAGGCCGCACATCTGCGCCAGGCGGAACTCGCCCGCGTCCACGCACGCGAAGCACACCTCCTTCCACGTGCGCGTCGAGTTCGCCTTGCGCGCGCTGTCCACGGCGCCTAACATAAATAAATAAATACATAAATATTTCACAACATCGCATACATTGAGTAGGTATCTTTCTGTCCAAAATGGCGGAATGTCGATACTGCTTTAGCGTATTTATCTACTGTGACTCTATGTACATCCGACAATGTTCCCGGTAGACCACTTTTCGACCTTATTCCAATACTTTGAGGTCGAAGATTGGTCTACCGGGAACTTTGTAAATGTTGTACGTGCATCGTCATAATGGACAACATTTCATATTTTTAACATGTCCATATTGTTTTTTTATATGAAAGTAGACATAAAATGAACAGACCCATATTTTTTCTTTTTTCAAAATTTGTCCATTTTCATGCATAAAATAATTATTGAAATTCTTTTTATTCTAAATAGACGTAAACGCCAAATGACGTCATCGGACGGCTGAATACAGCGATATTCCTTTGCTTATCATTGTTTTGATAAAAAAAGGTACTACTGTCAAAGGTAAATAATACTAGTGTCAACATTGTCAACGTCATTCATACATTCAACGTTGACAAGTTGTCTTTTTTTTTGACAATTACATGTCATGAGTTTGGCATTTCGTAAATTTAAAACTATAATGTGCAAGGCAAAGAAATATTTTACAGTCTGCCGTCCGATGACGTCATCTTACGTTTTTTAGTTTTTAATTTTTTTCTCAGTAAATAAGCAATATAAAAAATCAATAAATATATATTCGCGCAGCGGAAAAGTAAATAAAGAAATGGTATTTTTTGTTTCAGAGCTTAGCAATTTTGAAATGTTGTCCATTCTTTGCAATTTATTCTTGAGTAGTCTTGAGTAAATAACGCACTTCAAATTTCATCTCGTGTTCATATGTGAGTGTACCTATTTACTTAACTCAAAATAGTTGTTAGAAGACCTTTCATCCCTGGATTTTAGCCGATACTATTTTCACTTAGCATCTATATTAAAATTTTGAGTTAGGTCGGTATTTTACTAACAGTGCGACAGGTGTGTTACGGATATCAGAATCAACAGTGGGATTACAAATATATACATATACTACTTTTCTTTTGTAAATACATACTTATTATACATAGATAACACCCAGACTAATACAAACAGATATGTTCATGCACACAAAAGTTTGTACTGTGCGGGGATCGAACCCGCAACCCTTGCACCAGAGGCAGCGTTTCTGATCCCATTCTTTATCCGCACAGGTTGTACTAAAAATAGCTCTACCTACTCTACATGAGCATACATTGCTGATGAGTAACTCGCTTGAGCCGAGTAACTATCTAGTGGCTAGGCAGCAGCTTACATTATGTCGTCGAAGCATCGGTCGCCGATCTTCTGTATGTCGGCGTGGTTCCCCGAATTGATTGAACCAAACCAGGCTAATAAACTAGGCCACTAACCCTGGAACTCCTTGAGGTGCACGAGCGTGATGGCGAGCCGCGCGAAGTTGCTGACATTATTGTAGAGCAGCTTGGCGGCGTTGTACATCTTGTCGTCTAAGCATCGGTCGCCGATCTTTCTGTATGTCGGCGTGGTTCCCCGAGTTGATTGAACCAAACCAGGCAAATATACTAGGCCACTAACCCTGGAACTCCTTGAGGTGCACGAGCGTGATGGCGAGCCGCGCGAAGTTGCTGACATTATTGTAGAGCAGCTAGGCGGCATTGTACACCTTGTCGTCTAAGCATCGGTCGCCGATCTTCTGTATGTCGGCGTGGTTCCCCGAGTTGATTGAACCAAACCAGGCTAATAATACTAGGCCACTAACCCTGGAACTCCTTGAGGTGCACGAGCGTGATGGCGAGCCGCGCGAAGTTGCTGACATTATTGTAGAGCAGCTTGGCGGCGTTGTACATCTTGTCATCGAAGCATCGGTCGCCGATCTTCTGTATGTCGGCGTGGTTCCCCGAATTGATTGAACCAAACCAGGCTAATAAACTAGGCCACTAACCCTGGAACTCCTTGAGGTGCACGAGCGTGATGGCGAGCCGCGCGAAGTTGCTGACGTTGTTGTAGAGCAGCTTGGCGGCGTTGTACATCTTGTCGTCGAAGCATCGGTCGCCGATCTTCTGTATGTCGGCGTGGTTGGGCCCCGAGATGAATTCCTCGAGGTCAGCGAGGCGGCCGGTGCGAGCGTAAGCGTATATCAGTTCCGATTCTATGTATGATTCGCGCGTCTTCTTGCGTGCCATCTGGGGGAAGAATAAGGTTCACATTTTATACGAATCTTTTCTTATTTAAAGGTTAACGCCGGACATCCACCGGATAACCACCTGAATCCAGATGGAAAGCCTCTATGAGGTCCAGGATGTTATGTGTTTGCCTACAAGATGCTCTTTCACTCTTGACATGCTATGCAATACATATAAGAGAGACTTTATTCTCCTTATTACGACTACGCTGTTTTAGATATAAGTATGATTCATAAATTCAAAGGTCAAACAACAAACATTTTTAAAATAGAATGAAAGTTTATTTTGGCACCACACATGTAACAGCCACTACTATTACCTTACCTTATTTCCTATAATGAACTTAAATACGATTAAAGTTTAATCTTAGCAGTGCGAAAAAGCGTCTATTGAGGTCGGGACCTGATTGACCACACACTATTCACATCTCTTTGTCCCTCTTCTTTGTAAAATTTATGTCGTTTTAAACCGTGTACCAACGTGTGTACAACCTGTGCGGATAAAGAATGGGATCAGAAATTCGGATATACACGCACTCGGAGTGCGAGTATAGACGCAAATAGTGTGCGAGCGAGAAGTGAATAGATGCGCCGCCATTTCTGATCCCATTCTTTATCCGCACAGGTTGTATGTGTTTGTTTCCTGTGTATTGTGATGGTCAATAAATGTATTTTCTTTCTTTCTTTCTATTTTTAACACATCCCCCGACGTGGAGGATTAAAATGTACAAAAGGGAATAATTGAACGGCCCCTAATCCAATCCTATCCACTAAATAATACTACACTTGCCTGCAAATACCGCACGAGGTCCTCCCAGGACTGCTCCTTGGTGGCCGTGTCGACGACGTCCATGTAGGCGGAGGGGTCGTCGGCCTTGATGTAGGAGTCGATGGCCTCCTTGACCAGGCCCTGCTGCAGCTGCGCCTTGGCCAGCTGCGACCACACGCCCGGCTCGTTGCAGCGCTCCGCGAACTCGTACGCGCGCTCCAGGTCCTTCACTTGCTCTATCAGCACCTGGAGACGAATATACTCACGTTCAATTACAGGGAAGCATTGATTGGAGTCCTGTAGTATTACGTATACTACAGGACTCCATCATATAAATCAAGTCTTAGGTACAAAAATAGTGCAATGGGATAAAAATATACTGATACTCTAGTTCATTGCACAAAATGCACATCTTCAGTACTTACTTAGGGCTGATGGTTTCAATTTTATATATTTTTTTGTAACATAAATGAGGAGTTTTCAAATGACATTAGTCAGTCGGTTTCTCTTAAGTGATAACAGATGGCGCTACCCGTATCGGTAAACAAATTACAGCGATGATCACAGCGTTTAAAGTGTTGCCATATTTCATTTTCATTAACCCAGGAATGAAGGAAATATTTTTTGTTTTAAATAATCAACAACAAAACTGAGCTCCTTGTAAAAACAATAATTCGATAGAAATATTTAATGACAAACTGCTCATTTTCAAACGGGCAGCAATCCAAAACATCTCCAAACGTCATGGGAGACATTTTTTTACATCTTGTTTTAGATCTACTTGAGGTTGGTATAAAGTGTTATTTTCCATGTAACCAACCATAATATGGTTACTTTGAAATATTAGGTAAACGTAAAAAACTTAGCACACTGATATTTTCCTATAAATTAGGGAGCACAGGATATATCATCCAACACCTGAAATATATAGAGACTGCTTACACCATCTAGTGAGTAACGCAAAAGTTAATATATACCTTCTGGAAAACTGCTCATTGTTGTAGGTTTGATTCCTTATTGACAAAAAATACCAAAAAAAAATCCACAATAAATCACATTTTAAAAACTAATGCCGGGCCGGCCAACTTAACCGGCGAAAATAATCATGTCGGCAACATTTGTCTGGTGCCCGCCAACATGTTGGCGGTTTGATTGCTCTATTGCTCGGCGACACTCGAGCTGTAGTTTCACGTAAGTATTTCTTTGTTCCTGATCTTGAGACCAGGAGCCGCAGATAAAAATTTCTGATTTGAAATGAATGAAACCTCCAGCAAAAAGTTCACGACAAAGATCGACGGCGAGTTCAATGTGTATTTTGCTCATTATATATTTTTTTCTAAGAACTTACTTGAATAGCCGAGGTATTGACGTCGAACTTCTTGAAGATGGCAAACGCCTCTTCGTACAGCTCGTTGTTGATCGCGATGTTGGCGATGTCGGGCGCGTCGTAGTTGTCCAGCCGGTTGATGTACTCCATCACGCGGGAGCGGTCCGCCTTTATTGCTGTAAACATAAGGTTCAATATTTAACACGAGATAAAGGAAATACTGAATAGGATAAAAAAGGAAGAAAATTATTTACATGATGTGAGAATGTGAGAGAGGCACAAACTGGCTGGTTGGTAAAACGAAAGCCGATCGAAATGATTACGGAATACATAATCAATTTGATTATAATCGGTACGATCACACATCATTATTATAGTCTGTTGTTGTTGTACCATGCTTGTATTTTTTGTGCAATAAAGAATATCTATCTATCATATGGCCCCCGAAATGACAGTGAGAGATTTTTTATGTGATAGGTGGTAGACGAGCAGTCGGATCACCTGATTTTAAAGCGATTGCCGCCGCCCATGGATAAATGAATAAATTCCCGGATTTACGGCAAGTGATCGGTATTATGCTTCTTCTCCATCTCCTAGGAACACTTTCCCCATTACCGAAATGTCTGTCGGGTCTTGCGTTTCAGTGAGCATCTGTATACGTAAATAGTTTCTCCACATACCAGTGAGGATGAGTAAATTCTGCAGGTTCCTGTGGTCGGAGAACACGGAGTTGTCGAGCACGATCTTTTCGAGCAGCTCGATGAGCTCGTTGGGCAGGTCCGCCGTCATGAACGCCTTCACCGTCACCGAGATGTCTTCGGGGTCTTGTGTCTCTGACAGAGCTGTTTGAACGACCTGGAATACAAATATTTTGTGGATATAGTTTATTTTCATTAGAACCAAAAGAATCATTGGCAACTTTTTTTTTTATGTAATTGGTGGGCAGAGGAACAGACGGATCACCTGATGGTAAGCAATTGCCACCGCCCATGGAAACCCGCGACACCAATGGAGTCACAAGTGCGCTGCCAACCTTCAAACCCCCCTTTCCCCCGGAATGGGCTTCCCTTAGTCACGCTGCGAAACACAGCACAGTGCTGCTTCACGCCGGTTTTCTGTGAGGCCGTCGTATCACTCCGGTTGAGCCGGCCCATTCATGACGAAGCGTAGCTTTCCCACGCTCTAAATATTTAGGTTCCCTCAAACAGCGTTAGCAGGGCATAATAGAACTGGCTTAAAATCTTGTTAAAGTTATGTTGACCTCCATTACTATTGTGATTAGTTGCACTTAAAGGTGGCTACTGCAGGATTTTGGTTTAAGGAGTGATTTTTTATAGCTAAATATCTTCTCCCACCCTCTAGTCGTAATATTTTGTGATCGTGATACGTCTATTTAGGGTAGGGGTTGACATATTCCTGCTAGGAATTTTAGAAATGAACTTCTTGGAGGTAAGGAGATCTCGACTTCTGTCGCGATATTGCGTGGAACTCTGGACTGGTCTGAAAGTGTGGAGCAATTATCTCGCATGTATGTGCCTGATAAATATCTGCGTATACGTTCTGGTCGCATGCATCGGTCTGTTTGCGCCTACATCGTGTCGCACGGTGGCGCGTGCGCAGTCACCGCTGTGTCGCATGCATAATACGCTTAACGCGCTCCTGTCACTACATCCAGAATTTGATATATTTACAGATAACATTAAGTCTTTGTTAAATAAAATTGATATATGTTTGTAAAATATAATAGCTGTCAAATGTTTGTATTGCAAAATTATGTTATTGGGTTCTTCCCGTTTAATTATATGAATAAATAAAATAAAATATTTTAAACTTGGACTCGAAATTAAATTTAAAACAGACACCGATGGAAAAAATGTAGACAAATAAAGATACTTTTTTTTTTGGCCGTGTGTTCCCCGGCAGAGTAGAATAGGCCACCCTCACACTTACCGAGGTGTCGTAAAAGGCGACTAAGGTAAAGCTGCTGGCATGATCATCAGCAACCAGAGAAGGAAAACTCTGCATTTATATCAAAACCCTCGCCAACCCGTCTGCCAAGCGTGGTGAGTATGGCAACTACCCCTCATGTGATTGAGGGAGGCCCGTGCCCCAGCAGTGGGGACTTAAATGGGCTGATGATGATGATGATGATGATGAAAGATACTTTCAAAGGGGGATCACGACCCTCCGGTCGTTCGGGTCGTTGATGATGAGGAGGATCAGGTTTCAGGTCGGGGCCTCACCTGGTCGATGAGCTGGCGCTTGTAGGGGTTGGCCTCGGCCAGCACCTCGAGCCAGAGGTCCTGGTCGCGGCGGCGCACCAGGTAGCGCGCCTGCGTCTTGAACAGCGAGTTGTCGTTGCAGACGGCGATGAGCTCGCGGTCGCACTGGCCGCGCTCGTAGGCCACGCAGGCCAGGTGCGGGTCGCGCTTCTCGCAGTAGCGGCCCCACCACGCGCGAGTCGTACCTGCGCGACACGTTATAGTCCATTTTGACTGCCTCGGTGGCGCAGTGGTTAGAGGGTCGCACTTTAAAAGCGACGGCTGCGCAAGAGGTCCTGGGTTCGATCCCCGGGTCGGGCCAAAAATTTGTACCTAAGTTTTCGGCAAGAAATTCTTAGTGGGAGCCCGGAGTCTGGAAGTTGGCGGTCTTGTACCCCCGTGCCTCGGAAAGCACGTTAAGCTGTTGGTCCTGCGCCCGATCCCTCTCCGGTTGTGTCACATTTGTGTCCCATCGGATTATGATGGTTAGGGAATAGAGAGTGCACTTGTGTTTGCGCACACACTTGAGCACTATAATATATCCTGCGTACGTGGCTGATCGTTGAGATTGGCCGCCGTAGCCGTAATCGGTTGGAGGATTAATTATTATTAGTCCATTCAGTATTTGAAGGCGAATAGGTCAGTTCTATTTTGACATTCAAAGTGAGACGCTTCTTTTAAACTTAACCGATATTTTTAAGAATCGAGTATATTTTCTTAAGGCGACGGGTAGCCCTAACTAGCGACACCAATCGATTTAAATTGTTAGCTACTAAACCGGATCAATTTTAAACAATTTCGGGGTTATAACCTCTCGGCAAACACTTAGAAAGAAAGAAAGAAAAACATTTTTTTGACACAAAAGAGATTACAATTCAAACTTAAAATAAAACTAAACAATTAAAATTAAAATAGTGTGCCAAATAGGCTTCCACTCAGCATGTGCCGTGGTGATAGTTATCGCCACGACCCTGGTTTTCAGTGGTCACCATGGTAGAGGAGAGCGAGGCTCTGGCAACAGGTGACGGCCATACAACCAAAGTTTCAAATAAAATTATACATACATATCATACCAAACTACAAAATATTAAAATATTAAGGCGACCAACCCATTCATTTCATTTTCTTTGTTCTAGACTTACATATACATTTATTACTTGTTATTTTATATTTATACTATTTATTAAATAACCATGCACAAATGTTGGGTCCAACGCGTACACGAAAAATTGATTACCGCCAAAAGCGGCCATTTTTTGCGTGAATCAATTTTTCGCGTACAGAAACGGACCGAACATTTGCGAAATTTTCGAAATGCTAGGCACCTTATTACAAATCGCGATCTAATGTTATTACCGTACTAAAGCTCATGTCATCCCCTTCCAAAACGCAATTTTAAAAGGGGGCTGGCACGAATTTTGTTCCGGCACTATCTTTAGTTCGCGATTTGTAATAAGAGGGTAGAAGTTTTATCATTTTAATACATTTGCACAATTACACTTTTCGGATAGTAACATACCTATTTTGATAAACTTCATCAAGCATATAATTGATACGATATGTAAATACCAATGCCTGATATAAATAAGTAAAAAATGTGTGCCAAGAATCTCCCAGAACAGTTTACTTTTGAATGTTCGCTTACTAATGCTAATATTTTACATTTATAATTGTACAGTCAGCAGCATCTCAGCTTGCCTCAATCTGTCAAATTCCCTCGATCGATATTAAACCGTTGACTTTGGCCGTTCCGAGATACGCTCTGAGCGCTGTCAGCACTCACAACGCCAACAGCCGTTCCGATTTAGTTTTCGTGCTTACAGCGTTGATAGCGATATTTCAATTCGGAAAGATCTGTTGGCGCGCTAACAGCGATTATGACGTTTTTCAAACGGATTTTCGGACGGAACGGAGTCCGCCAAAGATTAAATGATTATATTATGTTTGTCTGTCATATCTATTCCTTAAGTAATTAAATAGTTTTTATAAAAGATAAACGTTCATTTGAGGTAAACCACAAAAAATACTATTTTTGAAATGTCACTTTTGACAGCGCTTACTGTAATATTGCCTCTGAGCTTGAGCACCGTAATTACGGTGCTCAAGCTCCTACAATTGCAAGATGGCGCCGATAATTGACGACCCGTTTGGAACAGTGGTAGTGAACGCTGCCTTTGGTCCAAGGGTTGCGGGTTCGATCCCCGCACAGTACAAACATTTGCGTGTATGAACATGTCTGTTTGTATTTGTCTGGGTGTTTGTATGTATTATAAGTATGTATTTACAAAAGAAAAGTATTATATGTATATATTTGTAATTCCGCTGTTGATTCTGATATCCGTAACACAGGTGCTTGAGCTACCTATCTCGGAGTCAGATCAATCAATGTGATGTTGTGAAATATTTATATTTATAATGACGTAATACCTGACGTCAAGATATCGTTTATGGACGCGCTCACGTCAAAACGGAACGACTGTTAGCGCACTCACAGCGCTCAGGGGCGTATCTCGAAACGCGGCCATTATGTGTTTGACATAATGGTGAGAAATGACTGATGAGATTTTACAGATTTGTATACATTGATGTGTGACTGTCCGTATCTGAACTAGCTAATGAATTTGAATATTTGTCAGTTGACTCACCACTGGTTCTCCTTGAGGAACCGCTCGGGGTTGTTGTTGGAGTCGATGTAGATCTTGGCGAGCGCGTTGTGCGTGGCGGGCTCGTTGCAGCCCTCGTGCACGCGCGTCTCCAGCCACGGCAGCAGCAGCTTCAATCTGAACAATTATGTATTATAACATCAACATTAGGTATGTAACATATTCATTTGTAGTGGATTATTTGAATTGCTGATGTATTATTTAAGGTAGGGCACACTAGCGACGCCGAATGATTTCAATGCGGATTTTCGCGTGTGACAAATCCGCTAGATGGAGTACTATAGGAATGAGGTCCATATACAATGTGATTGGTTATTTTTAAACGTGATCTGTCAAAATGTTAATTTGACAAACTAAACCACCAATGCGGTTGATGTTGGACCTCAGTACAACCGTACGCTCTCTAGCGGATTTTTCCCAACCAACCAAGTCGTTCCCCAGGATGGCTTTGGCGAGTTCCAATGTGAACCAAGCCATTCGGCGTGATGCGCGTTAAAATCACCTAGTATGACGATCTCTGCGGTTGGAACCTGTTCAAGGACCAGTTCATTCGCCATCTGAATGTGCTCAACGAGTCGGTCAGTCTCGATGTTGCCGCTATGAAACCTGTAAAGGCACGAGTAGATGCGGGGATGATTGGCGCAGTCTACTCGCAGCTATGCGCATACACCCGCTCGTGGGACAAATGAATGTTCAAGTACGTAACCGGGGTAGCATAAATAAGATATGTCAGAAGGGGGAGAAATCTGCGTTTCGGTAAGAAAAAGCAAGGCCGGCTTTTCCGTCTCCAGGTGGTGGTGTGAAAGGACCTCCCTGGGTATTAGCAAAACCCCTGACATATTGCTTGGGGGGGGGGGGGGGGGGGGGTTGGGCATCCGGCGCTCTCACAAACCAAACGAAACACAACAGCAGCATAGCTACCGTTATTTCACGTTGGTTTTATGTGAGAGGGTGGTGCTTCCCCGGTCGAGCCGGCCCATTCACGTGGTATATTAGTATATACACAACATGGCTCTACCACTACTAAACTTTGACTTTTGCCACATGCCAAATAACCTTGGAGCGAACACGATAACATTAAACCAGTTTGTTCGCGAACAGACAGTGTTGTATGGGTCTTAAGAAAGAAGACTGATACGTTGTGGAGAGGTACTTTCGTCTCGCAATGAACAGAGAGAATTTTGAGTAGCCGATGGACAACTTTTAGAACCGAAGAGGCACTTAAAAAAGAATCTGATTATGTAAGTGCCTAAAAACATTCACATATTTTTACTAAAAATAGGGGTTTAATGAGTTGCCATACCTGTTCCTCTTCTCAACCTCAGCGACGAGTTCGTCGGTGGAGAACTGGCCGCGCACCACCAGGATCAGGTTCTTGATGATATCCTCCGCGCAGTCCACGTCCAACAGACCACCCACCACAACTGGCAAACGGGATGGGTTTACCTGCAATACACAATATCATCACTGTAATTGCCTGACTTATTAAATCTTGCATAAAACGTCCATTGGCCGCTTGCAACGGTTTTGAACGCAAGTGGGAACGCCACGGTTAGTACGGTTTTTAGATAATACTATGGAAATAAAAAACAAAGAGAGTACCATAAACAACCAGACTCAAATACATAATATTTTGTAACGTGAAGTTGACCACGGGTCGTCATTTTCTATGATGGTGTAAAAATCGGACAAGTAACTTCCAATGGGGGCTATCGTGTGTGAAATATCTGCTAGATGGCGTGCCTGTGAACCGAGGTCTAACTTTTAATTGCCTAAAATAAACAATCACCTAGTAGATGGACCTCAGGTCTATAATATGCCATCTTGCGGAATTTTCGCACGCGATAGCCCCTATTCCACAAACTTTCTGCGTCTACTCTAACAACGTACAATAATAATAATAATTCTCACAACATCTCATATATTGAACTGATTCCGTACTAAGTAGCTTAAGCTACTTGCGCTTGTGTTACAGATATCAGACAACAGAGGAACACAAATATATACTTAAATACATATAAACCGCTAACGTCAACGATATCGTACCTTCTGCACGTAGATCTCGATGTACTTCTGCAGACTATTCCTGTAGAGGTAGAGCACGAGGTCGTGGACGAAGTCGAAGCGGTCGCACACGATGATCAGCGGTAGCTGGTCCGGCAGCTTGGCCTCCTTCAGGAAGTTCTTCACGCGCTCCGCGTTGTAGCAGTTCGACTCGCGGCAGATGCGCTCCACTTCCTTGATCTGGCCGGTCTTGCATGCAGCCTGGAGGAGACAACGATCGTGTATTTATTAAAAAATATGTACAAACATACAGGTCAAATTGAGAACCTCCTTTTTTGGAGTTGGTAAAAAAATTAGCAGATAACTTTTACAGATTGTTGCTAATTGAATTTTTGGAATAGACATAGTAATAAATAATAGATAGATATATATATTGCCGTGTGGTCCCCGGCAGAGTAGAATAGGCCACCCTCACTCTTACCGAGGTGTCGTAAAAGGCGCCTAAGGTAAAGCTGCTGGCATGATCACCTAGAGAAGGAAAACTCTGCATTTATATTAAAACCCTCGCCAACCCGTCTGCCAAGCGTGGTGAGTATGGCAATTACCCCTCATGTGATTGAGGGAGGCCCGTGCCCCAGCAGTGGGGACTTAAATGGGCCGGCGGCGGCGACGAGATATATATAAATTGTATGGATGTTTATTATTAAACTTAAACTATTCTCTTCTGTCATAGTTGGCAAATGAGCAGACAGATCACCTGATGGTAAGCGATTTTTTATTTTGTGGCGCGGTGTTTAATCACCTCACGATAGAGGTGATTAAACTCCGCGCCACGAAAGAAGTTCTACGACAAAACACGAAACTAAAATTTTTGATTCCTTCCCCTTTATTACAAACGCGATCCCAAGTTATTACCGTACTCAAGTTCATCTTGTTCCAACACGCAATGTTAAAAATGGCTGGAGTTTAGTTCCGGAACTTATATTAGATCGGGATTTGTAATAAGGGGGCTTGTGTCTATGAGCATAAAGCTCAAAGCGCGCTTTTCACGGGACTTCTTTGGCGGCGCGCACTCTAATAGTAACTTTGATTAAGTAAAAGATAAACAAGGACGTTTTAGCCGATAAATAGCATTAAAAAACCGGCCAAGTGCGAGTCGGGCTCGCGCACAAAGGGTTCCGTAGCAGCAAATATACATTATAAAGATTTTATATCATCGCGGATTTTTAAAGGTGTACAATACTGTAGTATATTTTTTGATCTATCTTATAAGGTTCAGCCATCGTTTTCAGTGTAAGCACAATAACTTAACCAAAATTACAGTTAAATCAACCTATCTCAAAAACTATAAGAGATACTTTGATCAAACCAAAAATCGTTGAAAGAGTTAATTAGCATGCATCACCTCTATTTTTTTTAGAATTTTATACCCCGTAGTTATAAAAATAGAGGGGGGGGGACATACTTTTTACGACTTTGAGAGCTGATATCTCAAAAACCGTTCACTTTAAGAAAAATGTTTTTTAGAAAACTTTATATCATTTTAAAAGACCTTTCCATTGATACCCCACACGGGTATGTACATCGAAAAAAAAAATTTCATCCCTCAGTTACATGTATGGGGGGCCCCACCCCCAATTCTTTTTTTTACTATTTAGTGTCATATTTTTGTAGCGGTTCATACAACACATATTCCCATCAAATTTCATCACTGTAGTACTTATAGTTTCCGAGTAAATCGGCTGTGACAGACGGACAGACGGACAGACGGACAGACGGACATGACGAAACTATAAGGGTTCCGTTTTTGCCATTTTGGCTACGGAACCCTAAAAAGGGGGGATGGTGGGGGCGTATAATGCAAAACTTCTTAAGAAATCTGTTTAAAATATGATTCATTAAGACCTGTATTACCCAATAATTAAAAAGTATTGCAATTTCTATAGTATTATTCTAGATTGGCAAGAAAGGGATCGTATAGACTTGTGGATGGCTTTTACCCAGCTGTGGGAAACAAATGAAACGAACCTGAATATACTTGAAGTGCACTTCCGGATCCTGGCTGAAGTTAACAATAGACCCGAGGAAGTAGAACAGGCCCTCATAAGTCTTGAAGCTCTCGAAGAGCTCGATCAGCGCTTTGGTCGTCAACTGCTCGTGGTACTTGGTGGCGATCTGGACGCAGATCTGAAGGTTCTGCCGGATGTTGGCCTGCAGCATCGCCTTCAGGCACTCGAGGGAGTCCTCGACGGAAAGGCTGCCGAAGTAGGTGACCAGCCAGTCGGCGGAGAGGAGGTGGGTGTGGACCTGTACGAAAAAATTGAGAAATAAACCTTAAGTAAAGGCCATGGCCCATTTTACACAGGGCTTAGATATAAAACTTATGTTATTTATTATATTTGTTCAACATATCGTGTAACTCCCGCAATACATTCCTTATAGTCTATGTCTGACTGCCTCATTGGCGCAGTGGGTAGTGGGGTCCCGGGTTCGATCCCCAGGTCGGGCTAAAATTATAACCTAAGTTTTTCTGTTAAGAAATTCTAAGTGTTAGCCCGGAGTTTGGAAGTTTGCGGTCTTGTACCCCCGTGTCTCGGAAAGCACGTGAAGACATTGGTTCTGCAACCGAATCTTCTTCGATTGTGTCACGCTGGTGACCCATCGGAATAGAATGGTAAGGGAATTATTATAATTGTTATTAGCTTTATGACATTCATTGTTATTGCTACTGTATTAAGACAGCTGTTGGTCTACCGCATAAAAAAAAATAGACAGTAAACTTGTGTTTGCGCACACACTTGAGCACTATAATAGATCCTGCGTAAGTGGCTGATCGTAACGATCGGCCGCCGTAGCCGTAATCGCTTAGAGGATATTACCGAGATCATTGTACACGCGGATGTATATGTAGTGTGTATAGCCTATTTATCAAGCAAAGTAGGCCGTTATAACTACCTACTTTTACCCGACTACGGCGAAACAAAAGAGGAGAGTTATGATTTTGACCTGTATGTATGTATGTAGGTGGGTATGGATTCTCATAACTTCTAATATAGGTATCATAATGGACAACATTTCATATTTTTAACATGTCCATATTGTTTTTTTATATGAAAATAGACATGGTCAGCAGCCGTGGTCACGAGCGGACTCACGAGTGGTCCGCTCGTGACCACGGCTGCTGTAACGTAGCCGAAACGTCGAGCCAAATATGTGAGTGCACATAATAAATATCGCGTTAAACCCCGTATTGATACTTTGTAGTTATAATGCAACGCGAAAATCTAAAAAACTAATTTAGACGGTGTCGTGACTCGGTGTCGGAGACAAATTTTTTAGTAGTCGCGTTTTTGATAAGTGTCGGAATAGGTGAGGATGATACCGACCACGGCGCGCTTGATGTCGTAGAGGTCGGTGTAGTGCTCGAGCGCGCGCTGCAGCAGGCCGGCCTTCTCGCACAGCTGCGCCACGTGCGCGCGGTCGTAGTGCGTGAACATCGCGTTGCCCAGGATCGCGTCCGCCACCTGCGGCGCCGACATCAGGTTCATCTCCAGCAGCCTAAACAAAGTAAAGTAAAGTAAAGTAATAATTTATTTAGCAAAATAAAGATACAAGCTTAACATGCAAAATAAAAGGATCGGATAAATACAATACAGTACAAGATATGAAACTTATAACTCATTACTGCCAAATAGGCGCCCGCTCAGCATATTACCCTGGTCTTCCTGATCTGGCCGGCCAGGGGGCTGATTTTCAGCGGGACCCACTTTAGGAGCCGCGCACCAGCTCCAAACTGACAATATCAGCAGGAAGCAGACCCGCAACTCAATTAGTACCATATAATAGTGTTAAGGTTAAGGTTAAACACAAATTCAATAATAAAATAAAATAAAATAAATAAATATTTCACAACATCACATACATTGATCTGACACCGAGTTAGGTAGCTCAAGCACCTGTGTTACGGATATCAGAATCAACAGTGGGATTACAAATATATACATATAATATTTTTCTTTTGTAAATACATACTTATAATACATAGCAAACACCCAGACCAATACAAACAAACATGTTCATGCACACAAATGTTTGAACTGTGCGGGGATCGAACCCGCAACCCTTGTATCAGAGGCAGCGTGCACTACCACTGTTCCAATCGGGTCGTCATATAAAAAAAGTACTATTTTATTTTCTACTAAAATATTACTTTTTTGATTAAAGATACCATTTATTAATAAATGTATGAGACGGAATAACGATATTATGATACTTAGCTAAGTTTTTTGTTATTATGTTTTCCTCGTAACTTCTATACTAGCTATCATAATGAGGAGTTTTTCAAAGACATAAGTCAGTCGGTTTTTCTATAGTGATAACAGATGGCGCTACCTGTATCTGTATAAAATTTACAGCGATTGGTCGCGGCGTTATAAGTGTTGTCATATTTCGTTTTCATTTATCCACGAATGAATGAAAGAGGTTTTATTCATAAATATATTTTATTGAACTTAACAATTGAACTCATTTCAAAAACTATAATTCGATAGTAATATTTATGACAAACTGCCCAGTTTCAAATAGGCAGCAATCAAAAATATCTCACGCCATGGCAGACATTTTTTACAACTTATTTTAGGTCTACTTGAAGTTGTTATAAGGTGTTATTTTCCATGTAACTAACCGTATGGTTACTTTGAAATATTAGGTAAACGTGAAAAACTTAGCTCTGGGAAATTTCCCCATAAATTAGGGAGCATAGGATATATCATCCAACACCTGAATATATAGAGACTGCTAACACCATCTAGCGAGTAACATCAAAGTTAATATATACCTACTGGAAACCTGCTCAACTGGACAAATAAGGTGTCGTTGAAAGCGTCTTGATCGTCCGCTGGTTATAGGCTACATGACGTTACGTTAAATTGATGAACCAACGCTCCGATCGCCTATAGCTTGATCGCAATTAACTCTATCCAATGGGACGCGGAAGTGCGCTGGATCAATCTGATTGTACAGTCAAACACGAAGATTTATTTTGAGATATTTTCTGCGTGCCTGTGTGCACACCCGCCAGACGGTAGGTGTGAAATTGGCGTCTCCTTTGATTAGGTTAGAATAGTGGACAGAAAAAAATCTAGGACGAGTTTTAATAGGGCGAGTTTTCCCCTACTCGTTTTTTTATGTTAGAGGCTACGAGCGAGTCACCTGATGGTGAGTAATAACCGACGCCCATGAAAACTTGCGAGACTAGAAAAGTCGCTGCAGCGTCGCTTGAGAGAACCTTTACCATACTCCTTTCATGTATCACTAACATAGTTTTAAGGCCATTCTGTTACTAACCCATATGGACTTCTGGTCTTGAAATAACAGAATTTTATTTTTATTTATTTTATATTTTATTTAAATACACTTTACCTGCTAAAGTAAGTTAAATTAATACACTACCCAATTACAGAGTTCCACAGCGTATACTAGATCAATAAGTCGAATGAGATTAAGTATTTCTACATTATCGCGTGAAATAATGTGCAACAAAATCCAATTAGTGTTCAGAGACCACCGACTGTAATAATAACTTATTTAACATACTTTATATCATATACATTTATACATTTCGCTTGTTTTATAATACGTTACACACCTGGTCTGCAACGGCCCCTCCTCGGGGCGGTTGTTCTTGAGCGCGTCCAGCAGGAAGGCGGTGCACTGCTGCACCATGTTCTGCTCCATGAACACGTCCACGATCTGGTTGATGTCGGCGAGCGGCGGGTCCTCGGCCACCAGCATGCCGGCGAACCCGGCGCCCTGCTCCGGGTTGGTGCGCATCACCGAGCGCAGGAGGTAGATGTAGTCCGGGGTGTAGCCCACCTGGGGACGGACGGACGGTCAATACTAAACAAATATTCTATGTAGGTATGTGTCGTTGTACTAGTGTAGCCCACCTGGGGACGGACGGACGGTCAATGCTAAACAAATATTCTATGTAGGTATGTGTCGTTGTACTAGTGTAGCCCACCTGGGGACAGGACGGACAGGTCAATGCTAAACAAATATTCTATGTAGGTATGTGTCGTTGTACTAGTGTAGCCCACCTGGGGACAGGACGGACAGGTCAATACTAAACAAATATTCTATGTAGGTATGTGTCGTTGTACTAGTGTAGCCCACCTGGGGACGGACGGACGGTCAATGCTAAACAAATATTCTATGTAGGTATGTGTCGTTGTACTAGTGTAGCCCACCTGGGGACAGACGGACGGTCAATACTAAACAAATATTCTATGTAGGTATGTGTCGTTGTACTAGTGTAGCCCACCTGGGGACGGACGGACGGTCAATACTAAACAAATATTCTATGTAGGTATGTGTCGTTGTACTAGTGTAGCCCACCTGGGGACGGACGGACGGTCAATGCTAAACAAATATTCTATGTAGGTATGTGTCGTTGTACTAGTGTAGCCCACCTGGGGACGGACGGACGGTCAATGCTAAACAAATATTCTATGTAGGTATGTGTCGTTGTACTAGTGTAGCCCACCTGGGGACGGACGGACGGTCAATACTAAACAAATATTCTATGTAGGTATGTGTCGTTGTACTAGTGTAGCCCACCTGGGGACGGACGGACGGTCAATGCTAAACAAATATTCTATGTAGGTATGTGTCGTTGTACTAGTGTAGCCCACCTGGGGCCAGACGGACGGTCAATGCTAAACAAATATTCTATGTAGGTATGTGTCGTTGTACTAGTGTAGCCCACCTGGGGACGGACGGACGGTCAATACTAAACAAATATTCTATGTAGGTATGTGTCGTTGTACTAGTAGCCTTCCCTCACTTCGTTTCGAGACATAAATCATTACAAAAACCAACTTTGAATTGTGAATTTACAAAAATCCTTTCTTAGTACTCCCCGACGCTAGAAAAAGAACCCCAGTGCAAAATTTCATGTTTCTGACAGTTACAAATCGCGAACTAAGGATAGTCCCGAAACAAAGTCCCGTGCCAGCTCCTTTTATTGGAACGGCAAGATATGAGCTTTTAGTACGGTAATTTACATTTAGGCCCTACTTAGAAAGCTTAGTCAGCCAGTCAGCTTTCGCTTATATTGAAAAGTTAATTTAGTACCAGTGTTACAGTATTTTTCTTACAAATCCTACATTACAGTTTATTAAACTGACAAACGACCGCACTCAGAGACGTCATTTAAGCTAATGTTAATTAACTTTAGTATCGGTAGTCTTTATGCGTATCAAAATAAGTGTAAATATTTTTTCTTAAGTAGCCAACTAAAGTTAATCAACGACTCTCAGTGTGGCAGAAAGAAGCGGGCTCCAGATATGTACAGCCAGCCACACATCAGTTACTACAATTTGAGATGTGTTCGAAAATAAGGTGAAAATAGATTGAAGAAACATTGATATTTTCAGTACATCAAAACTTTGTCTCCATAAATACCGGAAACATCATTTAAAGGTATAATGAACAGACATACATCACAATAACAAACAGAAGGAGTATTAATAGCCATATTGTTTTTTTTAATAACCTTGGCATTTACCCAGTTCAGTTGTTATGTGCGCAAGAATACATCACATGTTGTCTACAGTTTTTGTATTAATGACTAGGAATTAATGTACGTGATATTGTCTCAGTTTATTTATTTAGGTTGCAATCACAAGAGAAAACTGTCACTCTATTGTAAGATTTGCGCGATGCCCATAACCATTTATTTATATAGGTAGAGGGGCAAAGTAAATAGGCATATTATTATTTACATAAGACATATATTTTGGTAAGCAGACAATTGAACACCGAACAGACTGTCATACACAGGATGTCTTCTTAATTCCAGAGTGTAGACTTTGTATATGAAAACCCAAGAAGGTTTAACAGCAATCACAAGAGAAAACTGTCATTCTATTGTAAGATTTGGATTGATATTAGGTATGTGGAGGTCAAGGTAAAAAATAACATAGACAAAAAGATTTGGGAACTAACTAGGTACTGAACCTACCTTCTAAACGTAAAACACGATCTTCTGAAGCTGGGAACCGTGGAAGCCACGTTTCGACGGAAGTGATACCACGCCCTCACAGAAAACCGGGGTGAAGAATCGTCTGTGCTGTGTTTCGCTGCGTGAATGAGGGTATCGGAGGCCAAGTCAGGGGGAAAGGGATGTTTGTCTAACATCAGTGGTATGCCTTACCTTCTTAGCGTACAGCACGATCTTCTGGAACTGGCCAGTCTCGGCGAAGCACTGGATGACCTTGCTGGCGACGTTGGCGCGTAGGTACACCGACAGCGCCAGGGTCGGGTCCACCTGCTTCACCAAGTCTCCCAGCTCTTCAGAGCATTCGAGTTTCTCCTCCTTCAGCCACTTCTCTAGGAGCTGTTTGCGACCTGAAGACATTATTAATTTTATGAAATTGGTTTTAAAATAAATTTTGTGGACCACATCGCAAAATACGCATCGAAAGGTGTAGATTTCAGTTGGGGGCTTTTTATTCAAACTTACGACTGGCTTGATGGCGTATTTGGTAGTGCCCCGGCTCCATACGCCAATGGGATTCCCTTTAGACAAACATTCATGTGATGAAAGCTTGTGTTTTTTTGTAATAGGTTGCAGGCGAGCAGGCGGATCGCCTGATGGTAAGCGATTGCCACCGCCCATAGACACCCTAACCTAACCTAACCTTCAAGCCATCCTTTTCTTCGAATTAGTCCCCCGGTACCCTCACCCACGCAACAAAATACAGCACAGTGCTGTTTCATGGCGGTTTTCTATGAGGCCGTGGTATCACTGCGGCACCATCGCCGGCGCCTGCCAGTTACCTTGCAGCAGCACCGGGCGGCACAGCTCCAGCGACTCGAACTTGTTGAGCTGCGCCTGGTCCAGCAGGATGCCGAAGTACTGCAGCAGCGGCGACGTCTGCCCCGGCTGCGTCGGCACCTGCTGGAACCGCTGGATGGTCTGCGGCGTGCGCAGGATGCCGCGTGGAGCCATTGCTGCCACCTAAATCACAAAAGAATCACTTTAAAAACTACGACAAGAGTAGTTTATGACGAGATTGCTATCATCGCTATGATGTGGGTTCGACTTTTGTCGATGCGCGCCCGTGACACTTCTTCGTGCATACAAACAGGGCATTAATCGATAAAATTGATTCTCCGAATTTTGACCTACCGGTTTCTTCGCGTCTGATCTCATGGAAGAGCTCAAAAATATTGTTCAAATTAGAATTTTAAATTGAAATAAGAACACAAAAGACACGTAGGTGTCTTGTGTGAAGAAGGGTAGCCTTCTTTCAATTTAAACTTCTTCTCATTTCTATATAAACTTCTAATTTGAGCAATATCTTTGAGCCTATAGAAATCAGACGCGAAGAAACCGGAAGGTCAAATTTCGGAGAGTCACCCATAAATGTTATCACAATGACGGGATAGGGATTTTGTAGCAACTGGTGCTACAAAAGCACTACTAATAAACAGGGGAAATTTAAATTCTAATTGGCAGCATCGTCTCCGCTTGATCGGTCTTCTACCGGATTCATTTCGGGGAGTTTCGGGTAGTGGTCTACATAATTTGATTCCCCCCAGCCCATTCCATAGAACTACCCCTTATCCATAGGAAGCGATTCGCTTCCACATTTATAATGCGGACGGCTAAGGAATGGACTCCCTGCCGAGGTCGGTTTTTCCTGACCACTATAATCTGGACATCTTTTAGGCAAACGAGTATCATCCTAGACCTCATCGTCGCTTTCCATCAGGTGCGAATGTGATCAAGCGTTATCTAATTGACAAAAAAAAATCGTCAATATGCACATTCCCTGTAGGATTTGATAGAGCTTATAAATACTTTAGACAAAATACGCCAAAATTTTTTACTTAAAAATGAAAGGAGTTCATGATTAGTTTGCTTCAATAAATAAGAGTCGATGGTTACCTTAGCCGCCTCCCCGTACTGTCCGTTAGTGAAGAGCATGTTGAACTTGCGCACGAACAGCTCCTCGGCGCCGGCGAGGTTGTTCCGCACGGCCAGGCGCAGCGCCAGCTCGGGGTTCTGCAGCACCGTGTTGATGTACGGCACTATCGAGTCCTCCTCCACCGTCACCGAGAGCACTTGCCCTTTGCGGTTCACACCTAAAAGAGTATGGTATTTGAGAGACATGTTCTCTTTTATTTTTATGTGATAAGTGGCAGGCAGACAGATCACCTAATGGTAAGCGATTATCGCCGCCCATGGACATTCGCGACACCAGTGGAGTCACAAGTGCGCTGCCAATCTTTAAGAACACTCCCTCCTTATTCATCTTTCAAACAAAAAAAACAAAATCAAAATCGGTTTATTTGTTTGGGAGCTACGATGCCATAGACAGACCCACAGATAGATATACACGCACACGCACGCGCACGTGCACTCACACACACCCGTCGTTTATGCGTCGGGGGTTAAAAACATAGCTTGGTTAGAATGACAGCTGACACTTAACCTTTCTTTCAATAGACATAAGGTTTATCATTTCACCAAGTTTCATTCAATACATTTTTATTAATATATATTAATAAAAATCTATTGCAACCAATTCCAACCAATTTCGGCTAAGGCGGCCATTCTCAACGATCAGCCACTTACGCAGGATATATTATAGTGCTCAAGTGTGTGCGCAAACACAAGTGCACTCACTATTCCCTTGCCCTCATAATCCGATGGACACCACCAACAAGGCAGTCAAAGATTTTTATTACTAAAGACCTAAAGATAATTTTTCTGAGACACCAATAGCTGTCATTCTGACCAACAACATTTTACGGACTTAAAAGGTGGCTACTATACGGTCGGTTTTTCCAAAGACTGTAACGTAACATTTATTCACACCGACTCTTCAGTTTTCGATGAGCCTGTCTGTTAACAGGGTTAGAAAATATTTACTATCTGTAGCTAGCCAAAGTAAGCTAGCTATTTAACTCTACTAACAACCAATGCTGTTGAAGTTGGACCTTCGTCCAATAGTACGCCATCTAGCGGATCTTCAACATGCGACCGATGTTGCTTCACATTAGAAACTTCAGTTATGAGTGAACTACAACTACGTTATAACATTGGGCTATTCGCTTTTATGATCCGATCACAAACACAGTAGACCCCGTTCCACTTGCTTTTAACAAAAAGAGAGGACACTCACCAATAATACCACCGGTCGATTCATGCGGAGCAGTGACGAAGATAGTGTCCGAAGAGATCCTATTCATGTAGATACACGTGCCAGTCTCGATATCGTACATGTGTATGTAGCCGTACTTGGTGATCAAGTATATGACGTCATACTTCGGCGAGACCTGCATCGCGACGGGGAAGTCGTTCTGAGCTTCGGCCGGGAAGAAAACGTCCACCGCTTTTTTTGGGAACGGCTGGTTTCCGGCCGGTGTTTGCCCGACCTCTGTGAACAAGCGTTTTGTTTAGACAGGTGGTCTTTGTAGGCATACAAATGTTATAATATTAAATTGATGAATCACCTTAGATATAGAAATCGACTATTTCTACTTTTCTTTAATGGTGGAAGAAAAATGTTACATAATATTTGACGACCCATTTGGATCAGTGGTAGTGAACGCTGCGTCTGGTGCAAGGGTTGCGGGTTCGATCCCCGCACATTACAAACATTTTTGTGTATGTTCATACAGACATGTTCATGTCTGTTTGTATTGGTCTGGGTGTTTGTATGTATTATAAGTATGTATTTACAAAAGAAAAGTATTATATGTATATATTTGTAATTCCGCTGTTGGTTCTGATATCCGTAACACAGGTGCTTGAGCTACCTATTTCGGAGTCAGATCAATGTATGTGATGTTGTAAAATATTTATTTATTTATTTAATATTATCACCAAAAATAAACTACAAGTTCAAAGCAATAGTTTTATTATAATTATCAAGGTCGGGGCCGCATTATATGAAATCAATATCAATATATCAGTCAAAAATGCGATAAATCTTGCGGCCTAATAGCAACTACATCAGTTACAACATAACTAAAACCATTACGACATTAGGTATGTATGCGGCATTCGCTTAATTAGATTTGGGCACGCTTATGAATTAAGTAAAACCTCGTGTGACAATGTTTCACTACCCTTCGCATAATTAATTATTAAAAAATCCTAAACAGACTTGGGGCCATAGCGCGAAGACGCTCCGCAACGAAAGAGAATATACGTGTCGCATCCAAACAAAGGTGAAACACAGCGCGTTTGAAATGGAGGGAAACTCCGATTCGGTCGTAACGTCACGTTCGTTCTAGGGCCCTTGAATTTTGATCTTGAACAGTCTATGTGGGCCTAAGATGAAATACTCCCATAACGAAGCACGACATAAAAAAGACACAGCGTGAGTGAAACGTAATAACGATAATTTCATATTATTCTAGACTCACAGGTGCGGACTTTCTCATCAATGTATAAAAAATGTAGCTTACCAATGATATGTAATTTCCCGCCCTGCGCGGTCCTGACGGCGAAGCAGAAGAGGGTGGAGGGCTCGGCGTTGCCCTCAGCCTTGAATGTGGCGAAGGAGGCGGCGTGGCCCTCGATCGGCTGCGAGCACTTGCGCTCCACGGAGTACAGCTGCATGGCGCCCACCACACGGTTCTGCTGAGCAGAGATTCCTGAAAAGGGAACAAGTATTGAATTGGTATCCTATAGTTAACGTTATAGGGAAAATTAGGCCGATCGACTTCTCAGTCTCCTTTTAGATATCGTCGTTGAAGTTCTATCACCACGTAACTCATTTTAAGTAACTTTTCAGAAAAGCCAAAGTATTGATCGGAGATTTACGTGCTATTGTCATCAGTATTCAATTGTTGACTTCCGTTCTGTTACCTTTTCATCATTTAAAAGGATTCCGATTGAACAAAACCACAATAGAATCTGTGAACAAAACGATCTGTCTTCCAAGTCTCTAACGAATGGCATCAAAACGTCAAAACCACCACCATAAATGAATTAAAAAATCTAAAACTAATTGTGACTTACGTTGTCATTTCATAGCGTAGGTAATTTTATGATTTCCATGCTGCATATTTTTTATTTATAGTAATTTTATTTATTGGTCGTATTTTGATTCCGATTAGGCGAGACTACGCGTCTTTTAATTCTTTAGCTAATGGTATCGAAATGTCATAACTGACAAAAAATTACTTACGTGGTGTTAGAACTTCAACAACGATATGAGGACTATCAGCTACCTATATTGTTTCCAAAGGCGTATGTAAGTTTAAATAACGGGCTACAAGTTTTTGCTTCCCATGTGGGTGCGATTTTAAGTGAACATTCAAGATTCGATAATAATTTAGAAATTTAATTCAATCAAGTAAAAGCAATAAAAATCAACTAGAATAGAAGTTCCTATTAGGTACATATTATGGCACTGTGTGAACTGTATCTGTCGTCAACGTCGTGTTCAGTGTATTTGTGATCTCAAATGAAGCTTAGACCATGAACATATCTAGGCCGACATAAAGATCACCCAAATGCGAAACTGGTATAAAGTTGATAACGCCCGTAGCACAACTCTACTGATAGCGAAATTAAAAAAAAAATTACAGTCAATTCTTTGTGTTAGAAGAGGGAATTTTGCTAGTGTCCCTTTATAGTGGACCAGCAATATGGTCCACCGTGTTTTCCGCGGGAGGTGTGCTACGGACGTTATAGTTGTATTAGAGAAGATTCAGTCCAGTTATTTCATAGAAGTAACAAAGAGTGAGACTCACCGACAAGCAGCAACCACTGTTGCTTCGGGTCTGTCCTGTAGTTGATGATCTGGCAGTCGGCAAGCGAGGCGTGCCGATCGAACATCTTCACGGGGGTGGAGTCCCCCTCCATGGACCAGTGGTACACCGACATCTTGGTCACCAAGGCGAGAGTGTTCAGCGAGATCCATTTCCAGAACACGACGTCTTCTGTCATCGTGTGCGCCTTCATTTTAGACTTCATTTCGATGTTGAAGATCTGGAGGGTCTTTTGAGCTGCAAATGAAGCGCCTAAAATTAGACAAATTTTGGTTGGAATTTGTTTACCATAAGGTTTGTGAATTTATTGATTGAAATTAGTATTGCATTCTGTTATTCTGCTATACCTAATAGTTCACTGACTGCCTCGTTGGCGTAATGGGTAGTGCACTTTAAAGCGACTGCTGCGATTGGGGTCCCGGGTCGAGCCTTAAGTTCGAAGTAAATTAACACGACACTAACTCATCATTACACATTATTATCAAAATAATATTTACGGAAGATTCCAATGTGATTAAAAGTGCCGTTATTTGGATTGAAAATGACAATGATTTATAGAATAAGTAATGGACAACATTTCAAAATTGCTAAGCTCTGAAACAAAGAATACCAATTCTTTATTTACTTTTCCGCTGCTCGAATATATATTTATTCATTTTTTGTATTGCTCATTTACTGAGAAAAAAATTAAAAACTAAAAAACGTAAGATGACGTCATCGGACGGCAGAATGTAAAATATTTCTTTGCTTAGCACATTATAGTTTTAAATTTACGAAATGCCAAACCCATGACATGCAACTGTCAAAAAAAGACAACTTGTCAACTTTGAATGAATGAATGACGTTGACAATGTTGACACTAATATTATTTACCTTTGATCTTAGTAGTAGTACCTTTTTTTTATTAAAACAATTATAAGCAAAGGAATATCGCTGTATTCAGCCGTCCGATGACGTCATTTGGCGCTTACGTCTATTTAGAATATAAAGAATTTCAATAATTATTTTATGCATTAAAATGGACAAATTTTGAAAAAAGAAAAAATATGGGTCTGTTCATTTAATGTCTATTTTCATATAAAAAACCAATATGGACATGTTAAAAATATGAAATGTTGTC
This sequence comes from Marasmia exigua, assembly GCA_019059595.1. NCBI lineage: Eukaryota > Metazoa > Arthropoda > Insecta > Lepidoptera > Crambidae > Marasmia > Marasmia exigua. The sequence goes on along the minus strand of CM032483.1, from coordinate 13,031,176 downwards.
CATTGCACATTTCTAAGGTCCTGTATTTTAGATATAATACTTTTGCATAGAAACGCAAGATTTTAATAGTATAAAATAAATATACATCAAATACTTCTTATAACGCCGCCTAATGAGCTGATTTAGGGCCAGAGAGTTGATGAACTAAGTCACAAACAACCTTACATATTTCTTGAAAAAATTACGAGCAATTTATCCTTCTCGTTTCACGATGAGCTAGCTGCATATTTATCATACATGACGTCACCATATTGTCGCCTACGACCTCTTGCCGTAAAAATCGCGCTCATATTCATCTAGACTTGAATAAGGACGTGGCACATTGATCAACTGGAGATGCTCCCAAACAGACAAGTGCGTAGACAAGGCGACGTTTACACGCATGTTTTGTTAGCCCGGCTGCATTATCAAGGCTGAGCTCACTCACCCGCGACAAACAGTGACCTGCGCGTGAGTCACCCACTATCTTGAGCGTGCGACAGTTATTATCTGTCCGACAAATTATACGTTAAATGAATTAATTACGGTTAAATGTTACTAAAAATATAAAGGTTCCGTGTATATAGTTTAAGCAAATCAAGTTAATGATCTTATGCGCATTTAAGTTAGCTTTCTAAAATATTTTAACTAATCTTTATACACGTAAAAACGTGTGTATTCCTAAATAGTCGTATTGTTTTTAGGTGTTTTTTTACCTAAAAGGTTCCAGATTCAATTATTTGATTGTTTTGTTTTTTGCATAGAGAGAGAATAATAACTGAATGTCTACGTAATGTTTCCTTATTGCTATAGTAGGTATGTGATCAAAGCGCTTTCTATTAAGGTGACGGGTAGGGCACACTAGCGACGCCAATCGATTTAAATTTTTTGCCACTAAACCGGATCTATTTTAAACAATTTCGTACGTTTTTGTACATGAAAAATTGATTCACGCCAAAAGTGGCCGCTTTTGGCGTGAATCAATTTTTCGCGTACGCGTTGGACCCAACATTTGTGCATGGTTATTTAATAAATAGTATAAGTGTTTACCCAGAGGTTGTAACCCCGAAATTGTTTAAAATAGATCCGGTTTAGTAGCTAAAAATTAAAATCGATTGGCGTCGCTAGAGTGTCCTACCTGGTCCTCTTAACAATCATAACGTCACCTTAACAATCATATCATAAAAGGAACAGTAACTTGTAAATACTGGCTGGTGCCGGTTCCCTATATATTAACCCGTATTGATTGAAAGAGGTCAGGCGTGAGAATGTCTCACTGCAATAGCCTGCCTATTGTCTGTTCTAACCCGCCTACATCACGATAAATTGCTTCTAATTACAATAGAATAGGATCCACTATCGCTTAGGGTTTCATATCGGGTGATGATTGGTCATGTTTACCACTTTTACTTTCCAACTGTTTATAGTTTGCTTCAGTTAGCGTTTCACGGATGGATAAACTTGGATCTTTCATTTAGCCGTTATGTATCAATCAATGTTGGTGTGACAAGGGTAGCTTGGCGCGTGGATAACTTTGATAGCGGACGTGCGCCGCGGGAGTAAGCTATTTTCTTGAAGGTCGCATTTCAGGTCTTCGGGAATACCGCCAAAGTTAGTTCATTCTATTGTTTTGTCGGACGAGGAATGTTTCTTGAGAGCCATTTGAATGGTGGGGATGAAACTAATTCAGTTCCCCGATATATGTATTTATCGCAGCCGTGTGTGTTGACTAGGGAGTGATGGTAGCTCAGTGGATGCGCCTTCCAATTTATGTTTTATTACAGAACTGTGGAAACTTTGCTGATTTCTGTGTTATCTGTATTTGTTCTTTAAGTCAAATGTAATTGTATGTTTCCCAAATAAATAAATACAAGCGCCGCGGGTCGTAGGTTCTATTTCCGCACCAACATAAATTTCTGTAGATGAAACAGATATTTGTGTTGGGTCTGGGTGTTTGTGGTACCTTCTTTGTTCCTGGTTTCCACAGTACAAGGGAAAACCTTAATTTGGGACAATGTATGTAAGTGATGTTGTCTCAATTACAATGGATTTCGGGTACAACGACAATGAAGGGAACAATGTTAATTCGTCATGACATCCGGATGTCTTTACAGGCAAAGGCAAAAAGATACTGACATGTACAGTCAGCGTCAGATCAAGATACCCCCCTGCAGTGGAAAAATAGCATTTGTGCACCAGACATAAGGACGGTCCAAAGGTCAACAAGGGTTAACTCGACGTGACGCCGTGTCTACATGGTTTATATCAATTTGTAACTGAACCATTTTAACTCGGAAACGAACACGCTTACCTAGCTAATATCTATAAACAAAAAGTGGATGTAAACAAAAGATAAGAAAGTTCTTTTTTGAGTCCGCTTCGTGACCACGGCTGCTGTAACGTAGCCTAAACGTCGAGCCAAATATGTGAGTACACAATGTTGTTTCACATAATAAATATCGTGTTAATCCCCGTATTGATACATTATAGCTTTACCTTAGTCGCCTTTTACGACACCTTGGTAAGAGTGAGGGTGGCCTATTCTACTCTGCCGGGGACCACACGGCAATGTTTGCTATAGTATGCTTTAATTCAAGGGACTTAGATTTAACGTCACTATAGACTAATGCACGCTACAACAAAGGTCTAGCACTTTAAAGCGACGGCTTCGCTTGGGGTCCCGGGTTCGATCATCGGGTCGGGCCAAAATTTGTAAAGAAATTCTCAGTGTCAGCCCGGAGTCTGGAAGTTGGCGGTCTTGTACCCCCGTGCCTCGGAAAGCACGTTAAGCCGAAGATCCTGCGCCCAATCCCTCTCGGGTCGTGTCACTCTGGTGTCCCATCGAATTATGAGGGCAAGGGAAATAGAGAGTCAACTATTGTTTGCCCACATACTTGAGCACTATATAATATATCCTGGGTAATTCATCGTCATCATCGTCAGCCCATTTAAATCCCCACTGCTGGGGCACGGGCCTCCCTCAATCACATGAGGGGTAATTGCCATACTCACCACGCTTGGCAGACGGGTTGGCGAGGGTTTTGATATAAATGCTGAGTTTTCCTTCTCTGCCAGCAGCTTTACCTTAGTCGCCTTTTACGACACCTCAGTAAAAGTGAGGCCTATTCTACTCTGCCGGGGACCACAGTCCACAGGGTAAATGGTTGATCGTTAAGATTGTCCGCTTTAGCCGAAATCGGTTAAAGGATATTATTATTGATTTTATTGGTTTTGCCTAGAAGATAGGCATCTTTTTTGTTGCCTAAAGATCCTAGATTATAATGATCATGGAACACAGACTACGTAAATATGCTAAGATAGGAGTAAATGTTTATCTCATCTGCGGTAACGAGGGAACTAACCCGTTACAAATGACTCGCTTCTCTGTAAATGCAGTCTTATGTTTCGCTCTATTCGTCCGTTTGATAGCCTCAACGGTTCGGTGCATTTTACGGGGCGAGATTTGACTTTACCATTTTAACACAATTTGTGAACCAAGTTTATGTCGCGACGAACTAATTCGGCTTGGGGCAGCGCAATGGCTTCTAACTTAGTGAGTTTATTGTATTTAACGCCTCGCTTTACGCTTAGTTATGTCCATCACTCTCACACTGTACTATAGCAGAGGGAGATGGAAAAACATGACCTATAAAAACCATTTTGCGAAAAAATCTTTCTAATGTTTACTTACTGGAACTGGCATAAAGAGGTCTTTATAGTTATTCCTATCTTTGAAAAACTTCCGGGCACAAATAGGTTAATGACGTGTGATTGTACTAGTATAAAGAGGCTTTTTGTTACGTTGACGAAATTCATTCATAACATAATGTAAACATTGGACTCAAAGATTTAATGCAATTAATTGAGTGTGTGTAAGTTGCGGCTTTTGTTATGGCCAGATAGTGCAATTCTATTATTAGTAGATTTCTTATCTTTGCTAACAGGGGTAGGGCCCGTACTGGGAAGAGTGGGGGGGAGGGGGGAATGACTTGTCCACTGATTAGATTATTCATTGTATTTATTGTATTTTTTGACATTGACCATACTACAAGAGATAACTTGTTTCTATGACACAAATCAATTCTATTAGTCTGATAAAACAACGATAATAACTGCAATTAAAACAGTTACAAACAAAGTTGTCAAACCCTTTAAAATAACCTAGATATAAATACCATTCTCACAGTTATTTGAGAAGTACGCCCCTTAATAATTAATGTATAATAATTAACTTGACGTCTCCGCATCATAACGACATTATATCTGAAGTTAATTAGAGATATTGAGTTACCGTCGCTATCACTGAAGGGACGTCTCGACACTGGTAAAGTTACAAGAAAGGGTTTATTATACGTACGTGGGTGTTTTCTATGTATTTTAAGCATGTATTTACAAAAGAAAAGTATTATATGTATATATTTGTAATCCCACTGTTGATTCTGATATCCGTAACACAGGTGCTTGAGCTACCTATCTCGGAGTCAGATCAATGTATGTGATGTTGTGAAAAATTTGTAGACATGTAGATACGTACAAACATAAGTTTGTATTTATTGTCTATGATAAAAGTTATTATTAGACCTAAATTGAACTGATCATAGAAAAAAAAATAACCAAGTACAATGACGTTTTACATTTAGATGGAATTGAGTATTTAGTTCGGCTTAGTTTTATGTGTAGCTTTGCCGTTAAAAAGTCAAAAGCTATAACCGTGCGACTGCGCGAGCTCCAAAGAGAACTTTTTCGATTGGTCAGGCACACTCCACGCTGATTGGCTCAAAGAGAAAATAAACTTTTTCGATTGGTCAAGCGCATTTCGCCCTCCGTGTCCCGCGGACCATGGAAAGGTAGACTTTAAAGCGGTAAAGCTAAAGTGAATCGAATTCTCTTTATGAAAATTGGAAACAGAGATCCAGATGCTGTGGCAACCGATAAAAATCTTAATTTATTGACGACGACTGTTACAATGCTAAGCCATGACACTTCTTATTTGTGCTAAAACAGAATTTAATGCGAAGTCACAGGTGGTCCGTATAAAGAAATCTTGAATTTGATACACACAAAAGATCTCATCGTCAGCCCATTTAAGTCCCCACTGCTGGGGCACGGGCCTCCCTCAATCACATGAGGGGTAATTGCCATACTCACCACGCTTGGCAGACGGGTTGGCGAGGGTTTTGATATAAATGCAGAGTTTTCCTTCTCTGGATGCTGATGATCATGCCAGCAGCTTTACCTTAGTCGCCTTTTACGACACCTCGTTAAGATTGAGGGTGGCCTATTCTGCTCTGCCGGGGACCACACGGCGAAATACACAAAAGATATAACGAAAACAAAAGAGACTAAAATAATAGAAAGCAATCACTACCGTTGTCTAAAAATACTTAGTTAGAGTCGGATATAGCTGACCGATAAGATAATAAATACGCCCTAACATGCAAGAATGTCCAAGGTCAAGGAAAACTGTTGAGGTCAATCAGTAGTAAAAAGAAAGAGGGCAATGACACCACGCTTTGTCAGAAAATGTCCCATTTATGCGTTTCCGTATTTTAATTCGAGTTTTGTGCCAAAAGTGTAACATCAAACTAATGCGTGTGACTCAGAGCCAGATAAACACATTCAAAACATTCACAGTAAGATATAATCATCGAATTGTTTATCTTTCATTTTACAATATTACATGCTAGTTTCTGACAGCCTATTTATACGATTTGTGGGAGGCTGTTTATAATAATATCAATACTTTCTGTTCTAGCTCTTTGGTCCTCATATTGGTACACTTACCATGCCGAGAACTAAGATTTCAGCAAAAAAAAAATTCAACAAAAAGAAAACATATTTTATCGTGAATAATATTAAATATGCATAAAACAAGAAAACTTTCTGAAAATCTGACAATTTAAGCATTGTTAGAGATAAGCTTGGGGTTCCTTTAATTGAGTGCCATTGTTAGTTAAAATACTTTCACAAACAGACAGAAAAAGTTATTGACAATTTCTCAGACCACTACTAATTGCCATCAGAAAAACAAGTTGAACTATATACAAATAATGTTTCGTCTTCATTATTCAATGGCCAACTAAACAAGGGAATGATGGGGAAAAAAAGAATAGACAAAATGTGGAAAGGCTTAAGGAATAAAAAAGGTATTCAAAAACGCACCCTGTGGATAAGAGTTATGGATCAAATTCAAGTATTCAGGAGTTCCCACATTACACCATCAGTTTGATTACGTCATGGAGATTAGTGACGCAATTCACGAATTGTGCGAAAACACATTTATTACTATTATGTCAATCGCTTCATGTTTTATTAAACTGTGCATGGGTGGCATACCCTTGCACAGTTTAATAAAACATAATCATACAAAATAGATCTGTAGTCACATTGGCATTCACCAAACTGACATACTTATTATTAACAATAAGATCATTTAAGAAGTGAATCTAGGTTTTATATTTTTTATTCAAAAGTAGCTTATTCAGTGTTTGATCAGTGACACATGTCAGTGAATCTATCTATGACACAGACTAAGTTACAAATAAAAAACAAAATTAAATGTTAGCTAAAGGCAATAGAATAAAATCCACACATTCATATGAAGAGATATAATTACTGTACAACTTTCGCTTTTAAATAGATGAATGACCTTAACCACATTATGTGATAATAATGTAGAGATAATAAGACTTTATCTCACTACAATATAATTAGTCACTTGATACCTGTTGTTTGTTCTTTTTAATTTGTGGTACTTGGCTTAATGACTATGGGCCGATTTACTAATCTTAGGGTCGATTCTACCAACCTTAATCTGATACAAAATCTACAGTATTGCGCTATCATTCTATACAAATCTGACGTTATACCATAGATTTATCCACGGATAATAATTGGTCTAATCGGGCTTAAGCCAAGTGCAGAACTAGTAGTAAAACAATTAACTGAAGAGTATTTCTTGATTGCATTATAGTATTTATTTTTTAATTCAATTCAATAGCCTTTTTATCCAAAAAAGATTTTTTGTACATATTCATTAGTATTTAAGTGAGTATTCATATTAATTTAATTACATAATTGATTATTAACACCCTATTGGTCTAGTGGTTTAAGTACCAGGCCGTGATCACGGGGTCATGGGTTAAATTTCTGGGTCGAGCGAAAAGTATGCTGCTTATAGCTCAGGCTTGTGATCACCAATCGCATTCGGAAAGCGTGGTGATTAATCATAGTAGCGATGACTTGATTTCTATGATGGAGGCCTTTGCCCTGCAGCGGGTCAGGCTATAGGCTGATACTTAATTGATTATTAGGTATTATTATTACTACTGTTAATTTCATTTATTTGTTTATAATAGATAATTTGATTTATTTTATACTTTCATCTTTGTTTTCTGTTTGCGCTTTGGCAAAGGCCTCCTCCAAATGCCTCCACTTTACTCTGTCACTGGCTAGCCTAGTCCATTTTCTACCTGCTACTTTACTTTTTACTTTAGTATATATTTTACTATTCATTTATTACCAACAAAGGATAACTAAAGCCATACATATTGACAACATCTTAAGAAATTATTTTGCATATTTCTGAGGAACTAAGATTTTTTTAAATAAAACATAACTTACAAATCACATTTGAGACATTTTTTTTTATAGTGTCACAGTATATTGGCTCTCCTCAGTTTAATGGTAAGCAGGAGAAGAGCCCATCATCATTTGTAACATTTGAAACATTGGGTGCCAAGAATTACTTCACTTTAACGACAGGAGTGCCAAGAGATGCTTTCTAATCATTATTGCTATAGATACCAAAAATAAATACAGAGATTATTTGGATACCCAATACTTTCAGACCTGCCATACAGTACAGCAATGCACAGTATAGAGTAAATTATTAATAAACAAAACTAAGGATTTATAAAGTTATTACTTATGTTAAAATAAGTAGTGCCTTCATTGTTCTAAAGTACAAGGGAAAACTTAGTTTTTGGGACCAGGACAGTGCCTGTATGTCATGTTCGTCAATTTATTTAATTGAACTTACCTTCAACACCAGCCTTTCCTTTGAGAGCAATGACCTTGCTGGCAGGGTTCATGATGGCTGAGTCGGCACTGATCGGTCTACGGATGGGATTGGTGGGATCTGCCATGTCAATGATCACCACCTCAGCAGTCTCGCCAACTTTCTCCCGGACACAGATGAACTTGTCCGACTCCATCGTGAGGGTGTTGAAGGAAATGGAGGCTGGATTGATCCCCACATTGGTGAGCTGTAAGATTTTTTTTTATGAGAAAGGTAGGCAAAACAACTACAGATTGTGAGTTCAAGATAATAAAAATACTAGAAGATGATAGATTATTTTATATCAAAATGTTACACTAAATAAATATGCAATGCCTACTTCTAAAGTTCTTTATTTTATGCATAAAAGTAATTAGTATACTTCTGCAGGTAGTAAAAAAAAGGTTATAGTTCATATAAGCAGCCTGTAATAAAATTGAATAGTCACTGTTCTTCAGTTACATGTATTGTGTAGGTAGGAGTTTCATTAATGGTTACAACAGTTCATTCATAAACAGAAATAGCTAACTAGATTTATACATAATACAGTTCATTCATAAATAGTAAACAGATTGTTAATCAGTTAAGTATTCTTTAGTGTCACCATCAGATGTAGAGAGGATTCTCAAAATCTAATTATAATCTAATTAGATTTTATAAAATCCATATTCCACAAGAAAAGAACAAATACTTTATAAGGATTTCATTTAATTTGATATTTTGTCTCAGAATGCTGATAAGAATTAGTCCAAATGGGTTTTGGGGCTGTAAAAAGGTACCCAAATTAAGTATTTGCTCATTAGATTTGGCACGTATTCCACAAATCATATGATCCAGAAAGGAATGTGGAACAAATCAATACCGGCCCCGCTCCCGTAGGCACGCCGAGTAGGGGGTGGAAACTGACATTTGATAATTGCGCAATGTCACTAAAGCGCTTATCACCGCCCCTAAACCCCCACATAGATATGCCCTTACCCACCAGACACTCATCCTCATCACGAGCTGATGGATTGCTTCCTCCCTAGGTTGCGCTATCGGCAAATCTAATAAAATGGGCGTACTTACCTGCAAATGCTCCTGGAAACGTATCGGTAAAACCTGCGCCATGGCTGCGGACCTCGTCGGCCTAACTACACCGAACTGGATAATAAGCGAACCTTTCAAATCGCGGAGTCTGAAAAAATATCACAAATCAATCCACTGCTGTCTCATCCGAAAACACTTTTGACAATCAACATGGCGTTCATGTTCGAACGAAAATTTGACAACGATCAAGTGCGACCAAAATTATCAAAAAATAAATAGAAACCAATTTTAATCACTCACTAATCTATTTAATTCTACATTAAGGAAACTGGGGAACAGGTATTTTTTTTCTATTTCCGAGAAAGAATTATGACGAATAATCTACACCCGCGGCTGCCACATACACAAATGAATGAAATGGCAGATGTTGGAAAAGGAAAGTTATCGATGCGTTCGGCGGTATTTACATTTTTTACATACACTTTTAATTTAAATGAAAGATGCTATTTCGTCGTAATGGATGTATACCAAATTAATAATCGAGATTGATCGTGCGTAATATTATAAAGAAAAAAAGAAAGAAGAGAAAATATTTATTTTGAGCACATACACTTAATATCACAGAGTAACTGCTTAATATCCACTATATGAAGGGAATGGTCTGTCTAATCTAAATGTTTTGACAAAAATGTTTATTATTTTTAAATCGTATATGTATACATACTCAAATATTCTTGAAAAGTTTCACAAAATCGAAATTTTATCGAAATTTATATTTATTACACTGAACGTCGTGGATTTGACCATTGCATTTCACTTGAAACTTTAATTCAGCACATCACTATTATTTCCATTAGTTTTTGAACGAAAGTGTCACTGTGAAATTTCGTTTGTCATTCACATGTCAACATTTTTAATCATTTTTCTTGGTCTGTCTGTGATTTTTTTTATTACAAACAATTGCTCGCTGTCGCTAGTTTTTGAATGAATATAATTGATTGCATGAATTGCATTTATTTTTCCAGAAGATTTCATACTACTACTTACATACTATCAATATGGTAAGCGTAATGAATGTAATAGCAGTAATGTTTCGCATTTCGTTTACTTAACGTGTACCTAATAAATTGGTATTTTCAGTTCGGGTTTCAAGTATTTCAAGAAATCAGGAATTTCAACGTGACTTACAGATGTTTCTCAGTGTCTATGTTACCTGGGAATGAGAGACAAGATGTAGAAAGAGGAGGAAAAAGTAAGAGAAGGGTTTTTCATTGGGTTACCCTACCCTTAAGTCAATTCGTCCTTGCTGCCCTTATAAATACAAAAATATATATATATATAAAAATGTATATTGCAGTAACTTAGTCCAAAAGAATATATTGTGTTTGAATGCTCCCTTTTAAGCTTTTGCTTGTGATAGGCAACACAGCTCTAACCACACCTTATTGTTTATTTATATGAGATATCTTCTCAGACATATCTTGAAATGAATAAATATTTCAGTAATTATGCCTCCTTCGGCCCTGGAGCAGCTCACCAGACTCAATATAATCTACCCTATGATCTTCAAGCTGACCAATAAGAAGACAAAGAGAGTTACTCATTGTGGTGTCCTCGAGTTCGTAGCGGATGAAGGAAAAGTCTATTTACCTCACTGGGTTAGTAATTTTTTACATTTTGTATACCTAATGCAAATTTTTAATATAAAAGATGACTGGGGTTGAAACATTTTGTTTATTTATTCTTTTTAGTATGATAGATGAGTATACCTACTTGATTAACTGCTCTGAACAGAATATACAAAATAGTATCAATTTTATTAGTCTACTTAGAGCTAGGTAACCTAATCTGGAGCCCTAAACTTTGGGCTCATCCTTTTTATGATCTAATCAATTTTAATATACAGATGATGGCCAATCTATTGCTGGAAGAAGGTGCCTTAATACAAATAGAGAATGTATCTCTACCCGTTGCAACATTCTCTAGATTCCAACCGCTGTCTGAAGACTTTCTTGACATTTCAAATCCTAAAGCAGGTATGTGTTTTATAACTGTTCAAAGTATATATTAAACTAACTTTTCACTCACAGTATTGTCCCGGTACACTAAGTTATGTTTTCCCATGGGAATAAGATTTTGTCATAGTAAAATACATCCTATGATACCCCAGAATAACATCTTTTATTGGTGATAGATAAGATAAATAAATCATAAAATTATTTTTCAATAAAAACTTTTTTATTTCCTAGTTCTAGAGAATTGTCTAAGAAACTTCTCATGCTTGACCAGTGGAGATGTAATAGCTATAAAATACAACTCTAAAGTTTATGAGCTATGCGTGTTGGAGACCAAACCAGGAAATGCTGTGATCATTATAGAATGTGACATGAATGTAAGCATTAAACCAAATTTTTCTATAATGTGTTTTATAATATTTTAAATTCAAGTAATTTGTTGCATGTCCAAATAAATAAATTGACAACATAACAACATTACTAATTAAAAATTCTGATCAAAAACAGGTGGAATTTGCTCCTCCTGTTGGATACAAAGAAGATAGGCACATGACCAAAGGTGATAGTGGAGCAGATGGTATGGATGAGGACCCAGCTGAGATGATGCCAGAACAGAGTGGGTTTGTGGCATTCAGTGGGGAGGGAAACAGGCTTGATGGAAAGAAGAAAAAACTGATCAGTGAAAGTGATTCAGACCAACAGGCAACAAACTCCAGACAGGTGAGGATGGAGGTGTCATAATCACAAGTTACAAATTATGACTTATTCCAGACCCAGTTTAAAGAATAAAAAATATTAGTGGAAATCTTTAATTTGGGAAAAAAATTTTTTGGTTAACTTACATTTCCTATTGTATTTACTTACAGGCATATGTGAGAGGCATACCAGATTACGATTTTGTGATTGGAACTTTGAGATTCATCAGAAATTCTCGGCCAGCAAGTGCAAAGGAGGAGGCACCTTTAGAGTCCTTTGAAGCTTTCAAGGGTGAAGGATTCACTTTACGACCGACTAAATCTAAGAACTGAATAGAACAAACTAGATTTTTATAAAGCTTTTCACTGGTTATAGATTTATTGTGGACGAAAATAGTTGTAATACTAAATTAATAAGAATAGTAAGATAAGTCCACCAATATTTTATTTTATCAGACTAACAGTTTCCATCTTTTCTAAAAGAAGCAATTTTAAATCATTGTTCTATAACTTGGGGTTGCAATTTTGTTATTTAAATAAAAAGCGATTTTCTGTTAAAGATATTTATTCTGTGACGATTCAGTTAAATTTTATCGAAATTATAATAAAACATTACATGGAAAAGATTGTTTTACTTATATAGATTTAAACTCATACTCATATTATAATCTTTCATAGCTCATTATTGAGTACAAAATGTTTTAAACCTTCATCATTACCATGATGAATAAGTACAAAAAAGTTTTATTTATAACAGGAATGATTATTTACATTTTAAATTATAAGTAATATAATATTTTAAATAATAATGAAGAATGATGACAGAATTTAGATACTTAGGTTTGTAATAAAAGTGAATGATATAAATAAAGTACTGTGTGAGAGTGTGGTCTAGTCTTACTTTACAGACTAAAAGCAGAAGGCATAGGTTAACATAACAAGGATTTTAAAAATTATAATGCTCTTATTTCTATTCTGTTAGAAATATCTATTTGAGCATTTTGTAGTATAAAAGTTATTGCATACTGTAAGTTTTAACCATAAAATTATACTATTATGCTAAGTATATATAAATTGGTGTTATGATAACATAAATTCACATTTTCCAAGAGTTAAATTATATAAACTCCCAATTCAGTTCTGACATTTGGCACTTAATGCAATATTTAGTGGCAAGCTAAAGAAGTGTTATTTTAACTTAAAACTTTTGGTAATAATTCTCTATGCCAATTTAAAATCAGAACAGATGTATTCTCTTAAATAATATTAAATGAATGGATTTAATGAATATGTAGCTCAAAAACATTAAAATAGTGGATACACATTGTAATTAGTTTACAGCAGTAGAATCTTACAGTATTAACAGGAAGAAACCAAAATGGGGTATAGAATCTAAATTGATTTTGTGCATATGAAAAAGTAATTCGAGTTGTAGAAAAAATTGCAATTTGCCATACAAATTGACAAAAGAGCATACCAGGACAGGTTTCATTGCTATCTTCAAATTGTTGAACTAACAACACTAACAAGTAGTAACACACATTATCATACCTCAACCTACAGAAAACTGGAATATAATCTTATTAATTTCAATATAATGTTAGTAGCAATGAAACTGAACTAACAATTTCAATGATTGTTCTTCAAGTAAACTAGATCAAAGCTCTACCAATCACCCCAAAGTAAAACAATTCAACACAGTTACATTCCAGACAAAATGCATTGTAAGGTTTTCAATCATACAGCTTAAATCTTATTTACTAAAAAAAAGAATAATAAAACTATATTTTTACAGTTGTTCATAACTATACATGGTGCGCGAAAATTGGGTGAAGTTTACAAAGTCTTAGAATCTCTTTAAGAATTCCTCTGAGCAAATTCTGGCCCGCGCGTTTACAGCTAGCTTCATTTCACTAATCTCTTTATCAATTTCTTCCATGAAGTATATGACAAAGTCGACGAGCTTATGCTTGTACATTTGTTCGGTGTGGAAGTTGGTAATCAAGAAACTGATGTGGTATCCGTCCACTGGCTTCCGCCTCAGCACGATAAAGTTTTCAGCTCTCATCATCATGAACCGCATGAATTTCTTACAGAGAATCTTTTCGATCTCATCCGCCTGCTTGATCATAATACTCACTCTTATAGAATTTATAGATGACTCAATCAACACTTTTTCGTTCGCATTTCGCGAAATTACCACTGGATTCAATAAGAGTTCTTTGCTAGTTCTAACCTCGACCTCCGGTTTGTTGTATCTCTCCACAACTTGTGATGAAAAATGTTCTAAACACATAGCGGCTGTAAGGGTATGCCGCACGGCAGTCAAATAAGGCTTTAGTGTCGCCGACATTATTGTTTTTTAGCAAAAATCTGCAATTTCCGTACCACGCCTAATATTTATCTATTATTTGACAATTCATTGACATTTTTGACGTTAAAAGTTGACTCACAATTACTTTTTAAAGTTATCGCCTTGGAAAGAATTTTCAATAATACTGCTAAGACTAGAACTGCTTTTTCAATCCTCTTTCACAATTCAAGATTCCGGTTGATTCCGACCAACTGGATTGAAACATTAGGAACTTGATGTCCCATCCCTACTGTGCAAATATTTTTAACTGGCAACCTCAAAAAATAAAAATAATGGACAATAATGGCGGACGTATTGTGAAGTGACGCAAGCGTTAACGTTTTACGGCATGCGTTTGATTAATATTTCGATGATTCAAATTGTTTTAAATTCATTTAAAACTGTATTAGTAAACACATGACCAATTAGAGAATTAGTTTCACTAAATTTGAACAATGGCACGCGAGTTTGATCACCTCTTCAAACTGCTGATTATCGGTGACAGTGGTGAGTGGCGAGTGGGCGAGGCCTGTGATGTTAGAACTTCCTAACGACTTTATATACAATCTGTTCATGGAATTGTTACGTTCCAGGTGTTGGTAAAAGCTGTCTTCTCCTGCGATTTGCTGACAACACGTTTTCCGGTAGTTATATTACTACTATAGGTGTAGACTTTCAAAATAAGAACTCTTACTATAAACGGAGAGCGAGTGAAGCTGCAGATATGGGACACAGCAGGCCAGGAGCGGTTCAGGACCATAACGAGCACTTATTATCGAGGTACCCACGGCGTCATCGTTGTGTACGATGTCACGAATGGAGAGTCCTTTGCAAATGTGAAGCGATGGCTACATGAGATTGAACAGAATTGTGATGTCGTGAATAAAGTTTTAGGTGAGTATAAACCCTTAAATTCTTTAAATATAATGAGTATGTATATTAACTAGTCAAAACTATAAAATCTTCGATAGGTATCAATTTCTGTGCTAAACATTTTATTGTAAAATACATAATTGTCAATTAAAGTTAGCTAGCTAATTATACAATAATAATATTGACCTGGTTATGCTATTACATACAAATGACATTCTCTTTAATGTAAATGACTTAGAATTAAGTAATTGGGAGTCTATCCTTGTTTACTTTTTTGCTTTTCTTTGTTTTTTTTTTAAATAAAGAGATAATATAATTGTTATTAAAAACTAGTTAAAAGTTCATTGATGCTTTCTTTATCTGTATTTACACTAAAATGATGGATACACAGAGGAAGTATGTATCATTGATAAAATGCTTGCCTTCAGTTAACAATGTCACTATTTACTTATCAGACCTTGGGACAGTATGATTGCATTGCTAATGAAATATATTGAACTTTATGATTTGTTTCATAAAATTTCGTATTTATTTTTAATTGCTCATCAATGTTCAATTTCTACATTTAGATTGTCATTAAAAATATCAGATATTTGTTAAGATTTCCAAATTTTTTTTTCCCATTGCAGAATGAATAATTTAGTGTAAGATAAAGTGTATTTTTTATATCAAGTGCATACCAATTTTAATATAAAACTAACTCTCAGAAAAATAGCAAACTAATAAATTATGTGTAATCAAAGCATTCTAAAATATCAATAATAACTTTCATTTCAGTTGGGAATAAAAATGACTGTCCTTCAAGAAAAGTGGTGGTCACAGAGGATGCTCAGAGGTTTGCAAATCAGATGAACATACCCTTGTTTGAGACAAGTGCAAAGGAAAACATTAATGTAGAAGAAATGTTCCTTACCATCACTAAAATGGTAAGATATCATATCTAATAAGTGTTAAAAGATAGTTCATATTATATTAAAATGAGTGAAGTTATTTGAATGAAATGGGGTGAACATTGCATCTCATAGAATGAGTGAAGTACAGTTTAGGTAACAATTAATGTAATTAACACAAGGGGTTCAAATATTATTTAAGCAGATTTTTTATAAATTTGGTTCGCTCATCTTTCTCATCATAGCATGTAATGCCCGGTTGCGTCTAAAGCTGTCGCATTGGAGCCCAAGGTATGGTTAAACCATGCATTAGGATTTGGGTAGTTGTGCAATTATTATAATGAAGTGCCTGCCATCTGACCTTTGCAACCCTTTTGCAACCCCAACCAAAAGGGGAACCATGCAGGTTTCCTCATGATCTTTTCCCTCACCACCAAGCTAATGGTAGAAATATGCACATAGATTAATAAAAATCTAGAGGTGCATTCTCAGATTCGAACCACAAGCCCTGCATGGAAGGTGCATTCTTATCCACTGAGCTATTATCCCTCTATACTAGATAAGATCAAACAGTCAAAATATCAGAGATTATGTTAAGTGTCTTAATAGAAATTAATTATGATTGTCTAAACAAAGGAAAAATTACATGGAATTTATTTTTCAGGTACTAAGATCAAAATTAGAAATGAAGGAGAGGCAAAATGTGACGTCTAATGACACAGTACACCTAAAGAGAGGTCACAAAACCAAGAAGAAATGTTGCTAGTGGTTGCACGCAGCGGCACAGTGCCAAGGACGTTGCTTACACTATGCTCAAATATCGAGAGATACGTTGCACAACCCTTGCAGGGTGACTGGGCACTATAGACAAAAGTTTACCAATGAAAAAGTAATCTTAGTTGTCATTGTAAGGTGCAAAATTTTTTTTATAATCACAAAATTGCCCCTAACAGTGTAACAGTTAAAACCTGACCATATAATATATGGAATCACAAAGGCCTGCCAATGTTAACCTAGTTTTCGCAATGTTGATGTAAACATCTTCAGTTTTAAACTCACTAAAAGCCATGGCTTGCCAGGTTCCACATATTCATGGTCGGCCTATAGTAAAATCTTAGTTTGTATTTACCAAATTAATGTCATGCTCTACTAAAATGTACTGATTTGGCGTTTTGGCATTATTACTCTACTGCTTTATTATTATTTTATTTATTAACTGACTTTTAAATGTAAACTTATGCTGGGTTGAACAATCTCATGAGAGCATACATATACATGGGAATATTGATTCCAAAAAATACATTAGTATATTATGAATGCATAGTTAATGTGTATGATTGTATTCTCATTATATCAAAATCTATGTGATGAAGTGTTGTGTATGATACAAAAATGTTGCGTATATAGACTGTAAATGTATACCACTAATTTAATATTAATTTTATCCTTCATATCTTGCAGTGGTTATTTTTCTTTTATATTAACAATATATCGACATGAAAGGCGACAGATTGTCGAAAAGTATTATTTGTTTGAAAGGAAATATTTAAACACTATTCTACTTTATAGCGGAATGTTATTATTATTTATATATGAGGAAATTCCTGTAACTTGAGCAAAGGCAATCTATATTAAATACTTTGTGTAACCCATTTTAGTGAGAACATAATTTAGGGTTTGTATTTTAGCTAATAGTTGCAAAGTATGCAGTATTGTGTATTGAACTATCCAAAAACATTAATTTTTATAAGAAGGAACACATTCGAAGCATAGGTTATAAAAATTGGGGCTTTAATTAATTTATCAAGAAGCAACTCATCAACAGCAAATTGAAATATGAGGTACAATAATTGTAATTGAGTTAAAAATTGATTATTATTTTTTAAGTAATGATTTTAAGGCATTTATTTATTTAATTCATTCATTTAATTGTTTTCTACATATCACATTTTTAGCATTAACCTATATTGTACATTTCGGCGTGAATCAAATAAATATTCCAAAATGTGAGAACTTGCATATCCTCTACTGTCGGGAAATTAAATGGCAAAATTATTGTATTGATATCCTAAAGTTATAATTCATGGTTTTATATGTATACCTAGGTAATTATATTGTAATAATTTTATGAAATTCAAATTTCCACTTGGCTAATGATTGTGTTGTCATTGATGTGAATGGAAAATGTTTTATTTGAGTAAAATAATTATGTATGTAACAAATGCCTAAGAACATTGTTCAATGCCAAATCAACATTCTTTTATTTGCTGCCAGGCTGAGTTGAGAAGAACTAGTCTATTTTAGTAAGGTGTCTAAGACGAGACCCAGTTATTTTGTGTATCAATAGTTATGTTTTCCTTCTTTCATTCAATGTGTATTTTATTATTGGGTACATATAATAAAGTGATCATTCCGTACACTGCGTTTGTACAATTACAGTGTTTATGCATGATTTTTCTCATTTCTGTATGTACTCATTTTAATTTTAAGAAATATTGTTCATAGCAGCATTTTATTTGTTTTTAAAATGTAAATAGATGATATATTTTGCCCATAATAAATTGATTGTTTAATTTTTTACTAAGCTCCTTGTGTCATGGATGTTGATTATTACGATATTTCACAATGTCCTTTTGGAACATAAGTTATAACCTTCGTGGGTAGGTAGGGCCCATTAAAACGGAACGTGTACCTATGGATTAGATGAGTTGATACTTCTATAAAATTAAAAGCTTTTTCGTTATTTTAGTAGAGTGATCAATTCAGTGAACACTGGAAGTGATCACCGAATGGTAAGAGGCACTGTGAATCTACACGTTACATCCGAAAGGTATCGACTGTGAAATCTACGCTCCGCCCTGTAGCCATCCACATTCAAAACCCCGAGAGCTTACAACTCGAGCTGGAAAATCGCTTCGATTGCCTAGAGAGCTGTTCAGACGTGGACATATATAATGACAGGCTCGTGGAAGCTGTCCTCATGGCGGGTGCAAAGGTCTTCAGACCCAGCCGTACGAAAAATGTCAGTAAAATCTCGGAGCCAACTCTACAGTTAATGGAGGAAAGGCGAAAAATGATTCTGCAAATATCTGATGAAGCTCCTCAACGACGGCAGCTCAGCAAGAAGTGCCTGACCCGGGACATACGCCGATTTAATACGGAACGTATTAAAGAGGCTATAGAGCGGAACAAAGTATTCGCCAGAGATATGGCTATTGGAGAGAGCTTGCTGACCAAGCTGAAAACCGTGGATGGCAGAATCGTCACGTCACGCCCAGAGCTTTTGGCTGAGATCGAAAACTTTTATGGACAGCTTTACGCGACATCGCGAGCACCTCTCATTCAGGCTGTTGAGCGAAGAGCCAAATTAACCCGGCACTACACCGAAGATATCCCGGACGTTAGCTTATACGAGATTAGTATAGCTCTCAAACAGCTTAAGCTTAAGTGATGATGGAGTCACAGCGGAGCTTCTGAAAGCAGGTGGACGACCTGTCCTGAAAGCCCTTCAAAGGCTTTTCTATTCCATCATCATTGAGGGAAAGACACCCAAAGCGTGGCACTATGGCGTGGTCAGGCTTTTCTTCAAAAAGGGTGACAAATCTCAGTTGAAGAATTACAGGCCTATTACGCTGCTAAGTCACATATATAAGCTGTTTTTGAGAGTTATGACGAATCGTCTCGTACGCAGGTTCGACGACTTCCAGCCTTCCGAACAAGCTGGATTCCGAAAAGGCTTTAGCAACTCTACATACGCTGCGGCAGGTTATACATAAGACCGAAGAGTATAATCTGCCATTATGCTTAGCGTTTGTGGACAGTGAGAAAGCCTTCGACTCTGTCGAGACCTGGGCTGTGCTACAGTCTCTCCAAAGGTGCCGAATAGACTACAAGTGTTGCAGTCATTGTACGAAAACGCCATAATGTCAGTCCGTCTTCAGGACCAGGAATCAAAACCCATACCTCTCCAGCGAGGAGCTACAGACAGACAGAGCGACGTTATATCACCGAAACTGTTCACCACTCTGTTGGAGGACGTGTTTAAACTTCTGGACTGGGATGGACTTGGCATCAATATAAATGGCGAGTACATGACGCACCTTCGATTCGCTGATGATATCGTAGTCATAGGCTGAGACCTTGGAAGACTTAGGCACAATGCTCGACGACCTCAATAGAGTCTCCCAACAAGTGGGTCTGAAAATGAACATGGACAAGACGAAAATTATGTCGAATTCCCATGTCGTACCCACTGTTGTAAAGGTTGGAAGCTCTACACTGGAAGTTGTAGACGAGTACATCTACCTCAGACAAAAAGTCCAGCTTGGTAAGTCCAACTTCCAGAAAGAGGTCGATCGACGAATCCAACTCGGCTGGGCAGCTTTCGGGAAGCCACACAGCATATTTTCCGCATATCTACCGCAGTGTCTCAAGACGAAAGTCTTCAATGCGTGAGTGTTGCCAGTGATGACATACGGAACCGAAACGTGGCCGCTTACAATGTGCCGATTAAGGAGGCTCCAAGTCACCCAGAGAGCAATGCTCTCCATTGCTCTCTGGGTGACTTGGAGCCTATGCTATGGCTATGCTCGGAGTCTCCCTGCGTGATCGTATCAGAAATGATGAGATCCGCAGGAGAACTAAGGTCACAGACACAGCCCAAAGCATTGCATGCCTCAAGTGGCAATGGGCAGGGCACATAGCGAGGAGAACAGACGGCCGTTGGGGCGGAAAGGTCCTCGATTGGAGGCCACGTACAGGAAGTCGCAGCCGTGGGAGGCCTCCTACAAGCTGGACCGACGATCTGGTGAAGATCGCGGGAATCCATTGGATGCGGGCGGCACAGGACCGATCTGTGTGGTGAAGATTGGGGGGAGGCCTATGCCCAGCAGTGGACTTCTATTGGCGGAAATGATGAAGCTCCTTGTGTCATGGATGTTGATTATTACGATGGTAGTGATTATATTCTCTTTGATTACGATATTTCACAATGTCCTTTTGGACAATGACTAAAAGAACAAAACATAACGTTAAATTCTAATCAAGAAGGTTATAGTTATAAGTAACCTTCTTGGGTATGGCCCATTAAAACGGAACATGTACCTACCTATGGATTAGATGAGTTGGTACTTCTATAAAATTAAAAGTTTTTCGTTATTTTAGTAGAGTCCGCGCCACCAAAGAAGTCCCGTGAAGTGTGCTTGAGTCACCATCCCATTCAAATTTTTGACCGTGGGAGAGCCATGCTTCGGCATGACTGGGCCCGACTCGACTAGAGTGATATCACGGCCTCACAGAAAACCGGCGTGAAGCAGCACTGTGCTGTGTTCCGCAGCGTGAGTGAGGGTGCCTGAAGCCCAATCCGGGGGTAAGGGGGTTTAAAGATTGGCAGCGCACTTGCGGCTCCACTGGTGTCACGGGTGTCTATGGGCGGCGGCAATCGCTTACCATCAGGCGATCTGTCTGCTTGACTGCCACCTATATTATCACATTAAAAAAATGATCTTTATGCTCAAATTGGTCATAGACATGTTGCGGCCATCTGGTTCGAATTAGCCATCCAATCGGACGCCTAGGGCGTTCGTTAAACGCCAGCAGCATCCAAACGTCTGCAGCGAAACAACTGATTATTATGGTTCGATTATCTCGTTTTTATGTAAATTTATAAGCAAAACTGGATTGTTATAGTCAAAATAGTCTATAAACATGGAAGTGCCAAATAAGTAAGTTCGTTGTCTGCAAGTTTTGACAAAAAGTTTGAGTAAAGTGATTTTAGTTTCCAATTGGATGATGGTAGCGTACCGACAAACGTTCAGCCATCTGGTTAAACGTTGCGGTCAGCGAAATGGGTAGTTGTTATTCAGCCGATTGATTGGATACCGGCATTTAACGAACGCCCTAGCCGTCCCATTAGATAGCTGATTTTATCAGATGGCTGCGAAATTTTAGTTCCGTTTTTCTCCAAGGGACTTCTTTCGTGGCGCGGACCCGGACTAATTCATAGAGATATGTATAATCTATGTCATAGAGTATACATGACTCAAAAACCATCACGGACTTTATAGATATTTTTGACAGCGAAAAAAACACCTATTGTCTTTGGTTACCTAATTCAATCGACGTTTGTGGAAAGCGAATTTTCACAAATAATTTTTGAAAATGTCTATGTGGTCGACGCTAAATCGTACTGTGTTCAAGCGAACCTCGACGTTCGCTCTGGCCGTCGCGTCAGGAACCTTCTTTTTCGAGAGGACGTTCGAACTAGTATCTGTCGGAATATTTGAGAGCATTAACAAAGGGGTAAGTTTAGTTATGTAATTACTGTAACTCTTGTTTTTATTATTACGCTTTCAGATGTTATAACACGACAAGACAATATTCTTCTCTAGATAAATCTGCTATGAATTCGCTATGTTCTAGGAGTTAACTCCCATTTGGAATCAATAACGCCTCCTATATCAATATAACCTCAAATAATAGTTGCATTTTGATTTGGGAACGAATGCTGCCTGCTTGTTTCTGATAGCAATATCATCATTCTCTCAGCGTATAATCCCCACAGTCGTCCCCAAAGCTGTAGATTCGGTGCCCGGGGTACGCTTGATTTCCTGATCCAGGTTTCTGGGAAGTCTGATATTTTAGAATAAAGCGATTGCCGTCAGACTTAAGGAACGCGACAGGGGAACCGGACCAACTGGATGATCATTACACATTCAGAATCAGTTCCTCTCACCTAGGACATAGATTTCATCAAATGTAGCCTCCATATATTGTAATATAAAATATTACAATTTACAATATATGGCGTATAAAAGAAATAATGGTATTAATGTTTTTTTACGCATATTTGACTTTAAATTCATAGGGCAATTATATTTTATTGTTCTATACTTACTAATAATATTATATCCTATCACTTTTTTAGCCTTTTTGAATTATTTTTAGCATATTTCTGATAGACAGTCAAATCACTAGTGTCAGCATAAAGCTGGTCACTTGCGAATTGAGCACATTCATGTGGGGTTACTTTCAGTGCATTCACTTCTTCACCTTGAGAATATAATAGGATTGAAGTAAATATACTAAATTTATCTAAACTTTCTTACAGAAACTCTGGAAGGACATCAAGGACAAGTATGAATAATAACTGCAATGGCATCATGAATTAGTTTAATTGTTAAATACATAAAATTTATTAAATTATTATTATTTAAATATGATTTTTCTTTACATAGTATTTACACCCGAAGACTTCTAAACATAAACTCAGTTCAACAATAACTAGGCATTTGTAGAATTTTTATAAAATCAATATGAGTTATTTATTACATGACTAGATATACTTAGCATTTGAATAACAATTAATAAGGTAATTAAATTTTTCCTAGTTTGTCAATATTTACAGTTTATGTATACCTACATGAGGACATGGGGTAAAAGAAGGTCTTAATAACAATAATTTATTTTTCCCCAATTCCACATTGAACTAGGTAAAAAACAAAAGTTTAACAATTTTTGTTTTTCCTTATAGACCTTAAAGACTATAAAATTAATAATTTAATTTTTACCAATTAGCACCAAATATTGTTAAATGCAAAATATATGTAGGTGTGAGCTTTTATAACAAACTTTAATGTTGTTCTCAGCTACACATACAAATTTTAAAAAATTAACCTAATACACAGGTTGCAATTTATTAACAGTTGTAATTACATAATGACATCACAACGATTAACAGTTTAGGTACTTATAAATAAAGACATGTTAACAAATTAAACAAGTTGGTTCTATATCTCACTAATTTGTTTGATTGACATGTTTTAGTTTATTGATGTAAGTAAAATAATCCTGCCACAATAGATCTACTGGTCGCAGTGGCTATGAGACGCAATGCTCACCCCATTTCTTCCAATTAATAAAGTAAGATAATCATGAACTAAATTACAATATTAGCCTTAATAAATATTGTAAAATATGCATTTTGGCTTCCTCTTGGTAAGTTTCAGTAGTGAAACTGCTCAAATTTTAAGTTATTCATATCGGAGATTCTTCATAGCTTTCTGGCATACCTAAAATGAGGCTGCTTTTATGGACATGCTGTTTCCTTTACAAGTGCCAATGGTTTTGGCATTTTCAATGTCACTGAAGTGCCTTTTGTTTTGGTCAGTCTGTAGTAGGCTAGTAGTTGTCGTCCCTGACGAGTGAGCAAGACGCTCAGTCGCCACCATGGAACTAGAAGTCAGTGGAATGTGCCATCTTGGGAAAAAACGTCACAGACGTCACGCCAACCGGCCATGATGCAGATTATATACGGATGTGGTAGAGAAAGAAAGTTGTCCAGCACATCACCCCAGTACTAACGGCTTCAAAAGGCACAGTCTGTTTAGGGTGCATGTCTATGGTCGCCACGGCTTAAGAGTGCGCGTCACAAATGAAGTAAAATTTTAGATACCTTGTGTCTATGGACATTTTTTTTATGAGATAGTGGGCAGATGAGAAGACGGATCACGGACACCAGTGGAGTTACCGCTGCCGACCTTTAAACCCCCCTTTCATCAGGCATACTGCACACTGGCGTTCCTTTAGCTATAATGAATGCCATTAAGTAACAAAACCAAATGATTTCAATGATGCTGATACTGTATTTTACGAGAGATGGATGACAAAAACTGTCGCTGTCGTCATAAAAGGTCAAGAAAAACAATGCAAGAAAACTATTAAAGAAAAAGTGAAGACTACCAAAAAAAATCTTTTGAGAATACTATACAACAACTTGCCGATTTATATGAAACATATTGCATATGTGATGCATCAATCAAATGCCGTTCGAAACATTAAACAATTAGTTAACGCCAGAGGATGGACTTCTTCGTATAGATTTTTCTGAAAATTATAACTGCAAATATGGTATATGCAATATGCAGGAAATTCAGCATTCGGAAAAGATGGTCTTAAAGAGCGCTTTTTAAGTCATTATTCTCGGACTTGGAGTGGTACCTAACGGCATTATAGATAGAGGACGGCAGCACAATGCTGCTTCACGTTGGTTTTCTATGAGGACATAAAGCTGTCTGAATATTGATGGCGACGGAAACGGCAGCACAATGCTGCTTCACGCTGGTTATCTATGAGGACATAAAGCTGTCTGAATATTGATGGCGACGGAAGCGCGTTCTTCTACTAGGCTCGGCCTACTTGGGCGGGCGATGGCGCTCGGGCTCGTCGAGCGCGTCGTGCGAGGCGGAGGGCGGCAGCTGCGGCAGCGGCGTGTCGAACTGCGGCGACTCCGCCACCGCCCAGATGATGTCCACCAGCAGCGGCTGCGCCAGGTTCTTGATTGCGTCTTGCCGGGCGACCTGGGAGATAAGTAAGATAAATAAATAATAAATGCCAACCCGTCTGCCAAGCGTGGTGAGTATGGCAATTACCCCTCATGTGATTGAGGGAGGCCCGTGCCCCAGCAGTGGGGACTTAAATGGGCTGATGATGAAATATTGCACAACATCACATACATTGATCTGACTCCGAGATAGGTAGCTCAAGAACCTGTGTTACAGATATCAGAATCAACAGTGGGATTACAAATATATACATATAATACTTTTCTTTTGTAAATACATGCTTATAATACATAGATAACGCCCAGACCAATACAAACAGATGCGTTCATGCACACAAATGTTTGTACTGCGCGGGGATCGAACCCGCACCAGTGGCAGCGTTCACTACCACTGTTCCAAACGGGTCATCGAGTTCCAAATAAGCAAGATTACCTAGCGAAGAGCGTAGTGGCGTAGCGTGGGTAGAAAACTATTCTTCTACTTCGTTTGTGAAGACTATCCTCGAACCTCCCCCCCTACCCGCCCCCCAGGATTAAGCTTAGATTTTGCCGCCTCACACCAAAAAGTGCCGCCCATCTTACCTTCTTCGACCCCTCTAAAAAGTTATCGTTCTACAAACAGTGTTGTTTCCACCATCTTTTCAACCTCGACCCCCCTCCTCCCCTGCATTAAGCCGAGATTTTGCCGCTCAAAAAAAAGTGTCGTCCGGTACCCTACCCCACACGCTACGCTACTGAAAGAGCGATGGTAGCTGTGGTTCCGAACGCGCATTCTATACAGGGGTTTGAATCCCAGCATTAATTTTCCAAATCTGCGTATTTCCACCATTAGCTCGGCAGTGAAGGAAAACATTGTCTATGTCCTGCACGTTTCGGATAGTTTCTGAAACGTGCAACCATACCAGTTTCAGTGACTGATTCAGTTGGTCTGGTATATTTCCGGATTACTCCGCCCTCTCGTCTCTCACTCACCATGCCGAACTGGTGCACGATGATCTTGAGCGCGTACTCCTTGATGTCGGCGGCGCGCATGCGGTCGGCGGCCTGCAGGATGGCCAGCACGTTGTCGGGCGCCACGTTGCTCTGCAGGTTGTGCTTGCAGAACACCTGTAGCCGGTTGTTCGTGAACCCTGGACGTAGAATATAATTTGAGAAGGCATGACATATAAATCCATACAATATAGAACCACGCTTTGGCATCAAAGGGCCAGCTCGACCGGAGTGATACTACGGCCTCACAGAAAACAGGCGTGAAGCAACCGGCGTGAGGTATTACTGTGTTTCGTGAGTGAGGAAAGAGGGGTTTAGAAATTGGCAGTGCACTTGTGACTCCACTGGTGTCGCGGGTGTCCATGGGCAATCGCCTACCATCAGGTGATCCGTCTGCTCGTCTGCCAACTATCACATAAAAAAAAATACAAAATCTCATACATTAACCCGATTTCGTACTAAATGACTTAAGAGTACGGCGGAGCGTCGATCGAATTCGTGGCGAGCTTCGCCATTCCTCTGACATATCGCTGTCTTTGTCGTCCCTTGCGGGCGGCGGACATCAAGCCATGTTTCGCCCCCGCGCGGTAACAAATGTGTCTGACTCATATTTTTGTCAAAACGCGATCTCTAGAAAAATCGGCGGTGAACGCTTATCATCAAGTAATCCGTTAACTTTGCTGTCACCTGTCACATGAAAAAAATAAATTAAGTACTGACCGTAATAAATAGGTGCTTGAAACAAGTAGAGAGAATCTTCTGTAGGCATATTGGTGTCGCCGTAGTAGATATACCTCAACAAGGAATCGAACGCCTCCTCGGACGGCACTGTATCGCAGATTTGAATCTGTAACAAATCCATTATGTTTTATTACTTAAGGACTAGGAAAAAAATAATAAAAATTGCTTAGATTAGCTAGTCTAAAATTAGTTCGACCGGGAATCGAATGTGGGATATTCCGCGTTTGAATACAATACACCATGATACCCCTGTGTTATTGAGGTCGTCATTGAAAATCGTTTGTACTTATCGACACATACATTATCCCATTTATAATATTAAGTATGGATGTCGCAGCCATCTGTTTAAATTAGCCATCCAATAAGACGCGAGGGGCGTTCGTTAAACGCCGGCTTCCAATTAAATGGCTGAAGAACAACTAGCCATGACGTTGACCGCAACGTTTAACCAGATGGATGAATGTTTGTCGTCACCATCATTCAATTGGATGACGGAAATTATTTGAATGATTACGAAAAGTTTGTGTCGAGAGATTTTACACTCGACACAATTTTTTTGTAAATACTTGCAGATGACGTACTGTTATTATTTGAGACTTCAATATTGAGACAATTTTGACAATATTACACTTTTATGTTACTTTATAAGCACTCAACAACGAGATAATCGTACCATAACCTTCACAGCTGTTTTCTCTTCTGACGCCATATTTTTATTTGACTGCATTGGCGCAATGGATAGTGTGTCGCACTTTAAGGCGACGGGTAGCCCTAACTAGCGGTACTATTCGTTTTTAATTGTTAGCTACTAAACCGGATCTATTTTAAACAATTTCGGGGTTACAACATCTCGTCAAACACTTATACTGTTTATTATATAACCATGCACAAATGTTGGGTCCGTTTTTGTACGCAAAAAATTAATTCACGCCAATAGCGGCCACTTTTGGCGGTAATTCAAAATTCGATACTGTTTATTATATAACCATGCACAAATGTTGGGTCCGTTTTTGAACGCGAAAAATTGATTCACGCCATTAGCGGCCACTTTTGCCGGTAATCCAAAATTCCAGTGCAAAAACAGACCAAACAGTTAACTATAAGTATTAAATAAATAGTATAGGTATTTGCCAAGAGGTTGTAACCCCGAAATTGTTTAAAATAGATCCGGTTTAGTAGCTAAAATTAAAATTGATTGGCGTCGCTAGTGTGCCCTACCCGTCACCTTAAAGCGACGGCTGCGCTTGGAGTCCTGGTGGCTTAATTTGAAGCCGTCCCGTAACGAACGAGAATATACCTGTCGCATCCAAACAAAGGAGACACACAGCGCGCGTGAAAAAGAGGGAAACTCCGATTCGATCGTAACGTCTACTTGAAATTAGGCCCTCTGGTTTCGATCCCCAGGTCGGACCAAGGGCCTGAGTTTGGTCTTTGTGTATAGGTAACTCACGTTGACGATGTTGTCCTGCGGCGAGAAGGAGCGGAACATGGCCTCGAAGTACGCCGCACGAGCGGCTAGGACGGAGCGGTGCGCCGGGCGCGTGGCGGAACCAACTCGCAGGCGAACGTCGCTGAGCTCCGAGCCGCCCGCGCCGCCGCTAGCGAACACGCACAAGTCTTGCTCTAGGGTTGTTCCTGGAGGGAACATCAAAAACAATAAGTATTTCATAGATGAGTAGTTAGCCGTGTGGTCCCCGGCAGAGTAGAATAGGCCACCCTCACTCTTACCGAGGTGTCGTAAAAGGCGACTAAGGTAAAGCTGCTGGCATGATCATCAGCACCCAGAGAAGGAAAACTCTGCATTTATGTCAAAACCCTCGCCAACCCGTCTGCCAAGCGTGGTGAGTATGGCAATTACCCCTCATGTGATTGAGGGAGGCCCGTGCCCCAGCAGTGGGGACTTAAATGGGCTGATGGTGATGATGATGATGAGATGAGTAGTTATGAGGACGCACGCAGCCCAGAGACGAAGAAGATTTTAACAAAATAAATTCCATATAAATAAATATTTCACTATGTCATATACATTGATCTGACTCCGAGATAGATAGCTCAAGCACCTGTGTTTCGGATATCAGAATCAACAGTGGGATTACAAATATATACATACAAACTTTTCTTTTGAAAATACATACTTATAATACATAGAAAACACCCAGACCAATACAAACTGACATGTTCATGCACACAAATGTTTGTACTGTGCGGGGATCAAACCCGCAACCCTTGCATCAGAGACAGCATTCACTACCACTGTTCCAAACAGGTCGTCAAAATACTATTTATTTCTTACTTATAATTAACTTTTTGATCTGTGTTTGCACTCGAAATTTGGATGAACGCCATAAGGGGCCGTTTTTGGCGGTAATTCATATTTCGAGTAGGAAGCAGACCAAAAAGTTAATTATAAGTATTGAATAAATAGTATAAGTCCTTTTCGAGATGCTCGAACTTCGAAATTGTTAAAAAGATATCCGGTAGGATTTAGATGCTAACAATATAAATCAAACGTTGTCGCTAGTGTGCCAATCGTTTTTAATGTTTAGCTACTAAAGCGTTCACTCTGTTCCAAACAGGTCGTCATATAATATAATATGTCCAAAGCAGAGCTAGGCTCACAGACATAGCCCAAAGGATTGCATGCCTCTAGTGGAAATGGGAGGACACATATCTAGGAGAACAGACGGCCGTTGGGGCGGAAAGGTCCTCGAGTGGAGGCCACGTACAGGAAGTCGCAGCTGTGGCAGGCACAAGGTGGACAGACGATCTGGTGAAGGTCACGGGAATCCATTGGATTCGGGCGGCACAAGACAGGTGACCATTGGGGGAGGCCTATGTCCAGCAGTGGACGTCTATTGGGTGAAATGATAATAATATGTGCCAATGTTTATAAGTACAAGGGAAAGAAACTGTAATTTTAAAATTATAAAAAATAAGTATCGACTGTGTGACATAACCGACATTTCAGGCGACGGGTAGCCCTAACTAGCGACACCATTCGTTTTTAATTGTTAGCTACTAAACCGGATCTATTTTAAACATTTACGGGGTTACAATTATTTATTAAATAACCATGCACAAATGTTGGGTCCGTTTTTGTACGCGAAAAGTTGAATTTTTCGCGTACGCGTTGGACTCAACATTTTTTCATTGTTATTTAATAAATAGTATAAGAGGTTGTTACCCCGAAAATGTTTAAAATAGATCCGGATTAGCAGCTAAAAATTAAAATGCCCTACCCGTTACCTTAAGAACATTTTTGGGCGGTAAAGAGTTTTTAAAGTGGTAGGAAAACGTGCCACAAAAGAAGTCCCGCGGCAAAATGTGTACAAATGTGTTAAATTTCTTCAATATATATTCACCCTAATTTAGTTTACATCAGTTGAAGAAGTTAGGCAAAGTATCTACATATTTGTTCTGTTCTGCGGCGGAAAGCCGCCAATAAAAGCGACAATGTTGTTAACTTTATTTTTACTATTTCTTTCTTTCTTTTTTCTTTCGAATTAGCTTTAAGACATTCATTGTTATTGCTGCCGTATTAAGACAGCTGTTGGTTTTCCGAATAAAAGAAAAATAAAACAGAAAAACATTTCTAGATTCCTTTAAGGCGACGGGTAGCCCTAACTAGAGACACCAATCGATTCAAATTGTTAGCTTCAAAGCCGGATCTATTTTAAACAATTTCGAAGCGGGACCCCCTAAGCAAATATTTATACTATTTATTTAATAATTATGCACTACTTTTTGATCTGTTTTTGCACACGAATTTGGATTAATGCCATAAGTAGCCGTTTTTGGAGGTAATACAAATTTCTAGTACAAAAGCATATCCAAAAGTTAAGTACAAATATTAAATAAATAGTATAAGTGTTTCGAAATTGTTAAAAAGATATCCGCTTTAGTTGGTAAGAATTTAAATCAATTGGCGTCGCCAGTGTGAACTACCTATCACCTTAAAGCTCACATTTTTATATCGCCGTTGATGGCGACTGAATCGTGCTTTCCAAGGAATTATTTTAGTGGCGTGGACTCTAGTGTGAACTACTGAAATTTGAGAAAGATTGCTTTTTTTTGGTTTCGCAGGGGCATGCCGCCGGCTTAAGAGATGAACCGACTACCTTATGCATATCAGACCACCGGGGGGCGGCCGGGTTATGTGGGGCTCTCCTTTGGCGGGGCAAAGGCATACCCACTAAACCCCCTGCGGTTCTCCCTCATCGCCCATATTGGGGAATATCATGGTGATACAGCCGAAGCCTCCTTCCACGATATTCACCGGGCGGATCGGACGTGCCGGGAGGTTGAAGAGACTAGCGCAAACTTTTACAAGAATCGTAGCGTATGCGTATCTTAAGCAAATGTATGGCAAAACGAAGGGGGCCCGCCGCCCATCTAATACCGTTCCGAACGATCAACGGCGAGCCGCCGGGGGATTTCCCTCCCCTCAACTTGGCTCCATCTGAAGAATTTGCCAAGCGCCCCAGGTGGTATAGTTTAGGGTCATTCACTTAGTACTTTTTCCTTAGTACGGGAAAAATAGTTAAGCGGCTTGTAAAAAACAGATGTAGCTTTAAAAAGCAAGCAAGCAGATGGTTCGGCCTTGTTTCGGTAGATGTCACTATGGATTTTTACATCGAACCTATTAGTAATTTTAAAAAAGTACGGGAAATAAAATAAACCTGAGGTCTAGAAGGTATTGCGAATGTAGTTTCTGATATTTAATTTAATCGTCTCTCTAACTGATTCTCGAAGGTGGCCGTTCTATATAGCCGTTAAGTGTTGATCGGTTCCCTCTAGGTGGTGCTAGCACTGAACCCAACTGATGCCTCTATCTCAGTATATGTATATTAGTTGACTATACACATGACTGCTTCGTTGGCGCAGTGGGTAATGCGTCGCACTATAAAGCGACGGCTGCGCTTGGGGTCCCAGGTTCGATTCCCGGGTCGGGCCAAAATTTGTACCTTAGTTTTTCTGATAAGAAATTATCAGTGTCAGCCCGGTGTCCGGAAGTTTGCGGTCTTGTACTGCCGTGCCTCGGAAAGCACGTTAAGCCGTTGGTGTCCCATCGGATTATGAGAGTAAGGGAATAGAGAGTGCGCTTGTGTTTGCGCACAAACTTGAGCACTATTATACATATATCCTGCGTAAGTGGCTGATCGTTGAGATTGGCCGCCGTAGCCGAAATTGATTGGAGGATATTATTAAATAGAGTATAACGTCCGAGTTGCTAAAAACTAGTTGTAATCGTTCCAACATATCTACGCATACCCAATCAAGTAAAGTAATAGTTTTTATCACAACTAAAATAAAATGGAACTAAATTATTTTAAGAACGGATAACGAGTCCACGGGTCGCGCTCTGCCAATGTTCAGGTCGGAATGCATGACCGCCCAACTTCATAACACCATCGCACCACTTAACGTAAACACAAAATACAATGGGACTCTTGATAGCCGACCCGCGGCCACGTTCGGCAACGCACCGTAAACGTGACGTCACCGACAGCGTAACATAATCAAACTCTCCCAAGAATATGAGTAATTAACTGCCGACTAGGAGTAAACGGCGCACTATTTTTTGCGCGCCGACATATACCCTCTTATTCCAAAACGTGGGATTAATGCTGGAAATAACTGAAGAACTAAAGTAAATATTATTATAAAACTAAGTTAAACGTTATTTAGTATATCAACTATAATACTTAAGTTAAACCACCCGGACCCCTAGTTTAAACGAGTACTAAAATAATAACCTCAAAATACCTATTCGGTAACCATGACAACTTATCCCTGTAACAGTTTATCCCGTTTTACGCCAAAGTTATTTGTGAGAAAGTATTATTTATTTTTCGATTTAATCCCAAAAATATAAGCAATTCCTATGCATATTAGTTGGAAACCTTACTCAAATTAACTTTAATATTTTAATTTATTATTGCTTAAAAACAAATCTAAAATATTTTTACTTCAGACAACAAAATAAGTTTACCTATGTAAAATGAAATTTTACTGAACGAATGATTGAATGATTCGATCAATTTTGACACTATCCTGCGGTACTAAATGGTCTATGGTTAGTTGAGGATTTGTAATAAAAATTTGAGAACATTATTCCGTAATAATCATGAACTTGCTAGTATAGGATTAAATCTGGTATCAGAAAAGTTATTTGTAATAAGAGGGTTATAAGTTACTCTATGGTATAGCTACGCCACTAGCAACGAGAGGGTGATTAATGTAACAAGAGCTCACCAATGATCTCCTCATCCTGGTCGTAGTTGGCCGCGGGCTGCTTGGGCGGCGGCTGTTGCCGGCGGCGGATCACCTCCACCATGAGGCTCTGTTCCATCTGCTCGAACTCCGTCGACATCACTATTGGCGTGAAATTGTAGTCTTTTACTACGAACCTGTCAAAAATGAATGAATGAATGATAAGTTTATTCTCTCTCACAATAGGGTTACAATTTTAGGTTATATAAATTACATTGTATCTTCACGTTTGGCACCAACCCGTGTGTGAGAGACTGGAGCCTATGATAGGTTTAGAAGGGAAACCTCGCAATACAAAATATTTCATATTTGATGGATGGCTTGATAACACAAAAAGAGACAGAAAGTCCGCTCTACCTGACATTGATATAGAAGAGTACGTTGACCTATGCGCTAGACGGCCAAATCACCTGCCAAACCAAATCTTCGTGGATTCAGGTAGCAGTCTCGCTGATTTTAGACCGTGGCTCGACCGCAGTTATCACTCCGGTCGAGCCGGCCTGAGATACCACGGCCTCACAGAAAACCAGCGTGAAGCAGCACTGTGCTTAGTTTCGCTGCGTGAGTAAGGGTACCGGAGGCCCAATCCGGGGGATAGGGGGGTTTGAAGTTTGGCAGCGCAGTTGTGACATCACTGGTGTCGCGGGTGTCAGGATGGATATGTCTGGATGGATATCCAGATGCAAGTAGAGATCGATCAAATTGGCGAACGGTTCGAGATGCTTATATCAAGCAGTGGACTGGGACGGTCTGATGATAAAGGCTAATCCCGCCACCAGCTCGTGGTCCTTGCCACCATCTCGGCATACGGACCGAATAATGGGAGACGCTCATCAGGTACTTGCTAAAAGCTCTTTCCCCGGTGCGTTTCTTCCCTCCTTACAACTACCTACTACGCTGCTCGGATGATGAAGGCTAGTCGGAGCCTCTGAATGAATGAATGAAAGATCTTTACTGCTCTGAAAAGGCTTACAATAATTACAAAGACACTGAAACGATTTCCTGTATGGCGGGATCCCTCTATCACTATAGTCCATTCAGTATGTGAAGGTGAATAGACCATTTCAAACGTTTCGTATCATGCATCCATCTTTCTACAGTTATTTATTCTTCCAAAATAACAAGTACCTATTAAACTTTCTCAATTAATCTGAACAAGAACTTAAAAGAGTTATTACCAATAAAATTTGTAAAAAATATCTTATGAATTGCATAATGCGCTAATCGGAATTTTTGCTCATAGGGATTGACACAAACCATCGCAATAAATCAGTAATCGGTATGGCAACTACGATTATTATCTCGTGCAAAATATATCGCTTGCAAGATTGACCAAGAACTAGTCATTTCTTTTGGTGACGAAAGTGGTTCCGACACGTCAAGCGAGTGTTGTTATTTTTCAGATGAATAAAATGCATATTATTTAAATAAAGATTTATGGCGTGTGTACCACTATGAATATTTACATATTGTATTTCATATCCAGATAGTTCGAATTCATAGAAAAAATGTTGATTCAAATTAAAAATTAAGCAAATAAAAAGTCGATTAGATTTCTAAATAAAATATTCTCGATTCTTAAAAATATCGGTTACGTTTAAAAATAGCGTCTCACTTTTAATGTCAAAATAGAACTGTCCTATTCACCTCCATATACTGAATGGACTATAGGACTGTTACCTCAGGCAGTACTCCTTGATGCAGTGCAGGTGGGCGTGGTGGGCCGCGTGCAAGGCGGGCAGCACGTTGCTGTAGCAGAGGTTGGCGCGGAGGTAGCGCGCGCACAGGCCGCGCAGGCGAGGAATCTTGAGGCGGAGGGCTAGCCGGAGAACTTCCATCACTAGGAGGATGGTCGCTGGAGACGCTGGGTCTTCATCTGTTGTTAAATTAAAATTAACCATAGTGTTATAGGTACAACATCGACAAAGTTCCCGGTAGACCACTTTTCGACCTTAAAGTATTGAAATAAGGTCTAAAAGTAGTCTACCGGAAACTTTGCCGGGACGCGTGGCAAAAACGAATGTAGATCAAAAGTAACACATGTTTTGTAGTTTTCCACTACGGCGGAACGGAAGGAAGACTATTCTGCCGTACTCGTTTCTTCATCGACCCCCCCCTCTAAATCAACAAGTGCCACGACCTCTTTTCTTTTGTGGAAATGCCACCAACCCAGAGTGAAATGGGCTGACGTAGCTGCCTTTCAGCGGCGCCTTTTGCACGCTCGTTGTGAGACGGACGGGTAGTGTCGGGCTCTCCCATGATTGGGGCTTCACATAATGTGAGGCCGGTCAATGGGCCTACCGGCTAAAACCACTGCGGCTTTTCCCGGTATAACCACCCTGGGGTGGGATACGCGCTCGTAGGACGAACCCTGTCAACGCATCCCACCTGTCGAGGACACACGCAGAGACTCCAGCATAAAACCTCAAAATACGTTGGTCTTTTGTTATTTCTGTAAAAATTTTATTTCTTCTCCTGTCACTTATATGTACCTGTTTTCTTGTATATTTTATTAAATTAGTTTATTTTTATTTTACAAAGATCTGCCTTGTTATTAAAACGCCACATACGTTCCCGAATCCCGCCGGCATAGGACTGCCGGTACACCACCCATGGACAGCGAAGCACGCCAGCACGGCCTCTTTCCTCAACCAGGGGGCTTAAAGTCCTCCGGGCATTTTTAATTTTCTTTTATGTGATAGTTGGCAGACGAGCAGACGGATCACCTGATTGTAAGCGATTGCCGCCGCCCATGGTCACCCGCGACACCAGTGGAGTCACAAGTGCGCTGCCAACCTTTAAACCCCTCGTTCCCCCCGGATTGGGCCTCCGGTACCCTCACTCACGGAGCGAAACTCAGCACGGTGTTTCTATACATCGGTTTTCTGTGAGGCCGTGGTATCACTCCGGTCGAGCCGGCCCATTCATGCCGAAGCGTGGCTCTCCCACGGTTTTACGGATTATACTATGCAATGTCTGTACTTTATTTATGCATTAGGGTTATACATTTTGGCAATGTATGGCAATTACCCCTCATGTGATGGAGGGAGGCCCGTGCCCCAGCAGTGGGGACTTAAATGGGCTGATGATGATGATGTTATAAATTTAAATTATCATTTACAGTTTACCTCTTTTTATTTTTTTTTTACTTATTGAATATTGCACCACCTACCCATTCCTTACTATGAAAATCCTTTAACCGAAGGTTGTCTGGTAGAAATCGATTTCAGCGATAAGATCACCGAAATTTTACACAAAATTTCTGTAATGCCTAGTACTTAAGGTGATGGTTATGGCACAATAGCTACGCCAATCGACTTTAATTTTTAGCTACTAAACCGGATCTATTTTAACAAACGTTGGGTCCGTTTTTGTACGCGAAAAATTTATTCACGCCAAAAGTGGCCGCTTTTTTCGCGTACGCGTTAGCCCCAACATTTGTGCATGGTTATTTAATAAATAGTATATGTGTTTGCGGAGAGGGTGTAACCCTGAAATTGTTTAAAATAGATCCGGTTTAGTAGCTAAATTTTGTGCCCTACCCGTCAGCTTAAGATGTGTATTTTATGCAATAAAATATATCTATGTCATATAAATTATTTCCTTTTCCTAACCTTTCTCAGTAGGGTCTATCCTGTCCGTATAGATATAGTTGAGCACCATGTTGAAGGCCTCGGGCGTGGCCTCGGGCAAGGTCACGCTGAGCGCCGGCGTGGCCTTGTACGAGTACACCTCCGCGGCACTCTCCTCCCCTGCCGCTATCCGTTTGGATAACTCTTCGCGGCCCTCTCTGTAAGAAACAAAAACATATAACATCTTATAGAAGATTCAGTACTTAGATTTTTTTTGTGATACCTATCACGACGAACAGACAGATCACCTGATGGTAAGCGATTGCCGCCGCCCATGGACACCCACATGGTCTCACCAGTGGGGACTCCACTAGTGAGACCAAACGGCGACATGTTCCCACCAGAAGCGTGACGTCACAGTACTATTGCTACTTGAAGATACATAAGTCTTAGTGTAGAAAGCAAGAAATATTGGTCTTTATTAAATTAGCCTTAAGATCTTTATTACACTCACTTGATCATCGCCTTAAGATATTTCGACCTCGCTGGCAGTATAGCTTAATGAGCTTGAACGGCGACCTGTTCAGGGCCCACCAGAAGCGTGACGTCACAGAACTGCTGTCACTTGAGAATACGTCATAAGTCTTCGTGAAGACATCTAGCCATACTGGTCTATATTAACTTAGCCTTAAGGTGTATATTACAGTGTTCACTCACTTGATCTTCGCCCTAAGATATTCGAGACCTAGCCGCCAGTATAGCTTGATGAGCTCGCACGGCGACCTGTTCAGGGCCCACCAGAAGCGTGACGTCACAGAACTGCTATCACTTGAGAACACGTCAGAAGTCTTCTTGAAGACAGATATCTTCACGAAGACTTCTGACGTATGACCACTATGACCACTATGGCTAGATAGCCATAGTGGTCTATATAGACTTAGCCTTAAGGTGTATATTACAGTGTACACTCACTTGATCTTCGCCCTAAGATATTCGAGACCTAGCCGCCAGTATAGCTTGATGAGCTCGCACGGCGACCTGTTCAGGGCCCACCAGAAGCGTGACGTCACAGAACTGCTATCACTTGAGAATTCGTCAGAAGTCTTCTTGAAGACAGATATCTTCACGAAGACTTCTGACGTATGATCACTATGACCACTATGGCTAGATAGCCATAGTGGTCTATATAGACTTAGCCTTAAGGTGTATATTACAGTGTACACTCACTTGA
The DNA here is from genome assembly GCA_019059595.1 of Marasmia exigua. Lineage (NCBI taxonomy): Eukaryota > Metazoa > Arthropoda > Insecta > Lepidoptera > Crambidae > Marasmia > Marasmia exigua. Next base: position 12,993,136 of record CM032483.1, on the reverse strand, counting down.
TCTTCGCCCTAAGATATTGAGACCTAGCCGCCAGCATAGCTTGATGAGCTCGCACGGCGACCTGTTCAGGGCCCACCATAAGCGTGACGTCACAGAACTGCTGTCACTTGAGAATACGTCAGAAGTCTTCGTGAAGACATCTAGCCATAGTGGTCTATATTGATTTAGCCTTAAGGTGTATATTACAGTGTACACTCACTTGATCTTCGCCCTAAGATATTGAGACCTAGCCGCCAGCATAGCTTGATGAGCTAAAACGGCGACCTGTTCAGGGCCCACCAGAAGCGTGACGTCACAGAACTGCTGTCACTTGAGAATACGTCAGAAGTCTTCGTGAAGACATCTAGCCATAATGGTCTATATTGACTTAGCCTTAAGGTGTATATTACAGTGTACACTCACTTGATCTTCGCCCTAAGATATTGAGACCTAGCCGCCAGCATAGCTTGATGAGCTCGCACGGCGACCTGTTCAGGGCCCACCATAAGCGTGACGTCACAGAACTGCTGTCACTTGAGAATACGTCAGAAGTCTTCGTGAAGACATCTAGCCATAGTGGTCTATATTGATTTAGCCTTAAGGTGTATATTACAGTGTACACTCACTTGATCTTCGCCCTAAGATATTGAGACCTAGCCGCCAGCATAGCTTGATGAGCTAAAACGGCGACCTGTTCAGGGCCCACCAGAAGCGTGACGTCACAGAACTGCTGTCACTTGAGAATACGTCAGAAGTCTTCGTGAAGACATCTAGCCATAATGGTCTATATTGACTTAGCCTTAAGGTGTATATTACAGTGTACACTCACTTGATCCTCGCCCTAAGATATTGAGACCTAGCCGGCAGCATAGCTTGATGAGCTCGCACAGCGACCTGTTCAGGGCCCACCAGAAGCGTGACGTCACATAACTGCTGTCACTTGAGAATACGTCAGAAGTCTTCGTGAAGACATCTAGCCATTGTGATCCATATTGACTTAGCCTTAAGGTATATATTACAGTGTACACTCACTTGATCTTCGCCCTAAGGTATTGAGACCTCGCCGGCAGTATAGCTTGATGAGATAGAACGGCGACCTGTTCAGGGCCCACCAGAAGCGTGACGTCACAGAACTGCTGTCACTTGAGAATACGTCAGAAGTCTTCGTGAAGACATCTAGCCATAATGGTCTATATTGACTTAGCCTTAAGGTGTATATTATAGTGTACACTCACTTGATCTTCGCCCTAAGATATTGAGACCTAGCCGCCAGCATAGCTTGATGAGCTCGCACGGCGACCTGTTCAGGGCCCACCAGAAGCGTGACGTCACAGAACTGTTGCGATTTGAGGATGCGGCCAAAGTCATCGTGGAGTGTGCAGCGGGGGTAGTTTGATAACTGTAAGATTAACCCTCTTATTACAAAACAATTACTCTGATACCGACTTTAATCCTAAACTTCTTAATTTTTTAATTTTTTATTATTTTTCTTCTTAATTTTTTTATAACAAATCCTCGACTAACCATAGACCAGCTAGTACCGTAGGATAGTATCAAAATTTATCGAATCCTTCGTTTAATGACGTTTTGTTTTACATAACCTTGTTATGTTGTCTGAAGTAAAAATATTTTAGAAATTTAAGGTAAGGTTGAATATGAATAGGAATAGCTTATATTTTTGAGATTAAATTAAAAATAAGTTGACTATTTCTTACTAATAACTTATCGTAAAATAGAATGAACTGTCACACTGATAAACTGTCATTGTCACTGAATCGATATTTTGAGGTTATTATTTTAGTACCTATTCATTTTGCCAAATGTGGGATTTGAGATAAGTAAACAGGATTTCAGGGTCTTCCAATCTTCTTTATTTTATTATAATCGCAGAGCAAGCCTATTCGCGTCTTTCGTCGTCTCACACCCACAGATAACTCAATCATTTCCTCCGTTCACTCGTTCTCTGTTCACTCTTACTCCGTTCCATTCTACTCGTATTCCATTCCGCTTCACTCTCTCATAATCCCATACTCTAGGGGTCCGGGTGGTTTAACATTAAGTATTATAGTTGATATACTAACTAATGTTAAACTTACTTTCTAGTATTAATCCTACTACTTATTTTAAACCACGTCTTGGAATAAGAACCCTGTTACTTTAAAAGTGAACCCGTACGCACGGGTACACTTTTAAAGTACGTACTCAGGGCCATTTTTTAATCCATAATTACCTTTTGGTTAAATTAACTATAGTTAACTGTCTAACCTATAGTCAAAATGGCGTAATTCCTTGTAATGTAACTATTGGTTAAGTGAACTTGTGCTCGAAAAACACGTTTTAGAGATACCATTGGTTACTTTTTAAACCGGTTCAGTGTAACTACGGATCAAAAGTCTGCTCTTAGGGAACTGAACCAGTGTCTGGATTAGTGTCATCATCATCATCAGTCCATTTAAGTCCCCACTGCTGGGGCACGGGCCTCCCTCAATCACATGAGGGGTAATTGCCATACTCACCACGCTTGGCAGGCGGGTTGGCGAGGGTTTTGATATAAATGCAGAGTTTTCCTTCTCTGGGTGCTGATGATCATGCCAGCAGCTTTACCTTAGTCGCCTTTTACGACACCTCGGTAAGAGTGAGGGTGGCCTATTCTACTCTACCGGGGACCACACGGCCAATACACTGGATTAGTGTAAGTATTTGTAATTATTCGATCAATTCACTAAAAAAATCCTGGTTAATTCCTGCCATAATAGCTTGAGAAACCTATGGTATGATATACTACGGCACAGGCCTGTGAAGGCCTAGTGCAGAAGTGACTGATATGCAATTATCACATATATTCAACCGCGTGCCACCTCGTACCCTCGGTCGTCATGGCATCGGAAAATAAGCATATTCGGATAGTCGTACACTACTGTATTAACAATCATAATTTATTGAAAGATACAAATTACAATAAGAAACATATGGACAGTAGGTCAAACCACCGGGCCTTAAGGTGACGGGTAGGGCAAAATAGAGACGCCCATCGATTTTATTTTTTAGCTACTAAACCGAATCTATTTTAAACAATTTGAGGGTTACAGCCTCTCGGCACGGGACCAACACTTGTGCATGGTTATTTAATAAATAGTATAAGTGTTCGCCGAATGATTGTAACCCCGCAATTGTTTAAAATAGATCCGGTTTAGTAGCAAAAAAATAAAATCGATTGGCGTCGCTAGTGTGTCCTACCGGTCACCTTAATAGCCCATTTTGCACTCACAGACTACAATTAGGTATGTACTCTTTTTTTATGTGATTGGTGGCAGACGAGCAGACGGATCACCTGATGGTAAGCAATTACCGTCGCCCATGGCCACTCGCGACACCAGTGGAGTAACAAGTTACTAACCGTCCCGCCGAATATGTACAGACATCCAAACATCGCGTTACTACAATCTGTCAAAATTCCTCATCTGATCATAGAACTAGAAGTCAGCGGAATGTTTTTTTTTTTCTATATATGGCTGCTACTGTGTTGCCTACGGCGAACACATAATAACTCTGCCAATGTCGAGTGATCAAAGAGACACGTAAATCTAATGGTTATTGACCGGTGAGGCGAGTTAAATCCTTTTGATGTTTATCTTAATTGAGTTTATCACCAAGCACCATCTAAAACCAAGACAGAACAAAACATACACAAAGACGTCACAATATTAAAGGGAGATTCTCATCAGCGGAATGTACCATTTTCGGAAAAAAAACGTCACAGAGCGTGAAAGAGATCCAACTGGCCCTGATGCAGATTCTATACGTGTGCGGTAGAGAAAGAACGTCACCCAGCACGTCTCCCCAGTACAAACGGCTTCGCGCAGTTTTTCAAGTATGGCTTTCTATTAAAAGCCAGTCTGTTTTTAGGATATATGTCTATGCATCTGATATTGAACCGAACGTGTTTGACATTAAGGTGAAAATCGAATGAAGAAGTTTGTCATTTTTGTATACTTTGGTGTGTGGCTTACCGTACATAGCATCGCCTACCGACAGGACAGGAACGCAGGACGCGATCTGGGAGTCTGGTGCCGGCTGGACCACTGACATGTGGCAAACAAGCACTTACCTGAAACCTGAACAACTCCCCGCTTCGGACGTTGTTGTCGACAGTCCCGCCGAATATGTACATAGCGTCGCCTACCACCGCGCCCGCGTGGAACAGACGCCCGGACGGGATCTGTGAGTCTGTTGCCGGGTGGACCACTGACCTGTGGGAGACAAACGAGTTTTTTTAGTTATTATCACTCATCTATCTCCCTTTTTTATGTGATGGTAAGCGATTGCCGCCGGCCACATTTATTTATTTATTTGATTGCACATGCTTACAAACTGCTGCGTGAGTGAGGGTACCCGAGGCCCAATCCGGGGGAAAGGGGAGTTTAGATATATAGATAGTCTTTATTGCACAAAAATAAAATACAAGCATGATACAACAGCAACAGACAGTACAATAAGGCGGTCTTATCGCTTGTAGCGATTTCTTCCAGACAACCTTTGGGTAGAGGAAAGAAATATCGTATTCGTAATAAGGGAAGGCAGTGCAAAGAAGTTTAACAAATGAAATTGAGAATGGCAGAATTATACATTAATACAGTTTAAAAGTTGGCAGCGCACTTGTGACTCCAATGGTGTCGCGGGTCTCCATGGGCGGCGGCAATCGCTTACCATCAGGTGATCCGTCTGCTCGTCTGCCTACCTATCACATGAAAAAAAAACTAACAGGCAAAGCATCCAACGCGCTTGCAGCATTAATATTATTTAAATGCAATGTCGGGGTTACAACCTCTAGGCAAACACTTATACTATTTATTAAATAACCATGCACAAATGTTGGGTCCAACGCGTACGCGAAAAGTTGATTCACGCCACTTTTGGCGTTGATCAATTTTTCGCGTACAAAAACGGACAAAACATATGTGCATGGTAATTTAATTAATAGTATAAGTGTTTGCCGAGAGGTTGTAGCCCTGAAATAGATCCCGTTAAATAGCTAAAGCCGTGTGGTCCCCGGCAGAGTAGAATAGGCCACCCTCAATCTTACCGAGGTGTCGTAAAAGGCAACTAAGGTAAAGCTGCTGGCATGATCATCAGCACCTAGAGAAGGAAAACTCTGCATTTATATCAAAACCCTCGCCAACCCGTCTGCCAAGCGTGGTGAGTATGGCAATTACCCCTCATGTGATTGAGGTAGGCCCGTGCCCCAGCAGTGGGGACTTAAATAGGCTGACGATGATGATGATGATGAAATAGCTAAAAATTAAAATCGATTAGCGTCGCTAGTGTGCCCTACCCGTCAACTTAAGAAAAATTGCAAAAAAAATTGGTTACAAATATCAACAATTTTGAGTTGGGTCAGTATTTTACTAAGAGTGCGATTTTATATGATCTATTTTATTTTTCACTTGATGTTTAGAAATCTCTCTCTAGTCGGTGCCTCATTACTGAGGGTCGTGGTCACTGGAACTCATCAACAAAACAAACTTTCTCCATTGGTTCCGATTGGAAGTAGCATTCACCACATCGTAGAACTTTGGTAGGGATGTAGCTCGTATCATTTGGTCAGACCATCGTGATAAGCAATAGAGGCCCCCCATGTCTATGGGCACGGCTCTATATATATACGGCACGGTCCCCGGCAGAGTAGAATAGGCCACCCTCACTCTTACCGAGGTGTCGTAAAAGGCGACTAAGGTAAAGCTGCTGGCATGATCATCAGCACCCAGAGAAGGAAAACTCTGCATTTATATCAAAACCCTCGCCAACCCGTCTGCCAAGCGTGGTGAGTATGGCAATTACCCCTCATGTGATTGAGGGAGGCCCGTGCCCCAGCAGTGGGGACTTAAATGGGCTGATGATGATGATGATGATGATGATCGACACCCGCGACACCAGTGCCTGAAGCAGTCCACTCACCACATCTGAGTATCTAAGTCGTAGCAGTGCAGGTCGCTGGGCAGGGTGCTGTCAGCGGCTCCGCCCATCACATACAGATGTCTTCCGTGTGCTAACATCACGTGCCCGTAGCGCCGCGCTGGGGCTGGACCCGCGCAGCGGAGGAGGTGTTCCGTACACACTCGAGTCCATCTGTAGACAAACTATGCCGTTGGTAACCACTTGTCTTTTTTTTTGTTTGGAACACCAATAGCCTGATATAATGATGTTAAATAATAAATAATATAATATAAATAATATTACACAACATCATATACATTGATCTGACTCCGAGATAGGTAGCTCAAGCACCTGTGTTACGGATATCAGAATCAACAGTGGGATTACAAATATATACATATAATACTTTTCTTTTGTAAATACATACTTATAATACATAGCAAACACCCAGACCAATACAAACAAACATGCTCATGCACACAAATGTTTGTACTGTGCGGGGATCGAACCCGCAACCCTTATATCAGAGGCAGCGTTCACTACCACTGTTCCAATCGGGTCGATGTTATAGTTACAAAGTTTCTGTGACTAGTAAACTAACCAAATCGACTCATGACCTAATTTTCATACAAACATACTAACTTCAGAAGGCCTATAAATATGGAAGGATATGTGCCTTAGTGATAATTTTAATGTATATCGATGCCAAAATTTTCTTCTTTTAGTTAATCGTTTAACAAGCCAATTTTCTTAAAATTATAATTGAGCAGTTTATTTGTCTTCCTCCATGCAATATTATAGGATGCGAAAATCAACCATCATTTTTTTAAGCACATGGTTAAACATTTTTTCTATGTGAAAGTGTCAAAACAGCATTAATTCCGACTTTTGCCACGTGCCAACCGTAAATGACCGTGATTGGACTGTAATTAATTCGTTTACATTTATCTGTTGACATTTAAGATATATTTATCCACGGATAAAGATTGGTCGAATGGGCCCTAAGTTTGGTAGAATCGGACCTTAATAGTATAGATAGAAGATAAAAAAGATAGACTGCCTCGGTGGGCGTAGTGGTTAGTGGATCGCAATCTTAAGCGAAGGCTGCGCAAGAGGTCCCGTGTTCGATCCCCAGGTCGGGCCAAAAATCTGTTACTTAAGTTTTCGGTAAGAAATTCTTAGTATCAGCCCGGAATCTAGAAGTTGGCGGTCTAGTACCTATTCCCGTGACTCGGAAAGCACGTTAAGCCGTTGGTCTCCGGTCGTGTCACGCTGGTGTCCCATCGGAATATGAGGGTAAGGGAATAGAGAGTGCACTTGTGTTTGCGCACACACTTGAGCACTATAATATATCCTGCGTACGCTCCTCCTCCGTCCTGCTCAACGATCAGCCGTTGAGATAGGCCGCCGTGGCTGTAATCGGTTGGAGGATATTAGAAGATAAAGACAAAGAAGATAATACACACGTGTGCGTCTCGAAGTCGAACTGGAACAGCGCGTTGGTGATCTTGGCGCCGCTCTGCCCGCTGAACACGTACATCTTGCCGCGCGCCACCGCCACGGGGAAGTTGCAGCACGTGGGCGGGCACTGCCCCTTCTGCTCAATGCGCTCCCATTGGTGGTTCTCACCCTGGAATTAATACTTATAATAAGATAAGATAAGAAACAATTTAATGACCACAACACATTATAGATAGAACATAAAAATTAAATTGAAAATTTAAAAATGTAAAGTAGGTATAGGTTTGATGTAAAGTAGGTATTTTTATTAATGTTGGCTGGTGACTCTCTCTACCTCAATGGTTCCCACAGAATACCAGCGTTATGGCGTTCCGGCGCCGTGACATACTGCTGAGTGGCAACCATTTTGGTAACATATCACGGAAAGTGTTTTTACCTTGTATTATTTTTCTCTTTTCTGTAAAAAACATGTGATGTGTTTACCAAATAAATGCTTATTCTATTCTATTCTAAAAACCCCCGACACAAATAAAGCTCTTTCATTTGATACCTATATTGAGGCAGTTGGAACAACAAATAGGTTATTCGTCATTTTCTGACGGCGGCCAACTTGGATTTGAAATTTTTCACAATTAATATATTCTGCTATTCAAGCCCTTTTATATGATACCCATATTGTGGGAGTTGTGTTAAAACATAAAATCCAAATCTTTGTGAAGGCGGCCATCGTGGATCGATTTTTATCCAACATAGCTAAGGACACTCCCTCCTTATTCATCTTTCAAACAAAAAAACAAAACCAAATCGGTTCATTTGTTCGGTAGCTACAGCCATAGACAGACACACTGACACACACACACACACACACACACACACACAGACACGTCAAACTTATAACACCCCGTCGTTTTTGCGACGGGGGTTAAAAACAGAAAAAAGGTACACAGGCTCAGTCTCGGCATATTCTGCAACTGGCACAAACAGTAGCTGCAGCGCTGGTTTTCAGGCTGGACCTTGAGTGACAGTTGGAAAAAATGTAGAAAATATTGACATGCAATATATTATTGGTATGTGCAAAACTAGTAAAACAAAATGAAAATTGATAGATACAAAAACAAAGATATAATAACATCAGACGTATAGAGGAGCCGTGACGTCACAGCAGCCACTACACCACGGTCCACCGCGTCGCCGTTCGCCGGGCAAAGCAAAGTGGCCCGGCTACACACGGACCATACCGGGACGCCACCGAACCGCGATATAGTAGACTGCTGAATAGCAAACTAGCTTCTATGTTTACACAGTCCGCTATTTCAATTACTTTTTCTTAGATAGAACCCTACCACTCGGGCAGTAGCGGTTGCGTCCACCCTCAACCTTGATATATTACAAAATATTAAAAAATACTAATTTGAAAAATTCTTAGTATCTGTCTGTAAACATACCATCAAATTAATGGTCCACATGTCGTTCAATCGGGCGTTGCCGTCGTAGCCGGCGAATATCCAGAGTTTGTCGTCATACACCGCCGCTCCGTGAGCTGATCTCGGCACTGGCTCTCTAAAAGAAAAATAAATGTACAGTTTTCCGTTATTCAAATACTACATAAAAATGTTTTAACTCAAAATCAACTGGAATGAATTCATCATGGAATGAATCAGTAGCTTTTCTCTAAATAACAAGAGCTAAATTTAACGGGATGAGAACAGAATCCCACGCAGGGTTAATTGCCAAAAGTTTTCAAACAATGTGAGACTAAGCATCTGGTGGCTTAATTTAAAGCCATTCCGTAAGGAACGAGAATATACCTGTCGCATCCAAACAAAGGAGACGCACAGCTCGTGTGAAAGAGAGGGAAACTCCGATACGGTCGTAACGTCTGCTTTAAATTAGGCCCTCATATCCGCTTTTTGTGTTGGGGTCTTGACTCTTGCTTCAAATAAAATTATAGCTTATTTCTATTCAGTCTTTTAAATTTACTCACTGCCCAGTGAATTTCCACTGTACCCACTGTGCGCTCTGGAACTTGTACTCAAACAGGTCATTCTTATTGGTGAGGTTAGAGTTAGCGAGGATGTCGCCGGTGTACCCGCCGAACACAAACATGGATGAACGGTGCACCTGCACAAAGAATTATTAACTTAATAATATGTGCTCCTCTAGGCCCCAAGGATATCCATTTGATGGGCTCTTGTAGTTATATTGATATCATAGTTCAAGCCTTATTCACTTTAAATAAGGTCCAAAATCTTTATATCTAAGGCCTGTTATAGGACAAGGAAAAGATTTTGCTGTAAAATAAATGTTCCACATAACATGGTTTAAATGTAAGGGTGTTCATGAACCTGGATATTCTGGATACACATGGTTTTAAATAGAATTATATACATACCCAGACTCTGAACAGACACAAGTGTATGCAGGGTGGAAATCAAACCCACAACCCTTGGAGCATGAGGCAGTGTCACCCACTATTTTCATTTTATGTATTTATTTATATTGTATTAAAATTGCTATAAATGTATGTAAGTCATGTAGGATCATTATATGCTTACAACAGCAGAGTGATGATAGCGAGGAGCCGGAGGCACTCCCATGCACCCGGTCTTGGTCCAAGACTTCTCCCTGATGTCGAACCGGATGAGGTCATTCAGCATTGACTTGCTATTGTCCCCACCAAATACATAGATTGCATCTTTATAAGCCACTGCAGTATGTTTGCTGCGTCTGGTGACAAAATATAATAAAAACATTATATTCCAGAAAAAACACTATTACATAAAAATTTCGGACTCGTTCTCACATAAAGAAACCTAAAAAAAACATTAATATTCTTTTAATTTATAAAGTATGCAAATAATAGAGATGCGCCGAATATTCGGTTCGTATTCGGTATTCGGCATAATTTCCACTATTTGTATTCGGTATTATGGCCGAATAATTCGTTTAGAGTATTATTATTTTCTTTGCTACATTACTTCTAATAGATCTAAAAGACAAAAGTTATTCTGTATAATTTATGTTTTATATGAATTATGGAACTTTTTACCCCCTTAAAGAGTGATTTTTCAAAAACGTGAAAATGAATTTCTTTTTATTTTAAATTATATGTGTAAATACAAATTGTCATTATCCTAACATCAAAGTTGACGGATTTACATATAAACTTCAAACCTCCTTTTCACCCCCTCAAGGGTTGAATTTCTAAAAATGTTGAACAACTTATTCTTGGTTTGATATTAGGAGAACGAATAGCGATTATCAATATTCTTACTTTAAAATGATAAAGCCCCCATAGTGCGTTTCACCCCTTATTTTACCCCCTTAAATGGTAATTTTCAAAAAATATTAACAGGGTTACTTTTTATTTAAAATACAAATTTTCACATTTCTAACATCAAAGATGGCGGACTTTCATACAAACTTTTAACCCCTTTTTTACCCCTCTAAGGGTTGAATTTTCAAAAACCCCTTCTTAGTGCTCACTTTCACTTTTTAAGGAACCCCTTTTTCTTTCTAGTTTCTAGGGTTTGGTTTGGGCTATGGGTCCATTCTTAATCACTCGGGTTAAGGTGACGGGTAGGGCACACTAGCGACGCCAATTGATTTTAATTTTTAGCTACTAAACCGGATCTATTTTGGACGATTTCGGGTAACAACCTCTTGGCAAACACTTATACTATTTATTAAATAACCATGCACAAATGTTGGGTCCAACGAATACGCGAAAAATTGATTCACGCCAAAAGCGGCCACTTTTGGCGTGAATCAATTTTTGAGAGAGGTTGTAACCCCGAGTTTAGTAGCTAAAAATTAAAATCGATTGGCGTCGCTAGTGTGCCCTACTCGTCACCTTAAAAGAATATTATAACCTAACTAGTAAGTAAGTTCTTTATTGTGTATGGAAAACCAGATTACAGAAATGATCTTAAAATAGTTACAAAAAGGTAAACTGAAAACGTAGTAACCTTTTCAGGCATATACACATTAAGTTAAAAATGTATGCTCCTGTAGGCCCCAAGGATTTGCATTTGTGGGGCTCTGTAGTTATATTGATATCATAGTTCAAGCCTTATTCACTTGATATAAGGTCTAAAATCTTTATATCTAAGGCCTGTTATGGGACAATTCCATGGCCTTCACCCAGTCAGGGACTAAGGAACCATAATAATAAAATTAAACATTTCTTATTATTATAACTTACTGTAACAATATTTGGTTTTTTAGAAAATAAAGCCATTATTATTATTATTTATATAAATGAACATTTAAACAACCTACAACTTAGCCACATTATATTATGTATGAGACTTCCTTCTTGTGTATTTAAAAAAAAAGAAAGACCAGATTTATTTGAACACAAAAAACAGATGTTTTTGAATGCTTGGCTAATATCAGTTACAGAAATTAACAGGACAAAGGAATTACGAACATCCCACAATGAAAGCTAAAGCAGAATATTGCTTCAAAATAAATCTTTATAAATCAAACAATTTTAAATTAATTAGCTGAACTAAAAAACACTGCATTAGTAAAAAAAAAACATCGTATTAATATTCTTAGACTTTTACCTGGCTCCTACAAACTCGTAGCACTCAGACATCCGTTTCCACTTGTGCACTGTCTCGAATGGCCCGAATTCCATCCTCAGGCTGATGTCCAACTCATTTGGATTTCGCAACTGTTCCGTTATCATTTTCGCTATATTTTGCATTCAGGCGAATATATCTAAAAGAAACTGATTTTGTATACACTCATTTAACAAACAATAAATAACTATCAAACACTTTTTCTCTTTATTTATTCTTGTTTCCCAAAAATCGTCATTCATTTACGCTTCCGTACTGTAATACAAATAGCTTTGTAATTTGAACAGCGAACTAAATCATACAATATAGGTTGTTTCCTGCATAAGTTAAATGTAAACTAGCACAGGTTTTCGTTAAAATAGGAAGAAATCTTAAAATAAACGGGAGGTAAATGGGTCGCCGAAATATGTCACAAATCATTGATCTAGTTATTTTACTATTCATGTAAATGTTATTGTTGTTTGTTCAGCTGATCAAATGTTGGAAAATAAGTAAAAAACGAACATAATCTGTTGATGAAAAACTGGAAGACACTTCTAAGGAAAGAAAATACACAGCAAGTAGATTTGTATTGTATCGCGCACTATTTATTTTACTAATTTTTTTGACAACAAACCAATGACATTAAGTTTCATTCATAATTTTATATGCGTTCCACTCTTTTGAATGCTACAGCTATATATGCGTATTCATTTATTAAGCATAAATCATAGATTATAGCACTTCTTGCCGGACGGAAGTCGAGACAGCCCGTGAATAGAATGGTCTTAATTAGGAACCATTCATTCCATCCAATCCGCCATTCATTCACTCACTCAAATTCACATTCAAATGTCACTTTTGTAATCATTCATTTATCATTCTGTAACCGAACTTTGCGAGTTTGTTTGTATTTATTAATTTTTGTTGTTTGTATAAAAAGTACGATTTATTTTCAATTTGAAAATGTCTTCTCCAGTGAGTATTTATCAGGGTTTATCGAATTTCCATTCGTTTTCACCTTACACTGTAACAACAACGTCTTTTCTTTTGGTTAGATTAGACATCTAATCCGTTACAAATGGTGTTTCAGTCGGAAGAAAGCGTACGGCGTAATAGCGAGAGCGAAGCAGGCGACGCCGAGACTCCCGAACATGACCCCCACTACGAGCCTATAGTGTCCCTGCCCCTAGTGGACGTACACACGAACGAGGAGGATGAAGAGGAATTGGTCAAGATTCGCTCCAGGCTCTACAGATATGATACCGCTGACCATGAGTGGAAGGTTTGTTGTACTTGTCCTGTTCATATACGGAGGCTACATTATATATTTTCTAGTGATCAAGAATTACTTAAAACAATTCCCCAATTGCTAATTCTATGGCTAGGATGAGATAGTATATGGTTTAATTGTTGATTCATAATTTAAGCAAAATTTCGATATAGCACACCTCAACTTAGCCACTATGTCACCAAATTCAATAGATTTTTACAAATTACAGGAGCGAGGTACTGGTGACATCAAACTGTTGCGCCACAAAGAGAATAACACAGTAAGAGTGGTAATGCGACGTGACAAAACCCTGAAAGTGTGTGCCAACCACTTTATTACACCAGATATCAGGATGAATATACACTGTGGCTCAGACAAGGCTTTCAACTGGTCTGTGTTTGCTGATTTTGCTGATGAAACTATGAAACAGGAATTGTTGGCTATCAAGTTTGGAAATGCACAAAGTAAGAAATTAACAAACATTTACTGTATGCCTTTACAAATTTACATACCTATCAAATGTATATTAGAATTAAACAGTATGTAAGTCAATAAAATCATTCATAATTAAAAAAGATTTTTATCAGAAAATAAATAATTGTCAGTTTGTATTTAATGGTTTTATAATTTTGTTCTCAGATGCTGAACTATGGAAGACTAAGTTTGCAGAAGCACAAGAAATAGTCAGAACAAAATGTAGCCTTTATACTCAAGATCCTTCATCAGATGATGAAAGCAGCATCACTTGTAGTGAGGACACTGAGACACCGGAGCCCAAGAGCTCTGAGAAATCCCCAGACAAAGTGGAAAAATCTGGAGTAACAGATTCAGATGGTGTTGTCTTAAAACTAAAAGAACTCAAAGTTGAAAGTGAAAAAGCAGATTAATGATATTGATATTTTTGTTGCAATGATCATAGGGGTAACTGACTAGGGCCTATGATTTCAATTATTTAGATTGAACACCTGTTACATAATATGAAATGACATTTTGGCAGCATTAGGGTCCACAATACTTAATCTGCATTTAGTTGGCAAGCCCTGGCTGGTTTAGTCCTATTTACAAAATATCTTAGTTACACAAAGGCAATAATTTTTTTAAGATTCTATAGAGAAAGCCAATGTGTAACATGTTGCAGCACAGAAAAATATTTTTTACTTTACAATAGTAATACATAATCACATATTTTAGTAAATTAGTGTTATATTGTATGATTTTCTGCTTATTCTATATTAGCTAGCTAAAAGAATATTTTAATCATTTAACTTCCTCTGTCTATCTTGAAACTTATTTTCATTTCTTAAAGTATTGATTTGATTTGGAAAATATTTTAATAGTCCGTTCAGTATAATTTTATTATTGATATCAAAAAATATACATAATATTGTTTTACATCATTCCTTTAAATAAATCATTAAGAAGAGTACCAAAATTTGTGCAGATTTATACTGATCAAGTTGTCCATGATTTTTATGCCTTCTGAAATTAAGGGTAAATTTCGGACATGTTGTTTATTCTTGTGGAATTTCAACGTGAATTGATCTGTTAAAGTAAATGTATGCAGGTGACGTTCAGATGTTCATTAGTCTTTGTCGTGTTTCAATTATTTTGCTAGGTTAATATCTAACAGATAATGAAATTTACTGTGAAAGATATGGTAAGTTTATAATATTGCTCCTAAATTTGCCAAGAAATACTGTGGAAGGGTATGTGTGAATCATGTATGAATGGAACTAAATGGAATTTTACATAGGAGTAAGATTTATTTTTAGAAATGGAACATAATTGTTTGCATGCATTTATGTATATTTTCTTATCTATGTTATGATGCCTCTTTATGTGAATCTAGATTATGACAAAAAGCATTTAGTCCTTTTTTGAGTTGCACATGTGAAGTGAAACATTTGAGCACAGTGTGCACATTATCTTTTTTTCCATATCATTTTAACATTCCGGTTTTTAAGAAAATAATACTTTATGAAATAGCAGAAGCAGAGGGCTAAAACAGATTTAGGATTATTTGACTTTTCCAAAACATACTAATAAAAGTGTTTTTATAGAACTGACTTTTATTTTCCATACCACCCTAAAAAGTTTCGAATACTTACCAAGTGCTAGGTTGGGGGCTAAAATTGGAAAAATAAAAATACTTGGAATGGTTCTCAATGAGTAAAATATTTTATTACATTACGTAAATACACTTGTGCATTTAGCCACACTTCAAGAACACATTAATATTCTTCAAAACAAATCATCAGCTAATGGTTAGAACTCATTCATTATAAAAGCTTCATCAATTTATTTATAATAAATAAATATTTACCCCTATTATAAAATGCGATTTAAGAATAGTTTAAGAACTTAACTTGTGCGACAGCCTTTTTAACATTGCGTGTTCAAACGAGATGGCATTGGCTTTAGTACGTTAATAACTTTAAATCGTATTTTGTAATAATTAAGGTTAACATTTGTAACTTGTGACAATGGCCGAACTCATTTGATTTGGAAAATTTGTGTTTATTTTATAAACTATATTGCTATGTACAGACAGCCACACATCAGCCACATCAGGTTACCACAATCAGTAAAATGTCCTCAATTGATAATGAACCAAACGTGTTTGACTAAGTGAGTCTGAATAAATTTGACAAGTTTGTTTACTTTGATGTGTGGCTGTACGTACATATCTTGAATATTTCCATGAAAATTATGGGTTTATTGGCCTTTACCAGTTTTAGTTTCACCCATACTATTATTACTCTGAGTTTCACTCAAATTACATAGCAACTCAATGTTGGAAAACATACATTATCTCACTTCCCACAGTTATTATAATGGAATGTTGATTGTTGACCTCCAAAATGACAATATTAGGAACAGTAATTGCAACATGTCAGTACATTTCAATAAAAATAGGATGTAATAAATGAAGTTTCTATTTTCAAACAATTTTCAAATATCTTGATATGGCATTATTCCTTATGAATTCATAATGGTTGTGAACAATTGTGCCTTCCATAAAAAAATATTTTTTATCCAAGATATGTTCATAAAACACATGAATATAGGAATGGTTCGGAATGTGGAGTCTACTGAGAAGACATAGAAAGAGTGTATAATTCAAATTGTTCGACATAAAATTAAGCTTTTTGGATCTCTCCAGATTTCATGACTATGTAGACAGACCCTAACACAAAGAAAATAGCTCTTTATAATAAATGCAAGGTGTCATTCAATAATTTACCTATATCAAGTAACACTTGTGTAAGTGCAAACAAAATTATATCCAACTAAATTGTGACAATGGAAATTAAATTACACTAATTAACAAATTACAACAATCACAGGTCTTCTTTCAACTCCTTCCCCTTGATATCAAAAAGCTGGAATGTCTGCAGTATATTTAGTCTGGTTCCTAGTTCTTTCTTCTTGTCAGCAGATACTTTACTGCTGCGTAACTTTGTTACTCTTTCAGTTTCAGACTTAACAAAGTCATCACCTTTTTCCAGTATTTTCTCCATTATTGTTTTATAGATTTTTCCAGAATCATCCTGAAAAAAGTTTTATCATGGTTAATAACTGTAAATAAATTAAACTAAATCATTGAGGAAATAGCTTGAAGCTATTATTAGGACAACTTAATATAATAAGCAATCCATACCTTTTTACCAAGATTTTCCACTGCTTTATTAGTTTCCTTCAATATTTTCTTCCTGGCATCGGCTTTAGATTTCATGAATTTGATAGCTAGTTTATCGAGCTCTTTCACGCAACCTGGAAGGCTTAGATACAAGCCGGAGTTATCACGGACAAAACGCCTCAGCTCGTCACTCGTAAATCCTTTGGAATCATCGAACGGTATAGGCTCGCTCTTGCCTTTGATGAATAGTTTAACCACTGGGAAGTTATCTTTTGTGGCCCCATATTTCCTGGCCAACTCCTCGTTGTCTTTCTCGCCGTAATCCTTTACTCCAACTTCGCCGATCAGAAGATCGTCCACGTCCTTCGCATCCTTAGCGAGCGCCACGAAAGCGTCATGCTTGTCGCCGTATGGAAAAGCGACGTCAAACTTTATAAGTGATGCTTCGAATTTTCCAGTAATTTTATCAAAGGAAAGCTCATCTAATTCAACTGATCCACTGGTAGTGGTGGCCTGGTATGTAAATGGAATAAATGAAATTAAACTCAAGAAAATAAGAAGCTGCATCGTCGGCTTGTATTGTAGGTAACGATAGTTATGTGATTTACCTATTGAAACTGAAGAGGCAAGCGCACTTTCGCAAATTTAAACTAATTTTATCAGTAAACTATATCGCCGCTCGATTTTATTGACATTGCCTGAAGTATGTTTTCGATTACAATTTACAATAAAAAAAAATATGTATTTATAGTTACGTTCCTTTTTAGGGCTCTTCACTAGATTATTTTTATTAAAAATATTTTGTCTTTGCACCGCAACATTATTATGTTTGTTTATTAATATACGTGTTTCAATAAATATAGCTGGCTGTGATTGAGATACTTAGATGTATGATGTAATATAAGAATTACTAACAGTTTTATTAAGTCTGATGACCTGGCTGCTTACCTATAAAGGAATGAACATTTTTGACAAGAAACCGTGTGCAATTTTGATTGGATATTTCGATTGGCTCTCAACTCAAAGGATTGGATGGATAGGATTTGATCAGGTTATTAGTAATATGGGGATTGGATATTTAATTATTGATTCGTTTTATATTACATTGTATCATACTTACATACAACAATTCAAAAAAGTTGCTGAAAATAACACGGACCTAAAAAATGAGAGTTTTAGGTCCGTGAACAATAAAAATAAAAACAGACTGATTTTTAATCCGTTTTTGCTTTTTGCAACAAGATGTATAAAAAAAATCTGTGTAAATGATTATGAATCTAGTAACAAAATTGAATTATGTAAAGTATGAAGGTACATACATAGGTACAGTGCCTACCTTTGTTTTAAAACATTGCGAAAGTTACGAGTAAAACATAAATAACTAGGTACACACAGACTTGCACGCAATAAAAATTGGATTATGAAACATAATACCTAATTCCTTTATGTAAAATTTCCAGCGCTGCTCGCCACGTTTATTGAAAACAATGTTAAAAATATTAATTAAGCAGAAATTGTTTAGTGGTGATAGTTATTTTAAAAAATGTTTTTGCGAGGTCATCCTACTTAGAAACCGGATCGGGTACGCACTTAAATGAATACTTATTAAGTACCTACAGGGTGTATCTGTGAACTTTTACATCCCTTTAACCGTGTTCTACTAACCTACAATTTGTTCTATGAGTACCTATCCAAAATATGTTTCCGACTTCCCCATACAAAATGATCAAGTCTCGTGACCAACTTTGTACCTACCTATGAAAACTAGATTTTTTTTTATACGGAAAAGTCAGAAGAAATATTGTTCATAATGGTTGGTAGAATGTGGACCCTCAATTGGAGGGATGTAAATGTTCACAGATATATACATAATTCACTATCACATGTTTCAAAGATGACAATTTAATATGGTAAGTACGATGTGATACCCAGTAAGGGTGCCGACAAAAATAGTGGTTCTGGTCCAATATATGTTAAAATTATATTTGAAAAATTATGTAGGTACATCAATTGTACATAATTTTTCAAATACATAAAAATAAAAAGAATAAATAATTAACTAAAAATAAAAAATCAATTAAACTTAACCAATCGAATGAAAATGAATAACCCTATATACAGCGTGATTTTTGATGTTTAAACCTACCTACTCAAAAAACTTCTTCAGGGATTTATACTTATTTATTTATTTATTTAGGTTCACCAACAACACATCATACAAAAATAATCATAACAGCTTTTTATAGTAAATTAGATGTCAGTATGTATGCCAATTACAGGCGAACACAGCATTGATGAGTACCTATACAATAGACAACACGTAATTAATCAATTACATAATGTGAACTTAATATTTCAAAATATAGATTATACAATGGTTTTGCTTTAAAATAGCAGTTTTTATTTCAGCAGTTTTCTTCTAAAACCTGTAAAGGAGTCGTGAAAAATATCTATATCGGGTGTAATAATATTGGTAATTTCATTATATTTCGAGCACATTCTAGGTATTGGGCTATGCAAACCTAAGTTACTTCTGAAAAATGGTGTACTGAAAATTTTTGAAATCTGATTTCGGGGGTATCTGGAAGGGACATTAAGACCTATTTGGGATTGTAAACTTAGACATATGATTTTATTATTAATGACTTTATATAAAACAATAAATCAGAGACAGAGCGACGGCAACGGAGTGACGACATTTTGAAAAAGGTCAACCTTTCATTATAGGGGCGGGAATGAGATATGTCATGAGATAAGTATGCCAGATGTCGTGTGAAGGCACGCTGTATGCTTTCAACTCTTTCCAAGCCACATTGCCGTATTTCAAGTACTTAATACAAATAATCTTTTCCCCCCTAAAGAACTATGTTCTATTCTCAAAAAAATCGCTCCCCATACAAAAGTTATAAGCTGATTTATGCCTAAAGATTTATTAGGTGGTAAGGCGAATTTTCTTTTTGAGATTAGACTCTTAAGTTCTTTAAAGACATATGTTTGTTTTCATTTGTTTATAATGCCCTCGAGAAGTTTCTCGGGTAATCACGGTGTATACATGGTGGCCGGTACTTACAGTGGTCCAAATAGTTTTTAGGTGCCTCATAATGAGAATTTGTATTACTCAGATGAACTTCAATGTAAGTCATCTAAAAATATTGGACCACTTGCACTGTGAATGGGACACCCTGTATTTTTATACAGGATGGCCTATTTACAGTGTTTTATAATATGACACCATCAATATGCCTGGATAGTAATAACAGCAATGTCTCGCTGAGGTTATTAATAAAAAGCGGTGTTTTTATAGTATTAGGAGTTTCTATTGGCCCCAGTTTACCTTAAAATAGAGACAGCTGCACGTCAGGTTACCTCCTACAAACTGACAGATTTCCACAGTTATATTGAAACAAATTTGGGTAGATATAAATCTGATGGAGCGATATTGTAGCTCAGTGGATAAATCAATATGCGCCTTCTTAACGAGAGGTCGTAGTAGGTTCTACTCCTAGCATGTACCTACATTATATGGTTTTAAACATTCAACGTCACTAACATTAGAATAGTTATTTACGGGATTTCTATCATGTACCTTATTTTCGCGAAAACTTCAGTTATTCCGTGACCATGGCGCTTGCAACAGTGCCGAAATATCGGAAACTCAAAAATAAGATTCCGTGTAGGTGCAATAAATTTCATTCATTCGTTCATTCATTTAAACATTTTAAGGGCTAGAACTAGGTACATGAGTGGGCTATAATTTCTTGGGTGTAGAGAGAAGAACTAGCTAGAATTATAATTTTGATTAGTTCAGTTAAGTCTTTTATTGTTTCAGGACTTACTTTAAAAGGCAAATATAACGCAGAAAAACATTATGTAGACCGCGTAGATCTGGGTGAAAACTTAAATAACGGAGAAGCAGAAACAAACGGTTCTTTAGATTTGAAAGAACAAAACCATAAAAAAATAATCCATAAAAAAGGCAAATCACTCGTAGACGCCAAAGATTCTGTAGAACTTAATAAAGATTCAAAAAATAATATTAATGCAGTTCTCACTCACAAGGGAAAAGCAGACACAACAGGTTCCGATTCTGTAGAACGAACAGAACTGAATAAAAATTCAAAGAAAAAATATATCGTACCACATAACGGAGGAGTTAACACAGAAACAGAAGGTTCCTTCGGTTCACGAGAAGAAAACTTAAAGAAAAAATTGAATGTCACTAACGCTAACAGCGGAGAAGAGAGTTCAAATAGTTCGGCTAGATTCTAAAGAAGACTTGAAGAAAAGGCTGCAAGTTGAATCGGTTGCAGAAAAAAATGACAATCGAAATGAGCAGTGGCCGCTCGGGGTTGTGCCGTATTACGTAGATCAGGATAGCTATGGTAAGTACCATACCAAGGTACCATAGAGCAACGTGGGCCTTCCGTTCAAAATACTGACCGCACACACACAAACACTAAGTCCTCAGAAAGACTTACCGATGCACTCATATTTGAATCCTGATGGTCAGAAAGAACGAATAGTTAGTGGTTAAGAACGTGCGGCCTCTAATGCGAAGGTCATACGTTCGAATACTAACCATGGACTTTTCAAATCTAATACCTATGCGCATCATTCTACTATAATTTTGACGGTGACGGAAAACATCGTGATGAAACTTGCACGTTTCAGCTACTTCTCAAAGTTGCGGATCCTCAAATCCATAATTGTTGAGGTAATGATTCTGAACGTGTAACCATGATCCAGTTTGTCTGGAGTATCTTTCTAAGTAAGGGTAATTGACTTTCGTTTCAATGTAGTTAATTACCAGATTTCTCGAATCCTGGATTATGGTCTACGCATATACCCCGGGCTACAAAGTGACAGCTTTGAACTAAACCGGGAATTATGACAAAATAAAATTTCCAGACGGTCTGGTGGGGGAACGCGTGCGTTTGGCAATGAATACGATTGAAGACGCCTCTTGTGTCCAGTTCAAGGCCCTAATCGAGCCCCAGAACGATTCCCCCTGGATACACATCACAAACCCTACTAGAGAGCGGCGATGCGTCCATGAAGCTGATTCAAATTCAAATGCAAGTGGTATTGTAAGTATAGCTCCAATTCTTATTCTATGTTTAAGTTGAACTAACTATGGATCTTAATAAAAACATCTTTCCTAAAATCACAAAATCAGGGGAGACTAGGGATCTACTTCATTTAGGCCTGATTGTATTAATTTTGTCGCTGAGCTGATGATGGAAGGTCAACTCCTCCGGTAAGAAGTTAAAGTCAATACTGTACCTACTCGCAATTAGTTTGTAAGTTATTTGAAAAAAATCTACCAAAAAAACCGCCTTCGTAAATCACGAACCACTTAAAAAGTGTAAAATAATATTTTGAAGACTTCATACACTTACACTTCACATAACATTTTATAACAATACACTCGCGAAAAGGTGTTACTGAAGTCGGCGTCTAATACTTTCTTGTAATACAACATTCAATTAATCAGCAGTGATTAGGCGGCGACTTCAGTAACACATTTTCTCGAGTGTACTGTTATAAAATGTTATGTGAAGTGTCAGTGTCTGAAGTCTTCAAAATAATATTTTACACTTTTTAGTTCGTGGTTTATGAAGGCGGTTTTTTTAAGAACGAGTGGTCCTCTGAAACTTTGGTTTCAGTTCGGTTTCGGAAGTCGAAATCTTGGTTGTTCAGCATAACAATGAGGCTAAGATAACCCTAAGTCAGAGGGACCAAGATCCAAGTAGCTCGGGTCACCTAATAAGTTTCGACAGAACAATAATGTCACTAACAATGTCACTGATTCTCCGGAGGATAATATCTTCGGTGTTGCCTGGAGTAGACTTGCAACAGCAGAACTTATGCTCCAGATTGGGGTTGTATAAAATGTCAGAAAGCACAGGGGCTGCTGGCTGTTGCTTAGCACTTTAAGACTACACCTTTTCCAGGTAATGGTCTTGGGTCTAGACTGCATGCACCGGAGCGACATCTTACATTCCCTGATGCACGCGCTTGGCTTCAAGGACGAGGTCACCCATCCGCAAAGGGACCAGTACGTTCGAATTAAGTGGGATAATATACAACCGCGTAAGGCTCTATTTTATATAAAGACCTCCTAGATGCATTCAAAGTTAAGTTAGACCTGATGACTATACCTGCTCTGAAAATTAATTTAAGACCGAAATTGTATGACTGACCCTTTGAATACGACGTGCCCCCAGGCTTGTCATCTCAAAGTTTTTAATAAAAAATATTATTGTATTGCGCGTACATATATCTATAATTTAGACTGATAACGTTACGGCATACGTTACACTGTTGTATTTAACAACTACTTTTATGTTTTCAGAGTACCGTTCATTGTTCCATATCAGCTACGATGAAAGACGAACGGCAGAATATGATCCTGCAAGTATAATGCATTTTCACGACAGAGCATTTACTAAAAATGGCCAAGCAACGATCGCAACTTTGGTATGAAAATTAACTAATTTAATTTGTTACGAACTTATTACGTACTAGCTTTTGCCCGCGACTTCGTCTGCGTTCACACAATATCTTTATAAATTATAGCCTATGTGTTATTCTGATCTATAAGCTACATTACTGTAAAGTTTCATCAAAATCCGTTTAGTAGTTTTTGCGTGAAAGAGGAACAAACATCCATACATCCATCCAAACAAACTTTCGCCTTTATATTATTAGTAAGGATATCTTTATCTCCATCACTTCAGCTACTTTCCATTATTTGCTCTGATTTTACTTCGTGTAAATTAAGCCACATTCTCTTATATAGGTATTAGAACAAAGCTTTGCTTACTGAATATAAATTATGTTATATGGAGCAATATCAAATTAGTAATTTGTCTGATGTAAGCTTGACGATAAGAATTATTTCAGGTACCGGGTCTCATGATAACACCCTCAAAAGACCTATCACCTTTGGACAAAATGAAGCTGCGGTTGATGTTTGGCCATGAATGCAACAGGCGAAAAGTGGGGGACTTTGTAGACGTCTGTAAGGCTGCTCTACAAGCCGAAGGTGATGATACTGACCATGACAAAAACCAGGACAGTGTCGATAAACATGACGATAATGATGAAGGAAACGGCGAGGATAGAAATAAAAGCCATGACGCTGGAGACAATCCTCATGATTCTAATAATGACAACGGCGTGCACGGAGGTGATAAAGGTAACGACAAGAGTGATGAAAATCAAAATAATAATGACAACGAGAATCAGGATGGTGATAATAAAGACGGTAATGGCGGTGGTAAAGACGGTGGGACTCACGGAAGCATAGAAGTTGATCGGGCAATCAATGAAGGTAAAAATAGTATGACAGACGAAGAGGATGAAAAGGAGACTACAAAGATAAAACTTCGTAGGCCATCACACCCTCCTGTGACTGTTCAGGTCGGATAATGAAGAGAGGTACATATGCGCTGTAATGAGATGTACACATAAAAGTTTTCATACAATTATGAGTATATCGAAATTATAGTCTTTTACATTTGAAATAAAACTCTATATGATTGCAAATATTTATTCTGTTTCTTTTCTTCTTTCTAAACATTGGGCATAGTAAATGAGGTTCAGTTTGAACACATCGGTAGAACTTAGGCCTTGCCAGTGTCCCATGGCCCACCCATCATTCTGGGAACAATTGCAAAGTCACGATAAAGTTGGCGATATAAGAGAAAACTAGCGTAGCTGAGGACTCAAAACATGTTCATTTTGAAGAACATAACAATATCAGTTCAATATGAAATTGTAGGTACTTATGGGCAAAATAACAATTATCAAATAAAATTAATGTTCAAATCAATTGAAAAGTTTTACCCAAATAGGATACATGATGTTGGTGACTCCATTCTTGATTTGCAGCCATGGGTAGTGCATAACACTCTGGTAATCATAGTCGAAGCCTGCTGCTGCGGGTGGTGGGAGCTTTACCTTCATTTCATCTCTGATATCTGTGAATTGTTTGAAATGTCAATGTGAGAAGGATCTATATTCTCCTGATATAATATACATGTAGTTATTGACGGACAGTGCATTACCTAATGCCCAATCAATTTTGTTATCATCATATTAATGAGAGTGAGGAAATCTTCACGTTTCGAATAGTTTCTCAAACCCTCATTGTTGACAATGCAATGATTCTGAAATTGTTGCCCATCTTGTTTCCACTAGATCGGACTGATATCGCTTTCATATGCTATTATCATACTTCCTATATCTTATGTCCAAGCGTACCCCGTTTAGAAATGCAAATGGGATTAATTGCTATTAGAAAAGAGCCTTAGACGTTGCTTTAATTCTTACCTGGGGTGAGATTATCCCAAAGTATGTGCAAGTAGGAATCTCTATCATACATATTGTGCTGGTGGTCCAAGCCCAGTAAGTGGACGAACAGATGCAACAAATCATTAACGGAATTGAAACAATCCGCGTTAATATGCAACACCTGCAAAAGTAATATAACCTAAAGATAGATCGGATCTTAGACATTCGCATGTATAAATTGTTTGGTTATAGTAATATTTTGCAATTTAATTTCAAGTAAATAATGCACTTAAAAAATATCGACAGTTTCCGGGTGGGACTCGAAATCCCTATCTTTTTCTAACCGGGCAATTGCTTCACCGGCTAAGCTACCGGAGACCTTGGTAAGTTGACGAATTTTGTAAGTGGTTTTTACTTCGTGAGCCGACGGTAGTTTCATCAATATTATAGGTATGTTCTTACAAAATTTATAATATAATTTTTTTAGTGCATTATTTATTGAACATATGCATGGAAAACGGTCTAGGTAGGAGACCTACAGAATGCATGCATTCTCTATGATCCATAAACACCATACATCCTTCCAACTAGGTAGTTGGAATGAAGGTTATTAGATTCAGACTTGTACCAGTAGTAATGGCTATTATTATCTTATACTTTGAGTAATGGTTACATTGCTGTGGGCACTGGGTTGTGTAAGGATTTTAAAATTATGGCTGACATACACGGACGAAGTTGCGGGCAAAAGCTAGTGTGCAATAAGGTGTTTTTTGATTTCAATTCAAAATTTGTTGCAATTTTTAGACAGCAGTTGGATGGGAGTTTCTAGTGTAGAATAGTTAAATGTTCACAATACTTTGTTTCCATTGGGCCTTCCTGGAGGCGGGCAGGTACAGCCTGGTTCCGAAGATCTCGCTAGAACGAGAATATTTGCGGCGTGTCGTCTTTGAGGCCTGGGATATGTTTTCGTAGTTTTTTTTCTAAATGGCGTTATGTTTCGAAGTGGTAGAGCTTGGGATGGATCTACACAAAAGTAAATGTATTGAATTAATGCAATTCCACATCTACTACCTACCTATATACGTCATTATACTTACCTAGATTTTGAGTCTTAAAATTCTCTAAAACCTTAAGTCTTTACTATACTTGAATTGGATAGGTACTAATATTTTACTCGTAGTACCCGGTGCCAAATTTCAAGTTGTTGATAAAAAAATTCTCATTGTGATGTTCAAATGTTCACGTTTTGTGCAAACATATCACTTTCATAGGATTGTATTAACCACCATAATCTAAATCCGTCAGCTAGTTAATTTTAGTACCAATAATGCTTTTCGATTTAAAAAACAAGATTATTTTCTTTAGCTTAGTAAAAAAGTGTTACCTTTTCTCAATTGAGTGTGGTCAACTAAAGTGTTGTTAGCAGTAGGATCGGCATCTTCATGTGGACTGATTTCATTCTCAGTATCGCTTTGATTGGGTCTAGACCAAACTTCTGTTATTTGAGTAAGCTTCATTGTAGCATCCGATTCTAATGATATACCACCATTTCCTGAAGCATCTTTTTGTGCATCTTCATCTTTGACTGTCGACAGGGTCTCTTCGTCAAATGTTTGTGTAGTTGGAATTGAGTCTGGGTCATCATTTTCTTTGTCATGTTTATTTGGAGCATCGATATCTGTATTTGGTTGATTATCATTCCCAGCTTCATAATGCTTAGGCTCGTCCGTTTGATTAGTGTCTACATCGACATCTTCTCCTACGACTTGAAATTGTATACATGTTTCCTTTTGTATATGGCGCATCACAGCTAGTATATTTTGTCTTTCTTCAGCAGCTGTAATATTAGTAGTTAAAGTTAGTATTCATAAAGACCTTACTAGTGTTCATAATAAACGTTAAAAAATGTAACAAAGGTTATCTGGACACACAGTTACATGGACATAAAATTAGATCTCAAACATTGACCTTATTCCGTGCTAAGTAGCTTAATACTAGTATTGTGTTACGGATGAAAACAGTGTAAACACAAATGTAATACATTTAACAAATATGAATGTGGGAGAGCCACATTAATATTTGTTAAATGTATTACATTTCTATTTACACAGTTAAAGGGATGTAAATGTTCACAGATACACCACAGGGTCCCTGCCTCATACAGATGAGGCAGAGTTACTGCCAAACGCGATGACGAATCGGATAAAGAAATTTGTATTGTTAATATTATTTTGACAACTTTATTTACTAAACTATGAAAGTGCTCAAAAAGCAGGTGGGTCTAGCTGCCTATATATAGACATTAATGATTATGTGTACTTACTGAATTCTATTTGGTCTCTCAGCTTGTAATTGACGATTCCATACGGCCACAACCTGTCCTTGAAGTAGTCCTGGATCTCTTCCTGGCTGACGTTCTTCTTCGTCGTGTCCGTTTTGACCACGCTGGGGCAGGTCTTCAGCAGATACTGCCGGTTTCGATCCACGCAATCGGTCCCGAATATTATACCCACCTTCTCCACGTCTCCATCGCTTAGGCCTTCGCGCTGACCGATCTTGGTTCCAGGCTAGTAGAGTAAAAAAGATGGAATTTTATCCTAAAGGAGTTATGGCAGAGTTAACTAACATAGAACAAGGAAATTACAGCTTATTCACTCAGATTAAGGCTACGAGGTGTACCTGAGTATCGTAGGATACAAGGTTGGCTCTTGCATGCGTCCAAAGTTGTAGTTAAAATTCGACTTGGAATAAGTAACAAATTACTTGTTGTTTGGTGTTTGGATCATCACAGTCTTTACCATTCTATAGTTATTATGAGGATGATTAAATTGGTAAAATCTGTATGTTATGTCAATCGTTTATTAATGACTAAGTCATGAGTAAATTAAGTATGTACGAGGTGTTGCGCAGATCATATCATACTTACTTATGACTCGTGCGATCTGCGAATAGCCCAAGGGACCGATCCAAATGGAGAACATTTGACGAAACCTTTATTAAGTAGAGGACTGCAACAGGCTGATGATGATGATGAAGTATGTATCACTAACCTTTGCCATGACCGTTACTTGTCCGTTCTTAGAGAAGGCTCGAGGGGGATAGTGAAGTACACTTGCAAAGTCGTATGGAACACTCGATAAAGGATCAGAAGAACGGAGCTCAAAATATTTCTTGTAGCCTGGAAATTGTTTCTAATTTAGAAACTAAAGTGGTGTTTGTGGACATAATCATAACCTTGGTACTGTAGGTTGAAAAGAAAATATTGAAGAATTTTGGGTCAAAGTCTTTGATGATGGGATTTTTTTACCTGATTTAATGTTATTCCACAATATAGTGACATATTGATCTCGATCGGGACGCGTGTGCTCGTGTGAGAAGCCTAGCTGGTGCATCACCTCATGTGCTATCTCGCCGGGAGACATGCAGTCGTACCCAAATACTACCATCTAAAATTCAAATTAAAATATTAAGTCCTTATTAAACTGAATCTAATTTTAACTGTATCAAAGATGTCGTGTGGCTTACAAGTATTTTGAAGAGCCAATGTAAGTAAATGATTCTCCTGATCTCTATTAATAAAAGAAATGGTATCAGCAACATCATATATTGTGATATACACTAATTTGATTGTTCTATCTCCAAAATAAGGATCCTTTGATGGAAACCAGAAACAACGAATGTAACAGACAAACCAATGAACCTTGTAAGTATATATCATCATTCATCAACAAAATGATCCGGGAACTAACTTGCTATTTAAGTCTAATAATCCTTCGGATTACCCCTCATTTTTTAGTGTAATTCCCAGTTACGTCCAAAGCTGTCACTCTGGAACCCGGAGCACGCTTGGACCTTGATTCTTTATTCTTCATGGGGAGTCTGGTAATTACAATGAAGCGACTGCTGTCTGACCTTCGCAACCTTTAACAGGGGAACCAGACCAACTGAATCATGGTTACACGTTACAGAATTTATCCGAAACGTGCAGGTTTCCTCACGATATTTTTACTCACTGCTAAGCTGCCCCCGGGCTTCGAAGCGACATCTTGGGACAACCGGGACAAAACGCTACGATGATGATGATGAAACCTCGGATTACCATCACAAGAAATCCAACATGCTAGGCCTCAAATAGGCAGATTCTTCAAATGTAGAAAACCAAAACGTGAGGTTTTTCTTATCAATAACGCTGGCCGTTTCTATGGCTACCAGGTAACTTCCAAATCGTGTGTTTTAAAGCAAACTGTGATCTCACATCATTGTAAGAGCATGTATTCTTAGTTTTATTTTTAAGGACGTGCCACCTGTGTTGGGATAATCCCTAATGATAATAAATGAATAAACTTTCAGATCCTACCTGAACGCCTTTATTTTCTTTCCGCTCATTGCTATGGACACACTGGCGAATACCCGACGGGTTGGTGATGTACAGCCACTCCACGTTCTGGATCGAGTTGTCGTCCGTTGGCTTGTCCTTTAGTTTCTGGAGTCTGATGCAAGTAGCCTTCTCGAAGTAATCGAAGGCTTTGATTATTGTATCTGCGAGTTGGCTGTCTGTAATGGTCAGAGGTCCGGTTAAAGCAAGGTTGGCTCAACTCTGGGGCTGGAAGAGGCCGTGCTAATGGGCCTCTGCTCTGGTCACGTGTGAGTAATTCGCCACCATTTTTGCCGTAAGCTGGGAAGGTTAGGTTAGGGCTTTGTCTTCGGGGACTCAGGTGTATCTACCTCCTAGAGCGGCCCTGCTGGTAATCAGTTCTGTCCTGATTCCAGCTTCGGCTGGTATTAGGCAGAAACGGTTACCGTGGGGCACGGTTTTCCCCGGGCAACGGCGGGTAGTAATTCATTCGTGGATTGCTACCCGACGGCCAAAGGATGCACAGAATTTCCGGCGGACCAGCCCCGACGCAGTGGATCGCGCGCAGCGCACACCACTCGGGGGCTTTCATTGTCCGCTGAGGGCCTAGAGGACCGGCCTCTCTTTACGGACCGGAGCACAATAGGGCCGGGCACGGAGGCTGCCTTCTTTATCCAGCCCCCCCTTCTGCCGTGGGTTGGCGTTGGGGTGTGGTGGCACCCACTGTCGGGCGCTTTGGCGTGCGGTGGGCCGGTGTTCCTGGTGTGATGGTGCCGTATGGGGGCCATTTTGTTCTCGGGCCTTGAATTGTCGCGCCTTCTGGCGCGTTGGAGTGTTGGAGAGTTCCACGGTGGTGGAATTCCTCCCAACAGTCGGTTGCGCCCCGATTCTCGGGAGCGCTCTCCCCGCCTCTATGGTGGGGGCTTTGTTGGTGGGTCTGTGTTGAGTCCCGCAGCCAGTGGGATGCAGCTACAACTCGTCACCCCCGCTTTTCCCGTCCCCTCGATTGTCTCCGCAACCCAGCGGGGATGCTCGAACGGGAGGGTTTTCGGGTATAGCCGAAAGTCTGTGGGTGCTCTCTCCTCTCTCTGCCCTGCAGCCAGCAGGGTATGGGTTGGGGGAGGGGTCTGCAGTCGTCCCTTCCGGAGCGTCTGCGTTGCAATCCAGCAACGTGGACGATTCCGGAGAGGGTGGAATGGAGGGCCATGGGAGTGGCCCTAGGCCTCGTTTTTCGGCGAGGCCCGTTTTTCAAGAGGCCGTGCTGGCGAGCCTCTCGTCCTTCGAGGGTGAGCCGCGGACTTGGTTTCTACCCGTCACCGTAGCCCACCCCACACGGACGTAGCAGGAAATGCCCCGGTGGTTTTTAGTGGGTAGGCCCCTGGGAGCACCCCAAGGGAGAGCCCCACACTACCCGGCCGTCTCCCAGCGGTCGGGTGTGCTTAAGGTGGCATTTTCCACCGGGAAAAAAAAAAAAAAAAAAAAAAAAGGGCTTTGTCTCCTTTAAAGCTCCAAGGAGTTTAAGTAGGTATATGCCTCTGGACGGCCTTTGGTTAACAGACGACGAACTCAGAGGAGACCCACACACCAATGCCCACACTACCCGTACGCTCCCCGGCGGACGGGTTCAGCCCTATCTAGTGGGCTGGCGGCATTTCCCTCTGGGAAAAAAAAGGTTGGACCAATCCTCACTGTAGAGAGGAAGTTATGTTACTCACCATAAGTTTTAGGATCTATGAAGTAAGGAACAATGCCATGCTTCCATTTCTTGGGCCAGTCAATGCCTTTTGGCTGAGACTCATTTCTCACAGACTCATTCTCCGGCTTAGGTAGTGGTCCCAGCAGTTCTGCTGGAGCGAAGTTGAACCTTCTCAATGTTTTGTTTTTCAAATCCTTAAAAGATATTTGCAAATATAGGTATTTTCTTCAGTATTTTTATTTACGACTAGCTGACCCGACAGACTTCGTCCTGTCAAAAATATTTGTAATGTGGCAGCGAATATGAACTTTATACAATTGCAATAAAACTCAAATTGATTCTACGTTTTAGCTAGAAAACGTTTGTATGTGAAGAAGAAAAGGGCTGTTTTTAGGGTTTTCCCGACAGTTAATCGATTTTTTCTCGCCGTAAGAACCATCCTTGGACTTCAACGAACAGTTTAAAAAAAGAATTGGCCAAATTGTCCAGGCGTTGTTGAGTTATGCGCTTACCAACACATTTTGCGATTCATTTTTATATTATAGATTGGTTTTTCTATGTTGTGTAGTTTTAAGCACGTCAATATTGTTTAATTTTCCTATTGTGTGTGGTTATAGGCCTTAGTATGAGAGTTTCATACCACCTCAGAGGTCGTAGTTTAGATACTATTAAAGTGTGAAATAAAATTAATTCTATTTATTTTGTTTAATTAGAAAAACCAAAAAGATAAGCACAAATACAAGCAAAAAAGAGATTAGAGACAAACTTATAGCTAACTGAGAAGCCTACATTTACAAATGAAAGATGTATGCAATCGTATTGTGTGTGGTTATAGGCCTTAGTATGAGAGTTTCAGTCCACCTCAGAGGTCGTAGTTTAGATACTATCAAAGTGTGAAATACAGTTTCTTTCAAAAAAAAAAATAACAAGAAAACATGATAATTAACTAATGACGGATTATGCATGAGAATAAAGGTTTTCTTCAACCTAAGTAATCTCAAAAAGACAAAGTGTAGGTATGCACCCATCACTTTCCATTAACTTTTTTCAAGAATGTTTATCATACATACATTGTTAGGTGCTGTAGTAAAGGTATCCAGCTTTCTCTTTTGATAGGTCACTTTCTCCCCATTCTCCTCTAAATCTTCGTAAAGTTTATCCACAATACTCTCAACTCTTCTTGCATTTTCTATTTCTTTATTAGTTAACTTAACGCCTGTTTCTCTTTTCGATCTTCTTCTGCCTTTGATTTGGGAAATGGCGCTTTCAGTCGTAGCTTTCAGTTTTTCAGTTTCAGCGTTGAACAAGCGGCACATTTCTAAGGTGTCTTGGCGTTTGCGCTGTATGACTCTTTGGTCGACTAAAATCAAATTTTCATAATGAATCTGGTTAAAACGACGTAAGTCTCCAAACTGATTAAAATAGATAAATAAGAAAAACAAATTTCACATCACATTCACATTTACATACCTACATTGATCTAACTCTGGGATAGGTAGCTCAAACACCTGTGTTACGGATATCAGAACCAACAGCGGAATTACAAATATATACATATATCAGTGAATATGTACATATTTTTTTTTTTCTCACAACATCTCATACGTTCACCTGATTCCATACTAAGTAGCTTAAGCACTTGTGTTACAGATATCAGACAACAGAGGAACACAAATATATACTTAAATACATATATTACACCCAGACACTGAACAAACACAAGTGTTCATCGCACGAATGTTTGTCCAGGGTGGGGATCGAACCCATGACCTTTGGCGTAAGAGGCAGGGTCACTACCAATTGCGCCATCCGGCCAGTCGTATAATTATTAGGTATCACTTTTGTTGACATGCATTTAACATATTTTTAGTTATACTTTTCTCTTGTAAATAAATACTTATATACATAGAAAACACCCGGACCAATATAAACAGACAAGTTCATGCACACAAATGTTTGCACTGTGCGGGATCGAACCAGCAACCCTTACACCAGAGGCAGCGTTCACTATTAGAATATGAAAAAGGAAATTGACTCTCAAGAAGTGCAAAATTATGGCTCTACTATGCAATTGTTAGGTACTAACTACCTACTGCTGGGATTAGTAGATACGTAGATAATACTGTCCAAGGAGCGTGGCTTCATAGACGCGTAGGTACCTATAGGTACCGCTTAAGTACAACGTTCGCCGGTTATAAATAATTTTTTTTTCGTCATATCGCAGTTTTACAATCAATGCAGATGCTATATCTATAGTGGTTCCCGTAATTACCTATTTAGGCATACAATAATTTAAAAGTTGCATTTAAAAAGGAATAGATAATTTTCTTGTTTGCACTTTACTTAGTAGTAGCACTTACTGCCACACTCAGAGTCGTTGGTTGACTTAGTTAGTTACTTTAGAAAAAATATTGACACTTATTTTGATACGCATAAAGACTCATCATCATCATCATCATCAGCCCATTTAAGTACCCACTGCTGGGGCACGAGCCACACTCAATCACATGAGGGGTAATTGCCATACTCACCACGCTTGGCAGACGGGTTGGCGAGGGTTTCGATATAAATGCAGAGTTTTCCTTCTCTGGGTGCTGATGATCATGCCAGCAGCTTTACCTTTTATGACACATCGGTAAGAGTGAGGGTGGCCTATTCTACTCTGCCGGGGCCCACACAGCGTAACTTAGTTAGTTACTTTAGAAAAAATATTGACACTTATTTTGATACGCATAAAGACTACCGATACTAAAGTTATAAACATTAGCTTAAGTGACGTCTCTGAGTGCGACCGTTAGCAATTTTTTTGGTGTTTATGGTTTATTTTTTTTTTTTTTTCGTGGTATGGTAATTTCGTCACCTGATGGTAAGTGATCACCGCCCATGGACATCAGCCACACCAGAGGCAGTGGAGATGCGTTGCCGGCCTTTTAGGAAAAAGCATGCGACCACTAGGAGCATATCGTGGAATGATGAATAATGCAATGTACTTTGGATAGTTGGACTAAGCCATTTGTATCAGATCAGTCTTCATATCAGTTTACATTATCTCAAAACTACTTTGCATAAAATTTTTATAAATGCCTTTTAATCTAAGATACTTTTTCAGTTACTTACGCATCTGAACACTTAAATCTGGTATCAAACATTTTACTACTAAAAAATTAATACAAGTTAAAAAAATAATTTTTAAAACGTGTAGCATTATGAAGAAATCCTTTGCATTTTGTATTAACACTAGGATTATGTCGAATTTGATATAAAATATTTATCGTCAAGTTTTATAGTGTGATCGGAATTACAGCACTGTTATTGCACGATTTTATGCACAGTCCCAACGGAGGTGATGCCTTGACATCGCTTCCGCTGTAATGGACAACATTTCATATTTTTAACATGTCTATATTGTTTTTTTATATGAAAATAGACATAAAATGAACAGACCCATATTTTTCTTTTTTAAAATTTGTCCATTTTCACGCATAAAATAATTATTGAAATTCTTTTTATTCTAAATAGACGTAAGCGCCAAATGACGTCATCTGACGGCTGAATACAGCGATATTCCTTTGCTTATCATTGTTTTAATAAAAAAAAGTACTACTGTCAAAGGTAAATAATACTAGTGTCAACATTGTCAACGTCATTCATACATTCAACGTTGACAAGTTGTCTTTTTTTTTTACAGTTACATGTCATGGGTTTGGCATTTCGTAAATTTAAAACTATAATGTGCTAAGCAAAGAAATATTTTACATTCTGCCGTCCGATGACGTCATCTTACGTTTTTTAGTTTTTATTTTTTTTCTCAGTAAATAAGCAATATAAATAAGAAAAAATATATATTCGAGCAGCGGAAAAGTAAACAAAGAATTGGTATTTTTTGTTTCAGAGCTTAGCAATTTTGAAATGTTGTCCATTGCAACGTAGGCTCTTCTCTTGCTTACCATCAGGCGGAGGAGAGCTATGTCACTATTGAGGTGACGGGTAGGGCATACTTGCGACGCCAATCTATTTTAATTTTTAGCTACTAAACCGAATCTATATTAAACAATTTCGGGGTTACAACCTCTCGGCAAACATACTATTTATTAAATAACCATGCACAAATGTTGGGTCCAACGCATACGCGAAAAATTGATTCACGCCAAAAGCGGCCACTTTAATGAAAAGTATAAGTGTTTGTCGAGAGGTTGTAACCCCGAAATTGTTTAAAATAGATCCGGTTTAGTAGCTAAAAGTTAAAATCGATTGGCGTCGCAAGTGCGCCCCACCCGTCACCTTAAAAAAAATAAAAGAACAGTCAACCTCATTAGGGCATATCGTTGTCGTGTTATGAATAAAGACATTCAACAGGTTTACAATAAGTTTTATTTAAAAATAATTAACTATCAACGCACGCGATAAGATCTCGAATTCATCATCATCATCATCATCTTAGCTTTTTGTCCTACTTCGACCCTTCCTGTTCACGTGGTCTTGTGGATCCCTAGTAGTCAGTTTACTAGCACGCATGTGATCTTTAAGATGTCAAGCCACACCTTTTTAGGTCTTTTTTTATGTAAGTGGCAGACGAGCAGACGGATCGTCTGATGGTAAGCGATTGCCGCCGCCCATAGACACCCGCGACACCAGGGAGTCACAAGTGCGCTGCCAACCTTTAAACCCCCCTTTCCCCCGGATTGGGTCACCATATCCCACCACATGTACCCCACAGTAGTATCAGCCTATAAACTGTCCCACTGCAGGGCAAAGGCCTCCATCATAGAAATCAAGTTATCGCTACTATGGTGGGATTAGGCTTAATCACCACGATTACCTAATGAGAATCGGTGATCACAAACCCGAACTGCGAGTATGTTCGAGAAATTCGAAACATACTTTTTGTTCGACCTGGGAATCGAGCCCAGGAGCCTGAGATCACGGCTCGGTACTTAAACCACTAGACCAACAGGGCGTACCCATCTACCCCATAGAGTAAGGTAATAATACTCTCTGGTCTACCCTTCGCCACTGCCGGGTCCCGGCAGAAGCCATGCCACCACTGGCATGGCCAGACATTTGTTCCCCACGCAGCTGTCCGGTTTTCGGAGGACATGACCTCAAGGAGATCTCAAATTAGTGAATTGTCTTATCCATACGGCAACTTATTATGTAGGTAGGTACCACTAAATAAACAAAGATAGGTAGGTACCTACCTACCACAAAACCCAAGCGCTAATTGGGTCTCCCTTAGACTATGAGCACCGTGTAAATCCAATTAGCGGAGATTGATAAGATTTTACACAGTCAAATTTTTGTCATTTTATGCCGAAGCTGTCTGAACTTTGAAAGCAATAGATACGTAGAGCTGCTCGAATTGTCGGTGACTTGACTCTCTAGTCGACTTGATCCTCTAGCACGGTGCTGGGACATAACTTCCCTCAGCATTCTATACCGCATCTATCATGGGGAGTGCTCTGAGGAACTGAGGAACTGATTGACTCCCTGCAGCTGAATTCTTACATCGAACCACTCGCAAGCGATTGTCATTTAATCCTCATCATCTAGAGATGACTACAGGACTAGACAAGAGTCTAGTCCTGTGCGTTTCACGCGGAACTATCTACCACGTACAGTCAACAGCAGAAGTATCTGCACATATTTCGCAGTTTGTAGTTTTTATTCCGAGGAGCATAAAAGTTACTAGCTGCGAAAAGTGTGCATCAACTTTTGCTGTTGACTGTACCTTATTTCTGTCTAACGGTTTGGCTGCATGAGGGGCCTTCAAGAGAAGAGCTTACTCTTTTTTTAAAAAGCCGGCAACACTAGCGATCTCTCTAATTTCGCGGATGTTCATGGGCGGCGTTGATTACTTTCCATCAGGTGACTCGCTTGCTCGTTTGTCCGCCTCTAGCATACATACCTACGGTATTTCCTAATGTAATACTAACTTACTCTATTATGTTAAAATGACTCGTGTCATGGTACCTTTTAGGCGAATTCGTAAAATAAAATACTTACTTACTAAAATGTGACGGTGTAATAAAGCTAGTAAGAATGTGTGCCTACAATTGACGTAATAGATTTTACTGCCAACCTTTGATCCCTAGGACTCTAGGTATTATAAACAATAAAATGATGTAATTTAATTGTTTTCGTCCCATCATAAAATATCAGAAGCCTTCGCTCAACAAGTTGACTGTATCTTGCATGCTGACTACGTGTAATAAAACGACTCCGACTGTAGCATTAATTGCATGGCGAGGCGTAATTTTGTATTACTCTTTCATTATTAATTTATTTATATTAAAATTTCACGGTGCATTTTGCTTCTTCCAAAGAACCATTATTCGATATTTTCGTGATGGCGCATTTGTTGTGTGAATAACCCTGCCCCACTCTTCAATGGTTGGGCGTTCCATTCCGACTAGAAATGAGCATTTCCTTGATAAACACGTTCAATTCAGTTCAGTTCAGTGTATGAGTGTTGTACCTAATATCAATAATTTAAGTGCTAGCTAGGTGTACTGACGTGTATTTGTGGTACGTCCATTAATTCGGTTTAAATAATACAAGAGTTTAAGCTCTTCATCATCATCATTTCAGCCAATAGACGCCCACTGCTGGACAGGACTCCCCCAATGTTCTGCACACAGATCTGTCCTGCGCGGCCCGCATCCAATGGATTCCCGTTATCTTCACCAGATCGTAAGTCCATCTTGTGGGCCTGCCACGACTGCGACTTCCTGTACGTGGCCTCCACTCGAGGACCTTTCCGCCTCAGCGGGCGTCTGGTCTCCTCGCTTTGCCCTGCCCGTTGTTATTTGAGGCATACAATCCTTGGGGCTATGTCTGTGACCTTAGTTCTCCTCCGGATCTCTGATACGATCACGAAAGGAGATTCCGAGCATAGCCTCTCTTACTTCGGGATATTTTGTCAGAAAAAAATCAAAATAGATGCCAAATATCCGACCACATTTTCTAAATCATCTAACTAGGCGTCTAGGCCTAATTCTTTAATAAAATAAATAAATATTTCACAACATCACATACATTGATCTGACTCCGAGATAGGTAGCTCAAGCACCTGTGTTACGGATATCAGAATCAACAGTGGGATTACAAATAGGTACATATAATACTTTTCTTTTGTAAATACATACTTATAATCCATAGAAAACACCACCAATTCAAACAGACATGTAATAATACCTCGAATTCACCGCATTATTGGTTGATTAGCAAGGGGATGCATGTTCGATTCTCTTAGGAATTATTTTTTATCTTAGTTCACCAATATTATAATAATAGCGATTTCAAATATTCTATTTTGTAGATATTATTTATTCTACTCATTGTAGCGAAATCTAACTTAATAATTCGATATCTGAAATAAGTGAAGTGGAAAATTCAGTGCCATGCTTAGGTTCAAGGTTTACGTGACATCCGTCAATCAAATTGAGGTTTATTTGAGGAAGCAATATTATAGTAATTAAAATGAGTACGAGTACATACATACGAATATCTGAGTAAACAACTAAGCACGGTATAGTCTTGCAGGTTGAATGTCATGAAATAAGTAGGCACAACTTTGCGCATTGCCACTAGAGCAGTACCAGCCAGCTGCCATAACCGTGTCGAGTCTCTGGTTCGTCTACACCTGTCCAGCGATTCGCAAATTCGAATTAGAAAGTTTAAACTTTTTTACTCGCATCGACGCAAGTTGGACAAGGTTGTGGAATCGAAGTGGGCCCAGTCGCGAGTTGTGTGTCAGCGCATGCACACGTCACCTTTCCCTAGTGACCTATCGCTGGATTTCGCGCGATCCGCGTGCTATCGTGTGTTTAACGTCACCAAAGAGGATTTATTAACTTTCGAGTAAGTATTTCTTTTTAATTTTTATATCTTGCCATTTACTTTAGCGTTCCCGCTTTATCACCTGTCATATAACTTTAGTTTCAAGACTGACAGTTACTTTTTTAAACTACGAATGTTTGCGAAGTTTTGACAACTCAGCACAACTTATGGTCTGTTGATATTTGTGAACGAAAGCGAAGAATAAAAATGTGCGTATTGAAACACAAAACCTGTCTCTCTGAATGAGTGGGTACCGTTACGTGAGTCGTCGAAGAGGCTGCGAATGTAGATTGGAGATGCAATGTCGGGGTCGTCCAATTGATCTCATCAGACACGACTAATGTTTTATTGATAAGTCAATGATCTTTACTTATATATTCGTACCGACCTATATATTCTTAGGACAGTCTACTTACTTACGTTCGGCTATTGCACTTGTTTCTTTAAGCCAATCTACCTATTACGAAATAAGCACCAGTCTTTTAAGGTTATTCACAATTACCAGTTTAGTCGTATGCAGAAACGATTTAACCATAAATAGGTGTGGGGGGTCTAAAAAGACCTTAATATTAAGTACTATATTTTCTAGTTTAGTGTTTTAGGTAATCTAGTGATATTCATAGATAATAAGTATCATTTATAGAAGAACACGAGTACTTTGATTTAGAGAAAACGCGTTAAAGGCGTACGAACGCCTTTTATTATTTATACACTAACGCACGAACTCAAAATTTTGGTAAAACCACAAATACTTAGTTATGTTTTAAACAGCGAAACAAGCGACGGTAGCATTCTTTTTTATTCATGTGATGGTAGTCAGTCAGTAGGAACGATGGCTCAGTGGATAAGACTGCGTCTTCAATGCTGGGGATCGTGGTTCGAATCTGAGCATGCACCTCTGTATTTTTCAAATCTAGTTCAACGGTCAGGGACCACATCGTGAACACCTGCACGTTTCGGATAGTATCTGGAACGAGTAACCAGGATTTATTTGGTATTGTTAAAACTTAAAAATTTAAAAAGCCCCCGACGGCGGCCATATTGGATTTGAAATTTGTCACAATATATTCTGTTACAAAGCACGAGTGAATAGGTCTCTTCTAGGTAATCGTGCTACATCTTAGACCATACCCACTTACCATCAGGTGAAATTAATATGGTCAAACGCTTACCTATCTACAGTAAAAAAATAAAAAAAATAGGTAAAGGGAATCTACAAATACCCTAGTATTAAGTTCTAAATATATTTTATTTTAGAAATATTGTGTACGCTCGTCTGATTTAATTTTATATATTATATTGTAAACTGTTCCCTCAGTAAGTGAATTCGTAATTCTTATAAGAAAAATAAATATCTTTAAACTATATTTTCTAAGTAACATAAATCGAAGTACACTAACGCACGAAATCTACATTTGAGTAAAACACCAAATAGTTTTATTTAAAATAGGCGAAGTCTTAAAGTTTTTTTAGATATGTTCCAGTGCCATCATACCTAATTATCCACCAACACTACAACGTTAAAGTGGGCCATCTTAATTGCATAGCTGTTGAGCTGTTGTTACGGTATAATTATTTCATCTTACCTAGATTTATATTGCCGTGTGGTCCCCGGCAGAGTAGAATAGGCCACGCTCACTCCTAACAAGGTGTCTTAAAAAGCGACTAAGGTAAAGCTGCTGGCATAATCATCAGCACCCAGAGAAGGAAAACTCTGCATTCATATCAAAACCCTCGCCAACCCGTCTGCCAAGCGTGGTGAGTATGGCAATTACCCCTCATGTGATTGAGGGAGGCCCGTGCTCCAGCAGTGGGGACTTAAATAGGCTGATGATGATGATGATGAGATTTATATGTTACAGGTTACGGGCCTATTTTTTTACTATAAATGAACATTAACATATTATATACCGTGATTTTTAACCGTCTCTCCGAGGGTATAGTATACTGATATAAAAAATAATCTCCGGCTAACATGGGGTCTAATCTAAAAAAACCAAAAACCGTACACAAGTGACTATGATGGGAGATTGTTATTGTGGGAGATCAACGCTTCGGCATGAATAGGCAGGCTCGCCCGGAGTGTTACCAAGGCCTCCAAGAAAACCGGCGTGTGCTGTGTTTCGCTGCGTGGGTGAGCCAACTGGAGGCCCAATCCAGGGTAAAGGGGGATTAAGGGGATTAAGGCACTTGTGACTCCACTTGTGTCGCGGGTGTCTATAGGCGGCCGCAATCGTATACCATCAGGTAATCCGTCTGCTCGTCTGCCACCTATCACATAAAAAAGATGAGTGATCAATGCAGCAGCTGATTATTGCAATTCTGTGGTTATTATTCTATTATAAAAGGTTTTTTTTTTAGATCTGAACTTTAAAAGCTGAAAAAATGGTTTTACATTATTGCGGACAAACTAGCAGACGGCTCACCTGACGGCAGACGGTTTTTGTCAGTACGATGTCCTCGAGAAGTTATTTCCCAAAGTGGGCGATAACGCCCCCTTATGGGCGCTGCGCAGGACTTAAAGGGGTGCTAAGAGATTCAGAGAGGAATAAAAGAATAGGGGGTGTAAAAACCATTCTAAATGAGGGCAGTATACAAAATAAGTTTGGGAACCACTGGCTTAATGAATACTCTAACAAATAGCTGAGCTTAACAAGTAGGTACGCTAATAGTTGCAACTTCAGCATTCAGGCTTTATATGCAAAACCTAAGGTGCATGCAGTACAAATGTGCACAGGTGGACTAATTTACCTAATGTTGATACTGCGTTGTGCAGTATCAGAGAGTATTCGATAGCGATTGACATAGATCACGATAGATTTACATAGCTCGATTAGGGATTCAAATGTGTAATTATAGGTAGGTCCCGGGTTCGATCCCCGGGTCGGGCCAAAAATTTGTGCCTAAATTTTCGGTAAGAAATTCTTAGTGTCTGCCCGGAGTCTGGAAGCTGGCGGTCTTGTACCCCCGTGCCTCGGAAAACACGTTAAACCGTTGGTCCTGCGCCTAATCCCTCTCCGGTCGTGTCACGTTGGTGTCCCATCGGAATATGAGGGTAAGGGAAGAGAGAGTGCACTTGTGTTTGCGCACACACATGATCACTATAATATAGCCTGCGTACGTGGCTGATCGTTGAGATTGGCCGCCGTAGCCGTAGTTGGTTGGAAGAGATATAGGTACGTAGTTATGGTAAAGGTACCCCTCTATAGTAAGGTTAGGCTGCCTTGGTGGCGTAGTGGTTAGTGGGTCGCACTATAAAGCGACAGCTGCGCATGAGGTCCCGGGTTCGAACCCCGGGTCGGGCTAAAATTTGTTCCTAAGTTTTCGGTAAGAAATTCTAAGTTACAGACAGTAGTGATTTATTAACCACTACAGGTTCATTGCCTGGCGCTTTTGGTGTTAACTAAAGTTTCTAGTACACAAACAGACCAAGTGCACAATGATGAAATAAAAAGTATACAAGTTTGCCGAGCCGTGTGGTCCCGGCAGAGTAGAATAGGCCACCCTCACTCTTACCGAGGTGTCGTAAAAGGCGACTAAGGTAAAGCTGCTGGCATGATCATCAGCATCCAGAGAAGGAAAACTCTGCATTTATATCTAAACCCTCGCCAACCTGTCTGCCAAGCGTGGTGAGTATGGCATATACCCCTCATGTGATTGAGGGAGGCCAGTGCCCCAGCAGTGGGGACTTAATGGGCTGACGATGAGGTTTGCCGAAGCTCCGACGGTCCACAATTAGTAAAAATCGCTCCTGTTTAGGAATTAGCTAAAATTTAAATCAGTGTCGCTAGTGAAGGGTACCTTTAATAATAATATCCTAAAACCAATCACGGTTACGGCGGCCAATCTCAAGCATCGGCAACCTACGCAGAATATATTATTGTGCTCAAGTGTGTGCGCATACACAAGTGCACTCTCTATTCCCTTATCAGCATAATCCGATGGGACACCAGTGGGACACGCCCTGTAGACGGACTGGAATGCATTATACATCTAGCTCAAATAGTAATGTGGAAATCTTTTAGCAACGAATGCCTTATAGCGTAAACATCTTTAGGT
The DNA here is from genome assembly GCA_019059595.1 of Marasmia exigua. Classification (NCBI taxonomy): domain Eukaryota; kingdom Metazoa; phylum Arthropoda; class Insecta; order Lepidoptera; family Crambidae; genus Marasmia; species Marasmia exigua. The sequence goes on along the minus strand of CM032483.1, from coordinate 12,950,035 downwards.
ATTGCAATAGTAACCTTGATAGCCGTCCTATAATTATATTACAAGCGAAATGCTCAAGCATCATATTTCCATTTTGCATAGGGTCATATTCGTCACGACGTTACCAGTAACGATTTCTATTATTATAATAACTTGTTAAAACGTGACACAATCTTTAACCTACCTTTGCAAGTACGGCAGGCACTTATTCATCATGAATTCCTAGAATATTTAAATGTTAAGAACTCTGATATTAGGCTAGGCTGATAAACAACATGTCCTTTCGTTATCGTATTTCAATCGAACTAACTCATTTCTCTATGGCACCTTCTAAACAAAATAATAATAATAATAAATATTTTACAACTACCTACTGGAAATTTAACCGTAGGAGAGCCACGCTTCGGCATGAATGGGTCGGCTCGACCGGAGTGATACCACGGCCTCACAGATCTGTATCACAGGCCTCACCGGCGTGAAGCAGCACTTTGCTGTATTTCGCTGCGTGAATGAGGGTACCGGACGCCCAATCCGGGGGAAGGGGGGGATTAAAGGTTGGCAGCGCACTTGTGACTCCACTGGTGTCGCGGGTGTCTATGGGCGGCGGCAATCGCTTACCATCAGGTGATCCGTCTGCTCGTCTGCTACCTATCACATAAAAAAAAAGTGATCGGGGAAAGGGGATTTTTTTGAGATCTGAAATAATAATAGCTGAATAAATGGTTTTAAATTATGGCGGACCAGCATACGGCTTACCTGACGGCAGACGGTTTTCATCAGTACGATGTCCTCGAGAAGTTATTTCCCAAAGTGTGCGATAACGCCCCCTTGTGGGCGCTGCGCAGGGCTTAAAGGGAGCGCTAAGAGATTCGGAAATGAATAAAAGAATAGGGGGAATCATCCCATTTGTGGGGCCAATTAAAAATAAAGCTACCTTCTTACAAACGATGTCATCTCATTGTTATTTTGAATTTGAAACAGTTTATTCGTAATTCGCGAAGTAGCCGCTGCCGACTTCATTAATTTGGTTATGTAGCAATGTAAATTTACTTCCGCATTTCTTATAGCAATTATTTATACTTATTAAACGCTTCAAGTCAGGTCATATGTGAAACAAACGGTAGGTAAGTGCTAGATGCATTATGGATCGTTTTGGATTTGAATCAATGTTTCGGCCATTTTGGCACGCACTCGCTTTATTTTACAAATGTATTTCTTTGATTAGTTAGTAAGTAGTAGCTCTTTATTTATAACAGCTACTTATTAGAATTTTGTATTTTAAAATTCGAAAATCATTTGCACGGATTATGGATTAGAGGTCCTAAATTGGCTCGACCGGAGTGATACCACTGCCTCACAGAAGACCGGCGTGAAGCAGCGCCTGCGCTGTGTTACGCTGTGTGAGTGAGGTTACCGGAGGCCCAATGGGGGGAAGGGGAAAAGGTTGGCAGCGCACTTGTGACTCCACTGGTGTTGCGGATGTCCATGGGCGGCGGAATTGCTTACCATCAGATGATCCGTCAGCTCGTCTGCCATCTCTAATTTAAAAAAAAAACCTTAAAATAAGTGGTTTAAGTTTTATTAGGTGCCTAAATAACATGAAAAAGTATGTACTTATAGTAAACTTGTTACTATAAGTACGATAAGTTTATATAAAACCTACTTTTTTCTCTAAAAACATACGATTAAAATAAACAAACAAAACCTGATATTGTTTCATCTAACATTAAAATTCCGAACATCGAGTTCCATTTATTCAATCCGTCCTAATTTTTTTCTTCGTAAAAAGTGCGGTCCAGCCAGTGATAGGTAAATAACGAGTGAGCGCACTGGCCAGTACGTAACAGTTACGTGCTGGTTACGTGAGCCGCGGTCACGCTAGCCGCCGCACCACCAGTTGCATTGCGGCTGATTGCGGCCAGTGACACGAAGTGATTCACTGGTTCAAACGAATGAGAAACTTGCTTTTTTGAATTTGGAACTTTTATTGACAGAATGTGTCGGAATGATTTCTTTTAAGGGATTCCGTACCCAGTGCAGTAACCAATACCTAGTATACAAAAGGCTTGTCGACTTGTCGTAGTGAACTGAATTTTATCTCACACCTATTATTTATGTCACAATACTCACAGTAGTTCAAAAATATTGTTCAATCTACCTTGACCTTACTTAGATCTATGTATCTTTCGTATCTTTTACGTAATGGCATATCTGACACTTGTACATGTGGGTCACCATAGTCATTTATTGTACGTCACGAACACTGGACAGTTAATGTGGAGTGGTAGCTTAGTATATCTTAACGTTAACCTTGTGGTGGCTCCAGCAGCCATTAGCAGTTTGCGGTCACATTTTTCCTAAAATTGTGGCGTCCAATTTTACGCCACATTTAGGCCTAAAAAAATTCCCCGCACATTGGCGTCACTCCGGCTCCCCAGTTTTCGATGGGAATAGGAGATATACCTACTACCTATTTATGTATGTATGTATCAGCCTATGTGCTGTTCCATTGCAGAGCAAAGGCCTTTATCATAGAAATCGTGTCATCGATCTACTATGATGAGATTAGGCTTGCTTGCTTAATGTGTATTGATGATCACATATCCGAGCTATGTTCGAATATCAAATCCTACTTTTTGCTTCAAGGTAGCAATTTATAATAATTCTGATCAGGTTTACGTCACAATCTTAGGAAAATTGGATTAACCTACAGTTAAATTGTTTTGAAATAATATTATAGTGGGACATGGACGAGTTGAAGTACATACGTAACTTTTGGGTGAAAGTGTCACAGGTAGCTTAAAGACCCTTGTATCAAATGTGAAAGTATTTCTTTATAACAAGGCATAATCAAGTAGGCACATACACAGTTTATTGATGAAGAAACGTATTATGCATACAGTATTGATATAGGCACTGGTAATAGTTCGATAGAATGTACTTTCAACAGTCTAGTCCCGCGATTACAATACTTAGACTTGTCTGAGTGCTGCAATCGCATCATCATTTCAAAAAAAAATCATCAAGGGGGAGGGGGGCTTAAAACATGCTAAAATCACGTGATTAATGGACGGCCCCTTGTGTGTTATTTCCGGTGGCACCCAAGGATCCATAGTCGTCGCTTTGGAGCACAGGGTACGCTTGAACCGTAATTTAGGGTTTGGTAGCCAGGTTACAATGAAAAGACCTCGGCAACCCTTAGACAGAGGAACCAGACCAAGAACGTTTGAGAAACTATCCCAAATGTGCAAGTTTCCTAACGATATTTTCCCTCAGCTATATTGGTAGATAAGAGCAGAGTGATACCACGGCCTCACAGAAAACCGGCGTGAATCATCACTGTGTTGTGTTTCGCTGTCTGAGTGAGGGTACCGGAGGCCCAATCCGGGAGGAGAGGGGGTTTAAAGGTTGTTTTAGGCAGCGCACTTGTGACTCCACTGGTGTCTATGGGCGGCGGCAATCGCTTACCATCGCTGCAACCTATCACATAAAATAGGACATGGATTTGAAAATTCCAGAGGTGCATGTTTGAATTCTTGGACTCCAATTCTCGTGCTCGTGACATTTTTAAAACATGGCGGATGTCACTTGAAAACCATACAAAAAATATGTTTTAGTGATATACAATATGTTGTATGAAAATAGTCACGAGCACGAGAATTGGGGTCTTGGACTCAAACTACTATCTACAATGGCTCGATTATTTACTGGTTGCTTGATACAGTGTAATAAGTGAAAGACCCATCGGTAGTTTGGCTACATCGTATAATTCACACTTACGAAATCTAATGAGTAGTATGAACCTTGTACGCGTTGTGGTTTATTAAGCCACCTGTCAGCATTTAAAAGTCATCGTGATAAATGCGACTGTATCGTTGTAAGGGAATCTCGGAATGCTTACACTTTCTTTTAGTGTTGGAAGCGTGGGAATGTTCAACTACAATTAACTACGTAGGTACGTACGTTAAGAACTAGTAGGATCGCATTATAATATCGCTTTGGGAAATATGACTTCCCTTTGATATAAGAACCACTCGCTACATCATTTACTTTGTTAACTTACTTGGAAAACTTTCGTACGATTTCTACTTCATATTGTATGGCATCAAAATATTTTTTATGAATTTCCATTATTTTATTCTAATTATTTTTGAGTTGACTCGGTTTAGATCTGGGTGTGCGACACCCAGATCTAAACCGAGTCAACTCAAAAAATCTGTATTTTAAAATCTGTTTTGTGGGTCCATAGGTAGCGAGACAAGGATCTCGATGGTGAGTATAACTAAAAACTCTAAATTTTTGAGTTGACTCCCTTTAGATCTTGGGTGCGAATGTATATTTATATTACCTATATATTCTGCTGTATTGTCTCTACCGTTAATTAAAAAAAATGGGACTATGTCACAAACTGTCCTGAACCAAATCTAACGATCGATTCTATTCGATTCGATTCGATCTAACGATCTTTTACTTGGAACTCAGAAACAATTAGACGAAGGTACTGCAAGTACTCAACACAAATACCTATCTTTCTCGACAACAGACTTTTGTGTTAGTACAGGAATCGAACCCATGACCCTGCTTTTCAACCGGCGCCGCTCGAAACCACAATACTAGGATATGAGTATTGATATACTATATTAAAACGTATTCTATGATCTATCTATCTATATATACATAAGATAAAAAATTCTTATTCACTTTAGGTCCTCAAGAACACTTAGAATGTAAAAATAGTACATATTCTACCGCTGGTCGGAATGGTCGATTTCTACTGAGAAGACACCAGCAAGAAACTCAGTAGTTACTCTTTTCAAATATTGATGATGTTACAGAGTTTCAATTGAGAAGAGAAAAAAAAATACAATTATGAAAGTTAATAGACTACTATGAATCAAGTTAATAGACTACTATGAACAGCTCAAAAGATTAATGAATTAACATGACCAAGAATCCTTATCATTTAAATAGTCTTGTACACTATAGTAACCTTACTTCATTAGGCAGGTTTTAATATGGGACTTAAACTTATCCAGTGATAGGTTAATGACATTTTGTGGTAGCTTATTGAATATCTTAATACTTAAGCCAACAAACGAATTACCGATTTTATGAAGTCTGAGGACCGGGACGGCAAGCTATATCTATATTAGTTATAGAGAGTTAGATCCTATATACAGCGACAACTCTTATAGGTAACCCAAAAACACGAAACGCTTGCGTAATGTAATTAATACCTAGCGCCATCTATTGGTATAAAAAAGAAAGTGAGGGCGGGTCAATAGTTATAAATATCAACAAAAAAACTTCTACTATTCATTAATTACTTAAATATTCAAGTACTACAAATGCCCTTGTTAGACACTAGAAGATTGTTAGGAACTCGAACTTGATAGCTCAATGAGATTAAAATGAAACAACGCACTCGTATGAACTAATAGTTTTTATTGTAGAAAAAACACTTGGGGTTATGTAGGCCCGATAAAAAATCTCGCCGGCGCGATTTAGCTTCGCTTCAAACGGCTCTAAAGTACAACGCCATCTATTGGCGGCCAATGACCAACAATGTCCGATACTAACACTAACAAAGATTGTTTTATTGTCTGCAGTATTATTACTTTATACTTGAATATTATTCTAAGTAACCACTTAAACCTATTTAAGTTTTTGCAGGCAGAGTGTAATTAGTTTAACTACATGTACCGTCTCGCAATTTGTATTTAACTCGACTTTGACCCCATGATCTTCTTCAAGTATAGTTTATTTACTTTCAATGCTTATCTTGTTTTGCATATTTGGAATCTAGGACAAGATGAAATTATTTTAGATCATGCAATTCCACATTGTAATTAAAAATAATAAACAATTTAATCAATTAAACCGCTAAACTTAAATCGAATAAGTCAGGTAATCGTTGTAAGATCCGGATAAGTATCTATATGGAATTGTGGATGGTGTTCCACAGAGAAACTTAATTAAACAACAAGTAACGATTTATTTACATATTTATTTACTCGTCACATGATCATCATCATCATCATCAGCAACCCACACTCGTCCACTGCTGGACATAGGTCTCCCCTAATGCACGCCACTGCTCCCGATTTTCGGCCACTCTCATCCAGCCCACACCAGCCAGCCTTCGAATGTCATCATCCCATCTTGTTGCAGGGCGTCCTACACTACGCTTACCGAGTCGCGGTCTCCACTCAAGGACTTTACGGCTCCAACATGATATTACTTAAATAAAATAGGTACATTGATGACGTGACAGCATGTAGAGGCGCTGCAAAAAGTAGGCGATTCATCACATAATACACCCATATCTAGGGATTTATTCATACTAAAGTGAGCCTAAATTGAAGATTTTGAATATTAATCTCCTGGTTCCATTTTATTACGTAATAAGTTCTATATTTATGGTCAGATTGATTATTTCCTTATAAAGTTTCGAAGTGATACAACGTGCATAGCTTATTCTATTCGTGTTGATGAACTTAGCATTTGCATAAAGCAACTCCCGATAACTGTCTATCTTTCTGAACCTTTGCAATATCTACGTGTTTAAGGTGACGGTAGGGCACACTAGCGACGCCAATCGATTTTAATTTTTAGCTACTAAACCGGAGCGTCAGCGGAGAGCCCGACATAACCCCCCTGTCCATTGCACTCCGGACCGGTGGCATACCCCAGCGATATTTTTTTTTATCAGACAGTCTATAGCCATTGAATGACCCCAAAATAAGTAGCTTTAAATACTTATTTTGGGGTCATTCAATGGCTATAGACTGTCTGATAAAAAAAAATATCATTGGGGAAAGCCGCCAGGTCCGAAGTGCAATGGAACAAGAGGGTTATGTCAGGCTCTCCGCTGGCGGGGAACTCCTAGCGAGAAGCCGGCCAGATCCCCTTATTACAAATCGAGCACTTAGGATAGTCCCGGAACAAAACTAGTACCAGCCCGTTTTAACATGTTTTGGAGCGGGATGACATGAGCTTTAGTATAACTTTAGATCGCGACGTGTAATAAGGCGGCTTCAGACTAAACCCTACCGGTTTTCCGTCATCCGCCGTCATTAAGGCGACGGGTAGCCCTAACTAGCGACACCAATCGATTTAAATTGTTAGCTACTAAACCGGATCTGTTTTAAACAGTCTCGGGGTTACAACCTCTCGGCAAACACTTATACTATTTATTAATACCATGCACAAATTTTGGGTCCAACACGTACGCGAAAAATTGATTACCGCCAAAAGCGGCCACTTTTAGCGTGAATCAATTTTTCGTACGAAAACGGACCCAACATTTGTGCATGGTTATTTAATAAAAAGTATAAGTATTTGCCGAGAGGTTGAAGACCAGAAATTGTTTAAAATAGATCCGGTTTAGTAGCTAAAAATTAAAATCGATTGGCGTCGTTAGTGTGCCCTACCCGTCACCTTAAGTGAGAAGGAGTCATTTTCAAATATGCGATTCTCATAGTAGAATCTCGTACTAGATCTAAACTAAGTTCAGATAGATACATTCAATAAATTATGCAATTCTCACCGGTTATGATAATCCCGTTGCGTAACCTTGGTTTAACAAAATGCATTTGGATATAAATTAGTATAATTTCTCTTTAATAGAATTAATTTGATTAAGCAGATATAAATTTACATATAATAATTTTATGTTTGAAAATCTCATCGTTGGATTTCAATATCTTTTATCATTGTAATAACAAATAAAATGTGCATTTTTCAAAGTGCAGAAACCAAAATTGTATTTTAAGCCAAAACCAAATGCTAATTTAATTCTAGTGGTTCTACGTGTTTTTTGTCAGATTTTTTTACAGAATATTTGACATTAGTCATTATCTAGCATAATGGTAATTAGAGGTAATAAATAGGCATAACCCGCTATGATTATAGAGTTAGGCATGCCACATTATCATTGATTGAAAACATACCTGCCTACATTACAGTACTTGATCGAAGTGTAGATATTTTTATGTGATTGGTGCAGACGAGCAGACGGATCACCTGATGGTAAGCGATTGCTGCCGGCCATAGACATCCGCGACACCAGTGTAGTCACAAGTGCGCTGCTAACCTTTAAACCTCCCTTTCCCCAGGATTGGACCTCCAGTTTTTTTTGTAGACTCTGTCAATAAAGTCGTGAAAATGATAATAGATGGCGCCCCTGCTGCTTGGCATGGCAACCCTGTTGCTAATAATAACCCTTTGGATATTGGAATTACTATTTTGGGTACTGGTCAGTTAATGTCAAGAAACACTAAATAAAATGTCGGTGTTTTAGATCAATCTACGGAATCATTCATTAGATCATCATCATCATCATCGCAGCTTATTATTACCGGTTGCGTTAGTGCATGAACACATTGCTTTGGAGCCCAAGGTGTTGGTTTGCACATAATCCAGGATTTGAAAAGTCTGGTAATTAGGTACAATGGACAATACGGCAAAAATCATTTTCCGAAATTTCAAATAAGACTATTAGAAATTTTAGAAAAAAGATAAAAATAATATGTAAAAATCCTCTAGTGACGTCATCACTCAGCATAACAAATTAATAACGCTTTTGCTCATGTTGATTTTAAAAATAACACAAAATCTCTAATCATAAAATGACAAGACCTATGAATCTCCCAATTAACAAAGTTTGTGTTGTCTAAATGTGTATGTCAGTGTACGTTTTGTTTGTTTTAGGTGATGTTTAATAATAAACCAAACTCAATTATCTGAAGAGAACCAGCTCATTTCTCAACAAATTTTCTAAGGAACGTGTCCCTTTAATCACTTGACATTGGCAGAGTTGTCTCGTAAGAGCATCAGCAAGCCAAAAAATAAAAAATAAAAAAAAAATGACAAGACACAAAATAATGACAGTGACAGTGACAGTAACTTAAAGTCGCCTAAACTTTTTTATTAGACATAAAGCACCGACGTTGCTAACGTTATAATTAATAATTTTAAAAAGAAATATTTTAATAAAAACACAAAAAATATGTGTCTTCTTTTAATCATAATCATAAACTTTGTTTGCATAAGTACATGGTATATACATACGTACATAGAATAAAGTCTCCACATGTCTTGCCAATTAAATTGGCATGCCAATCTCAAAAAAGAATTACCTACCAATAATAAAAAATACAAACAAAATTTAAATAGTCAAATTCATCTTCTTCTTTCTTTATTCGAAAAGCGTATAAAAATGCTATTACATATATATTTTTGTCGTATTATCCATTTACACATTCAGATTCATTATACAGTTATTGAGAAATGTGCAGGTTTTCTCACGTTGTGATGATGTTTCCCTTACCTGCCGAGCTAGTGGTTTAATGAAAAATCTAGATGAGCGGTCTAGGAGTCAGTTGAGACCAGTCCGAATGAAACTGGCGGTTTTATGACTATAGTAGGAAGTACAAGTTTTTTTTATATGATAGGTGTCAGACGAGCAGACAGATCACCCGATGGATAAGCGATTGCTGCCGCCCATGGACACCCGTGACACCAGTGGAGTCACAAGTGCGCTGCCAATCTTAAACCCTCCCTTTCTCCCAGATTGAGCCTCTGGTACCCTCACTCACGCATCTAAACACACCAAATTGCTGTTTCACACCGGTTTTCTGTGAGACCGTGGTATCCAGTACTTCGGTCGTGCCGGCCCATTCCTGCCGAAGGGTGGCATAATTTACTCCATAGTTAACTACTTGTAGGAGTAAATTTTGACCGTATGTTTTTATATTGGTAATTATAGTCACCACTCACATTAGAAACAGTGTGTGGCTAATGCTCTGAATTAGAAAATCCAGGTTCGATGTATCTCGGACGCGTTGCAAGTGAAAATGATGCGTATTTATTGGGTACCATTTGTGTTTTAGTGTTCATTTTACTATGCACTAGAAATCTACAGCTGCATTTACAACGTTCTTAAGACGTTGAGAATAAGGATTAATATTGCATTTAAAAAGCGTAACTTGCAGTTAGTACCTATGTCAATTGAATACTAATCTTGGATGACAAAGTTTCAAGGTTAATGGCTGTTCTGCCAATGTTCTCCGGACTTTCATGAAGACATAATGATTATAGATTTTAATGAAGATTTCCATGCAACCGGACTTGGTGATATGGGGAGAAAGGCAGGATTATAACCTCGTCTAAGCTGGCAAGTGGAGTATAACAGCATGGTGTTATTAAGTATAGCCAGTAGGTTAACATAAATCTTGACATTTTTATTACTGGCAATCATTTTAACATTGTTTTTCATAATTTGTGACTTAGCATCCTGTAAGTGAAGGCATTTAGATATCCTTTAAAGTTTGTGTTTGTTTGTTTTAGAGTAATAATTAGTTGGCTGTCCTATAAATAAATAGAAATGCACTCACAGCCCAAACTACTGACTCTAGAAACTTGAAATTTGGAAAGGGAATTTAATAGTGAAAATGAGCACTAAGAAGGGATTTTTTGTAATTTAACCCTTAAGGGCTAAGACTCATTTTGGGTCGCTAACCCATCGGAGTAAGTAAGTAACCCTTAAGGGGCTAAAAAGGGTGTTGAAACTTTGTATGGAAGTCCGCCATCTTTGAGGTTAGAAATGTGATAATTTGTATTGAGATAAACTTGTGAACATCTTTCCTATAGGACTAAGAGTGAAAACTGAAAAAATCACTGTGTCATTCTCGTACATACATCTACGTAAGTTCAAAAGATCGAAATTTTTGAGACGGCTCGACGGCTCATATTGTTTTATTTTCATTGGGTTCCATAGTATAATTTGTTTGAAATCATAGTCTATCGCTTGACCGCAATCTCACTGGAGAGAGACGAGGAGGACTAGAGATGAGGTCTAGGATGTTACTCGATTACCTAAAAGACGCCTGTTCACTATTGCCTTAAAGAACACCGAGTGACCGGTGAACGAGTCATTCTGTTTTACTGGAGCTATAGGGATGATGTTCACAGGGACTGTCCCAACCACCAAAATAAACACGAATATTCATCATACGAATGTTTGGCTCATGAGACAGGTTCACTACCACATACGCCAACTGGTATGTCAGTTAGTGATTTGTTTAGAGTCCGTGCCACGAAAGAAATTCCGCGGCAAAATGCGTAATTAAAATTTTAATTTTAGATTAAGTGTTTATGGTTCATCATCATCATCATCAACCCATTTAAGTCCCCACTGCTGGGGCTCGGGCCTCCCTCAATCACATGAGGGGTAATTGCCATACTCACCACGCTTGGCAGACGGGTTGGCGAGGGTTTTGATATAAATGCAGAGTTTTCCTTCTCTGGGTGCTGATGATCATGCCAGCAGCTTTACCTTAGTCGCCTTTTACGACACCTCGGTAAGAGTGAGGGTGGCCTATTCTACTCTACCGGGGACCACACGGTTGGTTGAAATTCACGTGCACAGAAATGAAACAAGCGTCCACGGCAATGAAAGCACTGTACCACGGAAATGAAGATTTTAATAGGCCTGTTGAAATTCACCCAATTACGAACATTTTATCTGACGTTTTCAGTACAAAAGTGGCCTATGGTTGTAAAGCTCAAGCTTTGAATGATGTTGTCTACTGAAGCGCGCTTTTCTCAGGACTTCTCTGGTGGCGCGTAGGCGACCGGAGATGGCACTCATCAAACGAAACGCCCTGTAATGCTACTGGCTATCTGTGTTCTGTGAAAACAGTGTGGTTTCCGATGAGTGTAAGAAATGTAAGGCGGATTACGGTAATTTAGGTTGCGGAATAAGAAAATTGCAAGAAATTCCTGCACTACACTCAGAGCAACTTTTAACAGTCGGTTTCTGTTCCGAATATTTGCTAACCAGTGCTTGAGTACGTAAACAACAGTTATTCCTGAATCTGTTGTTAGGTATTTACAAACAAATTGGCACAATATTTGCCAATTTGTTTGTCCGAGCTAATCAGCTTTAGACGATTTCAACCACAGGTTCTACTAGGACACCCCTTCCCCCGGATTGGGCCTCCGGTACCCTCATTCACGCAGCGAAACACAGCACAGCGCTGCTTCGAGGCCGTGGTATCACTCCGGTCGAGCCGGCCCATTCATACCGAAGCGTAGCTCTCCCACGGTCGAACTTACCTACCACCAATAATCGTGCGTTATCCGCATGCCCGTCGCAAGCGCACCTCGCAGGTTCCGTCCGAGACTTTCTCGCGGTAGAAAGCGAGTTATGATGCCAATTACGAGATTCCGCAAGTTAACTTATCTAAATACGGTGTTTATTGTAATCTGCAATGGCCACTGCTTACAGAATTTAACACACGGTAATTATATAACGTGAGTTTGATATCGTGATTGATTTTCTCTTCAACGACTGCAATAAAAATGTAATAGGTTTTGAGAACACCACAATAACATGAATGGCGACCGTTAAAGCCCGGCATTTTTTTTCTAAATAAAGCCGCCGGCATATAATAGTTAAATGGGAGCTGGCCTTGGATGCCGGGTAAAGCCGACGGGTTTCAAGGTGACGCATCGACGAAACTAGCGCCGCCAATAGATTTGTAATGATTGTGGTGATTATGAGACATTTAAAAAAGTTGGACGGTGAATCCATAAAGGAAAGAAGGTACTAAGAATTTATTGATACTAAGTTATGTCATAATTTCTTCCTACAAGTAACAATAATATTTATAATTGCTAAAAGTGGCCACTTTAGGCAATAATAAAAATTATCAAAAAAAATTCTTCATACTTTCCTTTTTAGAATCACCGTTGTACTTTTTTTTAAAATGTCTCCTACTCGCCACAATCATTACAAATCTATTGGCGGCGCTAGTTTCGTCGATGCGTCACCTTAAAGGATGAGCTACTGAGGATAGAGTGCTAAATTGTCGAACTTCTTACGGTGGTCACAAAGAAGAGTTTTAGCACCAGGGGGCCTATTCTTGCGAAGCCGGTATTGAAGTCGAATTAGAGATTTGCATGTATGAAATCTCTAAATTCGACTTCAATGTCGAGTGCACGAGAATCGAACGACTGTTTATCTTATAATCATTTGCTAGGTATGTAAACTGTAAGAAAATACAAAAATAATTTAAAACAACTGTCCAACTACCTTCTGAACTAAGTACGAGTTACCTACGTCCTGTGCTCCATGTAACACTTTGTAAACTTTGAGCTCTACAAAAGTTTTGGAGCAGAATATTCGTATTTTACAAAGATCGTACATTTTTATAGGTGTGTAAAAAAACTAAAAAAGAAGTTTAAGAATATACTTTGACTGACCGGATGGCGCAATTGGTAGTGACCCTGCCTCTTACGCCAAAGGTGGGTTCGAATCCCACCCTGGACAAACATTCGTGCGATGAACACTTACTTGTGTTTGTACGGTGTCTGGGTGTAGGGTTTTTAAGTATATATTTGTGTTCCTCTGTTGCCTGATATCTGTAACACAAGTGCTTAAGCTACTTAGTACAGAATCAGGTCAACGTATGAGATGTTGTGTGAGAATTATTATTATTATTACTTGTAATTATGTTACATGTTTTATGGGAAAGGGAGGCAAATGAGCAAGCGAGTTATCTGGTGGAAAGTGATCTTCGCCGCCCATGGACCTCAGTCACTCAAGGAATGGAGATGCGTTGCCAGCCTTTCAGTTTGAGTTGCGACAATAAATCAAAGATATGATTTTATCTCCCTGTGATAATATAAGTGAAATGAACATTCTCTTTTCAGAGATAAGAATAGTGGTTTGGCTGCATTTCTTGCGTCCAACGATTTTTTGTTTTGAAGCAGTTTTTTTTTATGTTATAGGAGGCAGACCAGTTTGTTTCTATATTCCACTAGTGTCGCGGGTGTCCATGGGCAACGGCAATGCTTACTATCAGGTGATGCATCTGCTCATCTGCCACCTATTAGGTACATAAAAAAAAAACGTATACTGGCCAAATTTTTACGATATAGTTTGTAAATTAACAGCTGTCTGTGTGTACATCTAGATAATATTGTTATTCCGACATTGTTGGTGTCTATATGTATAAATATTTCACAACATCACATACATTTGATCTGACTCCGAGATAGGTAGCTCAAGCACCTTTGTTACGGATATCGGAATCGCCAGTGGGATTACCAATATGTACATTTAATACTTTCTTTTGTAAATAAATACTTATAATACATAGAAAACAGACTAATACAAACAGAACAGTGCATGAACATGCACACAAATGTTTGTACCTGTGCGGGGTTCGAACCCGCAACCCTTGGACCAAAGGCAGCGTTTACTACCACTGTGTCAAAAGTGTATGCTTGCGGGTAGACTTTTAAATCGATCACTTTAAAAGAGTGCATGCGTCTGTTTTCCTCAATGACTACAAACTAATTTTTTTTAAAGCTAGAATTGATAGGGAACTTGTGGGTAAAGCTCGCTCCATCGTATGCTTCTTCTCTAGGCTTTAGTGTGCAGTCAAGGAGCAAGCCCATCACCGATATAAAAATAAATAGCTATCATCCCTTGAAGCATATAATATCGCAGCTTGCAGCTCCAGAAAAAAAGGTGTTCATAAAACACGTTTGTTAAAAAAAGTCCGCTTACGTCATCTACCAAAAATAAAATAATTTATTATCAAAACCGCTGCATCTGCTTAGGAGCTCTCAATGCGGTATGCATTCAACTCCAGAAAAAAAGGTGTTCATCAAACACGTTTGTTAAAAAACATTCCGCTTACGTCATATACCACAAATAAAACAATAATCAAAACTGCTTCATCTGCTTAGGAGCACTTAAAGCATACCTTTACGTCAGTCTTAGACACCAAATTAATACTACCTACACCATTTTTTTTGTTCCTGTGTAGTCGGGGTTAGGTTAGGGTAAATAAGGCACGAATAAGGCACGTTAGGTAAGTAAGGTACGAAAGACACTCCGAGTCGAGGAAAGATAAAGATCAGTTTTTTAGCTCATCTTCTAGGAGGCACTGCCGTGTCCCCTTTTTCGGTAAACTTTTCTCATTTTTCTTTCAGTCAAAAACTTTTCCCACACCATAGTACTTTTCGTAAGAAAAAGAGATGCTTGATAGCTACGAATATTTTTAAAACAACCCAAGCAGTCTGTAAATGTTGTTATCGTGTTATTTTGTTTTAAAAATGGAACGCATTTTTAATAGACTTACAAGTTTAACTTGGAAATTAGTTAACAATACAATTACCTACAATTAAATAAAACATTTTGGGAAACTATTCGAAAGTTTATAATAATTCAAATTCAAATTTCTTTATTTCGGACAACGTTAGGCCCATGGGTTAGTAAGATTAAAAAACTTATGAGTAGGTTTAGTAAAAAAGTACTAAGTAAGTAAAAAGTGTAGCGTAGGTTTAAGAAAGAAAGAAAGATAAGAAGAGAAGAAGAGTTACGAAGCAGAAAGATCCGAAGAGCGGAATGACTGAGTGAGCCGAATGATACGAATGAGCGGAATGTTCCAAATGGTTCAAATGAAGCATTTCACTGTTCCGCATCTGTGCACTGATCCAGATGGAAATGTTCCAATCTTTTGAAAGATACGTTTTTGCCAGGTCTAACCTATAGTGAAACCATCTCGTGATATCGATAAAGTGCGAAAATTTTAAGAATTTAGTACACTTATCAGACAGGAACTCAATGCTGTTCACCTTGAATCTTTATATATTACAGAGGATATGTATCCTCGCTTATATCCTTAATTTACTAATGTAATAACAATAAATTATATTAAGTACGAAGTAACATCACCATTATTCTTACACCGTATTTTTTTTAATACCCGGGAAACTTCTCGAGGGCATTATAATAATAAATAATAATATCCTCCAACTGATTTCGGCTAAGGCGGCTAATCTCAACGATCAGTCACTTACGCAGGATATAGGTATTATAGTGCTGAAGTGTGTGCGCAAATACAAGTGCACTCTCTATTCCCTTGCCCTCATATTCCGATGGGACACCAATGTGACACGACCGGAGAGGGATCGGGCGCAGGACCAACGGCGTAACGTGCTTTCCGAGGCACGGGGGTACAAGACCGCCAACTGCCAGATTCCGGGCTGACACTGAGAATTTCTTAACAGAAAAACTCAGGTACAAATTTTGGCCCGACCCAGGGCCCCAAGTGCAGCAGTCGTCGCTTTAAAGTAAGCACTACCCACTGCGCCGACGAGGCAGTCAAGGGCAATATACTAATGAAAACAAACATTTTTTCCCAAGGAAGATAGTTTCTGATCACAGAAAATGACATCTTCCCATACAAAAGTGATACCCCGTATGTGTTACGCATACCCGTCCGCTCCCAGGCGGACGGGTATGCGTAACACATTTTCACCAGGGTCAACATAAAAAAAAGGTCTGATTGTAAAAACAGTCGTTACAATTGTTTTCTAGTATCATTATTGAATAAGAATATAAATGGATTGTCCTACCTAACCACCTGTGGACTTGCGCTGATCTGCCCTTTAGGCAGGTACCTAATTTATTTAATCAATCATCAATCAAATCAAATAATTCTTTATTTGCATAGGCTTGTACACAGCACTTACAAATCGTCATACATTTGAATGATTTAAAACTATTTATAAGTACTTATGTAATAATTTACATGTTAATACATATATATGTTGATACATAAAATATACTAAAGAAATAAATAAACATAATGCGATTCTACCACCGGCTCGGAAAGTTGTTTCTGGTCGAGAAGATCCGGCAAGAAACTCGCCAGTTACTCTTTTTAATCGCCAACTTTTTTACAATGGTTTATTATCCTCATACCAAGTCATACAGTCTAATGCAACACAAAATAGAATGAAGCAAATTAAAAGCTAAATATGAGGTAAACCGAAGAGGACCAGTCCCCAAAGGTGGCACCTGTTCACAAGTATGACGTATGTGTCAGCCATCATTTCACTCAACCATATTAGAGGGAATGTAATGACCCGCCATTACATTCCCTCTAATATGGTTGAGTGAATATTGCTTAGGGGTTTTATCTTAAACGCCACTCAGTTCCTTATTCGGAACTCAGTTACGTTGTTGAGAAAATACTAATACCTGTCTCTAAAGGCTGTTATGAAATTAGGTATTTATAGGTATGTAGGTTTTTAATTTGGTTAATCTTATTTTTAAAATAATAAATTTAAAGGTTGGCAGCGCACTTGTGACTCCACTGGTGTAATGTAATGTAATTGGACTTCTTTTTCCGCACTTAGACTCTCATTCGGTCCATTGTGCGTGTTGGGCCCTGGCTATTCTAGCCAGCCTAACTCCGCCCAGAAGCGCAGAAGCTTCCTGGGAGCTTCACAGGCTTCGCGGAGTGACCCCGCCGATCCGAGGATTTCTTCGCGTTGTCTGGTCAACGCATAGCATTCCAGGACCACGTGTGTGACTGATTCCTCGGCGCTGAAGAATCCCCTGCATAGAGGGCTGCCGGTAGCCATTAGGTTAGGCCGGTAGCCACAGACGATGCTAGAGACATCTCATCTTAGCCTGTAGATAATAAATAGTATATATTCTTTCACAACGAACTTCACAAATGTTAAAAAGATATCCAGTTTAGTTGCTAGATAGGGCCACCCGTCGCCTTAAACAGCGTCAACTGATTAGGAGTTACTAAAAAGCAAAGAGGTAAAAAGACCCAAAAAGAGTGTTGGCTCGTGTTTGTACCACCCAATCCAGTTAATTAAAGCACTTAATTACTTCAGAAAGCGTTTCGTGCGAGTGTTACAGCGCGTCGCGGCTCAGTGGCGCTGCCGTAATGTGTGCCCGAATTTTGATGTGTACTCGGAATTCGTAATAACCCGTTTCAGTTGCGGGTTTCGGCGGATTTTACCGATGAATATGGATGGGTTTAGGGTTGTGAGGTTTGCAGAATGAGGGGTTTGCTTGGGTCGCAGTTTATGAGTGGTTTGATGACATAGGGCGTATGAAAGGTTCTTCGTAAATACAAAATAAAACATATGCACGCATCTACTTGTTGGTGAAGTTTAACTAGAAACCTTAGTCGATATTTATACCCAATACTTAGACTCGTACTGCAAGTTATTAATTTAAACAATTGCATGGCTTACTATTAACTCCTTGCTGTACTATGTTTTATAAATGATCATATATAGGTAACTTTTTATTTACAAATCATTATTGAAAGATATTAAAAATAAAAATCATTGTTCAAGTTTGTAAGAAAGGTCTAAGTCCCTCGGAGAAACACGGAAAATAATTTGAGATTCCTTGTGTCAATAAAAAAAATTTGCAAAGCTCAAAATTGAATGTTAACGTGACAGAAGTGGCGCCAATCGCGGGAGTACGTAACTATTTTTCTTAATTCAAATTCAAATTAGATCACTCTTTATGGAACATCGAATTCGAAATCGATCTTAAACATTTAAATCACAAACTAAGAAGGCCATCGAAATATCGATTGCCTTATCTATAATAGTGAAATAAAGTGTGAATCTTTGAATGATGAGTTTAGATGGTTAAACGGATGTAACAATTTAACCGATATACACCAAGTAATATTACACTAAGCATCCGTTTTACGATCCTATTATAATTTATAGTCAGACTTTTATAACATCTTCAGATGGTACTTATTAAATATATCCTTGTTCAAAAATGTTGGCAAGATTTCAAGAATAATGTGGAAGTTTTATCCATCTAATTTTCCTATGTTCCTCTGTACGTTGAAGTTACATCTGGAAAGTTTCTTCGTGAATAAAATAACGATTCTTAGGGAATTCTTTGTGAGTCGATAGGAAAATCCTTAAACTACAGTATTATTTTCTGGGACTGATACTTTGTTCAACATTTACATTTAATTCTATAAAATTACACGTCGACTACACGAAGGTACCTACCTATTTTAATACTAGAGATGCAAGAAAGTAGCATATTTATAGAGATGTAAGACTTGGAACAAATAACACGCCAAAAGCGGCCACTTTTGGCGAGAATCAATTTTTCGGGTACAAAAACGGACCCAACATTTGTGCATGGTTATTTAATAAATAGTATAAGTGTTTGCCGAGAGGTTGTAACCCCGAAATAAAATTGATCCGTTTTAGTAGCTAAAAATTAAAATCGATTGGCGTCGCTAGTGTGCCCTACCAGTCACCTTAAAGTGCGACCCACTAACCACTGCACCGCCATAATGCTTAATAGACATTCATCATATGCATATAAACATACAACATTATGCGTGGCACCTTTTATTATTTGTACCTAAGTGTTAGCAAATGCTAGACAGTTTCAACGCGCTTTCCAGTTGCATTGGCGATTCTGAAAACATTGAGAATGAGTGCTGCTAATTCATATCGGCGATATCCAAGTCCTATTTGCGTGCTAAAATACTGCTGGGTTATTATAAGGTAGCACAGGATATTAATACCAATTGTAGATACTTAAATTGTAAGTATTCATAAGCTAATTGAATAGTTACGTTTCTGTACTCAATGAATGGCAATAATATTCTTATCCACCGTGGGAAAGCCACGTTTCGGCATGAATGGGCCGGCTCGACTGGATTGATACAGCAGCGTATACCTTATTTTTGAGTTACCTTATTTTTGCGATAAGGAGTACCTTACTTATGAGAACCATATACCTTATTTTTGAGTTTCCGATATTTTGGCGCTGTTGCAAGTGCCATGGTCACGGAGTAACTGAAGTTTTTGCGGGTAAGAGGTTACTGGCAGACAAAACGGTCTACCCTCCTTCGAAGTATTTTACTACGCGCACCTGCGGTACCACTGTTCACTAACTCACAATTTTCTCGCACCTGTTCTCGACACACCACAACACTCACAGCATCTGGCCGCGAAATGACACTGTTTAGTTTTACGGTTATTATATTTTCGAATCACTGGATTCCAGACATTTAACAATTTAAACCCATCCTCACGATTGAGATTTTTGTACTTTGTAATTTTAATCGCTTCCCTGACCACAGTCTTGGTATGTAGTGGCGTTCTGTCGAAATTATTTGAGGGTTATAAAACTCAATCCAGTGATTTGGACCCGATTCCAACAAATATTCTGCGATTGCTGATTTCTGTTTATCTAATGTTAGTGACCATGAAAGTTTAAAACAATATAGTGTTAGCTATGTACCATAGTTTTAAGGGTTTGATATTCACTCTTCAATTGATGTACGACATCTCAGTAAGTAAGGTAAAGCTATTGGTAACGTCAGCAGCATCATATTATTTTATTTTCGAATCGTCCCTCTCTTTGTATCTCAATAAATGTTTCATTCATTTATTCATTCATTCATTCTTTGTTGCTCAAAAGCCTCCCCTAATAGCTTGTACTGCTTCCTATGCTTTGCTTGGGGCTGGCCACTTATGGGAGTGTTGGTCCACGCAGCCATTTCTTTTTAACCAACTTCAATAAAGGAGAAGGTTCTCAATTCGACTCGTATGTATATTTTTTTTTGTTTGTTCGCCGATTACTTTGCCATTTATGAACCGGTTTAGATGATTCTTTTTTAGTTGGAAAGAAGATATTCCCAGAATGGTACAATGATAAGGATCAGGATCTGATGATGGGATCCTGGAAAATTTGAGGGGAACCCTCAAATTTTATAGCCACACGTAATGTTTTTGTATCTTTATTCAAAGCAGCACTAGTACTTACGCCTGTGTTGTTTGTGGCTTTGCTTATGGAAGGTCAACTCCTCAACGGTAAAAGGATAACTCTTTACTCTGTATTATATACTGTACTCACAATTCGTTTGTTAGTTATTTGGCGGGGGTGGGGAGGGGAATACTGCCAAATAATGAGACACTACCAAGCATGAATAATTTTTTCTACGCAAAAAAACCACGAACTAAAAACGTGTTACCGAAGTCGTAGTCGGCGTCTAATCCCTGTTAAATAATTGAATGTTGTATTACAAGATAGTCTTGGGCGCCGACTTCGGTAACACCTTTTCTCGAGTGTACAGTTATAAAATGTTATTTGAAGTGTATGAAGTGTTAAAAATATTATTTTACACTTTTTAAGTGGTAGTTTTTTAAAGGCGTTTTTTATCGTAGATTTTTTTTTGCCTGTCTCTTGGACGAAAAGGCGACGGCTGTCAACAGGCTGCTATTTCGTGACAGCCTGGGTCAGTTTTTTCATAGTTAGTTAGAATGTTGATATCATCAGGGTTTTCTTGATTGACGCTTTATACGAAGATACCCTATGATGGTCAGAAATGTCACTTACTGTCATGTCAATATCTGTTCGTCCCGATTTTTTATAAGAGAAAGCCAAGGAATACTTTCAAAGATTTAGAAGCAATATGTACTTATTGTTACTGTTTTGTTTTTATGTATTTTAACGTCAAAATTGTGTATATAAATCTTCTGTTTCTCTCCTGTTTTATATGTGTGTCAAAATAAATGCAGTATTCATTTTTTCAATATTAACCTTTATTTTCCGTTTGTTACAGTTCCCGGGCGTGGGGGCGCGGGCGCAATGTCGGCGACCAAGTACACGCATCCCTTCATGCGCGGGCTGAAGCCGCTGCCCGAAGCGCACGAGGACGAGATACAGCAGATCAGAGAGTGGTCAGTATTCTACCATTAGCTCGGCGGTGAGGGAAAACATCGTGAGGAAACCTGCATGTCTCGGAAAGTTTCTCAAAATTGGGGTAACTACAATATTTACCGTGTTCAGTTGGTCTGGTTCCACTGTCTGTCAACGGTTGCGTAGGTCAGATGGCAGTCGCTTCATTTTAATTACTAGACTTCCCGAATGGATCATGGTTGAAGCATAGCCTGGCCTCCCAAACGACACTTTTTTTACAAGATGTCAGAATCCCTAGGGACTCACTTTGAATTATTTTATTGATGGTTTGCTCTTGACTTACAATTGAACTCCAGAATGGAAAAGAAGTCTACGATACGAAGACGAATACCACACGAGACAAAGCCTGTTAAGTCTAGCTTTAAAAAAATTAAGGTTTTTGTCAGTCGGGAAACCAGTCGCAGGACGGGCGTTCCAATCCCTGGCAATGAGCATCACGAGGGATAAGCGCAAAGTACGCAATCGACGAATACTCGTATTCACCAAGAATGGATGATAACCATAGATTTAATAATAGTAATGATAGGAAGAGGAAGGTGCAATCGACCACTTGCAATTTTCATACTGTAGAACAAAGTTGGCTGCGCTTTTGTAACTCCATCAGGTGAGCCGTCTCCTCGTCTGACACTGTTACATAAAAAAGTAACATCAGTAGATACTTATATATTTGTGCAATAATAGTAGGTATCTGTATGCGGATGACAATAACTGTTCTGTATCTGACATCATAAATTGGTCAATTTATGCAATATTTCAGCTCAATTGGACATCGTAAATTTGAATTGACTCGCAATATAAATTAATGCAGACATTTGTACCTAGCGTCTGATTTCCAGTTGCGTCCAAAGCTGTCGCTTTGGAGCCTGGGGCACAGAATAACCCGGGGTACGTTTGAACCATGATTCAGGATTTGGGAAGTTTGGTAATTACAATAAAACTTAGTAGACAATACGAAGTGCTGTCAGTCCACATAGACGGTGGTGCCAACTGGCCATCCATTTGAACTTAGTAAGATAAATTTGACCTTGAGTCAATACAAAGTGATGCCACCTATTCCTAGATAATGATTCTGAATGGGTATGCCCAAAGATTTAAAATTTTTGTGTATACCATGATCCAGATATTCAGGTTCTCCTGTCTAAAGATTTGCGAAGGCAGTTATCATTATTATACTATGGCATGGTCAAGGCAATCCCATTATTGTAATCACCAAACTTGCCAATCCTGGACCAGGTACAACGTTACTCCGTAGCGTAGCTCAATCGCGTGACCAGTTGATTATTATACATTATTGCCGGATGGATATATTTTATTTTGTATGAAACAATCGATTTTTTTTCGCTTATATTGTTGATCTATGATGCTAAATGGACTTTACTCACGATACCTATTATGACGGGATATACGGGATGTAAACGATAAAAAACTAATATCTGACTCCCAAAAACACGCTCTAAAAAGTACGAAACAAGATAATTGTCTCTGCTGTAATTATTATGCAGTATCACCGCGGCCGTATGCCACATTGATTTTATTTTATTATTATAATGAATCAGTTTTGCTACAGTAGGTGGTAGTTTTGGTACCTATTTTGAGTTACGTAAATAAAATTACATATAAGAAATGGGCTTAAAAAGTTCTTTCATTTGATACCCCACACAGTACCGTCAAGCATTTTTTTAGTTCCTTACTCTAAGTCTCCTAGAGGGCGCTGTAGTCAATTAAACATGATTTCATGTCACCTATAACTAGATGACAATCAAGACGCTTCTAACGACACCTCATTTGTTCAAATATGATCACTAGTTTAGAAATTATGAGGGAACAAATGAACAACTATACATACATATATACCGCACAAAATCATAACCCATTCCTTTTGCTTCACCGTATAAATAAATAGCGGTGTAATATGTATAATAAAAACCATTATTTTTAATTACCTCAGATACTTCTTGCGGCATTATACTATGAAAACAAAAACCTTTTCGTAAATAGTATAGAAGATAAATGGTTTTATTATGCTAATTAAATCATAAGGACAAGTGCATATTAAGTTAATCAAAGAGCTCATTTTCAAGAACAAAAAAATTATGCATGAAGGTAGGATGAACAACTGACATGATGACCGACTTTGTATGAAAAGTCGTTTTTTATGCGAATTTCCAAAATTCATAATACCTACCTCAATAATCCTTTCCTAGTTTTTTTCCTAGTTTTACGAAATACGTTGTCACGCTAGTATTTACCTTCGGTGAAAGCGAACAGCTGAATATATCGGAATTCCATTGACGGATGCCATAGTGATGCGAGAGAGGCCGTATGCCACTGATCTTATCGAGTCATTTTACAATATCATTCGAATATGACAAAAGTGGACTAAAATAATACATTTACCTTCTGCTGCGACCTTAGTTAAGGAAAACCATTTGATAAAGTCAGTAATTTTACAATATCATTTGAATAACCACTGAAATGTTTTTATTCGAGTCAGGCCATTTATTTTAGTCATCCATAGATGCCTACCCAGAAGCCTGTATTTAGAAAGTTAGCTTTCTATGTTCATTATCCATGTGTGTTTTCTAAAATCGATCCTAGAACCTACGGAGCTTGAGTGGATTAATCGCTGCGGCGTCCAGTTCTTCGATTCATCATCATCGTCATCATTTCAGCCAATAGACGTCCACTGCTGGACATAGGCTTCCCCCAATGATTTCCACACAGATCGGTCCTGCGCCGCCCGCATCCAATGGATTCCCGCGACCTTCACCAGATCGTCGGTCCACCTTGTGGGTCTGCCACGGCTGTGATTTCCTGTACGTGGCCTCCACTCGAGTACCTTTCCGCCCCAACGGCCGTCTGTTGTCCTCGCTATGTGCCCTGCCTATTGCCACTTGAGGCATGCAATCCTTTGGGCTATGTCTGTGACCTGTGTGTATACCATGTTCTTCGATTGGCTTAAATGTCGGGGTGCCTTTGAACGGCACCATATGCCAGTGGCCCAGAGACAATCCCTACTCCTCACCTAATGTGACTCTACGTCCACTGAGATTATCTACTCTTGGCTATAGTACCTATTCTATTTTGTATATGACCTGTAATTTGGTTGAAATAAATGACTTTTCATATAATTTAATAATTTTTTATTAGTAAACGCAATGCTCACGGCAGAGGTAGAGTATTTAATGAATGATATATGATAGTTAAATAGAGAAGAAAGAAGTAGTAATCGAGCCAACCTATTGCATGAATAAATGAATGAATGAAATATTTTTAAGTGTGTTATTTACTTAAGAACAAATTGCAAAAGACTGTTATAAAAATATCAACTAATGAAATACTATTCCGTCTGCAGCGAGTCTTTGCGTTTGGTACCTAAAATTTTTTCACTCGAATATAATTTGTTCTGATTTCATTCGAGTAAAAGTCGACTCGAGTCTCGCCACTGGGCGCCCTGAGCCGTGCGATTTTATTGACCTGTTTTAGAACCGCTCGTAAACGGTCGTCACTTCCTTCCTAAGTGCGACTTTCGTAAATAAACAATAGGAGGGTTAT
The DNA here is from genome assembly GCA_019059595.1 of Marasmia exigua. Lineage (NCBI taxonomy): Eukaryota > Metazoa > Arthropoda > Insecta > Lepidoptera > Crambidae > Marasmia > Marasmia exigua. The sequence goes on along the minus strand of CM032483.1, from coordinate 12,924,918 downwards.
CGGGTCACCGCTATCCATGAATACCATTAATCAAGAACTGTTTTCACTTTAGATTGTCAATCTAAGTACATAACTGTGATTGAACCTATTGAACATCATCATCATCATTCAGAGATTTTTATTATTTAATACAGCAGAGGCACTTTCCTAAGTTTCCTCGACGCACTTCGTGCCTCAAAAAAAAGGTTCGCAAAGGTTGCCTGGAAGAGATCGCTCATAGTGATAGGGCCGCCTTCGTTGTACACATTCTGTAATTTCTAGTTTTTAAGTTTTCATACTTTATTTTGAGTGCAATAAAAGTATATTCATTCATTCATTCATTCGTGCTCTTTTTTCTCAATTTAACCGAAAGCAAAGACAAAGCGCTATTATGCAGTCCATTGCCTAACTAATTCATTGCAAAGAAAGCCTCCAATTGAGTTTCCTCTCAATTGATTTTCAATTTTCGGAACAATGGTATACCTACTTCGTATTCGGTTTCGATAATCATTTGAAATAGATGCTTACGGATCTAACCTCAGCCTAAGCTACAATAAAAAGTTCCGTGGTAGTCTTGACCGTGGGAGAGCCACGCTTTGGCATGAATGGGCCGGCTCGACTGGAGTGCTACCACGGCCTCACAGAAAACCAGCGTGAAGCAGCACTGTGCTGTGTTTCGCTGCGTGAGTGAGGGTACCGGAGGCCCAATTCGGGGGAAAGGGGTGTTAAAAGGTTGGCAGCGCATTTGTGACTCCACTGGTGTCGCGGGTGTCCATGGGTGGCGGCAATTGCTTACCATCAGATCATCCGTCTGCTCTTCTGCCACCAATAGCAAAATAAATCAAGAAAAATAAGGAGGGAACAAAGTCCGCCGCGAACTACTCTAGTAGAAACAATTGTACCTACCTAATACAACCATTCGCGGCAGACGGTGGAGAATTTAATTCATTATATTGAGTGATAGGTATATGGCAGATAAGTAGTAAAGCCTTATTATATGTCAGATCAATTTAGGAAACAAACTTTTTTAAATTGACCTAGGAATGGGTGTGTTGACAGACGCTATTGGCAGCTTTTGGGTCCTACTAACTCTACCAATAACATATAGATGACGTTGCACTGAGAAAGCTTTTGGGGTTTTTCGTTTACCTAAAGCGTAGCGACCAACACGATTATACATTTTTGTATCCCTTTACCAGGCAACGACATCATTTATTTCATTGGTTTTCAACCTTTTTTTTTGGTCTCGAAGGGAAAATGCTCTGCGCATAGTCCCGTCAGGTCAGGGGTGGGACTGCCTCTGGGAAGGTGACCCAGAGGTATACCCACTAAAAACCCTACGACGCCTGCCGCTGTTGACTAAGGCGAGGCCTGTCACTCATCAGTCCGTATGACCCCGCTTGATTGGCTTTCAACCTTAACACAACTGCAGACAGTTCAAAATCTGGTGGTCCCGTTCGATTCATTGCCTGGTTAAATGTTATATGTACAGATTTCTATTATTTGCAAATTTCAAATAATATCATCCATACCTATTTCATAGATTGTAGAATGTGTATGAATTATGGAATTACACATAGTTTACCGTGCCACCCTCACGTCGTCGATATTCCGCCGATCCGTATAAAACGGTTTGCTTGGCTCCTTTGTACGAAAGGCTAGTGAACTCACCCCGCTGCAAACTTCCTCAACGGCTGAAATTGGCCCTCTTTAGGGCTTGTGAATAGAGGGTTTTCTAGGTGAGATTGCACCTTCAGCTCGAAAATAACTGGGAGAATTTCCGTGCATGGAAATGAAATAAGCGCCCAAGGCAATGAAAGCACTGTGCCACGGAAATGAAGATGTTATACTAGCCCTGTTGAAATTCATCATCATCATAATGATGATATCGCAAGTAATGGGCTAATGCCCATTACTGGAGACTTAAGTCTCCACAGCTGGGGCACGGGCCTCCCTCAATCACATGAGGAGTAATTGCCATACTCACCACGCTTGGCAGACGGGTTGGCGAGGGTTTTGATATAAATGCAGAGTTTTCATTCTCTTGGTGCTGATGATCATGCCAGCAGCTTTACCTTAGTCGCCTTTTACGACACCTCGGTAAGAGTGAGGGTGGCCTATTCTACTCTGCCGGGGACCACACGGCGGGTTGAAATTCACGTGCACAGAAATGAAACAAGCGTCCACGGCAATGAAAGCACTGTACCACGGAAATGAAGTTTTTAATAGGCCTGTTGAAATTCACCCAATTACGAACATTTTATGTGACGTTTTCAGTACAAAAGTGGCCTAATTTTTAGCCTAGGTTGGTTATGGCTGGCAGGTTCAGTAGCGAATTTCTACATTTGCCGCGCAAAGGCCATTTAAATGTTGCTGTCCTGTGTATGCCTACATACCTACATATTTATACTGGTCTGGGGACATACACCTAAGTGGCCTATATGGCTGACTGAATAGGTATTATAACACTTAGAATAAACACAAGTATTTATCACACGAATGATCAAAGAGTATGGGAGGTCAAGAATTTGATTGTGGCGCGGTGGAGTGCAAGAGTGCTCAGCACTCGCAATATCCTCGCACATCTCCCCAGATTAGGCCAGTATTACCAAGGTGTTGGTATGGCGACGGGAAGGTGGAGCGCCTCCACTGTCGTCTTGTAACAACGCCCATTAGCTAAGTTAACCGGTTAGATACTCGCATAACGAAAACTAACAAGGCACAAATGGAAAATCAGTTCACAGGACATTTGTTTGCTGAAATGCGGCAGTGGTTCGCAACCTGTTAATCGCACGCAATATTCGGCGCGGTTGGGTATTTCGTCGCCTGCGCAACGGCGCGTAAAATAGGTAATCGTGCCGATTCATAATTCCTCACTGGTATAATTTTGTGCGTTCGATTGTTCTCTTGACTCTGTGAACTTGTGAAACAATGAAATTAAATCGGCATGATTGTACTTGTGGACTGCTGACGATACTGTTTTGTTTTATCAACGGCTCTTTAAAGGTTGACGTATTATTTTTCTTTTTTGTGGACGTTGTTATATTTAGGGATGAGTTTTTATTCAACAGGTTTTTCTACAATTTATAGAAGCATAATTTTTACGTTAACCAATATAGGTAATGGATATTATGCTCTTGTTTTTTTTTAGTTTGTTTTGAACTATGAGTAGGTAGATAATCTGCCCATTGGAAGCAACAATTCATTTACTGTTCTGAGCTACTGGCCGGTGTTCATAGCCCTAGGACCTAATCAGTTGAGATTTTTTTAATTTCTTACAAATCTATAGGACTCTCGTACTAATAAAGCGACGGTTGCGCAAGAGGTCCCGGGTTGAATCCCCGGGTCGGGGTAAAAAATTGTACCTAAGTTTTCGGTAAGATATTTTTAGTGTCAGTCTCTCCAGTCGTGTTACGCTGGTATCCCATCGGAATATGAGGGTAAGGGAATAGAGAGTGGACTTGTGTTTGCGCACACACTTGAGCACTATAATATATTCCTGCGTACGTGGCTGATCGTTTAGATTAGCCGCCGTAGCCGTAATCGGTTGGAGGATATTATTATTATATATCTACTAGCTGACCCGGCAAACGTTGTTTTGCCATATAAATAAAAGGGTTGATCGTAGAAGGGTGAAAATTGAGGATTGTATGTATTTTTGTATGTTGTATCATAAAAAAAGAGAAATTAAAAATTTTGTCTAAAAAATAAAAATAAAAATTTAGGGGTGGACTACCCCTAACATTTAGGGGGATGAAAAATAGATGTTGGCCGATTCTCATAGATACCGGATAAGCACAAAGAATTTCATCAAAATCGGTAAAGCCGTTTCGGAGGAGTATGGCAACGAAAACTGTGACACGAGAATTTTATATATTAGATGAACGATGTATGTAAGTAAAGGCGAAAAATGGCTAAGCTCTCAGTCCCAAGGACTTACTTACTTAATAGGTCTAAACACAAACTAAGAAAAAGATATAGTAACTTTTACTTTTTTATACGGATTACTATTACTTTTTTAGTAACCTGATGGGTATGCAGTATCACAAAGACTATATATATATTTATTTATTATTTTTTATATTCTAGAGGCGACAAACGAGCAAGCGAGTCACCTGATTGAACGCAATCTTTGCTGCCCATGAACATCCGCGAAATCAGAGAGATCGCTAATGTGTTGCCGGCCTTTTTAAAAAGGACTCTTCTCTTGAAAGTCCCTAAGTCGTAGCCGTCGGGAAATACTCCCGCAGGCAAAGAGTTCCACAGAACTGAGATACGTGGTAGAAAGTTCCGAGAAAAAACGCACAGTATTAGACCGCCATCCATCGAGATGATGGGGATGGAATGACAATCGCTTGCGCTTGCGTGAGCACTCCCTATGATAGAATAGAATGCTGAGGGAAGCTATATCATATAATAGCTATATACTATTTATAAAATTAAGCTTCTTGTATCTATTCATTGTAATATAGCCATCGTTTCGCCGACAAACGAGCAAGTAATGCGGTGGGATAGAATAGAACAGGTTTTCCGGAAACTAGGACGATATTCTCATTTAGTGCAGTGGCTATTATGACTCGCTGGGTTTGCCAAAAACCTAAAGGTAGTTTCCATTAAAAAGCCAGTTTTGTCGTAATCTTTTTTGCGATCAATGATTAAACTTATATCCCAAGGTATGAGAATAATCAAGTTATAAAAAGAGTTTTTCTTAAACTAATGATGACTTAAATATATAATATTAATAATAAAAGCTATTATAATTAATGTTAGTTTTAAATAACTAGGCCATTTTTCACCGCTTTTTTCACCGCAACTCAAAAAGGTGGAGAATGCTTGTAGCATGAAGTTTTATCTAAACCTATCAAATAAAAAAAAACAAGTAAAGTATTTTGAGGCCTGGATGACGTCGTGGTATTCATATATATTAATATCTTTTAGAAGCGCTATAGATTCGTCGCCGGCGCATGTATATCCTCCTTCCTACAATATGGATTCCTTCAAACGAAGCGTGAAGAAGCATCTCGCGAGTGAGAGTATGACAATGCCGACGGAGGTGATACCTTGACATCGCGTCCGTTGTAACTGCAACGTGGGCTCTCCTTTTGCTTACTATCAGGCTGATGCAAGGAAACATACAAAAAAGAGCCACTCGGCTAATGTTTCATTCATTTACTTATCTACAAAACACTGACCAATATAAATTAAATCTATCCATGATTGCAAAACACAATTCCGGACTTTAAACGTCTATTGTTAAGGGTCATAATCCGTCTATGTTCATAATGATTGTTGAAGCCGGATGACGGTCGCAACAATCGGGCCACTGAGGCAAGCCTTTTGACAATTTCCTACGTTTTTATAGGCTCAAGATTTGTTACGAAAGTAGGCAGGTATTTTAACTTTCCGAGTACAGTGACGAAAGAATGGTATTCTAATTGCTGCATACACAAGTACTTACCTGTTGAGGCATGTATGTATAGTTATGAGGTTGCTTAGCATTCGGCGTGATAAGTTTTGTGTTTGCATTTTACATAGCTTTCATTGATACAATACTATATGTATTAAATTTGGTAAAATATATACCTGTATATATCTGTGAACATTTACATCCTTTTAACCACGTGTTCTACCAACCATTTAGAGTACCATTCATTCTATAATATTAAAAATTCGCAAAAAAAAAAATTGCAACTTTTCATACAATGTCGGTCACGTGCCTTGGTCATTTTGTATGGGGAGTCGAAAAAAATTTCGATGTATTTCGAAAAGTCGTAGAACAAATGTTGTTCAGAATGGTTGTTAGAACACGTTGTTGTTGTCTGTTATCAGGATGTAAATGTTCACAGATACACCCTGTATATTGGTTAAAAATATTTTTAACTTTTGATTAATATAATCAAAGTATAAATTTGAGACTAGTTGTGACAATTTGGTTTTCATTCCCTGATTTTTCAATGCTAACTGCAATTTTCTAGGTTTCTATTAAATTCTAAATAACGACTTAGTTAATTGTAGATTTTTCTATGTAGATCTTCCTTTGTCAATACGAGCACTAATGAGTATCTTGTAAACTCTGTCCAAAAATAACTAATACTAATAGTAGAGATTTAAAAGCCAAATCTATTAATAGAATACATACATACATACACTGTAGGTAGGTACCTACTCAAGGTACAATACAATCGGTCTACCCTAAACCAAAATTTAACTTGATGCTTTTTCTAAAATTCCAGGATGAAAGGCCAACCGCATCTGCCGTACATATCGGACGAGTACGTGCTGCTGTTCCTTCACTCCAACTACTACAAAGTGAAAGAGACGAAAGACACCATCGAGTGCTACTTCACGTTGCGAGCCAACACGCCCGACCTATTCAGCAACCGGGACCCGCTCGCGCCCAAGAACAAGGCCATACTGGACATCACGTAAGTAATCCGTGTTCTCACTCCAACAAATGCAGAACGAAGGAGACAGTCACTCGCTAGTGTCATCACACTATCGAGTGCTACTTCACATTACAAGCCAACACGCCCGACCTGTTCAGCCACCGGGACCCGCTCGCGCCCAAGAACAAGGCCATACTGGACATCACGTAAGTATTCCGTGTTCTCACTCCAACAAATGCAGAACGAAGAAGACGGATGACACCAACGAGTGCTACTTCACGTTGCGAACCAACACGCCCGACCTGTTCAGCAACCGGGACCCGCTCGCGCCCAAGAACAAGGCCATACTGCACATCACGTAAGTATTCCGTGCTCTCACTCTAACAAATGCAGAACGAAGGAGACGGATGACACCATCGAGTACTACTTCACGATGTGAGCCAATACGCCCGACTGTTCAGCAACCGGGACCCGCTCGCGCCCAAGAACAAGGCCATACTGGACATCACGTAAGTAATCCGTGTTCTCACTCCAACAAATGCAGAACGAAGAAGACGGATGACACCAACGAGTGCTACTTCACGTTGCGAACCAACACGCCCGACCTGTTCAGCAACCGGGACCCGCTCGCGCCCAAGAACAAGGCCATACTGGACATCACGTAAGTATTCCGTGCTCTCACTCTAACAAATGCAGAACGAAGGAGACAGGTGACACCATCGAGTACTACTTCACGATGCGAGCCAACACGCCCGACTGTTCAGCAACCGGGACCCGCTCGCGCCCAAGAATAAGACCATACTGGACATCACGTAAGTATTCCGTGCTCTCACTCTAACAAATGCCAAACGAAGGAGACAGGTGACACCATCGAGTACTACTTCACGATGCGAGGCAACACGCCCGACTGTTCAGCAACCGGGACCCGCTCGCGCCCAAGAACAAGGCCATACTGGACATCACGTAAGTAATCCGTGTTCTCACTCCAACAAATGCAGAACGAAGAAGACGGATGACACCAACGAGTGCTACTTCACGTTGCGAACCAACACGCCCGACCTGTTCAGCAACCGGGACCCGCTCGCGCCCAAGAACAAGGCCATACTGGACATCACGTAAGTATTCCGTGCTCTCACTCTAACAAATGCAGAACGAAGGAGACAGGTGACACCATCGAGTACTACTTCACGATGCGAGCCAACACGCCCGACTGTTCAGCAACCGGGACCCGCTCGCGCCCAAGAATAAGACCATACTGGACATCACGTAAGTATTCCGTGCTCTCACTCTAACAAATGCCAAACGAAGGAGACAGGTGACACCATCGAGTACTACTTCACGATGCGAGGCAACACGCCCGACTGTTCAGCAACCGGGACCCGCTCGCGCCCAAGAATAAGGCCATACTGGATATCTCGTAAGAAGTACTCCGTGATCTCACACACTCCAACCAGAGCAGTACGAAGGAGACGGATGACACCAGAGAATGCTACTTCACGTTACGGGCCAATACGCCCGACCTTTTCAGCAACCGGGACCCACCGGGACTGGTTCAGTTTAGAACTATAGCTATGAAACTATAACTATAGATATGACCGTGGGAGAGCTACGCTTCGGCATAAATGGGCCCGCTCGACCGGAGTGATACTACGGCCTCACAAAAAACCGGCGTGCGTGAAGCAGCACTGTGCTGTGTTTCGCTGCGTGAGTGAGCGCCCAATCCGGGGGAGAGGGGGATTTAAAGGTTGGCACTGTTGGCAGCGCACTTGTGACTCCACTGGTGTCTCGGGTGTCCATGGGCGGCGGCAATTGCTTACCATCAGGTGATCTATTTGCATGTCTGTCACTAATCACATAAAAAAAAATACGCCTTGAAACGAAGTGAGGGTGGCCACCAGTATTAATAAATAATATTAAATCTTTATTTGCAAAAGTGTACAAATCAGAGTTGCCTGTCTTTTGGGGACTAGAGTTGATGTTTTACATTACGGCGCTTATTAGATTTATATACCTATTTTAAATAGTTACATTTATATTGTATATACCTATTATAGTGACACATTATCATCATCATCATCATCATCAGCCCATTTAAGTACCCATTGCTGGGACACGGGCCTCCCTCAATCACATGAGGGGTAATTGCCATACTCACCACGCTTGGCAGACGAGTTAGCGAGGGATTTGATATAAATGCAGAGTTTTCCTTCTCTGGGTAAGAGTGAGTTTGGCCTATCCTACTCTGCCGGGGACCACACGGCTTAGTGACACAATCTATCATATATTTAATTTTGGTTAACAAAAATACACTCTTAAGATAGAGTAAGTTGTAGTTGGTATATCTGTTGTATTATTTTATTATATTATATTGTTGGTCTGGGTGTTTGCAATGTATTATAAGTATGTATTTACAAAAGAAAAGTATTATATGTATATATTTGTAATCCCACTGTTGATTCTGATATCCGTAACACAGGTGCTTGAGCTACCTATCTCGGAGTCAGATCAATGTAAGTAGGTGATGATGTGAAAAATATGTATTATTATTATTATTTATTATGTTTCTGTGCAATGAAGATATTAGATAAGTAGTCAGAGTGTCTTACATGCCACTTTGAAATAAGTAGCAGTTTCAACCTTGTCGATAAAAACTTAGATCATTTGAGTCGACCGGAAATATTCTGAATGGTGACAAACAAACAATTATTATAAGTAAAAAATTGTGATTGCGGAAGTTATAGGATCTTTAAATATTACTCCATCCTTGACTTTAAGAACTATGTGTATTACGTATATTACTAGGTAGAGTATAGGAGGTAATAACCTCTAAAATTATACAAATGATAATTTATTTATTTATTTTCTTTATTGTAAGGAAACATACAGTACTTAAAATAACACTATTTAACACACAAAAATATAATCTTAAACCAATTAAGTTTCCACTAATTACTAATATCATAAAAACCGCAACATGATGTTCGTAATATAAACAGAAAGGAAGAATTGAGCAATTGAATGAAAACAATAATTTTGCAACATATTGTTGGACAATGTTATTGGTTCAGAATGTCGTAAATTATATCAAAGTTAATGAATACGACATTGTCATTTACTCAATCTACAAAACAATAATGAATAATTTGCATATGCTTAATCTTTTGCCTTACGCATTTATCTACACGTGATACTTTTTTTGTGAGAAAGAGAGGCAAACGAGCAAGCGAGTCACCTAATGGTAAGTGATCACAGCCGCCCATGGATATCAGCCACACCAGAGGGAGTTGAGATGCGATTCCGCCTATTAGGAAGGTATAGGCTCGTTTTTTGAAGATTAAATATCGTACCGGTTCGGAAATACCGCTGCGGGAAATTGATTCCACAATGAGGAGGTGCCTGGCAAAAAATGACGTGTAAAGCGCACGGTGGTGGACCTCCACCCATCCAGATGGTACGGGTGGAATCCTAGTTTACGGCGTGTAGTACGGTGTTGGAGTGGTGTAATATGGTGGCGTGTATATGTCACCGGAAAATAACAAGATCGGTAAGTTTATCAATTTACTAGGAAGTTTATAAACTTTCGTAGGATTCTAAACGGGAGATAAATTGTATTATTTTTCGTACACATTTTCGTAAATTTATCAATTTCCGACGTCACACGGTAAATTTATAAACTATTTTATATGATCCGACCAATCACAGAAACTCTTTTAAATATTCGAATCTTTGAAATACGTAAAATAACACACTGATCTCTGATTGGTCAATGTTCATAGTGGCAATGCCAATCAGATCGCACGTAGCATTTGGATATTGCTTACTTATTATTTTACGAGTGAGTTCAGTAAGTTTATCAATGTACGAAAATGTTGACGTAAAATAATACAATTTATCTCCCGTTTATAATCCTACGAAAGTTTATAAACTTACGGATCTTGTTATTTTCCGGTGACATATACATCTGAACAATGTGCCAGAATGTGTGATACCACATCCTTACAGAATACCGGCGTTAAGCAGCGTCTGTGCTGTGTTTCGCTGCGTGAGTGAGAGTACTGGAGGCTCAATCAGGGGGTAAGGGCGGTTTAAAAATTGGCAGCGCACTTGTTACTCCACTAGTGTTCCGTCCTCAGGTGATCCGTCTGCTCGTCTGCCACCTATCACATAAACGAATTTTTTTTATAGAATATTTTGAATCAAACAATTGATTTTACCTACTTCCATGTCTTTCATGATCAATGACCTTAGCTAATCGGCTAGAATTAATTGTTGCGATGACGATTCTGATTACAGCACTGCTTTTTTTATGTGATAGGTGGTATTAAATTTTACAAACAAATATCAATTTAATTTAACAAAGACTTAATGTTATATATAAATATATCAAATTCTGAATGTTGTGGCCCGAGTGCGTTAAGCGTATGATGCATGCGACACTGTGGCGACTGCGCACGCGCCACCATGCGACACGATGGAGGCGCAAACAACCGATGCCTGCGACCAGAACGTATACGCAGATATTTATCAGGCACATACATGCGAGATGATTGCTCAACACATTCAGACGAGTCCAGAGTTCCACGCGATATCACGACAGCAGTCGAGATCTCTACTCGCGTTCTCCTTACCTCCAAAGAGTTAATTTCCAACATTCCTAGCAGGAACTTGGTAGGATACCTATAGGGATAGTACCCATATAACCATACAACATCCAAAAGTATAACAATAAATAATGTAACCCAATCCTTTTCTCATTACAGGCACATGGTGGCGCTTCCCAATACGACTTCCGAAGGATTCCACGTCCTGCTCTACCGGCTATCCGAGTTCGACTACAGCAAATTGAACTTCGCTGATGCCGTGCGAGTCTTCTGCATGTTCAACGATGTCAAACTCTCCGAGGACTGCCTGTCTGAGGGGTACATCGTCATCTTTGACATGAAGGGCTGCAGTCTCGGACATCTCACCAGGGTGACATTGCCAGCGCTGAGAGCGTTCATGCACTATATCCAGGTCAGTAGATGCTGTTTCAATGTTACTTCCTCTACACAACAAGTTGTTGAGAATATTATTAGTCGTTATAAAATAACTGGTGTTGACTTTGAAATGCAGTTCGTCGTGTCAATAGAGATCGTTTTGAGATATTTTTTTTATGTCATAGGTGGCAGACGAGCAGACGGATCAACTGATGGTAAGCAATTGCCGTCGCCTATGGACACCCGCGATACCATTGGAGTCACAAGTGTGCTACCAATCTTTAAACCCCCCTTTTCCCCGGATTGGGTCTCCGGTACCCTCACTCACGCAGCGAAATACAGCACAGTGCTGCTTCACGCCGAGGGACAAAAATGTAAAATCTAGATACATGCCAAGTTCAAGCAAAGCGGTCTAAATTTAATAAAATACTTGGCTCTCATTTTACATTTATTTATATTTCGATGGGATACAATAAGTATATTGAGAACTCACCTATACGTCTTTGCATATCTTGTCTTTTATTCTTGTCCATGTGTCCCTTAATTCTTTACGATTTAAAAAAAAATGTTTTTCTTCGTTTTCAGAATGCCCATCCATGTCGCCTGAAAAAGATTCACGTAGTCCACACCGTCTCCTTCATCAACCAAGTCATGTGTCTGGTCAAGCCTCTTATTCATTCCAACCTCCTGAACCTTCTCAACTTTTGTTCTGAAGGCCCCGCTTCTGTTGTCGACAAGGAACTTCTACCTTCAGACTACGGTGGTCCCCTCCCTCCAGTCAAACAGCTGCATGAGGAACAGAGAAAGAATATGGAAGAAAACTACAGAGACTGGCTGGTAGAAGCCGAGATCTTCAAGGCGGATGAAAAAAAGAGAATAAAGAAGCCGAGCAGAGGAATGTTCGCCAGCTTTACCAGCAGCTTCAAGAGCTTGGACATCGACTGATGCCTCCACTTCTCCTAACGCACCAGGGACCTGATTACTAAGCAACCTTTTGTTTTGTATAAATATTTTTGTATTTAGTCATATTAATTTGTTTGTAAGACTTTTTGATATTTCTACTCAAGTTTTTTATTAGCTTTTCATATTTTAGAGCATCTTTATACTTATGAACGACCAAATAAGTTAACTGTTCTGTCTTCCGGTTTAGGTGTCTTTTGGATAAGCCTTTATAAAAATGTTCACAGGGTTTCATTTTTATTAAATATAAGCTTAGTCAATTTATGATTATAGAAATTAGTTGATAAGATTTTTATAGACACCTTAAGTCTCTATAAAAAATTTGATTGTCTTCGTCAAAACTGTGATGAAAATATGGTGTGATTCAGAAAAATATTGTTATTTTAGTTTAGCCGTATAACGGCAATAAACTGAAATTATTTTGTAGAGTTCGAAGTTTTCATATTTGTTATTTTTGGAAATTATATGTGAGCAATTAGGATATTCATGTTGTTAGATAAAGAGTTTATTCTTCGTGATATATTTATCTTTTTGAATAATCATCAGATAGCCTAGATATTGATAAGGATAATAATCTCCATTGTTATAATCTAATGATAGGCTCTGTGGTTGTTTGTTATCTTTATTTTTAAGTAAGTTTAAACACTATTACTCTATTGAACTTACATCTAAGTTATTTAAGAAAAGCTTCTTATCAAAGTGTACATATTGAGTAACCATAGTTAGTGCGTGTATTTTAATGGTTTCAGTAACTTCAGATCCTATTTCGGTTCCTTTATTAAACACGTTTGGGCAACATGCAAACTTTCTAGGTACATCAAGTAGATACAACAGCACAGATTTAAAAAACAGATATCAACAAGTGTGACGTGTGTTCAGCTCCTGTTTCGAGTGATCGTGAAAAGTTACCAAACTTATAGTTAGCTGAACTAGTTCTAAACTAAGTTTAAAACTACGCTTATTACTTTATCTCCTATTTATATCACTTCTTGTAAAAAGTTCTTGTTGATAGATTTTATAGAGAAATTGGTCTGTTTATTTTGATATATTTTATCAAATATTGAATTATATTTACATACATTTTGATTCTGATATAATATGAACAAACCAAAATATTACTTTTGTATATAAAATCATGTATTGTAAATAGTTATTAAAGTTTGTATATATACATATTATTTTTATTTGAATCTATCACAGTTTCTTCTGGTTGGTAAGTAAATTTAATTATTGGTGACACTAGAGTAGCCAATAAAATAAATATTGAAACCTTTATGAAGTGCCTTATCATTATTCCGAGATTAGAATTAATTCAATTACTGAATTGGTTAGTAGTCTCAATACCATCGACTGGCGTTGTATCGTTAATCATGAAGTTCCCATGGACTAATTCTGAAATAAGTTTATTTCAAACCGTCAGAAATACCATATTCCTAGTTTTTTGTGGTAAGAATATTGATAGCGGTTCAAATGCAGAAACTGTGAGCAGTGAATGGATATCAGGCGTCAAGAATGATGGGAGATTGAGAAGTGTTCACGTACAAACAGACGATTTGATAGTATTACCTCAAAACGTATTTGCAGAAACAACGGAAGCTAAGTCTTGTGAAACCGAAAATCTTAAGAAAATGGACTGCGTTAATGATAAAGACCAATTAAATGTGAGGTCAGAGGACTACCATACAAACGAAACAAATGATATCTTAGATGATACAGATAAAGGTGCTTTGAATGTTGACGATTTAAGGACTTTAGAAGAAAATGCTGACCATGAGGATACATCCAAAATAATATATACCATTGCTCGCGAAACCATAGAATCCATCATTGGGAAAATAGAGGTAAGCAAAGTTTAAACGTCTTTATTTAACTAAAAATCATTACCAAACTTCTTATTCGTATTATATACTTATCATAGTATTCACTTTGAACACCTAATTATTTTTGGTTATTCAAATGTAGCAGTGAATTCATTTTAACTCAAGAATAAGGGGGAAATTCAAGAAACAGCTAAGTTCGTCCCACAGTTCCTATCCCAAATCGCATCAAAATGGCAAAAAGCAAGATTCGACACTGATTGAGCGTGTCGTAGGGCTAGTAAGTGGGTGTGGGTATGTCCGAGTGAGTGATAGTTAAATAATTAAGGCGTAAACGGGCGGCCGGCGGCGGCTGTGGCCTCCGGTGGCGGCGGCCCATTGAGGAGGTCGCGGAGGCTCGGCGCGGCGGCGCGAGTGCGGCGTGACGTCACGCGGCGCCTCGCGCACGCGCCCGACTATCGAGCGGCATGTGCCTCTTGCCGCCGGCCGACCGCTCCGCCCGACCAATTCACACTTTTTTATTTTCCCTCCGATCGTAGCGACTGCTGTGACATCCCGATTTTCACACAAAAGTCCACACGAGACGCGATAAGGTGAAGTGTCGACGCGAGCCGAGGCGGCGGCCGCGACGCCGCCCTCCGCGCCGCGTTGCCTGATCGAATCCAAAATGGCAGGACGAGGCAGGCTCCGCTCCCGTGCGCGAGCCCTCTGAGCCGAGCGGTTCTGTTCGCGGGCGGAATGTGTCTCGTTATATAAATGTTACGCAAGTTGAGGACGGAGTGCCCAAGAGAAGGTGCATTTGTAACACGAACTAGCAGACAGGCTCGTTGGTGCAGTGTTCGGAGCCCATGTAACGCGCGCAAGGACTCGGGGCTATGGTGAGTGGCTTCTTTGTGCTTTCCGTATGCTATCCAGGTCTTGGTTTTGTTTTATTTGATGTTGGGATGATAACAAAGCGTTGGGGGGTTTATGATGAGTGGGAGCGAGTTCGTTTATCGATCGCCTCGGGATTGGGAGTAGGTGGGAATTGTTTATATTTCGGTTGGACTCGGAAGAGAAGCGAGAGTTGTAGGCGCGGGGAGCCCGGCGCGGGTGTCGCGGCAACTCGCGCGCGCCCCGCCTGTCTACAATTCCTTAAGATCCTCCTTCGCATCTGGGAGCTACTTTATTGATCTATCTCTTTATTGCTGTATAATTGTTATATCTAACCACTTTATAGCACTTGAAAAACACTGAAAAGTGTAGGGTTTGGGACTGATATGTAGCATAGTGGCGATCACAATAGATCAAACTGGTCGCAATGATACTGGTCTGAAAAGGACCTGCATAGCCGCCCGCTAGAAAAAAATATTTTGTTGCTAAGCTTATGAGTTTCACAGCAAAGGACTTTAGTAATTTATTTCGTGGTCACGAGCAGTCCGCTCGTGACCACGGCTGCTGTAACGTAGCCGAAACGTCGAGCCAAATATGTGAGTAGACAATGTTGTTTCACATAATAAATATCGTGTTAATCCCCGTATTGATACATTATAGTTATAATGCAACGCGAAAATCTAAAAAACTATTTAATTACAAATTGTAGGGTTAATTTTTACGTTTATGATGTATAAACAATCTAATTTCATATGACGGAAAAATGTTGTTAGTACGTATAAATTAAAATGTGATTGCCTCAAAAAGATCAACCTTAAATTGATCTTTTTTTGAATCAGGTTATTAATTTGAGTTAGCTACTAGAATCATATGTTTGATGTAAGGACGAGTCGAGGTCGTATACCTACTGTGTACTGGCGTGTACCGTGATATTGATTCCTCCTGTTTTAACAGCGATACCGTAATTGTGCTTTTAGATTATTTATCAAATCGATACATGTTCTGTATGTTGGTCTAAAAATATCTAGCTTAGCTATATTTTGTAAGTACATTGCCTTTCTTGTTGAATTTAATAGACTTCACATTACAATCCATAAAACTTTAGTTACCTACTAACTCATCACAGAAACTGAACGCAGTATTCATTCATTCATTCAAACTAAAACCAACTCAAAACCCAATTGCAAGATTCATTCAGAATTAAGAAAATAGATAGAAATATCAATCCCTTTTTGCTAGTACGAACTAAATCTTATTTCTTTACGGCTACAACGAAAGACTCTCGATCTTTCTCCCACACTCTTGGTTTTGCCTGCCTACTGGCAACACTATGTGTGTGAGAGTAAAACCGACACAGATTTATTTAGCAGATATGCTAAATCACTCTCATTTAATATAATATTTGTGTTGCCATCAAATTGAAAGAAACTACAGAGGGACTCCTCTTTTACATAAGATTTTATAGTAGGTTAAAATCTAATGTTAACTGGAGGAAATTGCTGGTACACGTATTTTTATTCAAGGATCCATACTATTGCACTGCTGTTTCTGCATATCTAAACTAGTAAACTGTGCCCTGTAGTTAAGGGATTCGGTCATGGATCTCCGAATTAGATATTCCTACACAAGAAGCGACACATGCAAGATAATAAGAGTTTTTTTTATGGTAGAGGCGACAAACGAGCAAGCGAGTCACCCGATGGAAAATAATCTTCGCTGACCATGAACATCCGCGAAATCAGAGAGATCGCTAATGCGTTGCCGGCTTTTTTAAAAAGGAGTAAGTACGCTCTTCTCTTGAAGGTCCCTAAGTTGTGGCCGTCGGGAAATACTCCCGCAGGCAAACCGTTCCACAGAACTGAGATACGTGTTAGAAAGTTTCCCGAAAAACGCACAGTATCCATCAAGATGATGGGGAGGAGGGGAGATGACAATCGCTTGCGTGTGGTTTGATTTAGGAATTCAGCTGCAGGGAGTACCTAGATCGAACAATTCCTTCAATTTCATCATACTCATTATCAATTGGATTATTAATTTTAAGATAAACCTATAAGCCTAAATATAGCAGTGGAACCTAAGGAACTGTGGTTTATAACCAGCGATCCGGTGTTGGTCAAAACCCACGCACGCGATTCAGCAATAAAAAATAATCAGCTGAGTGAGGCACTTCTTGTATTTAAATATAGTATGGAGATCCATTGCGAAAGGGCGGGAGGATAAAAATAGAGTAATCTCTTTTTATGTACCATGAACTAAAAAGTGTAAAATAATATTTTTATCACTTTAAGAGGTGTTACCGAAGTCGGCGCCCAATACTATTAAATACAACATTCAACAGAGATTAGGCCAAAAATTGTCCTAAATTTTAAGAAATTCTTAGCGTCAGCCCAGAGTCTAGCGGTCTTTGTACCCTCGTGCCTCGGAAAGCACGTCAATGCGTTGGTCCTGCACCCGATTCCTCCCCGGTCGTGTCACATTAGTGCCCCATCGGATTATGAGGGTAAGAGAAAAGAGCGCACACACTTGAGCACCATAATATAACCTGCATAAGCGGCTGATCGTCGAGATTGGCTGCCTTAGCCGGAATCGGTTGGAGGATATTATTATTATAGGACCGTGGGAGAGCCGCTCTTCGGCATGAATGAGCCGGCTCGACTGGAGTGATACCACGGCCTCACAGAAAACCGTCGTGAAGCAGCACTGCGTTGTGTTTCGCTCCGTGAATGAGGGTACCGGAAGCCCAATCCGGGGGAAAGGGGGGTTTAAAGGTAGGCAGCACACTTGTGACTCCACTGGTACTCGTCTGCCACCTTTCACACAAAAAACAAACTATCATAAAGTGAGTGAGCAAAAATAAGACGTTGGTAGGTTAATGCATTTCTCCTGTAGCTAGGCGCGGGCGTGGCAACTTGCACTTGACAGCTGATTTCTTCGCCCCCGCTTTTTTGGGTTCCGTTAGTCCATTTGGAATTTATAATTTGGCCATACATAAACGTCCGTCTCAGACAGATATTCTTAGTAGTAGATAGCTGTGATTTGCCAAGCACATACATAATAGGTTAGTTGGCACTATTTTTATTATTTGATAGAACGGTTCACATTAATGGTGTCGTAGAACCATGGCGGACGGTGTTTTCAATCAAGAGAAAAAAAGTATGAATATAATGGGCTTAAGTTGAATTTTGAAAGCAATTCCTTTATTGATTGAAGTTTATATATATCGCACCCTTGTACGGAATAATATTTGAATTAAAAGCTATTTTTATAAATGGTGAAAGGAGGCAACTTGCCTATTGTTACTGCAATAGAGTGTTAGGAGAATATATTTTAACCTATTTTTTACTCGTATAGTGGCGTCATGGATTTTTGTGTTCCCCAGCATGTGGAGAGTTGTTTTGGTGTTTTAAATAATATTATGGGTTTCGCGACAACGATTTTTAGATTAATTCATTTAGTGTTTGCAATAAAGTAAAATCATTATTTTGTGAAATTGGCACGTGACGAGCAGACGGACCACCTGATGGTAAGCGATTGCCGCCCATAGACACCTGTAGTAACAAATATGCTTCCAGCCTTTAAACATCTCGGATTGGGCCTCGGGTACCCTCGGGAACCCACGCATCTGGGAAAACACAGGGCAGGCGACATCTTACGCCGGTTTTCAGTGAGGCCAGGTCGAGGCGGCCCGTTCATGCCGAAGCGTGGCTCTCCATCAGTAGGGAGGAAAATCAAAACAGTCACAAGCCACTTAACACTTTACTTTAAGTGCCTGGAAGAGATCGCTACTAGCGATAAGACCACCGAGATTGTATTTACTAGTGACCATAGCATTAAGTTGTGTAAAATTATGTACAAAGAGTATTTCTTCTTAATAAAACTTGGTACTAATTATGTCAATCTTAAGATAAGATGTGGGATTCTGGCAGTAGGAGTCAAACACTTCGCGTGGGCTGATACAATTCAAAGGTTTTAAATGAGTATCTAGTGGTTTTTGGTGAACAAATTTGGTGTTCATTTGTGAAGTGACGCGAAGTGATCCTGATAGTAACAATCGATGAATAACGATTTAACACTGCTACTGTGTGTTGAGTGAGTTGTCATGGACAAATTGCTTGGACCTAGTGCTATCGGCAGAATCCGTAGGTCGATAAAACGTAAAACACCGGCGTTTTATTGAATGACATGACAGTGACTTTGACTGACTTCGAATGTTGACTACCCACCTATTATCAATAAATTAGAAAGAAAAAAAAGAAAGAAAATATTTGATATTATAGACATCACAACACAGAACTTATAGCACTTGTAAACAGAACACAATTTGACACAAACAGAAAACAAAACATAAAACAATTAAAAATACATATAAATAAAAACAAAGAAAAAAAAAACAAAAATATATTCAATCATGTCCAAACAGTGCCACATGAATATTATGGTGTGTTATGACGTCTAGTATAAATGGCCCTCACTCAGCTTATGTCACAGCCCAGTCAAAGGCCATGACGCTGGTTTTCAGTGAGACCAGTTGAGTGGGTGCCACGGACGCTTGTCTAGTGTATTTTGTGTACCTAACGTGTATGTGTGTAATGTGGGTATATAATACTTACATTTGTGTCTATATATATCTACTAAGAAGAAAATATCAAATATTTATCAATTACTAGACATTGGCAAGATATGTTCGGGTAGAGCCATAATATTAAATAAGACGTGGGTAGGTTGATGCATCTCTCTGGTCTGTAGGCGGGCGTAGCTTCCTGCACTTGACAGCTGATAACTTCGCCCTCCCTTTTTATGCTCATCTTGTTTTGATCGCGAAAAAAACGCCTACTGTTTAAAACTTCTCGCCTCCCTCCCTTGACCTATTAAATTATTTCGAAGTTTTTTCACGGAGTTCGTTTCGAAGAGTCGATAATACCACACCAAAAAGTAAATTAATGTTGTACCGATTTTGACATTTCAGAAACTTCTTGCTTGCTATTTTTTTTTACATAGGTACGAACAATCTATTTTATCTTCTAATCTCTATCTATTTGAAACAATTTCGGTGTTAAAACCTCTCGGCAAACACTTGTACTATTTATTAAATAACAATGCACAAATGTTGGATCCAGCGCGTACGCGAAAAATTGATTACCGCCAAAAGCGGCCACTTTTAGCGTGAATAAATTTTTCGCGTACAAAAACGGACCCAACATTTTTTCATGGTTATTTAATAAATACTATAAGTGTTTGCCGAGAAGTTGTAACCTCGAAATTGTTTAAAATAGATCCGGATTAGTTGCTAAAAATGAAAATCGATTGGCGTCGCTAGTGTGTTCTACCCGTCACCTTAATCCAAGACTAAGGATATGGTATAGCTTTTGATTATATACATATACGACACCCCTTGGGTCTAGTGGTTTAAGTATCGGGCCCTGATCTTGGGGTCCTGGGTTCGATTCCCGGGTCGAGCAAAGGTATGTTTCGAATTTTGCGAACATAGCTCGGGTTTGTGATCACCAATCCGCATTAGGCAAGCGTGGTGATTAAGCCTAATCCTATCATAGTAGCGATAACTTGATTTCTATGATGGAGGCCTTTGCCCTGCAGTGGGACAGTGTATAGGCTGATACTTTTTATATATAATTAAAGGGTATAGCGCTGTCATTCCATACAAATCTGAGGTTATACCATAGATTTGTCCACGGATAAAGATTGGTCGAATCCAGCCTTAGACAGTGTAATAAGGTGCGAACTGTTAACCTGGTTCATATTCTGAAACTATTTTTTTTTTATATATTAAATGGGTTTGCACTTGACTTCAACTCACCTGATGGAAAGTGACAATAAGGTCTAAAATGTAGCGTGCTTACCCAAAAGAAGCCTATTAATTCTCGACTTAAAGACATCCAAATTGTAGCTCTCTGGGAATACAGAAGCCGGCAAGTTGTTTCATTCCTTAGTAGTTCGTACTAAGAAGAAGCGAAACGCTTAGTACGAGCTGGTGGGTCTTCCACAGTGTAATTATTGATCGAATTAAAATCTGATTGGCAATAAAGTGGGTTGTTTGTTTACACTAACCAGAATCAGTGGAGTATGATGCGAGGCGGGATGTGTGAAATCGCGTTATTTACGAGGGGATGCCCCGCCTAAAGTCCTAGAAATAATTTAAAATCAACAACCTATGACATCAATTCTTTTATATAGAGATTTTAACTTCGCAGTCTTGCGCTTCCGTGCCTGGCGGACGTGCCTCGGAAAGCACGTTAAGCCATTGGTCCTGCGCCCGATCCCTCTCCGGTCATGCCACGCTGGTCTCCCAATGGAATATGAGGGCAAGGGAATAGAGAGTGCACTTGTGTTTGCGCGCCGCACACACTTGAGCACTATAATATATCCTGCGTAAGTGGCTGATGGTTGAGATTGCTAGCCTTAGCCGAAATCGGTTGGATGATATTAGTATTATTTTACTATTTATGAATTAGTAAATCCTACACACAGCGGCAACGCTTATAGGTAATCCGCAAACACGAAACGCTTGCGAGATGTAATCGACATCTAGCGCCATCTGTTGGTAAAAAGTGGGACCAATGTCCTGAAACGAATGAGGGTTTTCGCGTGTGAAATCCGCTAGATGGCGTACTGTTGGACTAAGGTCCAACATACACCGCATTGATTGTTTAGTTTGTCACGTTTAAAAATAACCAATCACATTGTATATGGACCTCACTCCTATAGTACTCCATCTAGCGGATTTTTCACACGCGAAAACCCTCATTGGGGGCGGGCCACTAGTTTGTCAATAAAGTCGTGAAAATAAATGATGGCGCCACTGCGTCTTACGCAATAGGGTATCGTGACCCCATTGGTAAGCAATAGCATGGGCATATGGGTTCCGCAAACACTCATTGTCACGATTTCCTTGTCGCGTTATATTTAGCAATATTAGTCACAGTCTTCCAATCTTCAAGCCGTCGTTAATAAACTGAAATATAATTTAAAACCCAATCAGAGACACGATTGAATACTTTACTCTAAGTACTGAAAATTACTCAAGCTTATCTCTGACAGTAAAAGACAAGTATTGTCTAACTAGTCGTCGGCCTCCTCCAGATTAACCCTGTTTCTATACGAAATGCTGTTGGACCAAAATCCAGAATTTTGTAAGTCAGGGTAATGTACTATTACCCTTGACATGGGGACCATGAAAACGATCGTGGTTACCCGTTTAGAACTATTATCATCGTCAGCCCATTAAAGTCCCCACTGCTGGGGCACGGGCCTCCCTCAATCACATGAGGGGTAATTGCCATACTCACCACGCTTGACAGACGGGTTGGCGAGGGTTTTCATATAAATGCAGAGTTTTCCTTCTCTGGGTCCTGATGATCATGCCAGCAGCTTTACCTTAATCGCCTTTTACGACACCTCGGTAAGAGTGAGGGTGGCCTATTCTACTCTGCCGGGGACCACACGGCTAGAACTATTTTATACTGATATTCGTAACACAAGCACGGATTGTGGCATTTTCGAAAAAAAAAAAACGTCACAGAGTGTGAAAGAGATCCAATCGGCCCTGACGCAGATTCTATACGGGGCGCAGTTTTTCAAGTATGGCTTTTCAATGAAAATGCACAGTCTGTGTAGGGTATATATCTATGAACATAATTGCTTAAAGCTACTCAATACGATATTTCAATGCATTTGATTTTTGAGCCTATTATTGTTCTTAATCCATTAGATGCCGGTGACAAAGAACCGATCAGTTTGGAAAGCCTTGCGGGAAGCTCATGTCCAGCAGTGAGCGTCTCTTTGCTGAAATTATGAACACGATGACAGTATTTACGAGTACATGACTAAGGGTGTACATAATCAGAAGCTCCATTACGCTTGCCAAGGTATTACTTAAGGGTAATAGGGCAATATGTAACTTGGCAAGGCATAGCAATAAGATAAATCTTCATTATCCTAGGCAAACATGTAGATTTTACATTATGTAGACATGACTGGCTCGCTGGTGCATTTGGTATAGACCCTACCTCATAGGTAAAAAGTCGCGAGTTCGATTCCCACTCTGAATAAACATTTGTGTGCGGAACACTTGGGTTTGTTCAGTATCTGGGTGTTGTAATTGTAATATATATTAAAGTTCCTATATATTTGTGTTCCTTCGTTGTGTGTATAATAGAAGTATGGAGGGAGCATGAACTAATTACCTAACTTACTCAAAGGTCAGGTCGATATGTGTGCAGTTGTCTGATATTCATTTAGAAATATGTAAATCCATATTATCCTTCTAAGGCCTGGACAGCAGACGCAGCAGAAAATGCTTTTTGCCTTAAAAAGGACTTTGGAGAGTAAGTACTAAAGTAAGGTAAAGTGTCATCCTATTAACTGTCCCACTGCAGGGCAAAGGCCTCCATCATAGAAATCGAGTTACCGCTTATATGATGGGATTAGGCTTAATCACCACGCTCGCTTAATGCGGATTGGTGATGATCACAAAACCGAGCTATGATCGAAAAATTGTAACGACTGTTGGTGTAGTGGTTTAAGTACCGGGCCGTGAGTGAGTCCTGGGTTTAATTCCGGGTCAAGCAAAAAAAAAAGAAGTACTAAGGCTACAGTAAAATAACACACTATTTAATATAAAAGATAAAGATAAAAAAATCTTTATTCAAGTTATGTCCATACAGAACACCTATGAATGTAAAATTATGTACACTGAGTTTTACGGTTTTTACCATTTGGTTCGTTTTTCTATTAAGGAAATAAAAGAGGTCCCAATCTACCCCCAAACGACCATTATTAAATTGGCGCCCAACGTGGGGGCATAATGGCAGTCACGGTGTCTGCAGTGGCAACCTTATAATTGGGCAGATTGCGCAGACAATCTGTCTACAAGCCCCGACTATACATTCACATAGATTGATGTCTATGCCCGACTATTGTGTAGAATTGAAGTTATATTTTTGGACAACAAAATATTTTGTCCTTAATACTAATATATATTTATTTTGAAACATAAATGTCAATGCCAATAATATAGTTCCAACACTTATATATAAACTCAGTAATAACAAAAAAATGGATTTAAGAATTTCTACATTATGACGAAGAATAATGTGAAACTAAATCATGAACAGGGACCTTAAAGTCAAAATATTTTATTTATTTTATTTTATTCGGAAGACCAACACCTTTCTTAATACAGTAGCGTTTGCAATGGATGTCTTAGAGCTAATAACAGGTCTTAACTGAAAGAATTAAAGTAGGTAACAGTTTTAAATGCGAAGATCACGGAAAGCAACGGATCAAGTTGGCAATGAAAAAGTAAAAATAAATTTAACAACACTGTTACATATTGTTGCCGTGATTGGCGGCTTCCGCAGCCGCAGAACAGAACGAATATGTAGGTAGGTACTATGCCTAATTTCCTCAACAAATGAAAACTAAATTAGGGTAAAGATCTATTGAATAAATTTGACAAATTTGTAGACATTAATGTTTGGGTGTCCGTACTTAATTGGCCGTGTGGTCCCCGACAGAGTAGAATAGGCCACCCTCACTCTTACCGAGGTGTCGTAAAAGGCGACTAAGGTAAAGCTGCTGGCATGATCATCAGCACCCAGAGATGGAAAACTCTGCATTTATATCAAAACCCTCGCCAACCCGTCTGCCAAGCGTGTTGAGTATGGCAATTACCCCTCATGTGATTGAGAGAGGCCCGTGCCCAGCCGTGGGGACTTAAATGGGCTGATGATGATGATGACTTGATTGGTATATCATGTTCAATATAGTGGAATTCGGTTTACCATAAAATATTACCTAAATGCGCGGAAACTAGTCCTTTGCCAATTACTTCTTTTAATAAAGAAGTCCTCATTAATTTAACAAACTAATTCAGGTACTGTTTATTTTCTGCATTAGTAGCCATGCAGGAAATAGCATGTACTTACCAGTGGCCATTTAAAGTCCCGACAGAATCTTGGTTCCGTCCTTTTCATATGCGCTGTGGGCCTTTTTTATGATAAAGGCAGGCAAACGAGCAAGCAAGTAACCTGATGGAAAGTGATCACCGCCGCCCATGCACATCAGCCACACCAGAGGGAGTGGAGATGCGTTGCCGGCTTTTAGGAAGGTATGGGCTCGTATCTTGAAGCTCGCAATGTGATACCAGTTCGGAAATACCGCTGCGGGAAGTTGATTCCAGAATGAGGAGGTGCGTGGCGTGCGGGTCTCTTTAGTGGGGATGCGGCAGGTGTTATCCTGCAGCTATTCGTTACCCATTCTATTTTATTACAGACCCTCTGTAGTATAAAACCTGTAAAAGATAGGGCCCCATCAGTATATACGACAAGTTAAGGTGACGGGTAGGGCACACTAGCGACGCCAATCGATTAAAATTTTATAAGCTACTAAACCGGATCTATTTTAAACAATTTCGGGGTTACAACCTCACGGCAAACACTTATACTATTTATTAAATAACCATGCACAAATATTGGGTCCGTTTTTGTACGCGAAAAATTGATTCACGCCAATAGTGGCCGCTTTTGGCGGTAATTCAAATTTCGATTACAAAAGCAGACCCAAAAGTTAAGTATAAGTATGCCGTATTGCCGTGGTCGTATGCCACCTATAATAATTTCAGCACAGACAATTTTCATGTTTCGTACTTTTTAGAGCGTGTTTTTTGGTAGTCGGGTTTTAGTTTTTAAACTTTATTTTTATTTAACATAATTTTAGTTATGTAAATAAAATTACATATTTGAGATGTGCTAAAAAGTTCTTTCATTTGATACCCCATACCGGTACCGTCAAGCAACATTTTTTTTTAGTTCCTTACTAGTCTCCTAGAGGGCTTTGTAGTTAATTTAACGTAATGTCATGTATCCTATAACCAGAAGACAGTCAAGACACTTCTAACGACACCTCATTTGTTCAAAGATGATAACTAGTTTAGAAGTTATGAGGGAACATATGAACAACCATACATACAAATATACATACATACAGGTCAAAATCATAACCATCTTTTTTTCTTCGCCGTAGTCGGGTAAAAATGACGCAGCGTCGACGCTGCGACAAGATAACGCACTAATGGAGCCTCTTTCTTAGGCAGATTGAGCAGAAATCTGTCTGTATCTGCTCTGTGGCGTCGAACCATCCATTTACATAGACAAGTCCTAGATTTGCCTGCCGCTTCATTAGGCTTGTTAATCCTCACGAAATAGCGCATTTGGCCGACAGTCTTGTTCAGGCATAATTGCTAGGGCCCCTTGTTGAAAACTTTAGTCCATTTACATGTAAATGGCAAGGCATTCAAAAATGAAGCCCCTATTGGTGTCGTCATTAATTGCTTGTAATCAAAGGTTTGTACTTTCTGAAATGTCAGAATGCCAGAGCTTTCTTTAAATAGAAAAAATTGTCTACCTGTTTGATGACTGAACATCCATTTCTTCATTTTTCGAAGGATGTCTTCCAACTAGGTAAGTTCAACATTTCCAAGTCATGTATGTTCTTTCGAGCTCTCATAAGTTTATCTCCATGTTTCCACAGTCGTACATTTTGTGTATGTCTTTGTTAGAAGAAGAAATACATGAGTGTTTTAAAGATCTCTGCCTCATTTAGACGAAAAGTTTCTCCAATCCTAATATACTAAATCCATGCTTCATATAAAGGATTTCTTTATGTACCCTGTCCGCCGTGTACCTTGTCACATAAAATCGGAAAGTTGCAACGGCCCCGGACGCAAAACATGCAAGATTCATGCCTCAGCACAATAGCGTGCTGTGCCATATTACTGGCGAAATGTGTCCACGCTTCGTATGTGTTCGGTTTGCTTTAAACCAGGGCTTCTAAAACTTTTTTATTGTACAGACGCTGGGGGTTGGTTCGATACACTCTGCTATCTCTATAGCACCTTCCTCCGGGTGGAGTAGAAGTCGCCCCACACTACAGTTTTTTTTTTGGCTTGTGGAGGTTACGTTGGATTCCCATGATCTCCCTTCGATCAGGATGCATACACTACAATATATACACTTAACTGCCCCACATGACTTACACCAGACACCGTTGCGTTAGCACTCTAGGAATTTTATTAGAAAGAGGATAAATAACAAGAACTTTTCAAATTGAGGTCGCATCTAAAGGGCCCTTTAGATGCGACAAAAGTAAATGGGACGCTAAATGGCTGTTGTATTGGTGACACGCATATTGTGTTGTAAGTACCTTCTACTTTCAATGAAATACAGATTTGGATTTATTCGGTTTTTGCTATGGAATATTTTTAGGTAAGAAACATTTACAATAAATAGAGGCTGTTGTAATTGTCTGAACTTAATTTTTTCTTTGAGGAAAGATGGTCGAAACGTAACTTTAGAAACTTTACCCAGGGGCCAGGATACCTGTCATCATAGGTTTGAGAAACGCTGATCTAAGCCATTCTGCCGTTTGCGGGCTTAGTCTACATATATTCACATCAAATTTATATTTTGTATGTCCCTATAGCTTTTTGTAAGGTACGAGTAAAAGTACTTAACGGTGACGGGTAGGACACACTTGCGACGCCAATCGATTTTAATTTTTAGCTACTAAAAAGGATCTATTTTAAACTATTTTGGGGTTACAACCTCTCGGCAAACACTTATACTATTTATTACATAACCATGCATAAATGTTGGGTCCAACGCGTACGCGAAAAAATTGATTCACGCCAAAAGCGGCCACATTTGGCGTGAATCAATTTTACGCGTATAAAAATAGATGATATATTGCACAACTTGTACTTAAGGATCGCATAAGTCCAAGGTGTTGTATTTTATATTAATAGTCGTTGTTTTTGTTATGTGATAGTAGACGAGCGGACGGATCACATGATGGTAAGCAATTTCCGCCGCCCATGGACATCTACAACACCAGTGGAGTCACAAGTGCGCTGCCAACATTTAAACTACCCTTTCCCCCCGGAATATGAATGCGTTTAAAGGTCTCCGTGTTTCTCTAGACTTTGCCGTCTAGACTCAATAATGGAGATGGAGATGAATACTATAGCATTACTAGGTTACTCCGTGGTACAATACAATACCTAATGCACACAACGTAGAGTTTAAATTTGCTTTCACCAAAGAAAACCCGAGTCCTCATTAAACAAAAGCCTGCAAAAGCATGACAAAGCTGTTGACAACGCGAAATCCTTTCAAAAATCGCGTTCGCTAAAACAAAACGAGAATACGTAATGGGGTGGCGACTGCGAGCTCACCGCACTATCAAAATCGCGAGAAAAGCAAATAAAAGTGGCCGTTGTACACCGGAATACCTCGACTTTAGCGCTATTACAATAAGGTTTACCGTAGCACGGGGTTGTTTGCGGTTTCCTGTACGCGGCGTAAAATATTTAGCAGGTGAATGCGAACGCTGTGACGGGAAAGTCGGGTGAAAAGGCCAGTAGGAACAAATATAAAGGTGCTGCCAATTTTAATTACGAGTTTGTGCTGGTTGGTTCTCTAAATAATATTGTGTCGAAGTTTGTTTTTGTTCCCTGAATTAGAGGTGCTAAGCTCCAAAATTGTAATGGAATTTCTTAAAGCAACACGAAGCAAAAAGCTGCGACGTAGGGTTCCTTTTATTTCTTTTTGTCGTGTGTCGAAAATGTGTTCTTTTTAAATGTATTTAAATGTGGGTATTTGCATTTTTTCCATACACTGCGTTTAAACAGTGCCTAGATATGGCCAGTCCAGCGCACCATCCCTACTGGTGCGCTGGACAGGGACACAAACATGTTTCCATTTAAATTTTAAATTATCAAATTTTATTACCTTTATCCTCTCGCAGCATGGCTCACGTGGGCAAATTTTATTGATGTTTTCTCTTATAAGACTATTTTCTTAGTAATGTCACAGATATAATACTATTGTAATGTCACAGATATAATACTAATGTAATGTCACAGATATAATACTAGTGTAATGTCACAGATATAATACTAGTGTAATGTCAAAGATATAATACTAGTGTAATGTCACAGATATAATACCAGTGTAATGTCACAGATATAATACTAATGTAATGTCACAAATATAATACTAGTGTAATGTCACAGATATAATACCCGTGTAATGTCACAGATATAATACTAGTGTAATGTCACAGATATAGCACTAGTGTAATGTCACAGATATAATACTAGTGTAGTATTAGTAATGTCACAGATATAATACTATTGTAATGTCACAGATATAATACTAATGTAATGTCACAGATATAATACTAGTGTAATGTCACAGATATAATACTAATGTAATGTCACAAATATAATACTAGTGTAATGTCACAGATATAATACTAGTGTAATGTCACAGATATAATACTAGTGTAATGTCACAGATATAGCACTAGTGTAATGTCACAGATATAATACTAGTGTAATGTCACAGATATAATACTAGTGTAATGTCAAGTATAAGTAACTAGTCTGTTTTAATTAAGGTGCCAGGTAGGGCACACTAGCGACGCCAATCGATTTTAATTTTAACTACTAAACCGGATCTAATTATAAACAACTTCGGGGTTACAACCTCTCGGCAAACACTTATACTATTTATTAAATAACCATGCATAAAGGTTGGGCCCGTTTCTATACGCGGAAACTTGATTCACGCCAAAAGCGGCCACTTTTGGTAATCTTTTGGTAATAAAATGGTGGCGGTAATCTAATGTAATGGCTTTGACTGACCGGATGGCGCAATTGGTAGTGACCCTGCCTCTTACGCCAAAGGTCGTGGGTTCGATTCCCACCCTGGACAAACATTCGTGCGATGAACACTTGTGTTTGTTCGGTGTCTGGGTGTAATATATGTATTTAAGTATATATTTGTGTTCCTCTGTTGTCTGATATCTGTAACACAAGTGCTTAAGCTAGTTGGGGTGTCACGAGCCCGAGAATTGGGCTCCTGTGATCATCATAATCTAGTATAAGTTATTGCACTGTGTATTATCATAGTATATTGTTACTGAAGAGCGGTGCCTCCTGACACAGGCTTTCTGAAGCTTAAAAGGGGGCTCCTGCCACTAATTTTGTAAGAGCCTTTGTTTAGTTGAAATAAAGATATTGTTTTTTAAGCTACTTAGTACGGAATCAGGTCAACATATGAGATGTTGTGAGAGAATTATTATTAATCAGTAGAGGTCGGAATTTGGTAGAGTTATTTATAAAAAAAAAACAAATTTTGAATGCAAAACCAGACCGAACTGTTAACTGTAAGTATTAAATAAATGGTATAGGTGTTTGCCGAGAGGTTGTAACCCCGAAATTGTTTTAAAAAGATCCGGTTTAGTAGCTAAAAATTAAAATCGATTGGAGTCGCTAGTGTGCCCTACCCGGTACCTTAAGATGAATAGTGCATTCTAATGGTGAAAGAATTTTTGAAACCGATTCGGTAGTTTGGTGATTCCATACCATTACATGCATAGGTACCTACATTTTTACAACATCAGTCAGTTTAATCTCAGCGATCAGTCAACGACGCAGGACATATTTTAGTGCACAAGTATTTGCGCAGACACAAGTGCACTCTCTATTCCCGTACCCTCTTATTTCGATGGGACACTAATGTGACACGATCGAAGAGGGATTTTCTTTCCGAGGCACGGGGTACAAGACCGGCAACTTCCAGACTCCGGACTAACACTGAGAATATCTTAACAGAAAAACTCAGGTACAAATTTTGGCCCGACCCGAGGATCGAACCCGGGACCCCAGGCGCAACCGTCGCTTTAAAGTGCGACCCACTAACCATTGCGCCACCGAGGCAGTCATTAAATAAATAGTTGTTAATTCTGTATACTTTGTTGAGTGTATACTTACTGCACTGGCTCAGCGACCTCCGGAACAAGAGAACGCCACTTTGATCGATCCTGCACTACTTGTCGCCAGTCACCGGCCTGAAGTTCTCGCAGATCAAATAAAAAGAGTATAAAAAGAGTAACTGGCGAGTTTCTTGCCGGATCTTCTCGACCAGAAACAACTTTCCGAGCCGGTGGTAGAATCATCGTCAGCCCATTTAAGTCCCCACTGCTGGGGCACGGGCCTCCCTCAATCACATGAGGGGTAATTGCCATACTCACCACGCTTGGCAGACGGGTTGGCGAGGGTTTTGATATAAATGCAGAGTTTTCCTTCTCTGGGTGCTGATGATCATGCCAGCAGCTTTACCTTAGTCGCCTTTTACGACACCTCGGTAAGAGTGAGGGTGGTCTATTCTACTCTGCCGGGGACCACACGGCACGGTGGTAGAATCGCATTATGTTTATATACTTTTTATAGTATATTCTATGTATTGACATATATATGTATTAACATGTAAATTATTACATAAGTACTTATAAATAGTTTTAAATCATTCAAATGTATGACGATTTGTAAGTGCTGTGTACAAGCCTATGCAAATAAAGAATTATTTGATTTTAGATTTTGATTTTGATCATTCTCGACGACGTCCTTCCAGCGATACCTAGGCCGGCCTACCGGGCGTCGGCTCATCGCTCGGCTCTGGTATGCTTTCTTCACGAGACGAAGCTCGATGCTTTGTTGAGTGTATAACACTCATAAATGTTATCGTTATATAATAGCTACAGTTAGAATAACATCTTTTTGTTTATTTCGCGATAAATAATTTATAACTTACGAGTATAAGATTGATTCGCTTTGTAACATCTTGCCTACAAACAAAATGAGCAAATAAATAGGTACTTTTATACTTTCAGATTTTTGCATTAACGACTCTTACGAGTACCTAATGGCCGCCATTGTTGTCACTCCAATGGTGTCGCGGGTGTCTATGGGCGGCGGCAATCGCTTACCATCTGGCGATCCGTCTCCTCGTCTGCCTTCTATCCCATAAAAAAAATTAAAATAGTTGGGATCCTGTTGTTGGGAAAGTGTGACTTCCAATCCAATTGATCTGGTTTATCTCTTAAAGGATCGCGAGGGTTAGACAACAGGTGTAATTACCTGACTCTCCAAGTCCTGAATCATGATCTAAGCGTAGATGTCCCGGGCTTTAAGGTGACGGGTAGGGCACACTAGTGACGCCAATTGATTTTAATTTTTAGCTTCTAAACCGGATCTATTTTAAACAATTTCGGGGTTACAACCTCTGGGCGAACACTTATACTATTTATTAAATAACCATGCACAAATGTTGGATCCAACGCGTACGAGAAAAATTGATTACCACCAAAAGCGGCCACTTTTAGCGTGAATCAATTTTTCGCGTACAAAAACGGTTTACAAAATCGGTTAGTAGCTAAAAATTTAAATCGATTAGCGTCACTAGTGTGCCCTACCCGTCGCCTTAAAGTAACAGTATTCGTGGGAATTACTAGCTGAGACGAGATTGAGTGAGAGATTTAGGGTGTAGCAGCTTATAAGTAACAATCTCAGCGATAGCGCTTATAGAAGCACCTATATAAAATAGTGTAAGCAACTGAACTAACTGCCAGGCGACGGGAAACGTACAAAAGTGGGCATTGTGCGCGCCCAGGAGAATGCGAACCGCAACCGACGCATTGTAACGGGAAATAGAGATGGGATTAGACGTAAGTCCTGCCACTCGATTTATTCGAGTCGAGAGTTAATAACATTCCTCACTTCGCCGACTAGAACCATTTTTTTAATGTGATAAGTGGTAGACGAGCAGACGGATCATCTGACGGTAAACTCACGCAGTGAAACACAGCACAGACGCTGCTTCACACCGATTTTCTGTGAGACCGTAGTATCACTGGGGTAAAACCGGCCTATTTATGCCAAACACGTTGACACAATTGACACAGACAAGTTCATCGTCATCGTCAGCCCATTTAATTCCCCACTGCTGGGGCACGGGTCTCCCTCAATCACATGAGGGGTAATTGCCATACTGACCACGCTTGGCAGACGGGTTGCCACCCTCACTCTTACCGAGGTGTCGTAAAAGGCGACTAAGGTAAAGCTGCTGGCATGATTATCAGCACCCAGAGAAGGAAAACTCTGCATTTATATCAAAACAGACAAGTTACCTGTGCCCAAACTAATAAATAAAAACAGAAATAAAACAGAGAGATAGAGAGAGATAATGATGAAATAATTATACAAAAAACAATAAAAATAGAGATGTACAAAAAAAATTGAAAACAAGCACAAACACACTAAACAAAAAGTGTCATCAAAATGTGCAGCCAGGCAGTGCCAGATTTGTAAGTGGAATTGGATAGGTCCTACTCCGCGCTGAACTGAAAACCGTATTCTCAAAAAAAGCGTTGGACTAGAATCCTTATGGGCAGCGCAAACGTGGCCATCCAAACGAAATTTGCCCAATCACAAAACCTTGAATTTGAACTCACCTACAGTGAAACCAAACATGCAGATTAGATCAAGATGGCGAAACATTGATGTGTCCCAAGTGGGGATCTTAGGACCTAAGAACAAGAAATAGCTGGTGGAGTGCTTTCGCCTTTCCAAACCAGCGGTAGATATTATGTACCTATTTTGACATTCCTAGGTGTTCTTTGTGGACCTAAATTGAATAAAGTTTTTTTATCTTTTATTTTATCTTATCTTTATCTTTTGGACATGGGCAGAATTCTCGGTCTTTCAGGTCCAACCAACAGTCAGTATCCAAATTTAGATTTGCATCCTAAATTAAAATTGTGGAAAAATTTTGGTATCCGGAAATGTCTTGGTCATTCGTGTCTGAATGATATCGAGTAAATTTTTTACTCGAATGCAACATTTCCCAGCACTAACGACTAATATTGGATGAAGCAGCAAGTAGCTCGTTTTGTTTTAAGCGAGCCGTCGCAGGTTTTATGCAACCAATATACAGCTACAGCAGGTGTAAAAGCAGTCTGCGTGCGTTTTGTGAGAAGTTACACAGAACTTTGTGCGATTGCAAGAATTTCACGTACTCCGCATTTGTCCGTTTGCATTGACATTTCAGCATCATCTTTTTTTTATGTGATAGGAGGCAGACGAGCATACTGATCGCCCGATGGGAACCAATTGCCGTTGCGCATAGACACCCGCGACAGTCGAAAGTGCGCTGCCAACCTTTAAACACCCCCTTTTCTCCGGATAAGGTCTTCGGTACACGGCAGGGTGTGACATTTCTCAGTTCTAACTGGGATTGACAGTTCTAATTGACATTTTTTTTTTAAATAATAAATATTTCACAACATCACATACATTGATCTGACTCCGAGATAGGTAGCTCAAGAACCTGTGTTACGGATATCAGAATCAACAGCGGAATTACAAATATATACATATAATACTTTTCATAATACATACAAGCACCCAGACCAATACAACCAGACATGTTCATGCACACAAATGTTTGTACTGTGCGGGGATCGAACCCGCAACCCTTGGACCAAAGGCAGCGTTCACTACCACTGTTCCAAACGGGTCGTCAATTCAACACATTGACAGTTCTAACTGAACATATTGTATGTTTTTGACAGTGTGGGTCCTAATGTCTTGTCTTAGCATTTTTTTAATGAAAATGTTTTTGGTAAGATATGTATTTACTGAATCTTCGTTTAACTTAAATCAGAACGTAACAGGGCAAAATATACAGCGGGTACCATCGCTATAACATTTTTCTATCGATGGCCGTTACAAAATGTGTGACGACTGCCAGACTACAGCTTATTAACTCCGAGTCTGGCATTAAAAATTACAGCCCTATTCAACTCGTAAGACGATAAAAAATTCAACGATATCAAAGTGAAGGTACTGAAAGTTTGTTACGTGCAACACTGCAACTCGAGCGCGTGCAAGTTTGCTGGCGAACTTTGCGACCAGCTGACAGTAGATTTTTGTCGCCTGTCGTATCGAAAGTTTACCAATATTAAAACATCTGGCGCATCTGGTGCAACGATATTGCCGGGGCCCTGGCTAAACTATTCGGCAGATTAAAAAGTTTTGTACCTTTTACCATTAGCGCAGGCTAATCAAAGAGCTCTCTTGGACGGCAGCAAAAGACTGCATCGCATTTTCTTAAAATATAAAATTTGATTTTAAGTCTAAGTACTTTTAATGGATTTGAGTTAATTGACACAACCAAGAAACAATAATGTTTTTTTTAGATTACGTCAGTAGCAAGGATAAAGGAGTGCAAATCTGTTATTGTAACATCTGAACTACGAACATAACACTGCCACTGCTACGAATTTTGCTACGAAATACAGACACTACGGAGCACGGAGTCCGAAATACCATACATATTTCGTTTGACTCCGGATTCCAACCTCAAGATAACAGCCTATAGTACATATACTTGGGCCAATAAATAGACCCGGCTTATTAAAGTGACCAGTGATTCAAATTGGATTCTGAGATAGTGGTTTGAGTACATATAAATAGTTAATTTATGGTGCATAATTGTATCGGGACAAATTAGGTTCTAATACCCGAGCGCACAAAAGTATTTTTTTAAATCTATACATAGGTACAAGGTGTATCTGTGAACATTTACATCCCTTCAACCACGTGTTCTACTAACCATTCTGAACAACATTTGTTCCATGACTTTTCGAAATTCGCATAAAAAAAACAATTTTTCATAAAAAGGTCACGTGACTTGGCCAATTTGTATGGGGAGTCGAAAAAAACAGAATGGTTGGTAGATCACGTGGTTAAAGGGATATTAAATGTTTACAGATACTCGTACAGACATTTTTGTAAAACCTTTGTTAACTGGTGTTATAAACCAGTTTTCATTCTTTTTTTGAAAAATTTGTAAGTTTTTTTTTGTTTCAAACGTCAATACTGCTCTACGAGTATAACACAGTTTTGGCTATCAAGGTTGAAGTTAACGTTTATGAATAAAGCCCATACTATTTATAACACTAGTTTGGTGTTGAAGGGACAACATCGTTCAACGGGTCTAACAATAGCTAATGTTGCTATTTAACGATGTGATCACTAATGTTTAATTATATGAAGCATAAAATCACACCTATACTTATCGTTCATAGGGTTAAATTTGTTATGGTATTACCATAATCATGGCGCAGGTAGTGTATATTTTCCAAATCGTGAAATGAAATGTTCGACCATATAGTGAAATATCAATTTTATATTTTCACTACACTATTCTAGATTTTCAATACATACCTAAATAATATAATCTTTTTCGGGTCCTAAGACCAGGGCGGCATTTTATGCTTTGAATAGTTCTCTGATCAAAGATTCTAAGCTACCCCTAAGCCACAATTAATTATGCCGATGTCAACTGAATAGAAATCCACACCCTCACAAGGTTTCGGGTTAATAATATTAGAAGGATGGTCGCCCTAGTTTCGCATTACAAGACGTTCAGATACGGCGGCAATCCATCAATACGGTGACGTGAACCACCCGCTAATGGCGGCGGTGATTAGGTTTTTACACACTTTTATAAAACGCCGCGATTTCTTAGATACCCGATATAGTATGTTTGTACCACAGCAAATAAAATTGTATACCAGATAAAAGGGTATGTATGCTACTAAGATTTTGGTGAAAATATGTGTTTTTTCTGTCATCATCAATCATTCCAGCATGACATTGCCCAGTTGCGCCCAAAGCCGATGCTTTTGGAGTCCGGTGTATGATTGGACCATGGTTGGAGTTCGAACAAATTTGATTTCTTTCTTTTAACAGAGCCCATGGATACAAAATGAGAGCGATAGTATATCAGGGGATACGAACGCCTTTCATCGGTCTTAGGTCGTAGGTTTGAATCCGAGCACGAACCTCTGAATTTTTCATGTAGGTATGGCATACAATATGAAATACCCAAACCTTGTCAAACACTGCAGCTGCTGTCAAACACTTGTCACTCTACATAACTATATTGTTTGTATTGTCAAACTGACAGCTGATAGACGCCATTAACGAAATATCATTAATATAATGTAGTTGCTGTATTGTATTGCTATATTTGTTAAGATTTTATTCGTTTTAACCAATAGACAAAGCCATCATAAAATATTAGTTAGTAACAAAGTGTCATAGGTAAATAAGCCTACAATTCGGGGAACTGTACAATTTTCAGGCCAAGCCTTCATATTAATTTGGGCCATAGGTAGATAGATAGTTTTTATTGCACAAAAATTTACAGAACTTAATGCTATGGTATCTGATATATACAATGTTAGCGGTCTTATCGCACCTTTTTTCCAAGGCGACTCCATTCGCTGTAAATTCCTGGACATCTTTTTTCCAGGATGACCGCATTCCCTATAAATTCCTAGACATCTCCTTTCTAGGGCGAATTCATTCCCTATACATATCTGGACATCTCCTTTCCAAGACAACTCCATTCTCTGTAAATTTCTGGACATCTCCTTTCTAGGTCGACTCCATGCCCTGTTAATTCTTGTACATCTCCTTTCGATAGCGAATTCATGCCCTGTAAATTCCTGGACATCTTTTTTTCCAGGATGACCGCATTCCCTATAAATTCCTAGACATCTCCTTTCTAGGGCGAATTCATTCCCTATACATATCTGGACATCTCCTTTCCAAGACAACTCCATTCTCTGTAAATTTCTGGACATCTCCTTTCTAGGTCGACTCCATGCCCTGTTAATTCTTGTACATCTCCTTTCGATAGCGAATTCATGCCCTGTAAATTTCTGGAATCTCCTTTCCAAGGCGACTCCATTCCCGGTGTATATTAGCAATGTCGGCGAAACGGCTATGATCGTGTTTATGTGTGGGTAGCTTCGAGGGCGCATTAGGGACACATCTCGCAACATCCGGGGACGTCCGGGACGATCCATCAATCGCGATAGATTCTGAGCTCTAATAGCTCGAGCGATAGTGCTGTGATTAGGTTACAATTTGATTATTTCACGTAAACATTATGTATACATACATAAGGTGTATCTGTGACTGTGAACATTTACATCCCTTTAACCACTTATTCTACTAACTATTTTGATTCATTTAATTTTATTTTATTACATCCTTTTGACCACGTGTTCTACCAACCATTCTGAAAAACGTTTGTTCTACGACATTTCGAAATTCGTCGAAAAATGTTTTGACTCCCCATACAAAATGACCAAGTCACGTGACCGACTTTGTATGTAGAATAATTTTGTGTCTGGATTCTCAAAAGTCATAATCACGTGGTTAAAGGGGTGTAAATGTTTACAGATACACCCTGTATAGTACTAATGAGAGTATAGGTGGATAAGATAAGTATATGGATGAGTGGATAGAGTTACGCAGAGAGATCGAAGCGCGAAAAAAACATGAATCAATGTTTTATTTTTATAAATTGTGTATAACAAGGCTACCTGATGACGCACCACAACAGCCTAGTATATTTAAGAATACCTTTTTTTAATATGATAGGCGGCAGACGAGCAGACGGATCACGACACGACGGAAGAGTGGAGTCCCAAGTGCGCTGCCAACTTTTAAAACCTTCTATCCCCCGGATTGGGCCTCCGGTACCCTCACTCAAGCAGCAATTAATGGCGTCCCAACAAAAGTTCTAAAAAAAATCAAAGATCTGGATGTAGATCTCTTAGAGACCAGCAGCTACACTGCAAACATGGAATGGTATGAAGAATAGTCAAATCTGATGAGATTTTTTCGATGAGACTAATATATTAAGTTTAATAAAATTTTGTACCATAAAGAGGGTCTAACCATCTATATTATAAAGATTTATAATAATGGCCACTCACCCGCAGCTTATCTAGCGTGTAGGTAATTGGGTTTGCCACCAAAAATATTTTCATACGAAAGCATTATAAAAACCCAAATATATGAAAAAACTTTCGTGGTCAAATACATTTTATGATAGATCAAATTCAATCAGAGCTGCGGGCGACCACTTGAAAGAAATTAATACCTATAAATAAATAAAAATCTTTCTATGTACCTTCTGTTGCCGAACGAAGCCGGGATGCTTTACTTGACTTTCTTCGGCGCTGCAACCCTTTGTGGGTCTTGACCTCTAATGGACTGCCAAACGCGACGAAGCCTGGCTGCTTGTCTCTAGTTCGTAAACTTTTTCATTACCTTAAGATCGTCTTCGATGCACTCGCACCATATCTTCTTAGGCCTTCCCCTTGGTCTCTTCTGCTGCGGCATCCAGTCGGTCATTAATTTTGGAGCTCTGCTTTTGTCCATTCTCTCAACATGTCCTGCCCATCTGAGTCGTTGCGACTTGAGGAATCTGACTATCGTTTCTTTATTTATAAGTGCCCTCATGATTTATCCGAATAGGGTATTCATCGTTTTCGTCTCTGAGAGGCCCAAACACTTTGCGTAAAACTTTCCTTTCAAACACAGCTAGTTTCTGGATTTCCTTAAGGTGACGGGTAGGGCACACTAGCGACGCCAATCGATTTTAATTTTTAGCCACTAAATCGGATCTATTTTAAACAATTTCAGGGTTACACTTATACTATTTATTAAATAACCATGTAAAAATGTTGGGTCCAACGCGTACGCGAAAAATTTATCCACGCCAAAAGCGGCCACTTTTGGCGTGAATCAATTTTTTGCGTCCAAAAACGGGCTCAACATTTGTGCAGGGTTATTTAATAAATAGTATAAGTGTTTGCCGAAATTCTTTGAAATAGATCCGGTTTAGTAGCTAAAACATTAATTCGATTGGCGTCGCTAGTGTGCCCTACCCGTCACCTTGACTGTCAGTGACCATGTCTCACATCCATAGACGATGGGGCGGGATATGGTTTCGTAGATGAACAGTTTGCTACAGCCGGGGATGAATGAATGAATGAATGAATGAATGAATGAATGAATGAATGAATGAATGAATGAATGAATGAATGAATGAATGAATGAATGAATGAATGAATGAATGAATGAATGAATGAATGAATGAATGAATGAATGAATGAATGAATGAATGAATGAATGAATGAATGAATGAATGAATGAATGAATGAATGAATGAATGAATGAATGAATGAATGAATGAATGAATGAATGAATGAATGAATGAATGAATGAATGAATGAATGAATGAATGAATGAATGAATGAATGAATGAATGAATGAATGAATGAATGAATGAATGAATGAATGAATGAATGAATGAATGAATGAATGAATGAATGAATGAATGAATGAATGAATGAATGAATGAATGAATGAATGAATGAATGAATGAATGAATGAATGAATGAATGAATGAATGAATGAATGAATGAATGAATGAATGAATGAATGAATGAATGAATGAATGAATGAATGAATGAATGAACATAAATCTCGTCTGAATGAACGGACTGATTTGCCCGATTAATGAACGGCTTCAAGATTATAGTATATCGATTGGAACAACTTAATTGAATGATGTAGAAGACAAGCTTGAAACTTTTATCGGAGTATTTTACACGTGAAGTTTTCAGCGCAGATATAAAAGTTAGTGTTACTTAACTGAAATCTTAGTAAAGAAAGCAGATCAAATCCGCTTGTGAATAGGTTGACCTTGGGAGAGCCACACTTCTGCATGAATGGACAGGCTCGACCGGAGCGATACCACGGCCTCACAGAAAACCGGCGTGAAGCAGCCCTGTGCTGTGTTTCGCTGCGTGATTGAGGGTACCGGAGGCCCACGGGGGAAGGGGGAGTTTAAAGGTTGGCAGCGCACTTGTGACTCTACTGGTGTAGCGGGTGTCCATGGACGGCGGCAAGCGCTTACCATCAGGTGATCCATCTGCTCGTCTGCCATCTATGACATAAAAAAAAGTTAATTTCTTGAGTGACTAAAGACTTTAAGCGCCCTCTTTTCCTAAACTTGAGACTTAGACAGACATCGGCCGTTGGTTACTTTATGAATAATTACTCCTACTTTTCTCTCATTGGAACCCTCTTGTAAACAAGAAAACTGAACGTAATATAGAAAATAACGCACTTACAAATTTCATCTCCAGTTCAGGCTGGAATCGAAACCACATTCTCTACAAGATTTTAAACTTTCGCGTTGCATTATACAAATAATTAATGAACACGGGACAAAACGCGGTTATTATTATATGTAAGTACATACTTGTAGTAGCATATACTCACAGCTAGACATTTCGACCGCGTTACAACGGTCGTGGTCACAAGCACAGAGTACTTTTAATATAGTCACAAGCGGACTGGAGGTGCACGGCGTCGTCTGCTACGCCCGGCTTGTGAATCTTCGGATACCCTCTCATTTTTGTTATTTACACTGCCACTAAATAAAATCTTGTAGTTACTATAGGTAGAATAGGTAGAGTAGAATAGGCCACCCTCACTCTTACCGAGGTGTCGTAAAAGGCGACTAAGGTAAAGCTGCTAGCATGATCATCAGCACCCAGAGAAGGAAAACTCTGCATTTATATCAAAACCCTTGCCAACCCGTCTGCCAAGCGTGGTGAGTATGGCAATTACCCCTCATGTGATTGAACGAGGCCCGTGCCCCAGCAGTGGGGACTTAAATGGGCTGACGATGAAATAAAATGTCAGTGAGGTCACCCCGACACACTACACTCACAGTATCCGGGTTGGAAGTAATTTGAAGCGGCAAATTTCGAGGTTTACATTTGTCAATCACTGGATTCCACGCCAATGATAATTTAATACTAGTACATACTTATATATAACAGTATAGTAGTATATATTATAGTATGTACTTACATATAATAATAACCGCGTTTTGTCCCGTGTACATTAATTATTTCTACATTGTCTACAATTCGGGTGGCTGTTTTACCATATGATGGAAGGTTCTACTAAAATCAGCGCTGCAACTGCTGTGTGTGGCAGTTGCAGCATATGCTGAAGCTGAGCCTTGTTGGCCGGAATTCTTTGTCTCTGTACCTTGTTTTCTCTGTTTTGTTCTATGTGTAATGTGTTGTGGTCAATAAATTGTTTCTTATCTTATCTTAATTAAACTACTGAATGCGT
This sequence comes from Marasmia exigua, assembly GCA_019059595.1. NCBI lineage: Eukaryota > Metazoa > Arthropoda > Insecta > Lepidoptera > Crambidae > Marasmia > Marasmia exigua. Next base: position 12,882,983 of record CM032483.1, on the reverse strand, counting down.
TACTAAACGGACGTAAAAACATAATTAAAAAAAAATTGTGCACTTTAGAAGATGGGTTGTTAAAAGTGAAATACAAGTTTGTTATTTTTGTATGTTGATCAGCATAAGTAAGGTCTATAAGTTATATGCGGAATGTCAAGATCTAAATATTTTACTAATTTAAAATTTTATCGCATACAAATAAATTCCCGAGAATCAGAAAGTCAACAATAATATTTAGTCATGAAAGAACGACTGTACTGTGAAAATAGAAAGTACATTGAGCTATATATATTTTTATGCAAACAGTATCAATAAAAACTTAATTCAGTTGTATGTACACAAGGCGTCACGTCGAGTGACCCTTGTTGGACTTCGGACAAGAACTATTTTTGCACTGCGCGGGGATAGCATGTCCTGACGCCGACTGTATATACTTAAATTGATAAATAATTTGAAATAAGGAAACTTTGTTACAGCAAAAGGTGTTCGAGAAGGATTCTAATTTCTTTACATGGTCCTTAGACATTAAATTGTCTAAGACATGGTCTATGAATTCTCCATTTCCTCGGATTCAAAAGAAACTGAATAGGTCGTATATGAAATCAAAGTACCTAACTACAATCGAAAACTGCTATCGTAGTAATGGGCGAGTTTATGAATAATTTATCGATTTTATGTAAAAATCAAGTGAATCGTCGCCCGCCCTTCACCATATCGATTGACGTCAGCGATAAGGACCGATGCGATATAATATGCCCTAGCGACTACAGTTATTAGTACAATGTTTACAATACAAATAATAGGTTACACTATGTGCCGGGTACGTGAATGTATTGATGTAAACATAACTCCTTAATATTGTATAGCTATGCCTAACTTCTTGCTGCGGGTGGTTGAATGGCAAAAGGGCATATATACGATACGATTTATTTTTATCAGATCGAAGAAGAGAAATTTAATCCGAAACGATTGGTCGCATTGTAAATGACGTGACACCATACACGAAACGATAGGTCGTAAACTTAGATTGCTACGACCAGTCGTATATATTGTACATTCTTATTTGCTTACACGCGTCAGAGTAAGAGAAACTTGAATCGTAGATCGTAAAGAGCCAATAAATAAATACACTGTTGGTTGATACGTTGTTCGGTTTATACGATATTTATTTCATGGGTTTTGATCTCCGATATCGTCTTACATGAAGTAAATCATTAACGATCATGACTCACATACACTATTTGTTCGTCTGAAAGAATGATAGATCGTACTGACGAATCTTTCCCTATTAATACATAATGTGCATAAGTAACTACAATTTGTACATACTGTAAAATAGTTCTATAACATACTTACACTTAGGTTAGTATATTGAACTAATTAAATTACTTCTTGTCTAAGCCATATATTACTTAGTTTTTGTGTATGGTGTGGATGTATACCTGTACATACATCCTTATGTATATTTATATATACATATATCTATCACATATATATGCAGAAATTGACTGACCGGATGGCGCAATTGGTTGTGACCCTGCCACTTACGCCAAAAGGCCGTGGGTTCGATCTCCACCCTGGACAAACATTCATGCGATGAACACTTGTGTTTGTTCAGTGTCTGGGTGTAATATATGTATTTAAGTATATATTTTTGTTCCTCTGTTGTCTGATATCTGTAACACAAGTGTTTAAGCTACTTAGTACGGAATCAGGTCAACGTATAAGATGTTGTGAGAATTAATAAAAAAAATATATATAAATCTTTTCATGGGCTCGGACTAGCGTTTTGTTTCATGAATTCATACCTGCATAGTACTATGTATGAATGTGTGAAATGGCTTGTGAGGTATAATGTAAAAACTATGTGTATCTTCATTATCAGACTTAATAAATTGAGAATGTTACATGGATAACTGTAATTGGCTTTCAAAATTGTATTAAGTATGATTGTTACTGAAATTGTAATATACTGTTGTTATCCCAAATAAATAAATTCATAAGTAATGTACTTATTCAGTTGCGAAATCCAGCCTTATTGTACTTGTATCAGGTGTATGTACCACTGATTTTGCGGTCAAGGATAACATTGCGAGAAAACTTGCAAGAGATGATAATAGTCCAATTTTATATCTATCGCATTATTATTATCCACTTAAAAAATAAATATGTAGACACTGTTATCCTATGTGCGGGTGAAATTTCCTTTTTTAACCCGCACAAAAAGGGCCTACAAAAATTCATTGGTTATTGCAAAATAAACTCGTTACGTACAAGCAGCTGGCTAAGCGATTACAAATATAATCCGTATCGAGCGAACGTCCGCAGTTCGATCCGCACATTGACCCAATATAGCCCGGTGTTGCCATCCAGTAAGTAGCCATATATTTGTTGGTCCTGCGCCCGATCCTTCTCCGGTCGTGTCACAGTAGACCTGGCAAAACGTATCTTTCAAAAGATTAGAACATTTGCATCTGTATCAGTGCAGAGTTGCGGAACAGTGAAACGTTTCATTTCGAACATTGACTCTCAGATAGATCCGGGATTCATTCCGCTCATTGCCCGTGACATTTATTTTCATACGACATATATCACTAAAACATAGTTTTTTGTATGGTTTTCAAGTGATATCCGCCATGTTCTAAAAATATCACAAGCACGAGAATGGGGCTCAATTCTCGTGCCCGTGACATTTATTTTCATACGACATATATCACTAAAACATAGTTTTTTTTGTATGGTTTTTCAAGTGATATCCGCCATGTTCTAAAAATATCACAAGCACGAGAATTGGGCTCCAGATCATTCGGCACATCGGATCATTCAGCTAATTCGGATCATTCGGTTCACTTGAACTCGAGATCCGTTTGAGTCGAATGATACGTTCGGAGCGAACATTAGAGATTCGGAACAGTGTATCATCTGGCTGAGTCGAATCACTGAGTCGTTTCAAGAGTTTCACGCGTCTTTGTCACAGTAGTGTCAAATCGGAAGAGTGCACTTGGGTTTGCGCACACACTTGAGCACTATAATTTATCCTGCATATGTAGCTGATCGTTGAAAGTCAACGCCGCCGTAGCCGTAATTGGTTGGAGGATAATTATTATATTTTTTATGCTAACCCGGAAATTTTGTACGCGAAAAATTGATTTATATGCCAAAAGCGTCCATTTTTGGTTATTTAATAAATAGTTTATGTGTTTGTCTAGAGGTTGTAACCCCGAAATTGTATAAAATAGATCCGGTTTAGTAGCTAAAAATTAAAATTAAATGCGTCGCTAGTGTGACCTACCCGTCGCCTTAATAGTGTAACTAATACGACTTTCTTTTATAAATATAGATTAGGAACCAATTTTGACTGAAAACTTGTATTTCCCACACACACTTAGTAATTTATGTGATTGTCTCAATTTATCTTTATGTATTTTCATTTATTTATCTCTCATCTCAAACATCCAAGTCATCAATGACCGTCTGATCTGAAGCTTCCAAATAATGTGTTTTCTTTACAAAAGCTATAATGACACAGACATCTCCGTCCCTTTGCATTCATCGTAATGGCGGAATCCATTTGAAGGGACGCCCTTAATTCGCCATAGAATAGATATCGGGTATCCAGCCATCATCTTCTCAGCGTGTTTTCCCGGTTGCGAGCTAAGCCGGGGCTTTGAAATCCGGGGTACCCTTGGACCATGATCCAGGATCTGGTAATAACAATGAAGCGACTGCCGTGTGACATGCGCAACACTTTAAGGTGACGGGTAGGGAGCACTAACCACGCCAATCGATTTTAATTTTTAGCTGCTAAACCGCATCTATTTTAAACAATTTCGGGGTTGCAACCTCTAGACAAACACATATACTATTTATTAAATAACCAAAAATGGCCGCTTTTGGCGTGAATCAATTCTTCGCGTACAAAAACGGACCCAAAATTTGATGCATGGTTATTTCATAGATAGTATGTTTAAAATAGTTCCGGTTTAGTAGCTAAAAATTAAAATCGATTGGCGTCGCTAGCGTGACCTACTCGTCACCCCAAAAGGGCCCCAAAAGGGATCGATTTAGCCCAAATTTGGTGGAGAGTAGCTCAGCACCAAAAAAAGGACATAGGGTACTTTTTATCCCTAAAAAGACAGATTCCTGTGGGATTAACCAAAATTACACGGACAACGCCGCGGGTGACAGCTAGTGAATAATACTATACGTGTGAAGTATGTAACTGTTCATTGATACAACTTGTATGAAACATAAAGAACGATGTAGGTATTTTATTTAGTACAACTGAGTGAGGGTATCGGAGGCCCATTCCGGGGGAAAGGGGGGTTTAAAGGTAGGCAGCGTATTTTGGACTCCAATGGTGTCGCGGGTGCCCATGGGCGGCGGCAATCACTAACCATCAGGTGATCCGTCTGCTCATCTGCCACCTATCACATAAAAAGAAAATAGTTGTTTTTTTCTAATTCAAATTTATAGGTAACCATTTTTGGACAATATCTACTATCTATCCCGTAGTGTACTATTTTATTAAGTGCAGGTAGGTTTTTACAAGTTCTCTTAAGAAATTGTAGACCTGAATCACCCAGATTGTCTGAAAAGATAGTTTCGCGTCTCTGGTCGTTGTTACCCAATCACGTCAAAGGTTATTGAAACAGAGGCAGAGTTTACTCACTTTAAAACAATGCTAATCACTATTTAACCATGCTGCAACCACTGATTAGTATTGTAAAAGTACGGTTAAAGTGGGAATATTGTTGTTTGAATATTTAGTGAATTCGGCGCTTAGACATCAACGCTAACAACTAACAAAACAAGTTAGTGTCAACCCTAACCCAACCACCAAATGATTTGATGAAAAAGTGCGGTGACCCGATTTCGTGGCCTTCTTGCTAGCGACCCCGGCTGTCCAGACTTCTCGGCGGCGGCGTCTGACTACCCACTCACTACCGTTACAGTAGATATATACGCTAAAGCAGTATGGACACAACGAACAAACGCTCGAATGACACACGCACACAGACGCACACTTTACTCGGATGCTAAGGTCCCATCGGAGTACAATCGCAGGAACTAAAATCAAAATCAAATAATTCTTTATTTGCATAGGCTTGTACACAGCACTTACAAATCGTCATACATTTGAATGACTTAAAACTATTTATAAGTACTTATGTATAATTTACATGTTAATACATAAATATGTTGATACATAAAATATACTAAAGAAATAAATAAACATAATGCGATTCTACCACCGGCTCGGAAAGTTGTTTCTGGTCGAGAAGATCCGGCAAGAAACTCGCCAGTTACTCTTTTTATTCGCCAAACTTTCATACAATGTTGTGTGTGTAAATTCAGGGTTATCGGTTTTACTCGAGTCATCGTCATCGTCAGCCCATTTAAGTCCCCACTGCTGGGACACGGGCCTCCCTCAATCACATGAGGGGTAATTGAAAATTTACTCGAGTGCCGCTAACTTTATCACCTCACTGTGTCTTAGCCATAGCGATCGGGTGCATGACCAATAGCTTAACGTGGTTTCCAAGTAACGAAACCAAACGTTATTAAAATAATGTGTAATTTTGTGTAAACCTATTTGCGTAGCTTTTTGCAACTTTAGAAATCATTTTGTTATATTTGTGTACGAATTTTGTATGCTAGTATTCTGCTTATTCCTTAAGAAATATAATTAGTCCTAATTTCTAACACGCACCAGATGGTCCTTGTTGCACCTAGGAATCCGCGATCACGGTCCGGTACCTACTTAAACCAGTAGACTAACAAGATGATTTTGAGGTGGTGGGGCTTGGGAGGCTTTTGTAAAGGGGGATCACATTTTTTAAACTTCATGCTAATATGGAAAGGTAATAATATATTATACAAAAGAGGACAACCCTATACAGTAGGTAACTTTCTATCAAAAATGGCGGAGTGTCGATACTGCTTTACCGTATTTATCTACTGTGCTACTGTCTAGGACGAGATTCGTAAATAGTCCGCCGACTTTTTTTTTAATAGGTGGCAGACGGATCCAGTGATAACCGATTGCCGCCACCCATGGACACTCGGAATACGTGTCCAGTCTCAAGTACATTGCCAACTTGTAATATTTATAGGAAAATTGAGCAGTGTTGAGCTGCTCTGTGAGGAAGAGTTATCAGTTATCTGGTCGAACCGGCCCAATCATGCCGAAGCAGGACTCTCCCACGGTATTCTAAGCAAATAAAACACTTTGACTTTGAAAATAATGGACAATATGAGTAGCTATATAAAAATATAGGCAATTAAAGTTTATCATTCATATCAGAAATGTTATTTGACTGCAAAAATCGATGACCTATTTACTATTTTCGCCGCCGCTCTCGGTTTCTAATATTCGCAGACACCATGGCGACCGTGATGGCCGAAAACCGGCCGCCCAGACAAAAATGTTTAGTACGCTTTAAATAATATGAAAACATTTTTATCTACACTCAATCTTTAAATTTAGAAATCAAAAGTAAACACATTGTGACAAGCTTTACGAAATTGATAAAGAAAACTTAAAAAGTTAGGGTAGTGCACTTAAATTAAATCGAAATTTAATCTAAGGTAGTGTATATTGATTTTTGGGGGGTTTCCATACATTGAACTGAAACTCAATTTTTTTTCATCAAAGCCATACATACGTGTGGGATATCTATGGATAGGTCTTTAAAAATGATGTTGAGGTTTCTAACATATTTTTTTTTTCTAAACTTAATACTTTGCGCAAGAGACGCTCCCAAAGTAGTAAAATACTATGTGAAATCCAAAGCCCTCTCTCATATTGCAGTGCCCTTACAGGGTCTATAGTGGTTGCTATTATGTTAACTTATCACCCAACCGTACACCATGGTCGCAATAAAAATATTGAGTATTGAGTATTAAAATGTGACCTCCCCCTCTAACTTCTATAATAAAAGAATTATAAAACTAAAAATATATATGATATAGATTACTATCAAAATTAACAACGAAAATTGGTTTGAACTAGATCTAGTAAGTATGTTTTTTAATACTGTTAGCGACGCGATATTATTATTTCCTGTAAAGAGGGTTCGCGCGGTGGCCGTGAGTCTATCGTCTCAACGAGTAAAACGTTTTGCTTTGATCGCCGTCGTCGCAAAAAATCTTGTCAACTATCACCACGCGAATCCTTTTAATCCTGTATGTTTTTATTATTTACGGCACAAACACATTCCCAAATTCTCGACAAAAACCGGTTTAATTTTCACTGCACAAGTCCAGACCGCCTTCAAATACGTTACAGTAAACCGCAATTTACTTTCCATATATCTTACTTGCTGCTCTGGAACCCTTCATGGGTGAGTCCGACTCGCACTTGACCGTATTTTGTTTTAAAGAATTTATCTATTTTATTTAGTTTGAGTGTGAGAAAATAGTAGGATTAGAGTCCACCAGATATTTAGTAATAATAATAATAATAGTAATAATAATTCTCACAACATCTCATAGGTTGACCTGATTCCGTACTAAGTAGCTTAAGCACTTGTGTTACAGATATCAGACAACAGAGGAACACAAATATATACTTGAATACATATATTACACCCAGACACAAGTGGTCATTGCACGAATGTTTGTCCAGGGTGGGGATCGAACCCACGACCTTTGGCGTAAAAGGCAGGGTCACTACCAATTGCGCCATCCGGTCAGTCAATTTATTATCAGTCGTTCATTTTAGTCAGTCATTTTATTTATTTTAGCAAAAACATCAAGAGTTTCAATTAGACTTTGGTCAGGGAAATCTTAGTAGATTTCCCTGCTAACCTAGTGGTTAGCAGGTGTATCTTTATAGCTTGTCAAAATAGTTTACCTATGATTTCTTACTTTGAAGATTAAAACATGAATGTAGATAAAGTATGTAGTTGAATGAGACTGCAAATAACTTTGTATTAAAACACTCGCGAATGCTATTAAAAAACTCGCCAAGGCTCATTTTTTTGTAATCTCGCTCGTGTTTTAATACCCTCATTATGCATAAACTACAATTAAAACACAATATAAATAAAGATTAAAGCAAATAATCAATATTTGAAATCTGTTTCGTAGCTCAGCTGTGGAATGCTACAATCTCGAATTCGTAGCCATTAGCTGTAGCACTACAAATCGTCGTAGCATCAAATTCTACGACGATTTGTAGTGCTACGACGTAGCAATCCTGAAGGATAGTGAGGATAATATTGTTAGTTTCATTATTTAATTAATAAATTAATATTGAAAACATTACGCCGTGTGGGCCCAGGCAGAGTAGAATAGGCCACCCTCACTCTTACCGAGGTGTCGTAAAAGGCGACTAAGGTATAGCTGCTGGCATGATCATCAGCACCCAGAGAAGGAAAACTCTGCATTTATATCAAAACCCTCGCCAGCCCGTCTGCCAAGCGTGGTGAGTATGGCAATCACCCCTCATGTGATTGAGGGAGGCCCGTGCCCCAGCTGTGGGGACTTAAATGGGCTGATGATGATGATTTAATACATAGTATGTTTACAAAATAGTTTCCGGTTTAGTAGCTAAAAATTAAAATCGATTGGCGTCCGCTAGCGTGACCTACTCGTCACCCCAAAAGGGCCGGATCGATTTAGCCCAAATTTGGTGGAGAGTAGCTCAGCACCAAAAAAAGGACATAGGGTACTTTTTATCCCTAAAAAGACAGATTCCTGTGGGATTAACCAAAATTACACGGACAACGCCGCGGGTGACAGCTAGTGAATAATACTATACGTGTGAAGTATGTAACTGTTCATTGATACAACTTGTATGAAACATAAAGAACGATGTAGGTATTTTATTTAGTACAACTGAGTGAGGGTATCGGACGCCCATTCCGGGGGAAAGGGGGGTTTAAAGATTGGCAGCGTATTTTGGACTCCAATGGTGTCGCGGGTGCCCATGGGCGGCGGCAATCACTAACCATCAGGTGATCCGTCTGCTCATCTGCCACCTATCACATAAAAAGAAAAAACAACTTACAAATTTATAGGTAACCATTTTTGGACAATACCTACTATCTATCCCGTAGTGTACTATTTTATTAAGTGCAGGTAGGTTTTTACAAGTTCTCTTAAGAAATTGTAGACCTGAATCACCTAGATTGTCTGGAAAGATAGTTTCGCCTCGCTGGTCGTTGTTACCCAATCACGTCAAAGGTTATTGAAACAGAGGCAGAGTTCACCCACTTTAAAACAATGCTAATCACTATTTAACCATGCTGCAACCACTGATTAGTATTGTAAAAGTACGGTTAAAGTGGGTATATTGTTGTTTGAAAATTTAGTGAATTCGGCGCTTAGACATCAACGCTAACAACTAACAAAACAAGTTAGTGTCAACCCTAACCCAACCAAAAAAATGTGATTTGAAGAAAAAGTGCGGTGACCCGATTTCGTGGCCTTCTTGCTAGCGACCCCGGCTGTCCAGACTTCTCGGCGGCGGCGTCTGACTACCCACTCACTACCATTACAGTAGATATATACGCTAAAGCAGTATGGACACAACGAACAAACGCTCGAATGACACACGCACACAGACGCATTCTTTACTCGGATTCTAAGGTCCCATCGGAGTACAATCGCAGGAACTAAAATCAAAATCAAAATCGAATAATTCTTTATTTGCATAGGCTTGTACACAGCACTTACAAATCGTCATACATTTGAATGACTTAAAACTATTTATAAGTACTTATGTATAATTTACATGTTAATACATAAATATGTTGATACATAAAATATACTAAAGAAATAAATAAACATAATGCGATTCTACCACCGGCTCGGAAAGTTGTTTCTGGTCGAGAAGATCCAGCACGAAACTCGCCAGTTACTCTTTTTAATCGCCAAACTTTCATACAATGTTGTGTGTGTAAATTCAGGGTTATCGGTTTTACTCGAGTCATCGTCATCGTCAGCCCATTTAAGTCCCCACTGCTGGGACACGGGCCTCCCTCAATCACATGAGGGGTAATTGAAAATTTACTCGAGTGCCGCTAACTTTATCACCTCACTGTGTCTTCAGCCATAGCGATCGGGTGCATGACCAATAGCTTAACGTGGTTTCCAAGTAACGAAACCAAACGTTATTAAAATAATGTGTAATTTTGTGTAAACCTATTTGCGTAGCTTTTTGCAACTTTAGAAATCATTTTGTGTACCTTTGTGTACGAATTTTGTATGCTAGAATTATACTTATTCCTCAAGAAATATAATTAGTCCTAATTTCTAAGACACACCAGATGATCCTTGTTGCACCTAGGAATCCGCGATCACGGTCCGGTACCTACTTAAACCAGTAGACTAACAAGATGATTTTGAGGTGGTGGGGCTTGGGAGGCTTTTGTAAAGGGGGATCACATTTTTTAAACTTCATGCTAATATTATTATACAAAAGAGGACAACCCTATACAGTAGGTAACTTTCTATCAAAAATGGCGGAGTGTCGATACTGCTTTACCGTATTTATCTACTGTGCTACTGTCTAGGACGAGATTCGTAAATAGTCCGCCGACTTTTTTTTTAATAGGTGGCAGACGGATCCAGTGATAACCGATTGCCGCCACCCATGGACACTCGGAATACGTGTCCAGTCTCAAGTACATTGCCAACTTGTAATATTTATAGGAAAATTGCAGCAGTGTTGAGCTGCTCTGTGAGGAAGTGTTATCAGTTATCTGGTCGAACCGGCCCAATCATGCCGAAGCAGGACTCTCCCACGGTATTCTAGGCAAATAAAACACTTTGACTTTGAAAATAATGGACAATATGAGTAGCTATATAAAAATATAGGCAATTAAAGTTTATCATTCATATCAAAAATGTTATTTGACTGCAAAAATCGATGACCTATTTACTATTTTCGCCGCCGCTCTCGGTTTCTAATATTCGCAGACACCATGGCGACCGTGATGGCCGAAAACCGGCCGCCCAGACAAAAATGTTAGTACGCTTTAAATAATATGAAAACATTTTTATCTACACTCAATCTTTAAATTAAGAAATCAAAAGTAAACACATTGTGACAAGCTTTACGAAATTGATAAAGAAAATTAAAAAGTTAGGGTAGTGCACTTAAATTAAATCAAAATTTAATCTAAGGTAATAATGATTTTTGGGGGGTTTCCATACTTTGAACTGAAACTCAATTTTTTTTTCATCAAACCCATACATACGTGTGGGGTATCTATGGATAGGTCTTTAAAAACGATGTTGACGATTCTAACATATTTTTTTTTCTAAACTTAATACTTTGCGCTAGAGACGCTCCCAAAATAGTAAAATACTATGTGAAATCCCAAGCCCTCTCTCATATTGCAGTGCCCTTACAGGGTCTATAGTGGTTGCTATTATGTTAACTTATCACCTAACCGTACACTATGGTCGCAATAAAAATATTGAGTATTGAGTATTAAAATGTGACCTCCCCCTCTAACTTCTGTAATAAAAGAATTATAAAACTAAAAAGATATATGATATAGATTACTATCAAAACTAACAACGAAAATTGGTTTGAACTAGATCTAGTAAGTATTTTTTTAATACTGTTAGCGACGCGATATTATTATTTCCTGTAAAGAGGGTTCGCGCGGTGGCCGTGAGTCTATCGTCTCAACGAGTTTAAATCGTTTTGCTTTGATCGCCGTCGTCGCAAAAAATCTCCTCAACTATCACCACGCGAATCCTTTTAATCCTGTATGTTTTTATTATTTACGGCACAAACACATCCCCAAATTCTCGACAAAAACCTGTTTAATTTTCACTGCACAAGTCCAGACCGCCTTCAAATACGTTACAGTAAACCGCAATTTATCTTCCATATATCTTACTTGCTGCTATGGAACCCTTCATGGGTGAGTCCGACTCGCACTTGACCGTATTTTGTTTTAAAGAATTTATCTATTTTATTTAGTTTGAGTGTGAGAAAATAGTAGGATTAGAGTCCACCAGATATTTAATAATAATAGTAATAATAATTCTCACAACATCTCATAGGTTGACCTGATTCCGTACTAAGTAGCTTAAGCACTTGTGTTACAGATATCAGACAACAGAGGAACACAAATATATACTTGAATACATATATTACACCCAGACACAAGTGGTCATTGCACGAATGTTTGTCCAGGGTGGGGATCGAACCCACGACCTTTGGCGTAAAAGGCAGGGTCACTACCAATTGCGCCATCCGGTCAGTCAATTTATTATCAGTCGTTCATTTTAGTCAGTCATTTTATTTATTTTAGCAAAAACATCAAGAGTTTCAAATAGACTTTGGTCAGGGAAATCTTAGTAGATTTCCCTGCTAACCTAGTGGTTAGCAGGTGTATCTTTATAGCTTGTCAAAATAGTTTACCTATGATTTCTTACTTTGAAGATTAAAACATGAATGTAGATAAAGTATGTAGTTCAACTGAGACTGCAAATAGCTCGGTATTAAAACACTCGCGAATGCTATTAAAAAACTCGCCAAGGCTCATTTTTTTTAATCTCGCTCGTGTTTTAATACCCTCATTATACATAAACTACAAATAAAACACAATATAAATAGAAATAAAAGCAAATAATAATTATTTGAAATCTGTTTCGTAGCTCAGCTGTGGAATGCTACAATCTCAAATTCGTAGTCATTGGCTGTAGCCCTACAATTCGTCGTAGCATTTGACTACGACGTAGCAATCCTGAAGGATAGTAAGAATATTATTGTTAGTTTACATATTTAATTAATAAATTAATATTGAAAATATTTTCAAACCATTTTTAGACATTACTAAATCCCATTATATTAAGAAAATATGTATTAATATGACAATTAAGAAGGACAACTTAGGTAAAATCCAATTGAAAACCACTGTGTGGGTATCTGCCTGCCTTTGCATCTCCAGTGACGACGTGATCTGGTGACTTGAGCATTCTATACCGCATCTATTATGGGGAGTGCTCTGAGGAACTGTTTGATTTACTCCCTGCAGCTGAATTCTTACATCGAACCACTCGCAAGCGATTCTCTTTCCATCCTCATCATCTCGATGAATGGCGGTCTAGTACTGTGCGTTTCTGGCGGAACTTTCTACCACGTACCTCAGTTCTGTAGAAAGGTTTGGCGCAGGAGTGTTTCCGGACGGCTACGGCTTAGGGACCTTCAAGAGAAGAGCGTAGGTACTCTTTTTTAAAAAGGCCGGCAACACATTAGCGATCTCTCTGATTTCTCTCTGACTCGCTTGCTCGTTTGTCCGCCTCTAGCATAAAAAAAATAGATCTAGTAGTAAATTAACGTCTCAAGGGCTCGGTGCAAAAACATATAAATGTAATACACGAAATAATTATTTTCATAAACAATGAAAATATTTTGACCATTTTTACATAACCGTGGGAAAGCCATGCATCGGCATGAATGGGCTGAATCGACCGAAGTGATATCACACCCTTACAGAAAACCGGCGTGAAGCAGCACTGTGTCTTTCGCTGCGTCAGTGAGGGCACCGGAGGCCCAATCCGGGGGAAAGCGGGTTAATGGTTGGCAGCGCACTGTGACTTCACTGCAGTGTCGCGGGTGTCTATGGGCGGCGGCAATCGCTTACTATCATGCGATCCGTCTGCTCGTCTGTCACCTATCACATATTCCCACCATAAAAAATATATTCGTTTAAACATTATCTGATTGGGCTAGTGGCCAATCACGATGCAGTGTTGGGTGCCATAAATCGAGTACAACAATAAATTGCGAGGGAAAATTGAAAACTTTTATCGTCATCGTAATATATCTGGTTAACGACTAGCACTTCCACTTTACATGGAACTTGGGGAATCTATTTTCTTTTCACGGGGGTGGAAATATTTATAAACTTGTAGAATACTACTTTGTAAAGTAGATACTTTGTAAAATAAGTATGCAAGTAGAACTTTATTCGTATAAACATAGAGTTACATATTAGTAGAAGATATATTTTAAATAGAGGTAGGTAGATAGATACTCTTTATTGCACAACATACAAAACTTAAAAGCCAGGTATACAGAGATAGGATGTACAATTTAAGCGATCATATCGCTGGGAGCGATCTCTACCAGACAACCTTCAGGTAAAGAACATTAGATAGAAGAGCACACAAATAATTAATAGACCATCATGGCGGACAACTTTTATGGCTGTATACCGAAAATATAATTTAAAATTTAAAACGTATTAGGAAAGGTGCTTAATATAATCATAATGAACCGTTCTATCAAAATGTAATAAAAATAATGGCAACTAGAATATTCTCATAGAATTATAATATAATTCTATGCCTATTCTAAACTGTGTACAGATGGACCAAGATCAGAAGGCACTTTAGTGACATTGACATGGGGGCGCTGTACAATATTTCTTCAATGGAAAATGTCAAAAGCACTGACACTTGTAAAGGAAACAGTTAGCTCCGACTTTTGCCACGTGCGTGAATAGCCGTGATTTGACTGTACAGTAGACAATATACTACGGTACTGGTGAAATGAGCTGGTGAATGGTCGTTTTCCAGTAGTTATTTTCGGGTGGTCCCTAAAAGCAACGTCAGATGAGGCTACTCTCACTATCAATTAAAGTTCCTTTTTGTCTATGATAGGAAATATTTGATAAACCAACCATCATCATGATATTTACAGTCCTGCCATATTTAATTTTATTTTACCCATAAGAAAATGAAGATAAAAAGCCAACAAGTAAAATATGTATAAAGTTTCGTTTTGCAACACTCTCTGTAATTTGAAATGTACATGGCAATAAAAAGATATTAACTATTTAATGTAATCAACCTAAAACATTTTTCCCATAAATTAGGGACCACATGAAATATCATACAACACCTAACATTTACAGGGACAGATATGTTCTTTTTACATTATGGCAGACAAACGAGCAGACGGCTCACCTGATGGTAAGTGATTACCGCCGCCCATCATGGAGATCTGCGACACACCATCCATTGCGCCATCTAGCGAATCACTGGGAAATTTATAAATATCTACTGGAAAACTGCTCAATATTCGCACGCGTCATGACTTAAAATTTTTTTTATAAAAAAATAATATTTAAACATAGCCCTGTCATATCTATGACACTTTGTTGGCAGTTGCAGAAGAGGCCTGATATTTAACTGGCAAAGGGGTAATACAACTGAAACATTAAGTTTAACTGCATTTTCCGTATGCGACAAACTTGTACACGATAAAACTTACCAGCACGACACTGCCGTAACTCCTAATAGGGAATCGGTTTCGCAAAAATCTAGAGTACGCTCACGTGCCAGCAGGCAATGCAATCCTACCTAGTTATTACGGTTGAAGCTCGGAGGAATATTGCTCCTATTGTATTGAGTTACGGCTCATATTTCGCTGAGGGCGGTCTATAGAATACAAGCTTATCGCGCGGAGTCGAATGCTCTTCCGTTAGTACTAGTGCCTTCGAACTACTGTGGTCCGCGTTTTTATACCCTCGTATTTTTGGAATCGTGTTGTAGCTTCGGTATGATCACGACAGTAACCTTGTTTTTGGTAAAGGTTAAAATAAAATGCCTAATTCTTTTGACCGCTATATCACCTCATGTTGAATTACGTGTCCGTTGATTTTGATAGTTTAAACGTTTGAATTTATTCACAGGCTTAGACAAGTTCACAGGCAAACTACGTTTATTTTACAATGCAGGATTCACATCATGTACCTACATTTATTGTTGAATCGTCTTACAAAAAAAAATGAAAAACTATATTTCTCAGATTAGTTTTTTTTAGAAGTTTTTATATTTGTTCCTTCAGAATTCTGTTTAATAAGTACGGATAGTAAGTTTAATCTTTGACCTAATTTAAAACTTTTCAATTTTGAACTGATATTGCACGCTGAACATCAGACAGTTCTGCAAAGTTAGCTCTGAGGTGAGGTAAAACATCGTGAGGAAATCGGCATGTTTCCGATTCTAAAACGTGTAACCGTGATTTTTATAGTCTGGTACCCCTGTTAAAGGATTGTAAAGGTCAGTAGGCAGATGATTGTAATTATCAGGCTCCCCAAATCTGCAACCGGGAATTACACGCTAAGTTGAGATTGAGATAATATGCAAAACTATACCTAGACTTACAACTGCCGTCCGATAACTAAATTGTCACAGGTCGCCTAGCCACAGTGAGTCACTGTGGCTTAGCGACCTTTTATTTAGCGGACGGCAGAACTATCAAAATGACTGACCCTACAATGAGTAAAAGTTACTGGCAAAAGTTTCCAGAATAATTCTGTATACATTTATTTATTTAGTACAGTCTCATGATACATATTATTAAAATCACAAGCCACATATTAATAAAGTCACAGTTCTGATACTCGCATGCATCAAAATAACGGCGTACATAACACTTATGAGAAAAACATTTGTTTGGATCACTTATGTTTCTTAATTAATCTTAGTGAAAAAACTTAGTGCTAGGCGTGACAGTAGTGACAGAGCTAAGAGTATTCATCAAGCTAGTGGTCTGATAGATACTCTGTCACCAACAATTTGAATTTAGAAAACACATTGTCGAATATGTCTAAATCAGAATAAATTTACTCATGTTATATCTGGAACAAATACGTGCCAAAGTGGACTGACTGCCTAGATTGGTTCTGGCAATACATGTTTATGCTTCAGCACTTTAATTTTAAACCGAGTTATAAACTTACATACCAATTAGTAACTTTAATGACTCACCGAGAGGTACTCTTGCACACGCAATACTTTGTGCTCTGCGACCTTGCTACGTCAATTATTCTTGCAACCCTAGTAGTCATATTATTTTAAATTAGAGAAGCTTTTTTTAAAAATACACCGTCAACTTGCAATAAAACTTTACCTGCTTAGGAAAGTTCTTTATGGTAACTACTTAATCATGCTGGACGAGAGCCATGGTAGCCATACGAGTGGACGTGGTTCGAATCCGAGCATGCACCTCTGCCTTTTCCAAATCTATGTGCATATTTTTACCATAAACTGGGCGGTGAGGGAAAATATCGCGAGGTAACCTGCACGTTTTGGATAATTTCTGAAACGTGTGCCTAACCATGATTAAGTTAGTCTGATTCCCGTCTCAAAAGGGTTGCATAGGTCAGACTGCAGTCGCTTTATTCTAATTACTCCATATCAGGATATGGAGTAATTAGAATGAAGGTACAACCATGATTCAGGAATCATGGTTGTACCCCGGGTTCCAGAGTGACAATTCTTACAGTAATGAGACAGTAATGGAGATCTTGCCGTGTGGTCCCCGGCAGACTAGAATAGGCCACCCTCACTCTTACCGAGGTGTCGTAAAAGGCGACTAAGGTAAAGCTGCTGGCATGATCATCAGCACCCAGAGAAGGAAAACTCTGCATTTATATCATGACCCTCGCCAACCCGTCTGCCAAGCGTGGTGAGTATGGCAATTACCCCTCTGTGATTGAGGGAGGTCCGTGCCCCATCAGTGGGGGCTTAAATGGGCTGACGATGAATGGAGATCTTTGTTCCGGACTAGCAGTGTGTCTACGAGTCATGGTTTTAATCATTTGATATGGAATTCTTCATATCCATACCAGTGTGACCAACTGCTGTGTGGAAACGTGTCATACACATTATTACCATGTGACATGCAAAATAAATAACAGTTTTGGATGCAACCGAAAATTACACGCTATGATGAGGACTCGTAGTCATCTGTTAAAGAGTGGAGGTAACAGCAGTTGGTTATTATGACTTCTTGGAGACCCAACTAGCTTGAAAGGTGGTCGAGGATAAGCATTTTTGGCAGCATCCTTCCTCATCCTCTATACACCGTTATTTTTTTATCGTTTACATCCCGAAAATCAATTAGTAGGTATCGTGAATGAAGCCATTTAGCATGTTAGATCAACAAAATAAGCGCGAAAAAAAAAATAGACATAGAAATAGAAAAACATTTGGCACCAAAAATACAATAGATACATTTTACAATTTAGAGAATCTTAAATTATAATTAATCTAGTCTAAGTTAACATCATCAGCCCACTTAAGTCCCCACTGCTGGGGCACGGGCCTCCCTCAGTCACATGAGGGGTAATTGCCATACTCACCACGCTTGGCAGACGGGTTGGCGAGGGTTTAGATATAAATGCAGAGTTTTCCTTCTCTGGGTGCCCATGCTAGCAGCTTTACCTTAGTCGCCTTTTACGACACCTCGGTAAGAGTGAGGGTGGCCTATTCTCCTCTGCCGGGGACCACACGGTCAAAGTCTAAGTTATAAATAATATTAATCTAAGAGGCGCTTCAATGCTTCAGATTCCACAATAAGTCAAAATTCCATATATTTCTCACAACATCTCATACGTTCACCTGATTCCGTACTAAGTAGCTTAAGCACTTGTGTTACAGATTTCAGACAACAGAGGAACACAAATATATACTTAAATACATATATAACACCCAGACACTGAACAAACCCAAGTGTTCATCGCACGAATGTTTGTCCAGGGTGGGGATCGAACCCACGACCTTTGGCGTAAGAGGCAGGGTCACTACCAATTGCGCCATCCGGTCAGTCGTATATATTCGTTTCAATAGTGCTATGTCATTCTATTTTGTATGAAACAGTAGATTTTATTTCGTTTGTTGATCTAATATGCTAAATAAATGGTAATGGATGTAAATCATAAAAAAATAACGGCGCATATCTGAGCCAGAAGAGTCGATTTTATTTTCCAGACGATTATCAAATTATGAGATTATAAAATGGAACCTTTTGTCACTACAGAATATGAGCGGATACGGCGCAGGCGGCGGCATGACAGGCGGCGGGGGCGACACGGACGTGCTCTCGCGGCGGCTGCGCGACGCCGAGCGAGCGCGAGCGGACGCAGAGCGCGCGCACGCCGACGCGCTCGCTCAGCTCAGCTCGGCGCGGCGCTCGCCGCACGACACGCACAACGTCGAGCAGCTGCAGTCAAGGGCTAGGGAGCTGGAGAAAAAAGTAAATAGTGTAATCGATTTGATACTTCACGTCGACGCGCTCGATCAGTTCAGCTCAGTTCAGCAAGTGTAGGAAATGTAGATTAAATAAAATTGTTCAGACGCAGCACCTCTTAATTACGTGATGCGCACGCATAGATCATTGGGGAAAAAAATGGGTTTTTAAATTATTGTGTTAAGAAAAAGTGATTCTCAATATTAATAATACACCTACGGTATGTATTACACATTGTACTAGATACTTACTCTACCAAACCTAGACGGGAAGCCAACATTAATTACAAAAAAATAAACTTTCTTTTACATATGCTCGCTCAGCTCAGCAATCACCCACTTGATATGCACGAATAAACTCATAAAATTGAAATGCACCAATAATGTCTCTCACGAATAAAACGTGATCTGGCAATAATGCTAAAGTAGGCCGCGAAGAATCTACGAGCACGATGTCTAGACTAACATTTTAGTTGGGATGAAAATCTGTATATGAGCGAAAACTTGGACGGTAGCCGAGCGTGCGCGTCTAGATGATCCCCTAGTTAGACGGCGCACCCTCCCAGTCGCGGTGAGCTGGGGCAGACGTCCTCACTAACGCTTGGCAATTTACTCCCAATATCGAAAGGATATATATATCGGGAATCACAGAAGCACAAATGACAGTTTTATCTCCCAGTGACGCGTGTAGTGAATCTCCGGGCCATCAAATGTATTGTATTTACGCGTAATGTGATAGAAGTTGGACGATAGCCGAGACCGCTCGTGCCACCGCCCTGTGTCCAAGGCTCTCAGAGTTCATAAGGTGCATGACCTGTCTTTTTCCTGTAGCGTCTGCTTATTATTCGAATACACTCTGTTTGCATGTAAATAAAGCTGCATCAGACTGAACAGGTGAGTGAACGTGCGTCCTAAGATACATTTTTATGCCTTTCTTTTTGTAGGTCCGTGTTGTAAGATTGCCTCTGTGCAGTGGCAGTGCGGATTGGACTCCGGGTTAGACTCCCGGGTCGAGGCGAAAAATTTTCGCTAAATTTTTGTTAAAGAAATTCTTAGTGTGTTGACACTGTTGTTGTGTTGTGTGTTGTTGTTGACCGGAGTCTGGAATTTGGCGGTTTTGTACCCCCATACCTTTGAAAGTACGTTAAGCCGTTGGTCCTGTGCCTGATCCCTCTTCGGTCGTGTCAGACTGGGTCTCACCAAAATATGAGGGTATGGTAATAGAGAGTGCACTTGTGTCTGCACACTCACTTATGCACTATAATATATACTGCTTCCTCTATAGCGTATCGTCGAGATTGGCCACCATATCAGTTAGGAGGGCATGATTCCGTTTAGAACTTTTTAGATTTAGATTTCGATTTCCAAAAAGAAGACTGCATAAGCATTTAACTTTCTCCGACTTGCTTTGATAACTGCCACTTGTACACATTTATAGAAACCACATTACAAGCACTCACTCGTATAAGCACAACTCGACTCCGTTGTTGTAGTATCAGTTTTCTTGGACTTGATGTCATTGATCGTTCTATGGTTGCCACCTATTTTCTTCTCGCATGTGGCGTAATAGGTCATCCTTTCTACTTTTGATACCTATTGTCTTCCCACATTGCGGCGTTAGAGACCATCAATTCTATGGTTGACATAATTTTTTTTCCCACATGCGTGACTATTTACGCGAAGACCGTCGGTTCTATGGTTGATATCTAGTATTTTCCTACATGCGGCGATAGACTGTTCGTTTTATGGTTGACATCTATGTTATTCCCATATGCAGTGATAGAGACTGTCCGTGATATGATTGACACCTATTTTCTTCCCACATGCAGCGTTAAAGAGCGTCAGTTCTATGTTTAAAAAAATTTTTTTTTACCCATGCGGCCATAGAGACCGTTCGTTCTATAATTAGCACCTATATTCTTTCCACATGCGGCGATAGAGAATGTTCGTTCAGAATCAGAATCAGAATACTTTATTTGCATAATTTCAGGTACATAATGTGATGTTACAATGTTATTTAGTATCACTGAAGTTTGCTTAAGTTAAGAAGCGTGCTAATATTTAAAAACGGTATAAATTAAAATAACAATTCAATGTCACTTAAAAATAACAATGATATAAAAACTATGTCAGTAATAAATAATTAATATCTACTCTATTGCCTAATAATAATTCATTTAAATAATGGGATTGATAAATTAATGTCACTTATTTTTTTAAATCTAAATCAAAATATTCAGTCAGCGAGTAAAAAGACCTTTCCACAAGCCACATATGTAGTTTGCTATAGAAGTAAGCTCCACTCAGACCTCTCAGTTCATCAGGTAACGAATTAAAGACTCTGATGGCCATATGAAATGAGCTTTTTTGAGCCATGGTCGATAGTTGACACCGATTTCCTTCCCACATGCGGCGATAGAGACAGTTCTTTCCATATTTGACACCTATATCTTTCCACATGCCGCGATAGATAGTATTCGTTCTATAGTTCACACCGATTTTCTTCCCACATGCGGCGATACAGACCGTTCGTTCTATAGTTGACACCAATTACCTTCCCACATGCAGCGTTAGAGAGCGTCAGTTCTATGTTTAAAAAATTTTTTTTCACCCATGCGGCCATAGAGACCGTTCGTTCTATAGTTAGCACCTATATTCTTCTTAAGTGTGTATATTCGACACCTATATTCTTTCCACATGCGGCGATAGAGAATGCTCGTTCTATAGTTGACACCAATTACCTTCCCACATGCGGCGATAGAGATGTACGTTCTATGGTTGAGACCTATTTTCTTCTCACATGCAACGATAGAGACCATCCGTTCTACGGTTAAGATCTATTTTCTTCCCACACGCGTTGACAGAGACTGTCCGTTCTATAATCGCGACACCTACTTTTCCCCCATGTGGCTCTAGAGATCAGCCCGTCCTATACCTAGTTGACACTTGTTTCTCCTCGCAGGCGGCGTTAGAGACCGTCCGTTGTGAAGAACTACAACTAGAGCTATCGGCGGCGTTGCGCGCGCGCGGCGCGGCCGGCGGTTCAGCATGGTCCTCCCCGCCCGTGCAGCCCGCCTCCGAGATCGAGCGGATCATGGCCAAGATCGAGCAGGACAACAGGATCTTGGCGGAACTGGAGCACACTAGGTCCACCACGCATGGTAAGTTTTTTCTATACCACGTCCGTGGCATACAAGCGTGCGGACTCGCGCGACGGTAAGCGACTACCGCAGCCTATGGACGCCTGTAACTCCAGAGGACTTGCTTACGTATTGCCGACCCTTTAAAAACGTTAACACTCCTTTTTCTAAAAACCTCTTACTGTAGTCGCTCGGGAAAACTTTCGAAGGGAGCTTATTCCACAACCGGAGCGTTCGCAGGAGAAAGTTTTTCTGGAACCGCAGTACCGTGCGGGGCGTATGCTGTGCCACGTATCAAGATCTCCAAATTTTTTTATTTGATAGATGGCAGACGAGCGGAGATCAGACAGGAGTGGATCATTGTTATTACCAGACCTCCCTAATCAAGGTCCAAGCGTACCCAGGGCTCAGAAGCAACATCTTTTTATACAACTGGGAATTACACGCTAATATGAGGAGATTGCAGGCGAGCAGACGAATTACCTGATGTTAAGCAATTGTCCCCGCCCATGGACACTCACAACACCAGTGAAGTTAAAAGTCCGCTGCCTCCTTTTTAACTCATCTTCCCCGGTACCCTCACTCACTCGATGAAACACAGCCCAGGCGCTGCTTAACGTCGATTTTCTGTGAGGGCGTATCACTCCGGTCAAGTTCAGCCTATTCATGCCGAAGCGTGGCTCTCTGACGGTCAAAATACCAGGTCCATTTGATTTTGAATTTAATGGTTTGATTGCTTAGGTTTACGATGATTACTATTGAACATAATAAACCCGCAAGACCACGACCGCCGAAATTTTATTTTAACACATAAAAATCCTCCTTGATATACACATAATGAATTGAAACTTACAGAATACTTAATTGCCGGCCATCGATTTTTTGGGTTTATCGTGTTTCTCTCGTTAATTATTACCTATATTTACAACATGGAGCTTATTCGTATTTTGCATTATTAGGTATGCAATCGAGTGGATCGAACCAAGCCCTGGGAGAGTTCCACTCGCCGACGCCGTCGCCGCTGCCGCACTCGTACACGAGCACGGCCGGCCACGCAGCCATCTGCCAGAGCAACACGATGCCCACGCTTTCCTCGCTGCACGCAGCCGGCCAGTTCAGCGCGCCCAGCTCCAACTCCGTCGCCTACTCCATGAGCGCGCACAACCCCACCTCCTACTCCAACCCCGTCTCAGCCTACTCCACCAACACCTACCTAACGAATCCGCACCAAGTCACTTTCACAAACCCAGTTACAGCACCCCTCGTCAACAACATTAGCCAAATAACCAGCACCCTAGCTGGGCTCCAAAGCAACCTGCAGAATATAACAGGAAACGTTTCCGGCATGAATTTGGGGACCGGACTTGGTGGTACGGGGCTGACTGGCACCATGTCCGGAACAGGTCTCACCAGCTGCTTGAACAACGTCCAGACTAGTTTATCTGGAGGACTCACGAGTACTCTCAGCGGGATCCAGTCTTCGTTAACTGGCGCTCTAGGGAACCCCTTGTCCAACATTACTGGTGGAACTCAACTCGGAACATTGAATACTAGTTTAACCGGGACGAATGTGTACGGAACTGGGACGTACACAAACCCGCTCTTGTCGAGTGGATTAGGAACAAATGCTATGAATATTAAACTAAAACCTTTAGACGAGATTGATCTTGGAATGGGTAGATACGGGACGACGACGACCGGAGTGGGCAGGGTGGCCACGCCGGTGACGCCGCACCAGCCCTCGTGGAGCTTAGGATTAGATAGCCAATTTGGACAAGATAGGATAACAGGGATCGACACGGGATTCAGCCACGACCGGAACCAACGAGCTTTGTCTAGAATTATGCCTAACACTGGATTGGAAATGGACGGTGAGTACCTATTGGCGTTTGAATCTAAATCTATATAAGCCAAAGATGACTGACTGATTTAAACTTACATTGAAGAACCCATTTACCTACTAGTTACTGGGTTTCTAACTTAGTTAATTTTCCATTTATATCTTTGAAAGAAGCTCATTTCGTGAACACAGTTTTGACGTCATAGTCCATGATACCTTGCTACGAGTAAAATTAGTGACACCGAACATGCAATTTTTTTTATGTGATAGGTGGCAGACAAGCAGACGGATCACCTGATGGTAAGCAATTGCCGCCACCCATGGACACCAGTGGAGCCGCAAGTGCGCTGCCAATCTTTAAACCTCCGGTACCCTCACTCACGCAGCGAAACACAGCACAATGCTGCTTCACGCCGGTTTTCTGAGAGGCCGTGTTATCACTCCGGTCGAGCCGTATTATGGATTTAAATTTTCTTTTTGTTTTGACATAGGGGACAGACGAATATTTTTGGTGATACGTTTGGCATTTTCAGTTCGGAATACGCATTTCATGAACGGTGCTACGAGCAATGAGCCGCAGGTGGACATGCTGGATATCCCCGGCAAAGGCCGCTGCTGTGTCTACATCGCTCGGTTCTCATACGATCCGCCCGAGTAAGTGTCGATCACAATCTTTTTAGCCGTAATATTATCAACTTTAAAAGTTCTGATGGACGAGGATGATTAAACTTTGGACGGACGTCAGTTCATGTGACCGTCAATGCCCTGTGGTGTACATGTTACGCATTTGAAATGTCTAATTTGGTAGTTGATATTTTTATAGCAATCTTTTGCAATTTATTCTTAAGTAAATAACACACTTAAAAATTTCATCTCGTGTCGTGTTCAGGCGGGACACCCGCCACCTGAACACGAGATGAAATTTTTAAGTGTGCCACTAATTAAATATTTCTGAATTTACATTAATAACAAGAACCTAACACTAATGGTGTGTAAGCCACTTCACAACAGACCTACCTACATGTCATCAATTGAGTCTTGAAAATTTTAAATTAAAGTTTGCGGAACTAACCTAACGAAGAGTCACCATGCCATCTTACATATGCTAATGGGGTTACACACTGGGTCTACATTTAATACAATGAAGGAAGCGAATGGCACCTTCGTTTATTTTCAGGACTTATTTACTTAAACCTTTATCCTCTTATTACAAAAAACTGCTCTGATACCGCTTTTAATCCTAAACTTATTAAGTTCATGATTATTACGGAATAATGATCGAATCATTCGTTCAGTGACATTTCATTTTACATAACCGTTATTATGCTGTCTGAAGTAAAAATTCTAAAGAATTGTTTTTAAGCAACAATAAATAAAATATTGACCTAAGTAAGGTTTCCAAGTAATATGCATAGGAATTGCTTATATTTTTGGGATTAAAACCCAAAAAATAAATTAATCTACTTTCTCACAAATAACTTTAGCGTAAAACGGAATGAACTGTCACGGGGATATGTTGTCATGGTTACTGAATCGAAATTTTGAGGTTATTATTTGAGTAGGTACCCATTTTAAACCCAAGAGTAGTATTATATACCGGAAATTTTAAACTATGGGTACGGGTGGTTTAACTTAAGTATTATAGTTGATATACTAAATAACGTTAATCTTAGTTTTGTAATAATGTTTGTTAAAGTTCTTCAGTTATCACCAATATTAATCACACTACTTATTTTAAACCACGTTTTGGAATAAGAGGATTATTGCACAAAATCGATAGTACAAAGGGCGAACTTATTAGGCAATAAGTTCGCCCTTCCGAACTGACTCCGACTGGTAGAGTTTTGGGACTAACTAATTATACATTTTTGGGTTACTAATACTTGCACGTAACGTTTAGCTAAATATAACGACATACGTTTTCACATCACTACATAGTTGTGTGATTTGACGAAAGTCATTATTCCAGGATCGAGAGTGCGGAGGGTGAGCTGTCAATATGCGCAGGCGACTACCTGTTAGTGTGGGGTCCCTCCAGACGCGAATGCGGCCATGTTGGACGCTGAGCTGCTGGATGGCCGGAGAGGCCTGGTGCCAGCTAACTTCGTACAAAGACTAGTTGGAGATGATTTGTTAGAATTTCATCAGGTATGACAAATTTAATGAATAATTTGTAGGATCTTTTTTTGGTTTATTAGTTCCAGCTTTTTTCCGTTTGGAGAAGAGTGCAAGGGGCCGACGGCATAACCCGTCCACAGGGGGTTGAACAGGTTACGTCGGGCTCTCCAACCGACTAAATCTTCAACCGCTCCCTTCTTCTTTTTTTTATAGTAGTTCAGTATATTGGCTCTCCTCAGCCTGATGGTAAGCAAGAGAAGAGCCCAAGTTGCAATTACAACGGAAGCGATGTCAAGGCATCACCTGCGTTGGCACCGCATACCTACTGGCCCGCGAAATGATCTTCGCCAGAGTGGGGAGATGTGCACTAGTTGAAGTCGAAATTCTTCAAATTTATTTTTATTGGCATCTAAATTAACTAACATACCTTATTTAATTTGGTTCAATATTTCGTTAATTAAAGGGAAGGGACGATGGAATTAATTAAGAATAACTTGTTAGAATCAAAATTTTTCGTGATGAAGATGAATCTCAATCATCATAAACCCTCACTATTTCTTCGATATGTAAAAGGTAACGACAGACTTGTTCGCAGGCTGTAGTGACAACCCTGCGAGACGTAGACGAGTCGGCGACGACAGCGGTCAGTGACCTCTCACTGAGCCGAGACGTGGCGCGCCTCAGCGAAGTGGCTGACCTCAGCGAGGGTCCCGAAGACGACGACAATGGTAAGTGCCCACCATCCAACGGGCACATTTCGAAACTTATACGAACTGACGTCTGTGCAGAGTTCAAGCTTTCATTCAAGTAATCTTTTGATTTTAATGTAGGACTCATTGAATATTATGGTTTTTTAAAACTGCAATTTTTTGGTGAGTGAGTTGTCAAATAAGTTGCTAAGCGTACGATTTCGTATAAGTAGATTGGTCTCGTCAGAGTCCGTAAGCAATAAAACGCTAAAACACCGCCATTTTATTGAGTACCTGGGACTTTAGCTACCCAATTTATCGAATATTTTACTTTACATTGGCGATGTTCTCTAAGAAGAGGACCCAAAACTAGTCATCTGTCAAATAGCTTCTTTTAGTCTGCGAAGAATTAGAACTACTATCGCCAGGTAGGCTATACTTTTCGGCGATTTTATCGCTTCAGTGCGACTGGATTCATAAAAGGTTATCTATTAGATAGATATACCCGTATATCCGTAGCACGGTATAATTTTTGTTATCGATAATAATTTGGAATAGTATTAAACTCGTATTCATTTAATGCATTAATGGATGGACCAAAATAGAAGACCTCAATGATGACACATGAAAGCTTGAGCTCTTCATAGATAAATAATCATGTGTGTTTCAGCATTCAATTTCATAACAAGGACTTGAGAATTTCTAGAATTTATATTAGAAGGAATAGCTAGATTGCTAGAGATACGAGTATATGCGAATAGATTTAGACGAAACAATTAGAAGCTTAATAATGAATGAAGAACTTATAAAGATAAACCTAGATTTTTAAAATGTCTTGACTTTATTAATCACATCTCAACATTAAACTTTTTTGTAACTTAACTTCTGCATGCATGCAGGCGCATCGATTCGACACACCTCATGGTGCTTGGGAAATGATCACAATTACCATTATAATCTAATTAATTGATAATAAAATTAAATTTTACATAACATTGACCATGCATTTCACATTGATACTGTAGCAATAGTTCTATAGATGAACCTTTCCTTTGTCCCTGTCCCGTTACCACTGGACTTCGCTGCACGCTTCTTCGCATATCACTCGCACTTCGCCTGCCTGGCTGCACTCCTTGCGATCTACCTCGGACCTGAACAGCCGAGCTGTTTTTCTCGTCGCTAGTGCCTGCGCCGCGGCAGCTCACGCTGGAGCGGCAGCTGAACAAGTCCGTGCTCATCGGCTGGACGGCCCCCGAGGGCGTGCAGCAGGCCAACATCGAGAGCTACCACGTCTACGTCGACGGGGTCCTCAAGACCACCGTCAAGGCTTCCGAACGCACCCGCGCCCTAGTCGAGGGCGTCGACTCGAATAGGGTAAGCCCCTTCTAGTTGTACTCATTGATGTTAGATTCTCATTTGTCTGTGTCGCCTTAGTTATCATCGTCATCTTCGAAGAGCACTGTTTATTTTAGTTCAATATCACAGTTTGCTTTTAGTTGTATTACTTCGGAACCATTGTATAGTATATATAACTTTTTATCATCACACGCTATATGGTGTCGATGTAGCTAATGTGGGTTAATATTTTTTAAAGCCTCACCGCATCAGCGTGCGTTCAGTGACCGCTTCTCGCCGTACGTCTCGTGACGCCGCTTGCACCATGGTCATAGGCCGCGACACCGCCAACATGGGCCCCACGTGTGTGAGAGCCAGTGGCGTCACTTGCTCTCAAGCTATTATCTCTTGGTTGCCCGCCAACTCTAACCACCAACATGTCGTCTGTGTCAACAACGTTGAAGTAAGCAACATTCATGATACAAACGATTCTATCTCGTACTTAATGATTACAACTTTACTCATGGCATTAACTGATACGTTTATAGGTCCGTACAGTGAAGCCAGGTGTGTATCGCCACACCATCACCGGGCTGTCGCCGAGTACTCAGTATAGAGTGACCGTAAGAGCGAAGCACCTGAGAGCTGGACCTCCATCTGGAATACCCATAGAAGAGGCCCCCGGGGCATACACAGACTTCAGGACACTACCGAAAGGGCTGCCCTGATCCACCGAATGAAATCATGGTACGTCATACGAGAAGATGCTGCAAAACTAGCATGATGAAACAAAGCATGCCTGTCAATCCAAACTTTTACATTTACACTTACATATCCCTGCCCGCTGTTACCCAATGTACTTTTCTAAACATTACCACTATGTGAAGACTGACTTAACATCTCTTACGAGTTATAGGATCTGCTTACTCAAGACGACGATGTCAAAGCCTTTCAGCACACGCACTTGACGATAGCTTTTCAACGCTTCACCAAGTGTGTGACAACTGAACCCTTACATGTAATACTCACAATACTGATACCTGATACACCCCTATTCCTTCAAATAATTCACAACCTCGACGCACACAGCACCTCCGACAATTTCGAGGAAGTCGCGTCAATCATAACCATAAATCCAGCTCCAGGATTAAAATTATCTTGATCAATCCCAGCGCTCACCTTCTGGTTAGTTTAGCAAACCCTGTGTTATGTGACGTTAGATCCTCCCACTGTGGCTTTTAGTGCAACCGATGCTGGTCTCAAAATTGAAATTGTTTAAAGAACCCAATTGGCTAGCGTGACAAACGTTCGGCTGGATTATTGGTGGTGATTGGTGCGGTGTCGCAGGTGGAAGCGGGACCCCAGGACGGCACTCTGCTCGTGACCTGGCAACCGGTGCTCCGCCCTCCGGCCTCGGGCCCCGTCACGGGGTACGCCGTCTACGCTGACGGCAAGAAAGTCACTGACGTCGATTCCCCCACCGGGGACCACGCGCTCATCGATATCGGCAAACTGATCGGCCTCAATCCCAAATGTGTCACAGTAAGTATGGTTGTACGGAGCTTCCTTTGGCTGTAGAATGCTATGTTTTTGCAAATATTGTACAGATTTTATCTACTAGTTTATGCCAGAGTAATATTTTCTTACGTTTTCAATCATAATCATAGAAGCCCAGCGTGCAAAAGGGTTTCCATAATTTTGCTATAACTAAAACTTATTTTCAGGTTCGTACAAAGTCGCGGGACAGCCAATCCAGTGATAGCGCCCCGACACCCATACCCCCGGCCGTGCTGCGAGGGGTGGTGTCGAGAATGCCCCGCGGCCCGGGCCCGGGGCCCAACCAGGGCATGATGGGCCCAGGGGGGCCCTTTCGTGGCCAGCAGAGGCCCCAACCGTACCAACAACAACAGCAAGTGATAGAGCACGATGAGAATCTATCCGACAAGGAAATATTCCCTCATACCAATCGACACGACCCGCACGCAGCTCAGGTGACCGCTCTTTTCTCTTGTCTTTTCATTGTGTTGTATGTCTCAGATCTATACGTTTTGGTTGATACCGATTACAAAATTACTTGGATTCTTAAAATAATTTTATCTTTGTTAATCGATACCAATCAAATTGTTCAAATAGTTTGATATCAGTCATACCTATTGTCTCATACTAAAGGACAACCAATAAATGTGGCAATTTTTTTTAAAATCAACTATTTACTATCTGATATAGTTGAGTCCAATTCATGAAATAATAACTAATCTTAGAATTTAAATGAAATCATAACTAAATGTTGGTCGGCACAGCACTTTGTCTTTACATATATTTGGTTTGCAAATCAGTGTTGTATATTTCGTGTGTTTCTTCAGATTTCATTTCGCCAGTATATTTCTTTAAAAAGTTGATTCAGTATTGATTATGAGCTTCATATTTTGTTTTTATCTCTGATGATTCTTCGTCTGTGTCTTCTTAGCTACTATCATTATAAAGATCAGTGTCATATGCTCTTTTCTTGCGTGACAAACGGTCTGTGTATTCATTGATACCCAATGACTTTTTTTTCTGTTACGATGTCAGCCGTAAGGTATTTGTCATTAAGGCATATAATTGAGTAAAGATCGTTTGTCACGTGATATCGGTGTTGCAAACTGCACTCTTTATACTTTCTTCTGTGGTTCTGTCGCTGGAATCTTCTAAGTGTCCAGTAGTTCTCTGCCGAACGGTACACGACACGACCACGCGCGCCATCGACTCTAGCTATGCACTCGGCTCGATCGTTCAAAATTAAATGCATACTGCTTGCGACTAGATCCGTAGTCTCTAGTGCTATTGGCCGATACCCAGAACAACGCACGACACCTTACAGATATACTACCTAGAACTAATAAAGAGCTTGTAATTTGTGACACAGACAATACCGTCCATGGAGCTCATGAGTTGTATCATCCCACTTAGTCTAACCTAACCTCGCTCTCTCACATAACTGTTATACACCTTTCCATAGCCAACGAGCGGATTCGGCACAGGCCTCCTAAAGAGTATATTCGACAAAATAACCCCTTCGGTAAGGAATTTTAACACGTCTTATCAAATAATTTTAATTTCTTTATGGAGTTCTATATACACACCAGTTTTGTTTTTAGCGTTTCATGGTTTTGATTTTATTTGAGAGTGTATTTTGTTTATGTTATTAGTTACAATATGATATTTTTTATATAATTTTGATTTTTTATTACTTACACAGTGTGCCCGTATTCTATATAAATACTAATGTAGACGTATAATCAGCATATGAAAACGACTTTACTTTGAGTATGCTTTTATACATATAATTATGAAAGTAGACGAGAATACTGTAGAAAAGAATTATATTTTAGCTAAGTTATGCATATTTTTTCTTTCAACTAAAGGAACTTGTACTTGAAATACCAATATACAGTAACATGACTTGAATATGTAAGCAGTATCAAATTGAAATAGAGCTATATAGAGTTTTATAGACAAACAACAAATAACAGATATTGTACCAGAATTTAGAATATTTGTTAGAAGTCTTCAGTCATAGCATCATTACTAGACTAGGAAATAGACAAAGTACTCGGTAATTAATACAATTTTCTCACTGATCATACATCAATAAATCCATCCGACAACATGCCATTCAGATTCAAGTTACACTTATTTCATCTTTATTTATCAGTTAAAAATGTCGCAATGCAAGTAGCAAAGTTTCCACAAGACTCGATGCAGCCGAATGCTCCCGCGGCAGTGAACTTCAGTATTTCCACTTCAGCTTCCATATAAAGACGGCTTCACTTGCTCTGCTTGGTATCTACCTATGAGTCAATCCTTAGACTTCTGTCTTTGATAACTTATTTGTGGTCACTTCACTTTCTACAGCTTACTCGTCCGCTTCCTTCAACTATGTTGACGATAACAACGCTTGATCCTTGCAATAAGGCATCATCTAAGTCAAGAACCAAGCTGATCACGTCACCCGACGAATCAAGTTCAGCACCATTTTCGACATCTGCATCGCTCATTCCGTCAGCACGCCCATACTTTCACTTTGTTTTGTCTTTTTGAAACGATTTTGTATGCTAAACTATTGAATGACCGTGTGGTAGCAATCGGGAATACCGGCCATCGAAATCACTAAAGAGGGCGCGACGGAGCTGGGTAGCGAGGACGAGGAGGCGACGCGCCGCCGGCCGCAGGTCTGCGATAACTCCTAGCTGTCATCGATGTGCTCTCCATGTGCTAGCACTACTCACTATGCTCTCTTTCTCTCAACTTTGTGCGGACTCTCTCCCGATCACGAGTTTCTCGATATTCTGTGTTGTCATCTTCACTTACTGTACCGTCCTCGATGTTCGAGCACACACTCCACGACACAGGTCACGGCCACACGTCCCGGATACTGACACGACTCGCACGCGACCACAACCCCGGACTGTTAGGCAGCAGCCGATAGGCCCCTACAGAGCACTCGATACAGATCATTTCACGAGCATGTTCAGCGCGTGTTTGTATGGTTGTTCCTGCATGCTGTCTTGGCTTCGACGCGACACTCAAACACCCCTCACACACCTACCGTACTCAGTATCTAAATGTTAACCAGTAAGTGTAATGTAATAATAAGAATTTATCGACAACGTAATATTTGGAGAGGTTCCCTAACCGTTTGTTCTATAATTTTGTTTCTACGTTTGTAAACGCTGACGAGCACTTTTGGAACCGACTGTTCTGATTCTCTGCTATGAATGATGTGGTTTCAAGTGTAAGCGCTGCACGCTAGCTTTCGTTGTGCATGGGGGTTGACTAGAGCTACAACGGAATGTCTTGTTTATTTAACATCCGAGGAGAAGGTAATATTTTTATCGCTTGACGCAATGCCAAAGAAGAGAATTATGGCTATGAGCTTACCGATTGCTGTTGGCTTTGTTATGGAAAATCTAACCTTATTAATGTGTTGGTTCGTACGGACGTCAGCAGCAACCGTCCCAACCAGCGCAAGCGTCGCAGCCGCAATCGGGTCAGCCGTACCCGAGTACACAAGCCTACCATGGCACGCAGCAACCGCCCTACCCTCCGGGCGGGCCGTTCCCAAGTAACCAGCCGCCGTACCCCGGCCAGCCGCAGCCCTACCAGAACCCGCCGCCCAGGAACCACCACGAGAGGGGCCGCCCTCCTAATCCTCACCAGGTAGATACATTCTTATCTTCCTTAATGATCGTGTCTCTATATATTTTATACATCTTACATTTTTTGCTGCTACCTTGCAATAGTTCTACACTTGTTTTTCCGTTTTATTATTAATATTATAATAGGCAGGGCAGTTCAGGAACTGATAATTGCCTGTATCCAGATATATTACAAGTATATCTTATTTTCTATTTTGTATTTTTTTTTAATTTGATATGTAGGACGCTGACACCCTCGATTAAAACGTAAACTACTTTTTAATCTAACAAAATTAAAGTAAGACCGCCTGTCGCAGCAGCAATGGATGGAATACATAAATGTTATTGGATGACATGAATGTTACTGAAGTAAATAGTTACATTAGGTCCTGGATTAACAGTTAATTAACAGTTTATCCCAAAATAGCAGACAACAGCAGTCTATGAGAAAACTATGTAAATGGGTAGTAAATCGTAATAGAGCATTAAAACCATGTAAAAATAATCGTGTGTGTATGTTCTTTATTTGAAAGTTATCTGGTCAAGATCGCTTCCTATGATTAGACTGCTAAAATTATATTATATCTTTGACAAGGAGGATTCATATTATGTCTTCGTTAATTCTGATATACATATACACATGACGTGCTAAAGCTATAGGTACTATGGAGTCAGGTCTACGAATATGATGTCTGAAATTAATTTATTATTGATTATCTCAGCAGCAGCAACAACAACAGCAGCAGCAAGGCAACCTCCAGTACGGGCCCCGTGGTGGCCCCGCCCCAGGGCCCCGTGGCCCGCAGGCGGGGCCCCGCCACCCCCAGCAGGGCCACCCGCAGTCGAAGAGGAGTCGCTACTTCATCGCGCTGTTCGACTACGACCCGGCGACGATGAGTCCGAACCCTGAGAGCTGTGATGAAGAACTGCCCTTCAGTGAAGGAGACACTATCAAGGTTAGTGGCTTTTGTTTTAATATTTCTTTTATTTCTTCTTAGCTTGCATTACAGGTGGATCGAAGTGTGGAAAGAGGTAAGCTATGGTAAATATCTGATAATTATGAAACATATGATTCTTTACTTTTTTACATAGAGGTTCTGTGATAAACCTTTGGTTTAATTAGCTCACCAATACTCTGGTATCTTACTGATACCAATATTTTAGAAGTGTAATACAATAAGTAAATACTTTTTTTATTGGTTTAATTACATATTACAAACTCTTGGTCCGTGCCTTTTTTGCTAGTTAAATACTTTGTTTGCTGATTTCAAATTACAAATAGTGCGCGGAGCAACATGCTCCGAGCACAGAAATAATTTTTATGAGATAGGGGTCAGACGAGCAGACGAATCACTACCGCAGAATACTTTGGGCACATTATAAACTTCTTGCAAGATACGAGTATTTTATTATTGTTATACTTAGCATTTTTTTGCAATTTAGGTATTCTATGTTAAGCGTTCAGTAGCTTAATTGGTAGAATAGCCACCTGGAACCTGGAAGATGTGGGTTAGAATCCCGCCTGAATAAGCAATGAATCTTGAATGATACTCAGACATAGATAGATAGATAGATAGATACACTTTATTGCACAAAATTTACAGATCTTAGCCTATGTTATTATACTAAAACAATGTTGGCGGTCTTATCGCTAATAGCGATCTCTTCCAGACAACCTAAGGGTAGAGGAAAAGTATAGCGAATTAAGAAAACATGACATGTGACATGGCGAAATCAATTTGACACCATTTTCATAATATGTAGGTCAATGCTAATGTAAAACCACTGATGTTCAAGGATCATTTTAGGACTTTTACTGACGGCACGTCGTTCATCTATGTGAAGTACTATGAATATGGTGATGAGGGATCACCATATTCATAGTACTTCTATCATTCCAGTTGAATCCAAAGCTATCGTATTTGGTAAGTCTAGTAAATAAGTAAAATGTCGTGACTGTACTGTCTGAACTTAGCAACTGTTAGGCAGGAGAATAAAATGGATCATCATGATTACAGATTCAGAATCATGACACTAATATATTTGTCATAATACGTTCTTCACCTCCCTAAAACTAACCTAAAATCCACTCGCCATCCCCAGGTTTGGGGCGACAAAGACGCGGACGGCTTCTACTGGGGGGAGTGCCGCGGGCGACGCGGCTACGTGCCCCACAACATGGTGATGGAGGTATCAGAGCAGGACGCGGTGGGGCAGGCGGCGGCGAAGCCCCGGGACCGCTGGACGGACGCATACGCCAACCAGCCCGTGCGCCGCATGGTGGCTTTATACGACTACGACCCGCAGGAACTGAGCCCCAATGTGGACGCTGACGTAAGTGTCTTTAAATGTGAAACTACACTTACAAGTTCACCACTATGCAACCACACTTGGCATGCTGTAACTGTAGGGTGGCTAAAGGCACGATAGTCACCCAGCTTCAGAAGACATGTATGTCCCCTTTCTCTCTCTGCCCAAAAATCTCAACCCTCTTCTCATTCTTCTAGCACTACTTCGGACATAAGTCCCTATAAAATAAAAACACGGAATAGACCCTTCCACAGAAGTTCATTTTCTTCTAGTCAAATCCTACCTTTCTCAATCACATTGACTTCTTCTTTTTTCCTTCTCACTAAGTCTTCTAAATCACTTAGATAAGTTCCTTCTGAAAATCAACACTGAAGAGAAAGTCATGAAACAAAAAAATCAAAAAGTTTGGAGACTGCAGAATTACCCACGGCGTAAATGGAACGTGATATCCATTTAGAATGGTATCCATGCCAAAATCAATATTGGCACTAAATGTGCTTCAGACTTGATATGGACAAGTGAGTTACCTAACTATGGTGGCGGTGGGGTCTCAATGGTGTTCGACTCTCATAGTTACCAATTTATACTTCTGCTCATGACATATTTTTGTATGGGTCTGGAGTTGAAACCTCCATTATCGTAAGTAGGTACAAGAGACTTTAGCTGGAACCAGTAAACCAGTTTCTCGAGAAAACTATTTCCTTAAAAGCCTTTATCTTGTGGTTATATAAAAACTGGAAGTAAGGTGAGCAGAGGAACCGATGAAATAGTTTTGATTTCTTACCTACACGTGGTCTACATGCATCTCAATTACACAGCGCAACGAACACTCACATCAAAATGCTTTATTAGTTCTCCCATCTATTGTAGAAAGTCAGATATTGTCTAACCTTATAACAGAGGCGCGGCGTGTTGCAGGCCGAGCTGAACTTCCAGACGGGACAGATCATCCACGTGTACGGGGACATGGATGACGACGGGTTCTTCATGGCTGAGATCGATGGCGTGCGCGGACTGGTGCCCAGCAACTTCCTGACTGAGGCCAACGACCAGTACGCACCGGGACAGACGAGCCAAGGTATGTATGTCTGAAACGGACTTGAAGATTTATCTTCAAGCGTTCAAGCGTTTACGCTTGCTGTCTCGAACGATATTTTATGAACACACTAATGTTTATTTGACGGAACTTATTCAAGATTGCGCCGATGGAAGCGTCCTACTTATAGTTACCGTAGATCATGAAGGCTACATACCTGCGAGACAGTACGATACTTTGGTACTTACTGAAGGCTCGGCGTCTCAAAGTGGATCTTGACCTTCAACTTTAAAGTACGCCTGGCGTCCTTTTCCTATGGCAAACTTGAATTTTAACTTGAATTTAGCTCTTCGCGATCTTTTGGAAATTCGTCTTTCCAGTGATAACTATCTTGGATGCTACAATATCAACACTTTGGTAAAGAGAGTAAACCTGGAAAGCGTGTCACCTGGTATATTTACTGCCGCCCACGGACATTGGACCTCTGCATGGTAGCTGCAAGCCTAGACGAGAAAGGACATCTGCGGTAGCGCCATTGAGTAAAATGTATATCTGAAATAGAGTGCTAACTTCGCGCTTTTTCTGCTTCCCGGCGACCGTGGCGCCGCCCTGGTAGGCACGAATGACAACAGCCTCTCTTATTCTTACATACGCATAGGTATATGTAGATACTGTTACTGTCATCGTCGCACTTGGTGCAGTTCGGGTTTCGGGGTAAACCCATTACCCGGGCTGCATCTCGCATCTTCGTGGCGCGGTATTCTTGCTCCTCTGGGAGAGGAGGTCTCGCGACATTGCGCAGTTGGGGCGATCTTCGACCCCGGATGGGGCCTGCCAGCATCCCGGTCGCGCTAGTCTGTCTGGGATCGGGGGCATAGGTATAGAGCATGCTGCTATTACTGTATGGAAATTTGCGCCTTGGGTCTTAGTGTCACAACAAAGCGTCTGCATTTCTAATCTGTAGAATGACAAAAAAAAATAGGCCGCTTGGGGTCATTGTTTCGGAAACACGGATTGCTTGCGCAAATGAAAATGCATATTGTACTACCGGAACACTTATTAATTAGTACTTGCTTACAAACTAGCAGATACGAAAAGCAGACGCTTTGTTGTGACACTAAGACCACAAGGTGGCGTTAGTTTCCCTACAGTAACACTTTTGTTTTAAGTCGACACACCATGGGTAGCGCGCCCGTTCATACACTATAAAATATTCGTGCGTAGATGACAGCTTCATCACCGTCATCTGTATGTGCAGGAGCTGGCTTGGGCGCGATGGGTGCGATGGGTGCGATGGGCGCGATGGGCGCGATGGGCGCGATGGGCGCGATGGGCGGGCGGGGCGGCGGCGCGGGCGGCGCGGGGCGCGGGCGCGGCGCGGGGGCGCCGGGGCCGGGCGCGCGGGGCCCCCCGCCGCCGCCGCGGGACAACGTCGCCCCCGCGCCCCGCAATCACCACCGTAAGGCAGGTACGTACGTCACTCAGACTCGCGGCTTTTCAATATTCGCTGTACTAGTTACTATCCCTGTTAGTCGTACGGAACGAAAGATAACTAATTTGGAAGTCTACTCTTCAGTTTGAATTTTTGTCCAGAACTTAATCGTTCGAACCCGTGAGGATATCATACAGATTATGATATGATGCAAAGTTTTATTTTTGTAAATTTTAATAATATAACTATATTTTATGTTATTATTATGTTCAGTAACTGCATTTGCATCTATTTTATCAATCATTATCCTTTCTTTTCATTTAAAATCTAGCTTAATACATATACATTGTGAAAGTTACGGTTTTCCTTATTATTTATATCACATTAGAAAGTAACAAAGATTGACAATTCTGGACGAAGTTTCAATATTTTTTATTAAGAATAGACTTTCTTTTGCATATGGGGCGGCCGGGCCGTCATCTAGTTACTTCAAACGAACATGATTGATCGAATTCATTATACATATACCCTAATAACCATTATTATTATGTTTCCCGCATTAGGGAATATAATATTGACATACCACTTTCATAAAATCTGACCCTAATAATTACTAATAATAATTTACTCGAAGATAATAAAATTTGTTAAGGCTCTTTTCAAAAACGATTTTTCCTGAAGGCATTTGGCAAACCCGTGAAAATATTTCAACAGTACGCTGATGGTTTTATAAACGCCATCTCGTCATTTAAAGAATCCAAGCAAAATCCTTGCAAAATTAACAATAAATAGTTTACATCATTTCCTGATACATTTATCCGTCCAATCATCTTATTTAAATGTTTGCCCATATTTATAGTTTAGGTACGGTAGGCTCGATCGATAAGATCTTCAACACGTATGTGATAATTCTGATAATGATTCCCAAGGCTACAGTTAGCATTAAATTAACCATAAGGTCATGAAAGACAAAATAAGTGCTATGCCGAATTAGAATCATAATGTCTCGTCCCACATTTTACGTCAGAATCAACCACATACTCACGCTTAAACTTACAATTTAAACACTAATGTAACATACTCAACATCACACTCAAATATGATCATAGTTTCTGCCTACATTGAGCATAACTGTGTGCAAAGGATGTAGCATAATCAAACTAATAACTTACTAGTACAAAAAGCTACTCCAAGTACAAAAATAACTTAACATTTGTTAAATGAATTAATACAACCATACGCCCGGCCGCCCTAGCCGTTTAGGTAAGTGCGGTGACTCGTTGTGTTGCGTTCACCGAGAGCTTTGAGTGTTTCATGTTTGCACCTTGGACTTGCTATGTGACTCAGAGACGCTAGCTATCTCGCTCTGGTACCCTCTATCATCTTTCCTGTACACGGTCTTAGGATTGCGATTGGACTCGTCGAGCGAGTTCGATTCACATTCCGTTTTGCTAAGCCATCGAATACCACACTTAATACTGCAATGACGCGTCCCATCGGTTAGATACTGTCGTCTTTATAAATATTTTCTCTTTTCAAAATTAGGTCTAAGTTTTAAGGCCAGTTACATGATTCAGTATATTTTTAATTTATAAAAAAAAATGCTTCCGGTTTGCTAAACTAAAATTCCTCTTACATCTCTGTAATTAATTGGTGTAATTTTGGCCTTAAAACAAAAAAATAAATAATGTTGCTGTAGTAAAACGGAATTGTAAAATGCGAGTCCGGTTGCAATCTACGGAGCACAAAGACTCTTGGTGTACACTTTGCTAATTGACACTATCTTGGATTACACAGTCACAAACATCGGTATCGTTCGTGGTCGGGAATGAGCCTCGCTATAGCGACTAGAACAGCCTTCACACGTTATACCAACATCTTCGGTTAGCTTTCGTAACCTCCCAACGCGTTAAGTTTAAGACCTTGTTTTATTTCTACATCTGTCCAACTATCTATCCTGTTTATTTTTTGTTTATCACGTTCACTCCCTTTACGGAACTCGTTCCGAAACCCGGGTCAGGCTGATCTATAATACACGCAACATAGACTCGCACAGAGCTCACGGTGCGCGTGAGGTGTGATCCAAGATTCAAGTGGTTGTCTGTGGTCACTATATATGTTGTGTGTATTGTCTGTTTGCTAGATGCCTGCCCTCTTCCCCCTTCTCAGTTAGACCACAACACATGCGCCAGTAATCCAGAACAGGCGAATGCTCAGGTAAAATACCGTTTATAATCGACCCACAACAAAACAGTTTCAAGTATACTATGCAACAATACTAGTCGTTTATTTTTTGTTTGACTATCACTTCATATCTCTAGATTTTATTATTTCACTGTTTCCTTTCTTCATTTGTTTATCTATTATACTTACCTCGCGTTCATCGGTGTCATGACGCTCAGTGTTCGGACGCTCGTCGCGTGCGCAGCCCCGCGCGGTCACTTGGTCCATTAGATTGTCGGATGATGAATCATTGAGATCATGGTTACCCTCGTACACATCATTAGCTGCCATGTCATATACTGGACCGTATCATACAAAGACTAGAACATAACCAACACTGGCGTATACTTCACTCACATCAGAATACCATAACCCATTCACCATTGTGATACAATCTCTGAGGCCTGTGAATGTGGTCCGTTACTAGACGATTACTGTATCGAGAAACTAGCTCTAATCTCGACGATTTCGATGATCAAAACTCGTGAAGTAATCGAATAGTATTCTTTGAATGCTTTGTGTTGTAGTTAAAGCATGATGAATGTACTTGAATGTACAACATTGTTATCGAGAGCTTTTCCAAGCTCCAAAATTGGAGTTTCTGGTGAAAAGCTTGAAGTTATATTTCAGATGAAATGGTTCGTGAATTTATACTTATTACCACTTCTTCTATATTAAATCACCCGCTTTGATGTATGG
The DNA here is from genome assembly GCA_019059595.1 of Marasmia exigua. Lineage (NCBI taxonomy): Eukaryota > Metazoa > Arthropoda > Insecta > Lepidoptera > Crambidae > Marasmia > Marasmia exigua. The sequence goes on along the minus strand of CM032483.1, from coordinate 12,841,988 downwards.
CAATGCATGTTTTATATTGCACATTTATTGAACAATAAAACCACTTCCGATATTTTTATAATCATGTGTTAGAAAGTGTATGGCATGTTCTTATAAGATATTAAGTATAGGTACATTGAACTAAGGTCTTCTTTTTTAAGGATGTAACCTACTGTTTATTACTAAAACATGTAAGACAGGTCCCGTTAACATCAAAATCCCTCATTTTATTGATGATGGTGGAATTTGTTCCCTTGAACGGGTATATTTCAAAATAGTTTGCTTTATGTATCTCTGTAATATACTTACTTATTCGGGTGTTGGCTCGAAATTTAGGTACAACCTAGAGAACGAGTTCCATCATTAAATTGATTTTTGATTAAATATCATGAGCTAACTTTATTTCATTTCATGTTCGCTTCTCACGTTAAATACTTAGTATTCAAGTTAAAAGACATAATGTTGGAATGACTGCTCAATTTTTCAATGCATTTGATCATCAGTGTATCTTCTGCCGTCTTGGAATAATACAAGTAAATTGAGACATGGTAATTTTATACGCAGCCTTAGATTAACAACTTAAGCTTGGTTTATTAGATAGATAACAATACGCAAAGTTGACATTATTATCATTTAGCTGTTATCATCAGAAACAATTATTATGGCACGCAACAGACAGCGTTTCAAGGCATCGCAGATTTATCTATGCCGCTTAGGTTAGCCAGAGTATAGCAAAGTTAGCAGATTCATTAGTTTAAAATATCTTGTCTCAAAGCGGGCGATGGTTTATTCCAAGACGGCAGGAAAGGAGGGTGGGTTCTAACCTGAGTGGTCGGCAGGCGAGGGCGAGAGGCGTGGTGAGCGCTGCGCCAGCGAGCACGATCGCGCGCACGAGCGCTGGTAACGCGGGGACCCCTACGGTGCAGTCGCCGGCGACGGCGGCGGGCACCCCGCTCGCCACCGCCGGCGTGACCGCTACCGCCGGCACGGCGCCTGTCACCGTGTCGCCGGCGCGTCGCCCCGGGCCCGCCGTCGTCCCCGCGCCCACCGCGCAGCCGCTGCAGCCCGCCCAGCCTCCCACCAGTCAGCCCAATCTTATGCAGAAGTTTACCGAGATGACCGCCCCCGGCGGCGATATCCTCAGCAAAGGGAAGGAGCTTATCTTTATGAAGTTCGGTCTCGGTGGCAAATAATGCCGGCGGTGCGGGCCCCGCGCGCCCTGGACCGCGGCCGCCCCGCCGCCCGCGACCCCGCCCCCTGCGGCCTGAGCGCGTGGTGCGCCCGCGCGCTCGACGCTGCGGCTGACCTGCTCCGCGACGCGGCCTCGGTGGCGTGTTTCAAACTTTTCTACTCAGGCCGGCCGATGTACCAGTACCAAAGTACTTACTATAGGAAATGTTGTATATAATAATTCAATAAACGCACAGTCTAGTGAAATATTCAAGTATTAGTGCTGTCTCGATAGTACCCACGGTTGGAGTTTAAACACCTGAAATTAGTCGTGTATCTAATGTTTTCTATCTTCGGACTTTTGCCCATCTGTTAGGTTAGAAAAATACGAGTGAATTGTTTAACACATTATTGCATTGGAACTGCATTATTTCGTATGAATAGGTATGAAAATATATAACGTTATAATCTAGTTACTATTTCACAATCCTTGTGGCATAGAGTTGTTGTGATTTACTACGTTACGTTTTCGATCGCTAGCTGTGAGTTACATTTAAAATATTTAATACAGTACTTTTAAAATATCAAATAAATTTACCAACTTTGATTTGTGGATATATAACTTTTAAAATACAAGTTCGTAATATACTGTAAAAATTACCTTTTCAAGATAAAAGCAGTTAAGTTTCTCTCTTCCATGTTTGGTAACTGTCTCCCATCGTAACCGTCCTACCGAGTGACCAAGACAACATTCATTAACAATTTTATTTCCTTAGCAACAATGATTAAAACCTGTGCAACATTTTTTGTAAAGACAATTATGTAAATTCAACGTAAATGTACAATATTGTTGTGCAATATAAACATTGGCAATAAAAATTTAATCCTGATAGCTAAATAAAACAGATGTAACTAAATGTTAATAGTTAATGCATAATATCATGTAATATACAATCAATATACGATCTTTAAAAATACTTTATATACCAATTGACATTTGATTATGTTTCAATTTTCACAGTTAAATACATGTTATATCTTGAATTATGTAAGAATAGGTCCTCCTATTGACTTGTCAGAATCCGTGTGTTAAGTCAAACCGAGCAGCAACAGTATGTGAATAAATTAAGAATTTTGTGTAAGCGCATTAAATTATATGCCTGATCCCTTATATTCTCGAAATAATAATATTCTGTGATAGTAGACGTGATACCATCTTTATCATTCTAATAATATTATAAAATTTCTGCGTCATTTATCACTTAGGAATACTCGTACATAACATACGATTCCAATATCCGTATAACATCAAATTTATATAAAGTTGTACCTAACTATTTCATCACCCATGTTATTTTTGTATTATTTTTTTAAAATTAGGTTTCTTTAATGTTACAAGTATATGGTGTGACTTTCAACGGGTAAGTAGGTACCTTGGCAAAGTTCAAGGTTTTATAGTAATATTTTAAGAATATTTGTATTGTATTCAAGCAAACAAAAATAAGTTAAATTATTGCATTGTAGAAATGTTTTATCTTAGAGGCATTGTCAATTCGAATTGTGTATTTATATAATACAAATTAATATTTCTTCATATATATTTAAATCTGTTACTGAATTCGTCTGAAATAGTTTATTAGTTGCTAAAATGTTAATTTATTCTGTTAAAATTTACTATTCATGCCGGTGTGATAATCAGATTCACAATACGACTACTTATTGTTAATGAAACAAACTGACATAAGACTGCTTGCATTCAAGTTTAGTTACTTTTAACGTTGTGATCTTTAACTACTCATCGTAAACGACTGCGGCGGTTCACTGAAAGTATAGTGAAATGTATTGAAATGTTGTAATGTTTCATGAAGTGAACCCTTGTGTAATGTAGGTACCTACAAGGGAAGCCCTACAAGCGACGTTGGAATTAAAATAATTTATAAATGTTCTAAAGTTGTTGTTGTACATATTGAACGGTAAGGTCGCTTGGGTTGTAGGCTATTTCGAGATTGCTCACTTTGTACAAGGGATTCTCTATTAAGTCCTTTATATCGCTTCGTATCTATCCAGTACATTCTCGTTCTCGTGTATTTAAACCTTTTCACATATAAAAATACAGATTTAGCTTGCGATTCCTAGATAACCATCGTGTAATAACGAGTATAACCCCACTGTTTAGTCCACTTCGTATAACTATGTATGTATATTAAATTGGTTGTACATAATCATGCGTGCGCCTGGGGTCAAATGTTTTAGCTAAGCACTGTGCTACATATCTACCTATATAACCTGTATTTGAAGTTTTTCTATCATTAATTAATATTCTAGCGTTATTTCTAACACCGTTCGAAGTTGTTCACTTGTTTATACATTGTTATATATCTGTATCCATATCTTTTATCACGACATGTATAACTACGTGTATGGTTATTTATACGAGATAATATAAAATATGTATATTAATCGTGCATTCATGTGTGCATAATTTAATATAAAGAGTTGTATATTACTTATACTTAATGATGAATTATGGCAACACTATAATGAATAAATCTCTACCAATGTACCAATGAAATATGCTGAGACAAAATAAATAATACAAATGCCGCTTCTTTATTTCATGTATTTTTACATTAACACATTCGAACTGAGATTAGCCTAAAGTACCTTCTTATTTATGTTGGATATGTTCCACCTTTATAATGCGGAAAGCTAAGGAAATGGAACTCCCTGCCGAGGTCTGTTTTTCCTGACCTCTATAATCTGGACATCTTTAAGACAAGAGTGAACAGGCATCTTTTGGTGCGATTGTGGTCAAGCGTTAGTCTATAGACTAAATAATAACCTACCTCATTTTTAACTCCACAACGATTAAGCCTAAAGGAAGTTTACGATGTAAGAATATATAACAAACCTCTTCTTTACGCACACTACGGAAGTGAATTCTGTGACTAACTAAATTAATTGTATCTTCCGAGTAAAGTACTTAATTACCTACATTTACTACTTAATGCTACAAAAACACACCGCGATACCTAAACAATTAAATGGTTTTTATTGACTAGTAACGACTAACTAGCAAGTAAATACTACAGATCAAGAGTTCACTGTTTGACATGTGTAACAATGATAGCTCATAGGTAAACACTATTTATTTCAGTCTTCCCATTTTCCGTGAATAGGTAGCTAGCGCGATTAGAGTGACGTCGTACCTACCTGTGTACCTTTTTTTTTGGTCCTAAACCCGCGCGCGGTGACGGCCGCACGTGTGATTCCGCCAATGTCAAGTGCTTAGAGAGACACGTTATATATTAATATTGACCGGTGCAATTTTAAGGGTTCCGATCTATCTTGAAGTCTTCTCCTGCGTAGGTACCCTTTTTGTGGTCCAAACTCTGATTTCATTTTTTTTTATTATTATGGCTCTACCCGAAGATAATTCGCCAATGTCAAGTAACTTATTGAGAATAAGTAGGTAGTCAACAGTCGAAGTCAGTCAAAGTCATTCAATAAAACGCCGGTGTTTTACGTTTTATCGACCTACGGATTCAGCGGATATCACTCTAAAAGCATTCGCGGGTTTTAAGACTCTATTAGGTCTAAGCAAGTTTTCACGAGACAACGCACTCGACTCACAATAGCAATGTTAAAAACGATACAATCCAACGATTCTTATTATTAGGATTACTTTGCGGCACGTACTTCACTGCACAAATAAACACCAAATTTGTACACTAAAAACCACTAGACAATAATTTAAAATCTTTGAATTGCATCAGCCCTCGCGGCTTGTTTTAGCCCTACCCGCCGAATCAGTCTGATTTCTAGTTATATGCACTAAATTGACAGATGCAAATGTCAAGATCCTATACAGTGCGACTGCGACATGGATAGGAGGGCAAGATTTTTTATATGGGAAAATATCTAAACCTGTGATACTCGTAATTCTGGAAAAGACTACCTCGACTAGAACTGTCTAAGGCGTTGATACAGGCGTTCGATCAGAGACGAGCTGTAGAAATAACAAAAGTGAGTAGAGGACATGTTAGGGCACTCACTCGGACCCTCACAGGGCACTGCAAATTAAACAAGCACCTGCACAACATGGGCCTTACAGATACCAAAATCTGCAGGTTCTGTCGCGAGGACGAGGAAACGATTATCCACGTCCTCGGCGAGTGCATAGCGCTGCACCGCTGCAGAAGCCGGCACCTGGGAGCACACATGATCTCAGCTGACGAGATCAAGAGCTCCCCCATCAGCTCCATTCTCGGGTTTATCCTGGAACTGGAGCTACATGAGGTGCTGTAATAGGTTACGGGGCTGCCACAATAGATCATCTACTGGTCGCAGTGGCTATGAGACGCAGGGCTCACCCCATTTCTATCAAATATACCCGATACTCGTAAAGGGAAACAGCATTACTCACGATTTTTGTCACGTGCCAAATAACCGGAGGGTTATCCTCCGGTTATTAACATACTTTAGTTCGCAATAAATTCAGGACTATATTCATAAACATTTGTTAGCTAAAACGGTGTTATAGACCAGTTTTGAAAAAAAATATATAATTTTCGAAAAAATAATGAAAACTGCTTTTTAACACCGTTTTACTTAACAAAGTTTTAACAAACATTCTTTAGATTTAGATTTTAATTGTAGGCTAACGTTTGACATCAATCCCACTGTAGGAAAGCGGCGAAGAGGTCTAGGATGATACGCGTTACCTACATGGTATTACCTCTACTACTACTAATACCTAAATACCTACCTCAATACTTTCACTTGTGATGGATATATAAATAAATATGTAAAACAGACGAATAATTAACACATCCACATCTTTATTTACATTAGTTAAAACAATACATTGTAATAGATACAACACTTAATTGTATTAAAAAATACTTCACTTAGGTATCTGAAACAAAGTTATTCTCACGAAAACTAGATAAATCAGTCATAGAAAGTAAATAAAAATCAGCCATAAAAATACCTACACATCTTATGTCATTCTGTAGGTATTTATTGATAACTTTTACATTTTAAAATAAATAAGTAAACGCTAGAAATAGCAGGTACATTCGTCGACCTGACCCCGGGATCGAAGATGAAATTACAAACACTTGATATACTTATAAATTAAAACATGTTAAATTAAACTTTCTCAGTAATTTGGAACATCAAACCACTGGAACACTTGGTCATTTTGTTTGTCGAAGGCGTATTGTAAACATTTATTGGAGAACCATCTGAAAAAATGGGAAACTTCTTTTAATAAAAAAGTGAATAAACACGATATCTGTTAATGTCAGGACTGTATAGGAATCTTTAATGGTGCGCCACGGATCTGTCCCAGGCTTCCCTCATCCAGTCTCTAAAAAGCAGACTTCCTAAGGTCAGCAGTCGAACGAGTGGCATCGAGTGTGATTATACGTACCTTTACAGAATATGATTTATTCAATGTGGCTACTTTATACTCGATAAATACATTATAATAAGTTAGAACCCTCTACCCAGCAATAAGTTAAGATTTTATAGAGAAAAGCATAGAGTAACTTGAAAAAAGTATACATTTATCATCATCACAGGACAGGCTTGCCTAGTGTGGGGACCAGTAAAATTTTATATGTAGGTATGTGCAATTTTTGGTTAATAAATACGTACTTACTTACTTACATCATAACCAAGTACATAATTAGATATACATAAATCACTTATATGTCAGTCAGAGATTCACCACAATACCAGCGGTCTTACCAAATGGTGGTATGGTGGGTTCTAAACAATACCACTTAGAAAAAAAAATCTGCGAAAAAAAACTGCCTTCAATAACCACGAACTAAAAAGTTTAAAATAAAAATTTTAACACTTTATACACTTTAATTAAGATTTTATAACAGTACACTCGAGAAAAGGTGTTACAAAAGTCGGAGCCCAATACTATCTTGTAATGTAATTGACATTCATTGTAATGTTGTAATACAACATTCAATTATTCAACAGGGATTAGGCGCCGAACGGTAAAACCTTTATGTTTGTTCGCCGATTACTTTGCCATTTATGAACCGATTTAGGTTATTGATTCTTTTTTAATTCGAAAGTAAATAGAATCGGTTAAAAATAGTGTAGTGGTCTTAGTTAATTAGTAAAAACCAGTGAACACGAGAAAAACAAAAGGACAAGGCAAAAAAATAACAAAAGAATAATGAATTACTTACTTATTTTTATATTCACTTATTAATATTTTTCATAATATTTAAGTATTTGTCTTATTTTCATTTGTTTTTCTTATCTGCACTTGTTTTAATTACTATAAAAGTACAAATGAACATCTATAAAACATAAATATGAACTTGAGAGAAAAAAGATTATTTTGTTTATTTGTTTTATCTTTTTCATTTATTTTTCTCGTATTCACTTGTTTATATGACACAACACTACTGACTCAATGGTATAGCTTTAGGCCCACCATACCACCAGTGGTATGGCCGGTGGTATGATGAGTCCGCAAGGATGCTAATTTAGTAACTTATTTTTTTGCTAGAGGCGGACAAACGAGCAAGCGAGTCAGCTGATGGATAGTAATCAACGCCGCCCATGAACATCCGCGAAATCAGAGAAATCGCTAATGTGTTGCCGGCCTTTTTAAAAAGAGTACGCTCTTCTCTTGAAGGTCCCTAAGTCGTAGGCGTCGGGAAATACTCCTGCAGCCAAACCGTTCCACAGAACTGAGGTACGTGGTAGAAAGTTCCGCGAGAGCCATCCATCGAGATGATGGGAATGGAATGACAACTACGAGTATTTTAGGCAATTGTGTTAAGTCGTGTGGTCCCCGGCAGAGTAGAATAGGCCACCCTCACTCTTACCGAGGTGTCGTAAAAGGCGACTAAGGTAAAGCTGCTGGCATGATCATCAGCACCCAGAGAAGGAAAACTCTGCATTTATATCAAAACCCTCGCCAACCCGTCTGCCAAGCGTGGTGAGTATGGCAATTACCCCTCATGTGATTGAGGGAGGCCCGTGCCCCAGTAGTGGGGACTTAAATGGGCTGATGATGATGATGATGTGTTAAGTCGTAAGTAGTTATTCGTCTATTCCGTAGTATCGCATGGCATAGCTTATTCACATGGTTGTCAATTTACATATAGTTATGAAGTATAATGTTTAGACTTACCCTCCCCATCGCCTGCAGCCGATGATAGGATAGTACTTCTTGAAGCACTTGGTCCCAATCGCGTTGAAGTAGATCGTGCCGATTTGTTCAGCTACGCTACTGTTAGCGTTGTGCAGACATTGTCTGAAGTTATTGTCGCAGTCACAGTGTAGCCTGGAAATAAACAGAATAATTTCACTTTATCCCCAGTGTATCAGTATATTCTACACCTCGTTCAACCCATTCAATACTTTTTACGCAAATTGGATTGGCGAGCTCGGTAGGCGATAGGCGAGCGAGCTTAAAAACCCCGAGCTCTGAAGAAGATTCCCAAGTCGAGAAGGCACTGCTGGTACTTGGTCTCTCCTCTCTTGGAGTTGCGGCAGTTGTGTGCTCGTAGCCGCATATTTGCCTGCTTCTCTAACCCAAAATCTTTGTAACTTCTCATCTTAGCGTGTAATTTCCAGCTGTGTCCAAAGCTGTCGCTTCGGAGCCCGAGGTACTCTTGGACCATGATCCAGAATTCCAGAAGTCTGTTAATTACAATGAAACGACTGCCGTCTGACCATCGCAACTCTTAGATAGGGAAACCAGATCACCTGGATCACGGTGACACGTTCAGAATTATTATTGCAAATATTGTACGTCTACGTACATGCTGGTTATATTGCCAAGCCTGCGTCATCTTAAAGAGAAACGTTTGTACGATTTAATCGACACCTGGCGCCATCTATTGGTATAAATTGGAACTAATATCCCGAAACGAAGTGAGGGCCATTAGTTTGTACATAAACTGAATCTTATTTCCTGGTATAGTAGGCACATGGTGGTTAAAAGTTGTGCTTCATCACTCTGACAGCCATAATGTCACGGCAGTGCTCGCGGCTCATACTCTCCGAGCCGAGGTCCCCAAAGCTGCTGCTTAAATTGCCGGACTCGCAACATTTGCACGCAAAGTTGGACCTTATTACCTGGTATAGTAGGCGCTGTTGGTGAGGTTGTGCTTGGTCTCCCCGGCCGCTATGATGTCGGGGCAGAGGTCGTGCTCGCGGCAGCACATGTCCGCCTCCTTCTCTAAGCCGAGGTCATCGTAGCTGCCGGCTACGTTGCCGGGCCCACACCATTTGGTACCTGGATAAATTATTCGTGTAATATGTTATTTGAAGGATTGATAAACCCCGGTTTCCCACAGGGTATCTTCCTACATAATTAGGAGCTGGATGCGTTACGCCCAAAATTTATTAAAGTTCGATACTCGGATTTATTGCACTGCCCGCTACGACTTGACGTGAAACTGTCGGGTCCCCTGGGAGACTTGAGGAAAGTTCCCTAGAGATAAGGAAGACTTATATTGGTTAAGGCTCTCCAGCTCATTCTTTTAAGAAATAGTTACTAGAGCTCTCCAATTCATTATTGACAATAATTAAAAATCTCTTCTCGTAAGACACATACAGTTGTAAAACAATGGCTAGAACAAACAATGTCTTTACTTACAATGGAGAAGAAACTCTTTAACTTCTGTGACAGCGTAATTTTAGCGTTTATTTAAGACTGACTCTATAATTTAATAGGATAGGAGATAGACTCCAAAATAAGATGAACAGTATCACTAGGTACCTGCAACGATCACCTATACATAAATAGCTTATCTATATAAATAATATATATATATAATATAAATAATAAATGAATTGATATGTTCGTTAGTCTGATTAAAACCCGAGAACGGCCGGACCGATTGAGCTGATTTTAGTTTTATAATGATTGTCGTAGTCCAGGGAAAGTCTAAAAGGTGCAAATTAAACAAAAATTAGGCGGAACGAAGTTCGCTGGGAGCCACTAGATATAAATAAAACCATATTTGAGAAGAGATTTTCATCATCATCATCATCAGCCTATCGCAGTCCACTGCTGGACGTAGGCCTCTCAAATTGTTCGCCACTGTGATCTATCCATGGCTTCTCGCATCCAGCTCTTGCCAGCCATCCTGCGCAGATCGTCCCCCTACCTAGCCAGAGGGCGCCCTACATTACGTTTGCCAAGACGCGGTCTCCACTCCAGAACTCGTTTACCCCATCGGTTGTCGGTTCTGCGGCTAATATGGCCAGCCCACTGACACTTAAGCTTGCTAATCCGGTGAGCAATGTCGGTAACTTTGGTTCTCTGCCGGAAGAAGGAGAAGAGATTTTATACGGAGATAAAAAAAACTCTATAAAACTAGGTTAGGTACAAACCGGAGCAGTAATAAAGTCGTTTTGCTTCGCCATCATATCCCGCCCAAGTAGGAACGAACGTTAGTGATGGTAGCCAAGAGTATTGTTCACCAGTAGTTTTTTATATAACTCCGATTTAAAATTACCTGGATATATGAGACTAAACTTCAGCTTTTTCATATCCACATCATCTACTTCGTTGTCAACGTCATCACTATTTTTTAAGACATCACCGTGTTCTCTCAGTAACTGATTGTAATTTACGTCTGTAAACACCCATCCACTTCCATACTTCACTAAGCTAAGAGCGATGACTAGAAATCTGAATGAATTCATTTTAAAGTAAACAAATAATTAAAATACTGCACAATCACAGTTTCGGCATTCGCCGTCCGATCTTCTAATGAATTGGCGTTTAACATTTCTTTATTTATATATCCTTTTAGTTTGTTTATCTTAAAGCACTTGGTCTCATGGCGTTTTTTCAGATAACACAAATTTCCTTAGCGGAAATTAACATAACATTTTGTTGTCTATAGACAGTTACTTAGCTGCAACAAACACCATAATACTTACCTACACTTTTGTTTTTTATTATAGAATAGAAGAGATTAGAATATAATATTATTTATTTTATCATCACAATTAAGGTACAAATATAATACAAAAAGTTAGGCTAGTTAGTAATGGAACATTAATTACTTATATGACTTAAATATAATAGCAAACAACAGATTGCACTTTACCCATCTTGTGTGAGACTGGTAGGCCTAATATGGGTAACTGAATACCCGTACTTATAGGTCATCAGGTCCCACCTCCGGTATAACAATCAATCTGGTCAATCAATACATAGTATAAGTTAAGGTCCCTGTCCCTATGTCCTCATGTCCCTTAGGTATGCTAAGATCTTTAAAACTACGCAACGGATTTTGATGCGGTTTTCTTCATTATGTAGAATATTTCAAGGAGAAAGCTTATAGGTATTTAACGAAATAACATAAATAAAATACGTGGGTTAATGTAAGGCGAATAAGTGGAAGGTCATTGTAAAGGGGTAAATAGTTTTTCAGTTTCATCATAGTTAAGAGTATTTAGCCAATCTAGGATGACTTTTTAGGGTTCCGTAGCCAAATGGCAAAAAACGAAACCCTTATAGATTCGTCATGTCTGTCCGTCTGTCCGTCCGTCCGTATGTCACAGCTACTTTTCTCCGAAACTATAACAACTATACTATTGAAACTTGGTAAATAGATGTATTTTGTTAACCGCATTACGATTTTTACACAAAAATTGGAAAAAATAAAAATTGGGGGGGGGGGGGGGGGGGTCTTCATAGTTGAAACTGAAACTCAAAACTTTTTTTCATCAAACCTATACGTGTGGGGTATCTACGATATAAAAAATTATATATATAAAAATGATGTTGACGTTTTAACATCATTTTTTTCTAAACACAATACAAGAGACGCTCCCAAAGTGGTAAATTGTGTGTCCCCCCCTCTAACTTCTATAATAAATGAATTATAAAACTAAAAAAAATATATGATGTATATAATCATGAAAACTAACAACGAAAATTGGTTTGAACTAGATATAGTGAGTAGTTTTTTTAATACGTTATAAACCATAAACCGCAATTTACCTTCCATATATCATACTTGCTGCTACGGAACCCTTCATGGGCGAGTCCGACTCGCACTTGGCCGGTTTTTAGATTTGTGTTTAGGCAGGTGGTATATAGAAAGAACACTATTTACTTTGTTATTTACCCACGTAATTAAAGTGTCTACAGGCTAGCTTAGTTTTTGTATTTTTAATGGGGCAAACCTTACCCTTTCTACGTTTACTTGCATTAATTTAATATCGTAAGTTAAATCGCCATGCTTTCTCATTAGAGTTTTTAAAATGAAATTGTCTTACCGAGGCCACATTCCATTTCTTATAGAGGTGAAAAGTTGGATATCTGAGGGGAAGGCAAATATAAATAAGATGTGTTTTGGCCGCTCCACCCCAAGGAAGAATACAGTACCCTAATGACTGATTGACTGAGCGCATAATAAATAGATTTGATTACAGCGAGATCAGATATGTGTCTGAGGGACTTGAAAATAGCGATTAATTTTCTCAATCTAGACACTAGAGAGTTGATGTGGTGCCTAAAGGTAATAGTTGAGTCTAGCCAAATACCTAGTATTAACTTAGTAGTATTTAATTAAGAAATTATTAGAGTAATTTTATTTATTTTTACGAAATTATTCGGGAACGAACGTATCGAAAATTTGATTTTTTTAAAATTACTAAATGGGTTTGTACTTGACCTCATCTCCCCCGGACCCCAGTTCTCGTGCTCGTGACATTTATTTTCAAACGACATATATCACTAAAACATAGTTTTTTTTGTATGGTTTTCAGGTGATATCCGCCATATTTTTAAAATATCACGAGCACGAGAATTGGGCTCCTGATGGAAAGTGACAATAAGGTCTAAGATGTAGCGTGCTTACCCAGAAGAATCCTATTCACTCTCGACTTAAAGACACCCAAATTGTAGCTCTCTGGGAATAAAGAAGCCGGCAAGTTGTTCCATTCCTTAGCAGTTCGTACTAAGAAAGAATAAGCGAAACGCTTAGTACGAGCTGGTGGAATTTCCACAATGTAAGGGTGGATTCCTGTCGTCTTCCGCAATGACCGGTGGTAGAAGGGAGAAGGTGGTATCAGATCGTGAAGCTCATTCGAACACTCTTCAAAATGTATCCTGTAAAAAACCGATAGACAGGCCACTCTACGTCGGTGAGCGAGGCATTGGGATTTACCCTCCACTAATTCTGCGTCAGGAACTAACTTCATGGCTCGACGCTCAATCGAGTCGAGGGCCGCCAGCTGATACTTGGCAGAGCCATCCCATAGGTGACTGCAGTACTCCATGCACGAACGAACTTGAGCTTGATAGAGTATGAGAAGCTGTTCCAGCGTAAAGTATCGCCTAACCCTGGCTAGGATACCAAGTTTTTTAGCAGCAGTGGCTGCCTTGCCTCAGTCTGTAACAGGCAAGGACACGTATTGAAAAGTGAGAGACAAGGTGAAAGCTGTCCGCTTAAAGCTGAAGAGACACGCCTGTGTTTTGGAAGCGTTGAACACGACTCTGTTAGCTTCCCCCAATCGGAGACTGCTTCCAAGATCGCGTTCACCCGTCCAACCAATATTTCTCTGCATTCATGGACTTCAGCCAAACCAGCTCTTGCCTAGGACATGTATCTCTCTGCAACTGTGCTATAATCTGCGTACCTAAAGATACCGGGTATAAGCAGGTTTGTTGATATGCAACAAAAAAACTTCCTGTTTTACACCTACAACGAAAACAATGTATGTGACTCCCCCTGGCGTCAAAGCTAGATCCGCCCTTGACAGATATTCATTCAGTCTTATCGCTAAGAGATTATAAAAATATACTTATACTTAGAATTTACTATCGCTAACTGCATCCTTAGGCACAGCAGGAAGCTATCACGAAGGAAACACATTCATGCTGATAAAATACTTGATATGGTTCCGATGTATAACTTTTGGTAGCGGTGGTACAGTCAACAGCAGAATTAGCTGCACATATTTCATAGTTTGTAGTTCTTATTCCAAAGAACATAAGAGTCACTAGCTGCGATAAATGCATCAACTTTTGCTGTTGACTATACATAGGTCAGTGTATAAGAACGCGCCTTCTATACGGGAGGTCGTGGTTGAAATCCGAGCATGCACCTCTGGATTTTTCAAATCTATGTGCATAGCGGCGGCAAATCGCTTACCATCAGGTGATCCGTCTGCTCGTCTGCCACCTATAACATAAAAAAACAATATTTCTACGATTAGCTCGGCGGTAAAGGAAAACATCGAGCGGAAACCTTAACGCCTCGGATAGTTTCTAAAATTGTAGATACCTATACAATATTTGAGATAATGATTCTGAACGTGTTACCGTGATCCAGTTGTTCTAGATCCCCTGTCTAAGAGTTGCGAAGTTCAGACGGCAGTCGCTTCATTGTAACTAGGTACCAGACTTAAATTCCTGAATTCTGGAACATGGTCCAAGCGTACCCCTGGCTCCGAAGCGACAGCTTTGGACGCAACTGCAATGGGAATACATACACGAAGTGATACCACGGCCTCACAGAAAACCGGCGTGAAGCAGCACTGTGCTGTGTTGCGCTGCGTGAGTGAGTCTGCCGCCTATCACATAAAAAAAAACAAAGGATTGTAAAATCAACTTGAAGGTACGTGATTTATAGAGCTCTGAGCTTGATGACATACTTATTATGGCTCATTATGTACCTACCCGTATATAACATTGCCAGGCACTTTGACCGGGGGGAAAATATTGGCATGCGGTAAAAAAGTGACAAAGATGACTGTGTCAAAGTGTGCCAAAGATGATAAAATCATATTGGTAACTGATGTTATCATTAACCCCAAACACATAGAAAAACGAATTCGTGGCTCTCCATAAGTAGGTACGGTCAGCATCAAACGTAGCTTAACACTTTAGTACCATGTCGAAGTAACATTTTTACGTTACCCCAGTAGAAACTGACTATAATAGGCAGAACAGTTACTTTGACATGGTACTAAAGTGTTAAGCTATTTTTGATGCTGACCGTACATAAGGCGCTAAGCAAAAGGAGAGCCACCGTTGCAGTTACAATGGACGCTTAAAGTATCAGCCTATATCTGTCCCACTGCAGGGCAAAGGCATCCATCATAGAAATCAAGTCATCGCTACTATGTTGGGATTAGACTTAATCACCACGCTTGCCAAATGCGGATTGGTGATCACAAACCCGAGCTATGTTTGAAAAATTCGAAACAGTTGTTGCACGACCCAGGAATCGAACCCAGGACCCCGAGATCACGGCCCGGTACTTACACCACTAGACCAACAGGGCGTCAATGGACGCTTATTCTAGGTATATCATATATCAACAACAATGGAAGGTGGTAAGGCAATTGAACCCGCGACCCTCTCGTCTTCTGGCGTTCTCTTATCTTATCCACACGGCTTGTTATATTCGTAAGTATAAATAAACTCTAAAAGGCTTTTAACACTTAAATCAGGCATAACTCTTATCTTTGTTTCAATTATAATATTTGTTGGTGATAATGATATTCATCATAGCGTGTAATTCTCAGTTGCGTCCAAAGATGTCGCTTCGGAGCCCGGGGTACGCATGGACCATAATCCAGGATTCGGGAGGTTTTTCGTGATAAGTGGCAGACGAGTAGACGGATCGCCTGATGGTAAGCGATTGCCACCGCCCATGGATACCCGCGACACCAGTATAGTCACAGTGCGCTGCCAACCTTTAAATTCCCCTTTCCCCCGAATTGGGCCTCCGGTACCCTTAATCACGCAGCGAAATAGCACAATGCAGCATCACGCTGCTTTTCTGTGAGTTTGGTTATTACAATGAAGCGAATGTCGTCAGACTTTTTTTTTGGTAGATAATGCAGGGAACCGACGTCAGCGACGTTGGGAGTCAGCCGGGTAGTGTGGGGCTCTCCTCTGGGGTGCTCCTAGGGGCATACCCACTAAACTCTCTGCGACAGTTTCCATCCCTTGCCCGGGAGAAACTCTCAGAGCGGGAACGCGGGCTATAGGACGAACCTTTTTAAGTCACCGCGAACCTGCTTAGGGCGAAAGAGGCTCACCAGTACGGCCTCTCTCCACACTCCGGTCCAACGGACCCAGGCCTCCACGGCCCACTAAACACTGCCCCCCGAATGGCACCCACACCGGGAGACGGACTGCGGGTACGTACCCCACCCATACGCTGCTGGCCAGTGGGTTGGGGAAATAAAACCCGCAGGCTTCAAAGCGAAGCCGACGCGAAACCCAACTCCGGCTGGATACGGAGCCGGGAAAGTTGGCAACACCGTCCAACTATCGAACCCTGTGGCTCGAAGACTCGACGCTGGACTCCGAACAAGGTCTTTCGGCCACTGCGCCCGAAGGCGCTCCACTCTGGTGGCGCCCACGTCAAAACGCAAGCATGTGTGAGGTGACGCCGGACAGGGCACCGGGCCCAGAACAAAAAAGGCCACAGGGTTTCCCCAAACCGTGAGACCGGTCCTAGGCCCCGAGGGAGCTCTACTGGGGGGTCGACAGAACGACTAAACGAATGTATTGATACTAAACTAAACGTATTTGACATTAAGGTGAAAATTGAATGAAGAATTTTAACAGTTTTGTATACTGTGATGTGCGGCTGTACCTACATACAATAGATCACGTGCTTATAGCCCGCATGCCAGAAATCAAATTTTAAATTATTTTCACTATGTAGGTCATTCATTACCATCGAGGTAGCTAAATAAGTACGCTTTATCAACACACGTAATAAGTTACCTTAATCGTTATTTTATCGGAAATAAAAAAGAACGCATTTGAAAATAAAAACGGAAATAGGGGTTGATCTGCTCATATTCAATGAAACGTTGAAATTCAAGGTGCCTTCGACTTTTACAACCTTTTTTTTTAATTACGGACAGTTCTTCAAAATAAGCCTAATTAGGTAAGTAGGTACCTACCTACATTTAATCTTATCCACAAATTCCCGATCCTCAATATAATTTACAGCTTTGTAAGTAGGTATTATTGTTTTTGGAACAAAAATCTAAACAGGTGGCTTAATAAAAGCCGTCCCGTAACAAAAGAGAATATATGAAGGGTACAGGCAAAGAACAGGGAATGTCACATTTTTATTTTTTGCCGTTTTTTATTGAAGGCAAATGTTTGCCAAAAGTAGTTTAGTCCCCAATTACTTAATTAAAAACAAAGTGAAGAGATGGCGCCAAAAAGGCGTTTTTATCTATGGCCGAAGCGAAAAGAACTGGAGCCCAACACCCCTATTCTCAGGCTCGTGACATTTATTTTCATACGACATATTGATATATGATTTAGTGATCAAAAACATAGTTTTTTTGTATGGTTTTCAGGTGATATCCGCCATGTTTTTCCGCCATGTCCGCCATTGTGACATTTCAAAAACGTAAACGTGTGGGGTATCTATGGATAGGTCTTTAAAAATGATGTTGAGGTTTTTAACACTATTTTTTTTCTAAGTGGTAAATTGTGTGTGCTTCCCCCTCCCCCCTCTAACTTCTATAATAAATGAATTATAAAACAAAAAAAAATATGATCTACATTACCATAAAAACTAACAACGAAGGTTTGGACTTCTAAAAGGGTTGGATCTAGTAATTCGTTTTTTTAATACGTTATAAATCGTAAATTGCAATTTACCTTCCATATATCTTACTTGCTGCTACGGAACCCTTCATGGGTGAGTCCGACTCGCACTTGGCCGGTTTTTTGTTCTCATAAGACTGTTTCATTTTAATTTATGTTAAATTTTAATAAATTTAATAACTGGAAAGTCCAACTAAACAAGAGATTTATATTAATTAATAAATAAATAATTAGTTATAAGTATAAGTTAATGCATATTTAGATTTTAATAGAAAATATATACTTCTAAACTTTACGTTGCGTTTTTCTCAAAATCGTTTCATTAGGACATTCCCTATTCTTTGCCTGTACCCTTCATATCTGCTGCATCTAAACAAAGTAGAGACACAGTGCGTGTGAAAGAGAGGGAAACTCCGATTCGGCTGTAACGTCTGCTTTAAATTAGACCGTCAGATCAAGAGAATGAGTAATGGTACCGGATTGACAGCATAGGTACTTGTGATTCCAATGGGTGTCCGTCCAGGACAGCGGCAATAGCTTACCATCAGGGGATCTGTCTGCTTGTCTGCCACTTATGTCATAAAAAAGATTAGGTAGTTAGGCCTATTCAGGATATTTGCTTGCTAAGACGCCACTGTTAATTACCTCAAATACATACCTACCCTATAACTAGGAAATTAATCAAAACTAATTTGGATCGGTACCATCCAAAAAAGTTGATAGACATTTTTACGGTTACGGAATTACGATTACATTTGCGTAAAAAACTACACAGCTTCATTACCTATCTGTTTTCGGAGTACTTACCTACTTAAGAGTTCCGGAGTAGTTAGGTAGCGTACATTCTTTCACTGAGCGTACACTATAAAATAATAAAGTTTTCAATTTTAGATCTGACTTTGTCGATGAAGTCAACTACCTAAATATACGTACCTAATAATAGTAAACTTGGGCCTCATTTCAGATTTATATTTTTGTTAATATTTTGTTGGTTTTCTTCTTTGCATGATGTCAATATTTAAATAGGTAGGTACAAAAGTTTTTTAAAACTCGCGCGTCTACAATGTGTGACACGACACATCTTCTTCCTTCCTATACGTATGGCTTACTAATCTTCTACTTAGTTTGTGTTGTGCTTACTACAGAACCATGAAATGTCGTTACATATTGAAGAATCTTATAAAAGTATGGAATTATTGGTAACCATGAAGGAAAAATGTATGAATTTGAAAAATGTTACAGAATATTGTCTAAACCGATTGACAACAATGAAACAAAACGCACCGATGGAATGGATAGGCGTGAAAAAAAAACAGACGTCAGTCAACAATGTCATCTTCTCAGGTTTGTTTACGTTACGATTTCTCTAAATTACAGATTTCCGCGTTTTAAATTCCTACAATAAGTTAGTGAAACCTTGACACAATAACGCTGAGATAAACTAAAACCTAAGTACACAGGAAATTAAATATTCATTATGGAAAACTTGAAAAACATATGGAAACCGGAATGTAAGTTTCTATTGATTGTACCTTTGGTATTTCTGCCATTATCTTGTTAATTTACTACTGTGTATTACAGTATACCGGATACAAATGGAAGCCCCTTTACCCAAACGGATAAGCTGCGACAACTGTCCCGATAGACCAGAGTTTTATGGGAAAGAATACCACGGGGTCATGGGTCACAAAGAAGCGACTTTGCTGTTAGAAAATGAACCCAACGGGGCGTTTTTAATTAGAAAAGGGAACAATTACAATGATTTCTACACACTCACATGGAGGTACTAGATATTTTCTTACGCCATTACTTTTAAAAGTACAATATGCACATACCTGACTATTGAGTCATTTCCATTGTATTTAATAGAATAGCTAGGAATAAGTAATAATTGGCCGTGTGTACAGTTGGGGCTAATAGTTTTTGTCATTTTATTGCAATTGTCAATCAAAAGCAAATCTTGGGAAGGAGCCAGTCATCCCCAATACAAGTACTTACTCGCCATGTAATGACTGATTTTTGCAAACGTTTTTGTATTTTTTATTCATTTTATGTCAAATGTTCCAAATAAAAAAAACACAATATTATGTCTCTACACACCTAATACCTAAAAAAAATAGGTATTACTACAGGTAAGTGTAGAAACTAATATTAATATATTTTATGTAAAATAAGTGTAAGAACAAGTGAACTAATAAATTATTAAATGAAAGTTTTATATATCATCATCACCTTTTTTGTTGCAAATAGTTTTAAGACATAACTGTATTTTCAGGTTTGATGATAAAGTCCATCACTACAAGCTGTATTACGATGGCACGCACTATATAAAAGACAAGAGATATGACTCTATATATGAACTGGTGGCAGATGGTCTGATCACCTGCCACATGGAGCTCAAGGCACACCAGATTTTAGAAATGATCAATTCAAAGGCGAATTATACAGAGAGTCCGTATGTCACTTTGAATAGGCGGAAGTTGAATACGTTATCTAGAATACAACAGTGAGTTTTTTAGATTTTATAGTCTGATCTGAGTTGATTCTAGATTTCTACTTTTTGGGTCAAATAAGTCTATTCTGACCTTTTGGATTTGATGGCCGAGAAAGAGGTGGATGGATTGTGTTAAGAATGACATGATGAAAAAAGGGGAGGATGATTTGATGACGAATGACAGGGACGTATGGAAAAGGAAGCATACTGCGCCGACCCCAGATAACCTGGAAAAAGGGCAGAAGGAGGATGATGATGATACCATTGAATGTGAATGTTGTAATTTTCATTTTTTCCTACTTAAGACCAACAGATTTCTGCATTTTCGCTTTGAGCGTCCCAAAAATATCTGGTATTGATGAATTAAAGGTACATACAAAAATACATATTAAAAGTAAAAACTACATACCTATAATGTAATGCGAAAATCTAAAAAACTAAAAACTACATAACATTATAAAGGCCAACTATGCAGCTCATGCTTACAGATGTCAGGAACTGTATTTTGGTTGCATATATAAAAGAGAATATTTTAAATTATCCTTGTATTATGTTTTAGTAGATATTAAATAAATTAAACTAATGTAATCAAGTTATGAATTAGCTTTGTACAAATATTGTAAAATGTTATAGACATATATTTGTAATTTAAGGTCTGCAAACAAAGTGGTCCCAACACCTGCCGTGATTGAGAGCAAACCTCTCATAGACTTCAGTGCTCCTAAGAAGCCTCCGTTTGATCTGACACCCACTTCTGAAGACAACCCTCTGCTTATCAAGTACTCCAAAGCCCATACCTTCAAAGTGCATACATTTAAAGGGCTGAACTGGTGTGAGCTGTGTGCAAATTTCCTTTGGGGCTTTACAGCTCAAGGAGTCAAGTGTGAAGGTAAAGATGTCACTGAATTAATATTAGATTTGTAATGCGTAAATGATGGTATGGATATGATTATGATTCAAAGGTTTTTCCAATTAATTAATGGTGACTGAAAAAAACTAAACTTCGTCCTCGGTTAAACTTGGTATTTTTGTAATTTATCTGAATAAAACATTATATTTGGTTATAACGAAGGTAGAGTCTTGAGCAAAATCTTAGGCATACAATTTCCACCTCCTAAGAAAATAAGGAAACATCAACAAATAGTTTCTTAGTTACAGTCTGCATTGTTTAATTGTCGACTGTCTATAAGTGAATCATCTAGAAAAAACGTAAACTCAAGTAACTAGTACATGGCCTCCAGAAACAAACCGGTTTGTTTGTTTTCTTTAATCAGGTTATCTAATAGGACAAGCAATTAAGTAACTTTAAGATAACTAACAAAAATCAGTGTATACGTCAATTCTCATGAAGAGGATGAAAGTAGAAGAAGAGAAGATAAATTTGTTTTCGCACTTATGTCATGACAGATAAGGTTAAAAATGTGGTGTAACTATTTTCCCTGTGCCCGAAAAGAGTTATCAAAGATTTTAGTAGAACCTAGACTCTCATTCAAGCGACAGATTCAAATCCAATATTCATTGCTAGGGCAAGTCTATACTATTTATAAATAGGTTAATCCTACTACTACTACGGTTATAGGATTTTATTTTTATAATATAGGTACGTGGCAGACGGTAGGTAGTCCGAAAACACGAAACGCTTGTGCGATGTAATCGACACCTGGCGACATCTAATGGTATAAAGTGGAACTAATGTCCCGAAACGAAGTGAGGGCGAGCCACTAGTATAGTATAAAAATAATATGTTGACAAAAAGTAATGACAGCTGAGATGATGATGATAAATATTGAATTTCAGACTGTGGATTCATAGCCCACTCAAAGTGCTCCGAGAGGGTCCCCAACCACTGTCTGCCAGACCTGAAGAAGCTTCGAGGCGTGTTCGGCATAGACCTGACGACATTGCTGAATGCGCACTCCAGCACGCTCCCATTCGTCGTGAGGAAGTGTGTCAACGAAATCGAGGCTAGAGGCATGGACTCCGAAGGGATATATAGGGTCTCTGGATTCGCTGATGAGATTGAGGCTTTGAAGATGGCATTTGATAGAGGTAACACATTTATTATTATCATTAACATAATGACCTTTATGGTCTAATTAAGGTCGAAATCAGGGACCAATCACCGCATTTCTTTTTATTTGCAGATGGCGAAGTTACTGACCTGAGTGTGTATACCAACATCAACGTAGTGGCAGGAACCTTGAAGCTGTACCTGAGGTTGTTGCCGGTGCCTCTCATCACATACGAAGTTCATCCGAAATTCGTTCAAGCCATACGTAAGTATCGTTTCATGAAGCTAGCATAAATAACGAATGAAGAAATGAGGATTTTTACATCAATTTTTTTTATGTGATTGGTGGCAGAAGAGCAGATTGATCATCTGATGGTTAGCAATTACCGCCGCCCATAGACACCCGGAACACCAGTGGAGTCACAAGTGATCTGCCAACCTTTAGGCCATGATTCCACCAGAGACGAGCGAAGATGTGTTTGTTAAGATCCAATATAATCGCATCACTAAGAGAAGCTATTTAAATAAAGCGATTCTATTGGCTCTTAAAAGTACATTCCTCGCAACACTCCTTGCTCATGTTTGGTG
The DNA here is from genome assembly GCA_019059595.1 of Marasmia exigua. Lineage (NCBI taxonomy): Eukaryota > Metazoa > Arthropoda > Insecta > Lepidoptera > Crambidae > Marasmia > Marasmia exigua. The sequence continues at coordinate 12,819,140 of CM032483.1, read as the reverse complement.
GAAACGCAGCCTTACAACTGATTTGCGTTTGTATCCATGTAGTAGGAAACCTTTTTATATACTGTGGACTATTCTATAATTAGTCGATGATGCAAGGGAATAGAGAGTGCTCTCGTGTTTGCGCAAACACATGTGCACTATAATATGTCCTGCTGCGTAAGTGTCTGATTGTTAAGATTGGCCTCCTTTGCTGAAATCGGTTGGATGATTTCTTTTTTATAGTGACACAGTACATTGGTTCTCCTTAGCCTGATGGTAAGCAAGAGAAGAGCCCACGTTGCAATTACAACGGAAGCGATGTCAGGCATCACCTCCGTTGGGACTACCATACTGGCCCGCGAGATGAATCTTCACTCTTCGTTTGAAGGAAGGAAGGAAAATTGTAGGAAGAACATACATGCGCCGGCAACGAGTTCCATTTCTTGATAGTGCGGCAGAAATAGGAATTACTAAATTTTTTAGTCCATGATGGAATGTTTTCCACTGTGAAGCGGTGACAGCGTTGTCCGCCGCGTATATTTCTGTGGCGGAATAGGGCAGGTGGATATTATAAACGCTTGCGCGATGTAGTCGACACCTGGCGCCATCTATATAAAGTGGAACTAATGTCCCGAAACAAAGTGGACGGGCCCCGGGTATCGCCCCGTATATATACCGGGTTTATCATTGTTACAGAAATGAAGACTGTCGCGTCACAAATAACAGCGCTACGTGAATGCCTGGACCTGCTGCCGCCGGCGCATTTCAACTGCCTGCAGTACATGATACAACACTTACATTGGTAAAGCACCTTATCTCTTCTTATACTCGACGCGAAGACTTGTGGCATTCGGTGCCATATAACCACGGTCAGACTGTGGCGTCGCTTCAACGGTTTACTCGGGATATCATATCAGTTAGATGTCATTAATTGTGGGAGAGCCATGCTTAGGCATGAATGGGCCGGCTCGACCGGAGTGATACCACTGCCTCACAGAAGACCGGCTGGATTAGCGCCTGCGCTGATTCGCCGTGTGAGTGAGGTTACCGGAGGCCCAATGGGGGGAAGGGGAAAAGGCGGCGCACTTGTGACCCCACTGGTTTTGCGGGTGTCCATGGGCGGCGGAATTACTTACCATCAGGTGATCCGTCTGCTCGTCTGCCACCTCTCATATTAAAAAAAAACTAAGCCGTGGCAGTCCTCAAATCCCTATACTCTGTGTAATTTTTTAAGCTTCTTGTCAATTTCCTCGGAATATAGAATAAGAAAAAGAAATTATTATTTAAGTACCAAAAAAATTAACAAAATCAAATCACAAAAACATTGTGTCTATATCATGTAGACGCTTAAAAAGGTCTCCACTCAACATCTACCACGGCCACACTAGGTCCCCCTGGCGCTGGTATTCTGCGGAGACCTTTCTTGAAAAATAATTAACAAAAAAAAGAAGAAACAAATATGGTTATATAATGTCATGCGATTTCAAATAACTTAAAACTAAATAAAAATATGGAGATTTGAGGACTGCCAGTGTTAGTGACATCTATCGAGTCGAGAGCGCTGGCCCCGTTAACCTTGGAGTGACGCCCCAGTTGTGGGAATGACCGTGTGCGGACACCGATTGGACGACCGTGGCTCATGACTGTAAACGTTAGAAGAACGGATAGGAAGGCTTTGCCCTGCAGTACAGTATACAGAATGTCTTCATTGTAATTAATAACTGTGTTCAAAGATGGTACAATATTTTTTAGAACGGACAGTTTATTCATTTCGGATATTTAGTGGGATAGCTCAGGCTGATAATAAAAATGTTGTTTACACCAGGGTTTCTCAACAAGCAGAGCTAAACAAGATGAGCGCACACAACTTGAGCACGGTGTTCGCGCCAACGCTGGTGGCCACGCCGCCCGCCATCACCGACCTCGCCTTCGAGATCCGCGCTCTGCAGGCGCTCATAGAGCACTGTCCGCAGATATACTACGGCAACTGTTAGGTGACGCCTCTCCCTTTTAATATACGTACAGAACCCTTCGGTCGACATCGTGTATCGCGAACAAACTGGTGTAACATTACCGTGTTGCGCAACTTGTAGCGTAACATGTAGCGCAACACGTTGCGCATATCACGTGATCCACCTTAGTCGGTGTCATGAAATATTTCTTAGCACGAACATGACCCGTCCAGACGACAAATCAAGTGTAGATTCCGCGCCACCAAAGTGCAGTGAAAAGCGCGCTGCAGTCGCTATCAACATTCAAATTTGAGCTTTATATGAATAGACACAAGGAATCTAAAATTTTAGTTCCGTGATTTCCGCGGGATTTCTTTTGTGGCGCGGCTTCTAACAGCGTAACACAGCACAAACCGACATCGATGGATGTAAACACGCTATTTTGCCGTAAGTACACACGGAGTAACGCTACTTATTGCGTAACGTTTGGCTGTTGCTACAAGTTGCGCAACACCGTCTCTGTACGCGAATTTACTTTTGAGCAGTTATTTTTAAATTTTAACCCCGAATATTCAATCACATCATAACTTTAAAATATGGTTGTCTCTGATAATAAGTTCGCTTAAAAAGGAAAAGTGTGATGATTGAGCAATTGCCAAAGTTTAAAAATGTTTGAGATTTGGGGTGATTTTTCATTATATTATTAATTAATTATAATAACATTATTAATCACAATATACTACCTTTTCCGTTTCTTTTTATTCGTTTTTAAATATTTAAACACGTATTTTTTGTTATGTAACAACTATCTCAGTGACCACTGCCTATTATTTATAAGGGGGAACTGTAGTGTGCATTTATATTCCTTATGTTAAGTACCTATATTTAGTTATTATACTACACTATTTTATGTATAAGTTACACAATCTCACAAATTAAGTATTAAGAAAGTATTGTGCAATATTCTATAGTTAATGCAGTGTTGATATAGCCAGTAGTTTGATATACAGGGTGTACTATCTGAGTGAACAATTTTATTCTTCTAGTATACAATTATTCTACGCGTTATTTAGAATAATGTTCTTCTATGTTTTTTTTTTCGAATATTAACAAATAAATATTGCATTATTTTAGAAAATAACTGAACGGTTACTTTTATAAAAGGGTTTAATTTTTTTTACATAACTTGAAAAGCAGTTAAGGAGTTCCAAATAATGGGTAGAATACCTGTATAAGAAGCCTGTTCATTGACATCCTCTGTATGTAACCAACACAAACTCAATGCTGAGGTACACACGGCGTCAAGTGGTGGCGTCATCCAAATTAAACTTTGGACCGTCCTTATGTCCGATATACAAGTGCTTATTTTGCACTGCGGGAGGGGTAACTGGACCTAACGCCGTCTGTACATTCCTAGATGTCGGAGCGATTGACGATGCGCGGATCCACCTATCATACGACGTTTAAGAAGCAATAACATCTATCTATGTTTTTTGGATTCGTAAATTTGAAACATAATCCACCTAAGGGTTTAAAGTTCAATCTTGACCTTGTGCTTTCCTGGAAACAGATTACTCTAGTACGAAGGTGGATCACTACTTAAGCGGCCCTCGTCAAAATGTCCTTTAGTTGCTACTGGCTATCTTTAAACTGTGGTTAGTGTTAATCTTTTTTATGTTTGAAAATTGTGATATTGGAAAACTCGTCTTTCTAAAAGATTTTCTTTGTTGATACCATTCCAGGTTGTGTTATGTTGCTACTTCTTCGGTTTGACTTCATTAGCAAAATGAAGATTTTTAGAAGTGGGACATAGGTCCTACTAATTAATATAGATTAATAGTACGATTCTTAGGCGTGCTACATAATAATTATTGAGACTATGTCTTATTATTTATGTGAAAACCTCAAATATTTTTAGATCACACAAATAAACTTCTAATCAATTTAGTTTTTAACAAAAAGGAATAGTTTTACAGACCAAATTATTTTGTACCTTTGTATCTGTAATGTGCTAAATCTACTATAAGTTATATTAAGTGTCACAGTTTTTTTTACTTTTATATTTAATCATAAAAATATTTTATGCCACAAATATAAATGAATAATAAACACGCTATAAACTTTTACATGTTTTTATTGTAGGTTTAATTGTAAAATAATATCACAGATCATTTCTTCCTTCTCTTCTTTTGTGTTGGTCCATTACCATTTTCATCTTTATCTTTTTGTTGGAATTTCTTTAAATCAGCACAAAAGAGTATCTGAAATTGGGCATAGAAGTAAGTAAGTAAGTGGGCATAGAATTAATATAAACATACAGTTGAATTGAGAACCTCCTCGTTTTGGATTTTGAAGATGGTTAAGCCACTGTTACACATGCTCATTTGTGGAATGCTTAAAAGCATGCCAAATATGAGCATGCTTAATGAACTTTCCACGTTTGCTATCAATAAGCATGCTATTAGCCATCTATTAGTATGCTTAAAAATAAGCAAACTGGTCTACACTTGCTAAAACACTCCGCCACACTCCCCGTTCCACCTTCACTGCAGGTAACATGCTCAAAACTCGACCGGCGTGCGATGGTTGAGCATTCTCAAAACTAGCATGTTTATAGTAGCATGTACAGTGGCGGACACATCAAGCTATACAAAACTGTCAAATTTCTTCATTCAATTATAAACCTTATATTGTTACACATTGAGTTCGAAACCGATTGAGGAAATTTGACAGTTTTGCTAGCACTTGCTCAATAGTAGCATGCTATAAGCATGAAAATAAGCAGGTGTAACAGTAGCTTTATTAATACATCCATACTATTTTAAATGGATAATTCTACAAACAACGACAAGCCTTATGGGCACTCCAAAAAGGCGACACTTGCGCGATGCAATGGACACCTAGCGCCATCTATTTTTATAGTTTGTACTATTACATAAAAGGACCAAGGTTTCCCATAATTAAGTCCCGAAACAATGTGAGCCCGGCCGCACTAGTATTTTAAAAATGCCACAACTTTTAGTCCTTACATTTGCGTATATGCTTACCGTGTGAGCCCAACCTGCCTTGTCACCATACAATTTCCTAAAATGGTCCCCAATCTCGGTATACATCTTATCTGTGACACTTTTTTTCCCTCTCAGGTGTGGGAGATAATTTTGAGCAGCTATCTGGTAGACATGTGTGTCCACAGGCACAGATCCTAAGTGATTCAGTGACATTAGCGCTATACAGTCAGCCACCTAAAATATGAACAGTTTTCATAAATTTAATTGATATTGTAACTCTTTCAATTGACATATTAGTATATAGAATGATTGATGAATGTGAAAAGCTTATCCACACACAAACTCATTTTGTTGAGTACCAGATGGTAAGCGATTGCTGCTCCCAATGGATCAGACTAAAACCCATGGCAACACCAATGGTCAGCCAATAATGCTGAAGAGTCGCGACTCCCACAGTAAAAACTTCGGTCTATTATGATACAGCTTCTTATGATAATTTACCTTAGGTCCAATCCCAGTTAGCTTCATCAGCTCTTGCCTCGCTTCATTGTACTCCATATCCTGTAGGCTTTGGAACCACTTGTCTCCACCAAACTCAATAATTTGGGAAGCTGACTTCTGAATAAACTTGGCTCTGTACCCAAAACCTAATTGTCGGAGATTTTCTTCAACCTGTAATAAAAATATATTTAAATATTGATAATACAGCATCAACACAAAGGTCACCTTAAGATCTATAAATATTCTTACCTCTGGCTTGGATAATTTCTCAACATCAGGGAATGCATAGAAAGTGTCATCTCCAATAGATACAATTTTTTCTCCATAATGTGTACATAGTTTCTCCACCATACCCGATATCCTAAAATAAAAATAGTATTCATTATTAACCTTCAAAAGCAGTATTATTTTAACAATGTTGAGATGTATGAATTTATTATTAATTAGTTGATAGTGAACCCACCTTGATATGTGGTTGTTTTGACTACAAATAAATGAGAATAGATTCTCAACCGGCTCCTGATTAAGCATTCTAATCCCGTAGAACTGTTGGCAAGCCTTTTTAAAGAGGCCATCTTTCTTAGACCACTCCTTGTAATAAGTACCTAGTTCAAAATCTAAGCGGAAGTAATTCTTTATTAAACTGTTGAATAACGAGTTACTCTTTGGACAATCTTCATTGATTTTTTTCAATAAGGTCCCTAACACTTGGTATTCCAAACTATCATCGTTTTGTCTTAGTTTCCATACTGTTTTCGAGAATACGCCTATCCATTCATCTTTATCCTTGTCATGTGTCCATCTGGAATTTAAGACGATTTTGAGTCTGTACATTTTACAGGTTTTCTTTAGCAAAAAAATTTATTAAACTTACCTGAAACTCTGACCACCATTTAAAGTACCGAATAATTGTAACTCTCTATGATCGCACAAAACCTTATTCCAAGACATTGTGTGTAACCTTATTTTATATTATTGTGTAGCATTTAATTCATTAAATCAACAAAACAACATTAATAAAATCGCGCGCGTAATCCGCTAAACACAAAAGCTGTTCGTGCTGTCAGGGCTGTCATTGTCAGGCGTGTCAGCTGTTGTCAGTCACACTTTTGTCAATGTCAAATATTTGACAGTTGTTTTTTTTTTATGCTAGAGGCGGACAAACGAGCAACAATAACTTTTTTAAATACTCAAAGATAAAAAAACTTGTAATGCGTAGGATTTTTTCAATATTTGTATCATCCCCGGTTAATAGGCATTCGTTCTTTCTTATTCACTGAGTTAAGTATATCTACCACTCAGCTCACATAAGCGTCTTCATGCATGATTTTGATAAGAACGCTCCTTCCATGCAAGGCTACCGACCCTTTTGACGGCAGTCGCTTCATTGTAATTACCAGACTCCCCAAATCCTGAATTATGGTTTAAGCGTACCCGGGCTCCAAAGCGACAGCGACAGCTTTGGATGCAACTGGGAATTACACGCTATGGCGAGTAAGTTGCAGATGATCTCAGAGGGGATGGGGGCTTATGTGGCATCAGAGAATGTGTATGATTTTTTTTATTATTTAATGTCGTATCAAAACAATGGTACTCGTGATTCATATCTGCTCAAGTTAAAATAAAACAAAAATTTCCATTTTGCAATATAGTTTATTCCTACGTCAAAAATAAAATTATGGCATAATTATATAAATTAAAACTACCTATCTAATAACATTTATTTATTGTAACATCACTTTGTGATTTTATCAACTTCGAAACTTCGACTGAACATTGATTCCTATAAATCGTTGTTATATTTTTCGTTAGGTACATTTAACAAATGCTTTTGAGGTTTTAATTGTTCTACATAGCTACTTGTGATGTTTAGCACCAAAGTATTAAGAATGCCAGCACTGCTAGCCAGCCTCCTGTTAGTTATTACTTAATCTAATTTAGTTTTAACATGACGCCATCCGAGCATCTTACTGAATTCTGTCTAAAATTACTGGAAAGATAGGTTTACACCAGGAGGGGTGGAGAAACTGCCGCGTTCGTGTGATAAATGAAATCAAATTAATGGGGGGCCAATAGTGGCGCAGCGCGTGTGTCGCCGGGGAGGGAGACCCCCACCTCCCGCCCCCCAAATGAAGATTTTGGCGCCCATTGATTTGGCACTTCGCGGGTAAGATGGCCATCTTGCGGCTATTAGTTTGCCCATTCCTGGTTTTAGACCTTCTGTCCATGTAGACCGCACGGCATGCGCTCGTTTTCGAGCATATTTCATAGATAGGTTAGATAGTTACAAACGAAAGTCTTGCGTTGTTGACAAGGTTAATGTGCGGTTTTCATGGAACTTACAATTGGTGGATGTGCAGAGCCATTCATAATAATAAGTAGATAAGTACTACACTTCTTATCGTATAGGTAGGTACCTACTGGCCACAGAACATTACGTTATTTAAATGATTTTTCTTGACGCAAAAATGTTTGCAAAAAATTAAACATAAATACTTATTTTGTCAATTCATTAGATAATAATTTCTGCAGCTTTTGCTATCTAAAGCTGTGTTGTCATCAAGTGAAGCGACATCCACAACGATATTGACGGGGGCCTATTATTACTTACTAATTATAAACCAATAGGCACTTAGGTACAGCTCGCGGCATATTAGGTGACTCATGTTTTAATACCAAGTGACTTGCGCAATAAATTTTTTGGTGCAAAATTCCCAAGCGCGCAAGTTACGTTCGATCAATATCCGTATCAACTTATATGCCGCGGGCTAAATAACTATTAATTTCAATAAGTAGGTAAGTACTTATGTTTGTTTCTAAACACGCTTGAATGGCAACCAATTCAATTTCCTTGTACTTAAACAGTCTATTACAAAAATAAAGATGGCTAGTTAAGCAATTTCACTTCCCGTTGTATGTTGTAAATGTTATAACTATAGATATTATGCACTAAGTAATATTTTTGTACACTCTGAAAAAAAGCAAATAAATTATTCTTCCAAGGGCAAAGTGTAACGCGAGTATCAGAACTTTATTGAGCTCACAAGTACATCCTTCACTTTTGATACAAAGAAATGCCTTTGTGCAGCTCGGCCTGCGAGCTTCTTCGCGTAGGTCCTATCCGTACATGATTTCAGGGTCTTGTTCATGGCATGGCCACATAGTAGGTTTATTCCTGTGGCATTGCGGTCGTTGTATTCAGCTTAGTGCTGAACAACAGTAGTGAAAGCCTTTATGTGTCGTAATATCTCTAACTCGCCATTGGACTGGATTTACTAAGTTGATAGTCGAACAAAAAGTTCATATTCAAGATTTTTTGTCTAGTGTAGGTAGGTATGTTCAGTCACTGGCACTAATAAGTAATACAACCTCAATCAATTATGAACCAACCCGACATAAGAGTCTTAAGTGTTCACACTTTATGGCAGGCGACTGTACAGGGGGTAGGTACGTCATTTTAATATAGGTACCTAAGCGGCACAGTGATCCAAAATTCCAAACAAAGACTTCTCAGAGTTTAGAATAGACTAGACTGCACAATACCCTTGATCCACGGCAGATACTTGGCGGAATCAGTGAATATAACGTACTCGTCGAGGTTGCATGTTTTGTCTCCGTTCTCCGGACGGAGAGAGAGGGAGACAACTCCTCGAAGGCGCCAGCGCCCACCCTCTAGAATGTATAGGCCACCTCCAGAGTCACCGAGGCAGGGACCCACGCCGTTGCGGTCACCTAAAATATGATAAAGATTATATTAAAAGTGCTCAGGGCATTTTATCCCTCTGGCTGTGGCATATCGCAGTAATTTTACCTGTCACCTCTCTACCTGATATAAAGAATTTGAGAAGTGAGATCCTTACTTTAGGGTCTACGATCTTTAGACGATTTGAGAGTTTTAAAATTTACAGTGCGAATTCTTTTCACAATTTATAAGACATCAACTAAGTTAGGTACCTAAGCATTGTTGAAAAAGAACGTAGGTAGGTACGGGAACCTTAGTAGTGGAGTTCACGCCACCAAAGAAGTCCCATAAAAACCGCGCTTGAGTCGCCATCAACATTCAAATTTGAGCGTTATGCTCATACACACAAGAAAACTCAAAATTTAGTTCCGTATTTTCCCGCGGGATTTCTTTCGTGGCGCGGACTTTATGTGATATAGGTAATCGTAAAGCAATCGCGGCGAGTACCAACATAGTGCCTATCTAGCTATTCAAAGTATACTTTCTTAGCCTCAGACTAGAGTTTGACACGAACCTGCGCAGATGGTAGTAGAGGAAGTGAGTTTGTGAAACTCGGGCTTGCTGGCTTTGCAGACGGCTGTGCTGACGATGGGGATGCGGGCCATGCGGGGCTCCCCGTGCCCTGCCATGCCTAGTTCACTGCTGCCCCACCCTGCCACCTGGAAATAACCATTCATCATTATACCAAGAACGGTCATTTTTTAAAGGATCCAGGGTTTCGAAGTGCCCAGCTTGAGTCCCAACCGGTAATAAAGACCCTTAGGTATTTACTTAGGTAAAGTAGATAAAGTTCAATATGTTCACTTACAACTCCAGAAGCACCAACAATTCTGTTTAGGTCAGTCTTCCCGCTCCAGAGGCAAGCCGGTCTGATGTTCGCGTTGAACTCCACAGCTCTGTCGAAGGTGAAAACGAGGATATCGTCTGCAAACATAGATGAAAATTTAAAGCTGTGAAACCAATGGTTAAATGGTTCTGGATTCGAACAGCCATGCCCCTTTTCTCGTGTTTAATTGGGTTCATTTTCACTAGTTCTATCAATCAGTTCTATCGTAGAATTGATTGAATTTGTAGGGGGTTGTGTTCTTGAGAGAGAGAGAGGAGATGAGTAATACTCGGAGTCCAGATTCGTATTGATTTTATTTACAAACTTACAGCTATTTATATTAAAACTTATCCTAATCCTTATTGGCTAAAATAATGTACAAATCAGAACAAAGTATTTATTACCAATAGAAAATGTACAGTGTAAGGACGCGCAATATTTATGTAACGCCACGCAGTGACCGAGAGGGCGATAGTGTTTAGGCCGGAAACAATCATAGTGGGTTCAATAAGGCGCTTATATGTAATAACGATTTCTTCCAGACAATTTTAGATACTTATATGTTTAAGTAGGAGACCCATTAGTGACATAACTTTTTTTTAAATAAATATTTCACAATATCACATACATTGATCTGACTCCGAGATAGGTAGCTCAAGCACCTGTGTTACGTATATCAGAACCCACAGCGGTATTACAAATATATACATTTAATACTTTTCTTTTTTAAATACATACCTACTTATAATGCATTGAAAAAACCCAGACCAATACAAACAGACACGTTCATGCACACAAATGTTGGAATCGTGGCGGGGATCGAACCCGCAACCCTTGCACTAAAGGCAGTGTTCACTACCATTGTTCCGAAAGGGTGGTCTTAACATTACATTAAGTAAGTAGGACACCCAAGGAGGGACTTAACAGTTGGGTCATTCATTCAAGGCTACTTCCATGTCCTGCCATTGCTAGTTTTCTCATTATTTGTTTGGCCATCTCTACTATAAAAAGTCAAGTAGGTACTCTGAGCGCCCTGTTGGTCTAGTGGTTTAAGTACCGGGCTGTGATCTTAGGGTCCTGAGTTCGATTTCCGGATCGAGCAAAATTATGTTTCGAATTTTTCGAACATAGCTCGGGTTTGTGATCACCAAACCGCATTTGGCAAGCGTGGTGATTAAGCCTAATCCCATCATAGTAGCGATGATTTCTATGATGGAGGCCTTTGTCCTGCAGTGGGACACAGTATATAGGCTGATACTTAAATTTACTAGGTACTCTGATGGACTCACTTGCAAGCGTGGAGGCGTTATAAGATTCGTGTATGATGGCTGATTCCAAAGTCCTCTGCTGCGTGATGTCGTCTCCCCACTCCTCGAGGTTGTACACCCCCACCTTCACCACGATATCTTTCATTGCCGTTCTGGAGTTCTTCTGGTGCATGCAGTGAGCAGCTGAAATACAAATATAGGATACAATTAATGACCAGCACAAAAGTTTCATTGGGCTTCTGTTTACTATGAGTTTGACGTGTCTCTCTTTGTGTGTTTGTGTGTCTGACATCGTAGCTCCCGAATTGAAGATCCGATTTTGATTCTGTTTTTTTTTTTATTATAGAGTGTTCTTAGATATGTTAGATGGAAATTGATCCAAAATGGCCGCCGCCATATGACATATTGAAGGATTTGATTGAGTAGTAATATAGGTACAATACGCTATGAAACATTTCAAATCCAAGATGGCCGCCCCTCATAAAATTGCGAAATAATAAATTATAATATATACGTGCGTGGGGTACGCCTATAGAAAGCGGGAACTGATTTGTATTTAAGTAAAATAAAAATTAGAGTCTCTTTAAAAAAGCGAAAAGTAAATAAAAAAAATTAAAACGCCAAAATGTAAAAACGTAGGACAGTCAACAGCGGTTTAAATTTAATTAAGGACGGTTAATTTTTGTCGGGGTTTTTAGATTTAGATTTTTTTAAAGAAAGAAGAAATGTGTACTTGGTACCAAAATAAAATAATATAGGAAATCAACAATGACATTTTATAACAGTACACTCGAGGAAAGGTGTTACCAAAGTCGGCAACCAATAATATCTTGTAATTTAATACAACATTCAATTATTCAACACGGATTAGGCGCCGACTTCGGTAAAACCTTTTCTCGAGTGTACTGTTATAAAATGTTATTTGAAGTGTAAAAAGAAAAATATTATTTCATATTTTTTAGTTCGTGGTTTATGAAGGCGGTTTTCTTTTCGCAGTTTTTTTTTTCAAGCTTTTTAATGTCTCATTTTTTCATTTTCACTTATCCCATAAAAAATAAAAGCGTTCTCTGAGCGCTGAGCGATATTTTGATCCTGATTTGACCCTCACCTGTCACCACGTGCTTATGCGAAATCAGCGTGCCAGAGCAGATGAAGTCTAACCGTCCGACCCCTCTCTTGTAGATGGCGACGAGCCACGGCCAGTCGCCCCTGTCGTAGCTCTGTCCGTTGAAGATGAGGGGCACCCTCTCGTTGCCCCCGGAGATGATACCGCACTCTCCATGAGAGGCCAGGCTCGGGTTGCTTGGCAAACGAGGAGGGACCTGTGGACTGGAAGTTGAAGCAAGTTATGGGAAGGGGTTTGTTTTTTTTTCTGGACTTTTTTTTTACATAATCATAAATAGTAGTAGCTAATGTTCGAAATGTTTTGAGGAAATTGGCACATAAAAAGCGTGTTTGTAATATGTAAGTACCTAACGAACGGAGTACGACTAAAGTTAAATTAGGAGTTACTATTTTATTTTAGTGTCTCCGATGGTATGGACACTTCCTCAGAAGTCCTTCAGTCAGACCACATGGTGCGGATAGCCCACGACATGCCAACGTCGAAGTACGGACGCAGAAGACCTCCGCCACCTCCCTAACGACGGTCCAAAAAGACCTGACCCAAAAAAAACATTAATCCAAAACCCGTTCATAACCGTCCGAAATGGAGAAAATCACAGATTTAATGAGAAAACGGACAAGGAGAGCCGAGCCCAGATGATGGGAAAAGGCGCAGGCAGGCGGCGATGGTTGGAGTAGCTATTTCTTTACACTATTTCGATATTTATGGTTATAAAATAGGTATCAAACTTGTAACACAGGTAGGCTGTTAACGTGCCTAATTTTGAACAAGTTTTGATTACTTAGGTATTTTTATTTTGTTGTTTATCTCAGAAAATGACATTTGAAGCATAATCTTAATCATGTTAAGCTAGCGACCTATAAAACATCGTCATCGAAGTCATCAAACAAGTTTTAGTGAAACGCCTCGGAAATCCTGTTTTAAAATTATGTCATATTTTTTGTTGAAATGAAATCTTATGTAATACTCAAATGATACCGTATGACTACAAAGCTACATATAATGTTACTAAAAACATTCATCCGAAATTAGTCCTTATAAAGCATGGACCAAGTTATGTATTACTGTAACTTAAACTTTCAAACATAATGAATATTTGTAAACAACCTTTTTAAAACTCATCTTTTTATTGACCTGTCCAACGTAGGTACCCGGAACCTACTGCGTTTGGGGGTAACATGTATGGTTGTTGTTGTTGTTGTTGTAGAGGTTTTTATGCTGAAGGTTCCATGATTTTGTATGACAAGATATTTATTTTCATCGTCTACAAATTATTTATGTAGGCTTAGCCCATAGGCAGTTATAAGTAGGTAGTTATACCGACCTGTATTAAACACAACATGTTTTCTCATTTGTATGGTAGATCAAGGGTATGGATGGTAGATGGATACGATCATGATGCACCTTCTCACGGAAGGTCGTTGGTTCGAATCGCAGAATGCACTTATAGATTTTTCATATCTAAATGCATGTACCATTTACTAGGCCGTAAGGGAAAACATAGTGAGGAAACCTATACGTCTCGGATAGCTTGTGAAACGTATAGCCTCTATTAAGTTTTTCTGGTTCCCCTGTTAAAAAGGTTTAGAAGGTCAGACGGCTCGCTTTATTGTCAGACTTATCCCACCTTATTATAAATCGCGATCTTAAGTTATTACCGTACTAAAGCTCATGTCATCCCGTTCCAACACCCAATGTTGAAAGGGGCTGACACAGTTTTGTTCCAGGACTATCCTTAGTTCGTGATTTGTAATAAGGGGCATCAATCATCTGGTTCTGGTATAGGTAAGTACCCTAAGCTCTAAAGCAACAGCTTCGGACGAGATCGGGAATGACTCGCTTCCAGATGATGATGAGATCTATTGTTGACTAATAACCGATTCCCTTATCCTCTTATTTCGATGGGACACCAAGGTGACACGACTAAAGAGGAATTAGGCGCAGGATCAACGGCTTAACGTCCTTTCAAAGGCCCGAAGGTTACAATACCGCCAATTTCCTGACGGGGGACACAAATAATTTCTCAACACTAAAATCAGGTAGGTACAAATTTTGGCCCAACCCGGGACCCCGAACGCCATCGAGGCAAATCGTTGACTAGAGATTATGTATAAAAACAGGGTGGTTTTCTACTTACATATTTGGAGACTGTTGGACGTTTGTCTCGTAAGGGTTGTAGTCGGGCGGTGGCTGGGGTTCCGCAGGGAAGACGGGCTGTGGGGCCGGTTGCGGTTGCGGAGGCCTCGGCCGGGGTCTCTCTGTGGTGTAAGGGTTGTAGTCTGGAGGCGGGCGAGGGGGTGGCTGTGTTGTCCTCTCTGGGTAGTACTGGAAGATATTAATCGGTTAATCGGAAAAGAGAATAATACGCCACAATCGCCATGTCATGAACCATCTTAGTTAGTAGGTATATCATCCCAGTTACATCCACAGCTATAGCTTCGGAGCAATTGTGGGTAAGTATGTCACTTTTATTGAAAATACACTTTTAATAAAATACTTAGATAGATAGATATATAGATACACTTTACTTTACAGAACTCAATGATAATGGTCACACTATATACAATCTCCGCGGTCTACAGGTAGTAGCGATCTTTTCCAGACAGGACAGGTAGCTATGCAGGAATCGACGTAGATGATGTCGAACCCACTTGAGTACTAGTCGCTGAGATATTCGGCCGAACGCGTAGTATCGACTGCGGGAATTTTCTTTTTTGTTAGTGATAGGTGGCAGACCGATCACCTGGTAAGCGGTTGCCTCCGCCTACGGACACCCGCAACAGAAGTGGAGCCACAAGTGCACTGCCAACCTTTAACTCCCTTTGTCCTTGACACTTGGAGAAACACAGCGCCAGCACTGCGCCGGGTTTTTGCATGGCCAAGGTATTAATTATATCAAAGGTCGAGTTTCGTGTGAACGCAGTTCGCGATCGCGGTAGGCAAGCATGCAGGTGCAAGTTGTTTTAGACCTTATTGCCGGGAGGCGAAGATCAATATTTTATTGAGACAGTGTCGGAAATGAGTCTTCTGTCCCTCTACATTCTGTGGTATTACTCCGGTCGTGACAGTCCATACATACCGAAGCATGGCTCTCTCACATTTTTTCGTCAGTTTCCCTTACCTGCTGGGTGGCGGGCTCCGCGAAGTAGTTGTAGTCCGGCTGGTGCTGGGGGGGCAGCTGCGCAAACGTCGGTTGCGTCGTCTGCTCTGTGAAGAACACTTGCTGGCCCACTGGAGGACGTCCGTTCTGAGTTCTGTTTACGATGAAATTGTAGTACGCTGGAACAATGGAATGTTAATATTAAAACCGATTACAATTGCCACTTACAAAGACTTCCCCAACAGTTTCTGGGTAACTATGGCCCCCAGCCCCAGGAGTGACGACAATTTAGAGCGCTTGATTGTGACTGGGAAAGTGGAAGGTAGAAGACCGAGAGGCCGTAGTCCCCGGTGATGGTCAGACGAGATAGCGAAACAGCTCGAGATCCCCATAAGCACTGCCCTGCACCGAGCGGCGAAGCGCAGCCGATGGCGACAGCATCGGAAGAAGGTCGACAAAATCTGAATAAGTTACAATCCTCAGCAATGAGGGAATCGACCGAAGAGAGAGAGAGAGAGATGGGCCCCAGCATAAAAAAGAATGGGGGGCTTGAGTGGAGACCGGGCCGCTACTAGAAAGACTTTGCAAAGGGCTTGATGTAGTGATGGTCAAGGCTGCTGGTAAAGACTGGATCCAGCAGTAGACGATTTGAATAGTGTTGGCGCGCGTGCGCTCTCGGGTCGAATCGGCGACCCTCGGACAGCATCGCACCAACCAACGCGCAGCGGGGACTCCGCGGGGAGCGCGGGGACGCCCGGCGCCTACGTGTCTGCCACCACCGACTCCGCGATCCGACAGGCTAGGCAATAGGCGCGTCTCCCCTTTTTTGCCAGCAATAAACAACATTTAAATCTACAGTCCACCATTTATTTCAAGTCCTTTAGTTAGGACCCTGTCTTCAAAAATTCGTTAGCTTAATGACGATGAGAGTGGTGCCCTGGTTTTTTTAGTCGGTAGGCCTCTGGCTGGCTTCTCGTTAGGAGAAGCCCCCGCCAGAGGAGAGTCCGACATAACCCGTCCGCTCCCAGGCAGACGGGTATGCGTTACCTATGCATTTTCACCAGGGACAACAAAAAAAAAAGTTATGCAACGAACAGCAACAAGCTAATGACTTCGCCATAAGAAAACTGACTGTTTCGTCAAATAAGTGAGGTTACCGGAGACCCAATCCAAGGAAAAATCATTGGAAAAATAAAAGGTTGGCAACACACTTGTGACTCCACTGGTGGTGTCCATAGCGTTGGCAATCGCATACCATAAGGTGATTCATCTGCTTGTCTGCCTCCTATCAGATAAAAAAAAATACAAAAATAACTTACTCAGGGTGCCACCATTATTCCCATTCCGGTCGTTAACAGTGAACACCTGCGTGTTGACGGGTATCGAACCCCCGAAGTCGTCTACGGAGATGTCGTTGAAGCTGTTCACTGAGCCGCTGGGCTTGTAGTTGTAGTAGACGTTGTTGCCCGCTCCGCCGGGCAGGTACAGCATGTGCTGCAGGGTAATCATGCTGACGTATTGCCCTGGACCTGGTATGTCTGGAAGTAGATAAAATTATGATGAAATAGATAAGATTATGATATATTTAATGTTGATAAATTGATTGATAATAAAAAAAAATGTTCTGCTTTCCGTGATGCTAATAATTATATTTATGTATTTGATAATGTGTAAGTATGTATGTTTAAAGTCTTCAGATTATTACTTATAATACCTTCCATATAATAATATTTATTATATATATTAATATTTATTATATAATATCAAATTTTGCCGCTACAAATTATCTGCTTCGCCCAATGGTTGACTGGTAGAGAATGCTGTAAGGCATTAAGTCCGCCAATTGTACTTTTTTTTTACTTTGTGCAATAAAGAATAAATAAATAAAATTACGTCATATAAAAACGATGTAAAGTATCAGTCTATACCTATCTATACTGTCCCATTGAAAAGGCCTCCATCATATAAATCAAGTTATTGCTACTATGATGGGGTTAGGCTAAATCATCACTCTTGCCAAATGCGTATTGGTGATCACAAACCCCAGCTATGTTCGAAAAATTCGAAACATATTTTTTGCTCAACCCGGGAATCAAACCCAGGATCCCGAGATCACGGCCCGGTATTTAAACCAGTAGACCAACAGAGCGTTGATAAACACTATAAACCAATGATAAATATAAAAAAAGTCATATTTTGTGGTTTTTATATGTGGAGCCCAATTCTCGTGCGCGTAACATTTATTTTCATACGACATAATTATATCACTAAAACATAGTTTTTTTGTATGGTTTTTAGGTGATATCTGCCATGTTTTCAAAATATTACGAGCACGAGAATTGGCGTCCTGGTAGACATACTTAGTCACAGATTTCATATCGTTTTCCAAAATTGGCCTAATTATAAAAACCCCGTCTGCAGAATGTTTTGTATTGTAATTTACATAAACATACCTACCTAACTGCTTTGAGTACAAAAATATTAAGTTGTCCGCGTCTTTTCCTCTCGCTTCGGGATATGCTGGACCATAACCCAATCTGGCGAGTGTAGTAAAGGAATAGTGATGAAGCGACAGCAATACGTCTCACTGCAGCACTACGAATAGAAACATTACCTTAGTGCCTTTAAAATGCAATGGAATGTTATTCAATGAGCTTACAAATGGGCCTTAGTGTGAATCTTAGTGACCATGTTCTGCGGGTTGGTCAAATCTGAGGGCCAATTCTGCACTCGACATTGAAGTCGAATTTAGAGATTTCATACATTCGTCCATACAAATCTATAACTCCACCTCAATGTCGAGTGCTCGAGAATAGGCCCCTGGCAAAGGTCATGATGTAGCAGGTAGCTAACTGGGCTTTTTGCCGGATGGAAAACTGAAACTTTTCACCACACACGTCCAACATTATTCGATTGTCATGCCTATTGCACAAAATTGGCCGTGTGGTCCCCGGCAGAGTAGAATAGGCCACCCTCACTCTTACCGAGGTGTCGTAAAAGGCGACTAAGGTAAAGCTGCTGGCATGATCATCCGCACCCAGAGAAGGAAAACTCTGCATTTGTATCAAAACCCTCGCCAACCCGTCTGCCAAGCGTGGTGAGTATGGCAATTACCCCTCATGTGATTGAGGGAGGCCCGTGCCCCAGCAGTGGGGACTTAAATGGGCTGACGATGATTGCACAAATTACCAATCAATTATATCAAAGTTTCTCATTCTCTTAAAAATCAAATAAAGCCATACAGTTAGAAATGACTAACGTTTCAACATATTTTTGTTTTCTGTGTTTCCCCACAGAGATTAGCTCATTCGTCAAGCGAATAAACTCGAGAGAATTCTGTGAAGTTATGATAAGTTTTTTTATTTATTTGCTTCCGCATTGTCCAGTGGAACGTAGAAAACCGAAAGTTTTGTACGGTGTTTTTACCAGCTTCAAAACTGCCATACGATTTCGTGCGTAAGAGATTTCCACATGAATGACTTTTCGTCGGACCAATTATCGAACCTACAAAAAGTTGGACGATTTTTTATACTAATCCCTGGTTCAATCCCCTGGTCGGGCCAAAACTTGTACCTCAGAGTTTTTGTTAAAAAAATTTCAGTGTCAGCCCGAAGTCTGAAAGTTGGCGGTTTTGTCCTGGGCCTGATCCCGCTTCGATCTTGTCACACTGGTGTCCCATCGAAAACTGAGGGTAAGGGTAATAGATAGTGCACTGCTGTCTGCGCAAATACTTTTGCACTAATAATACGTCCTGCGTCGATAGCTGATCGCTGAGATTGGCCGCCGTGACCGAAATATCAGTTTGGAGAACATTATACTAACCACCTGGTCCATAGCAAAGCTCCCTATCGTTGACGACGAGTGACGTCAGTCGCGGCAGGGGTGACGTCACCGGAAAGTGCACTCGGTACTGCAGCTGCGACCCCTGGTTGAACCGCTGCAGGGCGTGCTGGGCGTCTATGGGCTCCAAACGCCCGACATAGTTCTAGAAGAAAAGTATGATATAAGCTTAGAATAATGATATAAGTATAAGGGGTCATCCTATGTATTTTACAACCCGTTTGGATCAGTGGTAGTGAATGCTGCCTCTGGTGCAATGGTTGCGGGTTCGATTCCCGTACAGTAAAAACGTTTGTATGCATGAACATCTCTGTTTGCATTGATCTGGGTGTTTCTATGTACCTATTATAAGTATGTATCAACAAAAGAAAAGTATTGTATGTATATATTTGTAATTCCGCTGTTGGTTCTGATATCCGTAACACAGGTGCTTGAGCTACTTATTTCGTAGTTAGATCAATGTATGTGATATTGTAAAATATTTATTATTATTTATTTATTTATTATCTTTCTATACTATCAAAGGTAAATCTTCTAAAATAGAAAAGGTTTTTGGGCAAATAGAAAAAGCTAATCACTTGCACGATGTAATCGACCCACAGCGCCATCTATTGTTATAGTAACTAATTCAGAGCCATTTTAGCCCTGCTCAATGTTAATTCCCGAAACGAAGTGAATGCGAGCGACTAGTAATAAAATGCACAATACAAATTCACACCGATGACCTAGAGCCCAATTCTCGGAATTGGCTATTAGACAATTTTAGGAAAGATATTTTAAAATGCACCTAAGCTTATTTTATGCATTCTACAATAATTACTTTTCTCATAAAAGATATTTTAATAGGAAAAAAACTAATTAAATTTATGACTTTGAAATTCGCGCCTAAAACAGCCGAATAAATAAACAGCAAAATAGCGTTGACCTTCATTTGACCCTAGATACGCTAGCTATTCAGACAGGTTGTATTGAGAAAATTACATACAATGTCTCAGTAACTTTTTCACCCGGACCAAGTAACAGATGGCGCTAATTTGACTTATTTGCAGGGTGACACCAAAACTAAGACAGTGGGCCAGATAAATAATATTTCCCCGATAATTTAAAATTTCCCCGATCAAAAGGCCTTTTTAAAAGTATGTTATATTTTCCTACAGTTTATTTCCCGTAAATCGGGGAAAATGACATAGCAACACTAAGCGTATTAATGACGTCACAATTACGCTTCTAATTTAATATGTTTGAAATGAGTTACTTAAAATAGTAAAACGCTTTGGAAAAAAATATTAAAACCATTCTTAAAAATTTGTTCCCATAGCCCATTGTCGATATGTAAGAACATGGCGGATATCACCTGAAAACCATACAAAAAAACTATGTTTTAGTGATATATGTCGTATGAAAATAAATGTCACGAGCACGAGAGTTGGGCTCCAAGTCTAACTAGTGCCATACCCTTACTACTAGGATTACCTATCTATTGTCTGAGTTTAGCCGAAGCGTCTCCCAATCCAGCATAAAACCAGATTTTAAAGTGACGTCATATTTTAAACCCATCCCTTCCCATATCACACTGTCACAGCCCGTACCAAGCTAAATTTAAAAAAATGAAACTGAATCGGTAATCCGAAAAACCTAAGACTATAAGTTTATAAGGTATTTTACTTTGACCTAGAATGATCAACAATCATAATTCATTACGATAACTGCCTAAATTAATAGCGAAACTCATTATTCGACCCCTAAAAATCAATTTCATATCTACCACAAGATTATATTTGAGTTTAAACATAATTAAATGGAAGATTACATAGGATTTGATTCCTCCATTAAAAAGATATCAACGCAGTAGTGGACTGAATTAAACATTTTGCATTTTTTGCTTCCTAACGTCCGAATACTCAAAAAACCACCTCCAAAAAAAGCAAATCAGATTCAGTATAACAATAAAATAATCAAAGTGCCATACAATCACGGTGTTTCGACCGAGGGAGAGCCCCGCTTCGGCATGAATGGGCCAGCTCGACCGGAGTGATACCACGGCCTCACAGAAAACCGGCGTGAATCAGCACTGTGCTGTGTATCGCTGCGTGAGTGAAGTTACCGGAAGCCCGATCCGGGGGAGGGGGGGAGGCGGTTAAAAGTTGGCCATGGGTGGCGGAAATCGCTTACCATCAGGTGATCCGTCTGCTCGTCCGCCACGTATCACATAAAAAAATACTAGATATATATGAGTTTATTATAAGAAATAGTAATCAGCTTTTTATGAATATAGAGGCAGCAAACGAAAAGGTGGTAGAAAAATCTGTGGAGTGGGTTCGATTCCCACTTTGGGGGAACATTCGTGTGATGTCCAGTCTGGGTGTTAAAAGTGTATATTATTATTTGTAACCTTCTTTGATCCTGGTCGCCTACAACGAACCTGACGTTAGGACCGATACGGAGTTTCCCTCTCTTTCTCACGCCCTGTGTGTCGCATTTGTTTGCATGTGACAGGTAGGTATATTTTTGTTCGTTAACGGCGTTCATTGTAAGCCATCTGACACCCATACAATGATGCTGAATGAATTATGATGAAGCAATAAAACAAAAATTGAATTTGACATAGGTCTACAAGTGTAAGTAATGATGTTTGATAAAAGAGTCGAGTTTATCTTCACTCATTGTCAAACTTATTGAATACCTTTTGAACACATTAACACCAAAAATGTCAATGAAAATCTCATTTACTTAGCAAGCATAATATTTTCGTTTATGCTGAGCTGTACTTTACAAGGATAACGTTCAATCTTCATTCGGATTTAAACAAAATCATTCTTAAAGCGTAGATATAAAACCTTAAATGTATATAAGGGCTCTATAATTAAAGTAGTTTTGGTTTGGTAGGTACATATACTTTGGTAAGTACATATATGCTAATGCTATGGTCGCTCATAGATAGGTGAATAGAATCTCGGCGGTCTTACTATGCTGCTATTATTATATTTCTATATGTGTATATACATAAGCATACTTATAACATACAATTTAATTACTGAAATACCCAAACACACAAGACAGGCGCACACACATACATTCACACACCGAAACACTAACACACATGCACACACACACATACTCCCATGCACAAACCCTCTCAAGGTCATTTCCTATATAGATATTATTATGCATTTGTTATATGCGTAGCACGTTAAAATTAGAATCACAGTTAAATATTATTTCAAAATAAATACTATTTGGCATTCGTCTGTAGTTGACATAAGTCGCATAACGTAAAGTGGTAACCGATGTTAAATGATTATCTACGTGACAGGCCTAGCCTAGTGTAGAAATCATGGCAACCAGTGCATATGACGCGCTTTTCGCCACAACTTTACCTATTAAGTTAAGAACCAAAATATATTGTAACCCATTCTGTCATTTGTTAAAGTTGTTCAATAAACTATTTTATTATTTTATTTTATTATTTATTATTATATAGATTCCTGATATTACTTGTATTACAAGTATGTATGAACAGATTGAATAAACCATAAAAAAATAGTTCGTTCACAAAAAAAATGTTTAAATGTGGCTATTCTTGAAGAAATAATATATTTAACAGGCCCTTACACTTTTGTAAACTTTAACCCTGTTATTATAAATCGGGAATTAAGGATAGTACCGGAACAAAATTCATGCCAGCTCCTTTTAACATTCGGTGTTGGAACGGGATGACATGAGCTTTAGTACGGTAATAACTTTAGATCGCGATTTATAATAAGGTGGTAACACTTCAAGTCCTACATTTGCAGACAGGAATAAGCTCTAGCTAAGGATGCCTCAATCAAATAAAAAGTATTAAACCAAACTAGGTGATCCTGTCATTATGACACTAGCGCCAGTGGGCGATTTGCTCGTCCTTTCACTCCTTAACATTTTTTAAATCTCTTTGCGGGAATGCCGCCGGCCCGGGTTGCAATGGGCCGACATATGGACAGCCACATCAATATAGGTAGAGCAAATCTATCAAAATTCTTCATTCTCACCTTAGTATCAAACACATTAGATCCAATATGAGGAAATTAACAGATTGTAGTAGCTAACCTGGACGTGTGGTTGTGTCTGACAAGTATTTACAACCATCCCTAGAGTCAAGTTGTAATGATATCTCCGAATGTCAAGTGTTATTTATTTATTTTCCCATGCAACATGCATCTTAGTCATTTCATATACCGTATCCCCGAGGTATAAAGACCAATATCAAGTATTCTACAGAGGACTCAAGGGCTATTAAGCGAGGTACAACTAGGTACAGATATGAAAGTATTTCCCCATACAACTCGTAAATCAGGTTTATAATCGCACATGTATGTAGTATTAAAAAGCTATCCGACCACATAACTGTAGAAATAGCTAGGTGTTAATATTCTTTTTGATGTTTCGGTTAACATAAAGTTAAATGGTCAAGTTATTTACGTTACATTTATCCCCTCATCCCTCCAGGGCCCCCTGTCAAATGTGGCTATTTTCGTAAATGGCGTCTTTTGCGTATGAAGGATTATAGACAGGCTTAACTAAGATAATTACTAGGTAATAATAATTATAAGTATAGTAGAGCAGTGGCTAAGGTCTTGTGGCAAGCGTGGAGGTTCCGGTTTCCGCTCCCTTTCTGGTCAATTCAGAAAACGAGCATTTCTAAACCGTCTCACTCTGGGAGTCTTAATCTATGAAATATTATTATTACAAGTAATTTTCGTAGTTCTGGTCAATTCAGAAAACGAGCTTTTCTAAACCGTCTCATTCTGGGAGTCTAATCTATGAAATATTATTATTACAAGTAATTTTCGTAGTTAATAGTATGAGACTTGGTGATTTACCTATGTGAATTGTCTGGCAAGAAAAAAGTGTATAACTAAGGTATAATTCCGGAACGATTTAAAAATGAAATATAAATGTATACATATTTTTAAAAACAAGCTTAAAATTATTTGCAAAACAAGTGTTATTATTCAATAGCTGAATTCAGGAATAAATATCTCGCCATAATCTGACTCACTTATAAAAGGTAACCATTCAATAATTATTTACATATAATCTAAGTATATTATTTTCTTAATTTTATTATTAATTCCAATTTTTTTATGTGATAGGTGGCAGACGAACAGACGGATCACCTGATGGTAAGCGATTGCCGCCGCCCATGGACGCCCGCGACACCAGTGGAGTCACAAGTACGCTGCCGACTTTTAAACCCCCTTTCCCCCCGATTGGGCTTCCGGTACCCTCACTCACTCAGCGAAACACAACACAATGCTGCTTCACGCTGGTTTTCTGTGAGGTCGTATTATCGCTACGGTCGAGCCGGCCCATTCATGCCGAGGCGTGGCTCTCCCACGGTCAAATGTTCAATAATTTCTTATATTCACAATTTTTCGTGTACCTACTCAGCATGTAAATTAAGCATGTAATTAATGTTAATCTTAATAATATTTGCGATGCTGTTACAAAAACTGGACTCAAAATATATTACTACCATCTTATATACTGTATATGTTATGCAAATTAAAAATCTTACCATGAGTTTGAAAAACTGTTCTCGCTATCGAAAACTATCGCTTTGTCCCTTTCATTGTGGTGCATGTGAAACAGACAGAGCAATAGTTTTGGATAGCGGGGATAGTATTTCAAACTCATGGTAAGGCTGCTGAATCTGAACTTTATCTTTTTTTGTCTATCATCATCAGCAACCCACACTCGTCCACTGCTGGACATAGGTCTCCCCTAATGCACGCCACTGCTCCCGATTTTCGGCCACTCTCATCCAGCCCACACCAGCCAGCCTTCGAATGTCATCATCCCATCTTGTCGCAGGGCGTCCTACACTACGCTTACCGAGTCGCGGTCTCCACTCAAGGACTTTACGGCTCCAACGGCTGTCAGTTCTGCGGCTAATATGACCAGCCCACTGCCACTTCAGTTTGCTAATTCGGTGGGCTATGTCGGTGACTCTGGTTCTCTGTCTATGTCATGTTTTTTTGTCTATGTCATGTTGTAATGCTATGTTGTGTACAAATTATTTCCATCTTGTGGTCAATAAACTATTGCGGAAGTTCAGTGGATAAAAACGTCCGTGCGCCATCTCTGTTGTGAGACTTCATATGATGCAACTAATTTTGTTTATGCTCCACGTGGCAAGAAACCTAAATCCTACAAGATCACGCCAATTCTTGAATATGGTCAACTGCGTAACTTTTCTAGCATACCTCTGCATACCTATTCAAAAATGTTCACGCACGAAGGCATCACGTGCAGACAGAATTGAGGCAAAACGTAACATTGTAATATAAAAATCTTAAGTAATAGCATGGACCAATGTCCATGGTAATAGGCACCCAATAACCAGAAGGAAAAGGTTTCAAATACATAACTACGGTCCGCAAATTGTTTCGAATATAAGTAATTAAGTATTTATGATCACAGTTATAATCGATTACCATCATCATTATTATCGCTTACGGGGATTTATAGCAACGTATTATCAGGCTATCACACGTGGCTCTCGTTAGGGATAATTATTGTATAATTGGCGTAAAGTATTATGAGAACAATTAGGTACTACATCGAATTGACCGTGGGAGAGCCACGCTTCGGCATGAATGGCCCGGATCGATCGGAATGATACCACGCCCTCATAGAAAACCGGCGTGAAGCAGCATTGTGCTGTGTTTCGCTGCGTGAGTGAGGGTACTGAAAGCCCAATCCAGGGGAAAGGGGGCTTTAAAGGTTGGCAGCGACTTGTGACTCCCACTGGTCTCGCGGGTGTCCATGGGCGGCGGCAATCGCTTACCATCAGGTGATCCGTCTGCTCGTCTGCCACCTATCACATAAAAAAAGAATATTTTTTATTTCTATAAGTATCTACATGTAAATAAATGTAATCTTAATATTACATAAATACGCATATAATTCATACACCGATTACCTAGTGTCAAACTAAATCATTTCCTTTACTATGAGCACTATGTAATAAAAATAAAGGACGTCGCTAGCACACCCAGGAGCCCAATTCTCGGGATTTCGATTTAAAAACGTAAAATTTAAAATTTTAAAAACCCTCGACGGCGGCCATCTTGGATTTGAAATTTGTCACAATAAATATATTCTGCTACTCAAGTCCTTTTATATGATACCCATATTGTGGGGGTTGTGTTAAAATATACAATCCATAACTTTGTGACGGCGGCCATATTGGATCGAATTTTATCCAACATAGCTAAGAACACTCCCCGTTTATTCATCTTTCAAACAAAATCAAAATCGGTTCATTTGGTCGGGAGCTACGATGCCATAGACAGACACACAGACACGTCAAACTTATAACATGGTTAAAAAATATGGAGGATGTCACATGAAAACCATACAAAAAAAACACGTTTTTATATCGTATGATGACAAAATATAATATCACGTCACGTTAACGCATAGACCTCGGCCGCGACAAGCTTTTAATCACTTAAGAATATTAAATACTGGTTATAGATAATATATGTTTATGTACTTCTACATGAACAGTTAAACTGAACACTTTTATAGATTGCTACTTGTAAAGTTGAAAAAAACTACGAATTTTATAAATGTCTTAGTTTACTTTTTTTTATTTATTAATAAAAGCTCGTTTTTAAAATATATTTTTACCGTTAATTTATTTTATAAAGTACATTAGTTTTATCCATCGCGGTAGGTTTTCAAAATTGGATGCAAAACAATAACTTATTTAGGGCTGAGAACAATATAAGTAGAAACCACTAAATTCTACCACAAAAATGTGATTAAATATGATTAAACCAAGTGTCATCGTACTAATAATGTCTTACTCAATCAGGTATACTTATAACACGGTTAATTAACCGTTATCAATTAGAAGTTTATTGTTTATAAGTAAGGCTTTATTTATTAACGTTTAATAAATCTTTGTTAGCTAAAACGGTGTTATAGAGCAGTTTTGACGTTTGAAACAAAAAGTGTTCATACGAAATGTTCGAAAAAACAATGAAAACTGCTCTATAGCATTGTTTTAGCTAACCAAAAGTTAAACAAACATTTGTAATTAAAATCCTGAGTATTAGAAATTAAATAAGAAACGTTTAATTTAAGTACCAAAAATTACATCTTATTTAAAACATTGTTTACTGCATGTGAGGCACTTAAAAAGGTCTCCACTCCGCATCTGCCACGGACACGCGAGGTCCCCGTGGCGCTGGTATTCTGCAAAGACCTTTCTTGAGAGGCCCGGGCAGTACAAAATAAAAATACCACATTAAATATCACATGAGATACCATTATAATATAAATTAATTAAAACAATTTGAGATAAAAAAAACATAATAAAAAATCAGGTCAGATTACATTAAAATTTAAATGAGAAATAATTATACATAAAAATTGAGAAAAAAAAGAAAGAATAATTTTATTATTATTACATTTATGTGGGGAAATCTAAATGTTAACGTTATGAATAGCCACCTATTCAGATGTATGTATAAGCTACACGCTTCGCATAAAATGTAGCCTTAATTTGTTCATATATGTAAGTAAACTTGCAACTCAGGTACTTTAAGGAAAACCTACTGTCTCATGTCTCAGTACCGATGGAAAGTGCAAAGCCCTCGACCGCTACAGCCTTATGAAAGGCGATTTGTCATCATCTAGCGAGCCTGTTATGCCGACACTCGAGTTTTCTCTGACACCGTTTTTTTTTCAGATTGACTGGATTTATTTTATACTTAGGCTTTACTTACGTAGCTACCTACTGATGAACATAAAGACTTTCATGGAAATATCCTCCTCATATTAGCGTGCAATTCCCCGTTGCGTTCAAAGCTGTCGCTTCAGAGAACAGGGTATTGGACTATGATCCAGGATTCGGGAAGTCTAGTGATTACAATGAGAGGCTCATCGGTAATAATGCACTCTCCGAAGCTGGCCTGCAGAGCCTGGATCACGGTCGACGTGTAACCTTCCCTTTCGGTCTTCTACCGGATTCATTTCGGGGAATGTGCGGAGGTTATACGTCATTTGATCTCCCCCAGCCCATTCCATCGCCGGACGACGAGGCGCGGCGAGGGCTTTCATTCTCGGCTTTCGGCTTTCGAATCCTTATGTGGTAGAACTACCCCTTATCCGCACGAAGCGATTCGCTTCCATTTATAAGGAATGGAACTCCCTGCCGAAGTCTGTCTTTCCTGACATATATTCTGGACATCTTTAAGGCAAGAGTGAACAGGAATCTTTTAGGCAAACGCGTATCATCCTAGACCTCATCGTCGCTTTCCATCAGGTGCGATTGTGATCAAGCGTTAGCCTATTGACAAAAAAAAAATTAAGCGACTGCCGTCTAACTTTCGCAACCTTAGTTCGCAACCCTTAGACAGGGGAACCAGACCAACTGGATTACGGTTACACGTTCAAAAACATTATCTCAAATACTGTAGGTATCCACAATTTTATGTTTTCCCTCACCGCCGACCTAATAGTAGAAATATGCACATATATTTGAAAAATCCAGAAGTGTACGCTGGGATTCGAACCACAACCCTCCGCAGGTATGGAAGGCGCATTCTTATTACTGAGCTACCATCGCCTAGTTACTTTCATGGAAACATGCTCGTATGTAAGATGAAAGTAATTCTTATAACCTGATTGCGGACTACGAAGTAGTCTTGGCACTTAATTGTGTCACAAATAATAATATCCTCCAACCGATTACGGCTACGGCGGCCAATCTCAACGATCAGCCACCGTACGCAGGATATATTATAGTGCTCAAGTGTGTGCGCAAACAAGTGACACTCTATTCCCTTACCCTCACATTCCGATGGGACACGGCCGGAGAGGGATAGACACGGAGGTAGGTACAAGACCGCCCACTTCTAGACTCCGGGCTGACACTAAGAATTTCTTACCGAAAACTTAAGTACAAATTTTTCGCCTGACCCGGGGATTGAACCCGGGACCTCGTGCTCAGCTTTATAGTTCGTGCGACCCACTAACTACTACGCCACCGAGGCAGTCACAAATATCAGACAGGTGAAATAGGGAAATTGTTAAGAATGAATGCAGGGTTTTTACTTTTAAAGAGTACTTATACAAGCTTCTTTTACTCTTAAAAAAAAAAAAGGTTCCTATAAGTGACGTGCAATTAATGTACTTGTATTTTTAGTTTAAGACCCTATTGTAAAGAGGAAAATAAATGATGTATTTATTTATTTATAAAAATATTATTTTATATTGATCCGCCCGAAAATGTTGGCTTCAAATATATCAAAAATCACGGAGTCGTACGAGTAGAACGATCTGACTTTCTAAAAGATGTGGTTTGATCGGCATCCCTAGAGAAATAATAAAGTTATATTATCTTTCGCGTAGTTCTGAAGTCTATGTTGGTATCCTAATAAATAATATGACAGTGAAGAAGACAACCCTTTTCTTTTAACTTAAGTAATTTATTAAAAGTAGGTAGACGACACCAAAACGGCAAAAAGTAATACCTAAATACGACCTAGGTTGTACATCATAATAATACCTGATTCCTAGGTATTACTTGGTAGGTACTTCCCATGAGCATAAATCACTATTCATTCTTTCAATATTTATTCGCAAATGTAACTACGTATTTACATACGATGTGCTAAAGGATAAAACGCAACAAATTGAATAGTAAGAATTATAATAGTCATGGATTATGTGCATTAAAGATATTGTACGATAACTAAATAAGACAGCTATTTGTATTCATATTGTTCAGTTAACCAGAAGTGCATTTTTACCGTGGGAGAGCCACGATAGGACCTATCTAATGGAGAATGTTTACTAATTTTATTTTTAAGCTCTCCTTAAACTCGGTTCTAAATAATAAATATGATTGAAAAAAATACACGTGTCGTAAAGTGACGTCATCGCCGTCCCAGTACTTCGCAACACTGGTTCAGTCTACTCGCGTGTCCCGGTAATACATCGCCCCTATCTCCATCAACTTGGTTGAAAATAAAAAACATGAATGAAAATAGTATTACGATACTACGTGTATTTCCCGAGATACATAATTTAAAAAAAGTTAGTTTTACGATG
Organism: Marasmia exigua; assembly: GCA_019059595.1. Taxonomy (NCBI): domain Eukaryota; kingdom Metazoa; phylum Arthropoda; class Insecta; order Lepidoptera; family Crambidae; genus Marasmia; species Marasmia exigua. Next base: position 12,788,689 of record CM032483.1, on the reverse strand, counting down.
ACGTCACAATACTAGCGAGCGCCTACGAAATTTAAATTTTCTGTAAGGTCTTTTTTGATGAAACAAAAAATTGTGTATATTTGTATAGATATTAGCTCTACTGGGACCATAGTTTGAAGCAATGTTGTACACTTATTAACCTTCTCCAGACTCCGGGCGGTCTAGTACAGTGGCAGACACATCAAGCTATACAAAACTGTAAAATTTCTTCATTCGATTATAAACCTTATACACGTTTGCGCACACACTTGAGCACTATAATATATCCTCCGTACGTGGCTGATCGTTGAGATTGCCCGCCGTAGCCGTAATCGGTTGGAGGATATTATTTTAAGCTTCTCCATCCCACTTACAAAGCTGGCACTGCCTGGCTGCACATTTTGATGACACTCTTGTGTCTAGTGTGTTTGTGCTTGTTTTCAATACTATATTTATTTTTATTGATTTTGTATAATTGTTTCATTATACTCTCTTTCTCTCTCTTTTTCTCTCTCTTTCTCTCTCTTCTCTCTTCTCTCTCTTCTCTCTCTTTCTCTCTCTTTCTCTCTCTTTCTCTCTCTTTCAGTCTCAGTTTTATTTCTGTTTTTGTTTATTACTTTGTGCGCAGATAACTTGTCTGTGTCAACGTACAATAGCTTTGGCATAAATGGGCCGGCCGGAGTGATACTACGGCCTCACAGAAAAGCGGCGTGAAGCAACACTGTGCTGTGTTTCGCTGCGTGAGTGAGGGTACCGGGGGCCCAATCCGGGGGAAAGGGGGGTTTAAAGGTTGGCAGCGCGTGTGCCTCCACTGATGTCACGGGTGTCTATGGGCGGTAACAATCGCTTCTGCTCGTCTGCCACCTACCAAATAAAAAAATAAGCAATTTGTATTACATACACCCGCAGCGTCTCGCGCGGGTGTGTGTATTAAAAATGGGTCTTTATCTGTCAAAATTCTTTTTTTTTTTATATGAGAGGTAGCAGACGAGCAGACGGATCACCTGATGGTAAGCAATTCCGCCGCCCATGGACACCCGCACCACCAGTGGAGTCTCAAGTGCGCTGCCAACCTTTTCCCCTTCCCCACCATTGGGCCTCCGTTAACCTCACTCACACATTCACACATTCTCACATTCTGTTCAAAAGTTATATTTACACTTATGTATGTGTCTTTTTTCACTCTTCATACAAACTATGAGCCTTCGTTTCCCGTTACTTTAACTCTCAATTAAAGGGTTTAGATGAAATTTTAATTGAATAGGTAAGTAGGTATCGAAAAGAGTAAAAGTCAATTTCTCACGGGGTATACTACCTCGTAGGTATTCTGGCCTATTAACTAATCAAGTTTGTACCTGACACATTAAAAGTAATAATTAAGGAAGTCATATTTTTTTATTAAGTGCCTACCTACCTACATAGCGTAATATCCAATTTTGGTATAGCTTAGGTATATTTTCTTAGAATTTGACGACCCGTTTGGAACAGTGGTAGTGAACGCTGCCTCTGGTCCAAGGGTTGCGGGTTCGATCCCCGCACAGTACAAACATTTGTGTGTATGAACATGCCTGTTTGTATTGGTCTGGGTGTTTGTATGTATTATAAGTATGTATTTACAAAAGAAAAGTATTATATGTATATATTTGTAATGGACAACATTTCATATTTTTTCTTTTTTCAAAATTTGTCCATTTTCAAGCATAAAATAATTATTAAAATTCTTTATATTCTAAATAGACGTAAGCGCCAAATGACGTCATCGGACGGCTGAATACAGCGATATTCCTTTGCTTATCATTGTTTTAATAAAAAAAGGTACTACTGTCAAAGGTAAATAATACTAGTGTCAACATTGTCAACGTCATTCATTCATTCAACGTTGACAAGATGTCTTTTTTTTGACAGTTGCATGTCATGGGTTTGGCATTTCGTAAATTTAAAACTATAATGTGCTAAGCAAAGAAATATTTTACATTCTGCCATCCGATGACGTCATCTTACGTTTTTTAGTTTTTAATTTTTTTCTCAGTAAATAAGCAATATAAAAAAATAATAAATTTTTGTTTCAGAGCTTAGCAATTTTGAAATGTTGTCCATTCCGCTGTTGATCTGATATACGTAACACAGGTGCTTGAGCTATCTATCTCGGAGTCAGATCAATGTATGTGATGTTGTGAAATATTTATTTAAAATACTACAGGGGAATAAAGCACCTATTGGGCTATTATCGCACAGTTCAAGAATGCATGACTCGTAGGTCAATATGAGACAATAATAGCCTGCACACAATTTATTTCATACCATAAATTATGTGTTATGCATACTTTCTACCTCGTACGACAAAACTATGGAATGAACAGCTATCGCCTGCGGTATTTCCGGACAGACACGACCTGCAAACCTTCAAAAAGAGAGCGTATTCCTTTTAAGGTGACGGATAGGGCACACTAGCGACGCCAATCGATTTTCATTTTTAGCTACTATATCGGATCTATTTTAAATAAAGTCGGGGTTACAACCTCTTGACAAACACTTATACTATTTATTAAATAACCATGAAAAAATGTTGGGTCCAACGCGTAGGGGGAAAATTGATTCAAGCCAAAAGCGGCCACTTTTGGCGTGAATATTTTTTTCGCGTACAAAAACGGACCCAACATTTTGTGCATGGATATTTAATAAATAGTATAAGTGTTTGCCGAGAGGTTGTAACCCCGAAATTGTTTAAAATAGATCCGGGTTAGTAGCTAAAAATTAAAATCGATTGGCGTCGCTAGTGTGCCCTACCCGTCGCCTTAAGATCGGCGGCGCTTGTGGCTCCACTGGTGTTGCAGGTGACCATGGGCGGCGGTTATCGCTTATCATCAAGTGATCCGTCTGCTCGTCTGCCCCTATCTCGTAAAAAAAGTCTCGTTTAGCTATAAGAATAAGGTACTTTTGTATGTCTGCATAGGTAGATAATGAAAAGGTTAACTTAAAAAAAAATGTTGAAAATAGACATTTGACCATAAAACGTGATGATGGACAGTTCAAGCACTTGAAATCGGAAGACAGATAGTGCGGATGAGAAGAATCTCCAGTTTTTAAGTTTATTTAATACACCATACATTAAATCCACACAAAGTATACAAAACTGTCACATTTTCTCAGTCGATTCTCACCTTAATGTCAAATATATTCGGTTCAATATCAATTGAGGAAGTTTTGACAGATTCTAAACTCAAGTACCTACCGTGATGTGTAGTTCTTGCTGTATAAATCTATCCTCTATATAATTTATAGATAGTTTAGATTAATTAATTTTAATCGATCTTACCTAAATATATTCGTAAAAAATTGTACGTGGTATCAATTATTATCTCAGTGTAATTAACCCACTTCAAAAAAAGGAGGAGGTTATAACTTACCTATAAGTTCAACGTGAATTTTTAGTTTTTTGTCTCATGTGTTGCCGTTTTAATAATAAATCGAGTTATCCGGGTTTTGATGAGTGCGAACTGGAATTTAAAGACAGTGCGTGTGTATGAATGATGCGACCACCCATCACGTCACGCTATGTTTTGATAAAAACTTAATTTGCCTCGGAAAAACATCACGAGTTCTCCACGAGGTGATCACGTTGAAAAAAGACATGTTTTCCAAAAAAATGCAAAAAAGATTTGTCTGACCAGATGTTCCTGTATTAACCTACCTGTGTTCCTAAATTATACTTACGTACTTTATATTCTCAATTGTTATAGATACATTCTCCATGCTTTTTATTTAATGATTAGTATGAGAAATTAACCGTGAAACTCCTACTTTCAGTTGGATATAATGATACTGAGGAATTATGTTTAAATAATAACCAATATATAAAAATGTCATCCAAACCAAATACACACACACACACACACACACACTCGCACGCACACTTACACAGAAAGAGAAGAATTGTTCAGTGTATATTCTAGTCGTCTTTAATAAATAAGATTATTATATACTTACCTAGTTATTTAATATTAAGCCACATTGCAATGCAGTAAATACGCATAGGTACCTATATCGTAACGACATTAGTATTGTATTGTAATGGTAGGAGGAATCGCTGCCGACTAAGATACAGGACTAGTCCTAGTTTAGGAAGCAGAAGTTCTGAATATTGTTTACGTAACTATATATCAACCAAAATATACCTAAGGAATATTTTAAACTGTCATCATCATCATCATCAGCCCATTTAAGTCCCCACTGCTGGGGCACGGGCCTCCCTCAATCACAGAAGGGGTAATTGCCATACTCACCACGCTTGGCAGACGGGTTGGCGAGGGTTTTGATATGAATGCAGAGTTTTCCTTCTCTGGGTGCTGATGTTCATGCCAGCAGCTTTACCTTAGTCGCCTTTTACGACACCTCGGTAAGAGTGAGGGTTTTAAACTGTACATATTGGTTTTTCAATAAATTATTATTTATTAATGATGATGATTTTTATCTAGACAAAACTATTTTATGATTTTCATTTAACTAGTCAATGGTCACATTTTCGACACAGTTACAATCTTTCGTGAAACTCGTTTGATTACCATCTGCCTACATCAAAATTAAAACTGTTTAATTTCAAAACAGCTAACAATCTTCAAAAGATGTAGATTTTAGTCAACTTAATTGCTATTTCGCAAATTCAAAACTTGTAGTTTTGTAAAAGATTGACCCGGATATTTGAAATGGGTTAAGAACCTACCTACCTTTAGGTATCGGAGATAATGAGTACTATTGTTCCTAGGTACCTTTACGTAAACTTTAACTCTTATATTTAAAGTAAGGTAGGTACCGGGCCCGATAGGGACGGCTCAGTTCTCCCGGCTGTCCCTATCCCCTCTCCCGGCACGTCCGGGGGAGGAACCGCCTAGTCCGTATAGGCGGACATCCGCCCGGGGAATATCGTGGAGGTAGGCTTTGGCTGTATCACCATGATATTCCCCAATATGGGCGATGAGGGAGAACCGCAGGGGGTTTAGTGGGTATGCCTTTGCCTCGCTTCTCCTTGGGAGAAGCCCCCCACCAAAGGAGAGCCCCACATAACCCGGCCACTCTCCGGTGGTCTGGTATGCAGAAGGTAGTCGGCTCATCTCTTGAGCCGGCGGCATTCCCCCTGCGAAACCAAAAAATAAATCCGCATTTGGCAAGCGTGATGATTAAGCCTAATCCCATTATAGTGGCGATGACTTGATTTCTATGATGGAGGCGTTTGCCCTGCAGTGAGATAGTTATAGGCTGATACTTTTTTAACTTTAAGGTAGGTACAGACAGCCACACATCAAGTCACTACATTCTGTCAAAATTCCTCAATTGATATTGAACCGAACGTGTTGGACGAAAGTCTTCAATGCGTGTGTGTTGCCAGTGATGACATCGGAACCGAAACGTGGCCGCTTACAATGTGCCGATTAAGGAGGCTCAAAGTCACGAGAAGGCTATGCTCAGAGTCTCCCTGCGTGATCGTATCAGAAATAATGAGATCCGCAGGAGAACTAAGGTCACAGACATAGCCCAAAGGATTGCATGCCGCAAGTGGCAATGGGCAGGGCACATAGCGAGGAGAACAGACGGCCGTTGGGGCGGAAAGGTCCTCGAGTGGAGGCCACGTACAGGAAGTCGCAGCCGTGGCAGGCCTACTACAAGTTGGACCGACGATCTGGTGAAGATCGCGGGAATCCATTGGATGCGGAGAATATTGGGGGAAGCCTATGTCCAGCAGTGGACGTCTATTGGCTGAAATGATGATGATGATGATGTGTTGGACTATTTTTAAGTGAGAATCTACTCAAGATATTTGATAGTTTTGTATACATACTTTGATTTGTGACTGTACATACAACTACTTCATATGTGATGGTTCAAATAGGTATTGTTGGCCCTATCATCAACAACTATAGTTAAAAGGACTAGGTACTTATTTACATTTCACATTTATGTACCTACTATCTATTTGACAGCTTGCTCACGCACTCACTTTCCTTACTTGAAATGCAATGACTTTAAATAAATGATATCCGTATACTGGTACAACGTTGCGGTCAACGACATGGCTCTTCTTACAACGCCCTAGGCGTCCAATTGGATGGCAATTTTAACCAGATGGCTGTAACATGTAGACCATATGATGTCGTTTTTTTTTATTGCTTATAGTAGGTAGACGAGCATGCGGCCCATCTGATGATGAACGGTAGCCGCCGCTCATAGACATCAACAATGCCGGAGCACAGTCATGCCGCTGCCTACCGTGAGAGAACTCTTTTCAAACCACGTTTAAAAACCGGCCAAGTGCGAGTCGGGCTCGCGCACAAAGGGTTCCGTAGCAGCAAAGTCCAAAATTACAGTTAAATCAACCTATCTCAAAAACTATAAGAGATACTTTGATCAAACCAAAAATCGTTGAAAGAGTTAATTAGCATGCATCACCTCTATTTTTTTTAGAATTTTATACCCCGTAGTTATAAAAATAGAGGGGGGGGGACATACTTTTTACGACTTTGAGAGCTGATATCTCAAAAACCGTTCACTTTAAGAAAAATGTTTTTTAGAAAACTTTATATCATTTTAAAAGACCTTTCCATTGATACCCCACACGGGTATGTACATCGAAAAAAAAAATTTCATCCCTCAGTTACATGTATGGGGGGCCCCACCCCCAATTCTTTTTTTTACTATTTAGTGTCATATTTTTGTAGCGGTTTATACAACACATATTCCCATCAAATTTCATCACTGTAGTACTTATAGTTTCCGAGTAAATCGGCTGTGACAGACGGACAGACGGACAGACGGACAGACGGACAGACGGACATGACGAAACTATAAGGGTTCCGTTTTTGCCATTTTGGCTACGGAACCCTAAAAAGGACATGTCATAGCGATCAGGGAACATAGCGGCTGGTCGTTTCTATCTGACGATTATACAGTTCCAAAAGAATGAGATATATCTACGATAGCAAGTATGTAAATTGTATAAAAGCTTAACACAATGTGGTTGCGTCCAGTTCATCTATGTAAAAAACTTCACAAATAATCGAATTCTTTGATCATCGACTGTTACCCCCTTATTACAAATCGCGAACTAAGGATAGTGCCGAAACAAAATTCGTGCGAGCCCCTTTTAACATTGCGTGCTGGAACGGGATGACATGACATTTAGTATGGTAATAACGTGATTTAGAATAGGGCGGTTAGTGTTAAGCGTAGCGTAGGTAAGATTTTTACGCTACCGGCAGGGGCACACCATTGTAATTAACTATATATGCATCGAAAGCAGCATCTCGACGGTGTGAGAGGCACGCTTCGGCATGAATGGGCCGGCTCGACCGCAGTGATACCTCACAAAAAACCGCACTTGTGACTCCACTGGTGTCGCGGGTGTCCATAGGCGGCGACAATCGCTTACCATCAGGGGATCCGTCTGCTCATCTACCACCTATCACATAAAAAAAAGAAAACTATTAAACTTGATGTAGTCTGGTTGGGCAGAACTTCATGAACTATGATTTTTTGGATTCGTCTTAGAAGAAATTTATAATAGTTATCGAAAAAGCTTAGTAAAAGTAAGGCAGTTCGAAGTTTGTTGGCATGCATGAATAAATTTTGAAATAAATACTTTTTGCAGGTACCTACCTACACATAGAAAGTTCCATGTTTATGTGGCCAATAGTGAAGTAAGTTACTAAATATTACATTTTCGTATACGCCCTGTTGGTCTAGTGGTTCAAGTACCGGGCCGTGATCTCAGGTTCTATTCCCGGGTCGAGCGAAAAGTATGTTTCGAATTTTTCGGACATCGCTCGGGTTTGTGATCATCAATCCGCATTTGGTAAGCGTGGTGATTAAGCCTAATCCCATCAAAGTAGCGATAACTTGATTTCTATGATGGAGGCCCTGCAGTGGGACGTTTTATAGGCTGATATAAAAATATATATTTTCCTATCACATTTTCTTTCTGCATACGCGGGATACACTAACGAATACAAGCTTTTACCTATTATTATGTTTAGAAAAAACTCTAGTTCGGATAATTCCTCTTATTCATTTATGAATGATTTAATGTGTCGCGTAGGGCACACTAGCGACGCGTACGCGAAAAATTGTTTAAAATAGATCCGGTTTAGTAGCTAACAATTAAAATCGATTGGCGTCGCTAGTGTGCCCTACCCGTCACCTTAAATATGAAATCGATATGATTGGCCAATCATGGGCTTTTGTGAGAAATGTTAAAGCCAATTATCTTTTGCCAAAGAAGTCAAGTCCTCGGACATAATGATCCGCCAGTTCTGTGAATTGTGTAGATAAAGGATTTTATATTGTGAAAAGCCTTTGTTTTATATTTTGCTAGGCAATTTAAAAGAATTTGAAGGTTATATTAAGTACATATGAAACCGAAAGCTCAAGAAAATATGACAGAACTTGATGCTATGATCATTGATCATGTCTGATCTTTATTAGCAATATCTTCCAGACAAACTTCGTTGAACAGTAAAGGTTTAAAACCTACCTATTTACAAAAAAAGGCTATAGTGGTGCAAGACAATTATTATAAAGATGCATTGCATTTAATAAGATTTTTTTATGTGATAGGTGGCAGACGAGCAGACGGATCACCTTGATGGTAAGTGATTGCCGCCGCCTATATATTATTTAATTACTTACTGTATCTAATACTTTTGTTTGTGCCAAATAAAGAATGTATCTATCTTGATATATTGATGAATATTTATTTGTACCCACTCATCAGTATTAAGCTTGCGTATGATATGCGACTGAATTGAATGAATTTGAATAAACAGGTATAATCTAGGCTTAAATATGAATAGTTTAGCCTCTTCGCGTTTCATTAATATTTCCCTAAGATCACATAGTGTACCTTTGTTGTTATTTTTTCCTCAAAAAGTAGGACATCAAGTCCGCGATGTTCTTGTGATCTATGTAAAATAGTCAAATAATATACATACATATAATAACATATACAAACACATTAGTATGCGAGTGTTAACACGAATGCTACGCGCAGATATCTACTGATCAAATGGTGATGTTATTATTCTATCAATAATAACATCATTCTATTGGTTATTTTCATATTTATAAAGTTTACTAGAGGAGAATTTATACAGCTAGTTTTGGAAGCGTTTGCCAAACTGTATCGATACTTCTCGTTATCAGAAATCTATAATATAAAAATGAATCGCAAAATGTGTTGGTAAGTGCATAACTCAACAACGCCTAGACCAATTTGGCAAATTCTTTTTTTAAAATGTTCGTTGAAGTCCAAGGATGGTTCTTACGGCGAGAAAAAATCGAATAATTGTCGGGAAAACCCTAAAAACAGCTCTTTTCTTTATTACATACAAACGTTTTCTAGCTAAAACGTAGAATCAATTTGAGTTTTATTGCTATTATATAAAGTTCATATTTGTTGCCACATTACAATTTTTTTTGACAGGACGAAGTCTGTCGGGTTAGCTAGTAAATAAATATAAATATTTCACAACATCACATACATTGATCTGACTCCGAAATAGGTAGCTGAAGCACCTGTCTTACGGATATCAGTATCTACAGATGGGATTACACATATATACATATAATACTTTTCCTTTGTAAAAACATACTTATAATACATAGAAAACACCCAGACCAATACACACAAACATGTTCATGCACACAAATGTTTGTACTGTGCGGGGATCGATCCCGAACCCTTGTATCAGAAGCAGCGTTCACTACCACTGTTCCAATCGGGTCGTCCAAGTAATATGATCGATATATTTCTGAGTCATTCCTACCTCAAAACTAAGGTAGTTAGGTATTCAATCTGTGCCCTACCCGTAATGACCTACCAATCAAGTGTGTCCTACTCGTAATTACCTGTATACCGGACACTAGCCCACCAGGTAGGTAAAGGTTGCTTAGCTGCTATGGAGCGAGCTATGGTCAGAGTTTCTTTAAAGAAAAGACCAAAATGACCAACATAGTGTATCGAATCAGCCTGAATTGGCAAATGGATTAGGACGTGGACACATCTGTAGAAGATTGGGGTTGGGGTTCTTGAATGGAAGTCGCGACTCGGAAAGACTAGCGTAGGGCGCCCTCCAGCTAGAAGGAATGACAATCTGTGAAAGCTCGCTGGTACCTATACCTAGACTGCATGAATACATTATGAAATAGCAAACAATGGGAAGGATATCCGGTAGTGGACTGAGACAAGTTGATTATGAAAAATTTAGTAAGTAACTAACTAGTATTATACATTTTGGAGTTTACTAAAATACATAGGTAATGTAGTGATAGAAAAAAATTAGTGATTGAATAAATGACGACGCAGATTAAGCTCTAATAAATTTAGGCATCTATCATAATAATATAAAGATCTTTTATGGTTACGAAGATTAAATGTGGGTGTCAGTAAAGATTTTTTGGTATTTCACACTCAAAGACCAATAGGTTGGTATACCAATCAATACCTAAGTTTAATATGGGAAACTATGGTATCTAATACTCACAGAAAGCAGTCTGGCCGCAATAGTAAAGTTGGCCCTTATGGTGACAGAAGACAGGGGCCCATTGGGCTGCAACCGTATCACGCCAGTCCCGTCATTCTGGTAGTCAAATATCCCGGGGCACGGCGACTGCGCCCGGCACCAGGCCAATAGTCCAAAAACAATAACACTAAACAGGAGAACCATTGTCGTAGGTACCTCCCGAAATTGTTACCACATCGCGCTCACGTCCATCCGCGGTCACCGCCGGGGAATAACTGCCGATGTGTTATATTTAAATGTGAGTATAAAATATGTTGGCGTACGTCTCCGAGGCTCGTTGAGAAATATTTCGCATTGTCCTTGCTGTTCGGTAAAACCGCTTTTAGGTATGGGGCGTCACGCCCAGGGCTGGTGACGCGTGGGTCAGCGAAGGCCCACAAATGTCAACTACGAGGTTTGGGTCGCGACAACTTTTGCATGTTCAAGAAAGGCCGGGGATTAGGTGCTTCAGAAGTGATAGGTAATTAATTAAGCAAAATAGGACTTTGTAGTAGGTAACCATAATACCTACTATAAAAAGCTAATGACGACTGACTCACTGACTGATCAGGGCTCTTTTTGGGGAGGTTGGAGGTAGGCTAAATTTGTTTTACAAGTGTGAGTAGTGTAGATATACAGCCAATAGCCTTTCAAATTATAGGTAGGTATAGGTTACATAGCGTGGTATGACATATCGATACCAGAAATATATATATATATGAAAAAGGAAACTTTTGTTCATAATATATATATATATATATAATATATATATTTGGAACAGTGGTAGTGAACGCTGCCATTGGTCCAAGGGTTGCGGGTTCGATCCCCGCACAGTACAAACATTTGTGTGCATGAACATGTCTGTTTGTATTGGTCTGGGTGTTTCGTATGTATTTACAAAAGAAAAGTAGTATATGTATATATTTGTAATCCCACTGTTGATTCTGATATCCGTAACACAGGTGCTTGAGCTACCTATCTCGGAGTCAGATCAATGTATGTGAAGTTGTGAAATATTTATATATACTTCCGTTCCGCCCACAGGTAGGTACCTACCTACCTACTCCGTAGTTTTACTATATTAAAGAAACATTTTTTTAGAGATCCCAGCTACACCTACTTCTCAGGCCAGACATCGCGGCCGTTGGGTAACAGCGAGATTCCGAAAAAACCGGAGAAAGTTGATTTTTAAGTGAATAATTAAGATAGCCAACGTATTTTCCTAATGGCTATAGTAGCTCTAAATTAGCAATGGTGATCTTGGGAGAGCCACGCTTCGGCATGAATGGGCCTGCTCGACCGGAGAGATACCACGGCCTCACAGAAAGCAGGCGTGTAGCAGCACTGTGCTGTGTTTCGCTGCGTGAGTGAGGGTACCGGAGGCCCAGTCCGGGGGAAAGGGGGGTTTAAAAGTTGGCAGCGAACTTGTGACTCCAATGGTGTCACAGGTGTCTTTGGGCGACGGCAATTGCTTACCGTCAGGTGATCCGACTGCTCGTCTGCCACGTATCACATAAAAAAATGGTAGCTCAAACGGGGGATCGTTCGAATCCGAGCATGCACCCCTTAATTACCTATTCAAATCTTTTTTTTTATATGAGGGGTGGCAGACGAGCAGACGGATCACCTGATGGTAAACAATTCCGCCGCCCATGGACACCCGTGGAGCCACAAGTGCGCTGCCAACCTTTTCCCCTTAAGTGGCAATGAGCCGGACACATTGCGAGGAGATCAGACGGCTGGTGTGCTGACAGCTACTCGAGCAGAGGCCGCGTATAGGAGGAGGTCGAAGCCGCGGCCGGCCACCCACAAAGTGGACCGACGATCTGGTAAAGGTCACGGGAATCCCTTGGATGCGGGCGACACAGGACCGATCTGTGTGGAGATCATTAAGGGAGGCCTATGAACATAGGCCTCCCTTAAGACGCAGCGGACGTATATTGGCTTAAATGATGATGACCTACCCTAAGATGAGACAGAGATCACCACTTGTAATGGACCCACTGATGGGACGCAGGCCTGAGCGTCAGTCCACGTTAGCTTACTCGAAATAAAAATTAATAAATAAATTAAATCACAATTTAATTCTAACTCAACCTTGAACCCATTCTTGATCTTTTAATTTGTCAATACAGTCGTGAAAATAAATGATGGCGCCATTACCGCTTACGTCATGGAATGGTAGCTACCATGCCACACCATGGAGCTAATTTCATTGGTATATGTATGGCCACAGAATAAATATGTATGGCATTGCTGGGAACTCCTTTGATTCCTCCATAGTCGTCGTCATGATTTTCTTGGCGCATTATAATTAAGTGTTCCATGTTTAGCAGCCAACATCCAGACTAAAGTTAACATTGGATTTGATACTTTGTAATTTTTCCCCAGTATCCTGGACCTTGGATCATGATTCAACTGTGTCCCAGGCTCCGATTAATGGATAACTACTCGAAATAATTATGAATAAATAAATTGAGGTAGCATCTTTTGTTTTTTTTATAATAGAGGACAAACGAGCAGACGGCAACCTAATGGTAGCTAAGTTATCACCGCAGCTAGAATCTCATTTCAGAGTTGGCACGATGTAATAATATCCTCCAAACTGATATTTCGGTCATGGCGGCCAATCGCAGCGATCAGCCATCGACGCAGGACATATTATAGTGCACAAGTGTTTGCGCAGACACAAGTGCACTCTCTATTCTCTAACCCTCATATTTCGATGGAGCACCAATGTGACACGACCGGAGAGGGATTGGGCGCAGGACCAACGGCTTAACGTGCTTTCCGAGGCACGGGGGTATAAGACCAACAACTTCCAGACTCAGGGCTGACACTAAGAATTTCTTACCGAAAACTTACTTACCTAGGTAAACATTTTTGGCCCAACCTATGGATCGAACCCGGAACCTCTCGCGCAGCCGTCGCTTTATAGTGCGATATAATAATAAGTATGTCAAAGCATGTAGGTAATTCACAGTTGCGTCCAAAGGGTTCACTTAGACCATGATACAGGATTTAGGAAGCCTGGAAATTAGAAATGAAGCGACCTCTGACCTTCGCAACCCCTTTAATAGGAACCAAACCAACTGAATCATGGTAAGGTAACACGTTTCGGAGTATCACTGAAGGACCGCATCAGAAATGATGTAATCCGACAGAGAACCAGAGTCACCGACATAGCCCACCGAATTAGCAAACTGAAGTGGCAGTGGGCTGGTCATATTAGCCGCAGAACTGACAGCCGTTGGAGCCGTATAGTCCTTGAGTGTAGACCGCGACTCGGTAAGCGTAGTGTAGGACGCCCTGCGACAAGATGGGATGATGACATTCGAAGGCTGGCTGGTGCGGGCTGGATGAGAGTGGCAGAAAATCGGGAGCAATGGCGTGTATTAGGGGAGACCTACCTATGTCCAGCAGTGGACGAGTGTTGGTTGCTGATGATGATGATGATGAACATGTTTCAGAAACTATAAATAATAAATAAATATTTCACAACATCACATACATTGATCTGACTCCGAGATAGGTACCTCAAGCACCTGTGTTACGGATATCAGAATCAACAGTGGGATACTTTTCTTTTGTAAATACATACTTATAATACATAGATATCACCCAGACCAATACAAACAGATATGTTCATGCACATAAATGTTTGCACTGTGCGGGGATCGAACCCGCAACTCTTGCACCAGAGGCAGCGTTCACTAACACTGTTCCAAACGGGTCGTCACTACCTTATCTAGGAATAGCTATTCCGTTACTGGTAATGGTAGAAATAGTAAAAAGGCTTTAAGCTACTTTGGGCTAAGCGACAGCTTTGGACGCAACCTTTACTTATATTTATATAAATAATATAATATATAAATTCCCATATGCTAAGGTGAAGAATTATCAAGGGCTCCGCTTTATGACGTCATATCGTTGACCTAATTCTAATAGGACATATCTCATTTTTTAACATTGGGCTCCAGGAGCTCAATTCTCGGACTTATCATCATACGAATATACAATTTCATGTGACATCCGAAATGTTTTTTTCATATCATAAATCCCGAGAATTGGGCTCCGGATACCAATGTTAAAAATGAGATACGTCCTAATAAAATTAGGTCGACGATATCCCTCTGACGCTGTATAGGTAGTGTTTGGTGACATACTCGTAGTTGTAAAACCCTTTCGTATAAATTGCTCATCTTTTTATTTGGGTTTGATGACATTGGAATTTGCATAACTGTCATCATTAAAATCAAGTTATTAATATTGATATAAACAAAATCCAGTTTTGATGGAATCATAAACTGGTAGATTGAATAAAAACATGTTCTTGTCTTTGTAGGTAGGTAATTTTTATAGACTCATGATTTACCGAAATATTTTTTATACTTAAGCCCCGTAAAAACCATTTACCTAAGTATTGAATGATTGAAGGATTGTACCTACACGTCGATCACATACGTACCTACATTCTACAGGGAATCCCAAAATCTATTAATCCTATCTACCTATAGATGCTAAGTAGTTTGGTAGGTAAGTACTTACTAAGACTTGTGTTAGATTAGATACTTAGTTATTCTTTGTATCAAAATAGAATCAACAGTGGGATTACAAATATAAACATTTAATACATACTTTTTGTTTGTTAGACACCCAGATCAATACAAACAGACATGTTCATCATGAACTCAAATGATTGTACTGTGCAGGGATCGAAACCACAACCCTTGCACCAGAAGCAGCGTTCACTACCACTGTTCCAAACGGGACGTCGAAATAAATATAAAAATAAATAAATACTTCCGGGTCTAGTTAAATTTATTATATGCGTTTTTATCCCGAATATTAAAACAAACAAACTATAAAAAAAAAAACAAACAAATAAATAGGGCCGAACGAAGTGCGTAACAGTGGCGTAACTATAGGGTGGTACAAGACGGGACCCCGACGCAAGGGGCCCCCCCGCCCACCTAATTGCCTACTAGGGCCCCATGTGAAGAATTTTCCATGGGGCTCAGGGGTATGTACCACAGAGGCCCGTAGCAAAAGTTTAGCAAAAGCAGCAGAAAAAAGTTACTCTAATGGTGGTGGGGGATATGCTAGCAAATGTGTAAATAATATTTAGGTAGGTATGTACCTATTTACACATTTGCTGCCAATAGGTAGGCTATTGAAATTTGACGCCTCATTTGCCTTTCAATATAATAATAATGCTGCGATCTATACGTTAGTATAGATCGATTAGTATAGAGCCCATTGAATAATCCAAGACTGGTGGCAGCTCAGTGGAAAGATCGTGCACCCCTAAAAAGAAGGTCGTAGGTTCAAATCCGAGCAAGCTTTTTTTCCATAATCGTCCTCTAAACCAATATTTCAGTTGTGCCGGGGGGAAAATTTCAGCGGCCAATATTTTGATAAGTTTCAAATCTAATAGACTTACATATGAAATATATTATGTGTTTTGACTATTATCAAGGATAATGAATTATTTTTCACATTATATTATTAAAAAAATAATTACCTACTTAATAATATCCTACAGCCGATTTCGGCTAAGGCTCCTAAGCTCAACAATCAGCCACTCACGTAGGATAGAGTATTATATTGTTTGCGCAGGATATACTATAGTGCTAAAGTGTGTGCGCAAACACAAGTGCACTCTCTATTCCCTTGCCCTCATATTCCGATGGGACACGAGTGGCACGACCGGAGAGGGTTCGGGCGGAAGAATAACGGCTTAAAGTGCTTTCCAAGGCACAAGACCGCCAACTTCCAGACTCCGGGCTGACACTAAGAATTTAAATAACAAATGTTGGGTCCGTTTTCCGTCCGAAAAATTGATTACCGCCAAAGCGTGAATTAATTTTTCTCGTTTGTGCACGGACCCAAAAGTTATGCATGGTTATTTAATAAATAGTATAAGTGTTTGCCGAGAAATTGTTTAAAATATGGTCCGGTTTAGTAGCTAAAAGTTAAAATTGATTGGCGTCGCTAGTTGCCCTACCCTTCACCTTAACAGAAAAACTCAGGTAGGTACAAATTTTGGCCCAACCCCGGAACCCAAGCGCAGACGTCGCTTTAAAGGAGCGACGCACCAAAGAGAATATAATCACTACGCTTCGACGCACTACCCTTTGCGTCAACGAGGCAGTCAAATAATACGTACCTACGCACTTCTTGCCTACATAAAGTTTTTGAAACATGTTCAATCTTTTCCCGCTTATTTTGACTTCCTGTTGCAGGCCGAAAGCAAAAAATTACGGTGCATAAAAAAGTAAAAAAAAAGTTTCTCCTTTAAAGAACGATCAAAACGCACAATTGAAAAAAAAAGTTTTTTTTAATTCAAAATGGCAACACTAATCATGGACGTCTTCGCGTGTTGAGTTTACGGCTTTTACATGAAGAATAAAAATGTGTTTGTAAATTATAACTCCAATTTGTTTTAATTATTTGGTATAATAGAAAATGGTAACGATTGTTGACGACATAGATTCTTTATCTATACAAGAGCCAATTTTCAAGGATGTCAAGTATTACCTGTCTGGCGATGTCTCGGAAAGGGTTTGTTTTTGTGTTATTTTATTATTTTCTATTTTGATTCATATCGTTTTTTGAAGTAACGTTTATTCCTACTGGTGTCTATTTCAGGTTTTACTACTTTTGCAGTCGGGCGGCGCCGAAAGCACAAAGTATTTTTCTGACTATGTAACTCATCTGATTTGTGGTCAACATGCAGCGGACACCGACATCGATGATGCCCAAGACTTGTATCAGATACCAGCTGTAACTGAGAACTGGGTGTTCGCTTGTGCTAGACTGAAGAAATTGGCTTGCGCCAAGCCATACGCGCCGGTCAAGAACAAGATTTTCACCAATGTGATCGCGTGTGTATCGAGAGTGAGTGTAGCCGACGCGAAAACCTTGTTTTCCCTCATCACTTATCATGGTGGAAAAGTTAAGTTGAATTTGGACACTCAGTGCACTCATTTGGTCTGTGGACAGGCATTAGGCAAGAAATACAGTGCTGCTCTTACGGTGCCCGTGAATAGAATTAAGATTGTCACACCGGATTGGGTACTAGAGAGCATCAAGGCTAGAATACAGGCCGTCGCCGAAGTATTTCACCCTAAATTACTTGTTCTGCCTCAACCACCTCCTAAACCAATGGATCGCATCAGTGCTATAACTGGCTTTGACTTCGAAGAGGGTATAGCTAAGAATGAGGTTCCCACGCAAAATGTAGCTGAGAGTAAAGATGATAGTACACAAGCCTTATTAGATAAATTAAAGCAAAGGATGCCATGGAATCATCCTCCATCTACAGCTAACTCCTCAGGTGTAGCCACTTCAACAGTGAGCTCTATTGGGTATACAACTACTTCTGTGCCAACATCTAGTATAATGAGTAAGAGTTTACCTCAAGGTATTGTCACTCAAAATATTCAAATTCAAAGTACCCAGGCTAATGCACAACTTATGCAGAAATTTGGACAGACTATTGTGTCTCAGTCAGGCATAAATGTACAAACACAACAAGTAAGCCTACCACAACAAGTAAGCCTACAACAACAACAGCAGCAGCAGCAACAGCAGCAGCAGCAGCAGCAGCAACAACAACAACAACAGCAGCAGCAGCAGCAGCAGCAACAACAACATCAGCAACAATATAATCAGAGTCAACAACAACAACAGCAGCCTCATGGGCTCACTGCAATACAGATGCAGCAACAAAAGTTGTTGCAACAACAACACCAACTAAAAATGCAAATGCTGCAGCAACAGCAACAAAATAAATTAAACAACCAACAAAATCAAGGATTTCAACCGAATGTGTCAGTGTCACAAATCAGTCAAGGTTTGTCCAACCAGATTCAGCAGCATATTCAAGGCAACCAGCATCACATACAGCAAAATATTCAAACCTCCAATACATCCATGACATCTGCCCAACAACAGATTGAAAATATAAGTCAAATGCTGAGCCAAAGCGCTAATAACCTTCAACAAGCCCAATTGAATCAACAAACAATGTCTATGAAGCAAAGCTTAAGTTTGAGCCAGCAGAGTGCTTCACAGGCCGTTCAGAACATTGCCCAGCAACTGGCTCAGTCCACTCAGAATTTACAACAGAGCTTACAAAACCAAGCTAAGCTAAATCAGAGCTTGGGTCAAGGGCAAGTGATTAACCAGCAATTAATAAGTTCAGGACAGCAACTATCAAATCAGAACCAAAATTTAATTCAGCAACAGACTGTTCAATCATTGACAAATCAGCAGCAGAATATAAATATGGGTGTAGTGAACCAGCAGGGGCTGGTTACTTCGTCTCAAGCTCAGTCTGGTCAAGGAGTCCAGCTCAATCAGCTAGTGGCCAATTCTGGCCAGCAATCAGTTATAAGTCAACAAATACAGTCGGTGCAACAGACAATTCAAGGCCAACAGACTGCTAATATCCCTGTGCAAGGGACATGGAGACAACAGAATATTCAGATGGTTCAAAATGTCCAAGGCCAGCACCAAATAATTAGAAGTCCACTTGTACAAACTAGGAATCCTCAGAATCAAGTTATATTGCAACAGCAAATAATGCAGACACAGCAACAGGCTCTGATTAATAACCAGCAGCCACAGTTGAGTCCCCAGCATACAATACAGCAGACCTCTCAGCAATTGCTCCAACAATCTATAGGAAACCAAGGCCAGACAATAAGTCAGACTCATCACCAAATTTTGGTTCAGAAGCAGCAGTTATTGAATAGTTCTGGACAGCAGCAAATAGTGCAAGCCCCTCAGCAGGTTTTGATAAACCAGCATACAGGGCAGCAGCAAATATTGGTACATGGTAATCAGCAAGTGACTTTACAGGGTGGACAGCAGATAGTCTCACAGAACCAGATCGTTCACCAAGCTGGACAGATTGTGAATCAGGGTGGGCAGCAAATAATAACTCAAGGGACCCAGCAGGTGCTTTCACAAGGTGGTCAACATGTGATCACTCAGCAAGGTCAGCAGCAAGTGGTTATCGCGCAGTCGTCTCAGCAGATTGTGACTCAACCGGGGCAGCAGATAATTGGGCAGGCGGTGGGTCAAACACAGCAAGTGTTGTCTCAACTGCCTCAATCCCCTCAGGCTGCCACACAGGGTGGGATTCAGCAGATCATCACCCATGGGGGTGGGCAGCAGATTGTGTCCCCTGGTGGGCAGCAGATAGTGCAAGGAGGGCAGAATGTGTCCTGGCAGCAGCAGCAGTACTTGCAGCAGAGACAGCAGATCGCTCAGCCTGGAGCTGTGGGCCCTCGGGTAAGAGCCGTAAACTAAGGCTTAGCATTCAGCATGTCATGCTTTTCAGTCATGTTAACATTTTGTAATCATTTTTTTTAAGTTTATCAGAAGATATATAGTTTTTTGTTCCTCTTTGAGAAGACAGTTTTTGTTCCATTAATTTAAGCCAAATATAAAGATGTTCCTAGAAGATAGTGTTTTGCTTTCTTACTAACTGGCACACTGCAGTAACATACTCTATCTCACCTCACATGCTAGGCTTGTTTACACACTGCACTCTAATTTTGAATCCAAGAATAGAATTTAAAAAAGAAAAAAAAATTAATTACATATAATTCTTCTTTTATAAGATAGGGAGCAGGCAAGCAGACGGATACACAGTTAACGATATACCATCACTAGTCTTAAGTTAGAACTTAATATTAATAGTAATTTAATCCTAGAATAATAATTTTCATGCATTTCTCCCTTCACTCACATACTTGGCTTGTTCATGCAATGCACTATTTATCATTTTATTACAAAACGCGATCTTAAATTATTACCATACTAAAGCTCCTGTCTTTTTGTTCCAATATGCAATAGTAAAGGGGCTGGAACGAATTTAGTTCCGGGACTTTTCTTAGATCGCATTTTGTAATGGGGGAATAAGTATTGTGGTTTACACTCATACCTCATTCATCTAAATTAGTTTCATAGCACCTTAGAAAAACACAGGCCCACACAGTTACACCACTTTAACCACCCTATAGTTTCATAGCACCTAGCAACACAGGTCGATTTCTAGAAACACAAAATCAATATGTACAATCGACAACTATTCCAGGTAGGTCTATTCAGAACTTTTAGTCCTTATTCCAATACTTTAATGTCGAAAAGTGGTCTACCGGGAACTTTGTCGATGTTGTATGTACAACCTTCAAAGTATATGAAACTGTCATTTTTCTTCATTAAATTCTCACCTTAATATCAAATACATACAGTTCAATAATAGAGACCTCTTGTGATGGATGATTATAAATAGTACACCTAATAATAATAATTAATTAATTGCGGCGTGAAGCAGCACTGTGCTGTGTTTTGCTGCGTGAGTGAGGGTACCGGAGGCCCAATACGGGGGGAAAAAGGTTGGCAGCGCACTTGTGACTCCACTGGTGTCGCGGGTGTTCAGGGGCGGCGGCAATCGCTTACCATCAGGTGATCCATCTGTTCGTCTGCCACCTATCACATAAAAAAAGAATAATACTTATAAAAGTTAACCAATAAAATAAAAAACCTATGAACCTAGTAGTAGGCTTACTGTTCGTAGCCACGAGAGAAATATTTTGGTACTCATCATAAAATGTAGTTTTCATATCAAACATTTTTTGTATAATCGAATATCTTTCTGTCATATAAACATATGTTAAGATAAAAGAAAATATGACAAAGGCCCTTTGCCACGTTTTTTTAATTTAATGTTTAATATAAAAAAATATAAATCAACTTCTTCAACATTTGAGTAATTTCATAGAAGCGAAACTACAAAAGGCAATAAAAATGGCGTACCAGCCTACTGATTATGTTAAAGTGGTTCTGTGGTGGTCACCTCACCCTCATGGTAGTGGTTTGTTTTGCGACAAAGTATTATAAGTGCTTAAATAGTGCATAAAAGGACTATTGCTTGATTAAAGTAATGTATAAGCGTCAGACTATGGGAGATTCTGCCTGGCGACGCGAAGTAACTCAATCATCAAGAGTCAATTCAAAAGTGGGAATTGAGACTTGGTGCATGTCCCTCCCTAGTGAGGTTGTTCACATATGAAAAATCCGATAAATGCAATGGGGGCTATGGCGTGCGAAATATCCGCTATATGGCGTGGTTGTGGACCGAGGTCCCACTTCAACATCATTGGCTGATTAATAAGTTAATTGACAATTTGACATATCACATCTAAAAATACCCAATCACCATGTAGATGGACCTCAGTCCTATAGTACGCCATCTTGCGGATTATTCACACACGATAGCCCCCATTGTGAAGCCATTGGCTGTTACATCATCATTTTGACATTTCACGTCAAAATAAAACCAATCCACTTATAGTAGGATCCCACGTATATGTAGATGCCGTATCGGATTTTCCACATGTAATACCCTAAATCTACAAAGACTTGTTTGACCAGGTGTCATGGTCGGGCGGGGGCCGCCAGCTGATCCACCTGGACGCGCAGACGCACGCGCAGCTCCAGCAGATGGCACCGGAGCAACGTGCCATGTTCGTCGCGCAGCTGCAGAAGCGAAGGCAGCTGAACATGCAACGGGCGGCGGCGCTGGCCCAGCAGCAGGTCGGGACTCTGTTATTGATGTTTATATCACCAGGAGTTGGTCCACCTGGACGCGCAGATCCAGCAAATGGCGCCGGAGCAATGCGCTATGTTCGTCGAGCAGCTGCAGAAGCAACGGCAGCTGAACATGCAGCGGGCGGCAGCGCTGGCCCAGCAGCAGGTCCGTACTCTGTAATTGATGTTCGTGTCACCAGGAATTGGTCCACCTGGGTGCGCAGATCCAGCAGACGGCGCCGGAGCATCGTGCCATGTTCGTCGCGCAGCTGCAGAAGCGACGGCAGCTGAACATGCAGCGGGCGGCAGCGCTGGCCCAGCAGCAGGTCCGTACTCTGTAATTGATGTTCGTGTCACCAGGAATTGGTCCACCTGGGTGCGCAGATCCAGCAGACGGCGCCGGAGCATCGTGCCATGTTCGTCGCGCAGCTGCAGAAGCGACGGCAGCTGAACATGCAGCGGGCGGCAGCGCTGGCCCAGCAGCAGGTCCGTACTCTGTAATTGATGTTCATGTCACCAGGAGTTCGGTCTACCTGGACGCGCAGATACAGCAGATGGCGCCGGAGCATCGCGCCATGTTCGTCGCGCAGCTGAACATGCAGCGGGCGGCAGCGTCCGTACTCTGTAATTGATGTTCATGTCACCAGGAGTCGGTCTACCTGGACGCGCAGATACAGCAGATGGCGCCGGAGTATCGCGCCATGTTCGTCGCGCAGCTGCAGAAGCGACGGCAGCTGAACATGCAGCGGGCGGCGGCGTTGTCCCAGCAGCAGGTCAGTAATCTGTTACCAGTGTTCATGCGACCTGGAGTTTATCTACCTGATCGCACAGACCCACGCACATCTCCATCAGATGGCCCCGGAGCAGCGCGCCAGTAACAGATCAATACTCTGTTACCAATGTTTATGTCACCAGGTATCATGATTGAGTGTTGATCGACCTGGACACGCAGGAGCGTAGTTGCAGAAGCGCAGATAGCTGGACATGCAGCGGGTGGAGGCGTTGGCCCAGCAGCAGGCCAGTATCATTATCATCAGCATGTCGCAGTTCACTGTTGGACTTAGCCACGTAGGCCTCTTCAAATGTTGGCCTATTTGATCTGTCTACTCGCATCCAGCTCCCGTCAGCCATCTTGTACAAATTGTAACTCAACGCATAGCTTGAAGGCGTCCTACACTAGGTTTGCGGAAACGCGTTCGCCACTTCACAAATTAAAAGCCTCAACAGCTGTCGGTTCTACGGGTTATATTGCCAGCCCTCCGCCACGTTGGTATTCCGACGAGGTCATGGTGATGAGAAAAAAATATATAACAGCGACTGAAGAGCGTACAAAAAGGAGACAGTAACCATAAAATCCTTGCCTCTCATGGCCAGGGGCAGTAGGTATACATGAGTAGCAGATAAAGTTGATTCGAAACCAAAGGTCTATAGGCATTACAGTCCAAAAGACAGAGTGACGTTGATAACTGCTCTAATAATAATATCTTAAGGTGACGGGTAGTAGGGCACACTAGCGACGCTAATCGATTTTATTTTTTAGCTATAAAACCAGATCTATTTTAAACAATTTCGGGGGTCACAACCTCTCGGCAAACTATTTACTAAATAACCATGCAAAAATGTTGGATCCAACGCGTACGCGAAAAATTGATTCAATTTTTCGCGTACAAAAACGGACCCAACATTTGTGCATGGTTATTTAATAAATAGTATAAGTGTTTGCCGAGAGGTTGTAACCCCGAAATTGTTTAAAATAGATCCGGTTCAGTAGCTATAAATTAAAATCGATTGGCATCGCTAGTGTGCCCTACCCGTCACCTTAACTGTGTAGTTGGAAGCATCTTTCGTATACCGAATACCAACGATAATGATCGTGGGTTAACCACGTTTCGTCACGAATAGGCCGTCTCGACCGGAGTGAGATACCACGGCCTCACAGAAAACGTGCTTAAAGTAGTGCCAGCGCTGGGTTTCGCCGAGTGAGTGACGTGACTAATCCAGGGGGAAAGAACATCAACCTCATGGACGGGTACAAGCGCTTACCATCAGGTGATCCGTCTGTTCATATGCTACGAATCACTTAAAAAAACACATACCCCCTTATTACAAATCGCGAACTAAGGATAGTCCTAGAACAAAATTAGATGCAGCCTCTTTTAAAACATTGCGTGTCCGAACGGGATGACATGAGCTTTAGTACGGTATATTAACTTTACATCGCGATTTATAATAAGGTGGAATGTGTATTAAAGAAGAGTTTATACTTTCAGCAACCGGGCGTAGTGACGGGCTCACCTGGCACACCGGCTCCTGCGGGAGCCCCCCAGAGCGTCACGTTCATCCGCAGCCAGCTACCACCAGGGCTCACGCAGCAGCAGCAGGTATTACTCCTTTTTTTGATCATCATCATCATCATCATCAGCCCAGTTAAGTCCCCACTGCTGGGGCACGGGCCTCCCTCAATCACATGAGGGGTAATTGCCATACTCACCACGCTTGGCAGACGGGTTGGCGAGGGTTTTGATATAAATGCAGAGTTTTCCTTCTCTGGGTGCTGATGATCATGCCAGCAGCTTTACCTTAGTCGCCTTTTACGACACCTCGGTATGAGTGAGGGTGGCCTATTCTACTCTGCCGGGGACCACAAGGCTTTTTTTGATGACCCAGGGGAAATTGTCACGCTCCTTGTGATATGGGCACGAAAGTGGTGACGGCTCGTCGTAACATGCACATCTGAGACCTTACCATTAGTTTGAAATACCATCATCGCTATCCATAATGTTTTAAAACTAAAACCTGACTACCAAAAAAAAACGCTCTAAAAAGTATGAAATAATAAAATTGTCGCCTATAACCAGAAGACACTTATAACGACACTTATTTGTTCAAATATGATAACTAGTTTGGAAGTTATGAGGGAACAGATGAACAACCCTACATATATACAGGTCAAAATAATAACCCTCCTATTTACTTCGCCGTAGACGGGTAAAAACTATTGCTCTGTCTCTTTCACATGCACCACAGTGAAAGGGACAAAACGATAGTTTTCCATAGCGAGAACAGTTTTTCAAACTTATGTTAAGGGCTGGTTTTGTTACTGCACCAGAAGACTGTGTACGCCCCTCTATCGATATCATAGAGGGAAGTCCGAGATGTAGCAAGTTACCACGCATTGTATATCATCGCGTGCCATGTCATTCATGCTCAAACGCATCCGGATAGTTTAGTACCTAATTTCTTACGCATCCGCTATGTGGCGCTATACAATGTGTATAGCTCTAATCGCCATAATATAGTCGACCTTCCCATGGTTCGCGGGACGCGGGGGCGCGGAGTGCGCTCGACCAATCCAAAAAGTTTGTATACAGTTTGGGCCAATCAATCAGTCGGCTGTCGACCGTCGCCGTCGCAGACCAATAGGAATGTCAGCTAGAACCGTGTGACAGAGAACTTTTTCGATTGGTCAAGCACACTCCGCCCCCCGCTGATTGGCCCAAAGAGAAAATTAACTATTTCGATTGGCCAAGCGCACTCCGCCTCCCCGCGAACCTTCGGAAAGTTCGACTTTATAGCGGTAAGGCTATAGTTAAATTTTATTGATTTTTAGGTCCAATGGCTACAGCAGCAAGGCACCCGAGCGACGACGATACCTGCCGCGGCGCCGGCGCAGCCCCCGCAATCGCCAGGTTAGTTTAATGTGAAGGGTAGAGCACACTAGCGACGCCAATCGATTTTAATTTTTAGCTACTAAACCGGATCTGTTTTAAACAATTTCGGGGTTACAACCTCTCGGCAAACACTTATACTATTTATTAAATAACCATGCACAAATGTTGGGTCCGTTTTGTGGCCGCTTTTGGCGGTAATCAATTTTTCGCGTAAGCGTTGAACCCAAAATTTGTGCATGATTATTTATTAAATAGTATAAGTGTTTGCCGAGAGGTTGTAACCCCGAAATTGTTTTTAAACATATCCGGATTAGTAGCTAACAATTAAAATCGATTGGTGTCGCTAGTTAGGGCTACCCGTTGCCTTAAGTTTAGGCTGACGATGTCAAGGGTTCGTTTCCCCTTACAATTTGTACCCGAGTTTTTCAGATATACGTTTTTAGGATCAGAAATTACTTTACACTTTTGACTTATTGTAGTCTAACAGTTTTATGAAGAACATTGTAGTTCACAAAGTTTATGAAGAACATTGTAGTTCACAAAGGCGAAAAAATGTGACGTCATAAAGAACATTGTAGTTCACAAATTTTATGAAGAACATTGTAGTTCACAAAGGCGAAAAAATGTGACGTCATAAAGAACATTTGAGTTCACAAAGTTTATGAAGAACATTGTAGTTCACAAAGGCAAAAAAAAGTGACGTCATAAAGAACATTGTAGTTCACAAAGTTTTTGAAGAACATTGTAGTTCACAAAGGCGAAAAAATGTGACGTCATAAAGAACATTTGAGTTCACAAAGTTTATGAAGAACATTGTAGTTCACAAAGGCAAAAAAAAGTGACGTCATAAAGAACATTGTAGTTTACAAAGTTTATGAAGAACATTGTAGTTCACAAAGGCGAAAAAATGTGACGTCATAAAGAACATTGTAGTTCACAAAGTTTTTGAAGAACATTGTAGTTCACAAAGGCGAAAAAATGTGACGTCATAAAGGTCAAACAAAGGTGTAGCTTTTACCTCAAAAATATAAAGTACGAAATCAATCAAAAATCTGATCAGTTATCACTGAAACTGTTCAGTAATGCTGTTCCTCAAAATTGATTTGAAATGGCTTTTTTTTCGAAATTGGGCCTCGCCCATTACACGGGAAGAACTGGATGTCCTGATCTCGGAGAATCACCTACTCATTAAAATTGGTTGGCGTTGGCTATGGCGGCCAATAAATATAATTTAAGAAAGTGACTCTATGTCAAGTTCTTATAGTTTTTTTATTTATTTTATTTATTTATTTGGAAACAAACAGTCATTTACAAATTTTGCACAAAAAACATGATTAATAATAGACATACAGTTTCACTAATTGCAATTAAAAACAACACTAAGATAGACTAATATAAACTTTAGAACAAACATTTTAGTTCAGAATAAACTTAAACTATCGTTATAATAAATCTAATATGATAAACAAAAGCAAAAATATAACCGAATATAATTAGGGAAAATCTGATTTTAAACAAGTTTCTAACTTCAAAATTGAAGTAAGTAATTTGAAAAAGTTAAAATTCCGATATTACACATTTACTACACGTTCACTTGTGTACAGACAGCCACACGTTCGGTCACTTACTATCCGCCATTTTATGTATAAGTTCTTTCGAGGTCTATCTCCCCCAAGTATAAACCTTGACCCATGCGCACCTTAGTAGTCAAAAAACTATGGCCACCTTACCTCATAGCGTAGGTTTAGTTGATTTGCTATTGAAATCACAATACATACATAGTAATGGACGCTGTGTCGGTTTTTATCACAAATTATAATTTCAATGTGTTATCTAGTTTTGTTCTAACGCTCAATAATTCAGTTATTCGTTCCCGCACATGGGAGATAGCTGTGTTTTTCTACTTTTAAAGTTGTTTTTTTTTTCAAAATTGTTAGTCTGCATTTTAAAATGGAATTAGGCGAACTGGAGAGTAAGATCTACATTTTTATTTATTTTATCAGTAATCATTTAGTAACCAAAATAAACGCATTCGAATGGATAGTATTCATATCTTAAGGTAGCAATGATCAGACAAACAACGTGTACCGTTAGTGAACTTTCTCGATTTGTTATATAAAAGACTAGTGACCTTGCATATGCATTGATTATGCATGTTTTATAATATTATTTTACGTGTAAACCTTTCTCTTGAATGGACAACATTTCATATTTTTAACATGTCCATATTGTTTTTTTATATGAAAGTAGACTTAAAATGAACAGACCCATATTTTTTCTTTTTTCAAAATTTGTCCATTTTCATGCATAAAATAATTATTGAAATTCTTGTTATTCTAAATAGACGTAAGCGCCAAATGACGTCATCGGACGGCTGAATACTGCGATATTCCATTGCTTATCATTGTTTTAATAAAAAAAACGTTGACAAGTTGTCTTTTTCTGACAGTTACATGTCATGGGTTTGGCATTACGTAAATTTAAAACTATAATGTGCTAAGCAAATATATATTTTACATTCTGCCGTCCGATGACGTCATCTTACGTTTTTTAGTTTTTAATTTTTTTCTCAGTAAATAAGCAATATAAAAAATGAATAAATATATATTCGAGCAGCGGAAAAGTAAACAAAGAATTGGTATTTTTTGTTTCAGAGCTTAGCAATTTTGAAATGTTGTCCATTCTAATTCTATTCAAAAAACCGCAGCAAAATTCGTTGCGTACTTTTAAAGAAAGAGCATTTGGACTACCCGTTCGGATCAGTGGTAGTGAACGCTGCCTCTGGTGCAAGGGTTGCGGGTTCGATTATACCACGGCCTCACAGAAAACCGGCGTGAAGTAGCACTGCTGTGTTTCGCTGCGTGAGTGAGGGTACCGGAGGCCCAATCAGGGGGAAAGGACGGTTAAAAGGTTGGCAGCGCACTTGTGACTCCACCGATGTCGCGGCGGCAATCGCTTACCATCAGGTGATTCGTCTGCTCGTCTGCCACATATCACATTAAAAAAATACGCACATAGATCCAGAGTTGCATGCTCGGATTCGAATAACGACTCCCCGTACGGAAGGCGCGTCCCGAATCACTGAGCTACCATTGCTCCAATGTATTATAGCTACAACCGCTTGTAATAAGTAGAATATTCACCAAAACCATGAATATATTTTTCAAAGGCCACAGCTCAACTGTTTAGGTATAATTAAAATGTTACGTTCCAAATGCAAATCACTATAATGTGAGGGTGTCACCTAATTGATACGAAATATGAGAAATAGTTTATTTTACGACCTAGCGATATATGGGAAATATACGCGATAACTTCGTAGCTGGCTTGCTACTGACAAAAGAAGATTGTGTCATTTTTTAATGGGTCGTTAACTAGGTTTTTTTTTTTTCAAATACATACCTTATAGAATCCGGTCCATGAAAGCAGTTCGGCGGTTTTAGATTCCTTCCCTCTTCTTACAAAAAAACTACTCTGTTACCGGCTTTAATCCTGAACTTGCAAGTTCATTATTATTACGAAATAACGTTAGTTCTTATTTTTTTATAACAAATCCTCGACTAACACTTAGTTCCGCAGGACAGTGTCAAAATTGAGCGAATCATTCAATATTTTTTTCAGTGACGTTTCGTTTTACATAACTGTAGGTAAAACCTGCTTTTTGTCTAATCAGACACTGGCAATATTTTGACACTGATTTGAATTTAATGTATGTACGTTTATAACAATATATCACGTACGTTTATACCAATGCGTCCTTCCTCTGCATCAGAAATAACCTTGTTTTGTTGTCTGAAGTAAAAATATTTTAGAAAGGTTTTTAGGCAACAATTAATTATAATGTTGTATTAAGTAAAGTGTCCAAGTAATATGATTAGAAATTGCTTCTAATTATTAGGTATATTAAATCCAGAAAAAATAAGTTGTCTACTTTCTCACAAATAACTTGCCTACGTGAAACGGAATGAACTGTCACATGGAAAACCGGTTATTGTCACTGTATCGTTATTTTGAGGTTATTATTTTAGTACTCATATTAAACTAGGGGTCCGGTTATACAATTTTTATCGTCGATTCGGTCGTATCGTCCGGTTCACGATAAGGCTCTAGAATATATCGATGGTTATATTTATAATCTGCAGAATGTGTAACGACTAACGAGGCGGCTGAAACCCCTATACACATAATCACTGAATGCGGACCACTGATGCGCAAACGCAGCTTACACCTGCGAAAGCACTTTTTGAGCCCCATTGATGATGATGTTGATTCAAAATTTATAAAAACCCTGTCATCTTTATGTACCATATTTCATGTGAAATAAAAAGTCTTTGTCTTTGTCTTTGAAGCTAGGGATCTCAGTCTCAAACAACTAATACACTTTCTAAAAAGTGTACGGTTTGGGACTGATTTGTAGCACAGTGGCGATCACAATAGATCAAACTGGTCGCAGTGATACTGGTCTGAATAGGACCTGCATAGCCGGTCGCATAAAATAATAATTATAATATTCTTTATTATCTTTTAGTGGGGGGCGCACCAGTGGCAAGCCCTGTGGGCGCAGCCGGGACCACCGGGCCGGTGGACCCGCAGCAACTGCAGCAGCTGCAGCTGCAGCGCCAGCAGCAGTTCCAGCGCTTGCAGCAGCTGCAGGCGCAGCGCGACCACGTGGCGCACCACCACGCCGCCGTGAAGCAGGTGAAGTTTGCCCGTGGTAGAGCCACGCTTAGACATGAATGGGCTGGCTCGACTATTTATGTACAGTCAGCGGACACATCAAGCTATACAAAACTGTCAAATTTCTTCATTCGATTATAAACCTTATATTGTTACACATTGAGGTCGAAATCGATTGAGGAAATTTGACAGTTTTGTATAGCTTGACCTGTCCGCCACTGTACATCGTGTTTTTTTAATCGTCTTACTGACGCACTCAGAGTCGTTGATTAACTTAGTTGGCTACTTAAGAAAAAATATTGACCCTTATTTTAGATAGATAGATAGATAAAACGTTTATTTGTACTGCTGCATATACACACATTAAAATAAAACAAATGACACACATGCAAGAACACAGGAACATTACATTATAGTTAGGCATTAAACTATTTTGATACGCATAAAGACTACGATACTAAAGTAATGAACATTAGCTTAAATGACGTTTCTGAGTGCGGCCGTTACTCCCTTATTGAGGGCATTATACTGATGAAAACAAAATAAAAATCCCAAGTAACATAGGGTCTAAACTTGAGAAAAAAATTCGCCTTCCCATACAAATTAGACCCTATGTTCCTTGGGGAAGAATGTTTATTTTCATCAGTATAATGCCCTCAATAAGGAAGAAAGACAGTTAAAAAGCACGGTGTAGAGATAACACAGCCTCCCAAACCGGCGTCAATTTTAATTTTAATTTCTTTATTGTGTGCTACATTGGGTACAAAGTATCTATGTATCTAAAGTATGCGTCTAGCAGCGCCTGTGCTGTGTGGGTATAGGATAAGTCAAGTCGAGGTATCACACAAGGTTTTCTATGGGCCGGAGAGCTATCACTCTGGTTGGTAGGTACCCATTGGCTCTCCCACATCGAAACACCACAACAACGCTCCAATAACAACCACATGTAATGCAATAAAATATTTGAATTGAATTGAATTTAACCCATTGAAGTGGCAAAGTTCAGGAGGAAGTCGCTATGAGAGTTTTTTTGCAAATGATAAGTCCGATAGATGGCGACACGTAGATATCAGATCCAACTTTGACGTTATTGGTTGTTTTGTACGTAACTTCGTATTTAGACATGATACGTCAAAATGTAACCAATCCACTCGTTGTACCTGACGTCTACGTAACGCCATCTATCGATATTTTTATACAACGTCGGTGGCAATAAGCTGCGGCTCCTGTTACAATAATCGACTATTGCACTCTATGGACACCTTCAAGTCTAGAAGTTTGCCGACCCTTTCATTTGCAAAAACCCGAATCGAATTTTTCTTTTGAAAAAACTCTCATGGATAATGGACCAAGCGCACCCCTGGCTCCAAAGCGACGGATTTGGGCTCAACCGGGAATGACGCGCTGAGATGAGATTGTCTTTAACTATGTATTTATTCTGCCGCAGGTGACCCCAGGCGTGGGGGTGGGCGTGGGCGTGACGCAGCACGTGGTGGGCGCCACTATCGCCGAGCCTCAGGTCGATGCCTTGCTTGCCACGCAGGCGGGAGATCAGCACCAAGGTAATAAATACACACCAGGCTTTTTCAAACGTCTTTCTTTTTTCTTTCATTGTCCATATTTCAAACGAAATAAAAATAAAAATTTAATTTATCGAAAGTCGTAAAATCATCCTTAAAAAGGTATGGAACTGTGCAACAAGTGGCTGCGGTAACCGGTAGACCTGGCAAAAACGTACCTTTCAAAAGATTGGAACATTTGCATCTGGATCAGTGCAGAGATGCGGAACATTGAAACGCTTCATTTGAATCATTTGGAACATCGACTCCCAGATATATCCGTGATTAATTGATTTTGTTACGAATGAATAATCGATCCCCTCCTACTTTCCCATGAAATATATCTATCTCTTTTCTCCGCGTAATGCATTCACCCAACAGCTTACTTTTTGGCTCTGAATTCGGATCATTCCTCTCATTCGAATCATTCGACTCACTCAGATCATTCAGCTCATTCGGCTCACTCGGATCATTCAGATCATTCGGTTCACTCGGACTCGAGATCCATTCCAGTCGAATGATACATTCGGAGCGCACATTAGAGATTGCGAATAGTGTATCCTTTGGCCGAGTTTTACACGGATAGGGCACACTAGCGACGCCAATCGATTCAAATTTTTAGCTACTAAACCTATCTATTCTAAACATTCCGGGGTTACAATCTCTCGGCAAACACTTGACTATTTATTAAATAACCATGCACAAACGTTGGGTCCGTTTTTGTACGCGAAAAATTGATTCACGCCAAAAGTTGCCACTTTTGGCGGTAATCCAAAATTCGTACAAAGCCAGACCAAACAGTTAACTATAAGTATTAAATAAATAGTAAAGGTGTTTGCCGAGAGATTGTAACCCCGAAATTGTTTTAAATAGATCCGGTTTAGTAGCTAAAAGTAGTATATAATACATATACATATAATGTAATTAACTTTCCTCTAGCTGGCGGCAACGCGTTGCTAGTGAACCACAAGACGAAGACGGCGCTGGCGAATATGCTCAGCATCCGCCTGCAGGGCACCACGCCGCAGGCCGACCACGAGCCCTCCGCCGCCGGGACGCTCAGGTAACAGGGACCACGAGGTACGCTGATGACTTGGGGATTGATTGATGTAGTACTGCCCTAGCGCGAGTCGCTTGTGTTGTGGTGTTTCACGCCCCATTTGGGGAGAAGTGACATTGAGATGAGACACAGACACAGACTTTGTAGGGAGTGATGGTGAGCGTCTCCCAAGATTCGGTCCGTATGCCGAGACGGTAGGAAGGACCATGGGCTGGTGGAGGGACTGATGACTTGGGGATAATTGTGACAATGCCAAGTGTCGTTAGGTCGACATTTGCACATGAAGGTCAACATAGTGTCAACTCAAAAAATTATACACTTTCGTTTGTGTCATAGTGGTTGTTAAATAAATAACAATATCATATATGTACACATACTTTTAATTACTCAGCGCCATCTAGCGTCTTTGCGTGGAACTGGCTAGTAGTATTACAAAAATGTCTATAATAACTCTGTGTTGCCAGTTCCTCGCACAGCCGCTAGATGTCGCATCAAATAAAACAGCACAGATCCTGCGTGCCCGCCATATTTTTTCTATTCATTCTCTCTCTAAAAACTACGATGCGACGACTCCAATGGTTCTCAAAATAAATCCTCTGTAAATTCTCAACAGGTCGTTTTCATCATCTGCCCCGACTCTGCCCGCAAACAGTTGTTTTACCTCATTCATATAGCGTGGCATAGGAACACTGTTATAGCTATACCACTATAAAGTCGACCTTCCGATGGTCTGTGGGACGCGTGGAAGAGTGGGTGGGGAGGGGGGAGTGCTTGATCAATTGAAAAAAATATATCGCACCCTTAGTAAAATACCGACCTAACTCAAAATTTTAATATAGATGCTAAGTGAAAATAGTATCGGCTAAAATCCAGGGATGAAAGGTCTTCTAACAACAATTTTGATTGAAGTAAATAGGTATACTCACATATGAACACGAGATGAAATTTGAAGTGCGTTATTTACTCAAGACTACTCAAGAATAAATTGCAAAGAATTGCTATAAAAATATCAACAATTTTGAGTTAGGTCGGTATTTTACTAAGGATGCGAATATAGCTTTCGATTGGTCAAGCTCCCTCTGACCTCCCAGTCACGGGGGTCATGGGAAGGTCGACTTTGTAGCGGTAAAGCAATAATATTATCAAATGTTGAATCCCAGAATCAAGTTTTTTTAACTTTAATACTTAGAATAAAGTTTTATGTTGTTGTCTTTGGTTAGGCTGATGACAGCTGCGCACGCGGCGGGCGGGGGTGTCCGCGCGCCGGCGAGGCTTCTTCTAGGACCACAGCATCATCCGCACCAGGTGAGATTCAACTCAAACTGTCAGTCATTCCCAGTGGCGTCCAAACCTATAACTTCAGTGCCCGGGTAGGTATACATTGACCATGATACTGAATTAGAGGAAGTCTGGATATTACAATGGAGAATTTAATAAAAAATCGCTTAAAACTATGGTGCCAGTAGAGCTAATATCTATACAAATGCACAAGTTTTTGTTTCATCAAAAAAGACCAAATATTAATAAATTTATACAAAATTTAAATTTCGCTGGCGCGCGCTAGTATTGTGACATCACAGTAAAACTATTTTTTTTAAATTATGTATCTCGAGATATTTTGAACCAAGTTGATACAGATACGGGCGATGTATTACCGGTACATGCGAGTGAACTGAGATAGTGTTGCGAAGTACTGGGACGGCGATGACGTCACTTTACAACCCGTCTATTTTGAAGTCAAATATCTCGGAAACTACACGACGTTTTGTAGTAATTTTTTTTCAATCATATTTTTTATTTTCAACCGAGTTTAAGGAGAACTAAAAAAATTAATTTGTGAAAATTCTCTATTAAGCTAGGTACGTCTGCTCTTCGTAACCCGTATACAGGGGAATCAGACCAACTGGATTTTGGTTACTCGGTCTTCGTGGTTATATGGTCGGTGAATTCCGAAACGTGCATGTTTTCTTTGGAAATATAAATTTATGTATTTATAATTTTACGTAATGTAGCTTGATTAGAATGACAGCTATTGGTGTCACAGAAAAATGATCTGTAGATTTATAGTAATAAAAATCTATTATGATAAAATTTATGGCTTTTGAAAAAAATTCAAGTGACGATTGTAATTTTAATCAAAGCTATATTTCACGAAGTATAAATGGGCAAGTTGTCTCATGTCACCATTTATAAAAATAACTTTTAATTCAAATATTATTCCATACAAGGGTCCGAAATATATACATTTCAATGAATATAATTAAGGGATTGCTGTAAAAATTCAACTTAAACACGTAATATTTTTACTTCTTTTTTTCTCTTGATTGAAAACACCGTCCGCCATTAGTTCTACGTCACCATTATTGTAAACAACATAAACGTCAAACGCTAGTTTCAGGTTATTCGTGGTCTTTCATGCAATGACCCGCCACACTGAAATGTAACGGTGTATTCCACTTCCCCAGGCGAGCCCCGGCGGCGTGGGTGTGGGCGTGGGCGTGGGGGTGGGCGTGGGCGTGGGCGTGGTGGGCAACAAGGTGTACGCGGGCGCGGTGCGGGCGCCGCCGCCACGGGCCCAGTTCTACGGACACAACCCCAACTTGAAACTGCCGCCCGACCTGTTCCTGCTGGGGTGCGTCTTCCACATCGTGAGTCACTATCATCTCAGTATTCAGTAGTAGTAGTATTCAGTTCTCTTTACTCTGGTTTATAATTATGCGGACTAACCTGACCTCTACCTTCAGGAAAGCACAAGGTCAAAATTTTACATAAAACCTTCCTAATTATATTCAAACTTACAACGAGGCAGTCTTATGACCGCCTGTTTTTTTTATGCTAGAGGCGGACAAACGAGCAAACGAGTCACTCGACGAAAAGTAATGAACGCGGCCCATGAACATCCGCGAAATCAGTGAGATCGCTAATGTGTTACCGGCCTTTTTAAAAAACTACTGTATGTTTTTTTACTACTGAGTGACCCTACCTAATGAATGTATTTACGTTGTCTCTGTCTGTCATTGTCATTGTATTAAAGAAACTAAAGTCCATTCAGTATGTGAAGGTGAATAGGACAGTTCAAACGTTTCGTATCATGCATCCATCTTTCTACAAATAAAAATATTTAGTTCTAAAAATAATTAACTTTATTGTGTTTTTATTCTTCCAAAATAACAAGTATGAAACTTTCTCAATTAATTTGAACAGGAACTTCAAAGAGTTATTACCAATAAAAATTGTAAAAAATATCTTACGAATTGCATAATGCGCTAATCGGAATTTTTGCTCATAGGGATCACAAAGAATCGTAATAAATCTGTAATCGGTATGGCGACCATCTTACCATCGAATCACGATTATTGTCTCGTGCAAAATATGTCCGCATAGATTGCATTAAGGGACCTAAGAACTAGTAATTTCTCTATACCCAAAACTGGAATTCAAGACCAAAAAATCTACTACAATGTTGCCATTGCAATAAAATGATCGTACAATAGTATATAATTATTTCTTAATTTGTTTATTGGTAATTTCAATTATTTAATATAAAGAAGTATTTTTTTGACTTATATTTACAACCCGTGCGGATAAGGAATTGGATCAGAAATGGCGGCGCATCTATTCACTTCCCGCTCGCACACTATTTGCGTCTATACTCGCACTCGTGGGGTGCAAGTATAGACGCAAATAGTGTGCGAGCGAGAAGTGAATAGATGCGCCGCCATTTCTGATCCCATTCTTTATCCGCACGGGTTGTACATAAATACAAGAGACTTTAATAAAAACTTAATCATCCGTAATGTTTGGTAGACAAAGCTAAGCTAAGCTTGAGCCTGCGTCACTTCAGATGTTAATAACATTTAGTACAACATTTAAACTTACATGTTGTTGTTTCGTGCAGTGTAGCGCCGCAAAGGGATATTAATATAGGAATCTTTGAATTTTAATCGTTTTAAACAATGCTATTGTGTGTTGAATGAATTGTCACGTGAACAACTTGCTAGGACCTAAGAAAGTCTTACAACCTGCAATTTCGTTAAGAGTAGTCTCGGACTCTCGGCTTAATCCGTAGGTCGATAACGCGATCGTTTTATTGAGTGACTGAGACTTTGACTGACTTTGACTGTTGACTACCCACTTTGTCAAAATTACATTTGACAATATTCCTTAGCGAGTTATTTCGCCTAATAACGCGTTAAATCTAAAACATGTGCAAAACTGGACGACGAATTAATTACTGGAGTGGAGGAAAACTTTATTTTACCTTTACTTTAGTGACCGATTTGATTTACGTAGTCAGAGATTCTGACAGTAGTGGGTGAAGATGAAGACGTATTTAAGTTTCTATTTTTTGAGAAAGTCCTTATCATGATTTGTGCCCGCCTATACTAAGAAAATAAGCATATAACAAAAAGGTTGAAAAAACCTGAAAACTTGATTTGACAATGACATAAGTGACTTTGATAGTTTTGACACTGACGTATCTGTCGTAGATTTTTTGGTCTTGAATTCCAGTTTCGAGTAGAATAGAACTGTCCAATTCACGTTCAGATACTCAATGGATTATAAATAAGTGTTTATTTGGTGAAAGGTGGAATACCAGCAGTCGTGGGGAGCGGAGCGCGTCGCCCGCTGGGCCGAGGCCATCCAGCGGCGCGGAGGCGAGGTCGAGGCCGGCTACTGCGCGCGCGTCACGCACGTGCTCTGCGAGACGCAGAGGCACGGCGTCGTCATGCAGGTATCATCAGCATCCGGCTGCAGTCCACTGCTGGACATTATAATTCTCACAACATCTCATACGCTGACCTGATTCCGTACTAAGTAGCTTAAGCACTTGTGTTACAGATATCAGACAACAGAGGAACACAAATATATTACTTAAATACATATATTACACCCAGACACTGAACAAACACAAGTGTTCATCGCACGAATGTTTGTCCAGGGTGGGGATCGAACCCACGACCTTTGGCGTAAGAGGCAGGGTCACTACCAATTGCGCCATCCGGTCAGTCAAAACATCATCATCATTTCAGCCAATAGACGTCCACTGCTGGACATAGGCCTCCCCCAATGTTCTCCACACAGATCAAGTCTTGTGCCGCCCGCATCCAATGGGTTCCCGCGACCTTCACCAGATCGTCAATCCACCTTGTGGGGGGCCTTCTGTACGTGGCCTCCACTCGAGGACCTTTCCTGCCGGTCATAGCTCTCTCCGAATGTCTTCGCATTCAGTTCCTGCCAACCATTTTGCGCAGATGGACCGTGGGAGAGCCACGCTTCGGAATGAATGGGCCGGCTCGACCGGAGTCCTACCACGGCCTCACAGAATACCGGCGTGAATCAGCACTGTGCTGTGTTTCGCTGCGTGAGTGAGGGTGCCGGAGGCCCAATCCTGGATAAGGGGGGTTGAAAGGTGGGCAGCGCACTTGTGACTCCACTGGTGTCGCGGGTCTGCCACCTATCACATAAAAAAACGCGGGTAACGCTGCGAGGAAATTTTTGAAGATTATCTTGTATGACTGAAAATTGTTTCTTTGTACCTGTACCGTGGGAGAGCTACCCTTCGGCAATGGGCCGGCTCGACCGGAGTGATACCACAGCCTCAAAAAAACCGTGCACTGTGCTTCGCTGCGTGAGTGATGGTACCGGAGGCCCAATCCAGGGGAAAGGAAGCTTTAAATTTTGGCAGCGCACTTGTGACTCCACTGGTATCACATGTCCATGGGCAGCAGCATTCGTTTACTATCAGGTGAACCGTCTCTTCGTCTCTCTGTAATCTTTTTATTTTTTTACTTTATTTTATTTTATTAAGGAAAAATTGCTGCTTACAATGTTATATTAGTATCTAAAGTATATAATTAAATACTAATTACACGTTTGAACGTTTAAGGAAAACTAGATAATATAATTACAATTCGAGATATTTTTTGAATGGATGAGACGTACCACCAAAGTATCCTCTATAATAACATACAAAACCAGATGGTACAGTCAACTCCAAAAATATGTATACACTTTAGGACCTTGTCACAAAACTTACCTATAAGAAAGTAGAGGTCTACTTTCTTATATTATATATTGTGACAACGTCCTAAAGTGTATACATATTTTTGGAGTTGACTGTACTACGTTATGGAGAAGTTAATAATCATCATCATCAGCCCATTTCAATCCCCACTGCTGGGGCACGGGCCTCCCTCAATCACATGAGGGGTAATTGCCATACTCACCACGCTTGGCAGACGGGTTGGCGAGGGTTTTGATATAAATGCAGAGTTTTCCTTCTCTGGGTGCTGATGATCATGCCAGCAGCTTTACCTTAGTCGCCTTTTACGACACCTCGGTAAGAGTGAGGGTGGCCTATTCTACTCTGCCGGGGACCACACGCCCAAGTTAATAATAATATAACTCAAACAAGCAAAGAAACATAATAAGTTCACATTCCATCATGCCCATAACATGAAAGTAGTGTCGTTGCCAGTGCACGCCTCAGCGCGTCAGTACCATCGCAGAACAAATCTATGCTAGACATATCACATGAAAAGAAATGAATTGAATTGTGAGCAGGCGCTCCGCGACGTGAAACGCTGCGTGACGGCGTACTGGCTGTCTGACGCGATGCTGCGCCGCGGCGTGACGCCGCCCTGGCAGGCGCTGCACCTGCCCAGCATGTACGCGGCCCGGGACCGCCCCGCCAAGCACCACCGCGCCGCCATCTCCGGCTGGCGCGACGAGGAGCGCGACCGCGTCACCTTCTGCATCGACCACATCGGCGCCAAGGTGACTAGCCTACACACATACCACACCTGCCCAGCGTGCACGCGACTAGAGACTGGCCCGCCAAGCACCACCGCGCCGCCATCTCCGGCTGGCGCGACGAGGAGCGCGACCGCGTCACCTTCTGCATCGACCACATCGGCGCCAAGGTGACTAGCCTACACACATACCACACCTGCCCAGCGTGCACGCGACTAGAGACTGGCCCGCCAAGCACCACCGCGCCGCCATCTCCGGCTGGCGCGACGAGGAGCGCGACCGCGTCACCTTCTGCATCGACCACATCGGCGCCAAGGTGACTAGCCTACACACATACCACACCTGCCCAGCGTGCACGCGACTAGAGACTGGCCCGCCAAGCACCACCGCGCCGCCATCTCCGGCTGGCGCGACGAGGAGCGCGACCGCGTCACCTTCTGCATCGACCACATCGGCGCCAAGGTGACTAGCCTACACACATACCACACCTGCCCAGCGTGCACGCGACTAGAGACTGGCCCGCCAAGCACCACCGCGCCGCCATCTCCGGCTGGCGCGACGAGGAGCGCGACCGCGTCACCTTCTGCATCGACCACATCGGCGCCAAGGTGACTAGCCTACACACATACCACACCTGCCCAGCGTGCACGCGACTAGAGACTGGCCCGCCAAGCACCACCGCGCCGCCATCTCCGGCTGGCGCGACGAGGAGCGCGACCGCGTCACCTTCTGCATCGACCACATCGGCGCCAAGGTGACTAGCCTACACACATACCACACCTGCCCAGCGTGCACGCGACTAGAGACTGGCCCGCCAAGCACCACCGCGCCGCCATCTCCGGCTGGCGCGACGAGGAGCGCGACCGCGTCACCTTCTGCATCGACCACATCGGCGCCAAGGTGACTAGCCTACACACATACCACACCTGCCCAGCGTGCACGCGACTAGAGACTGGCCCGCCAAGCACCACCGCGCCGCCATCTCCGGCTGGCGCGACGAGGAGCGCGACCGCGTCACCTTCTGCATCGACCACATCGGCGCCAAGGTGACTAGCCTACACACATACCACACCTGCCCAGCGTGCACGCGACTAGAGACTGGCCCGCCAAGCACCACCGCGCCGCCATCTCCGGCTGGCGCGACGAGGAGCGCGACCGCGTCACCTTCTGCATCGACCACTTAATAATCACTCGGTGCCTCACTGCCTCGGTTGCGCAGTCGTTAGTGGCAGCTTTAAAGCGACGGCTGCACAAAAGGTCCCGGGTTTGGTCCCCGAGGTCGGGCCAAAAATTTGTTCTTTCTTACCAAGTTTTCGGTAAGAAACTCTTAGTAGCAGTCCGGAATCTGGAAGTTGGCGGTCTTGTACCCCCGTGCCCCGGAAAGCACGTTAAGCTGTTAGTCCTGCGCCCGAACCCTCTCCGGTCGTATCACATTAGTGTCCCATCGAAATATGAGGGTGTGAAAATAGAGAGTGAACTTGTGTTTGCGTGTGTTTGCGCTCACACTTGAGCACTATAACATATCCTGCTTACGTGGCTGATCGTTGAGATTGGCCTCCGTAGCCGTAATCACACAATGTACTTAATTATTATTTCACAAATATCGAACTTATCCAAATCTTTACATTATTTGGTTACAATGCATATTTTGATACAAATTCATTACTTTTCATCATCATTTCAGCCAATAGACGTCCACTGCTGGACATAGACCTCCCCCAATGATCTCCACACAGATCGGTCCTGCGCCGCCCGCATCCAATGGATTCCCACAACCTTCACCAGATCGTTGGTCCACCTTGTGCGGGGCCTGCCACGGCTGCGACTTACTGTACGTGGCCTCCACTCGAGGACCAGGATACAACTTAATAGAACAAAATATAGCAGATAGTTAGGAACTCTTACCTCCCTTGATAGTTTTAAACTGTGTTACGGCAAGGTAATAAAACTTGCTCCCACAACTTGCAATCCGTAATCGGTTGGAGAATATGGGACATGGAATGACGAGGCCGAATTGCAGAATAAATATTTTATTCCCAAAAGAGAAAACCAAAAAAAAACTTATCGTCTTAGCGCCATTACAGAAGAGAGCACAAGTCCTTCTCGAAATATGAAGATGCCGTCTCTTTCTACCTCTTTCACACCTACAGTCACACACATCTCACCTCTCTCGCTCACTCTTACTTTCAACTCATTCATTCTATCAACTCCTTCATTCATCTTCAGTTCGTTCTTAATCATTCGCTGCGTTCACTCAACAATTAATTAACTATTAATATCTTGCGGGACTTTATTTGTTAGTTTTTCTGACACATAATTCCCCTGTCCCAGCTAACGCCATACATGACGCGCGACAACACGGTGCTGATCTGCAAGCGCGCGGAGGGCAGCAAGTACCGGCGCGCGCGCGAGTGGGGCATCCCCGTCGTCACCGCGGCCTGGCTCACTGACTTACTGCTGGGGAACATGAGCGCCTTGTCGCAGGTAACGTCAACATTATGCCTACTGCTTCCTATGGTCAGCCGACGCCCAGTTAAATGGTTGCGAAGGTCAGACGGCAGTCGCTTCATTTTAATTACCAGACACCCAAATCCTGAATCATTATCCAAACGTACCACGGGCTCCAGAGCGACATCTTTGGACACAATGGACAACATTTCAAAATTGCTAAGCTCTGAAACAAAAAATACCAATTCTTTGTTTACTTTTCCGCTGCTCGAATATATATTTATTCATTTATTATATTGCTTATTTACTGAGAAAAAAATTAAAAACTAAAAAACGTAAGATGACGTCATCGGACGGCAGAATGTAAAATATTTCTTTGCTTAGCACATTATAGTTTTAAATTTACGTAATGCCAAACTCATGACATGTAACTGTCAAAAAAAAAGACAACTTGTCAACGTTGAATGTATGAATGACGTTGACAATGTTGACACTAGTATTATTTACCTTTGACAGTAGTACCTTTTTTTTATTAAAACAATGATAAGCAAAGGAATATCGCTGTATTCAGCCGTCCGATGACGTCATTTGGCGCTTACGTCTATTTAGAATAAAAAGAATTTCAATAATTATTTTATGCATGAAAATGGACAAATTTTGAAAAAAGAAAAAATATGGGTCTGTTCATTTTATGTCTACTTTCATATAAAAAAACAATATGGACTTGTTAAAAATTTGAAATGTTGTCCATTGGGAGTCACATGCTAAGATGAGGAAAGCCAGCTAGGAAAACTAGACTAGACCTCCTTGAGACTGATTTGTGCAGTATTGGCCGAAGTGGCGATCGCTTTTGGCTTGCGATTTCGTTTGGCGATAAAAAAAAATCATACAAAGTTGGTCACGTAACTTGTTCATTTTGTATGGAGAGTCGTAAAAATTTTCGACGTATTTCGCTGACCGTAAGTTTGTTCACTTTATACTAAAAAATATTTCTGTGCATTCAATGTCACCGTTAAACATATTTGGCCCGGCCTGCACACCCTGTATCTCATATTTAGATGGAACAAATATATTTTTTATTTTTTTTTTTCATATCTAGATAGAGAATGCTAAGTACCAGCAGTTCAACTTGGCAAGTCCGTTCAGAATGGATTACAGCTTGGTGTCACATTTAATGAGTGAGTATTGATTCATATGATTTTAAAATAAATAAATAAATGTTGTATTTATCGTAAACAGGTGCTGCTTCACGCCGGTTTTCTGTGAAGCCGTAGTATCACCGCGGTCGAGCCAGCCCGTTTGTAACTCATACATACACCCACACACACATACATGCAAACTCCCACACACACACGCACGCATACATACTCACACACAAACACATACACTTACCAATCATTACTTCTTAAGAGTAACTGACAGCACTGATTGCTGAAATACAGGTTTATCAGAACCCAGTTCAGCAATAGTTGCTACATGCAATTTATGATGTAAACGGCATTTATTATATTTATCGGCAACGACTCGTTTGGAACAGTGGTAGTAAACACTGCCTTTGGTTCAAGGGTTGCGGGTTCGTTCCCCGCACAAACATTTGTGTGCATGAACATGTCTGTTTGTATTGGTCTGAGTGTTTTCTATGTATCATAAGTATGTATTTATGAAAAGAAAAGTATTATATGTAATCCCACTGTTGATTCTGATATAGGTGCTTGAGCTACCTATCTCGGAGTCGGATCAATATATGTGATGTTGTGAAATATTATTTATATACTTTACCGTATGTTTATAAAACTTTGTGTTATAAATAACAATACCACATACTTATATATAATGTAAACTATGTTTATAAAGCGCCATCTAGCGTCGTTGCGTGGGACTGGTTAGTGTAGTACTAGCAGATTATGTCGATAATTTTATCAGCAGCCAGTTTCTCGCACCGCCGCTAGATGTCGCTGAGGGAGAAACAGCACA
Organism: Marasmia exigua; assembly: GCA_019059595.1. Taxonomy (NCBI): domain Eukaryota; kingdom Metazoa; phylum Arthropoda; class Insecta; order Lepidoptera; family Crambidae; genus Marasmia; species Marasmia exigua. Next base: position 12,744,411 of record CM032483.1, on the reverse strand, counting down.
CGGCCTGCGTGCCGCCATATTATTTTCACATTCATTACGAACTACGCTGCCTACGACTGAGACGAAATAATTTAATCTATATACATATATGTAGGATGGGGTTTCAAATAAAGCCAGGGAAACGTATAATTGTTCTATATTAATTATCTTGTTAAAGCGTCGTCTTCCACGTCTTTACATCGTCGGCCATACGTCGTCTGTCATCTCTTACACGTTCCTTACCATGCATCTACCGATCACCAATCCTACATATATAAAAGGAGAACTTGAGTGACTTTGGCCGCGTTCCGAGATACGCTCTGAGCGCTGTCAGCACTCACAACGCCAACAGCCGTTCCGATTTAGTTTTCGTGCTTACAGCGTTGATAGCAATATTCCAATTCGGAACGATCTGTTGGCGCGCTAACAGCTATTATGACGATTTTCTAACGGATAGTTCGCCAAAGATCAAATTATTATATTATTTTGTCATATCTATTCCTTAAGTTATTAAATAGTTTATATAAAAGACAAACGTTCATTTGAGGTAATAACACAACCAACAATACTATTACTACAATGTATCAATACGGGGTTTAACACGATATTTATTATGTGCACTCACATATTTGGCTCGACGTTTCGGCTACGTTACAGCAGCCGTGGTCACGAGCGGACCCTCGTTTGGTCCGCTCGTGACCACGGCTGCTGTAACGTAGCCGAAACGTCGGGCCAAATATGTGAGTACACTATGTTGTTTCACATAATAAAGATCGTGTTAATCCCCGTATTGATACATTATAGTTATAATGCAACGCGAAAATCTAAAAAACTATTAAGCTTTACCTTAGTCGCCTTTTACGACACCTCGGTAAGAGTGAGTGTTGATCACACTTATTGTTCCTAGCTTAGAGTCCCTAAAGCACGCCAATTAAATCAAACCACTTATTTTTCACACACAATATATTAGACCACAACTCACTAAAGCAACTGTTTTAATAGACAATAGAAGATAGTATCAAAAGTAAAAGAGATATAAAAGACATAAACAATATAAAAAAGGATGATTGTGGCCGTCGCCAACAGTGAGAGTGGCCTATTCTACTCTGCCGGGGACCACACACCCTCTTACTACAGTGCAAACTATATCTGAAACTTGAATTCAAGACCACAAAAACCACATACTAAATAGTTTTTTTAAATTTGCGCGTTGCAACTAAAATTAATCAAGACGGGAATTAACACGATTTTTATTATGTGATACAACATTGTGTACTCACATATTTAACTCGACGTTTCAGCTACGTTACTAAAGCAGTAATCACCGCTCGTGACCACGGTACACAATTTTGTATCACATAATAAATATCGTGTTACTTCCCGTCTTGATTAATTATAGTTACGACGAACTAAAAACTATAAATTTATTTATTTATTTTCTTTATTAAGGAAAAATACAGCTGTTAAATAGTACTCTGTTCTAAAATTACTTAAATAATACATCAGCAATTTAAATTTTCCACTACAGATTAATACGTTTAGTGTTGTGAGACAAAATACAAAAAAAAAATGCGAAAAAGGATGATTATTTTTGTTACCTATTAATTTACTTCAAGACTAAAGATTTTTTAAATACTGTAATCTTATCATGAAAAATGTCGATATGGTTATAGCTGCTATTAAATTTATTACAAGCTCTAACAATAAAACTATTTTTCCTGTAATTACATTTACATAAAGGAGTAGCAAACGTATTCTTATGCCGCGCGCTAGGTCTGGAATACTTATAAAACAATTTGCTTAACAAGTAAGGGGAATCGACCATGTTGTTAATTATTTTATATAACAATAACTGATCCCGGTGCTCTCTTCGAGTGACCAAGGGCTCAATTTTTATTGGTGTCAAAGTTTGGAAATCTATACTTTAAGCGTTTTAAGAACTTTTTCTGAATTCCTTCTATTAAGTTAATGTATTTTAAATACATAGGATTCCACACACTCGAGGCATATTCCAGCTGAGATCGAACATATGCTTTGTATAATAACACCAATGTTACAATAAAATAATATTTTTAACACTTCGTACACTTTAAATGACATTTTATAACAGTTCACTCGAGAAAAGGTGTTATTGAAGTCGACGCCCAAGACTACCTTGTAATACTTTATTCAATTATTCAACATGGATTGGGCACCGACTACAATAACACCTTTTCTCGAGTGTACTGTTTGATGTACTAACTGACGTTAAACTAAGTTTTGTAAAAATCTTTATTCTAATTCTTCAATTATTTCTAATATTAATCCCACTGCTTATTTCGAACCACGTTTTGAAATAAGAGCGAGAGGGCTTATGTAAATGTAAAGCGGACGCCATTTTCCACACTCAGACTCTTTTTCGGTCCCTTGTGCGTGGACAGCGACACGAATGTTTCAAAGCATCCCGCTTTCCATATTGGCGTAGGGATTTTTCCTAGGGGAGGCCACGTAGGTAGGGTCATCTCATCATTTGCTATACCTGCTCATCATTTGTCCCCGGTAGGGATCCCCGGCGGCTCATCAAAAGAGTATACAAAGATAATTTTTGAACATTTCTGTCACTGTCCACCTCGAATGGACAGCAGGAATAAACCACCTGGAGAAGATTTTCGGGCTTGGAAGCTCGCATTCCGACGTATGTCTGCCAGACGAAATTTAGGTACAAATTATCGCGGATTTTTCGATTTTTAATAAAGTTGCGTTAGGCATTCGAGGCTCGGCCACAAACTTGGATTATTCATTATGTTTGAGTCAACATTATTAACAAGTCTGCAAAAAAATCAGGCCTACCAAATTACATTGATAGTCTTAAAATCACCTGTCGCCAATGCTATAAGAAGTGTCTTATGTCCAACCAACCAATACCAGCCCCTACAGTCCGACTATGATCAGAAGGCACTTCAGTGATATTGACAGGGGGGTGTTGTAAAACGTATAGTACTAACATGTTGTTCTATACATTTTAGGGACAAGTCTGATGAAGTAATCGAAGTTAGTGATGAAAATAAGAATGCCTAGGTTATTTTTCTTTCAATTACTTGTAATATATAAATAGTTTTCATTTTGTAATGTAATTAAATTTGAACATACCTATTTAAATCATTTAGCGTCTAGATTGATTTTTATAGAATCCATCATTTTCAAACTAATATTCCTTAGCTATCATCGAAAGGACCGCAGAAATTTGGCTAAATATTTGTAATGCCTAGTACAGTTCTTGGAGTTAAAATTAAATAATTTTGTGAAATAAACTACATCTATTTAGCTCATAGATTTATCGTAATAAACAAACATAATGACTACATAGTTAATCATATTTTTTATATAATTATTTTACATAATTAATCAGGTTTTTTATATATAGATAGATGACGTTATGCAGGCGTGAGGTCTAACTTCGACATCATTTGTTGTTTTGTACGTACGTAACATCATCATTTTGTCATGACACTTTAAATTGTAGCTATACCCTTTCGCTTTATCATGATATCGGTGACAGCAGGATAGAGTTATACGCGAGTAACAGGTTAGAAAGAGACTAACGTTAAAAATGTATAGATTTTGACATTTGTTACCCATATCATGATAAAGCGAAAACAGTATAATCTACCTCACGCCTACTAAATCCATTTATCAGATTTTAGTTGTTAAATTTCCCCATTGTTTCAATTTACAGGCAACTAGGCGGGCTAGTGGTGACCTCAGCGGCGGAAGCGACGCACCTCGTGATGGAGAAGCTCGTGCGCACGTGCAAGCTGGTGAGCTGCCTCGTGACCGTGAAGCACCTGGTGTCCACGGAGTGGGTGATGGACAGCCAGCGCCTCAACAAGTTCTCCGACGAGGCCGCGCACGAGCTCCGCGACCGCGTCTTCAACGCCACCTTCAAGTGCGATATATCGGAAGTCCTCCTCTGCGGGGAACAGCGGAAGAAACTCCTCGACGGCGTCACATTCTTCCTCACCCCCTGCGTGAAGCCCTCCCGCTCCGCCCTCACAGAAATGATTGAACTTTGCGGCGGCAAAGTCGAGAAGAACCGCCGCTCCTACGTCTCCATCCAGGAGATGCACACGCAGAAACCTTACAGTTACTTAGTTTTAACGGTGCCCAACGACTTGCATCTAGTTTATTACCTTCTCCAGTCCGAGAAGACGTTGAACGTAGTATGTAGTACGGAGGTGGTGCTATCCGCGATAATGCGACAGAAATTAGAGGTGGACGAGTTTCTCGTCAAGATAGATTGAATATTTACAAGTTGTTATGTACTCGCATGATTTTAAATTCCAATTTTAGTTGGTTGATTTTAAACAAGTATTGTAATTTTTATAATAGAGTTGTAAATAAATCGGAAATGTTCACGACGTGTGAAAATTTTAAAACTATTATAATGGATTGCTAATTATTATGTATTTTTGTTTCATTTTGATTAATTTATGATCTTTTTTTTTGCTTGTTTTCATGCTAGTAAGACAGATTTTTATTATACTGTGGTCAATTTTACTACACTAACTTCACATTCGATTTAAACATCTATGTGCAATAGTTAGGTATGATTTGTGTGAATAATATTAAAATATGTGACATAAATGTAATAATGAAATAATATGTGATTCAAATGTTTTAATTTGTCCGTTTTCATATATTGCAGTTATAACTTGAAGCGAGTATTTTATTTTGGAATCTCTTGTTTTTATTCTTTTTTAGAAAGCTGTTTGTAAAATGAATTTAATCTCCGATTAAGTATTGTGTATTAAGGAGACAAAAGAATTCCATTCATATTTATTAAATGTAAGAGAAAATTTGAAAGAAATTTTTATAGTTTTGTACATAGAGACATAGTTGGTAAGACGGCCTGGACCATGTAAAAAAATTAAATATACGAAATGTTTCTTATATTTCCGTATTTTATTTTTTATGATTATTAATGATAGCGCACTGGGTTATATAAAACATAGAGATGTGTTTGGAGAATTAATAAATAATCATTTCAACATATCAATGTTTTAAATTTGACGGCGTACCAGGAAAGCAAAAAAAAAAACGGATAGGATGTATAGAACTACCAGGACAGCAGTAGCCCAATTCTCGTGCTCGTGGTATTTTAAAAACATGGCGGATATCACCTGAAAACCACACAATAAACTATGTTTTAGTGATATATGTATGTCGTATGAAAATAAATGTCACGAGCCCGAGAATTGGGCTCCAGGACCCCAATTCTGGGGATTTCGATATGAAAAAAACATGGCAGATATCACCTGAAAACCATACAAAAAATATATGTTTTGGTGATATATGTCGTATGAAAATAAATATCACAAGCACGAGAATTGGGCTCCAGGTATGTAGTAAATCCCGGGGCGTAATGGAGAATAATAGCTCCCTAATGTTAACGAAAAGAAGTACTAGGGCGACAGAAATCAACTGACGATATGGTTGTCGCTTTGATATTCAACTTCCTGCACATTTATCTAAAACTACCAGGAAAGCAGAAGTAAACCTATAAGCGAGGCTACGTTATTCCTGATAGATAGATACTCTTTATTGCACAACATACAAAACTTAAAAGCTAGGTATACAGAGATACTGATGTACTAGGGCTACAGAAATAACGCGTATGATATACGTCTCACTGTCATAATAACTAAACACTCGTCTAAAACTACTAGAGAAGTATACATAATCAGCAGGTAGTCGCAAATACAACGCTATTTAGCATGGTAGTATGGCTAATGGTAAGGGTAAACGAAAAAGAAGTACTAGGTCGACAGAAATCAACTGACGATATGGTAGTCGATTTGATATTACTTCCTGCACATTTATCTGAAACTACCAGGCAGGCAGAAGTTAACTGGAACTAAGCGAGGCTACGTTATTCGTAATTTACTAGGGCGACAGAAATAATATTATTTACGTCTCCCTGTCATAATAACTAAGTACTCGTCTGAGACTACAAGGGAAGTATTAATAATCAGGAGGTAGTCACAAATACGATGCTATTTATGATCACCATTTTCTGTTGCCCTGGAAGCTTACTTTGGACTTTTCCCTGATAGCTTTGTCCATCGATTTGTCGCAACCGTAACTCCATGCAAGCAAGGAGTTACGATTAGAAACTATAAATGATTGCGTAGCTTCGAGTTTTCATTTCCTGGTTTTATTTTAGAAAACATCACAGCTTATTATATTTGGTGTTTTTCGACGTGACTGCGCCAGAGACGGGCGTGGTCAGAAAATGCATAACCAGTTTTCAAATTCGATTTATCACACAGTCTTCACTAAAGTACCTATTACAAATATACTGTATCATCAATTAAGAACATTTTCTCCTTGTGACTTAGGGCTGCATTCAAAAACGTTCAATTAACCTTTGTAAGCTAAGACGGTATCAAAGAGCAGTTTTGACGTTACAAAGAATAATCAAACTTAATTTTGGAAAAAAAAATGCAAACTGCTTCATAACATCGTTTTAACTAACAAAGCTTGAATAAACATTTATGAATAAGACCAAGAAGTAATAATTAAGACGGTAGAACATTTTCTGTCCGCGACTACATTATCAATTTAATGCGATTAGTGTAACAAGGGGAGGTGCAAAGAAAACGAAAAATCATTATAACATAACTTTATTTAATTTAACGTTATATAATATGATTTTAATATCTATAGTCTGAACTCGATCACGTACCAACTGCGGCACTACAAGTTACTAATAATTCATCATGACCATTCATACTTACCTACAATGGAATTTACAATTGTAAAAAGTCTATCATCGATACATCACTTATTATATTGACTTTCAACGAAATTCTTTAAAAATGCACGGCATCTACCTCACCCACTACTACCTTGGAACATTAATGTCGTAACTTAGTGCCTTGCGGAATAATCCACGCGCGATGAAAATACAAATTTGAAAAGTAACGCATGTAGAAGTGAAAGGGTTTTTCACGGTTTCAATTTGCCAGAAGTATAAGGCTTTATTTTATTCCTGCTCTAGGATGATAATGTCTCATATCAATCACCCTAGTAGTATTATTTCAGTGTACTGGAATATTCATATCATGCCTAATATGGATTTCAGATTTAAAAATAAATATCTTAACTCTCAATTTAAAAAGCCCAAATTACATTTTATTTAAAAGCACCAATAGTAGAGACCGAATTGCATTCCTTTACCGCGTCTCATGAACAAGACCAGCTTTTATTAAGTTCAGAATACTCACTTATAAAGCCTGTTATTTAACGGATTAGCAAAAAAAAACGAACGTAACCTACCATGTAAATGACTTCTCAGCAAAAAATAACACGCACGCACAACTTTACATGATAGAGACAGCAACATTTGAGCTCTCAAAGTTGACAAGCGTTTGATTATACGTTAGTCCGTGACATATTTGAGGAATCCCATCGAAAGTCGGTATACATAATACTTGAACAGAGCAACATATACATATGAGTGTGAGATTGGTATCAAAAACGGTCTCACTCTATAAATAAATAGTCTTGACCGGTTTTGATGCTAGTCGCCACTGTAATGTCGATAAAGTCGTGAAAATAAATGAAAGCGCCACTGCCGTTGACTTCATAGGATATAGTAACCCTATTGGCATGGCATAGCATGGGAAATATATTATACTAAACGCAAAGGCTTTTGTCATGAGTCTTTGGCTCGTATAACAGTTACTTTATTTTAAACTTAACTTAACCGTCATGTACAATTCATTTATTGATGAATGATTAACAATGACACCACACTTTATTACTATCTCTTTCCAACTCGCATCCACGTATAGCGACACCAATTGGTTTCAATTGTTGGTTACTGCCTCTCGGCAAGCACATAAACTATTACCCCCTTATTACAAATCGCAAACTAAGGATAATCCTGAAACCAAATTCGTGCAAACCCCTTTTAACATTGCGTGTTGGAAAGGGATGACATGAGTTTTAGTACGGTAGTAACTATTTATAATAAGGTGGTTATTCTTTTTTTTATGAATGACTGTGCATTACTGGTTTTTCAAGGGCAAAACCTGATCAACAAGTTAAGTAAGTATTAAATAAATAGTAGAAGCACTTTTCGAAATTGATTAAAAAGAGATCTGGTTTAGTTGCTAACAATTTAAATCCCTTGAGGTCGCTAGTGTGCCCTACGCGTCGCCATAGAAGGCGTTAGAACGAGTTTAGTTCCGGAACTTTTCTTAGTACCGCGTATGATAAGCTACTTTGCGTTTAGAACAGTTCCCCAAACATGAATTGCCACGACTCTCTCGAGGCATCGCTCGCGGAGGGAGATTACGACTTGATGATGGCCTCGTAGGCCTGGAATATCGCGTGCGCCACCTCCACCGTGCGCGACTTCAGGCTCAGCGTGGCCTCGGGGTTGCCGGGCTGCAGCTTCAGCTCCAGCAGCACCCAGATGTTGTTCGTCAGCTTCAGCGACTGGTACAGCATGTCCTGGGAGAAACGCAAACAACTTACTATTTGTTTAGACCTGGCCCAGAAGAGGTGGCGCGATCCACTTTAAGAACCGAATTTTTCTTTCGATAATTCACCGTTGATTCGTGAATGAAGCCCATTAAGCATGTTAGATCAACAAAATAAGCAAAAAAGAAATCAGCTGTACCATACATTATTGCCGGGTGGATATTCTATTTCGTATGGGACAACTGATTTTATTTCGCTTATTTGTTGATCTAACATGCTAAATGGGCTTCATTAAACGTTAAAAAAATAACAGTGTATAGGCCATTTTAAGGGTATTGTATTTTTAGTTTCATTATTTTGAGATTTTTTTTTATGTAATAGGTAGGCAGACGAACAGACGGATCACCTGATCGTAAGCAATTGCCGCCGCACATGGACACCCGCGACACCAGTGGAGTCACAAGTGCGCTGCCAACCTTTAAACTATCCCCCGGATTGGGCCTCCGGTACCCTCACTCACGCAGCGAAACACAGCATAGTGCTGCTTCACGCCTGTTTTCTGTGAGGCCGTGGTATCACTCCGGTCGAGCCGGCCCATTCATGCCGAAGCTTGGCTCTCCCACGGTAAAGATATGATGATTTTACCAGAAGTGACGCATATTGTTGACTGAGAGAGTAATTTTTAGAATCATTCATCAATTTGCCACGTTGAGACGCAGAACAACAGGAAGAACTAACTTACTTGTCGTCATCGTCGGTTGATAGGTCGGATAATTATTTATAAATAATCAATTGATTTGTAGGAATCTATCGATTAGGGCTTATTATACATTCTACCATCGATCGATTGAACACCCTTAACCAGCTATTTTTTATTATTTGATAGAAATGGGGTGATCCCTTGCGTCTCATAGCCACTGCGACCAGTAGATGATCTATTGTGGCAGCCCCATAACCTATTACAGCACCTCATGTAGCTCCAGTTCCAGGATAAACCCGAGAATGGAGCTGATGGGGGAGCTCTTGATCTCGTCTGCTGAGATCATGTGTGCTCCTAGGTGCCGGCTTCTGCAGCGGTGCAGCGCTATGCACTCGCCGAGGACGTAGATAATCGTTTCCTCGTCCTCGCGACAACCAGCTAAAACCATTTTTTTTATGCTAGAGGCGGACAAACGAGCAAGCGAGTCACCTGATGGAAAGTAATCATCGCCGCCCATGAACATCTGCGAAAGCAGAGAGATCGCTAATGTGTTGCCGGCCTTTTTTTTTAAAAAGAGTACGCTCTTCTCTTGAAGATCCCTAAGTCGTAGCCGTTCCGGAAATACACCTGCAGCCAAACCGTTCCACAGAACTGGGGTACGTGGTAGAAAGTGCCGGGAGAAACGCACAGTATTAGACCGCCATCCATCGAGATGATGAGAATGTCTGCCACAAAACCATGCCACAAAATTAAATTTTTTTTCTAACCTGTCCCTCGACGTTCCTCTTAGCGATAGTGAATATATTATTCAAGGTCATCTTCTGCGCGATGGAGTCGGCGTTCCCGACGACGTTGGAGAGCGAGTGCTGCAGCTCGTTGGCGGCGGGGATCTCCTTCCACGTGGTGAGGAACACGCGCTTGTCCAGCTGCCCGTCCTCCGCGAACAGCACGTGCGCGGGGATCAGGCACGCGAAGTAGAACACGTCCACGTTGTTTTTGATCGCCACCTGAACAAGTATCAAATCAGGATGTGTTACAAATACTACATGAAATATAAATAGAAAAATGTTTATTTGCCACCAAAAATACAGATATATTTACATTACTTATTATATATTAATCTAGGTATAGTATAATTCCGACGCGCATATCTGCATTAATCAATCAATCAATCAAATAATTCTTTATTTGCATAGGCTTGTATACAGCACTTACAAATCGTCATACATTTTAATGACTTAAAACTATTTATAAGTACTTTATGTATAATTTACATGTTAATACATATATATGTTGATACATAAAATATACTAAAGAAATAAATAAACATAATGCGATTCTACCACCGGCTCGGAAAGTTGTTTCTGGTCGAGAAAATCCGGCAAGAAACTCGCCAGTTACTCTTTTTAATCGCCAAACTTTCATACAATGTTGTGTCATCATCATACCAAGCCATACAGTTTAATTGTTACATAAAATAAAATAAAGGAAATAATAATAAAATAAATATTATGAGGTAAACCGAAGCAGACTAGTCCCCAAAGGTGGCACCTGTTCACAAGTATGACGTACGTGTCAGCCATTGCAGGGACCCGGGTGTCTGGGCTTGACATTAGGCACGTAGTGGCATTTTGGCCCACACTTCAGGGCTTAGGGGGTAACTCGGGCACAAAATATCTCATCCGCGGCCGAGTTTCCTACTTTCAAACTTTGATGTAGGCTTTTCGGACGAAGCTTATATTTCAGTGCCCGAGATTACTGCCTTCAGGCTTAAATAGAGGTTTTTTTTTATTATGATGTGGATTTGAAGGGTAAAATTATTTGTAGGGTACATATTAATATTTTTTCGTATTTTTATCAATATTTGATAAGATTTATTTTCAGTAATTTTGTTTTTTTTTTGTATAGAGACCAAAGCAAAAAATAAAATTATGAATTTATAATTTGTAATTTATTAAGTAATTCCTACAAAAAAAATGTTTGGCCAAATTTACTACTTCAAATTGTGAAGGAAGTAATCTCAGGCACTAAAATATAAGTTTCGTCCGAAAAACCTACATTAAAATTTGAAAGTAGGAAACTCGGCCGCGGATGAGATATTTTCTGTCCAAGCTACCCCCTAAGCCCACTTCAGCGCGATGCTACCACGGCTCTTGAAGGCAGCAAACGCGCTCTCGTGGCTGCTACCCAACCTGAGGGGACCAAGCTCCAGGTATCTTTATGCCGGCATTCTACGGTCAATGGAGCTCTACAGGGCGCCAGTCTGGTCCGACTCCCTCGCAAGACGGGAAAATATTCCCCTCTTGCCTCAACGGGCGACAGCGCTGCGGGTCGCTCGAGCCTACCGAACGGTAGGTTTCGACGCGGCCTGTGTGCTCGCTGAGGGGTCTCAGGCGGTCCTCATGGGAGCCAGAAGCCGTGATGCAGTCCGCCGTCTACAAGTATACGATGGACAGGAGAGCAGAAGGGAACCGTCCAGCGGGATGTCGTAAGGAAGGAGTGCCTCCTGAGGCGATGGTCCGAGAACCTCGGCCTTGCCACTACGGAGAACCCTCGACGCGCTCGCCCCGGTCCTAGACCGGTGGCTTGAGCGTCACCACGGCTCCGTCTACTTCCGTATGGTGCAGATAATGACCGGATATGGGTGCTTCGGTTACTATCTGCACAAAATACAACGGGAGGAGGCGTCTTCTTGCCATGAATGCGGCGCTGCGGAGGACACGACACACCACACCTTTGCGGAGCGTGTGCCGTGGGATCCGCACCGCCAGGCGCTGGTAGCGGAGGTCGGCCAGGACCTTTCCCTCCCTAGTATAACGAGATCTATACTAGCGAGCGATGGGGCCTGGAAGGCCTTCGCTGCCTCCTGCGAGCACGTCATGGTCCCCTCGCTAGCGCGCTCCGAAGGGTGAGGAGGAGACCCGCTGGTGCGTGGTCAGGGGGCACCAGCACCAGCATTGCACAGGCTCCCTTTGCTGCCCGATAGGGACGGCTCAGTTCTCCTGGCTGTCCCTATCCCCTCTCCCGGCATGACCGGAGGAGGTGTTGGCGGAGTAGAGAGAGAGATAGAGATATGGAGAGAGATAGAGAGATGGAGAGAGAGAGAGGGATGGAGAGAGAGCGAGGGTGGGGGAGAGAGAGAGGTGGGGAGAAAGAGTGAGAGGGAGGGCGTGAGAGGGGGTGTGAGAGAGATAGGGAGGGAGGGAGAGAGGGAGGTAGGGAGGGAGAGAGAGATTATTTGTAGTAAGTTAATGTAGGGTAGTGCAGTAATGCCGTGCCTGTATTAGGCAGAAACGGTTACCGCGGGGCACGGACTTTCCTGGGCAATGACGGGTAGTAATTCATTCGTGTATTACATTGTTGCGCCGAGGGTCTGCGGACCGGCGTCTTCCCTTGACGGTGCACTAGGGCCCGTGAAAGCGGGTTAAACCATCGCACAGCGGGGTGCAGGCGCCTGATTTTCATCGGAGCTGGGACCGTTTCCCGGCGGGGCGTTTTGACGTCGGCACAAGGAGGATCGACGATCTGGTGAAGGTCGAGGGAATCTATTGGATGCGGGCGGCACAGGACCGATCTGTGTGGAGAACATTGGGGGAGGCCTATGTCCAACAGTGGACGTCTATTGGCTGAAATGATGATATAAGCCTATGCAAATAAAGTACTTTTTGTTGCGGTTGCGCGTAGCCTACCTGCAGGTTGTTGAGCGGGTCCATGCGCTGCACGGGCCCGGTGGTGGCCAGCGCCAGCGCCGCGTCGGCGCCCGCGCCCGCCGCCAGCGCGCCCAGCGAAAGCGCGCCCGCCGGGTACACGCCGAAACTGCCCACCGCCACCACACGCACACGTTAATACGGTATATGACTAAGCTCAACATTTTACCAAATATAAATATTTTATCAAAATATCCTTTCTAATCCTTACTAATCCTTAAAAATATATTCTCGGAGGCAATAGACAACAGACAAGGATGCTCATAGGAGCGTTAACAGGGCATTATGCAACGAACAAAATGCTGATGAAGATGAACATGACATCGAACAGCGACTGCAGAGCATGCAAGGAGGAGACGGAAACCATAGAACATCTTCTATGTGAATGCGACTCACTAGCCAGAGGCAGAATGTGTCTTCTAGGTAACGCTTATCCTAAACCAGGAGACTACAGGCACTTCAATCCGAAAGACATCGTGATGCTGATGAAACGAATCTTTCGTGAGTAAGAGCGCAAAAGAAAGGGGAGGTACAAAAGATCCCTTAGGGTCGACGTGCCCCATGAAAATGGCCCCTAACAGATAAGATAAGATAAGATACTAATATTATAAAGGCGAAAGTTTGTTTGGATGGATGTAATGACTAAGCTCATATATCTTGATGGTGTAACGTATACTTTTTTTATAATTAATTACTTCATAGATTACTGAGGACGGGCTCATTGTCGATAAAAAAAAAAACGACCCATGACTAAGCTCAAGATTTTACAAAATATAAATATTTTATCAAAATATCCTTACTTCCTTACTCCTTACTTAATATTATAAAGGCGAAAGTTTGTTTGGATGGATGTATGGATGGATGTTTGTTCCTCTTTCACGCAAAAACTACCAAACGGATTTTAATGAAACTTTACAGTAATGTAGCTTAGCTTATAGATCAGAATAACACATAGGCTATAATTTATAAAGATATCTATAAGACCTTGCTTTTATTCGAATTACACGCAGACGAAATCGCGGGCAAAAGCTAGTAGGTCAATATGTGCCAATGGCAAAAATTCTCAATTAAAAATATAACGTCTAGCCGGTTTTATGGTCATTCAAAGATTCATGGGCAAGTCCATTTTAAAAGTATGAAATTATAAAAAAATTATTATACCATTGAATAACCCATACAATTTGTACCAATTATTATAATAGAACCATTGTCATAAACGAAACATTTTATATAGCTACCATACAAAATTCAAATGAAATGCATACAAAATACTTAGGTGTGACGTCACATCTTAGTAGCCATTTGTATGGAGCGTTTTGGGTTTGCCCAAAATAATGTGATTTTAAAGTTGTGATATCTCAGGTAGTTTAAATGAGAATCAAGTGATTCTTTCAACGATGTTTCTATCATTGAGTGGTCATTTGATTGCAAAAATAAAAAAATAGTAGTCATGTACCGTATTACATCTTGCCAATCTCAACTTTTAAAACCCACCAATTTTAAACTTAAACTAAGGAAGTACTGTCTTAGCAATGGGGTTTGGGAAAAAAAATTAAACAGGTTCCAATCCGAAAACCATTTCCATCCTGATAATAAGAATCGGATTGGATTGTATCGTTTTTAACAGTGCTATTGTGTATCTAGTGCGTTGTCTCATGACAACTTGCTTGGACCTAATAGTCTTAAAACCTGCGATTGCTTTTAGAGTGATATCCGTTGATAAAACGTAAAACACCGGCGTTTTACAATCGAACATAAAACCTCCTCCTTTTCTTGAAGTTCTTTAAAAGTACGTCAAGGGTATCATAACTCTTACAGCGGGAGATATATTGTACAAAACATCATGTAGGTCTAATCATGACTTTTATGAGAATTTGCTCTTCTATGTTAAAGAATTCATGTAGACCTATTCTGGGGGAAAGGGTGTTAAAAGGTTAGCAGCACAACTTGTGACTCCATTAGTATTGCTATTGGCGGCGGCAATCGCTTACCATCAGGTGATCCGTCTACTTCTCTGCCGCCTATCCCATAAAAAGTAAAATATCAGTCTATAAGCTGTCCCACTGCAGGCAAACTGCAAAGATCTCCATAGAAGTCAAGTGATCGCTACTATGATGGGATTAGGCTTAATCACCACGCTTGCCTAATGCGGATTGGTGATCACAAACCCGAGCTATGTTCGAAAACTTCGAAACGTAAACGAACCCAAAACCGCGAGATCACGGCCCGGTACTTAAACCACTAGACCAACAGGGCGTTATTATCCCATATAAAATAATACAATTTGTCAATGCACAATTATTTTCTGGATTTTGTTTCTACAATTTTGTATACCCCCTTCTAATAAGATCTAACCAACGTGATTTATTCAGTAGTGCGATAATTTTATTAAATTTAGTTACTTGTGCAAATATGCCACATTTACATATTATGAATTCTAATAAACGATACTAAAGCGCCATTCACCTTATGCTAGGTCACTCATCGGCCGGGGGAGGTCGTGGTAGTCTAAGGCTTTGCCGGATACCTTTCCCCAATTGTGCGACGAGGGAACGCCGCTGTGTTTTTTAGTCGGTATATCTCTGGGCGCATACCTAGAGGAGAGCCCGACATAACCCCTGCTGACCCCCGCTATCTCGGGCATGCATAAGGCAAACATTTTCCACAGCGACAAATAAAAAAAAAAGTCACACATCGGAATGAGCATTGGCTCGAACCCCTCAAATGCAACTGACCTGTTCTTGTTGAGCTGAATGGCGAACCCGCTCATGGCCTGCATGGCTTTGTTGGTGAAAGTCATCTCGATGCGCGGCTGACCATTTTGCCGACTGAACGTGCCCCAGATCTCCAGACCTGAAGGTTAAAAAAGCTTAGTTGCAAAAATCAAGTGACAGTGGACTGGTGTAGACGAACCAGAGACTCGTCACGATTGTGGCAGCTGGCTGGTACTGCTCTAGTGGCAATCCGCAAAGTTGTGCCTACTTATTTCATGACATTCAACCTGCAAGACTATACCGTGCTTTATCATCATCATCATCATCAGCCCATTTAAGTCCCCACTGCTAGGGCACGGGCCTCCCTCAATCACATGAGGGGTAATTGCCATACTCACCACGCTTGGCAGACGGGTTGGCGAGGGTTTTGATATGAATGCAGAGTTTTCCTTCTCTGGGTGCTGATGATCATGCCAGCAGCTTTACCTTAGTCGCCTTTTACGACACCTCGGTAAGAGTGAGGGTGGCCTATTCTACTCTGCCGGGGACCACACGGCAACCGTGCCTAGTTACCGTGCTTAGTTGTTTACTTAAATATTCGTATGTACTCGCACCCATTTTAATTATATTACTATAATATTGCTTCCTCAAATAAACCTCAATTTGACTAACGGATGTCACATAAAACTTGAACTTAAGCATGGCACTGAATTTTTCTACATCACTTATTTCAGACATCGAATTGTTAAGTTAGATTTCGCTACGATGAGTAGAGTAAATAAGGAGCGGAGCGGTGCATGTATTGACCAATCACTACGCTCGAAATATTCGCTCCGCTTCAATGGAAACAAGACAAGCGGAGCGGAGCAGAGCTGAACGAATTTCCATAGAAAACAGCGAGCCGATGCCGACGGAGGAAGGCGGAGAGCAGCGGAGTGGTGCAGAGCGGAGAACAGCGGAGTGGTCCGGAGCCAAGGATAAAGGAGGACAGCGGAGTGGCGCGGAGCAGCACCGAGCGGAGGACAGCGGAGAACAGCCAAAAACATCAGCAATACTTCGCTTCATTCCGCTACGCTCCGTTCCAGTGGAAACACCCACCACTTTTCGCCGCTTTCCTCCGCTCCGCTCCAGTGGAAACACTCACCACTTTTCGCCGCTCTGCTCCGCTCCGCTTTAGTGGAAACACTTTTCGCCGCTCTTCTCCGCTCCGCTCCAGTGGAAACACTCACCACTTTTCGCCGCTCTTCACCGCTCCGCTCCAGTGAAAACACTTACCACTTTTCTTCTTCTCCGCTTCGCTCCGCTCTGCTCTGCTTCAGTGGTAACGCAGCCTTACCTTTCCCCTTGTCGGCGGGCAGCCAGCACTGCTTGGGCGGCGTGTAGGAGGCGGGCGCGGCCACGCCGAAGATGTCGCCCAGCAGCCCCGACGCGCCCGCCGCCTCCGGGCCTGGGCCTCCGCCCAGCTGGAACAACAACACGGTACAGTTTTACCAATTTTACCATCATCCTCCTGCCCTTTTCCTAGGTTATCTGGGGACGGCGCAGTATGTTTTCCTTTTCCATACGTCCCTGTCATTCGTCACCGAATCATCCTTTCCCCTCACGTCATTCTTCACACAATCCGTCCATATCTTTTCGGCCGTCCTTTATTCCTCGACCCACTTACATTTAAACTCATCACTTATTTGGTTACATGTTCTTTCTCTCTTTTCATTACATGGCCATACCAGGAAAGACGATTTGCCTTCAATTTATCAATCCGGGGGGCCACTTTCATACTTCCTCTCAGTTATTTCAGGTATAGTTTTACCAATTTTATAAGTTACACCAATGCACCGCAGAAGTCTTATTTTTGAAAACAGCGGCAAAATCTTAACCAATCATAAAGCTCCATTTACGCGCGCCATAAATTACAATTTCTTATTGATTGATGCATCAGCGACATGTGCGGTGCGAGTGCGGTTAAGAGAGAAACAGCAGTCCTCTCTGGATATATTGTATTTAATCTTAACGTAACGCAATAAAGTCTGTATTTCAACTGCTTTCGCATCAAAGGCAAAGAGCAAAAAGTATCCTGTGTCCGTCCCCTGGGTCTAAGTTACATATCTTTTTAGCCAAATCGGTCCAGCCGTTTTTAAGTTATAAACATCCTCAAACCGATTACGGCTACGGCGGTCAATCTCAACGATCAGCCACGTACGCAGGAAAATTACAGTGTTTTAGTATGTATGCAAACACATGTGCACTCTCTTCTACCTTACTCTCATATTCCGATGGGACACCAGCGTGACACGACCGGAGAGGGATTGGGTGCAGGACCAACGGCTTAACGTTCTTTCCGAGACACGGGGGTACAATACCGCGAACTTCCAGACTCCGTAAATTTTAACGAAACCAGTTGTTTTTGTAGGGCACTACCAATCATTAACGCAGTAAAGTTTACGAAGTGACAAAAAACAACCTTAAGGCGGCGGATAGCCCTAACTAGCGACACCAATCGATTTAAATTGTTAGCTACTAAACCGGTCTAGTTTAAACAATTTCGGAGCGGGAGTCTCTAAGTAAACATTTATACTATTTATTTAATAATTGTGCACTACTTTTTTATCTGTTTTTGCATTTGAAACTTGGACTAACGCCATAAGTGGCCGTTTTTGGCGGTAATTCCAATTTCGAGTACAAAAGCACACCAAAAACTTAAGTATAAGTAAATTAAATAAATAGTATAAGTGTTTTCCAAGAGACTGCAGCTTCGAAATTGTTAAAAAGATATCCGGTTTAGTTGCTAACCATTTAAATCAATTAGCGTCGCTAGTGTGCCTTACACGTCACCTTAACGAAACCAGTTGGATTTTTATTGCATTGCCAATCAGTAAGGCAGTAAAATTTACGAAGTGACAAAGATCAACTTTAAGATGATACCAATAAGGTTGATTTTTTTCACTTCATGATGTGAATATCGTAATGTTTTATACTTACAAGTACATCTAATCCACCAGCGAGTAGATCCAAATTGGAAGCCGGCGCAGGCGCCGAGGGCGGCCCGCCGATGTCCATAGACAACAAGTCTCCGATCAATGATTCCTGCAAATAAAATAATTAAAAAAGTCATTAACCTATCACTGAATAAGTTTAAGTTTCATATTAAAACCTGCCTAATGAAGAAAGGTTATTATAGTGTACAATACTATTTAAATGATAAGGATTCTTGGTCCCGTTAATCGATTAGTCTTTTGAGTTGTTATTCATAGTAGTCTATTAATTTAAAAAAAAAAATCTCTATTGAAACTCTGTAAAAACATCAATATTTGAAAAGAGTAACTACTGAGTTTCTTGTTGTTATTTTCTCAGTAGAATTCGACATCATTCCAAACCAGCGGTAGATGATAATCTGTATACCTATTTGGATATAAATAAGTAAGGACCTAAATAAAATGAAGATTTTCTTTAAAAACGCAAATATGTCATCCGGAAGTAATTTATATTAGAATGTGAAAAAACGACTGGAAGGATGGCGAATTTGGATCCTGCCCCATACAACCATGGTTTGTGGGTACAATAGACTCTGGACTAACAATCGTGTAATGAACATGTTTGATCAGTGTAAATATAAATGTATTTATAATTCGACTGTCTATTGTCCGATATCCGTAACACAAGTACTTATGCTACTAACTACAGAGTCAGGTTCATGTATGAGATGTTGTTTGAATTATTTTTTCATAATTAAAATTTAAATTAATATTTCACAACATCACATACATCCGACTCCGAGATAGTGGTAGGGGAGCCCATGAGGGGATTTCGGGATTTAGTCGGCTATTTACTTACACCAGATATGAGCCTCATTTATATGGACGCCCGTCAAGGATATCAGATTCGGATCGAAAAAAAAAACATTAGACATTTTCGGGCGTGGCAGACTAAGGTAGGGTGAGTTAGTTACATGCTAAAACGTGTATATTCCTCTAATCTAACAATTTTGGGACGGATAGAGTCAACAGAGAGAAAAAAAAAGTCATCATGACATTCTCGAGCGTGGCTTTTTTTATTTATTTTGAAAGAAATAAATCCAGGTCTAGGACAAAATATATAATCTGACGATTTTCACAAGCCAAAGTAGCCAAAATTAATCGTTCAAGTTTAATGCGTGCAATAGTGTTGCTTATCGATAGTCTACTATCGATAGTAAAAGTAAAATCAATAGTATCGATAGTATTACGGGTTGTCAATACTATCGATTGTTTAATGTCCGATACTATCAATAGTATTGTGTTTTCTCACAAAATTTATCAAAATCAGGTATTCTGCTAAAAAAAATCACACTTTTTAATTTCTTGCTTTCTTTTTTCTTCTTATCATCGAAGCTTCGCACCCAATAAGTCTCTATGACGCTCGAGTAAATCCCGATTTAGCACCGTGGGCTCCCCTACCATAGGTAGCTCAAGCACCCGTAATATTCATATTTATTTATTCACATTAATTTATAACAGCACTGACACATTATACAGTAAGTATAGTTAATTAGGCAGATGACAGAGCCATGTTACGATAGTAACATAATTTTACCTATTATTTTTATTAGTAGCATTTTTATTTTATAGTAAGGTAATTTTACCTTTTCAAGCCACGTGTGAAATTGATAGATTTTTACACTTACAATTCTGTTCGATTACACATATAATTCAATAATTCTTCATCTCCCTTTATCTAGTTATGCAAGTTAATTAAAATTAATACCTGTATTTCTTTTCAAAAGTCATAAAACAAAGTTGTTAGAAGAGGTGGTTAAGGTTGCGTTTCCACTGGAGCGTAGCGGGACGGAGAAGAGTGGCGAAAAGTGGTGAGTGTTTCCACTGGAGCGGAGCGGAGAGGAGCCTTGCCTTACTGGATATCCGTTATGCACCACTCCGCTGCTCTCCGTCGGCCTCTGTCGGCATGGGCTCGCTATTTTCTATGGAAATTCGTTCAGCTGTGTTTCGCCGAGTGAGTGAGGTTACCGGAGGCCCAATGGGAGGGAAGGGGAAAAGGTTGGCAGCGCACTTGTGTCTCCAGTGTCCATGGGCGGCGGAATTGCTTACCATCAGGTGATCCGTCTGCTCGTCTGCCACCTCTCATATAAAAAAAAGCTTTTTAAGACCGCCTTATTGTACTGTCTGTTGCTGTTGTATCATGCTTGTATTTTATTTTTGTGCAATAAAGAATATCTATCTATCTTTGCTCCGCTCCGCTCGTCCTGTTTCGTCCTCCCATTGAAGCGGAGCGGATATTTCGAGCGTAGTGATTGGTCAATTCATGCACCGCTCCGCTCCCCTCCGCTTCGGTGGAAACGCAGCCTAAAGGTGTGTAAATATAAACGGGTGCAGCGTGTGCGCAGTGACCTGGTTGGGTATGACGGTGGCGAGCGGCGCGTGCGCCTCCTCGGCCGTCGCTCCGCGTGCTGGCAGCGACTTGCGCACTCCCGCGCCGCGACCTGTTTTTAATAATAAGTATATGTAGGTATTCATATGTAGGTAGGTAGGTATATACTCATCCGTGTGGTCCCCGGCAGAGTAGAATAGGCCACCCTCACTCTTACCGAGGTGTCGTAAAAGGCGACTAAGGTAAAGCTGCTGGCATGATCGTCAGCACCCAGAGAAGGAAAACTCTGCATTTATATCAAAACCCTCGCCAACCAGTCTGCCAAGCGTGGTGAGTATGGCAATTACCCCTCACGTGATTGAGGGAGGCCCGTGCCCCAGCAGTGGGGACTTAAATGGGCTGATGATGATGATGATAAATAAATAAATATTTCACAACATCACATACATTGATCTGACTCCGAGATAGGTAGCTCAAGCACCCGTGTTACGGATATCAGAATCAACAGTGGGATTACAAATATATACATATAATACTTTTCTTTTGTAAATACATACTTATAATACATAGCAAACACCCAGACCAATACAAACAAACATGTTCATGCACACAAATGTTTGTACTGTGCGGGGATAGAACCCGCAACCCTTGTATCAGAGGCAGCGTTCACTTCCACTGTTCCAATCGGGTCGTCAAATGTATGTAAAGTATATGTAGGTATAAGTAGTTTTTAAGATATTGCTGTGCCCTATCAGGGTTCATGTTGAACCTTAATTATTTTCAACACCTGTGATTCACAACATGAATGCAATAAATGGTTTGTACAACCTGTGCGGATAAAGAATGGGATCAGAAATGGCGGCGCATGTATTCACTTCTCGCTCGCACACCCACGAGTGCGAGTATAGACGCAAATAGTGTGCGAGCGAGAAGTGAATAGATGCGCCGCCATTTCTGATCCCATTCTTTATCCGCAAAGGTTGTATATTTTGTATTTGTATATGTAGGGATTTCCAAACGCGCCTATTTTTTTTTTATTTTAGATAGGCGTGGAACGCCCTGTTGGTCTAGTGGTTTAAGTACCGGGCCGTGATCTCGGGGTCTTGGGTTCGATTCCCGGGTCGTGCGTATAAAAGTATGTTTCGAATTTTTCGGACATAGCTCGGGTTTGTGATCACAAATCCGCATTTGTCGCAATCGCCGTGTGGTCCCCGGCAGAGTAGAATAGGCCACCCTCACTCTTACCGAGGTGTCGTAAAAGGCGATTAAGGTAAAGCTGCTGGCATGATCAGCAGCACCCAGAGAAGGAAAACTCTGCATTTATATCAAAACCCTCGCCAAACCGTCTGCCAAGCGTGGTAAGTATGGCAATTACCCCTCATGTGATTGAGGGAGGCCCGTGCCCCAGCAGTGGGGACTTAAATGGGCTGACGATGACGATGAATCCGCATTTGGCAAGCGTGGTGATTAAGCCTAATCCCATCATAGTAGCGATAATTTGATTTCTATGATGGAGGGCTTTGCCCTGCAGTGGGACAGTTTATAGGCTGATTAAAAAAAAATGTAGATAGGTAAGCGTTTGACGATATTTCACCTGATGGTAAGTGATAATATGGTCTAAGATGTAGCACGATTACCCAGAAGATACCTATTCACTCGCGTTTTGAAAACCCCCAAATTGTAACTTCTAGGGAACACCTCCTCAGGCAGCTGATTCCATTGTGCAGTTCGAATAAGGAAACAGGATTTAAACCTCTTTGTGCCGACTTTTGGTATTTCTACCATGTACCGGTGCCGATTGAGGGTCTGCCTAATGGAGTATTATTTTATGTTTACCACGTCTCTGAACAAACGGCTTCCGTTGCATTGGCTGTCTCGCTCACTCTCTCTCACCCCCGACGACGCCATTTGTGCAGCTAATTATTAATGTTCTCAGAGTTTATTAATTGAAATAAAATAAAAACGAAGTAACGCGGCCCGTAACGTGGCAGGCCCCCCACAAGGTGGACCGACGATCTGGTGAAGATCGCGGGAATCCATTGGATGAGGGCGGCACAGGACCGAACTATGTGGAGAACATTGGGGGAGGCTTACGTCCAGCAGTGGACGTCTATTGGCTGAAATTATGATGATGATGATGAGTAACAAAGATATTGGAGCTATCATTTAGACCCATTTATTTAACTGATGTAATTTTTCTTTTTGTTTGCTAAATAAATGGTTTTAAATGGTTCAAAGATCACTTTCTAAAAGATCACCGTTTAGTTAGTAGTTTCCTCAATATGATTTCCCTCGCCACCAAGCTATATAAATATATAATTATACACGAAATTTAAAAAATGCAGAGGTGATGATGATTGACTGATGATATCTGATGATTAAAAAACCTCCAGAGTTGCACGCTCAGCTTCAAATATCGATCATATTACTTGGACGACCCGTCTGGAGCAGTGGTAGTGAACCGCTGCCTTTGGTCCAAGGGTTGCGGGTTCGATCCCCGCACAGTACAAACATTTTTGTGCATGAACATGTTCGTTTGTATTGGTCTGGGTGTTTGCTATGTATTATAAGTATGTATTTACAAAAGAAAAGTATTATATGTATATATTTGTAATCCCACTGTTGATTATGATATCCGTAACACAGGTGCTTGAGCTACCTATCTCGGAATCAGATCAATGTATGTGATTTAAAAAAAAAAAAGCTAGCTCTAAGTAAATAACGAACCCCCATTCGGGGTAAAGCGTGTTCTCAGGAAGGAAGTCGTGTTCTTATCCACTGAACTACAATCGGTCGTAAGTACATTGTATAAGTAAATACAATTGAAAAATATAGAATAACTTTGTTTCTTCCAAAATATCTTACCCTTCAAATCTAACATAAATATCTGAGGATTTAACAAGTCACTTTTAGCACAATATCTTAGGGTGTACTTTCACCTATTGTCATTTAAACATTATTTGAAAACAAAAAAAAATCGATCAACAAATAAAAATGCACCTAGTCGCATAATAAAATAGAGTTGTTTTTATCAAATGCTCAGATATTTTTGGTAGGTTTGAAAGCTAAGATTTTTTTCTTTATGTGTAAGGTAGAAAACGAGCAGACGGATCACCTGATGGTAAGCCCGCCCATAGACTCTCGCGACACCAGTGGAGTCACAAGTGCGCAGCCGCCAACCTTTAAGCCCCCCCTTTCCCGCGGGCCTCCGGTACCCTCACTCACGCACCGAAATACAGCACAAAGTTACTTCACGCCGGTTATATGCGAGGCCGTGGTTTTACTCCGGTCGAGCCGGCTCATTCATGCCGAAGCGTGGCTCTCCCACGGTTACCCACCCCACTCACCTTAAGGTGTACTTTCATGTGTTGTCATTTGAACAACATTTGGAAAACAAAAAAAATCTCGATCAACAAATAAAAATGCACCTTGGCGTATATTAACATAGAGTTGTCTTTTGTCGAATGCTCAGATAATATTTTTTGTTAATTTGAACACTAAGATATTTTCGATATGTTTGTACCTTCGACAAAAGCAGTGGGCGGCTTGTGGTAGACCGAGGCGAGCGAGCTGATGTGGCAGATGAGCTCGTCCAGCAGCGTGGGCTCCAGCAGGTCCGTCTCCTCGGAGATCAGCGGCTTGTCCGCCAGCACCACCTCCTTGGCCGCCGCCGGGTCCGTGGACAGCAGGCGCCAGTAGATGAAGCCGCGGTCCCTGCAAACAGTACGATATCATGTCATTGGAATAAGGATGTCAGTAATCTTGAGATTGCACAAAATAAATATTTCACAACATCACATACATTGATCTGACTCTGAGTTAGGTAGCTCAAGCAAGTAGCCGCGTGGTCCCCGGCAGAGTAGAATAGGCCACCCTTACTCTTACCGAGGTGTCGTAAAAGGCGACTAAGGTAAAGCTGCTGGCATGATGGCAACCCGTCTGCCAAGCGTGGTGAGTATGGCAATTACCCCTCATGTGATTGAGAGAGGCCCGTGCCCCAGCAGTGGGGACTTAAATGGGCTGATGATGTTGATGATGAAAGGTTTACCACGTACCTGAGATCTGGGTTGTCAGCATCCTGAGTGGCCAAACTCAGTACGTGTTGGACCAACTCCTGAGTGTCGGCAGGCCGCTTGAGGAACAGTTTCACCACTGCAGTCAACAGTTGCAATTGGACCTGTGATACCATGTGATACACATAATAATATTACGTAAAAATAAAGACTGTTTTCCAAAAATGTTAGATTCGACATATAGAAAATGCACATGATGTGAAACTTTCCCCTGAACCCAGCGCAAAAACGTTTAATATTCATAAATTAGACTATGCTATAGTATGTGCCATTTAAACTTGCACAAAAGGTCAATCACCCCTTCTTTCGACTTTGTAGCGGTTAAGCTATAGATTACCTGCTGTAGTCTGTGCCATTTAAACTTGCACAAAAGGTCATACACCCCTTCTTTCAACTTTGTAGCGGTTAAGCTATAGATTACCTGCTGTAGTCTGTGCCAATTTAAACTTGCACAAAAGGTCATTCACCCCTTCTTTCAACTTTGTAGCGGTTAAGCTATAGATTACCTGCTGTAGTCTGTCCCAACTTTAAACTTGCACAAAAGGTAATTCACCCCTTCTTTCGACTTTGTAGCGGTTAAGCTATAG
The DNA here is from genome assembly GCA_019059595.1 of Marasmia exigua. Taxonomy (NCBI): domain Eukaryota; kingdom Metazoa; phylum Arthropoda; class Insecta; order Lepidoptera; family Crambidae; genus Marasmia; species Marasmia exigua. Next base: position 12,718,821 of record CM032483.1, on the reverse strand, counting down.
ATTACCTGCTGTAGTCTGTGCCATTTAAACTTGCACAAAGGTCATTCACCCCTTCTTTCGACTTTGTAGCGGTTAAGCTATAGATTACCTGCTATAGTCTGTGCCATTTAACATTGCACAAAAGGTCATTCACCCCTTCTTTCGACTTTGTAGCGGTTAAGCTATGAGATTACCTGCTATAGTCTGTGCCATTTAAACTTGCACAAAAGGTCATTCACCCCTTCTTTCGACTTTGTAGCGGTTAAGCTATAGATTACCTGCTATAGTCTGTGCCATTTAAACATTGCACTAAAGGTCATTCACCCCTTCTTTCGACTTTGTAGCGGTTAAGCTATAGATTACCTGCTATAGTCTGTGCCATTTAAACTTGCACAAAAGGTCATTCACCCCTACTTTCGACTTTGTAGCGGTTAAGCTATAGATTATCCTGCTATAGTCTGTGCCATTTAAACTTGCACAAAAGGTCATTCACCCCTTCTTTCGACTTTGTAGCGGTTAAGCTATAGATTACCTGCTATAGTCTGTGCCATTTAAACTTGCACAAAAGGTCATTCACCCCTTCTTTCGACTTTGTAGCGGTTAAGCTATAGATTACCTGCTATAGTCTGTGCCATTTAAACTTGCACAAAAGGTCATTCACCCCTTCTTTCGACTTAGTAGCGGTTAAGCTATAGATTACCTGCTATAGTCTGTGCCATTTAAACTTGCACAAAAGGTCATTCACCCCTTCTTTCGACTTTGTAGCGGTTAAGCTATAGATTACCTGCTATAGTCTGTGCCATTTAAACTTGCACAAAAGGTCATTCACCCCTTCTTTCGACTTTGTAGCGGTTAAGCTATAGATTACCTGCTATAGTCTGTGCATTTAAACTGCACAAAGGTCATTCACCCCTTCTTTCGACTTTGTAGCGGTTAAGCTATAGATGACCTGCTATAGTCTGTGCCATTTAAACTTGCACAAAAGGTCCTTCACTCCTTCTTTAGACTTTGTAGCGGTTAAGCTATAGATTACCTGCTATAGTCTGTGCCATTTAAACTTGCACAAAAGGTCATTCACCCCTTCTTTCGACTTGTAGCGGTTAAGCTATAGATTACCTGCTATAGTCTGTGCCATTTAAACTTGCACAAAAGGTCATTCACCCCTTCTTTCGACTTTGTAGCGGTTAAGCTATAGATTACCTGCTATAGTCTGTGCCATTTAAACTTGCACAAAGGTCATTCACCCCTTCTTCGACTTTGTAGCGGTTAAGCTATAGATTACCTGCTATAGTCTGTGCCATTTAAACTTGCACAAAAGGTCATTCACCCCTTCTTTCGACTTTTTAGCGGTTAAGCTATAGATTACCTGCTATAGTCTGTGCCATTTAAACTTGCACAGAAGGTCATTCACCCCTTCTTTCGACTTTGTAGCGGTTAAGCTATAGATTACCTGCTATAGTCTGTGCCATTTAAACTTGCACAAAAGGTCATTCACCCTCTTCTTTCGACTTTTTAGCGGTTAAGCTATAGATTACCTGCTATAGTCTGTGCCATTTAAACATTGCACAAAAGGTCATTCACCCCTTCTTTCGACTTTGTAGCGGTTAAGCTATAGATTACCTGCTATAGTCTGTGCCATTTAAACTTGCACAAAAGGTCATTCACCCTTCTTTCGACTTTGTAGCGGTTAAGCTATAGATTACCTGCTATAGTCTGTGCCATTTAAACTTGCACAAAAGGTCATTCACCCTTCTTTCGACTTTGTAGCGGTTAAGCTATAGATTACCTGCTATAGTCTGTGCCATTTAAACATGCACAAAAGGTCATTCACCCCTTCTTTCGACTTTGTAGCGGTTAAGCTATAGATTACCTGTGTATAGTCCTGTGCCATTTAAACTTGCACAAAAGGTCATTCACCCCTTCTTTTGACTTTCGTAGCGTTAAGCTATAGATTCCTGCTATAGTTCTGTGCCATTTAAACTTGCACAAAAGGTCATTACCCCGTACTTTCGACTTTTTTAGCGTTAAGCTATAGATTACCTGCTATAGTCTGTGCCATTTAAACATGCACAGAAGGTCATTCACCAACCCCTTCTTTCGACTTTGTAAGCGGTTTAGCTATAATTACCTGCTATAGTCTTGTGCATTTAAACTTGCACAAAAAGGTCAGTCACCCTTCTTTCGACTTTGTAGCGTTTAATGCTTATAGATTACCTGCTATAGTCCTGTGCCATTTAAACTTCAACAAAGGTCATTCACACCGCTTCTTTCGAACTTTTTATCGTTAAGCTATATGATTAACCTTGCTATAGTCTGGTGCCATTTAAACATGCACAAAAGGTATTCACCCTCTTTCACTTTGTAGCGGTTAAGCTATAGATTAACCTGCTATAGTCTGTGCCAATTTAAACTTGCACAAAAGGTCATTCACCCCTACTTTCGACTTTGTAGCGGTTAAGCTATAGATTACCTGCTATAGTCTGTGCCATTTAAACTTGCACAAAAGGTCATTCACCCCTACTTTCGACTTTGTAGCGGTTAAGCTATAGATTACCTGCTATAGTCTGTGCCATTTAAACTTGCACAAAAGGTCATTCACCCCTTCTTTCGACTTTGTAGCGGTTAAGCTATAGATTACCTGCTATAGTCTGTGCCATTTAAACTTGCACAAAGGTCATTCACCCCTTCTTTCGACTTTGTAGCGGTTAAGCTATAGATTACCTGCTATAGTCTGTGCCATTTAAACATTGCACAAAAGGTCATTCACCCCTTCTTTCGACTTTGTAGCGGTTAAGCTATAGATTACCTGCTATAGTCTGTGCCATTTAAACTTGCCAAAGGTCATTCACCCCTTCTTTCGACTTTGTAGCGGTTAAGCTATAGATTACCCTGCTATAGTCTGTGCCATTTAAACATTGCACGAAAGGTCATTCACCCCTTCTTTCGACTTTGTAGCGGTTAAGCTATAGATTACCTGCTATAGTCTGTGCCATTTAAACTTGCACAAAGGTCATTCACCCCTACTTTCGACTTTGTAGCGGTTAAGCTATAGATTACCTGCTATAGTCTGTGCCATTTAAACTTGCACAAAAGGTCATTCACCCCTTACTTTCGACTTTGTAGCGGTTAAGCTATAGATTACCTGCTATAGTCCTGTGCCATTTAAACTTGCACAAAAGGTCATTCACCCCTTCTTTCGACTTTGTAGCGGTTAAGCTATAGATTACCTGCTATAGTCTGTGCCATTTAAACTTGCACAAAAGGTCATTCACCCCTTCTTTCGACTTTGTAGCGGTTAAGCTATAGATTACCTGCTATAGTCTGTGCCATTTAAACTTGCACAAAAGGTCATTCACCCCTACTTTCGACTTTGTAGCGGTTAAGCTATAGACTACCTGCTGTAGTCTGGCACAGACTTTAAACTTGCACAAAAGGTAATTCACCCCTTCTTTCGACTTTGTAGCAGTTAAGCTATAGATTACCTGCTGTAGTCTGTGCCAATTTAAACTTGCACAAAAGGTCATTCACCCCTTCTTTCGACTTTGTAGCGGTTAAGCTATAGATTACCTGCTGTAGTCTGTGCCATTTAAACTTGCACAAAAGGTCATTCACCCCTACTTTCGACTTTGTAGCAGTTAAGCTATAGATTACCTGCTGTAGTCTGTGCCATTTAAACTTGCACAAAAGGTCATTCACCCCTTCTTTCGACTTTGTAGCGGTTAAGCTATAGATTACCTGCTGTAGTCTGTGCCATTTAAACTTGCACAAAAGGTCATTCACTCCTACTTTCGACTTTGTAGCAGTTAAGCTATAGATTACCTGCTGTAGTCTGTGCCATTTAAACTTGCACAAAAGGTCATTCACCCCTACTTTCGACTTTGTAGCAGTTAAGCTATAGATTACCTGCTGTAGTCTGTGCCATTTAAACTTGCACGAAAGGTCATTCACCCCTACTTTCGACTTTGTAGCAGTTAAGCTATAGATTTCCTGCTATAGTCTGTGCCATTTAAACTTGCACAAAAGGTCATTCACCCCTTCTTTCGACTTTGTAGCGGTTAAGCTATAGATTACCTGCTATAGTCTGTGCCATTTAAACATGCACAAAAGGTCACTCACCCCTTCTTTCGACTTTGTAGCGGTTAAGCTATGGATTACCTGCTATAGTCTGTGCCATTTAAACTTGCACAAAAGGTCATTCACCCCTTCTTTCGACTTTGTAGCGGTTAAGCTATGGATTACCTGCTATAGTCTGTGCCATTTAAACATGCACTAAAGGTCATTCACCCCTTCTTTCGACTTTGTAGCGGTTAAGCTATAGATTACCTGCTATAGTCTGTGCCATTTAAACTTGCACAAAAGGTCATTCACCCCTACTTTCGACTTTGTAGCGGTTAAGCTATAGATTATCTGCTATAGTCTGTGCCATTTAAACTTGCACAAAAGGTCATTCACCCCTTCTTTCGACTTTGTAGCGGTTAAGCTATAGATTACCTGCTATAGTCTGTGCCATTTAAACTTGCACAGAAGGTCATTCACCCCTTCTTTCGACTTTGTAGCGGTTAAGCTAAAGATTACCTGCTATAGTCTGTGCCATTTAAACTTGCACAAAAGGTCATTCACCCCTTCTTTCGACTTAGTAGCGGTTAAGCTATAGATTACCTGCTATAGTCTGTGCCATTTAAACTTGCACAAAAGGTCATTCACCCCTTCTTTCGACTTTGTAGCGGTTAAGCTATAGATTACCTGCTATAGTCTGTGCCATTTAAACTTGCACAAAAGGTCATTCACCCCTTCTTTCGACTTTTTAGCGGTTAAGCTATAGATTACCTGCTATAGTCTGTGCCATTTAAACATGCACAAAAGGTCATTCACCCCTTCTTTCGACTTTGTAGCGGTTAAGCTATAGATTACCTGCTATAGTCTGTGCCATTTAAACTTGCACAAAAGGTCATTCACACCTTCTTTCGACTTTGTAGCGGTTAAGCTATAGATTACCTGCTATAGTCTGTGCCATTTAAACTTGCACAAAAGGTCATTCACCCCTTCTTTCGACTTTGTAGCGGTTAAGCTATAGATTACCTGCTATAGTCTGTGCCATTTAAACTTGCACAAAAGGTCATTCACCCCTTCTTTCGACTTTGTAGCGGTTAAGCTATAGATTACCTGCTATAGTCTGTGCCATTTAAACTTGCACAAAAGGTCATTCACCCCTTCTTTCGACTTTTTAGCGGTTAAGCTATAGATTACCTGCTATAGTCTGTGCCATTTAAACATGCACAAAAGGTCATTCACCCCTTCTTTCGACTTTGTAGCGGTTAAGCTATAGATTACCTGCTATAGTCTGTGCCATTTAAGCTTGCACAAAAGGTCATTCACCTCTTCTTTCTTTTTAGCGGTTAAGCTATAGATTACCTGCTATAGTCTGTGCCATTTAAACTTGCACGAAAGGTCATTCACCCCTACTTTCGACTTTGTAGCAGTTAAGCTATAGATTACCTGCTGTAGTCTGTGCCATTTAAACTTGCACAAAAGGTCCTTCACTCCTTCTTTCGACTTTGTAGCGGTTAAGCTATAGATTACCTGCTATAGTCTGTGCCATTTAAACTTGCACAAAAGGTCATTCACCCCTTCTTTCGACTTTGTAGCGGTTAAGCTATAGATTACCTGCTATAGTCTGTGCCATTTAAACTTGCACAAAAGGTCATTCACCCCTTCTTTCGACTTTGTAGCGGTTAAGCTATAGATTACCTGCTATAGTCTGTGCCATTTAAACTTGCACAAAAGGTCATTCACCCCTTCTTTCGACTTTTTAGCGGTTAAGCTATAGATTACCTGCTATAGTCTGTGCCATTTAAACATGCACAAAAGGTCATTCACCCCTTCTTTCGACTTTGTAGCGGTTAAGCTATAGATTACCTGCTATAGTCTGTGCCATTTAAACTTGCACAAAAGGTCATTCACCTCTTCTTTCGACTTTTTAGCGGTTAAGCTATAGATTACCTGCTATAGTCTGTGCCATTTAAACATGCACAAAAGGTCACTCACCCCTTCTTTCGACTTTGTAGCGGTTAAGCTATGGATTACCTGCTATAGTCTGTGCCATTTAAACTTGCACAAAAGGTCATTCACCCCTACTTTCGACTTTGTAGCGGTTAAGCTATAGATTACCTGCTATAGTCTGTGCCATTTAAACTTGCACAAAAGGTCATTCACCCCTACTTTCGACTTTGTAGCGGTTAAGCTATAGATTACCTGCTATAGTCTGTGCCATTTAAACTTGCACAAAAGGTCATTCACCCCTTCTTTCGACTTAGTAGCCGTTAAGCTATAGATTACATGCTATAGTCTGTGCCAATTAAACTTGCAAATGTCATTCACCCCTTCTTTCGACTTTGTAGCGGTTAAGCTATAGATTACCTGCTATAGTATGTGCCATTTAAACTTGCACAAAAGGTCATTCACCCCTTCTTACGACTTTGTAGCGGTTAAGCTATACAGCGTGTGTATTTTATACGGGCGAATAATTAATCCAGCTATAATATCTGATCCTACGAATCGTATAAGATAATCATTTCATTAAATTTTGTGGTTAATTAGGTGTAATGATTTTTCTAAAGTGCAACCCAGCAGCAATGTATGCCGTCCAACTTTGTTTGACATGACAAGTGACATGAGTGTCATGACACTCGTATGACGTTTAGATACTTATGTCTACGTTAATTGATGTTATTAACGTTAACTACCAGTGGATGCAATACATTGCGTGCTCAATTATTTTGTATGAAAAAAAAAGTACCTTAATTTCCTAAAGAAATGTATGTAAACAGGTTCCCTAGGTCCGATAGTAATCGCCATTAAAATATTCGCCCGTATCAAATAAACACGCTGTAGATTACCTGCTATAGTATGTGCCATTTAAACTTGCACAAAAGGTTATTCACCCCTTCTTTCGACTTTGTAGCGGTTAAGGTATAGATTACCTGCTATAGTCTGTGCCATTTAAACTTGCACAAAAGGTCATTCACCCCTTCTTTCGACTTTGTAGCAGTAAAGCTATAGATTACCTGAGCATTCTCATCGTGGAAGCCCTCGAGGAAGGAGTCTAGGAGCTCATCGGCGTTGTCAATACGCTCAGCGTATTCACCCACGATCCATACCTGGAACATGCAATATGGTATTTGACATTTTTATTTTATATTTGTAATCAAAAGACCTCTGAATGATAGAAACATCGTTGAAAGAATTACTTGATTCTCATTTAAACTACCTGAGATATCACAACTTTAAAATCACATTATTTTGGGCAAACCCAAAACGCTCCATACAAATGGCTACTGCGATGTGACGTCACACGATTTCATTTGAATGTTGTATGGTAGCTATATCAAATGTTTCGTTTATGTCAATGGTTCTATTATAATAGTTGGTGCAGATTGTATGTGTTATTCAATGGTATAATTATTTTTCAATATTTCCATACTTTTAAAATGGACTTGCCCATGAAATTTTGAATGACCGTAAAACCGGCTAGACTTTATATTTTTAATTGAGATTTTTTGCTATTGGCACATATTTACCTATTTTGATAAAATATTTATATTTTATAAAATCTTGAGCTTAGTTAAATACCCTATTATTTTATATTGTTATCATAGTTCACAAATCTTACAGATAAAGAAAGACAGATGAAAAAAAAGAGAGAATATACACCACTTTTTTATGAATACCCAAGAATTTTCTTGAGGGCATCATACAATGAAGACAAAACTTTTTCCCCAGGGAACAAACAATCCCATACAAATTGTATTAATCACTTGATTATACGAAAGTGTTAGTAAAAGGAGGTGATTTTTTTAATGAGATTCGATCCTATGTATTATGTTTTCATTAGTGTTATGTACTTGAGAAGTTTCTCGTGTATTCAAATAAAGAGTGCATCACATTCACTCTTTACGTGTACCGGACCCTCTCTTGACACTCGTCTCGTCTTAAGAAAAACCGAGAAGATCTCGCTTTCTTTCTTGTTTTATTTATATCCCTATATAATCTTATATTTGGATATAAATAAAACAAGAAATGAAGCGACAGGGGCCGAGATAAAGAAGTAGTGAAAAAGATATATTATATAGAGGTCTAGTCCCAGCTGTGGTGTATTCGACTCGACTGTGCGGAAGTGGACACCAAAAAGGGTTTTGGTTAAGGTGACAGATAGGGCACACTATCGACGCCAATCGAGTTTAATTTTTAGCTGCGATACCGGATCTATTATAAACAATTTCGGGGTTAAAATCTTTCTGCAAACACTTATACTATTTATTAAATAACCATGCACAAATGTTGGGTCCGTTTTTGTACGCGAAAAATTGACTCACGTCAAAAGTGGCCGCTTTTGGCGGTAATTCAAATTTCGAGTACTAAAGCAGACCCAAAAGTTAAGTAGAAGTATTTAATAAATAGTACAAGTGTTTGCCGAGAGATTGTAACCTCGAAATTGTTTAAAATAGATCCGGTTTAGTAACTAAAAATTAAAATCCATTGGCGTCGCTAGTGTGCCCTACCCGTCACCTTAAGGTTAGAGTCCCACACGCCACCTTTTTCCCTATAAGTAAGAAAAAAAAAGGTAAATAGTTCACTCACCATGGAAGCCCTCGCCTCTGGCTCGTCCAGGGTATCGAGGTTCTCGCAGAGCGTGCTGATGATGCTCTCGTACTTGTTGGGGTACTTGCGGAAGATGTCCTTGATCACCACTATCGCCTCTTGCACCACGTAGTTCACCTTTGTCTGGATGAGCTCTAGGAGGGTTGACACGCAACGCTCTGCTGATGGTTCCACCTGAAAATATGAAAGGACATTTGAAAAAGAAACTTTAATCGATTAAATCGATATGGTGCATTTGGTAGCGACTCTGCTTCATACACCAAAAGTAAATAAAATATAATTAATCGAGACGGGATTTAACAAGATATTTATAATGTGATACAACATTGTAGTGCATTGTACAACATTGATTATAGTTATAATGCAACGCGAAAATTTAAAAAACTATATAAAACATATATGTTTTTAAACTTTTATTGTCACTAACATTCGAGCTAAGTCGAGCGAAAAAAGCGGCACGGCCGTACCATCCTTTTCTCGAAGCAATTCACGCTATTTTCGACCCCCCTATAATTTCGATGTGGTTAAAACAAGAAGCCTGAAATTTCAATAACTAATCAAGTATTGTATAAACACGGTATATTTAAAATTTCGGTCAATTTTAACCAGTAGTTTAAGAATGACAACTTGTTACTTTCTGAATTTTGTAACTCACTGACTGACTGACTGTCTGATTCACCAATCATCATAAGTCTAAGGCACTTCTAGCAGACATAGAAGCTTCAAATTTAGAATACAAATAGAATTTAGCGTCTTAATCAGGAGGATCTTAATGGACAACATTTAAAATTTTTAACATGTCCATATTGTTTTCATATATGAAAGTAGACAAAATGAACAGACCCATATTTTTTCTTTTTTCAAAATTTGTCCATTTTCATGCATAAAATAATTAGGTATTGAAATTCTTTTTATTCTAAATAGACGTAAGCGCCAAATGACGTCATCGGACGGCTTAATACAGCGATATTCCTTTGCTTATCATTGTTTTAATAAAAAAAAGGTACTACTGTCAAAGGTAAATAATACTAGTGTCAACATTGTCAACGTCATTCATACATTCAACGTTGACAAGTTGTCTTTTTTTTTGACAGTTACATGTCATGAGTTTGGCATTACGTAAATTTAAAACTATAATGTGCTAAGCAAAGAAATATTTTATATTCTGCCGTCCGATGACGTCATCTTACGTTTTTTAGTTTTTAATTTTTTTCTCAGTAAATAAGCAATATAAAAAATTAATAAATATATATTCGCGCAGCGGAAAAGTAAATAAAGAAATGGTATTTTTTGTTTCGGAGCTTAGCAATTTTGAAATGTTGTCCATTGGATAGGTGGCAGACGAGGAGACGGATCGATGGATCGCGATTGCCGCCACCCATACACATCCGCGACACCACTACTTTGCAACACTGCAACCTTTAAAACCCCGCTTTTCCCCGAATTGGGGCTACGATACCCTCACTCACGCAGCGCAACACAGTACAGTGCAGCGTCGCGCCAGTTTTCCTTGAGACCGTGTTATCACTCCGGTCGAGCCCGCCCATTCATGCGGAAGCGTGGCTCTCCTATAAGTGTTCGGTGTGGAGTGTGTGGTCGCTGCATTCAGCTACTTAAAAGCGACAAAATCGCCGAAGCTAAAAGTAGCATGTGTGTTGTGGCTCCAAAATATTAGTAGGATATTCCATGACAGACCTTGATGGCACACCGTCCTATAGCCCGGACAGCTTTCCTGACGAAGTCCACGTCGACCTCAGTGGCGTACTCCTTGAGTTCCCCCAGCACTTGCGCGATGTTGGCCTGCGACGCCAGACGGATCATGATGTCGAGCTTCTCCAGTTTCACGTAGATCGGGTCGTTGTATTTCACGAAGAACACCTGTGAAATAATTATGTTTAATAATCTATCTTCTATGTGATTTTTTTGGGTATAGCAATCTTTTGCAATTTATTCTTAAGTAAAATTTACTTAAAAAAAATTCGATTGTCTTCGGGTGGGACTTGAACCCACGACCTTTTGTTAACCGGCAGTTGCCCGGTTTTACCGACTAAGATACCGGAGACTTTGGTATGTCGACGAATTTTTTAAGTGCTTTTTGCTGAGCCGACGATAGTTGCATCAATATTCGTATGTATATTGAATACCTGCCCGGTTAGCAAAAGATCGTGGGCTCGAGTCCCACCCGAAGACTATCGAAAAATTTAAGTGCATTATCTACTAGGTACCTTCTATGTTCAAACAGGCGAATGGTTAGCTCTAGACGCGATAAAACGGTTCTTATGGAAAAAAAAATGTTTTTTGTTTCCATCACCGTAACCATAAGATTTTTTTATGTGATATTCCATGGACACTCGCCACACTAGTGGGGTCACAAATGTACTTCCAAACTAAAAACTCCCCTTCCTCCTGGATTGGGCCACCGGTATCCTGATTCACTCTGCGAAACACAATGTGGATGTTGCTTAACGCCAGTTTTCGTTGGCCACTACGAAACACAGCGCAGGCGCTGCTCCACGGTTATACGTAAGGCCGTGTCCGGTCGAGCCAGCCCATTCATGCCGAAGAGTGACTCTCCCATTGTGTTTCATCAGCATCCGTCATTAAGTTTTTTATGTTACACTCGCATCACTGAGTACCCACCTTCATCTCGTGCTTCAAGATGTCCGGCCGCTTCTGTACAACCAGGTTAATATTCCTCAAGGCCACGTACTGCACCTCTGGCTCCGCACTGAGCAAGGTCACGAGCGGCGGCGCCAGCTTGCGCGACAGCGTGCTCACCAGCTCTGTGTCTTCAGCTACCATCTCCATGAGCTTCATCAGCACCTGGTTAGATCAAATTGTTAAAGGATTATTGTTTTATGTTATCGAAAATAATCCAAACTAGAGATGCGCGGAATCGGTTCGTATTAGGCATAATTTCCACGATTCGTATTGAGTATTATTATTTTCTTTGCTACATGACTTCGAATAGATCTAAAAGACGAAAGTTATTCTGTTTGATTTATGTTTAATATGTATAACTTAAAGAAACAAATGTGTTGAATTAAGGTAATAAAATGCAGCAAATAGAGTTCAAGTCAACTTTTATTTTGAATCCTTTGGTCAGCATATTTATTTCTTAAGCTGTCTATTAGTTAATAGGTATATTCAACATTTATTTGAAACTTTAAATCAACATTTACCTACTTTTAACCCTCTTTGTAATAAAATGGATTGAAGTTAAATTCTGTTATGATAACCACATTATTATAACATTATAACCTTACTATGCGATGTTTTTCAAAAGTGTTGTGATGTAGCGTACATTGTTGGAACCTGTTAGCGCGGAAATTGCAATGAAATCGTGAACCGAATAATTCGGCCGAATATTCGGTTCGGTTATTCGGTATTCGATTATTCGGCGCATCACTAATCCAAACCAAAGACAAACAACGAAAAGATTTTTTCGAGAATAGGAAGGTAGTTTCGCCCGGCAGGGCACGACCAGGCACCCAGATATAGAGCGGACAGATGATATTGGAGAAATGGTTCAAAGAGGACGCTCTGACACTCAACCGTTGACTGGTTTCTTCAAACGTTTGATCTGCGAACGTGCAACTTGTACCTCTCCCCCTTTCGACATCCGGCTGCCGAGCCCTCCTTTTGAATTTAGAACCTTTTTAAGAGTTCCGAACCTTCAAAGGAAAAATCGGGGCCCTTATAAGATTACATTGTTGTTCGTCTGTGTGTCAAGACCCTTTATTTTGTAACAACGTTCATTAAATGTATCAATCTTTCTATATTATTATCTTAATTTCTTAGTTTTTTAATGTTAGGTTTGCATTTATTAAATTGCAATAAAGACAAAAAATAATATATCACGATTTACTTTCTCTGTTAAATTATTTATAAACTTATTAAAATTTACTTTTCTAGATAATTGAACGTTGGTACAATGTTCTTTTTAAGCTCTAGGGAGGTACCCCCTATAATCGAACGAACACTATGTTAATTGTGTAGGAATATTCAACCACAAATGAAAAGCCACATTCTGATAAAAATAAAATGCATTATTCTCTTGCTTAAAAATATAAATACAATAATAACTTGGTAAACAGAAAATCCATTTATGGCACACAATATAAAGCGCTATGATTTCGAAGATAAATAAATAAACTGGCCGCGTCTCGATATCTAGGATCGGTACCTAACTATCCTCTTTATTTTCAATAATTTTGACTGACATTTCTCCAAATAAAAGTACTAATAACTTCTTTTAAACTATTATAGCATTCGATTCACGTTTGTTTCAAGTACATATCGATTATTCACTTTAATCTAAGTTTTTTAGTAGGTCACCTCTCTTTGAAGCTAAAATTGAGAAACGTCAAATGTGGCTGGCCATATTAGCCGCAGAACCGACAACCGATGGGGTAAACGAGTTCTGGAGTGGAGACCGCGTCTTGGCAAACGTAATGTAGGGCGCCCTCTGGCTAGGTGGGAGGACGATCTGCGCAGGATGGCTGGCAAGAGCTGGATGCGAGAAGCCATGGATAGATCACAGTGGCGAACAATTGGAGAGGCCTACGTCCAGCAGTGGACTGCGATGGGCTGATGATGATGATGATGATGAAATGTGGCTTATTAGTTTGGCTCGACTATAGTATACAATTTGGTGATATGCGCTCAATTGTAAATATATTTTGTTTTGAACTGTCAAACTGTGGTATGGTCATTGGTTTTTCCTTGTGTGTGTACATTCCCTTACAGTAGTACTAGTCTAATTGTAATCACCAGTGCTCAGATTTAGGTGTGCAATTTTTGACGAAATCTTAACATAGACACGCCAACGGCACGCGGCGCTTACAAATGGGATGAACATTTTGATAAGAGTTGCTAATACTAAATATAACGTTTCTCTTGATATACATACTTGTTTTATTTTTTAATTTTTGATAAGGATATTCTATTTTATACGCAAAGAACATTTCAGAAATAAATAGATATTTCACATCACATACATTGATCTGACTTCGAGATAGGTAGCTCAAGCACCTGTGTTACGGATATCAGAATCCAGTGGGGTTACTACTTAGTGGGTGTTTTGTATGTACTAACACCGGAATTACAAATATATACATTTAATACTTTTCTTTTGTAAATACATACTTATAATACATAGAAAACACACAGACCAAAACAAACAGACATGTTCATGCACACAAATGTTTGTACTGTGCGGGGATCGAACCCGCAACCCTTGGACCAAAAGTACCGTTCACTACCACTGTTCCAAACGGGTCGTCGCAATCTTGCAATCCTTCGGGTGTATCCATACTAATGTATAATGTTTGAGGTCGTTGACCCTAAATTGTTTTTTAGCAAAAATGCAATAAGCATAACCATGATTAAGCATAAAATAGTTAACCATAAGTCATTAAAAAGCGGTTTACGGGTGGCCCAAGTAAACCTACTTTTACTCTATATAATATAGAAAATACTGGTTACTTACTTACTTTTTTATTTTTCAGATTCAAACAACCATTTTTGCCTAAAAAAATTGTGCCAAAAAAATTATGCATAAATGCTCAATAACAATTATGCCACAGTACATATGCTAAAACCAAATTCGACCAAATTAATATTATGCTAAATAAATTATGCCAATTTCATTATGCCAATCCATTTAGGACAAAACACATTATGCCAATTAAAGGGATTGCCACTAGTATTCATAAATTGTGTGTTACCTTGACTGCTGAGAGTACGACAGCCGCATTGGCGTGAGCCAGTCGTGGCGTGATCCTCTCGCAGATGGAGTGCGCCTCGCGGGCGTCCCTCGGCGAGTAGTTGGACAGAGCGTCTAGGATGAACACTTGTCCCCACTCTGTGCACTCGTTCAAGGCCGTGAGAAGTTTGTTGATGGTTGGTGCGTTCATTTCTACATGACAAAAAAATAAGATCAGTATATGTTGTCGTGCAAGGAATTAAAGGTGCAGGCGTCGAAAGAGGAATGGAGACTAGGTACTTACTTAAGAGCGTCGCTCTTTAATTAGAGAGGGACACGTTTACGAGTACCTTTAACGAATTTAAATGTAAGCGGGTGGAGAACCAGAGGATGGCCGAAAAAGAGATGGATGGATTGTGTGAAGAATGACATGATGGAAAGGGGTGGATGATTCGATGACGAATGACAGGGACGTATGGAAAAGGGAAACATACTGCGCCAACCCCAGATATTCTGGGAAAAGGGCAGGAGGATGATGACGTATACGAGTGAGTTTACTTTTTTGTCTGGGTGTATCTGTCTTCTTCTTAAGGTGACGGTAGGACACACTAGCGACGCCAATTAATTTTAATTTTTAGCTACTAAACCCGATCTCTTTTAAACCAATTCAATATCTCTGCAAACTCTTAAAATATTTATTAAATAACCATGCACTAATCTGGGGTACTTGAAAAATTGATTCATGCCCAAAGTGGCCGCTTTTGGCGGTAATCCAAAATTCGAGTACCAAAGCATACAAAATAAATAAGTATAATTATTAAATAAGGAAAATTTTCAAGCAATGGTTATCTCCCGTTTAGTGTGCTTTAACTGCTGACTGATGGTTATTCATGTTTACCACAAAAAAAAGATAGTATAAGTGTTTGCCTAGAGGTTGTAACCCCGAAATTGTTTAAAATAGATCCGGTTTAATAGCTAAAAATTAAAATCGAGTGTGCCCTACCCGTCACCTTAAGTTAACCGGGTATCCAATTTATATGGTGAACAGTACGACTGGTTAATGTTTGACTTAACTATTACTGTCAGTTTTCGTAACTGTCAGTTATATAGATTTTGATGAACTCCGCCCTAAATAATATAGGTGTTCAAGAGAAACGAACCCCGAAATGGTTTAAAGTAAATCTGGTTTAGTAGCTAACAATTAAAAATCAATTGCCGTCGCTAGTGGGGTATACACCTCTCCTTAAAGTGCCTCTCTGAATAGCAAAGGTTGCCCGTCAGTCTAGCATATACTTCTCGGTCTCTAGCGAGGCGAAACAGCTCGGCGGCGCCCGTGATCCCCGTCCACTCCCGGATGTTACGCAGCCATGATTTTTCCTCCGACCCACACGCAGCAGCTACTTTTCAATCATCATAAGTTGCAACAACTCGTATCTATCGTGTCTTAACACATTGTACCCCCCATTAAAAATAAGCATAAGTGGTCTTACATTTCTTTTATCATATTTGAGAAGTAGGTTTAAAATTTCCTCTGCTTGATGATCGATAAGAGTGCGCGTTTCTGGTGTATCGGTAAACAGTTAAAAATGTTCAACGAATTTTCAAGTTGTAGATTAAATAAATAAATAATAAATAAATATTTCACAACATCAACAGGTAGCTCAAGCATGTGTGTTACAGATATCAGAATCAACAGTGGGATTACAAATATATACAGTAATACTTTTCTTTTGTAAATACATACTTATAATACATAGAAAACACACAGACCAAAACAAACAGACATGTTCATGCACACAAATGTTTGTACTGTGCGGGGATCGAACCCGCAACCCTTGGACCAAAAGTACCGTTCACTACCACTGTTCCAAACGGGTCGTCGCAATCTTGCAATCCTTCGGGTGTATCCATACTAATGTATAATGTTTGAGGTCGTTGACCCTAAATTGTTTTTTTAGCAAAAATGCAATAAGCATAACCATGATTAAGCATAAAATAGTTAACCATAAGTCATTAAAAAGCGGTTTACGGGTGGCCCAAGTAAACCTACTTTTACTCTATATAATATAGAAAATACTGGTTACTTACTTACTTTTTTATTTTTCAGATTCAAACAACCATTTTTGCCTAAAAAAATTGTGCCAAAAAAATTATGCATAAATGCTCAATAACAATTATGCCACAGTACATATGCTAAAACCAAATTCGACCAAATTAATATTATGCTAAATAAATTATGCCAATTTCATTATGCCAATCCATTTAGGACAAAACACATTATGCCAATTAAAGGGATTGCCACTAGTATTCATAAATTGTGTGTTACCTTGACTGCTGAGAGTACGACAGCCGCATTGGCGTGAGCCAGTCGTGGCGTGATCCTCTCGCAGATGGAGTGCGCCTCGCGGGCGTCCCTCGGCGAGTAGTTGGACAGAGCGTCTAGGATGAACACTTGTCCCCACTCTGTGCACTCGTTCAAGGCCGTGAGAAGTTTGTTGATGGTTGGTGCGTTCATTTCTACATGACAAAAAAATAAGATCAGTATATGTTGTCGTGCAAGGAATTAAAGGTGCAGGCGTCGAAAGAGGAATGGAGACTAGGTACTTACTTAAGAGCGTCGCTCTTTAATTAGAGAGGGACACGTTTACGAGTACCTTTAACGAATTTAAATGTAAGCGGGTGGAGAACCAGAGGATGGCCGAAAAAGAGATGGATGGATTGTGTGAAGAATGACATGATGGAAAGGGGTGGATGATTCGATGACGAATGACAGGGACGTATGGAAAAGGGAAACATACTGCGCCAACCCCAGATATTCTGGGAAAAGGGCAGGAGGATGATGACGTATACGAGTGAGTTTACTTTTTTGTCTGGGTGTATCTGTCTTCTTCTTAAGGTGACGGTAGGACACACTAGCGACGCCAATTAATTTTAATTTTTAGCTACTAAACCCGATCTCTTTTAAACCAATTCAATATCTCTGCAAACTCTTAAAATATTTATTAAATAACCATGCACTAATCTGGGGTACTTGAAAAATTGATTCATGCCCAAAGTGGCCGCTTTTGGCGGTAATCCAAAATTCGAGTACCAAAGCATACAAAATAAATAAGTATAATTATTAAATAAGGAAAATTTTCAAGCAATGGTTATCTCCCGTTTAGTGTGCTTTAACTGCTGACTGATGGTTATTCATGTTTACCACAAAAAAAAGATAGTATAAGTGTTTGCCTAGAGGTTGTAACCCCGAAATTGTTTAAAATAGATCCGGTTTAGTAGCTAAAAATTGAAATCGATTGGCGTCGCTAGTGTGCCCGTCACCTTAAGTTAACCGGGTATCCAATTTAAATGGTGAACAGTACGGCTGGTTAATGTTTGACTTAACTATTACTGTCCGTTTTCGTAACTGTCAGTTATATAGATTTTGATGAACTCCGCCCTAAATAATATAGGTGTTCAAGAGATACGAACCCCAAAATGGTTTAAAGTAGATCTGGTTTAGTAGCTAACAATTAAAACCCTCTCCTTAATGTGCCTCTCCGACTAGCAAAAGTTGGCCGTCAGTCTAGCATATACTTCTCGGTCTCTAGCGAAGCGAAACAGCTCGGCGGCGCCCGTGATCCCCGTCCACTCCCGGATGTTACGCAGCCATGATTTTTTCCTCCGACCCACACGCAGCAGCTACTTTCCCATCACAATAAGTTGCAACAACTCGTATCTATCGTGTCTTAACACATTGTACCCCCCATTAAAAATAAGCATAAGTGGTCTTACATTTCTTTTATCATATTTGAGAAGTAGGTTTAAAATTTCCTCTGCTTGATGATCGATAAGAGTGCGCGTTTCTGGTGTATCGGTAAACAGTTAAAAATGTTCAACGAATTTTCAAGTTGTAGATTAAATAAATAAATAATAAATAAATATTTCACAACATCAACAGGTAGCTCAAGCATGTGTGTTACAGATATCAGAATCAACAGTGGGATTACAAATATATACATGTAATACTTTTCTTTTGTAAATACATACTTATTATACATAGAAAACATCCAGACCAATACAAACAAACATGTTCATGCACACAAATGTTTGTACTGTGTGGGGATCGAACCCGCAACCCTTGGACCAAAGGCAGCGTTCACTACCACTGTTCCATACGGTATAATAATGTATTAATATATCAGAACGATTGGTAGAAAACAGAAGTTGTGGTTGAAGGGATATAACTGTTTACGGATCCACCATCTATAAAGATAATTGAATGCTTCGCAAAAAATTGAGAAACAGTTCGAAATCATGAAAACATGGTCTGTAATATTATTATTGAGGAGTTTTATAAATACTCTGCTACTTGTGACTTCACTGGTGTCGCGGGTGTTCATGGGCGGCGGCAATCACTTACCATCAGGTAATCCGTCTGCTTGTCTGCCAACTATCACATAAAAAAAGGAAATCAATATATATGGCTAAAATCATCACAATCACCAGTCTATACTGCCTTAGTAGTTAAATGTTTCTGTTATCAATTAATATAATTTAGAAATAAAGGTTGTTTGGTCCTGAGTTGACCATAAAACATACCTACAAGGGGATGCCCAGATACGCTAGCTTCATTGATTTCCGACAGAGCTGCTACGGCGTTTGCCACCACCATCGGGTTAGAGTCACTCAGCAAATCCTTCAGCTGGTCCAAGAAACCCTAAGCAAACAAACACTTCTGAATTTCGTGTCTTATATTAATTACTATAAAATTACAGAAAAAATTACACTGCACATGCACTAATACATAAATATACGAAAATTAACCAATTAATATCAATGTAGCAACAATAGATTTTGTTATTATAGAAAGTTAAATACAATAGGCGAAATTCGGATCAATAGGAATTATTTAAAATAGCATTAAAAGGATGATATAATTATAATTTGTGTTGTCTAAATCATGGAATAAACAAAAATTAATATGGATAAAAAAATTAATAAAGTTTTCAAAATGCTCAAGATTTTATTACCTGATCTTCCACCATACTGGCTGAAATATCATACAGCTTAGCGACACAAACAGCCGCTGTCTTCCTCACATACGGGTCTTCATCCTTCAAGCACTTCCGTAGGGGCTCACAGAGGTACTCTGTGATCTTGTCCACTCGAATACAACCCATCGTCCTGACTGCCAGCGCCCGTATCAACGGGTTCGAGTCCTCGCAGTCCTGGAGCGGTCAACGTGGTTTGCATTCGGTATCGAGTATAAAAAGAAAGAGAAGCAATACATCAATCATACTGAAGCGATTTGCACTAGAAGCAGGCATCGGACCAGGAAGTTAGGAAACTGGGCACTACCCAAAACACTAATGGGGAGACTGTTAGCTGGACTGCACTAAGGACACAAAGTTAAAAAAAACTTTTATGGTTGCAAATAAAATCTATCGAAAAGAAAAAAATGAAGAATAATTCAATGTGTATAAAAAAAATACAAAAACCAATGCAGGCTCGCTAACTTTTACTTTTTAAATAATAAAAGAATGGAAAAGAAAACAATAATAATAATTTTTTTGTCAAAGACATTAAATTTCCTATCTTTGATGTGGATAATTTATTAATCTCAAGCTTTTTACATTCAAAGTATCAAAATAAATTGAAAATGTTGAATGATAAAAAGGGTTTCATAACTTTCTGGTCAGAATTTGAAAGTAGAAACCCGCTACTCTATCTTGAATTTATCAGAGATTTTTATGCTTTAAATGATTTAGTCAATATTTTTAATAGAATAAGAAAAAACAAAATAGCACAGTTTTGAATGTATTTAACCAGAATAATTTTGAATTACTTAGCCAAACTCAGCATTAAAAGAATAGAGAGTTTCTACAGAATGAAATAGTATGAGATATTGATTAGCCTTTGTGCTTCTATTCAGGATATAATGAGGCATGGATGTCACTTGTTACATTTTATATTTTATTTATACTCAGTATAATATTTGTTATTGATAAACATTACGATTTAGTGTAGATTTACACATCTTTACTGTGCTAGTGATGACAAAGAATAATCCATTGATTTTGTGGCTCTTGTCATGCATTCACCTAAATACATGCAGGATACTTTTAGACACATTTTTACCTAGTGCTTAACTTATTATACCTAATAGGTGTTTTAGGACAATTTTTTTGTCAAGACAAATGTGTAAATCTACAAAATGGATGAGCTGATTGTTCTCTGGATCGTTAATTTACCTTAACAAGCTGGTATGTTGGTAGATCCTTCCAGCCATCAAATTATGGTACAGTAGACATTAAAACGATAAAAAAGACAAGTCACACACACAAATGACTATACTACTTTGTAGTCAATCGGAATTTTTATAAAATGTTATAAAAGCTCGGAATATTATCAGTTGAAATAAGTCCATGCTCACATCACAATGTTGATTGTTCTAGCCTACAGATTTCAAATTGAATTTGTTCAGTATTTTCTACATGCAAAATTTATTTGAACATTTAAGGTAATATTAATCCCCTCACAAATAAATGACATGAATTGATGCATAACTTTTTAGTTGCAATATTTCATTTCATCTTTGTTGTTAGTTCCCTTACAAGCTTTCATCATGTAATTTTTTTACATTAAAAAATAAAATTTGTTCACTCAGTATTTACAAGCAAGGGGTGAAAACATGTTAAATATTTGTAGGGTTATAAGGTGTGAATGTAATCTATCAGGTAATAAATGTCTATACAGAAAAAAAATATTAGGAAAATATACCTAAAAATAAATAATTGTTTCAGAAATGATATTGTTTTGTTTTGAATTTATAGTTTCCACTTTCTCATTCAGAATTGAGTAAGTAAATGTTTTGAAAGAATTAGTGGGCTCAGCGTAAAAATAGTTGTTATAATAAATTTTACACAGTATAACCCAACAAATTATATCAACAAATATTCCATATATGTACAAAAGCTGATACATACCTTGACAAATGTATTGACAGCCATGATGGCCATATCGGGCTGGGACTTAGCATAATTCATCAGGTATAGATAAACCAGCTTCTTCAACTCCAGATTATCGGTTTGCATACAGTTTACGACGTCCGGGAAGAGGGCAGAGACATCTTTGCCTACTGTCATAGAAGCTATGACCTAGAAATTAATGAATGAAAGTAAAATATAAATCTAGTCACCAATTAGATCCTCCTTACTAATTCCTTGAGCCTCAGTCCAGCCTTCCTTCCAAAAACGTGAGCATTAGACAATCTAGTAATATGACTTGTCACAGAGGTATCTATATACATTGCTAAATATTCACATCTATGAAGCCATTACCTACATATACCAAGCTCAACATATGACCTGTTTTTACATTACATAAACCATGTCTATAGCAACCACATAAGACCTTCAGTTCACCACTGTTTTACCCATATTTTGAACAGCTTGGTTGGAACAATACCCATATTAAACTAATTAGTTCCTTTCGTTCCGATTTTATAACTAGTTATTGTTGTTTTTTTTTAGGGTTAAATTTATTGAGACTAGAGAATTATAAAAACTAGGATTATAGAAACCTACCTTCTTCACAGCTTCTTTTTTCTTCTCTTTCTTGTCACTGTTAAGTTCTGACTTCAGTTCAAATATCTCCCCCTTCTTGGTGGTGGTGAAATACTTCGAATCCGTCATCTTGTCGGTACTACTACAACTCTACTTGACTAAAAACTTTAATTTTCTACAAAAACCTGCTCATTTACTGCGCCTTCCTGGAAAATCGATAGACCGAATGTTAAAATTTCGCCTTCGTGAAACAGGCTACTATAACAATTGATAGTATTAATAGCAAATATATACATTTGAAATTTCACATAGAATATAATTATTAACTGGTTTTGTCTAAGAGGGATAGGATTTTAATCACAAAATAAATAAAATAGATTCCGATTACAACTCACTTTTGACACGACTCGGGGGCGTAGCAAAAATCTTCTTTTATTATGTCAAATTTGTTTATAGCTTTGGAATTTAGTCGATGGATGGATGAAATGACTCACCATTTGTTTCGCTCAGTACAAAATGCTCCAATACACTCCTTCATTCATTCACTATAGTCTGTGGCGACGCGACAGTTTGGCGGGAATTTAATAAAAAGTTTTTTTTTTAAATAACAGAATAATACATTGTTGTTACTGTTACAATATAGATAACAGTAACAACAATGTATATTATATAATACATGCATGCATAAATGCTCTATTATACTATTTTGCTTATTGCCTTTTCGATATTTATTTAAATTACCAGTTCCTAAAAACCTTCGAGTTTTTCAGTCATACGCTGACTTTATATATTTGTTTAATCCATTTAAACGGAAAAGTACTTCTGAAGTAAAGTTTTTCTAAAATTTATCAGGGTCTGTAGGCTACTCTACTGGCATTTTCCACTTTGTTCATTTACCCAGCTGTAAGTCAGAGTTATAACTTACATGATGATAGGTGGCGGACAAGAAATGGTAGCGGTAGGTAGAACTGTGGTTCGAGCGCCCACATGGGTTTTTGTCCTTCCGGATGGTGCAGGTACTTACCGGGCATGGTTGCTTCGGTAACTACCTGCACCGTATTCAGCGGGAGGACACTCCTTCGTGCCACCAGTGTGGCGCTGCGGAGGACTCGGCGCACCACACGTTGATGGTGTGCCCGTCCTTCGACCAACAGCGGTCCGCACTGGTCGCGGAGGTCGGACATGACCTCTCTTTGTCCAGCATAGTTGTAGCTATGCTGGATGATAAGAGAGCCTGGTCGGCTTTCGCCCACTTCAGCGAAGAAGTGGTGGCGCAGAAGGAGACGGCGGAGCGGGAGCGCGAGACTAACCCCCTCGCAGGCCCGCTTCGAGCAAGGAGAGGACGAGTTCAGCGGAGAACTCTTCGTCCTCTCCGTGGAGGTGGCCAGCCGGCAACAGGGACGGGGGTCCAGTGCCAGCACTGTCATTGGCACCTCCACCGCTCGTTGGGGATGGCTCAGCTCTTCCGGCTGTCCCCAACCCCCCTCCTCCCAGCCCGAGGAGGGGCGTAGCAGCACACCCCGTGTAGGGGCCTGTGGGGGAGTGGGGTTACGGGGAATAGCCTCGTGCAGTTCCCGTGACTCCATTCCATACCCACGGGTGGTTGAGCCCCGGGAGTTTTAGTGGGTATGCCCTCAGGTCGCTTCTTGTTAGAAGAAGCGGCCCGGAGGGTGTGTCCCACAGTACCCTGTCGCCCCCCGGCGGCAGGGTCTGCGTAATGCATTTCTCCCGCGAAACCAAAAAAAAAAAAGGTGGACAGTGGATATGAACGCGCCTTGCATGGAGATCGTGATCCGAGCATGCTTCTCTGGATTTTTCATATTTATGTGCGTATTTCTACCAGTGGGGAAACCTGCACGTTTCGGTTAGTTTCTGAAACGTGTAAGCTTGACTTAGTTGGTCTGGTCCCCTGTTAAAGGGTTGCGAAGGTCAAACGGCAGTTGCTTCATTGTAATTACCAGACCCCCCAATCCTGAATCATGGTCTAAGCGTACCCCGGGCTCCAAAGCGACAGCTTTGCATGCACCCAGGACCTACATGCTAAGATGTGGGAGGAGTACCTCGTTGTTCCTATTTTTGTTGCTATAAATGAGTCTAACTAGCCTTCTAGAACACAAATCTACGAAAATGGCAGGGTGCAAATTGTAACCACGTTTTATTATAAGATTGTTTTTTTTGCTGGTATTGTATTTTACAATGCTTCGCGAGAATGAAACTGTATTAAAATTTTACATTGCGATCTATATGCATGGGACCAGTGTAAGAGTTAAGAAATACATACAGCCTGGTGATAGACCGACGGACAAGCATGGTGAAGTCTTGATGGCAGGGTCCTATTTTTACCCTTTAAGAACGGAATCCTAACAATAACGTGTGACAACAAGGACACGACAGGCTGTGTGGACAGGGAATTGTCTATTTTTTAGTAATTATAGTTATTTCATAACCCTTATCATTTAACTATTAAAGAAAAACACACATTATGTTTCTGTTACTTTATTAAATATTTCATTTTACAACCAGTAGTGAATTCAGTAACATTTCATCACATTATCGTACAATACACATAATATTATTAAGATAGTCAATTTAATACGCGGTTACAGACACAGATAATACATTATAGGAATAAATAGAATGGTTTTATGAATAATCAGGTTACATTACAATTACAAGGAATATAATTTTATTTCATAAGAGGGATACAGATTCGCTAATCCAAAGTTACAGCAAAACAAACCAGTAAAAAGAGTGATATTTGACAATAAAAAACCTATTCACCTAACAGATATGTATTGAATGTCTACTATAAAGCAACAACTCACTTGTAACAAATAAATCATAGAATAACAGTCTGATCACACAAATATTACAAATTAAATAATAAAATGTATATGCCATCTAGTTATTTACAAAAGTTAGCTAACTAAATAACAAAGAGCCTAACATTATTTTGTAAGTTAACCCGCCACTAGGCCGTCTAAATACTGACTGGCTGTTTCGACGCAGCGACATCTACCGCCTTGGTACGCAACGGTCCATGTTTCGCCAAGTTGTTAAGCTTCGGCCAACATATATTACTTTGCATATCTGTGTTTAATACATTTTACATGTCAAAATGACAATGCTTCAATACCCGTTTTATTAAGCCATTCTTAGCTTTACTGGACCGTTGTGTACATAGACCTTAATGCTATAACTATACGACACACTTTTCCACTACAATTTCACTAATTCATCGAATGTCTTTTGCAGAGGAAAAAATGTGACGCCAGTTTCTTCTCTAAGTGCATACATGAATTTCTCTAACATTTCTATTACTAAATAAATTAAGTCGAAGCCTAGTATGAATGGTGCTAGTGAACGTATAACCATAGACGACGAAAGGCATTAACACTGGGATATATTAAAATACTTTTCTGATTATGATATTTTAATACCGCTAAAATCAGTGGGATCATCACACTTAAGTGCACTGTAATAAAGCTTATTATTGAATGTCTTATATGTGTATTACTATTTATTTTGGTATACCCCGCTGGATCATGCACCTACGTCATCTTTGGAATAACGCTTCACAGAGCTGAGCCAAAAGTCCATGAATATGAATACTTTGGAATGCATACATTTTTCACTTGAATCCTCTGGACACTGTTGGCCGACACTAGCGCCATACGTCTAAAAACTTTATTATTATCAAACGTGTAGCAATTTCGTACAAAATGTCGATAAAAGCTCTATATAAAAACTTGTAAATTTTGCATAGCCTCTATTTTATAAAAGTTGTATAATGAGCAGTCTAAGTTTAGGAGCCGTTGGTATACATTGGTTTATTGGTTAAAATATTTATTGCTTTTATTACATAAATGTTAAGAAAAAAATTCGATTTGAAATCGCAGCATTCCATTGACGAAATCGACATCACTTCACTCACATTCACTTTTCTATAGTGGAGTCAAATAGAGTACAACAAGAATATATTGGCGTCTAGTTAAAATGGACACTATTTTTGTCTTGGGAAATGTAAATGTTTTTGACATTTCTCTAAGACGCCAAAATATTTGTTACACTATACCCTATATTCGCTTGTCTAATCCCCAAATACTCAAACGCTTACTTTGGTAACCACTCAAACGTACCATCTCTTTCTAAGTCAACTTTAGGAAAGAGACAACATAGCAGGAGCCCAATTCTTGTGCTCGTGACATTTATCATCATATGTATTTTGTTAGGTATTCGCAGAATATTAGCGTCGAGGCTCTGTGTCTCGACAAATAGCTGAGCGGGGACCTTTTTGGCGCCACTTAGAATTTAGATACCTAGATTAGGATTAAATTAATTAGAATGTATAGATTTTGTTATCTGTATTTTTGGTGCCAAATAAACCTTTTTCTATTTCTATTTCTATTTCTATACGACATATATCGCTAAAACATTTTTTTGAATGGATTTCATGTGACATCTCTCATGTTTTTGAAATGTCATGAGCGCGAGAATTCGGCTCCAGGTGTCAAAAGCTAAGCTTTTGACTATTCGGGCGTTGTTACCGCGCAACTTTCGCGCGGGTTCACTGTCAGCGTGACGTCGAGTTACTTGTTAAAGTCTTTAGTCGAGTACGAGGTGCGCGGAGTCGTGCCGCTGCCGGGAGCAGAACACGGCGCAGAGGATCGGCAGCGCGCCCGCGAGCAGCCCGGCGGCGGGCGGCTGTTATGCGAACGACTCCTTCGCGGGGCTCAGCGGCTTCGAGCCGGAGCCGACGCTCGAGCGGCTCTGTCTGCCTTCCGGCGTATGTGATCTGGGGAGAAGAGTTACCATTTTAAACAAAGCATGACGATATCACCTATAGAAATGACAGCACTAATCTTTTTGGTCGTTTATCGCGTGTGAAAAGTTCGCCTAGATGGCGTACCGTATAGCCAAGGCAAAAATAGGAAATGTTGTTTTTTGACCAAGTCTCACATGGGTATTTGACACTTTTCTACAGAAAATTTTTTTTTCCAAAAAAAATAAATTGTACAACGCCCACGGTGCACTTATTAACACTTCAGCCGCATCGCCTACTAAAATCGATTCTACATAAACTGTGCCATCTAGCGATAAACGAGGTCGTTAAACTGTTTACAAGTGGCGGAATTATCTAAAGTGCAAGCATTATGTTTGCTTTACCGGCAAAATTGCTAGCGATTTTGCGGTTTTCTGTCAACTGTTAACAGTCTGTGAAATATTATTTGACTAGAATGACATTTGAACATTATTTCAATGAATAAAAGTAAAAGTATCAGCCTACAAACTGTCCTACTGCAGGGCAAAGGCCTCCATCCTAGAAATCAAGTTATCGCTACTATGACGGTATTAAGCTTAATCACCACGCTTATTGCCAAATGCGGATTGCCAAACCCGAGCTATGCTCGGAAAATTCGAAACATATTTTTCGCTCGACCCGGGAATCGAACCCCAAGATCACGGCCCGGTACTTAAACCACTAGACCAACAGGGCGTTCAGAGATTCCAATGTATATAAGTTTTAATTATCAGTTTACCATGTAATCCTATTGTTTCTTATTACTATTAATTCATAGAGTAAGGTATACTTATGTAACCTGAATATATTTTTTCTGTGACTCCAATGGCTGTAATTTAATCACGCTATACTTTACATATTTTAGGTCAAACCAGCCTTTTTGAACCTGAACAAACTAACTGCCGTTGATGTTGACCTCATTCAGTCCTACGCCATCTAGCGGATTTTTTAAACTTAACCACACTTTATGAAGTCCTCGTTTTGTTACCGTCAAACCTCCATGGCAAAGTGGCTATGAGTGCAATATGATTAATTATATTATTTTGGTTAAAATATGGTTACTTGTGTGAGTCCAGGTGCAGACTGTTCCGCGAGGGCGCGGAGGGGCTGAGCTTGTGGTTGGCCAGGAACGTGCCGATCGACTCGTCCGAGCTGTAACTGTCGTTGTCGCTGCAAGGGAAATTACGTTTTAGTCTCTTGATTAATAGATAGTCTTTAAAAGTTAAGGATGAGGGGGGGGGGGGATAAAAAGTCCCATTTTCCCATGACGACCTAGTTTATGTCGATCTTCATAGTACGTTTTTATGTTATAGTACGTTTTTATGTTATAGTACTAGAGAAAACTTCATTTTGGGACCAGGACAATGTATGCGATGTTGTCTCAATTTATTAATTGTAATAATGATATACCTGGCAGTATCTAGAATCCCCACGTCCACCTCCCCCAGTACTTGACTAGAAGTAGTCTAATGCCTCACCTATCAGTATCCCTAGAGTCTCCAGGACTAGACAAGTCGCCAGCAAATAACAAAAACAGCGAGGCGGTACTTGACTATTAGTCTAATGCCTTAAGGTGGATTTATATTTATCTGACGTGTCGTGACGTGATGCGTCAGAACGGTATCGGTTTCATACATTTAGTATGGTAGCGTTAGCACTAGTAATGCGTAATGTGTTGTGATGGCTTCTGTCGTGTCGTATCAGAAACGATCCCGGTTGCGTCAGAGCGGTGGGGCGGGGGAACGACGACGTCATGCACGTCAGACAAGTGTGCAAGCGCCAGTGTTGTGTTGGGACGCGTCAGAGTTCAAACTGTGCTTTCGACAATCTGAAATACTGATGAAATTTTTCATCATCGTTTTCAAGCTCTTTAATGAGACAATGAAACTCGCCATTTATTTCTCTTTTTCTATTGAGGGGATGAATCCAATATCTTCTTCTCGTTCTTTCTTTTTTTAACAAAGTTGCCAATATCATAAATTGAGTATCTTCTTCATAATTTGAATCAGAATCGGATAACTCATGGGAGAACATTGAAAACGTGTTACCTTTCCTAGAGCTACAGCTGTACTGATTCAAAATATCGTCAGAAGGCGTCAGAACATGACATATAAATGTGAACACTAGCCATCACGTCACGACACGACACGTCACGACACGTCAGATAAATATAAATCCACCTTTACCGTCAGTCTGATTCATTATCCATAACAACCGTTAGGACTTAGGACTGGATAGGTTGCCGGAATAATTTAAAACAGTAAGGCAATGGGGTCGTCAAGCAGCGAAGGGTACCTGGTTTCTCCCTTTTTCAGATTGCCTGGCAAGGCTGTTTTCAGCGTCAATACAAATGTCACCTGTCAGTGTTGATTGATTATTCACCTGTCAGTATCCCTAGAGTCCCCGGGGCTGGACAGGTCGCCGGCAATGGCCTCCTGTAAGGCCGTGGCTCGCCTGGCAGCGAGGCGGTACTTGAATATTAGTCTAATGCCTTACCGTCCGTCTGATTCATCATCTTTTAAGCTGGGCTAGCAAGGCTGTTTTCATCGTCAATATAAATGTCACCTGTCAGTGTTGATTGATTATTCACCTGTCAGTATCCCTAGAGTCCCCTGGGCTGGACAGGTCGCCGGCAATGGCCTCCTGTAAGGCCGTGGCTCACCTGGCTTCATTATTCACTTGTCAGTATCTCTAGACTCCCCAAAACTGGACAGGTACTTCGTTTCTCCCTTTTTCAGCTGGGCTGGCAGGGCTGTTTTCAGCGTCAATATAAATGTCACCTGTCAGTGTTGATTGATTATTCACCTGTCAGTATCCCTAGAGTCCCCGGGGCTGGACAGGTCGCCGGCAATGGCCTCTTGTAAGGCCGTGGCACGCCTGACATCAAAGCGGTATTTGAATATTATTCTAATGCCTTACCATCAGTCTGATTCATTATCTTTTTAGCTGGGCTGGCAAGGCTGTTTTCAGCGTCAATATAAAAGTAACCTGTCAGTGTTGATTGATTATTCACCTGTCAGTATCCCTAGAGTCCCCGGGGCTGGACAGGTCGCCGGCAATGGCCTCCTGTAAGGCCGTGGCTCACCTGGCTTCATTATTCACTTGTCAGTATCTCTAGACTCCCCAAAACTGGACAGGTACTTCGTTTCTCCCTTTTTCAGCTGGGCTGGCAAGGCTGTTTTCAGCGTCAATATAAATGTCACCTGTCAGTGTTCATTCATTATTCACCTATCAGTATCCCTAGAGTCCCCAGGACTGGATAGGTCGCCAGCAATGGCCTCCTGTAAGGCCGTGGCTCACCTGGCTTCATTATTCACTTGTCAGTATCTCTAGACTCCCCAAAACTGGACAGGTACTTGGTTTCTCCCTTTTTCAGCTGGGCTGGCAAGGCTGTTTTCAGCGTCAATATAAATGTCACCTGTCAGTGTTGATTGATTATTCACCTGTCAGTATCCCTAGAGTCTCCAGGACTAGACAAGTCGCCAGCAATGGCCTCTTGTAAGGCCGTGGCTCGCCTGGCATCGAAGCGGTACTTGAATATTAGTCTAATGCCTTACCGTCAGTCTGATTCATCATCTTTTCAGCTGGGCTGGCAAGGCTGTTTTCAGCGTCAATACAAATGTCACCTGTCAGTGTTGATTGATTATTCACCTGTCAGTATCCCTAGAGTCCCCAGGGCTGGACAGGTCGCCGGCAATGGCCTCCTGTAAGGCCGTGGCTCGCCTGGCATCGAAGCGGTATTTGAATATTAGTCTAATGCCTTACCGTCAGTCTGATTCATCATCTTTTCAGCTGGGCTGGCAAGGCCGTTCTCAGTGTCAATATAAATGTCACCTGTCAGTGTTGATTGATTATTCACCTGTCAGTATCCCTAGAGTCCCCCGGGCTGGACAGGTCGCCGGCAATGGCCTCCTGTAAGGCCGTGGCTCGCCTGGCATCGAGGCGGTACTTGACTATTAGTCTAATGCCTTACCGTCAGTCTGATTCATTATCTTTTCAGCTGGGCTGGCAAGGCTGTTTTCAGCGTCAATATAAATGTCACCTGTCAGTGTTGATTGATTATTCACCTGTCAGTATCCCTAGAGTCCCCAGGGCTGGACAGGTCGCCGGCAATGGCCTCCTGTAAGGCCGTGGCTCGCCTGGCATCGAAGCGGTATTTGAATATTAGTCTAATGCCTTACCGTCAGTCTGATTCATCATCTTTTCAGCTGGGCTGGCAAGGCCGTTCTCAGTGTCAATATAAATGTCACCTGTCAGTGTTGATTGATTATTCACCTGTCAGTATCCCTAGAGTCCCCCGGGCTGGACAGGTCGCCGGCAATGGCCTCCTGTAAGGCCGTGGCTCGCCTGGCATCGAGGCGGTACTTGACTATTAGTCTAATGCCTTACCGTCAGTCTGATTCATTATCTTTTCAGCTGGGCTGGCAAGGCTGTTTTCAGCGTCAATATAAATGTCACCTGTCAGTGTTGATTCATAATTCACCTGTCAGTATCTCTAGAGTCCCCAGAACTGGATAGGTCGCCAGCAACGGCCTCCTGTAAGGCCGTGGCTCACCTGGCTTCATTATTCACTTGTCAGTATCTCTAGACTCCCCAAAACTGGACAGGTACTTCGTTTCTCCCCTTTTCAGCTGGGCTGGCAAGGCTGTTTTCAGCGTCAATATAAATGTCACCTGTCAGTGTTGATTCATTATTCACCTGTCAGTATCCCTAGAGCCCCAGGACTGGGTAGGTCGCCAGCAATGGCCTCTTGTAAGGCCGTGGCTTGCCTGGCATCGAGGCGGTACTTGAATATTAGTCTAATGCCTTACCGTCAGTCTGATTCATTATCTTTTTAGCTGGGCTGGCAAGGCTGTTTTCAGCGTCAATATAAAAGTAACCTGTCAGTGTTGATTGATTATTCACCTGTCAGTATCCCTAGAGTCCCCCGGGCTGGACAGGTCGCCGGCAATGGCCTCCTGTAAGGCCGTGGCTCACCTGGCTTCATTATTCACTTGTCAGTATCTCTAGATGCTTACCGTCAGTCTGATTCATCATCTTTTCAGCTGGGCTGGCAAGGCTGTTTCAGTGTCAATATAAATGTCACCTGTCAGTGTTGATTGATTATTCACCTGTCAGTATCCCTAGAGTCCCCAGGGCTGGACAGGTCGCCGGCAATGGCCTCCTGTAAGGCCGTGGCTCGCCTGGCATCGAAGGCGGTACTTGAATATTAGTCTAATGCCTTACCGTCAGTCTGATTCATTATCTTTTCAGCTGGGCTGGCAAGGCCTGTTTTCAGCGTCAATATAAATGTCACCTGTCAGTGTTGATTCATATTCACCTGTCAGTATCTCTAGAGTCCCCAGGGACTGGATAGGTCGCCAGCACTGGCCTCCTGTAAGGCCGTGGCTCGCCTGGCATTCGAGGAGTTACTTGACTATTAGTCTAACTGCCCTAAACTGGACAGTACTTCGATTCTTCTCCTTTTCAGCTGGGCTGGCAAGGCTGTTTTCAGCGTCAATATAAATGTCACCTGTCAGTGTTGATTGATTATTCACCTGTCAGTATCCCTAGAGTCCCCAGGGCTGGACAGGTCGCCGGCAATGGCCTCCTGTAAGGCCGTGGCTCGCCTGGCATCGAAGCGGTATTTGAATATTAGTCTAATGCCTTACCGTCAGTCTGATTCATCATCTTTTCAGCTGGGCTGGCAAGGCCGTTCTCAGTGTCAATATAAATGTCACCTGTCAGTGTTGATTGATTATTCACCTGTCAGTATCCCTAGAGTCCCCCGGGCTGGACAGGTCGCCGGCAATGGCCTCCTGTAAGGCCGTGGCTCGCCTGGCATCGAGGCGGTACTTGACTATTAGTCTAATGCCTTACCGTCAGTCTGATTCATTATCTTTTCAGCTGGGCTGGCAAGGCTGTTTTCAGCGTCAATATAAATGTCACCTGTCAGTGTTGATTCATAATTCACCTGTCAGTATCTCTAGAGTCCCCAGGACTGGATAGGTCGCCAGCAACGGCCTCCTGTAAGGCCGTGGCTCACCTGGCTTCATTATTCACTTGTCAGTATCTCTAGACTCCCCAAAACTGGACAGGTACTTCGTTTCTCCCCTTTTCAGCTGGGCTGGCAAGGCTGTTTTCAGCGTCAATATAAATGTCACCTGTCAGTGTTGATTCATTATTCACCTGTCAGTATCCCTAGAGCCCCAGGACTGGGTAGGTCGCCAGCAATGGCCTCTTGTAAGGCCGTGGCTTGCCTGGCATCGAGGCGGTACTTGAATATTAGTCTAATGCCTTACCGTCAGTCTGACTCATTATCTTTTTAGCTGGGCTGGCAAGGCTGTTTTCAGTGTCAATACAAATGTCACCTGTCAGTGTTGATTGATTATTCACCTGTCAGTATCCCTAGAGTCCCCAGGGCTAGACAAGTCGCCAGCAATGGCCTCTTGTAAGGCCGTGGCTCGCCTGGCATCGAAGCGGTATTTGAATATTAGTCTAATGTCTTACCGTCAGTCTGATTCATTATCTTTTTCAGCTGGGCTGGCAAGGCTGTTTTCAGCGTCAATATAAATGTCACCTGTCAGTGTTGATTGATTATTCACCTGTCAGTATCCCTAGAGTCCCCAGGGCTGGACAGGTCGCCGGCAATGGCCTCCTGTAAGGCCGTGGCTCGCCTGGCATCGAAGCGGTACTTTGAGTCTATTAGTCTAATGCCTTACCGTCAGTCTGATTCATCATCTTTTCAGCTGGGCTGGCAAGGCTGTTTTCAGCGTCAATATAATTGTCACCTGTCAGTGTTGATTGATTATTCACCTGTCAGTATCCCTAGAGTCCCCAGGGCTAGAAGTCGCCAGCAATGACCTCTTGTAAGGCCGTGGCTCGCCTGGCATCGAAGCGGTATTTGAATATTAGTCTAATGCCTTACCGTCAGTCTGATTCATTATCTTTTCAGCTGGGCTGGCAAGGCTGTTTTCAGCGTCAATATAAATGTCACCTGCCAGTGTTGATTGATTATTCACCTGTCAGTATCTCTAGAGTCCCCGGGGCTGGACAGGTCGCCGGCAATGGCCTCCTGTAAGGCCGTGGCTCGCCTGGCATCGAAGCGGTATTTGAATATTAGCCTAATGCCTTACCGTCAGTCTGATTCATTATCTTTTTAGCTGGGCTGGCAAGGCTATTTTCAGCGTCAATATAAATGTCACCTGTCAATGTTGATTCATTATTCACCTGTCAGTATCCCTAGAGTCCCCAGGACTGGATAGGTCGCCAGCAATGGCCTCCTGTAAGGCCGTGGCTCACCTGGCTTCATTATTCACTTGTCAGTATCTCTAGACTCCCCAAAACTGGACAGGTACTTCGTTTCTCCCCTTTTCAGCTGAGCTGGCAAGGCTGTTTTCAGCGTCAATATAAATGTCACCTGTCAGTGTTGATTGATTATTCACCTGTCAGTATCCCTAGAGTCCCCCGGGCTGGATAGGTCGCCAGCAATGGCCTCCTGTAAGGCCGTGGCTCACCTGGCTTCATTATTTACTTGTCAGTATCTCTAGACTCCCCAAAACTGGACAGGTACTTCGTTTCTCCCTTTTTCAGCTGGGCTGGCAAGGCTGTTTTCAGCGTCAATATAAATGTCACCTGTCAGTGTTGATTGATTATTCACCTGTCAGTATCCCTAGAGTCCCCCGGGCTGGATAGGTCGCCAGCAATGGCCTCCTGTAAGGCCGTGGCTCACCTGGCTTCATTATTCACTTGTCAGTATCTCTAGACTCCCCAAAACTGGACAGGTACTTCGTTTCTCCCCTTTTCAGCTGGGCTGGCAAGGCCGTTTTCAGCGTCAATATAAATGTCACCTGTCAGTGTTGATTCATTATTCACCTGTCAGTATCCCTAGAGCCCCAGGACTGGGTAGGTCGCCAGCAATGGCCTCTTGTAAGGCCGTGGCTCGCCTGGCATCGAAGCGGTATTTGAATATTAGTGTAATGCCTTACCGTCAGTCTGATTCATTATCTTTTTAGCCGGGCTGGCAAGGCTGTTTTCAGCGTCAATTTAAATGTCACCTGTCAGTGTTAATTCATTATTCACCTGTCAGTATCCCTAGAGTCCCCAGGGCTAGACAAGTCGCCAGCAATGGCCTCTTGTAAGGCCGTGGCTCGCCTGGCATCGAAGCGGTATTTGAAGTCTAATTAGTCTAATGCCTTACCGTCAGTCTGATTCATCATCTTTTCAGCTAGGCTGGCAAGGCCGTTTTCATCGTCAATATAAATGTCACCTGTCAGTGTTGATTGCTTATTCACCTGTCAGTATCCCTAGAGTCCCCGGGACTAGACAAGTCGCCAGCAATGGCCTCTTGTGCAATGAGCCGTGGCTCACCTGGCTTCATTATTCACTTGTCAGTATCTCTAGACTCCCCAAAACTGGACAGGTACTTCGTTTCTCCCTTTTTCAGCTGGGCTGGCAAGGCTGTTTTCAGCGTCAATATAAATGTCACCTGTCAGTGTTGATTGATTATTCACCTGTCAGTGTCCCTAGAGTCCCCAGGGCTGGACAGGTCGCCAGCAATGGCCTCCTGTAAGGCCGTGGCTCACCTGGCTTCATTATTCACTTGTCAGTATCTCTAGACTCCCCAAAACTGGACAGGTACTTCGTTTCTCCCCTTTTCAGCTGGGCTGGCAAGGCCGTTTCAGCGTCAATATAAATGTCACCTGTCAGTGTTGATTCATTATTCACCTGTCAGTATCCCTAGAGCCCCAGGACTGGGTAGGTCGCCAGCAATGGCCTCTTGTAAGGCCGTGGCTCGCCTGGCATCGAAGCGGTATTTGAATATTAGTGTAATGCCTTACCGTCAGTCTGATTCATTATCTTTTTAGCCGGGCTGGCAAGGCTGTTTTCAGCGTCAATTTAAATGTCACCTGTCAGTGTTAATTCATTATTCACCTGTCAGTATCCCTAGAGTCCCCAGGGCTAGACAAGTCGCCAGCAATGGCCTCTTGTAAGGCCGTGGCTCGCCTGGCATCGAAGCGGTATTTGAAGTCTAATTAGTCTAATGCCTTACCGTCAGTCTGATTCATCATCTTTTCAGCTGGGCTGGCAAGGCCGTTTTCATCGTCAATATAAATGTCACCTGTCAGTGTTGATTGCTTATTCACCTGTCAGTATCCCTAGAGTCCCCGGGACTAGACAAGTCGCCAGCAATGGCCTCTTGTGCAATGAGCCGTGGCTCACCTGGCTTCATTATTCACTTGTCAGTATCTCTAGACTCCCCAAAACTGGACAGGTACTTCGTTTCTCCCTTAGCGTCAATATAAATGTCACCTGTCAGTGTTGATTGCTTATTCACCTGTCAGTATCCCTAGAGTCCCCGGGGCTGGACAGGTCGCCGGCAATGGCCTCCTGTAAGGCCGTGGCTCACCTGGCTTCATTATTCACTTGTCAGTATCTTTAGACTCTCCAAAACTGGACAGGTACTTCGTTTCTCCCCTTTTCAGCTGGGCTGGCAAGGCTGTTTCCAGCGTCAATACAAATGTCACGTGTCAGTGTTGATTGATTATTCACCTGTCAGTATCCCTAGAGTCCCCCGGGCTGGACAGGTCGCCGGCAATGGCCTCCTGTAAGGCCGTGGCTCACCTGGCTTCATTATTCACTTGTCAGTATCTTTAGACTCTCCAAAACTGGACAGGTACTTCGTTTCTCCCCTTTTCAGCTGGGCTGGCAAGGCTGTTTCCAGCGTCAATACAAATGTCACGTGTCAGTGTTGATTGATTATTCACCTGTCAGTATCCCTAGAGTCCCCCGGGCTGGACAGGTCGCCGGCAATGGCCTCCTGTAAGGCCGTGGCTCACCTGGCTTCATTATTCACTTGTCAGTATCTTTAGACTCTCCAAAACTGGACAGGTACTTCGTTTCTCCCCTTTTCAGCTGGGCTGGCAAGGCTGTTTCCAGCGTCAATACAAATGTCACGTGTCAGTGTTGATTGATTATTCACCTGTCAGTATCCCTAGAGTCCCCGGGCTGGACAGGTCGCCGGCAATGGCCTCCTGTAAGGCCGTGGCTCACCTGGCTTCATTATTCACTTGTCAGTATCTTTAGACTCTCCAAAACTGGACAGGTACTTCGTTTCTCCCCTTTTCAGCTGGGCTGGCAAGGCTGTTTCCAGCGTCAATACAAATGTCACGTGTCAGTGTTGATTGATTATTCACCTGTCAGTATCCCTAGAGTCCCCGGGCTGGACAGGTCGCCGGCAATGGCCTCCTGTAAGGCCGTGGCTCACCTGGCTTCATTATTCACTTGTCAGTATCTTTAGACTCTCCAAAACTGGACAGGTACTTCGTTTCTCCCCTTTTCAGCTGGGCTGGCAAGGCTGTTTCCAGCGTCAATACAAATGTCACGTGTCAGTGTTGATTGATTATTCACCTGTCAGTATCCCTAGAGTCCCCCGGGCTGGACAGGTCGCCGGCAATGGCCTCCTGTAAGGCCGTGGCTCACCTGGCTTCATTATTCACTTGTCAGTATCTTTAGACTCTCCAAAACTGGACAGGTACTTCGTTTCTCCCCTTTTCAGCTGGGCTGGCAAGGCTGTTTCCAGCGTCAATACAAATGTCACGTGTCAGTGTTGATTGATTATTCACCTGTCAGTATCCCTAGAGTCCCCCGGGCTGGACAGGTCGCCGGCAATGGCCTCCTGTAAGGCCGTGGCTCACCTGGCTTCATTATTCACTTGTCAGTATCTTTAGACTCTCCAAAACTGGACAGGTACTTCGTTTCTCCCCTTTTCAGCTGGGCTGGCAAGGCTGTTTTCCAGCGTCAATACAAATGTCACGTGTCAGTGTTGATTGATTATTCACCTGTCAGTATCCCTAGAGTCCCCCGGGCTGGACAGGTCGCCGGCAATGGCCTCCTGTAAGGCCGTGGCTCACCTGGCTTCATTATTCACTTGTCAGTATCTTTAGACTCTCCAAAACTGGACAGGTACTTCGTTTCTCCCCTTTTCAGCTGGGCTGGCAAGGCTGTTTCCAGCGTCAATACAAATGTCACGTGTCAGTGTTGATTGATTATTCACCTGTCAGTATCCCTAGAGTCCCCCGGGCTGGACAGGTCGCCGGCAATGGCCTCCTGTAAGGCCGTGGCTCACCTGGCTTCATTATTCACTTGTCAGTATCTTTAGACTCTCCAAAACTGGACAGGTACTTCGTTTCTCCCCTTTTCAGCTGGGCTGGCAAGGCTGTTTTCAGCGTCAATACAAATGTCACGTGTCAGTGTTGATTGATTATTCACCTGTCAGTATCCCTAGAGTCCCCCGGGCTGGACAGGTCGCCGGCAATGGCCTCCTGTAAGGCCGTGGCTCGCCTGGCAGCGAGGCGCGCCTCGTCGCGCGCCGCCGCCGCCTCGGCCGCGGCCGCAGCCGCCGCGCTCTCCGCCGCGGCTTTAGCTCGGGCCGCTTCGCTCAGC
Organism: Marasmia exigua; assembly: GCA_019059595.1. NCBI lineage: Eukaryota > Metazoa > Arthropoda > Insecta > Lepidoptera > Crambidae > Marasmia > Marasmia exigua. Next base: position 12,680,705 of record CM032483.1, on the reverse strand, counting down.
TTCCCGTTCAGGGAGGAGTTCTCTTCCTTAAGTTCCCTGTTGGAGATTGTTAATGTTAGTGAGATATGAATTAAGTTTTTTGTCGAAATAAAAGAAATGAAGACTCCTGACCTACTCGAAGAATAGTTACGAAGGAACTTTTACTACTTTTTTTTTTTTTTTTAATTTATTATCAAATAAGATTACAAATTATACATGTACAATAATAAGACAGCACATTAAACCACAGAGGTTTGTCTTGTGCTATCGTGAGCTATGCTATATACAAACTTATATTCAATACGCGAATCATTTATTGAAAACCATATTTATTCTCAATAACTTATTCTCAATAAGTTACTTTTTTTTTAATTAACTGTTCCACTGCAGGGCCTCCATCATAGAAATCAAGTTATCGCTACTATGATGGGATTAGGCCTAATCACCACGCCTGCCAAATGCGGATTGGTGATCACAGAACCGAGCTATGACCGAAAAAATCGAAACATACTTTTCGCTTGACCCGGAACTCTGATATCACGGCCCGGCACTTTAACCACTAGACCAACAGGGCGTTGTTTAAATAAGGGTGATTCTTCGAAATTTGACCTTCAGGTTTCTTCGCGTCTCAATTCGCTGAGCTCAAAAATATTATTCAAATTAGAATTTTAAATTGAAATAAGAACACATGAAGATACCTACCCTTCTTTCAATTTAAACTTCTTCTGATTCTAATTTGAACAATATTTTTGAGCCCACGGAATTAGATGCGAAGAAACCGGAAGGTTAAATTTCGGAGAATCACCCATAAGTTACTTGACATTGTCGAATTATAATAAAATATATTTTAACATTATAATTCTTATAATTCTCACAACATCTCAAACGTTGACTTGATTCCGTACTAAGTAGCTTAAGCACTTGTGTTACAGATATCAGACAACAGAGGAACACAAATATATACTTAAATACATATATTACACCCAGACACTGAACAAACACAAGTGTTCATCGCACGAATGTTTGTCCAGGGTGGGGATCGAACCCACGACCTTTGGCGTAAGAGGCAGGGTCACTACCAATTATCTTCTAGAGCTATATTTAAAAAAAAAAGACAGTTCGCTTTGAGGGTTGGAGTGGTTAATCATGAGGATAACACACCTGAGCTGTCTGTTGAGCTTCCTCAGCTCGTCGGCGGCGTGCTGCTCGCGCGAGCGCGCCGCGCCGAACTCCGCGGCGAGCTGGTCGTGCGCCTCGCGCAGGCGCGACAGCTGGCCCTCCAGGCGGCCGCGCGCCGTTGCTTCCAGCTCTAGGCTTGATTCCAGCTCCTGTAAAAAATATGTAGGTATAGTCGAGCCTAATAAGCCACGTTTGATGTTTGCCGTGTGCTCCCCGGCAGAGTAGAATAGGCCACCCTCACTCTTACCGAGGTGTCGTAAAAGGCGACTAAGGTAAAGCTGCTGGCATGATCATCAGCACCCAGAGAAGGAAAACTCTGCATTTATATCCAAACCCTCGCCAACCCGTCTGCCAAGCGTGGTGAGTATGGCAATTACCCCTCATGTGATTGAGGGAGGCCCGTGCCCCAGCAGTGGGGACTTAAATGGGCTGTCGATGATGACGATGACGTTTCAAAATTTTACCTTCATAGAGAGGTGACTTACTAAAAATCTTCGATTTTAGTGAATAATAATCGATATAATACTTCCATAAAACGTGATTTGAATACTATAATAATAATGGAAAAGGAGTTTTTAGTACTTTTATTTGGAGAAATTTTGTGAATCAGAATTATTGAAAAGAAAGAGGAAAGTAGGTACCAGTATCAGTACCGTGATTGCAGGAGTGGCTGTGTATCCCCTGTGCTAGAACTACTGTCTTCTTTGCATTAATTGACATTGAGAATAGTTTGCACGCTATTGAGAACCTGTTTACAAGGTTTTAGAGGACCGCCTCAGTATGTTCCAGAAGGGCTGCATCACAAACAAAAGACTGTCCAGCACAAACTCCTCACGAAAACGTTTGGATTTGAGCAGGGATGGATTGTAAAGTTTCGTCATCTTTCGTATGCAGATGAACACAGGGATTAGATGACTTTCCATCGTAGACGACGGTTCCCTGCATGTCTTTATGAAAGGACTTGTTTAGGCTTAACAGTCTTGGCGGATTTGCTACAGTGAAGTAAATAGACCTTCCCTACTGACTGTGTCTGTGGCTTTGTTCAGATCGACAAATGCGACAAAGAGGGCGGTTTGTTGCTCCCTGCACTTTTCTTGCACCTGCCGTAACAAAAAGATCATGTCCGCCGTAGAGCGCTGAGATCGAAATCCGCATTGGGCTTCAGGATAAACGTGTTCGGCGAGAGATTGAAGTTTCTCGAGAATAACTCTAGCATAGACTTTGCCGACTATACTCAGTAGAGCTATTCTGCGGTAATTACTGCAGTCGCCGCGATCACCCTTCCCCACAAATAAGGTGACGATATTAGAGTTGCGCATGTCCTGTGGCACAGTTCCCGCCTCCCAGCACTTCAACAGGTGGTTGTGTAGTATGGACAAGGTGCATTTCAGTTTGATGAACTCAGTGTGGATGCCATCTCTGCCTGGACTCTTTCCAGTTTTCAACCGGTGACGGCTTGACAGAGCTCTGCTAAAGTAGGAGCATCGTCCAACTCGTACCAAGTGTCCAGTTTTTGGACTCGCTCTAGGGCTTCTGGCTGTATGTCGACAGGGTGCGAGAATAGACTGGTATAGTGTTCCGTCCAACGCAATAGCTGACGATTACTGTCTGTAATGACAGTACCGTCGGTTTCCTATAGAGGCGCTGTTGTTTTTGGGAGAGGGCCTATAGCTCTTTTGATGCCGGCATGCAGACCACCGATGTCACCAGTGTCAGCACACCTCTGAATGCTTTTACACATTTCGGTCCAGTAAGCATTTGCATAGTGCCGAGCTTTGCGTTGTAAGACCGCTTGAAAAGCCTTCAGTTCCTTAAGTGTATCAGCACAGGGGTTCGAACGATAGTTCAGAGCTGCTTGTCGCTTTGAGTCCAGTAAAGGTTGCAGCAGTGTCTGATTTTCTGGTTTCTGGCTTTTCTGGTAGCCGCAGGCCTCTAGACATAACCTACGAGTAACATAACCTATCCCAGTATCCACTATTACATTTGTATGTACTGACCTTGTTCTTCATTTTAAGCCGTCGCTCAGCCTCATGCTATCTAAGTGTATGCGCAGCCTCGGCAGCAGACAGACTGGCGGTGAGTTTCGTCAGTCGTTCCTTCGCCGGCCTCGCTCCTAGATAGCTTAACATAACCTATCCCAGTATCCATCATTTCTTTGTATAGTACTGACCTTGTTCTTCATCTCAAGCCGTCGCTCGGCCTCGTGCTGTCCCAGCGTGTGTCCGGCCTCGGCAGCAGACAGCCTGGCGGTGAGCTCCGTGAGGCGTTCCTTCGCCTGTCTCGCTTCCTCCGCAGCGGTCTCTGCGCGCGCGCTCGCTTCTCGCGCTTCGGCCTGCGCCGCGCAGAGTGCGTTGGCGCTGGTGCGGTATTTCTTTAACAGCTGTAAATGATTAACACTTATTATAGGTAGGCCGCGCCAAATAAAATTCCACACAGCGATCTTAACAAGCGCGTCGTTTGGTTTGTATAGATCCAAATACCTGGCCGTGTGGTCCCCGGCAGAGTAGAAAAGGCCACCTCACTCTTACCGAGGTGTCGTAAAAGGCGACTAAGGTAAAGCTGCTGGCATGATCATCCTAGAGAACGAAAACTCTGCACATATATCAAAACCCTCGCCAACCCATCTGCCAAGCGTGGTGAGTATGGCAATTACCCCTCATGTGATTGAGGGAGGCCCGTGCCCGAGCAGTGGGGCCTTAAATGGGCTGATGATGAGATCCAAATACCTACGGGTAAAACGTGATTTAGTATTTTGTGTGAAACGAACTCGAAACTAGTTTGTAGCGCGTACAAAGGGGTACGAAGTGCAATGTAAACCGACACCATTGTACCTGAATAAAAAGCAGCATGATCGTCATTCTTTGCAGAGGGAAATGAATACTTACTTATTTTATTTTATTAATAAATTTTATATAACAATAGATTTACCATAAGTTATTGTCATACTAACATAATATGGATGTAATATCTGAAATAAAATTATTTGAATTTGAATTTGAAAGAAGCTACGAGCGTCTGTATCGCTGTATGTGCGCATATACGCGTAGTAGACGGGCTTTTCTCGATCGTCCCTTATGCTTAGTTACAAGATTACATTCGAATCTCGTTTGAAGCACGTATACGCGCGTCATATTTTCGTCGATTGCGCGTTCAAAATACGTCGCCTGCTATGGGAGTGACATTGCTTGATATGCTCTATAATAAATTACCAATTTCACTAAAATTACTAGAAGGAAACCAATTCAGAAAATCACTTACGTCATGGCTTACTCAAAAGTGCTTTTACAGCGTTAAAGAGTTCATAGAAAATGATGATTAAATTAAATACGGTACTTAAGTTTGTTTACAGAAAAGTATCGTAAATTAGTTTTCTTTTCTTGTTTGTTATTTTTCTTTTTTATTTAGTGTACTTACCTATGAATGTTTCTACAATTTGTGTGTAATATACAATATAAGTACCTATAACTTAATTGATTCATAGCTTCCTTTTGTATGTGCTAACATCATATTATCAACTCTATTAAGTTGATATGTCATAATTAAGTACTTACACTATTTGCACGCCTGCTTGCAGGCTGAATACATAAACTCGATACCATTTTGTATAAGATCTGATCTGTATCACAGGTATATATTACGGTATTTGACTATTTTTTTTTCATTTGTTTAATCAAAAGACCTCTCAATGATAAAAACATCGTTGAAAGAATTACTTGATTCTCATTAAAACTACCTGAGATATCATAACTTTAAAATCACATTATTTTGGGCAAACCCAAAACGCTCCATACAAATGGCTACAGAGATGTGACGTCACACGACAGTATTTTGTATGCATTTCATTTGAATTTTGTATGGTAGCTATATCAAATGTTTCGTTTATGTCAATGGTTCCATTACAATAGTTGGTGTAAATTATATGGGTTATTCAATGGTATAATTATTTAAAAAAAACTTCATACTTTGAAAATGGACTTGCCCATGAATCTTTGAATGACCATAAAACCGGCTAGACGTTATATTTTTAATTGAGAATTTTTGCTATTCGCACATATTTACCTATATTTTGATAAAATATTTATATTTTGTAAAATCTCGAGCTTAGTCAAATACCCTTTTGCAAATAAATGATTGTTTGTTTGTTTGTTTGATATTTGTGTGGTTACCTCAGCAGCCTCCTCCTCGGCGTCGTCCAGCTGCGCCCTGGCGGCGGCGGCGTCCCTGGTGGCAGGTGAGCGCTCGCTCGGCGGCGTCGTTCTTCGCTCGCGTCGCTTCCTCGAGCGCTGCGGTGGACTCGGCGGCTTCCGCTTCGGCGGTTTGCTTCGCTTTTGTTGCCGCTCGCACGGCTAGCTCTAGGTCCTCCACCTGTGAACATTATTTGATGGATTAAATATTCTAATTAGGTCCTTTTTTTAATGGTTAGTAACATACCAGATTCTAGATTCGTGCCTTTGTTTGCTAGTAGTTACATACATAGTTTATTTGCTTGCTTGTAGTTATGGTTCTCCGCGCACAAAAATTACTTTTCTCACATTAATTTACTGTTTTTTGTTTTTTTTGCTAACTTAAGATTCTAAGTATTAAATACCCGTCACTGTTGGTCAGCGAGACGTAAAAAAAACACTAGGTAAAGCCTGTTTTTTTCAATCCAAATGACTTAGTGTTTATACGTTCAAATAAAACAATTATTCGGGATAATAGCTGGTTCCTAACCAGCAAAATATTTTCGGTAAAATTGTACAGTCAATGAAAAATAAAACAAAAAAAATCTGACTTCTACACTGACAGATGTCAATCCCATGCATCTTGTCCCGTTTTTGACAGATGCAAAATGTCAAAAGGTACCTAATTAAAAATCAGACCATACTCGTAGAAACACAATTTCGAATCTATGTTTTATTACGAAAATTCCCAATGGTTTCGGTTACGGACCTGGTTCTTCAGCTGTCTAATTTGTGCTTTGGCACCGCCTTCTTTTTCTTTTTGTTCCAACATGGTTTGTGCGTCACGCAGGAGGGCACGGTATCTCTTCAAATCCCTGTAAAAATACGTCAGTTGTATTGTGTAAGATCACTTAAGGTGCCGGGTAAGGCACACTAGCGACGCCAACCGATTAAAATTATTAGCTACTCAACCGGATCTATTTTAAACAATTTCTGGGTAACAACCTCTCGGCAAACACTTATACTATTTATTAAATAACCAAGCACAAATGCGGACCCAACATTTGTACGCGAAAAATTGATTCACGCTAAAAGTGGCCGCTTTTGGCGGTAATAAATTTTTCCCGTACAAAAACGGACCCAACATTTGTGAATGGTTATTTAATAAATAGTATAAGTGTTTGCCCAGAGGTTGTAACCCCGAAATTGTTTAAAATAGACCCGGTTTAGTAGCTAACAATTAAAAATGAATGATGTCGCTAGTTAGGTTACCCGTCGCCTTAACTACAATAAAATCCAAGTGGTAAAAATTAAAGATAACAATACCAGTGGGTAGAATTAACAATCAAACGTATTTTAAGTAGATTGTACAGGCTGTTGGAAGTGTAAACGAAACGAGCAGTCTATGGACTGTTTGCGAGGCTGTCAATGTGACGTGAGCTTAGGGCCATCGGAAAACTTAAATACAGATTCGGCGGGCAGGGCTAAAACAAGCCGCGTGGGCTGATGCAATTCAAATGTTTTAAATTAGTGTCTAGCGGTTTTTAGTGTACACATTTGGTGTTTGTTCCTGCAGTATAGTGCCGCAAAGTGATCCTAATAAAAAAAAACATTGGATTGTATCTTTTTTAACACTAAATAGCGTGTCGCGTGAGTTGTCTCGTGACAACTTGCTTGGACCTAGAAGAGTCTTAAAACCCGCGATTGCTTTTAGAGTGAATCCGTAGGGCGATAAAACGTAAAACACTGGCGTTTTATTGAGTGACTATGACTTTGACTGACTTCGACTGTTGACTACCTACTTATTCTCAATAAGTTACTTGACATTGGCGAATAATCTTCGGGTAGAGCCATATTAAAGAAAACAGCAGTTAGTATTTAACAGTGAAACTTATTTTAAGTAGGTTGTTACGTGCAAGCCACCGTACATACCTAGGTACTAACTAAATTCCAACTCTGGCTGCAACCTACATTTAGATGCATGCGAAATGACAGTTCTAGTGACAGATGCCACTAGGGTTGTGTGTAAGGCTAGCGATGTTCTATGCAAATTGATTCTACCTGACATAAAATGATGTTTGTCATACGATTATAACTGTATATTCGAACGTCTTCTTCTTCTTTGTCCACCCCTCTTCCCAGTTTATATAATATCTACTAACTGCTAACTATGACATTTGGATGCACGCGAAATGACAGTTCTAGTGAGAGATGCCACTAGGGTTGTGTGTAAGGCTAGAGATGTTCTATGCAAATCGATTTTCTACCTCATTCGATAATCACTGTTTTTGTCAAATATACCGAGTCAGTATAAAAAAACTTGCCTCTTAAGCCTTTGTACAAGTTGCGCTTGCTCGTGATTCTCAGCCCGCGCAGCCTCCTCGAGCGAAGCCAGCCGCCTCTCCAGCTCGTGTCGCTCGCGCAATAGCAAGCTTCTCTCAGAATGTTCGCTCTCCAGCTGACTTTCCAGCACTGAAAAATAATTCATTACAAAATATTGGCCCCAAATCCCTTAATCATCGTGTTTCGTTATTATTTATTTATTTATTTTCCAATTTAGTCTGAGTTTGGGAGCCTGTGCTATGAATAATACGTTGTAAGGGGTTGTCCATGAATCACGTGAGGCTAGAAAGGGGGGGGGGGGGGTTTGATAAATATCACGAAAATAACACAAGGGAGAGGGTGGGTGTAGTAAGATATCACGTGTATTTATTTTTTCGTCAAACGTTTTTCGTATGATTACACTCTTCGTTTATTATTATTTTTATGACAGTCAAAAAGAACTTGCAACCTAGTCTAGACATTTTAAACATGGTCCTTAATTTCAGAATAAAATAAAATTATTGTTTATACCTGTATTTAATTACCTATATTTTAAAATTTTAAAAATTCTTGATAGGTACTAAAAATATACGTGATGTTGCGAATGGGGGGGGGGGGAGTCCTAAACCTCACTACGTATCACCAAGGGAGAGGGGGGGGCTTAAAAAATGCTACAAAAGATCACGTGATTAATGGACGGCCCCTAACTGGACTGAACCTTTTCAGCAGTAACATTAGCAGCGAGCTGTCATTTTTGACAGTTCAAGAGGGATACACTTCGCATCGATCAGTGGAGCCGTACCCTGGGCTCCAGCTTTGGACGCAAACGAGAACTACACGCTAAGATGATGTGGTCATAAATGATTGGCGACATACTTCTTTTTCAATTCCGACGAAAAAACGAGGGGATGTTATAAGTTTGATGTGTGTCTGTCTGTCGGTCCGTATGCGTCTGAAATGATATGATGAGTTGCCGGAGGATCCTCCTGTTGCAAATGTTGAGCCGCTGGGGAACCCCCCCGTAGCAAATAATATCCACCATGGCCTCCCCTAGGAAAAATCCGTATCTGCGCCAGTAGAGGGAACCAGGGTTGTTGCGGATGCTGATTTTTTCACATCCGCGGATGAGGATGCGGATGCGGATTCCAGGGGGCACACATCCGCGGATACGGAAGCGGATCTTTACAAACATCTTAAGTTTTGGGAGAAAAATTTAAAAGACAAGTCAAATAATCAGTAATTACATATCTTTATTTATTATTATAATTATAAAGAAGCAAGTCAAGTACTATTAAGTACTAATTATACATTTTAGTAATTAAATTTAAATAAGGGAGCATTATATTTGATAAAAAGTAGAATGGCTGCCTTTTCGGGATCCCCGCCCCTTTCTTTCTTGTCCTGACCTGCAACACATTCGCATCCGCATCAGCTCCGCATCGATTTTTGCGGATGCAGATGCGGATGCGGATGCCTAAATCGATGCGAATGTTTCGCATATGCGGATGCGGATGCAGATATTCGCAACATCCCTGGAGGGAACCTCTTCAAGTCAAAATCAGATAAGACAATTTTCGCGCTGAGATGAAATGTAAAGCTTGAATAGTCTAGAACTTACTCTTAAGTTTCTTTGCAGCATTTGCTCTGGTCTCCTCCATCTCGTCATCACGCGCCGCCGCCTCCAGCCGCGCCTCCTTGCGCTGTTGTTCCAGCAGCATCTCCAGTCGAAGCTTGGAACTTTCCAGTAACTGTGGAAATAAAACTTAGCATTAGTAACTTCGTTGGAGACCCAAGCGGTACTCCGTTACCGCAAGCAGTGTAGCGATAGTCAGCTGCCGCATTCGCATAAGTATAGAATTTGGATTTTTTTTACAAAATTCAAGGCTACTTTATTGTGAAGATGTTTGATAACATACATCCTCTGCTAAATGGTAAAAGTAGCTAAATGCAGATTTTTTATTAATTATGCGAAGCAAACTGAGATATGCAAAATGTATTTTGACAGTTTGCATCGCATAAATGACATGTATCTATCCAGCGTGATCATCCAGTTATTCCTCTTGGTCTCGCACCAAGGTCGGTCATAGAACGCCGGAGCGGCCACCTCGTCCCCACAACCGACGCAAGCTATAGTATAAAGGTGTTATTAGACCACATCTCTTCAGACTTCTTCAATGCTGAAAAATTGGTAATTATGACAATAGGAAGAATCGACTTGGCAACCCTGGCTTTATCTGTCTAGCGAGATCGTCCAGCTCTTCCTTCTGGTCTCGCAAGCACCTCTCGAGGTTGGTCATGGCACGCTGGAGCGACGCCATCTTGTCCCCATCACCGCCGCAAGCTTAGTAAGTATAGAGCTATGCATAGACCACAGAATTTCTTCTCTGACCTGTATCTGTCCAGCGAGGTCGTCCAGCTCTTCCTCCTGGTCTCGCACGCGCCGCTCGAGGTCGGTCTTGGCGCGCCGGAGCGACGCCACCTCGTCCCCGCCGCCGCCGCGCTCTTCCAGCTCGCGGGTCGCCGCCGCTAGTCGCTCCTCTTTCAGCTCGAGCTCGAGCCGAGCTTCCTGTAAGCGAAAAAAAAATGACAATCCAATTTGTAATAAAATTTACTGTAACTAAATACCCCGTAAAATATAGCTTGATTAGAATGACAAATGTGATTTTACCTTTATTTCAATGTATGTAAGGTTCATCATTTCATATTTTTTTATTATAAGATCATCATCATCCTCCTGCCCTATTCACAGGTTATCTGTGTTCAGCGCAATATGTCTTCTCCTTCTATACGTCATTGTCATTCGTCCCTAAAGAACATTTATCTGTGACAATGGCTGTCATTTCAATCAAACCAATTTTTATGGACTAAAATTAAGGCACATGAGTAGATATAAACACAGAGGCCAAGGTTTTATATAACTACACGAATCCGTTGAATGTGTCTAAACAAGCCGCATATCAAGTGTTTAGAAAAATACGGTTTACGATATCACAGTCCGTTAAATGTGCCTGTAAATATAGCGCTGCGTCGATCTTTCGCTGGCGCTGTACGAGCAGTTGGTTGCATCTCAATGTGTACTCACAGATAGACTCTACTCCAGCGCGTACCACGCGTACGCGACCTAAAAGTGTCATTTGACACCAAATTATAATTTGACATCCGTGACATTTGACACTGATGTCAAATGTAACATCAGTGCCAGTTGACATCAGTGCCATTTGACATCACTGGCATTTGACATCAGTGTCAGATGACATAGCGTCATTTGACATCTGCGTCATTTGACAATAGTGACATTTGACATCAGAGCCATTTGACATCACTGTCATTTGACATCAAATAAATAAATAAATCAGTGTCTTTTGTACACACAATAAGTGATTTGACCCCAAAGCACAGTAGATATATACGCAAGCAGTATGGACACTACGAACAAACGCTCGATTACGCACACAGACAGACACACTTTACACGGATTCTAAGGTCCCATCGGTGTACATTCGTAGGGACTAAATTCAGGGTTGTCGGTTTTACTCGAGGGCCGCTTACTTTATTTTGGTAGAGAAAATAAGTAGATACATTATTATGTATGTTATCTAAAAATGGTAACGAAACAAAACGTTATGAAAAGTATGTCTAATTTTATGTATCTTTGCGTAGCTTTTTGCAACATTAGGAATCATTTTGTGAACCTTTGTGTATGAATATCATTCGTACACAAATATCATTAGTTCTAATTTAACACGCATAAAATGATCCTTGTTGCACCTAGGACCCCGCGATCACGGCCCGGTATTTAAACCAGTAGTCCCAAGGTAAGAATAATATTTTACAAAAATAAGAGGACAACCCTATACGGTAGGTAACTTTCTGTCCAAAATGGCCGCGTGTCGATACTGCTTTAGCGTATTTATCTACTGTGTGTGCCCAAAGTGCCCTCGGGTGATAGCCACTAGTTGCAACTAGACCAGATTGGTGCATCTTCATGCGTGCTATTAGACCCGACAATGTGATGCCGTGATGGTATACTCTATGAATTTTCCGTCCGCATTTGCAGCACGTGAATTGAGCGGTGCTGCAATTGGGGTGGCATGGCGTTTGTAAGCTGCTGTAATGTCACCACACCGCGCGACGCTGCTTAAAACATCTGCTGAAAAGGCCTATGATGATGATGATGGTATACTCACAGAGAGGCTCTGCTCTAGCGCATACTTGTCCGCCTGCGCCTGGTCGCGCTCGCGGGACAGCCGCTCCTTGGCGGCGCGCTCGCGCTTCAGCTCCTCCTGCGCGCCGTGGAGCTCCGCGTCGAACTTGCGCTGGCGCTTCTCGAGCAGGTTGTTGCGGCATGTCTGAAATGATAATGTTCAATCATTTTATAAATATTAAATTCTTTACACAGTCTTTTTTATATCGTTTACATACCGAAAACCTCAGTGTTAAATCTTTTAAAACAAAATTAAAATTATATTTATTAAACCTCTAAAAAATTAAATAGCAGTTTAGCTGTGTACATTATCTAACTTAAATTAACTAACACTATTATATTATTATTATATGCTCTTAGTTTTTTTCATATTTATTCATCCGTTTAAATGTTTACGTGGTCGACGTTGGCGCGCAGTGGCAACCACCCTTCCGGTATCCTTGGAAGACCAGCGTCGAGGAGTCCACCAGACACCTCGACAAATGCTGTGAGGAAACCTTTTTAGTGTTACTCATAGTCAATAGTATACCTAATTATAAATGTATACCTTGTAAATTAATTTATTTTTAGGTGTTGCATGTATTCAGGCACGCGCATACGCAGGATCAGCACATTGAAATGGAAGGAAAAGGAAATCGGCCGGTAATGGCGTTGGCGCTATGTGGCGAGTTTATATTCCCCCTGATATGGTTGAGTGAAATAATGTCCGACACGTACGCCACCCTTGGGAACAGTGTGTCGTCACCTTCGGGGACTTTGTAGTTTCAGTTTACCTCGTATCTAGCTTTTTGGACGCAACTGGGAATAACATGTGAAGATGATGATGAAGATGCTTACCTGCTCATCGAGGAGCGACCTCAGGTCGGCCATGTCGTTGGTGAGCTTCTGCAGCTTACGTTTCCATTGCGCCGCCACTGCCCTTTGTTCTTCAACCTCCTCGTAGGCATCTTGAACCTGAAATGCGATTTATATTTATTTTTTGAAATACGAATTATTTATGACGGATACTAAGACCAGAATAGGACCATTTACCTCGAACATTTTTCCGCCCCAAGAGCTGTCATTTTTAATTATGATTTTTATTGACAACTAGCTGTTTCACGCGGTTTCACCCGCGTCCCGAGGGAACTACTTCCCGTACCGGGATAAAATATAGCCTATGTTACTTCTGAATAATGCAGCTTTCTAATGGTGTAAAAATTATTGCAATCGGTCCAGTAGTTTTTGAGTTTATTCTTTATAATATTAGTGTAGATTTCAGGTCTATGTTAAGCAGTGAATTGCATCAGGCTGATGATGATGATGATTGTCAATTTCGCCTGACTATTTTTTTATGGCTACATACTACTGTCTTGCGACACTTCTATAATTCTGCCAATGTCGAGTGATTATAGAGACACGTCATGTCAGATATTTTGGAAAATACCCCGACTATTAAAAAGGTTGACATTGCCCGCCTAGCCAGCACAGCGGGGAGGCGTGGCCCTCCCCGCAATATAATTGAGTTAAGGTCGTCATTGTATTGACAGCTAAGAACAGAGGTAGTCCTGACAGAAAGTCCTGAAAGACTGTAAAATGTACTAGATTATAGTAACGATTATAATGAAACTAATAGTACAATAGATCTGTTTCACGAGATCCATTCCTTGTTTTTAATTTACTATTGCTATAATAGTAAATTAAAAACAAGTAATGGACCGTCCTAAATGTGTTATATAACTAAACATTTTTCTCAAACAAAACCCTCGGCTATTACACAATGCTTAAATGTATCGAAAATAGAATCTTTATTTTTTGTAACCACACTAATTAAGAACTATTTAATCCATATTGAAGAACCCCGCATACTGCGAAACAGAAAACAAACAAGTAATGTCATAATATCATTGTGTCACCGCAGCGGGTACTAGTGATGTGACATTCTGTACGAAACATCGATTCGTAATCGATCTTTGCTGAGTACCTAATAAGTATATACCTAATTAATAGATTAGAAAAAAATATTTCAAAATATATAAATTTTCTGTTTTTTCCTCATGTTAAAAAATATTTGAATAGGTTTTTAGTCCGTAAAATATAGCTTGAATAGAATCACATATATCATATTGACCTTTTACCAAGAATAAATCTATAGTACAATGCTGACATACCGATTACGTACGATTTATAGCGTTAAACCAGATTATTCTCGGATTATTCGAATTCGGTCTAAGTAGAAGACGTAGCTTGTCAGTAGTATTTTCGGTGGAAATCGACTTTCCGAACCAGCGGTAGATGATAATATTGACATTCATAACCTATATATATAACCTATATTGACATTCATAAGTGTTCTGTATGGACCTAAATTGAATAAATACCTTTTTATCTCTTATCTTTTATTACGCAAATAAACGCTAAGATGATGATGAATGTGAATCATGAATCTTTAATGGAAAAACAGCATCTTAGTAATATAATGTTATCAAAACGAATAATCGATTATTTTCCCCATCTCTAGAGGGTAGCTCAGCGTTGGCGCCGCGCCAGCCACGCGAAAGAGTTAGAGATAAATAACTATAATTTATTGCCTACAATTGTCCGTCGTTTGTGTCAAAGTGCACTAACCTCCTGTCTGATTATATTGAGCAAACCGTATTGCAACGATTGTATATGTATATTTTATTTGTATAGATTGTACAGATATATTGTATATAGATATACTTTATTGCACAAAATACACAACTCATACTCTCAGAATCGTGAAATCGTGTTTATTCTTCAGGAACTAAATGGAGTTCCTTTGATTTATAACCAATAATGCTACCATGCCCTATGACGTAAGGGGTAGTGGCGCCATTAGTTATTTTCACGACTTTATTGACACAGTATAAGAGACTACAGTCTTTCCCTTTATCATGATATTGGCGACAGCAGGACAGAGTTATACGTAAGTCACACGTTAGAAAGAGATTAACGTTGAAAATGTATAGATTTTGACATCTGTCACCCATATCTTGCTAAAGCGAAAGGAGTATAGGCATTACAAAAACCAAACTAACTAAAGTGGAATAAATAAATATTAATTCCCGAACATACTTTACCAGTACACTGTTTCTTTCCTCTAAACAAAAGTTGCCTAGAAGAAATCGCTACAAGCGATGAACCGCCTCATTGTAATGTCTATTATTGTGCCGTACCTTTTCTGGAAATTGGTTTCTGATCAATAAAGAATATCTATCTATCCATTTTTCTACATCATCATTTCACGTTAAATAGCCAATAAAATTATTCAATATACTCTATGACCTCAACTAAGCAAAATACTACATACCAATCAAAATGCATAGTAAGTACCCATATTTCTAGAGGTATGATTCTCTGTTCCCATTAAATAAAGAATTTTTCTATTTATTACAAAAAGATTTTTTGAGTATTGGAGTACACGTAATTTTTATTTCCTCTATTAAAACAAATCCCTATTTAAAGCTCATAATACATATTAAACTGACATCAGTATTTGAGTAACACATTCAAAATTTACCCAATATCGTAAGAGAGTCATAGGACATTGAGAGAATCTCCTTTTTTTTTTGGTTTATTAAATACAAAATGTTAACGAAAACATTCGTAGCAACAAAACAGTTTTGTAAGAGAGATGTTTTCTGCATCACAGCAAACATTTAAAATAACACTATAGATATCTACCTACCTACATACCTATTTAGATACCTATAATGAATGACGTTTCCTAATGTACATACCTCTTCTTTATCGTCATCCATGGTTAAAAATCATACAACACTCAACACTTTTAATTATGGAACTTTATACATACTTAACTAAAGATAAATAATGAATAAAATAAACCAACATTTTCGAACACACCGCGAGTTTTGTTTCATATTATGATTTTTACTGTAAAAAAATAGAAAAAAAAAACGTCCGTATTTATTCGATAAGCATTGTGAACACACCGGTATCAAAGATGATATCAGATTTGGCGTCATTATCAGCATCAGAGCCCGTCCAAGGATGATCTGAGATAGGATGAATGTTTATGGGTAGATAACAATGTGTCGCGGCCTAGATTTTACCGTGGGAGAGCCACGCTTCGGCATGAACAGGCCGGCTCGACCGGAGTGACACCACGGTGGAAACCAGCCTGAAGCAGCACTGTGCTGTGTTTCACTGCGTGAGTGAGGGTACCCAATCCGGGAGAAAGGGGGGTTTAAAGGTTAGCATCGCACTTGTGAATCCACTGTTGTCGCAGGTGTCCATGTGTGGCGACAATCGCAAGTGGAGTCACAAGTGCGCTGCCAACCTTTAAATCCCCCTTTTTCCCGGATTGGGTCTCCGGTCACCTGACTCACGCAGCAAAACACAGCACAGCATATTATGCGATGTGATACGGTATGACGATTAGTTTCTATTAGGTTTAGATTAGGGCTATGAACTCACCTTCTTCTCGAGCTGTTTCTTGACGGAGACCAGCTGTTCCAGGTCATCCTCGTGCTGCCTGCGGAGCTGAGCGCGTAACAACTGAACCTCTCTGTGAGCGCTCTCGTATCTGCATACAAATAAGACATTTTGAATTACATAGCCCTTATTTAATGTATTAGTTCAGGACTGGACTAATAGATGGCGCTGGGTGTCGATTGGATCGCGCAAATGTTACGTTTTAGCTATGAGGTTTTTGGTAGTCTATTTTGAACCCTTCTTTATAACTACAATTCAACATTTACAGAAAATTTAGAAAATGATACCCTCCCTCCCGTCTTGATGTCAGAACTCTCTGTATAAAATGTATGCTCATCATCAGCAACCCACACTCGTCCACTGCTGGACATAGGTCTCCCCTAATGCACGCCACTGCTCCCGATTTTCGGCCACTCTCATCCAGCCCACACCAGCCAGCTTTCGAATGTCATCATCCCATCTTGTCGCAGGGCGTCCTACACTACGCTTACCGAGTAGCGGTCTCCACTCAAGGACTTTAAATGTATGCTACTCGTATTTAAAAGTCATTTAAGAATTTCTCTATTTCTTTCTATTCCTCACACAAAATGAAGTCACCGCCTTTGTATGAAAAGTTGGTATGTAGGTATATAGACTTACCTTCGTTTGTACTTCTCGCCGCTGGCGCTCGCATCTGCTTCGGAGCCTTCGGAATCCGAGGGTTCGGCTCCACCACTTTCCGCTGACCGCCAGTGCAGCAACTCTAGTTCCAACCGCTCGGATGCCTAGAAAACATTAAATAGTTAAAACTATAAAAAAGCATTGATATACTACGCTCAGTCATTCGTTGAACTACCAGACTCCAAATCCAGAATCATGATCACTGATACCACGGCCTCACAAAAACCGGCGTGAAGCAGCACTGTGCTGTGTTTCTCTGCGTGAGTGAGGGAACCGGTAGTCTAATCCGGGGGAAAGGGGGGTTAAAGGTTGGCAGCGCACTTGGGACTCCGCTGGTGTCGCGGGTTTCCATGGGCGGCGGCAATCGCTTACCATCAGATGATCCCTCTGCTCTTCTGCCACCTATCACATAAGCGTACCCTACCCCTGGGCTCCAAATCGACAGCTTTGGACGCAACCGCGAATGGACAACATTTCATATTTTTAACATGTCCATATTGTTTTTTTATATGAAAGTAGACATAAAATGAACGGACCCATATTTTTTCTTTTTTCAAAATTTGTCCATTTTCATGCATAAAATAATTATTGAAATTCTTTTTATTCTAAATAGACGTAAGCGCCAAATGACGTCATCGGACGGCTGAATACAGCGATATTCCTTTGCTTATCATTGTTTTAATAATTAAAAGGTACTACTGTCAAAGGTAAATAATACTAGTGTCAACATTGTCAACGTCATGCATACATTCAACGTTGACAAGTTGTTTTTTTTTTTGACAGTTACATGTCATGAGTTTGGCATTACGTAAATTTAAAACTATAATGTGATAAGCAAAGAAATATTTTACATTCTGCCGTCCGATGACGTCATCTTACGTTTTTTAGTTTTTAATTTTTTTCTCAGTAAATAAGCAATATAAAAAATGAATAAATATATATTCGAGCAGCGGAAAAGTAAACAAAGAATTGGTATTTTTTGTTTCAGAGCTTAGCAATTTTGAAATGTTGTCCATTACACGCGGACATGAGGGGGGAGGGGGGGGGGGGGGAAGGAGTTATTCGTTGGACTGCTTGCTTTATTGTAGACCAGCAAACGGATCATCTGATGGTAAGCTATTACCGTTGCCAATGGACATCTGTGGAGTCACAAGTGCATTGCAAACTTTTTTAGGGGAGGAGCCCAATTGGGTCTCCAGTATCATCAATTGGCAAAACACAGCGGTTTTCTGTGACGCTTTGGTGTCACTCCGGCAGAGCTGACATTGCCGAAATTGGCTTTTGGCTGATTATACAATGAACTGGAGCAATGTATGCTCACAGGCTGTTGAGAAATAGATGAATAGCGTCTAAGCCCTCTCTCATCTTATCGTCTAATTAACGGTTGCGCCCAAAGTTTCTCAACCCTTTAAGGGGAACCAGACCAACTGAATCATGGTTACACGTTTCAGAAACTATCCGAAACGTGCAGGTTTGCCCACGATGTTTTCTCTTACCACCGCTAATGGTAGAAATACGCACATAGATTTTAAAATTCCAGAGTTGCTGCTCGGATTCGAATAACGACTCCCGTATGGAAGGCGCGTTTAGATCGACTGGTCTTACATCGCTTACGCTATTCTCACAAATTATAGGCAAAGGGCCTATCCTTTGCCTTCTACCACTTCTCTTTCGTCGGTAGTTGAGTTATCTTAGACGCAGGAAAGCAAGGTGCATACCTGCTGCAGCCGCTGGTTGTTCGCGATCAGGTCTCTGTTGTCTCGCTCGACTCGGAGCCGCTCGGCTGCCTCGGCGTCCGAACGCTCGGTGGCAAGCGCAGCCGCCGCGCGTTCTTCGGCCAACTCGCCTCCCACCTCGGAAAGCTATAACAATGGAAACATATTTTTATTCTAACCTTTTCATATATAATAAACTTACATTAATACCTAAAGATGTTTATTGTAATTAGTTAGTTTTTATGCAGACGAGTAAAATGTTAGCCTGCATTTGACGTTCCCTCAAAATTAATAAATTGCTAACCTAACCTAACCTTTTTGCACGCCATAACGTACTAAATGCATGTGCATTTATCATAGTTTGATGTGCAATTAGTATTTTTGGTCGGTTTAATATATTTCCAAACATTTTTAGGATCTTGCGCCACAAAAACCATGCGCTTGAGCAAATAGAGGGGTCTATGAAATGAGGGTGTGTCATTAATAAATAATAGTAATAAATAAATATTTCACAACATCACATACATTGATCTGACTCCGAGATAGGTAGCTAAAGCACCTGTGTTACGGATATCAGAATCAACATTGGGATTACAAATATACATATACATATAATACTTTTCTTTTGTAAATACATACTTATAATAGGTATATAGATAACGCCCAGACCAATACAAAAAGATATGTTCATGCACACAAATGTTTGTACAGTGCGGGGATCGAACCCGCAACCCTTGCACCAGAGGCAGCGTTCACTACCACTGTTCCAAACGGGTCGTCATTGAAGAAGAACAAATATTCTACGGTCTTGCACACAAGCATATTGAATACGAAAGGGTTTTAATAGCCATTAATAACAAAAACCATACGCTTGAGCAAGAAGAGGAGAATAACTTTTATCTTAATTCCACAATAAATTAAAAACGTTTAAGTACCAAGGTAATACAAATGTTGTTCCATCAATAATAAAACTAAAATTAGATATCTTACACAAGTTTTCTACTATAAACATAACCTTTTAACTACTTAGTAGAAGGATAGGTCAGGAATCTTACCGTATCTATAATTATGAACAAGCCTAATAAATTAGTCTTTATGAAACATGATGATGATAATAAATAAATATGTAAGTAATGTACTCATATAAATCACTACACTGGATATAATTAGATCGTTAACTAAATACACGATATTATCATCCATATTGATGATTTATATTCAATAAAGTGTTAGTGAAAAAAGGTTGACGATCATTATGACGCTGTTTAAAACATAATATTTTTTTTATGTGATAGGTGACAGACGAGCAGACGGACGGTAAGCCAATGCCGCCGCCCATGGGGTGTCCACACCAGTGGAGTCACAAGTGCACTGCCAACCTTACCCCCCTTAGTAATTTAATATTTTTATTTAGAACGGTATTTTATGCGATACATAACGAATGGCATTTCATGGGCCGAAAAATTACAGAAATTGCAAAATTTATACAACCTGTTAATAAAGCTGCGGATAAAGAATGGGATCAGAAATGGCGGCGCATCTATTCACTTCTCGCTCGAACACTATCGCACTCGTGGGGTGCGAGTATAGACGCAAATAGTGTGTGAGCGAGAAGTGAATAGATGCCCCGCCATTTCTGATCCCATTCTTTTTCCGCACAGGTTGTACATAAAAATCGACATTGAGACATACTGGTCCGAAGTGGATGCAAGTGGCGAGGGACAAAGTCTCGTGGAAGGCTTTTGGGCTATGTCCGAAGACGGACGATACAAGGGCTGGGATGGTGATGAGACATAAAAATATCTAGAAAGTTGTCAATTTGACACATTTTGTCTTCAGCCAAAGCATACCCATCGTGCTGTACAATCGAAATGCGAAGTATCAAAACACATCACTCCCCAGTAGCTTCTAACGTACCCCTAACACCCTGACCATGAATGATACTAACGACCGGGCAATACTTCAGACATAACAGGTTAAAATTGGAACGCACCGACGTTCGTGTAGGTGGCCCATCCGGTGCACAACAACACACAAACTGACGGATTCGCCGTGAGAAATATTGGCGATTGCCAAACGCGCACATTTCAGTTAAACTAAACTAGCTCACATTTGCTGCGTATATAATTATATGCGTTGTCGAGTACAGACTCCTTGGGTCTCTTTAGTTTTTTAATAATGTTTTTACTTATATTGACAGAAGTTGTCATTGCTTTTTTGTTTCTCTCTTGTCGCAAAAATCTTGCTTGGAAATTTGGTTTGTATTTTTTATTTATTAATTTAATTATATTCTTTCACTATTGTATTTTTTATTTATTAATTTAATTATATTCTTTCACTATTTTTATGCGCGTTTTCTTTCGTCTGTCACATGCGTAGTTTGAAATATTAAACTTTACCCATTTTCAATTGTTAAACCCCAAGTTTCTATGAAAGAGTTCGCTATTAACGAAAAGCCAGCAGAAAATTAATTAATTAAAAAAAACTATTTGGATTCGGCTATACTTTAACTCTACCATGAGGTTGTCTGGCGCTATTAGCGATAAGACCGCCTGGTGACAATTGTATTAGTATAATAACATTGACTAAGATCTGTAAATTTTGTGCAATAAAGTGTATCTATCTATCTATCGGACCAAAACAATATATTGTAGTGAAAAATCTATGCCATTAAAGAGTCACTTAACGCATTCAATGTGCGGGACTCTCTCGAAGGGAAAACTTGTGGATAAATATTATTAACACTGGCATTTGCATTCAGGATCACACGGTTCATTAAAATATATAAATAAATCGTTAGTTCATTCATTTCAATCGCATGTTTTAGTACCATTAAATCACAAACTATAACCTACCGCATCTTTCTCAGTACGCTGTTAGTCATAAATGTTACGAGCGCACAGGTGTATATTCGTCGACGTGAAAGAATAAAAAAAACTGATTGAGTATAATGCTTTTGTGACATTTGACAGGGTAATAATAATACTGCCTCGGTGGCGCAGTGGTTAGTGGGTCGCACTTTAAAGCGACGGCTGCGCAAGAGGCCAAAAATTTGAACCTAAGTTTTCGGTAAGAAATTCTTAATGGCAGCCCGGAGTCTGGAAGTTGGCGGTCATGTACCCCCGTGCCTCGTAAAGCACGTAAGATGTTGGTCCTGCGCCCGATCCCTCTCCGGTCGTGTCACAGTAGTGTCCCATCGGAATATGGGGGTAAGGGAATAGAGAGTGCACTTGTGTTTGCGCACACACTTGAGCACTATAATATATCCCACGACCCAATTGGAACAGTGGTAGTGAACGCTGCCTCTGATACAAGGGTTGCGGGTTCGATCCCCGCACAGTACAAACATTTGTGTGCATGAACATGTTTGTTTGTATTGGTTTGGCTGTTTACTATGTATTATAAGTATGTATTTACAAAAGAAAAGTATCATATGTATATATTTGTAATCCCACTGTTGATTCTGATATCCGTAACACAGGTGCTTGAGCTACCTATCTCGGAGTCAGATCAATGTATGTGATGTTGTGAAATATTTATTATTATTATATCCTGCGTACGTGGCTGATCGTTGAAATTGGCCTCCGTAGCCGTAATCGGTTGGGATATTAATATAATAATACGGAATCAGACGTAAATAAGTTCGTATCGTAAATAGATATAGACAATAGATGCTTTTGTGTTCTTTTTCTTCGGAGTGAACATTTGCATAAAATTCTACTGCATTAAAAAAATAAAGCTCCTCTAAGAGTTGTGTAGGACAGATGGTACGGTTTGTTTTATCGTATTTACCAGACTTGCCCTAAGTCTGGATAGGTACCAAAGAAAAGTTTTTGATTCGAGAGCGTCCTTTTGTATCTACGGTTTCTTTAGATTGTAATAATAATACAATAGACATGCAATTTATTGACATAAATCTACGGTCTGGCTGTTTAGTTGAGAACGAGTTCGAATTATCTCTTAAATCTCTTTAAATTCACTTGCATTATTTTTTTGTCACGTCGCACTACTTTTATTGTCACTGGCTAGAAAAGCTAAACCGAATTTTAAAAATATCAACTTCCTCTTGAATTTGACTGACATAAAATGTGCTGATGACGGACAGCAAAGAATCTAACGCATTCGTAAGTTGTTGTAGAAGTCAACAATGAAAAAAACTTTTTGGCAACAGACGCGTGTGCCCGCGCAACAGGCCGATATCGCAAGCGCCACCGTTAGCGTGAAACTATCTCAAACACCCGGCGATTATTTATTAGCAGAGTATTAGCCGCGTCTTCGCGTAACGTTTTCAAGCATTTGTATGCCTGGAAATAAAAATTATTGTGAAATGATTCACCAACCTCGTCCATTTCGGACACCGTTGTGCGATCTTCCGATATGCCACGGTTCGATCTGCATATGCTGCTTGCTCGACTTCCACTTCTGCTGAACAGCGTGAAACCTTTGATCATTATGTTCGTCGCTGATTTCGATCTGCCAATCTTCCTCTTCTTCCCGTCATAGTACATTTCTAAGTCAGGCTCATCCTTGTGACCTAGTCTTCTCCATTCATCCATTACATGGTCAGTTCTTTTTAGGAAGTTATCTATCTTGGAGCTTAAATAATTTGAAGATGTACCTTCTTCTAAGTGAGCTGCTACAGGTTTAAACTTTTGTCTAACAGGCTGTTTATTGCATCCAAGTATGAAGCTCAAGTTAGCGTCGAACACCACTGGTGCCTGCTCTTTAGACCTCAACTCTTGGAGATCAACACTGTCAGAAAAATCACACGACTGCGGATACATTCTTCGTGGCGTTGGAGATCGGTTGTAAAGAGTTGAATTCATACTTGATGTACGCGATAGAGGGACGAAAGTTCCATTGCTGCTACAAGTGGAGTACTGGCTAGCAGAACTTCTGATGCTACTGTACGATAATGGACTAGGAGATCTTGAAGTTAGTAAGCTACTGTATGGCACATGTCGTTTGGCAAGTTCTGCTATTGACCCAGTTTCCACAGAGGCCGAAGAGCTGCTTCTTCTGTAAGCTGGACTCGGCGACCGAGCCAATAAAGACCTTTCAAGCGGACTCTGGTGTATTGTGTGGACTTCCTTCAGAGTCTTTGTAACGAAAAGTTTCTTTCCGTTCAAGAGAGTTGTCGGAAGTTTCGGCGGGACTTTCTCCTCAAAATGTATAGGCAGTGTTTTGGATTTCTTCATGGGCAGTATAGGGCGGCTTGGTGGTGCTTTGGGTGGTTTCTTTGGGGTCGCATCCAATATGGGTGAGAGCGGTCCATTGGAATTTGGCGACAATGCTCCGTTCGGGGAGAACACTCCATTTCCGTTTGAGTGGACTCCATTGGTAGGGTTTTCAACGCCATTCGTGCATTCAGGGATCTGCAGTTTGAGTTGGCCGAGTCCGTTGCCGTTGACGGCGTCGGAGCCGATCCCGTTCGGCGCGTGCGGCATGTTGGCGTTTAAGCTGGTGTTCGCTTACGTTTCCTGTATTGGCGGAAGTGTCTCCCGCGGTGAAAGTCCACTGCCATTTCACGCGGTGCAGTATTATTGTCGCGGGCGATGTGGGATGCGTCGGGCCATCGGAAATAGAACCGGCGCGAGAGGGCTCCGCGGAGTAACTGCCGCGGCTATCTCGGTCGCCGGGCCGACATGGTCGCTCGACTATTTTGGTTTACTTAGATGTCGAAGTGCACGCGCGAATGACACGCATTAGACCTTCAAAATTACAGTGGACGTTAGCACGTCCGCTGTGAATCAAAACATTCCAATTTTGTATCAGATTGATTGATCTAGTTATATCTATCCAGGTACAAGTAGCACATAGGATTAAGAATTTATATTTTAGTTACGCATCTGTAATTTTTAATTCATTCTTATTGTTTCATACCTTTACAATCCGTATCTTAACTATTAATCAATAATGTAAATAAACATTGCTCTTTTCATGAGACTTTATTTAGCTAGTCTGTGGTTAAGATTAGTCACTGAACGCAAGTAAAACAATGTACTAATCCCTCATGTAAGTGTTATATTAGATACGCATTTTTAGTAATCTCTTCAATTTGTCAATCGCTTAAAAAATATCACTATCAACATTAACGTTTCTAATGAAATAATGCTAATAAATCTCTCCCGTCGTCAACGCCGCGTCTCGCCAATGAGGCAACACCAGCCGATGAAGTCAGGTCAAATTCACGATCCTTGGCTCTTTCTTCAAATTCAAACTGGGGAACCTTGGAGAATTGTGGAGTTATTATAAACAACTACTTCAAGCAAATAACCCATTTTCAATTTTATATCATAATTTACCAGCATTTCTTGAATTTTCCAGCGATACCTAGGTCGCCCAAATAGGCGTCAGCCCATGGGTCGGCCTTGGTATGCTTTTACTTCTGAGACGATTCTTCGTCCAACTTCTCGAGATAGCTAAGCCAGTGACGACGTCGAGACTGATCTGCGTAAGCTCCAGGTTTATAACTGGCAAGAAGGACCGATTAAAGTGACGATCTCTTGTTTCGGAGGCCAAGGCTTGGGTCGCTGAGCTAGCGGAGTAAGTTTTGATTTTTTAAAGGAGTAAATAAGTCTTGAATTTCACTTGATACATCTTTTATGTGAAGGATGGCAGACGAGTAGATGGATCACCAGATGGTAAGCAATAGGCGAAACAAAATTCTGAAGATGGGAAATCATCAAAGAAAAATACGCTTACTTTTACTTGTGAAAACCACATGTTAAATGAAAAAGAAAAAAAAGTGTCTATTGAAAGACTTCAGTTTGTCTCGAGAGATTGCAACTGGGAGACTTGGAGTCTGTCTAAATCTTCGCATATGACTTAAAACCTCAGTCTCTTCAGAGCCTAGAGATCCAGGTCATTTTAATCTCAATTGTGTCTTGAAAGACTTCAGATGTCTGGAGAGATTAAAACTGGAAGATATTGAGTTTGCCTAAATCTTCGCTTAAGACTTAAAACCTCAGTATCTTCAAAGGCCAGGTAATTTTAATCTCTAATAGATCAAAGATAAGGTCACAAATGGCTGATCAGGGGTAGCGGAGCACGAGGAGTACCGTGAAGGTTACTAGATGACCTACGTTTGTCTTGTACTTTATGTGCGAAGCTTTTTTATGTGATTGGTGGCAGATGATCAGATGGATCACCTGATGGTAAACGATAACTGCCGCCCATAAACATCCGCAACTCTAATGGAGACACAAGCGCGCTGTCAACCTTTTAACCCCCTCTCCCCAGATTGGGCCTCAGGTACCCTCACTCACACGACGAAGCACAGTGCTGCTTCATGCCAATTTTTGTGAGGCCGTGGTATTTAGTCGAGCCGGTCTAGTCATGCTGGTCTTGAGAAAGAAGAACTTACTCAAGACAGATCTTAAGAAGAGCTATCTCTATTAGCGATCTCTCTGATATCGCAGATGATGATTGGCGATATTGTTACCTACCATCAGGTAGCCCGCTTGCTCGTTTGTACCCTCTAGCATAACTAAAGATATATCCTCGGAAGTCGTACGTCAATCATAGGTATGATCTGTAGCACAGATTTAATAAATCCGTACGATCTTCAAAAAGGCGTTCAAGTCACTTCACCCCTATCAGATCAGTTAAGGTCACCAATGGCTGCTGCCTGATCGGAGGCACCGGACCGCGAGGGGTACCCGACCGGAAACCGTGAAGGTTAGCCACTGGCCCGTTGTTGTTTTGCATTTCATGTGCGCACGCGCTATAACAAGACATCGTTTACGTAAGCGGCTATTTGGACTGCAGTTCCAGCGATTATTAGTCCATAGCAAATGACACAATTAGGCGGATATTTATAAACGAAAACGGCTCCATTGTCGTTGATAATATTTTTCATTAGAACATTTTATTCCATTATGAAATTAAACAGTTATTTTGCAAGTTATTCAAGACGGATACCTACGACTTAGAGGCCTTCAAGGGAAGAGCGTACGACTTCAGGTCACGGCAGTCCCTTCATTGTAATTACCAGACTCCCTAAATCCTGAATCATGGTCTAAGCCTAACCCAGGCTTCAAACGCAACCGGGAATTACACGGTAAGATGAGAGAGTTTAATTCTCAACAACACAATTGGTTCCGCAGTTCGCATCCAAATACGGACTATACTGCAATTATTTCGTTCACTGACTGCCATCATAACTACAAATTTTCCAATGTGCTACCAATCTCATTCCAGTAAGACGTCAAACAACATAGAGTACATGCGATGTTTTGACGCAACTCGAGTTTATTTCCGCTAAAGACTAGTGCGATGCGTAGCCGCTTACGCTCTGGTACGGCCATGTTCTCCGAGAACCGGCAGAAGAGATAGATCCAAAAAAGGTAGATGACGTCTTAAAAATGATATAGCTAATGTCCAAAATCGTGCGACGTAGAGGAGTTGTAGCAGGAAAGCGGACCCCGGGCTCCGAAGCGATAGTAGGACGCAACCGGGACAAAACGCTTAGATGATGATGAATAGTGCGATGCGATTCAATATCACTTTCACTCAAGTAGTCGAGTTTTGGTATTCGGAACGTCTGCGTCCAAACATCGTAGGTGCAAATTACTTGAAAATTTTTTTGACCCATCAGGTCCGGGGGGGAGCCCAAGAAAGATTTTTTCGAAGTAATTTCAGGGCATGAGGCTCGTACTATTCACACAGAGCAGCTAGTCTCAGACTAACTAGGGTGACGATAGCCAGGGGCATCCCCTAGCACACCCATACCCAAATACCATACCATACCCATACCGTAATTTAGTAAATCAAGTTTTCCATCCATATTGATCCCACCTGAAATGGAACACCAGACCTTGGGCATAACACTATAGCCACTTCGCCATCAATGACATGAACTGTACAATGGCCAACAAAGGCTAAGTAGGGCTAAAGTGGACTTTCTGAAAATTAACATTTTGCGCAACTGAGAATTAGAAAACTTGGGAAACATTTTTCGAATTTAACACATTTCCAATTTGACAGTTGCGCCAAAACTGCTTGAGCTTGAACCAACGAGAGATACTTCTAGTCACATCACTACTAAAGACGCAATATCGTGTTTGCGCCGGCGCATTATATAAATGGTGTAAATAATACCCGCCTGTTACGCAGAGGGCATGTGAAACGTCCGATGAAAACAGACTTTATGGCGACTAAATTAGGTTTAAAATAAATTTGTTTAAGCAAATAAATTTCGTGTGAAGGTTAATTCGGTTATAAATTAACCTAAACATTTTTGCGTTACAAAGGTTCAAGTATTTACTTACTATCATTGCACTTACATGTATCTTAGATGTATGATAAAAAGATAGATTTCAATAAAATTTAACGATAGTCATGACTATTCTTTTTTTATTTGATATGCCTTCGAAAGATTTCGCAATTACAGAAACATTGGAAAAATAATTACTTTGATATCGTAACACGATTTCAAAATCACTCTTTTTGAACATGACCGATTATCATATATTATAAATCTATACATAACATACTTCTATATGTTTAGATTTCTAATCGAAATAAAAAACTAAAAAATAAACTTTGTCTGGTTCTCTCATTTAATAACCAGTATTGAGGTGACCCGTAAATTCATAATCAATTTTTAAAACATAACACTAACCGAGTAATGCTAATTTTACAGTTTCCCAGTAATTTTAGACATTAATGCATCTGTTTCCAGACGTTCTGTTCTGATGTATGACCCTGTTACATTTGTGACTTATTTTAGTTGAGATTTGTTGAGAAATAATTCTTAGATCAACATTAAAACTCGGACATATAATAAGGGGGCGTATAACTGTGTGTAATTGAACTAGATTTTGTTAGGACATTGACGGTGCTTCAAGCGTAGTATATAAGCTTAAAATAATATTTATTGTATAAGTCCGAGACCAGAAAACGGCTTTCAGTTCAACGATGTTTAACCTCGTAAAGAAAACCACCTTCTACGTGAGAATTTATAGCTACCAGACCACATAATATGTATAATGAAGGATTAACTTATACGAGTCATTAAAGTTAATCAATCATGCATTAAAGTCAATCCTGCATTAAGTAGGTATCAGTGCTGTTCTGGTCTGATCTAGATACCAATAACACGGCACCTAACCTTTCTTTTTGTAAATACATACTTATAATATATAGGAAACACCCAGACCAATACAAAAACGTTCATGCACATAAATGTTTGTACTGTACGGGTTCGAACCCGAAATCCTTGCACCAGAGGCAGCGTTGACTACCACTGATCCAAATCACCACCATAACCGTGAAAGATATAGTGATTAAATAAGACTAACATTTCAGTATAGGTATTTTGATATCACTTATTCATGTTACAAGTGACAGAACGAGTAGAGCACGTCATGATCCTCGACACAGAGAAAAGCAATATAGTATAGTATGTGAATGTGACACAATCACTTTCCACGAGTGAAAGAACCCAACTCTAGGATCCAACGTTTTTTACAAACTAAAAAGCTTTCATAACATTTGTCAGAATGGCAACTCTCCAAGGCCGTAAAAGTTTATGCATAAAACACAATCCCTAAATAATTCAAGAGGGCTAATCCCAGTTAACTGTGCTAGATCCGACGCGTGCGCCGATCGCAACTATCGCCATCGTCCAATAAGAAATAAATAACCGACATACAGTGTAGTGGGATTAGCAGAGAGGTAAAAGCGTCAGATGGCTCATGAAAGCGGGCCTCGAAAATAGTATCATATGTACCTAAGCGAAACGCATAGGTATGAAAACTCAAAATCATTGACAAGCGACTTTTAATAATTAGCTCCGTTGAAACTTCAAGTACAATTAATAATTAATCCGATATAGTCAAATAATCAATCGTCAATTCCATGTCATTAAATGATCATCATCATCAAAGTTGCGAAATATTTTGTTGAAGAGCTAGAATGTGAACAAACGAGCAATGTCTTAACTCAATCTACTGCTCAACTTGACGTATATAAATAATTGATATTTTAACGCTCTAGCCGACAATGCTAACTATAGTTTACAGTTTCATAATGAGTGTGTAAGCAAAAAATGCCATCATCCTTCATCATGCATTACTTTCTACATCTCCTTTTCTGTAGCTTGAATTCTTATTTTTACTTTTACACTAACACCCCACAAAGAAGAAGTACTATATCCTCTATTCCCTACATTTACTTAAAATTATGTGGTGAAGGCATTCAATAATAGGGATTTAGAAAAAATAGGGATTTGTTTCTATAAACTCAGGACAGAGTTGACTCACTGTCACCTACCACTCTGCGCCTTCGGCGTCTGCCAATGCGCAGCTCTTGATGCAATATCGCCGACTCTTCTCTCTAGTTACGGGTAACTGCCAACTTTGACGACTTTTAAAATGGGAGATCGGAAAAAAAATTGGCAAAATCATTGCCTAATGTTAAAAATAGCTCTTGACAAAACTAACAAGTATTAGCAAAGCAACTAGAGATGATGTAAAAAGAATCTCCGTTTATTTGCCCAGAAATATGGCTAGGAGGCCCTCTATTGTACTGGGAGTCCGTTTTTAGGTAACGTTAGATAAAAATAAGCAAATAAAAATCATCGATATTTTTTTACCGGGCAATGGTTGCCCATAGTCTAAAATGAATATAGACATCATAGAAAAATCATTATAAAAATGTCTCATTGTGTAAACGATGTTTATTGCTATGTAGAAGATATGAGGTTTTCTTCAATTATTACCGACTTCATGATTTGGACAATAGAGAGCTAAACAATCTTGCATCCAATTCATTTATCTTTCCTCATTACATCTCCTTGTATTTTTCAACTCAATTGACATCGAGATGATGGGGATGGAATGACAATCGCTTGCGTTTGGTTCGATGTAAGAATTCAGCTGCGGGGAGTAGATCAAACACTTCCTCAGAGCACTCCCCATGATAGATGCGGTATACAATGCTGAGAGAAGCTATATCTCGCCGCAATGCTAGAGGCTAGAGACTATAATTATGCTACGAAAAAGTTTAACTTTCATTAGATTTTTCTTTTCTAGTAGGTATGTAGGTACTTAAAATAAGAACTTTGCTTTGGATGTGACGCAACTTGAGAGAGATATGAGCTTTTTTAGTGCTGTGATTGGCAGTCGTAACAGTACAATTTTATATCAAACGAAACTCGTTTACTGCTCAAGAAGTTAAGATATTCTATTTTTTAGTAGTCTTCAATACAGGTAATTGTAAAAATCAAACTACAATAAAACGTAAACTGCATTAGACTGATAGAGACAATAATGTTATTTATATAAATATTTCACAACATCACATACATTGATCTGACTTCGAGATAGGTAGCTCAAGCACCATGTGTTACAGATATCAGAATCTAGTGGGGTTACTACTTACTGAGTGTTTTGTATGTACTAACAGCGGAATTACAAATATATACATTTACTACTTTTCTTTTGTAAATACATACTTTATAATACATAGAAAACACATAGACCAATACAAACAAACATGTTCATGCACACAAACGTTTGTTCTGTGCGGGGATCGAACCCGCAACCCTTGCACCAGAGGCAGCGTTCACTACCACTGATCTAAACGGGTCGTATATTGGGTAATTCTATTTTTTATAATATTATAGAGACATGTAAACCACTTCCTTCCCGCCTAATTTTTGAACACATCATTTTTTAGTTATTATGACGACAAACTTAGGTATTACGTAAAGAATATGGTTTCCGCTTTTATATGTGATCCAATTGAAAACACATTCAACCTCTACATTCTATGAGTACCTAATCAAGAGAGTTCTTTAGGTAGGTACATTATGTAATACATTTCATAATGTCTTCTTTTTCGATGATGATGTTGCGAAATATTTACTACCACACAGGTAAAAAATACATAATTTTCACATCACCGCATCGCACCGCATCGCTCTTCAATAATACAATTGCGAAAATAAAAGGTATAATTTTGACGCTCACCAAGAGCGAGAGGGATGAAAGATAATGGAATAAACGTTTAAGAAATTATGACTTATGCAATACGAACAGCCTGTTGCAGATCATTACGAATCACACGAAAACTGTGAATCAAAAAGCCTTTAAACTACGTCGAACTGAGCGTTGCCAGCTTTGCAGGAAGACGGATTAAAGAATCCAATGATTTTCTATGGGAAAGCGAGGTATAGTAGACGAGCAAGCCAATGGAAATCAATTACACAGAAAAAAATACAGATGCGTAGCCAGCGTTATGTACAGAACGGCGTCAGGTCGAGTTACCCCCCGCAGTGCAAAAATAGCACTTGTGTCTAAGACATAAGAACGGTTCAAAGTACTACATGGGTAACTCCACTTGACACCGTGTGTACCTGTTCGAAAATATTTGTACCGCTGCGGGAGATGATTTTTAATACACTGCGTGATCGAAAATGTGAATCCATCCTTGTGAATCCACCTGCGACTATGAAATTTTGTTCCAGACATAATAAAAATCGCAATTTTTTACGTCTCAACCTTACGTTACGATTCACTAATAGGATGAATTAGTTTTTACCGCGCTAAATCATAAAAATGCGTTAACACTTTTTGAAACCTTGCAAAAATAGTCACAAAAAATCTAACTTCAATTGAATCAATCATTGAATTGATTATTCGAATACAAGATACACGTAATGTGCACTTTAAATCGATTCGATGTGAATTAAGAGCTAATTGGAGTCATTCGACGCGTTGCACAATCGAATGAAATACTTTCTGTGTTAAACATTGAATTTCACTTATGTGAGAAAAAAATGTGCTTGTTAAAATAATACAATTGCCGACAATTTCGTTTAGGCCATTAGACTATTATGTTACTTATGTGTAAAGGAGATTGTATAAGCTTAAAGATCTGAGCCCACTACAGGCTATGCGCTTAAAGTTGGTCTCAGTTTGTTACCAAATAGTACAGTAGAATTCCAGGTATAACGACGATGAAGGGACCACTGTCATTTCATCGTTACATCCGAATGCCGTTACAGGAAAAGGCTAAAAGATACAGACATGTACATGGTTTATATCAATTTGTAAATGAACCACTTTAACTCGGAAACGTACACGCTTAGCTACCTAATTACCTAGCTAATATCTATAAACAAAAAGTAAAGGTTGCTGATCATCTGTGTGGATGTAAACAAAGGATAGCTTTTCAGAAAAATATATTTTTAATTTAAAAGTTATTACTTATTGATAAAAACGTCAATTCTGCCAAGTAGAAAAAGTAATTTAAGATTTTTTTTTCATCACATATAAAATAATAACTGATCTCTATAATTAATCAAGACGGGTATTTAACACGATATTTATTATGTGATACACTGATCGGTGGTGGTCAGTCCGCTCGTGACCACGGCTGCTGTAACGTAGCCGAAACGTCGAGTAAAATATGTGAGTACACAATGTTGTATCACATAATAAATATCGTGTTAAATCCCGTCTTGATTAAATATAGTTATAATGCAACGCGAAAATTAAAAAAAAACTGATCTCTATCCTTACTAATCCTTACTAATCCTTACTAATATTATAAATGCGAAAGTAACTCTGTCTGTCTGTCTGTCTGTCTGTCTGTCTGTCTGTTACTCTTTCACGCCAAAACTACTCAACGGATTTAAATGAAATTTGGTATACAGATAATCTAGACCCTGAGAAAGAACATAGGCTACTTTTTATTGCGAAAAGGGGGTTGTAAGGGGTTGAAAGGGGGGTAAAAAGTTACTTTTCCACGCGGACGAAGTCGCGGGCGGCCGCTAGTTTAATATAAACCTTAAAATATAGTCTTAAATCAAAATAAAATTATAGTATGATGCCATTTTGCTTATTAAAAGAATTAAAGGTAAAAACTTATCATAGGTATTTAAAAACATACACAAGTATCACAGCCAGACACTGAACAAATACAAATGCTCATCACACGAGCTTCCCAGGGTTGGCATCACAATATACTCGGTATCTGTCTCTCCGCGGTGAACGGACCTTATGTCATTGCACAAGTGTAAGGTGAAGATACATAGACAACAGTATGTGATTCACACGCTCTCGCGACTTTAAAGTGCAATAAAATCACGAGCGTGCGATTAAAACGTCTGACGAACGAAGAACAAGACAATCAATGATTTTCACTAATCAAGTAATCAGCCGCCGATGGTGTTTCCAAAGAGATATGGATATGAGCCGGCAACGCTCTTTTTAGCCTAAATGGTTGCAGATGTCCGCACGGGAGGCGGTGATCACTTATCATCAGATGAGCCGTAAAAAAGTGCTGTATTCAACATCCATAGAAGTGACAAACGAGGATGCGGGTCGCCTGATGGTAGCGAGTATGGCAGAATAAGAACGTCTGCAAATCCAATGGTCTTGTATGATTATATCTAAATGACACACCCTAGCCACGGTACTATCGAAATTGCCATTAATAACAATAATATAGTTTTATTCAAATTAACAATATGTCAAGTAATTGACTAATGTAATGTATTAACAGCAGACAAGTTTAATTAGAACAATACGCATAATAAGTAGGAGATAAATATAAAATAGACATTAGAATATCTTCTTATTACCTTACTCTATGCGAACAAAGAAAAAAGCAAGATGACATAGTACTGTCAGTCCTGCCCACGCAAAATGTTTTTCTCACATTCAGTTCGATTTTATCCCAAACTCAACAAAAGCGTCAACTGACAAGTTGCTCTTCAAAATAATTCTGTTTCAACATCTTTATCAGCACTATTAAAATGCCACTTTCCGAGGAAAAACACGGCGTTATTTTAAATGTGTACAGAGTAAAATATATACAGAGCACGCTGAAGAGGATCATTATTAATCTTATTGTATTAGTGATGGGAGTCAACTAGATTTCACTAGTCTTATTTTTACGACTTCCCTCAAATTTGACTCTTAGAAAAGTCTTGAGTCTTTCTTAAACTCTTCATTCTAGCACGCATCTGAGTCAACTGCATTTGTCTTGTAATGTTTAAAAGTGTTCTAAAAGCTTGAGGTCGTGAGTCAGAATCCCACGGGGGTTATGTCACTGTTTGCCCCAGATTAGTTTAGAAATTGCAGGCTGGAAGCCTGATGTGTGTGTACACATAGCGACGGGCTTAAGAGCCACGGAGAAGAAGACTATTTCCCGCTGCCAAGCTTTGCGCAAAAGTCGACTCCATTCATCATCATCAGCGTGTTATTCGTTGCGTCTAAAGAATCGCGGATGCTTGGATAATGATCCAGGATTTGGTGACACTGGTAATTACTGTGCTGTCTAACCTACACAAGCATAAGACAGGGGGACCACACCAACTGAGTCATGATTACACGTTTCGGAAACTACCCGAAACAGGCAGGTTTCCTGACGATGTTTACCCACACCACCGAGCAAATCGTTGAATTTGTTAAGTATAGGTTTGAAAAATTTTAAGATACATGTTTGGGTTAGCGCCTAGGACCTGAGCTCCCACTGAGCTACAATCGCTCAAAAGTCGACTCCTCCTAGTGTCCTCCTCATCTTAGCGTGTAATTCTCAATTGCGTCCAAAGGATTCGGGAAGTCAGGTAATTGAAAGTCAACTCCAGTGTACCGTCACTAAATAGTATATTTTTAACATAATTCCACGCTACGTGACATGGCTGCGAATTCTCGCGTTTGTGAATAGCTGTTGCGTGCTTTTGCAGTATTAGTCATATGGAGTTAAATTATCACTTATTAATCTCAAAAGTGACAAGAGATATGTAACAAATTAGGTATTGTTTTAAATTACACATAAACCAACAACGTTGCAATTACTGTACGATGAAACATTAGCTGGGTAGTATTGGCTTTTCCGTAAATGTCGATGTAGTTGACAGATTTTGAAGTCATGATTTTTGGTGTTTGATTTATCTGATGGATAAATGATAACGCGTGTGTGATACTCGTAAAATAATAAAATTAATTATTTTAGAACATGGAAATGTATATTCGACAACATCAGTGATAAATAAATTTAAATACAGCTATCTTGCTGTTTCTACTCGCACGGAAGGGTCGCGATGGCGGGACAGAGAAAGCGAAATGTCCGAGGAACGGGGAAGCTCGCCACGAATTTAATTTTAATGACGCTCCGCCGCGCTCATAAATTCTGACAACCTTGGTTTAGTATAGAACGTCCAGTCATGCATTTCTTAATTCACTTGGACTTAAAAAAAAATGTGTTGACTTTGAAAACCGCGAGCAAGCAAAATATAGAATGTCAAACAAACATCTGTTTATAATGGAATAATCCGACATTATTCTCCAACATGATTTATTTCTGGAAAAATATCTCGGGAAACGGGTCATACGCCCCAAATAATCAGATGTGTGTTCAAACGAAAATCATTGTAATAAAACTGTGTATTTTTTATTCAATGTCACATTGAAAGAGTGGCCTGGAATTTTAATATGTGACTTGGAGGGAGAGCTTTTAATCTCGAAGATTTTATATGAGTATAATTAAAATCCTCGCTGGTTTAGAAGTAGGTACATCATTTTTAAATTTCGATTGGGGTAAACAAGTGCTACGTGAGGACAGCGTCTTGGTTAACTTGGTATAGTACTCGTACTTTTTTATATGATAGGTGGCAGACGAGCAGACGGATCACCTGATGGTAAGCAATTGCCGCCGCCCATGAACACCAGTGGAGTCACAGGTGCGCTGCCAACCTTTAAACCCCCCTTTCCCCCGGATTGGGCCTCCTGTACCCTCACTCACGCAGTGAAACACATTACAGTGCTGCTTTATGCCGGTATTC
Organism: Marasmia exigua; assembly: GCA_019059595.1. Taxonomy (NCBI): domain Eukaryota; kingdom Metazoa; phylum Arthropoda; class Insecta; order Lepidoptera; family Crambidae; genus Marasmia; species Marasmia exigua. The sequence continues at coordinate 12,644,225 of CM032483.1, read as the reverse complement.
TGCGAAGCCGTGGTATCACTCGGTCGAACCGGAACATTCATGTCGAAGCGTGGCTCTCCCACGGTAAAAAGATAGGAGCGGAATGCGAGTAGCCCCGAATGGATCGGACGAGACGATCATTTGGAGAGGCCTATGTCCAGTAGTGTACTATGACAGGCTGATGATGATGAAATCTCGATTTAGTGTCATGTTATTCTGAATACTAAGGAGTAACCATACTCAGAAAAGATCCATACAACATTAATAACAAGTGGATCCTATTGTCTATTGGCAAACCTTGCCACTATCGTCACCTAGAAGTATTCATAGTACAGGGAATCCTTCAGTTTGAGACTTGGTGTGAATTGCATTTAATAAATGTAATGATGTAGCCCCTCTGTATCATCATCAGCCCATTTAATTCCCCACTGCTGGGGCACGGGCCTTCCTCAATCACATGAGGGGTAATTGCCATACTCACCACGCTTGGCAGACGGGTTGGCGAGGGTTTTGATATAAATGCAGAGTTTTCCTTCTATGGGTGCTGATGATCATGCCAGCAGCTTTACCTTAGTCGCCTTTTACGACACCTCGGTAAGAGTAAGGGTGGCCTATTCTACTCTACCGGGGACCACACGGCTCCCCTCTGTATAGCGGTCCGTAAACTGACTGTACGATCAGAAACATTAAGGTGACGGGTAGGATACACTAGCGAAAAATTATTCACGCCAACGGCCACTTTTGGCGTGAATCAATTTTACGAAAACGGACTCAACATTTATGCATGGTTATTTAATAAATAGTATAAATGTTTGCCGAGAGGTTGTAACCCCGAAATTGTTTAAAATAGATCCGGTTTAGTAGCTAAAAATTAGAATCGATTGGCGTCGCTAGTGTGCCCTACCCGTCACCTTAAATCATGTTTCCTTCAGAAGTTCAGAAAGAAAGATTTACAACTCAGAGAACAGCAGTTTACTTTCCCGAAGCATATAATTTGACTTTAACTTCAGGTCTATAAATACCACCCTAATTGTTTGTTTGGACTGTATTCAATTCACTGGGCAAACGCAACTCCGCTCAACGTCTGAGACATACAGTTTCATAAATTTATGATCATGATGCCGTATAACCATAGAGCATTATGATCTGTGCGTGTATGTAACCATACAAAAGTATAAGAAGAACAGCACTGCAGCTCTTACCAGATTGTTTGAGACGGGTGGTCAATGAGCAAACGGGTTACCCATTGACATCATCCACACCAGAAGGTGTGAAGATAGGTTGCCGGCCTTTTAGTAGGTAGGATTATTTCTTGAAGATTTCAATGCCGTACCGGTAGTGTGCTCATAAAATTAGGGACGCGGGAGGGTATATTTGTCAGTGGTATCGATACTTTTTTTTTATTAAAATTCAATCCGATCCTTTATATTATTTAAAAGAATATATATATCTTTTTAATTTTAAGACAGATTCAAATCGGTATCGGTAAGTAGTACTGGCAAGTCACTCAACCCATCGGAAGCAAAAAAACATGTTATGCTACCAAAAACATTCTGAATTTTGATGAAATTACATACAGGTCGATTTTCACATCCCCGAAACAATTAGCGAATAATGATCTCAGTTCCACTAGCTAGTGGATGTATATCTGGTAATTTCGACATCTCATCAGTCACTCCAGTCAGGTGGGTTGTGCCCGTAACCTAAAATAGTATACATTTTATATAGTCTAACGCATTTTAGGTACCCGCATTATCCGAAATTCGCATAAGTATTTTATGTAATACACGTGTAATCGTAGATTCAAGGTGACTGTTGTAAGCCAATTTAAACACTCCTCGTGTTTTCGTCCACAGTATATTTATCTACTAATTGTGAAATCTTGAAAAGAGAATTATTTCCTCAGTACTAAACACGATGTTGAACCAACACCTCATGTTAGACATCAAGTGAATTAAATTAATGTTTGTTGATGAAGCAGATATTTGCGTTGCGTCTGGGTGTTTGTGGTACGTTCGTCGTCTCAGGTTTATATAGTAGAAGAGCAAATCTAAGTTTGTGTGATGTTGTCTGAATTTTTTTTATTACCTATTAAAATATTTGTAACCTATGCAGTGAGCCGATTCGAATGAGCTCATCATGGTATTCAATATTTACTGTAAGTTGGTAAGGATACCTACTGACGTCACTAAAGATACTGTATACCAGATCGAATAAACTGTAGATAGTATAGACGTAACTCTCATCTTAACAAGCCAATGATTTTCAACCGCTATTGCTAAGAAACTTTCTAATGAAGTCCTCTAAAAATAAAGATGTATATTACCCACATAATTTCAACACAAGAAACCACTGAAGTTAGTAATAACTATAATCCTATTACCTTCATACCCAATAAAAATAGTTTTCTAATTTAATATCCTATTTGTGTGCCAAACAAATTTCTCAGTGCGAAGCCACATATTTGTATCGGTATAATAAATAATAACACTTAAGATCATTAAAATGAACGAAAGTTCTCGCGGTAGACGAGTCGTGACGGTCGTCGTGAGTCATCGAACAAAAAATGCGTGGAAAAAGTATACGGGACCTACGCGTGCGCCGGGGCTTTATAATGTGTCTACTGAGACATTTCCCGGATTTTCGGCGAGTAGGGAGGTGCCTCTGTCGATTTTGGTAAAACATCGACGTTTCCATATTTTTGTTTTTAACAATTTATTTATTTATTGGATTATCAACACAAGTTATCAAGAATTCTTCCTGGGACTGTGAGTTCGATTGCCACTCGGGACAAATATTTGTATGAACGCTTATGTTTGTGTAGTATAGATACAGTATTGGTACTACCGTTGGTTCTGATACCCAAAAAGAAGTGCTTGTGTGATATGTACGAGTGACTTGATTATGATCTTAGTGTTAAAATATTTTCATATTATTAGGTTATGTTATACAACAGTTAAAATCAAATCGGTTTTACCATTCTGTGTCCAGCGTTTTGATGTTACAAAAATCTGGAGACGGCTAGTTACGTTATTCATTTTATCACTTCACTAACCGAATTTCACTGCACAGCACATATTTTTTAATAAAAAATAAAGAGAAAACATAATTTAAGACCAAAACAAAATAAAAATCTATAGAATTACACAAAGGCCAGAAACAGAAAAACGTTACACAACAACACGCCAAAATGTTATCGCTTGCTAATGAACTAATTTTGTTTGTACGTTTTCGGCTGACATGACTATCTAATGCGTATGTAACAGTACTCACACATTAAACATTTGTTGACGTTGACAGATTATTAGATACTGTTTAGTTAGACAATAGTATTACATTCGCAATAGTAAAAAACTGAATCAATAATTATGAAAGAGAAATAACACAATTTAAAAAAATAGAACAGGAAAACATTTTTGATATCAATATATTTCACTGTTGTGTAATTTCTACAATATATTCACGTAAGATAGTAAATAAACAGTCGTGAAAAATTTACATATAAATTAAACGTCACTTAATACATTAAAAATGTCAGTTTTGACACCTACTGCGGAAAATACCTATTTGATTAATTAATGTTGGCGCCATCAAAAAAAAACCCTAGCGGTTCACAAATACCAATTAAGATATGTTTAATTATTATTTTTAACCGAGTAGGTATTATGAGTCAAAGTATTTTTTCTTCATTACCTGCTTATTAAACGCCCAGACGACTGAAGGCACAGTAATTTTTTTTAAACTAAGCATTTAATTTGAGTCAAAGTATTTTTCTTCTCGCCCTGGCCTACGCTCAAGTACTCATTATTATACGAAAATAAGTAGACACAGAAAATCGGCTTTAGCTGACATTGATATCAAATAGTTCAAAATCGTGTCGTGTCTCTCTTGCTCGTCTGTCTCGGTCATTCACTCCGAAACACGCCTAGATCAACACACGCGCGCACTTGTTTAGGTCGCGACGTATGCAGCCGGCGTTCTAGGTTTAATTATTTTGTGATTATACTATGCTGACGCAAAAGATATACTGCACAGAACCCCAGATAACCTGGAAATAGGGCGGAAGGATGATAATGATGACTATGCCCACACAGAGGATGAATTAGTGTCAGTCATAACCACGCTAAAACATATAGCGAGGAGAACAGACGGCCGTTGGGGCGGAAAGGTCCTCGAGTGGAGGCCACGTACAGGAAGTCGCAGAAGTGGCAGGCCCCCCACAGGGTGGACCGACGATTTGGTGGAGGTCGCAGGAATCCATTGGATGCGGGCGACACAGGACCGATCTTTGTGGAGAACATTAGGGGAGGCCTATGTCCAGCAGTAGACGTCTATTGACTGAAATGATGATAATGATGATGATAATCACGCTACCCCATTACGGATTGGATGATTTTGCAGACGGTAATTGGCGCTTAAAAAACTTAATGCTTATATTACCTAGGTTCCTGGGAACATAACAACCCGCCTGGAATGATACATGTTTTCCCGTACCTAAGAATGAGTCGTTTTCATGAAGTAACAACAGATTTTGTCAATAGAGGATAATATGTATATCATTGTTCACCATCACAACGAAAATTTAAAATAGGTTACGTGGTTTTTGAGTTATATTTATACTTAGAATGTTAAAACGATCATTTTTGCAATATCACAAGCTATAGTAGAGGTGTGTATTTTACATTTTGATCATCTAGTCTATATTCCGAACCGCCCGTCAGTATTTTTATTTAATCTCTTCAAGTAAGTAGGTATCTGAGAACTTTAGACATGTTTTATCGATATCGATATTTTTCAAAAAAACACCTGCCTAATGTATAGGTCAAGGACCCGCGCAGTGAAATTTTATTAACGGTGTTACATAATTCTAGGTCAGGTACGCGCAAAAATAAAACTGGGAACATTTAGGTATGTATTACGAAATCATTTGTTTTCGTCACTGTAGTTTTAAACTTTTTTCATAAATACGGACAGGCACGGGTTATACAAATGTGAAAGATTCTTCTTTTATCAACTTTCGAACCAAATGTCAAACACATTTGGTAATACATCTTACAGAGTGTTAACAGTATAGCTCTTATAGTTTCGGAAAAAGTGGCGGACGAACGGATAGACATGATGAATCCATAATGGTTCCGTTTTTGGTACGTAACCCTAAAAACGTCGCCAATGTTTAACTTCATATTTTAAAATAAAGAGACAGTAATAACTACTTAAACAACAATGCATATAAAAATATTTATCAATTGAAATATTATGACAAGCGAGCGATTAGCAATTTGAGGTATCAATTTGATGAAGACATCTCAAATATACCATCATAACCAATCAATGAAATAGGTTTTCCTGTACGTTTTTACTTACTATATGAGTAACTAAAATATAGAGAAACTCTTTCTTCGAACAGGTGCCAATCACACTGGTTGGCTCAGTGACAACGACAGCGAAACGATTCAAATTTCGAACCAGTTAAAAAAACAAAACCCTAAACTTTTTGCATTTGGCACTGACACTTTAATTGATAGACAGACATTATTCATAGAAAAACAGAATAAAGATATCACTTACTTACACGCATTGTTAAATTAATTTTATTTTAACACACACTTTTAATTCACAGGTCTTTATCGCACTGAGACGGACGAACAATTTCCGCGATCGACATTTCCAATTTTAAAAATAGAACTTTTTATTTCTTTTCTCAAATAGTGCACAGTTGTCAACGCGAAAAGGCGCGAAGGTACTGTGACATGGACGGCCTATCCTTCGGCTCAAGGAGACCTAGAATACAAGTTGTAGGCAGTAGGCGGCCCGTTCCTCGCGAATGAGTCGGCTTAATCATAATTGCATTTGCCATTGTTTCTATTGTTTCGATCGATGAGATTATCGATTTGTGTTGTGTACGAAAATAATGGAGTTTTTACGTAGGTAAAGATTGCTCTGGTTTTCGAAGTTCGAATTTTGAAAAAAAAAATAGAAAAAGACAAGCGCGCCGAAAAAGGTTTAAACGGTGTTTAGAAGTTGTTTATTAGATTCAAAACTGCTTAAATCAATTAGATTAAGGGTGTAGTAAGTCGTGAATTTATTTAACCCTACCTAACTATGAACATTTTTTTCTAATAGATTCAATACTTATAAAATTTATATCCATTTTTTAGCGAAAAATCCAAGACCAAGATTGTTTGAGGGTCAAAATACGTCTAATAAAGCCTTATTGATGAAAACCGATCCAAAAGTTACCCCTAGTCTTATTACAGTCATTACCTACTATTGCGAATCGCATAGCTAGGATAATTATGAGTTTTAAAAAACCTACATACAGTATGGTATTGATATTTCCGTTTCTATTGATATATTATTTATTTTGAAAAACTCATATCCTAGCTTTGAGATTCGAAATAGTTATGAAATAAGTGGTAACTTTTGGATCAGTTTTGATCAATAAGGCCGGATTGGGCCTCCATTACCTGTGTTATGTTTCACGTTTGGTCAAAATTCCAAATTTAAAGTTTTTTTATTTCATAAATAATAATTGGCTTTAAAGTATTAAAACAAATATACATTATCCCATGGGAATAGGCTAACTTTAAAAGTTGTATGCATTAATTCTCTTAAAATGTGTACTCTGAATAATAAACACACGTTTTTACTAAGTTTTTGTAGCCACTCGCCGGATGAACCGGATTAGGGTTGCCGCTCAGTCAAAAGTCAACAGTGGAAATTTCAGCTATGAAGGTGCTTAATTATAAGCAGTCTACCAATTTAAAGTGGGCATGGGCCGGCCACTTATGTCGCCGACACGACTAAAGATATAGGTACATACCGGCCTTCAGGCCAAAACACTTTGGCCTGAAGGCCGCGTATGGGTAGGAGAAGCGTAGGCAGACCACCAGCCAGACGGGAAGATGATCTAAAAAGTCACGCAGGCATCCTATGGACCAGGAATACTAATAACCGCGTCGAGTGGAGGTGCTTCGGAGAGGCATATGCCCAACGGTGGGCGAAAGAATGCTGATGAAGAAGAAGAAGAGAAGAAGTCAACCAATGAAATATAATGTAATGTAATTTTTATAAATTCAGACCATGATCCACGATTTAAGAAGTCAGTCAGGAGATGTTCATTGTAATCAAGCGACTGCCGACAGATCTTCGCAACCTTTAGACAGGGGAACCAACTGAATCACGGTGGATTCAGAATCATTATCTCAAATATGGTAGGTACCCACAGGTTTTGCACCAGCATCTGCACTATTGTGAAAAAAATTAATAACGGTAATGGTGATACCATACCGAACTAATGGTAGAAGTATGAACATAGATTTGAAAAATCCTGAGGTGCATGCTCGGATTCGAACCAGCGCTCGTAGTGCTTAAATCTATAAATGTGAAATAAACAGTCTAGTGACAGACACACAGACAACGGACACCGGTCTTTGTAATAGGGTACCGTCCTTACCCTATCTATGGGTATGGCACTGTAAGAAGTTTGTTTCCTAAGCCAGATTATAAAATGATAATAATAAATATAAATAAATATTTCACACATCACATATCTACATTGATCTGACTCCGAGATAGGTAGCTCAAGCATCTGTGTTACGGTTATCAGAACCAACAGCGGAATCACAAATATATACATATAATACTTTTATGTAAATACATACTTATAATACATAGAAAACAACCAGACCAATACAAGCAGACATGTTTATTAAATACACAAATGTTTTTACTTTGCGGGGATCGAACCCGCAATCCTTGCACCAGAGGCAGCGTTCACTACCACTGATCCAAACGGGTCTTCAATAAATTCATAACAATCATCAACAATACAACATCTCATACATTGACTAAATTTGAGTTACGGATATCAGATTATTTTGAGATTTGGTTTATTTCACCACGGCCACGGCCTCACATAAAAACCAGCGTAAGGGTACCGGAGGCCCAATCCGTGGGAAAGGTTGGCACCGCACTTGTGGCTCCACTGCGGCGGCAATCGCTTACCATCAGGTGATCTGTCTGCTCATCTGCCACCTATCACATAAAAAAAAATTAAACACACAAGCCTAAAATAACACGCGGCAACCCTAAAATGCCGTTTGTAATTAAGGGCCAAGTTTTATTGTCCCAACCGAACCAGCAACCTGTCCGGACAAAAACGGCCAACGGCCACCGATGGGATGGGATCACAATAACGAATTATCCCTCGACTCGTTCCGTGAGAAAACGTATTAAAATCAAGCTTAAAATAATTACAAGACAAAAGCGCTAGCGGTCGTTGCGTATATGTAAAACAGTACGTAACAATGTTTAGTACTTTTTATAGTTTATGTTGATTGAAAGGGAACAGAAAGAAATGTAAAAAACTAATAAATTGAAAATTTAAAAAACCCCCGACACAACTAAAGCTCTTTCATTTGATACCTATATTGAGGCAGTTGGAACAACAAATAGGTTATACCATAGATTTATCTATGGACAAAGATTGGTTGGTTGCTTTAGACATCCTAAAACTTGTCTCATATCCCATATATGGTAGGTATGTCATTGTTTGTCAATTGTTCTCGAACAACATATTTAAAATGCACCTTGGTGTAGATTGACTTACAGTTGTCTTTTGTCAAATGCTAAGCTATTTTTGGTAGTTTTGTACGCTCAGATATTTTTTTTTTATGTAATAGGTGGCAGACGAGCAGACGAATTACAGACGGATTTATTTTGATGCTGTACGCTAATCCAAAGTTTCCCTATATTTGTTCCTAACGGATCTTTCCATATCACAGTTTTTCGGAATCACTTTACACATGCCGTGGGAGACCGTGGGAGAGCCACGCTTCGGCATGAATGGGCCGGCTCGACCGGAGTGATACCATGGATTTGTGACTCCACTGGCGTCAGGGGTGTACCATCAGGTGATCCGTCTGCTCGTCTGCCACCTATCACATAAAAGAGACATCCTTAGATAATGAAACATTTATTAAGGAGGTAGACATATCAAGAAGCAGAATCATTCATGCAAAACAATACTTTATGAGTGCAATCGCGTGCAATGAGATGTGGAAAGTAAACACTGCAATGTTTTGGTAAATGCAATAAGATCTATTTTTCAACGGTTTCTTTTTGTTTACAAGTTTGCCTATAAATAGAGCTGTTTTATTTCCTTTTCTTAAAAATAATATAATCAAATTTAGCCCCGTATTATATGACAGCATATAACTTAATATTCTGTGCCCCAGCTACTTTATTTCTTAATTAGTGGCCTACCCTCACTTCGTTTCGTGACATTAGTTCTACTTTATACCAAAAGATGGCGCTAGGTATCTTCTTTTTTTTTTGGTAAATAGGCTACCGCTTGACCACAATCACACCTGATGGAAAGCGACGATGAGGTCTAGGATGATACGCGTTTGCCTAAAAGATGCCTGTTCACTCTTGCTAAAGATGTCCAGATTATAGTGGTCAGGAAAAACAGACCTCGGCAGGGAGTTACAACTATTACATCGGGCAAGCATTTCGTGTTTTCAGATTACCTATAAGCGTCGCTGTCTGTAGGACTTACCTTTTTATATATAGTATATAAGATCATTATTGATCAATTAAGGTAACAGTACTTAATAACTTGAAAAAAATGATAATTAATAAAGATTATGAAAACTTACCTTAGTCTCGAGTCTTTCGTTCTCGTTCTTGTAATGTGTTCGTTCGTTTTCTGTTTTGTCCAATTTGGCACGTAATGTCTCCAACTCTTCCTGTAAACAAAAGAGAAAAACGAACTTTATTATTGTTATAATACACCATACACCATCGTGTGCGCATTGGCGGACATTTGGGTCCCACATTGGGAATATGTGCTAGTATATCGGTCGACCGACGCTTATACCCCTATTTTTATTTAAAATGTAAAAAATAAAGTATCAGCCTACATATTGTCCCACTGCAGGGCAGAGGCCTCAATCATAAAAATCAAGACATCACTACTATTATGGGATTAGTGATCACAAACCCGAGCTATGTTCGAAAAATTCGAAACTTACTTTGCTCGACCCGGGAATCGAACACAGGACCCAGAGATCATGGCCCATTAGACCAACGGGGCGTATTTTTATTTTAAAAAATATAATTATAAAGCAATGAAGCAGGTGGTTCGGCATTGTTTCAGTAGATGTCACTGTGCCTATTTACATCACGCAAGTAAAGTGTACCTGCCGAAACAATGACATCAAGCCGCCAGCTAATACGACCTCAGACAAAAGGGTCGTCAGTTCGAAAATAGTTCCTTAATAACTTTAAGTATATAGACGGAAAGGCGATTTAAATCTAGCGTTTCCCTCTCTGGACCTCGAGGGTCTTGTTTTTCTAGACTTACTAATATGTAAGTTCTTATAATAATTACAAAAGTTATATTTTCTTATTTACACATAGTTACATTATCATCATACCATGTTACTACCTTCGTTCGCATTAGTTCCTTTGCTTAGTCCCATGATGGTATTACTGCGATTTTTTTCGCATTAGTACCATTTATACGTCAAGATGTAATGATGGAACTACCGCGAATACTCAAATTAGAATTCTCAATTGTACCATTATGTAAATTATGGATGGAACGGTTAACTATACAACACCCACCGTGCATTGCGCATATTAAGCATAATATAACATAGTAGCATGGTATTATGGAAATATAACTGTGTGTAAATAGCAAAAATAAGCTATTTGTTATTTTCACTGCCATTATAGTTACACGTACCCACTCGTTTGTGTACCAGTCAGCATTCCTAGATTGCAAATACACACACACGACAAACATCAATATTGGTGTCAACGTGTGTGTGACATAGATTTCTCTTCATTCAAGAGGAGACGTGAGGGAAAACTGACAAGATGCCCAGAATTATCTTTTAGTATCGAAACGCAAACCGCAAACAAGCGAGTTGATTCATGATCTTTTAACGCAAATCGTTTGTAAAACTATTGCGATGCGTTCGCAAAAAGCCGCAATCATCTCGAGAGCGAAGAATATCAGGGTTGCTATGCATATTCGATGTTTCACTAAATTATGCGGATTTTTCAAATGTAACAAAAATACCAAAGCAAAGGAAAGCATTCCTTTAGGTACGTACCTAATGCCTTTGAGTGATGGTAAATTACTCTAGCGAATATTGTACATGTATCTTTCAGCAAGAGAAAGATATCTATCATCACAAGTCAATAATCTTGTAGTTAAAACACGCCCTTGAATTTCATTAATATGGTTTTTCAAAGCATGCTGTTTAGTAGTTCTAAAAAGGACAGAAGAGACGGAAGGAGATCTTTTATCTGACTGCAATTTATTGGCCATTGGAAGATGAGTCTACTAGATAGTCTTATACAAAACTAGAAGACTACAAGCACACAAGACGAATAACATAGTACCTAACGTTGATGAGAAGATAAGATAAGAAACAAATTATTGACCACAACACATTATACATAGAAAAAAACAGAGATAACAAGGCACAGAGACAAAAAGTTGCGGCCAACAAGGCTCAGCCTCAGCATATGCTGCAACTGCCGCAAGCTGCAGCTGCAGCGCTGGTTTTCAGGCTGGTCGTTGGGTGACGCCTTTGCATTGAAAAAAATAATAGTACAGTTTTTTGATTGGCATACAATATATTATAGGTATGCACAAACACAAGTAAAACAAAATGAAAATTAATATATACAAAACAAAGATAAAATAACATAAGGTAACCAATGTTAAAACATTAAAACTATATTAAAAAAAAACAACCAAAGAACAAATAATACCCCAAAAGATGGCATTCGCGGCAGTGGCGCCAACAATCATTCGCTTGACATGATGAGAAGAGTCATTCGTGAGCCGTAAGAGAGAATAAAGTAGGTATACAAGATTTTACAGGATTGAAGTGTTACTAACACTAGGATAAGTTAAAAATGGCAACCCTAATGGCAGTGATGTGCAATCGAGATGGCCGACAGACCGCATCCGACAGTCGTGGAAAAGATACATCACATAATTTAATACATATTGTTAGTGTGCCTCAATGATTGATTGTGAATTTCACCGAAATAATCGGTTTCCTACACTTTCAGATTCTTTTGTGGTGGTTCACAGTCCAACTGTTAGTTATATCATCATTAAGTAAGTAGGTACATAGGTTGTATTTATAGATAAGGGCAAATGAGCAAGCGGGTCACCTGTGGTAGGTGTTTACCGTCGCCCATAAACGAATAACGCTACACCAGAAGGAATGAGATACGTTTTCCGCTCTTTTCACCCGACTACGGCAAAGCAAAAGGAGGGTTATGATTTTGACATGCTATGTATGTATGTATGTATGTTCATCTGTTTCCACGTAACTTCTAAGCTAGTTATCATATTTGAACAAATGAGGTGTCGTTAGAAGCGTCTTGGTTGTCTTCTGATTATAGGCAACATGACGTCACGTTAAATTTATTACAGCGCCCTCTAGGGGAGTTAGAGTAAGGAACTAAAAAAAAAATTTTGCTTGACGGTACTGTGTGGTATCAAATGAAAGAGCTTTTTTAGCAAATTTCAAATATGTAATTATAATTACATAACGAAAAATATGTTAAATAAAAATAAAGTTTAAAAACTAAAACCCGACTACCAAAAAAACACGCTCTAAAAAGTACGAAACTCTCTCTGCTGAGATTATTATGATCATTATTTGGTAGTCGGGTTTTAGTTTTTAAACTTTATTTCAAATAGGCTTGTTTCTTAAACATTTAATGTCGTACCTACTGGTTAGGGAATACCCATTCTCTGTACCATGAGTACTGGGTGAACAAAGCAAGGAGTGTCTCCCAGTACAAATTGACGAGACCTGTCATAAGATACTCGTGCTTAAATAGAGTACCTACACAAATAAAGCTTAGATTATTAAAATCAATTATTTTGATTGAAAATCAATATCGTTAGTTACAAATTTGTTTTTGCAATTTTTGTATTAACTGTCATTGAAAATAATCGTTCATGTTTATTTTACAAATTAAGAACACTATTTTTAATCCTTGAGTTTATTTATATTATCTTGCACTACACACAGAGCACACGTCACAGAGCAGAAATATTTTTAAACCAAACGAAATTAGTCCCGACAAAGTAATTAAGCAGTGTGTTTACATTTTTAACTACATTTTACCACATATGGCGTTGGACGTGCATGTGCAAGCCACAATCTCTCCGCAGATTTCCAAGAATCAATTCCGTAATAGCATTTCTTTTGCGCGGATGCAACTAGGACTGAATCGAGAAATGGAGGTAATATAGATCAAAAGTATCGATAAGACCCGAAAAAAATACGATCAAATTTTTTTATCGCATAAAGTGTAAAAATGATTTGAGCTTCACTAACCTACGAACATTATTAAGCAAAAGAAATAATTCATACAATAATTTGCGACAATATCGATTTAAATATGTGATATATGATTGACTGCCTCGGTGGCGCAGTGGTTAGTGGGTCGCACTTTAAAGCGACGGCTGCGCAAGAGGTCCAGGGTTCGATCTTTAAAAATTTGAACCTAAGTTTTCGGTAAGAAATTCTTAGTGACAGCCCGAAGTCTGGAAGTTGGCGGTATTAAACGTCGTGTCTCGGAAAGTACGTTAACCTGTTGGTCCTGCACCCGAACCCTCTTCGGTCGTGTCACAGTAGTGTCCCATCGGAATATGAAGGTAAGGGAATAGAGAGTGCACTTGTGTTTGCACACACACTTGAGCACTATAATATATTCTGCGTACGTGGCTGATCGTTGAGATTGGCCGCCGTAGCCGTAATCGGTTGGAGGATATTATTTTATTAGATATGTGACGAACGAGGATCTCCCGTTTCTCAAGCTATAAAAATGTAAAATTGAGTTATTCGCATGATGAAAAAACAAGTCTAGACCACCTAAGACTCAAATATTTTATGCTGGTCCAAAATAAATAGACTTAGAAATTCGGATCTAGCTGATACTGAAGAGTTTATTGACCTACACTTAAATAGTATACCGTAGATTATTTAGCTCGCGACTTGGTAGCCGGCGTCCTGTGTCTAATTATTTCGTGTCAGTGGTCCCCAGCAAATTTAATAGTGGCACCTGGTCCAAGGTCCAGATCCAAAAAATATCGATATTTTTATCGACACCTTTGCAGCTCTACCCGCGAATAAATTCCGTAATAGCTGGGTGATTGCGTTTCTTGTACCGCTCTCGTTAGAACAGACGGACGGACGTGTCACACCGATGGGCAGGCAATGCGGAAGACGTGCGTAAGAGCAGGGCTGATACAGGAGTAAAATTATAACATAAACTAACATTCCGTGCGTACTGCGCATCTTCATCTTAGTCCTGAAAAGAACAGAAAGGCTTTCTGTCCTCTCTGTCTCCTCCCTGAAAAAGACGGAGTTTAATGACTATTGTCTTGCGCGTTCTTCTCTTGCCGTGTTTTAGCATCGTACCAGCATTCTCCCACATCACACTACAAATAATTCTGAACCTACTCTCCAATACTCAAACAGATGCGCAATAATGTTTAGGTAGTCGATGAAAACCAGCGTCCAGTGTTGCAAAACTTCCCGATTTATCGGGAGATCTCCCGATTTTGGCTAACGTCTCCCGATATCCCGATTTAGCGACTCAATCTCCCGAATTTCTAATTCGTTTATTTTACTTTTAACGAGCCAAAAAATGTATAAGCCGACAACACTAAAAATCCCTGGTGACACTCAAACAATATAGGGGAATTCCCCAAAACTTCTCGCACTACTTGTCATTACCGCAGTATACACAAAACATATTGCACCGAAACACATTAAAAATAAGGTTCATTGTTGTTTGGTGATTATTTGGGAGAAATTCCCTTAAAATGAAATGTTTATACTGTATGAATTTGTCATCATTGACTATTGCCTGTAACACAAGCCTCGGCTTAGCATAGCCAAGGTAGTTTGCATTGTTAACAACTAGACTAGTACCTTAAAATTTTTGTGCATGGAGAAACCTTTTTTTTTGATTAAATATTTTGTTTGAATTGAAAGATTTCCAATTAAAAATAACCCTTTAAAGGATTTGGGAGCTTTCTCTCTGGAAAATGTAAAAAAGGATGAACTGTCGTCAATCGTATCAATATGTACACAATTTCCAAATTTATCATTAAATTATCAAAGTATTGACACAGAATGGCGTTTGCTTCGTAACACGAAAGAAATTGCGTTGTTTAATGACTCTACTGAAGAATTTTGGGCAAGCGTTGGCAGCATGATGACATATGGCGATGGCTCACGTATATTTGAAAATATTTGTTCTTTTGTTTTCAACATATTGTCTTTACTACACTCATCTGCCAACGTCGAGATATTTTTTTCGTCTATAAACTTAGTGAAAACGAAACAGCGTAACAAACTCTCAACTAATCTATTATAGGTATACACATTAAAAGATGTATTAGTAGAAAATGACATGTTATAAATTTAAGATAGATAATAAAATGTGTCAAAAAATGTCTACCAAGAAATGGTATGAACATCAATAATGAGTATTGAGTATTACTGAGTAAATATAAAAATTCGTTGTACATGTTGTGTACAATGAATGTTTCTGAATGTTTCTTTATTTTTAATAAAGATTAGAGTTTTTTTTTAATCTCCCGATTTTTGGCTGGAAAATTTACCGATTTTTAAGTTTTGACTTTTGCAACACTGCCAGCGTCAGTGTTGGTCGACTATTGCTGGCGGCCGCCTGTTTGGCACATACAGGGATAATGTTGTCCAACTTTTATTTTATTTATTTTTTCCAGCGATGAGGAGATGAAGAGCGCAATTACGGCCTTTTTTGACGACAAACAAAAGAAAAAAATTCGATTGTATAAACAAATTAATTGACAGATCAGAGTTAAGGGATAATATATTAAGAAAAAAAAATTTTTTTACTTATTTTTTACCCTCCGTTCCGCGAACTTTTTGTATGTTACTGGACCGTACATGCCAACCCTACCCTAGTATTTAATACTACTATCTTTGCTGACCAGCAAAAAACCGCATACCACGCTGCGCAGTCGCGTAACGCGGAGAGATTACCGCGGATTATGCGCTAGGGTACCTAGTTATTAATTCATTAATGCGTCTACTTGGCCGGTTAATGATCTATCGCCAGCCACTGAAGCCATGATTATATCACTATGTGATGTTATAGGATCTATTCAGGTCGTATAACTTGCTGTGGAATATGCGCTAATGATGCGATAATGTAGTAAAACGCGCATTAGTTTCTGCGGATTTGTCTACATAATGATATACCATAGCGGTAAGGTTCAGTAGCCAATTGAACCATCAGAACTTATCGGATATTGAAAATTAATTTAGATAGCGCGCATACGAACTTCGCTCATAGGTTCATCTTTTCTATTAAATTCCTATAAATGACCTATTGTATGATGAACGTAAGCTGTGAGAACCTTTTTTATTTAGATATTTAATTATATCCTTCTAATCTCTAAATTTTAAATAAGAATTAGAAATCATTTATTGACCACAACACATGTTTACATACAAAATTAAAAGGACAAAACATTACAAAGTTGCGGCCAACAAGGTTCAGCCTCAGCATAGTGCTACAGCAACCGCTAGGCAGCCGTTGCAGCGCTGATTTGCAGACTGTACCTTTGAGCGACGCCTCATAATAAAACATGCAACAACAAAAAAAAACCCTCACCTCAAATAAGTCACCCTCTTTTGGGGTTTGAACACTCCTTTTAGCCAATCAACATTCATGTCTCATCGTAAACCGACTGTCATACATTCATTCATTTTAGTGCCACCAACATATAATCAATAGTAGTTGTAATCACATACCTACCGCTTGCCAAATCCAGTCATTCATCGATTGATCATTACTTAGTCCATGCTATAACTATCATTATGTTTTAGCATTCGTTTCTATTTGACTACATGATCTTATGTTCATTCGGATCATTCATTTATCAAAAAGATATCTTGTTAAATCACATTATATCGTGATTTGATTTGTTGAAATTACATTGGACACGGATAGCAGAATAATATTTACGCCATAGTCATAGTCACAGTATTTATTACTTTCATTAGGTCTAAAATCAGGTATTCATTATAGTTCTAGACATAAACCCCGCAGGAACAATGCAATGTGTATAAGGTTACTATAAATTAAATTATAATATAAAAACTAATTACAAAATCAATCAAGTGTTCCGCGCAAAAAAACTCGTATAGATTATAAATATTTATTTAAGTTACTATAGAATAAGTGATCTTTACGTTCATTTTTTAGATCTATTAGCAACTTATTGTAGACACATTTGGTAACTATAATTAATCAAGACGGGATTTAACACGATATTTATTATGTGATACAACATTGTGTACTCACATATTTTACTCGACGTTTCGGCTACGTTACAGCAGCCGTGGTCACGAGCGGACTGAGTCCGAGTTGAGTCCGTCGAGTAAAATATGTGAGTACACAATGTTGTATCACATAATAAATATCGTGTTAAATCCCGTCTTGATTAATTATAGTTATAATGCAACGCGAAAGTTAAAAAAAACTACATATTTGGTAGTTCGGTTATTCCTAATTTTTTTACATCGAAATTTTAGGCATCCAAATAATATTTCGCTTACAGTAAAAAGTAAAGTATCGGCCTATTTATTGTCCCACTGCAGTGTACAGGCCTCCATCATAGAAATCAAGACATCGCTACTATGATGGGATTAGGCTTTAGACGCCAAGCTTGCGTAATGTGGATTAGCGATCACAAACCCGAGCTGTGTTTGAAAATTCATTATTAGCATTACAGTGAAACCTGGTTACTTGAGATCTCGAATGATCAAGGATTTTGACCCATTTAAAGAGTTTTTTAAATTATTCAGTTTTCCAGTATTTGAACCAAATCGTTGAGTAGACTTGCCGTATTTACCTTTGAGCAATCAATTCTTACTGTTTGTTCAAGTAAATTTATAAATAAAACTAACTTATTATTTGAGAATACCAATGGTACCTACCTTGAATTATCGTGTCTCCTGTTCAATTGCTTATTTACCATCGCGCCAAATGTCCAGTTTACGTTTTGCCAGCGCTGACATGTAGACATATGTTGTTAATTAGTGACAATAGCAGGACTATGGCAAGTATTTGCCAATACGAACCGATGCCAAAACGTTAGAACAGAGCCAAGGGCCGCATAGCGCCAATATTTAGATAAATAGACGTCGTATAAAATGTGTCTGAATAAGTCATACATGTCAGGTGTATTTTCTTCGTAGAACCGTTAAGTGTTAATACTCATATAGCCAGTAGCTTGTTGAATGGATACGAAGAACGTGCGCCTTACAAATGGTAGGTAGGTTTAAGTCCGACCACGCACTTCTCGAACACTTATTCAAAGATTATATTTGCGTATTTCTATCCTAACTGCGAGTTTTACCGCAAAGGGAAAACATCGTGAGCTTGTTCTTCTTCTTACGAGTAACTAGACTGTCAAAAAGGCTTTCAAAATGGTAGTGAAAGTAACAAATCGCTTATTGTTGCCAAGTTATATTTCCTATTTACGCATAGTTACATTTCTATCATATAATGTCCTCCAAACCGATATTTCGGTCATGGCAGGCCAATCTCAGCGATCAGCCATCGACGTAGGACATATTATAGTGCACAAGTATTAGCGCAGACACAAATGCACTCTCTATTCCCGTACCCTCTTATTTCGATGGGACACTAGTGTGACACCACCGAAGAGGGATTAGGCGCAGGACCAACGGCTTAACGTGCTTTCCGAGGCACGGGGGTACAAGACCGCCAACTTCCAGACTCCGGGCTAACACTGAGAATTTCTTTATAGAAAAATTCGGGTACAAATTTTGGCCCGACCCGGGGATCGCAACCGTCGCTTTAAAGTGCGACCCACTAACCATTGCGCCACCGAGGCAGTCTTCAAAATGATTTTAAAAGTATTTCTATCATACCATGTTACTATACAGCCTCCTAGCGCATAATATAACATAGTAACATGGTGTTATGGAAATGTAACTGTGTGTAAATAGGAAATGTAATTTGGGAAAACATCGTGAGGAAACTTGCACGTTTTGGATACATGTAACCATGATCTAGTTGATCTGGTTTCATCAGATCTCAGGGTTGCGAAGGTCAGACTGTCGTGTCGACGTGTCCCGAAGAATAGTCGAAGTTTGTTCGTATTCTAGTCGGGAGGGCTGTTGCGACGCATGTACAAGTGCTTACCATAATGATAGAAGCACTGTTTTGGCATTCTTCTAAATTGTCCGTGGGAGAGCCACGCTTCGGTATGAATGAATGAGTCGGCTCCACTGAAGTGATGCCACGGCCTCAAAGAAAACTGGCGTGAAGCGGGGTCAGCGCTGTTTCGCCGATTGAATAAGGCTTAGAACGCACTAGCGGTAGGCCGCGATGCGGCGTGCCGCACATCAGCCCCAGAACAATCGGAGTGGGTGACGGCTGGCCGCATACGCGTCCGTTGTTATTTGGCGGTTTAATGTAAAAATTGATGTGTGGCCTGCCGCAACGGCCCACCGCTAGTGCGTGAGAGGGGATAACGGTTGGCAGAGCATCTGTGACTCCACTGGTGTTGCCATTGGCGCAACCCATGGACACCCTAAGGGTGACGGCAATCGCTTACCATCAGGTGATCCATGATTTGTCCATACAAATTTCTAATTCGACTTCAATGTCGAGTGGTCGAGAATATGCCCTCTGTCCTGCTAGGTACTAGCTATCTTAGTACTGTAATAGAATGTAATAAAATGAATGTGATTCCGCTGATTGAGTGCAGTTAAAATGGTTGCGCTTTTGAAGACGAAAGACGAAAATAATATTTTGGTCTGTTGCCATCTCAGTTTACATAATGTATGAATGAAAGATGTTGGCATAGACATTGTTAAATGGAATTTAATTTATTTTTTTAATTGTACTATTCATGTGCCGTAGTAAGATAGTAACATCCGTAGGTTTAATAGTTACTATTTCACTAGACTACTCTAGTAAACCTTTTAAGAAAAAAATATGTATATATATGTATATTGCGCGTAAGCGATTTGGGCCAATTGCGGTTGCTCTAACCTCTCTTTAGTACTTACATCTCCCTATTTTTTTTTATCTAGTGCCTAAGGAAATGACAGATTGACTAATCAGAGTAGAAATTTTAAGTCACTGCTTAGTATCACAATGTGATCGAAATCTTGAATAGTTACTTTGTGTCTCTTTAATAACCTGCATAATAATAAATAAATACTTTACAACACATACTCTGATCTGACTCCGGTGTTACGGATATCAGAACCAACAGCGTTCAATAAGTGTTCTTTTGTAAATACATTCTTATAATACATAGAAAACATCCAGACCAACACAAACAGACATGTTCATGCACACAAATGTTTGTACTGTGAGGGGATCGAGCCCGCAACCCTTGCACCAGAGAAAAGAGGTGTATTACAGTGTTTGCGACTATTTTATTTTTAAGACTAGACTCAAATGGTAATTGTCATACGCAAAACAATGACTAATCAAGAACGAAGACCTTCAATATTCCATTAGCATGCAGATGTCTCATGTATGTTTGCAACTAAAATTTACTAAACTGAACTTGAACTTATCGCTAGGTAAAGACGTCACGTGTTGCCTAATCATTTTGTTTGTCTTCCAAAATTTTCCTTTGTCTCATAACGTTCGTTTAAGAAAAAAAATGCGATTTATTCATTTGCATAGTAATTCGAATGAAAAAAAACGTTTTTTTAATTAAGAATAATTCAACACCAGCATCTGCTTTATTTCAAAATTGCGGATTGGAATCATCATCATCTAAGCGTTTTGTCCCGGTTGCGTCCCAAGCTGTTGCTTCGAAGCCCGGGGTCCGCTTTCCTGCTTCGACTTCTCCACTTGCATCCATAAGACCGTGCGAAGTGGAGAAGTTGGGGATGCCCAATGGTCACTTTCATCCTTTAAGACATCAAGCCATACCTTTTTGGGTCTTCTCTTTTCCTTTTTGCGGATTGGAATGAACAGATCTAAATGAAAACTCAATGTCTACTTTCAAAAAAAATCCTGCGCATTTAAAATAATTTAAAGAATTATTTATAGTATTTGTCATCATACTGATGGATTGTCCTATAGGATCTGCTATGGAAAAACAGCCGGATTCGTTTTAATCCCTCTCCTAACTCCATCATAACAACATTTAGTATGTGTTTCAAGTATCTTCGCAATCGTTTCTTCAGTTTTCACGTGTTTTAAATTATCATCAGTTTCCTTGAATTTTATTACCTTTGAGTTTCGCAGTCAACTATGTTCGTGTTGATAAATACTTTATTTTTGTTTTTAATGTGTCACTTACCTACTTATAAATTGTGCGTTGGGTCCGAGTTATTTTCGACAATTTTTCAAAAGTCGTTGAACAAATATTGTTCAGAATGTTTATTAGAAGGTATGCAACTAACCTGTATAATGAAAAAATGAATCCATGAGGCAGGTCCTCATGGATGGATGACTCAGGTTGTAAATTCCCGGTTGTCGCTTAAAGGTGTCGTTTCGGAGCCGGTCGCTTATTAGATCACGATCTACGATTTGGGGAGTCTGGTAAATAGATACATTGAAGCGTCTGTCGTCTGAATTTCGCAACCTTTTGACAGGGAATCAGACCAACTGAATCAAGGTAACACGATTTAGCCCTTTATTGCCCGTGGCACAACTGCTTCGCACAACTAAATTGTGTCATGGGAAATTCGTTTACCCGTGACACAACTATTCTGATTGGTCCATTGGACGCATACAGCATAATTACTCTTGCAAGATTTTTCTGAAAACAAAATGATTCAAGGTATGATTTTTTTAATCAAGATGACATAGATTTCATAACGGGAAATTCCAATTTACCCGTCGCACAACTAGTTGTGTCACGGGTAAACAAAATTTCCCGTGACACAACTAGTTGTGCCAATAGTTTTGCCACGGGGAATGAATGGTTTCATCCACTATCCGAAAAGTGCAGGTTTCCTTACGATGGTCTCGCCGCCAAGCTAATGGTAGAAATATACATGGAAAATCCAGTGACCAATGTATTGGAAAATGCGTTTTTATCCACTAAACTGCCATCGTTTGCAAAGGATTGCACCACCCTCCCCTCTTCTATCTAATGTCCTTTAACTGAAGGTTGTCTGGTAGAGATCGCTCCCAGCGATAAGACCGCCTAAATTGTACATTGTATCTCTGTGTACCTAGCTTTTAAGTTTTGTTTGTTGTACAATACAGAGTATCTATCTATCTATCGTTATATCCAGAGTTATCTGATGTTATACAACATGGCAAGATCCACCTGCGCCATGACGCGGGTGCGGTGGCGGTGTACTGTTCCAGACACACGTGGAGACAAACGATACTTACTAACTTGTTTTAACTATACCGAGTTCAGAGTTGCGGTTGGCTACGGTGAGATATAGTTGCATAAATTCCATCGTATGAAGCGGAATACATTTTACTCGTACTAAGTTTCCAGGAGTTGTAAGCGATAGTAAAATGAGATTTTAAATTCCACTCATCATCATCATCCTAGCGTGCCTTTCCCAGTTGCGACCAAAGCGGTCGCTTCGAAATCCGTTGTATGTTTGAACCATGATCCAGGATTTGCAGTCTGGTAATTAAAATTGAAAATTTAAAAAACCCTCAACGGCGGCCATCTTTGATTTTAAATTTGTCACAATAAATATATTCTGCTATAAAAACCCTTTTATATCACACCCATATTGTGGGAGTTGTGTTAAACCATACAATCCATATCTTTGTGACGGCGGCTATCTTAGATCGATTTTTATCCAATATAGCTAAGAACACTCCCCCCTTTCAAACAAAAAAAAAACAAAATTAAAATCGGTTATTTTTTTCGGGAGCTACGATGCCATAGACAGACACACACACACACACACACACACACACACACACACACAGACACGTAAAACTTATAACACCCCTTCGTTTTTACGTCGGGGGTTAAAAATGAAGTTAAGTACTGTTGTTTGACCATCGCAACCCTTTGAAAGGGGATTTAGACTAGCTGGATTGTGGTTACACGATGACGTTTCCCTCACCATTCGGCTAATGATAAAAATATGCACCACATATTAGATCAAATTAAAGGAAGGTGCAGTGTACAACCCCACTATTATTTTCATTACTATGTGTGCCTTCGTTTTTATGTTACTAGTTATATTATTATTACTTATAGTAGACTATTATTATAATACTTTATGGTATTTTTTATGTTAGTCTATATTGTTTTTTTTTCTTTGCTTGGTTTTTCTTCCTGTTGTATGTATGTGTGCACGTACGTCGCCCAAGGCTCCGCATGAAAAACAGCACTGGAGCGGATTCGGCAACTGCAGCAAATGCTGAGGTTGTGCTTTGTCGGCTACAGAATTTGTCCTGTTTGTGTATTTATTTCACTCGTGTTTAAATTTGTGTTCTGTAGTCAATAAAGAAATCTTTATCTTCGGGGGTTCAAAATTTCGAGATTATTATTTGGTATTTGATGCAACTATATTTAGCGTAAGTTCTAACTTAGATCGCATATTGATTTAGGGAGACAGTTATTACCTAGCTAGGTACTATTATAACTTACCTGCTAGTATCTCGTCGACGTCGACGATCCGTTTGGAACAGTGGTAGTGAACGCTGCCTTTGATACAAGGGTTGCGGGTTCGATCCCCGCACAGTACAAATATTTGTGTGCATGAACATGTCTGTTTGTATTGGTCTGGGTTTTTTCTATGTATTATAAGTATATATTTACAAAAAAAAGTATTATATGTATATATTTGTAATCCCACTGTTGATTCTGATATCCGTAACACAGGTGCTTGAGCTACCTATCTCGGAGTCAGATCAATGTATGTGACGTTGTGAAATATTTATTATTTATAAAAAAAAAAGAAGAAAAGTATCAAAATAATATAAACAAGTTGTTCTTACAGTGAAACGTTCCTATTAAATGTCTCTTACAAATATCAGTTTACCATTGTATGTACCGTGTGTATGTAAATAAAAGTGAGATCCAACGGAGCAGCGCTTGTGAAACAATAAACATTTATCAACGTTGGGACTTTAAATTTATTCATCCGCTTACATTAATTGTATGCTATTCTGATTTGGTACTTTGTAATATTATAATAAATTAAATTCAACTTTAAGATACAGTACAACATACCATAACACGTTCGGTTACTAAAGTGTCTTTAGGTTTAAAAAAAAATATTCTCATAAGAAATTTACATTTCACTCATAATGAGAAATACAAACAAAAATATAATTAAATTAAAGTAATGATGGCCGTGTGGTCCTTGGCCGAGTAGAATAGGCCACCCTCACTCTTACCGAGGTGTTGTAAAAGGCGACTAAGGTAAAGCTGCTAGCATGATCATCAGCACCCAGAGAAGGAAAACTCTGCACTTATATCAAAACCCTCGCCAACCCGTCTGCCAAGCGTGGTGAGTATGGCAATTACCCCTCATGTGATTGAGGGAGGCCCGTGCCCCAGCAGTGGGGACTTAAATGGGCTGATGATGATGATGATGAATGATGTATTTAATCATCGACCGGCACTCTTTTCCAAAATGTGTTGCTTGAGTTTGTGTTTGAAAGTCAGCATACACTCACATGTCTTTAACTCATCGGGTAACTCATTAAATAGTTTTGCCCCCTCAAAGAGTACTGTCTTGTCAGTAAAGTGTCTTTAAACTATTTTCATCTTAAATATCGAATACATTTTGGTTCAATATAAATCAAAAACAGATTGTAAGAATCCAACGTGTGTCATCTGTACCAAAATATCCGTAAGTACTTATATTTATAGAGTTACTTTTAATCTCAAATCTCCATGGACAATCTCGTAACGATGCCCGCATGACAATTTATTTTATTAAACGTTTCCGTGACATTAAAAAGTATCCCATGTTAAGATATTGGCTCAATATTTACATAGTTTATAGATATTGTGACAACCCAGACTTTATGCTTACGTTTTGTATCTGTGGGATATACAATTTTAGCTAGAAATCCATTCTGAAGTTCTAGTTCGTTAGTGTACAGACCTACGCTCACAAACAAAAAATCGGAATCAGGACCGAATTTTCAAACATACTTATACATGCTTACTGCTCAGTTTTCAGAGGCCTACAAATAAAAAAAAGCCTCAGTGCTTTTGTAGGTCATAAAATAAATGTTGATTGATGTCAGAAATTTTAAATTTTTAGTTTAGAATCATTTTAATAGCTGACTCTAGTAATATACGTATCCAAATTTGGGAGAGCCACTCTTTCTCGACTGGGCCGGCTCGGCCAGAGTGATGCCACGGCCTCATAAAAAACCAGCGTGAAGCAGCACTGTGCTGTGTTTCGCTTCGAGGGTACCGGAGGCCCAATCCGGGGGAAGGGAGGGTTTAAAGGCTGGCAGCGCACTTGTGACTCCACTGGTGTCACGGGTGTCCATGGGCGGCGGCAATCGCTTACCATTTATTAACTTATTTAAAACTTTATTGCACAAAACGATACAATAGGCGAATTTCAGGTGATCCGTCTGCTCGTCTGTCACCTATCACATAAAAAAAGAAATTTTAGATTATTAGATAATT
Organism: Marasmia exigua; assembly: GCA_019059595.1. Classification (NCBI taxonomy): domain Eukaryota; kingdom Metazoa; phylum Arthropoda; class Insecta; order Lepidoptera; family Crambidae; genus Marasmia; species Marasmia exigua. The sequence continues at coordinate 12,618,550 of CM032483.1, read as the reverse complement.
TGTATGTTTTCTATGTGTTTGGTTTGTCTTGCTTCACTATTTAATTAATAATTCATAGGAGAAACAAATATTGTAAAGACTTAACTGTTATTTTGAGCAATAAATTGTATTTTTTTTAGTAAAGCATTTTAACTAACTCTATAAACATGTGAATTTCTTAAAAATTGTAAATGTAGGTACATTGTTTTTCTTGCTGTCCCAATGCGAAAAACAACAGCTTTCACATGCTCCTTTTTTGAAAACATGATTCTAATATACCCTCATAGGCCAGATTACGTTATGCTAATACCTATTTAAGTCCCCTCGTGTTACTTGGTACAGAACGATTGTTATGGCAACGATCATAAACCTCTGCTAAATAGAGCGATACAAACGAACCAATACAAAAGAATTGGATGCAATCCGATTCAATAGGTGACCACTAACCAGCATCATTTGGTAAACAGTGCATGCACACAAACAGTTCACCCTTATGACTTTAATAATAAGGTCCATGATTGTTCTAATCTTTATCAGTACCAAACATTACCAATTTTGAGCGTTTCAAAGACTTAGTGTGTAATTAATAAAATACGGTGCTATTGCAAAGAGTTTTTTATTCTTCAATAAAATTCTGATAAGGTTAAGAAATAACCTGCTCACTTTTTTATGTGATAGGTGGCTCCGGTACCCTCACTCACGCAGTGAAACACAGCACAGTGCTGCTATACGCTGGTTTTCTATGAGGCCGAGGTATCATTCCGGTCGAGCCGGCCCATTCATGCCGAAGCGTCTCTCCCACGGTCACTTACTTGATTTACTTACGGTTACTTGAGTTTGTCCTAAGGCCACATCCACACCTCTACTAAAAAAATAAATATTTCACAACAACATCACATACTGATCTGACTCCGAGATAGGTAGCTCAAGCAGCTGTGTTACGGATATCAGAATCAATAGCGAAATCTATACTATATCATGCTAAAAGCTTCTTTTGTAAAAACGTACTTATAATACCTACGTAGAAAATACCTAGACCAATACAAACTGACATATTCATGCACACAAATGTTTTTACTGTACGGGGATCGAACCCGCAACCCGCGGAGGCAGCGTCATCGTAAATAGCTTGACGTCCTTATTCCTGGCCTTTACTTCTAAGTAGAAGATACGAAAACGCTCATCAATTCACATACACCATAGCATTTAGCAATTAACTCTTCACCCATGTTCTCTAGCACCTTTGATTTCACATAAAATCCCGGCCAACCTCAAAGTCTGTACAACCACAGTATACCGATAGTGAGTAGCAAGAAATATAACGCTTGTTTACGAAAATTTTGTAAAAACAGTAAACTCGAAAGTACCAGCGAAAGCGCGGATTGACGTGCCTTCGCGAGTGAAGTGTTAACCTTGGGAGAGCCTTCGGCACTGAGCCGAGTGATACCTTTCAGAAAACCGGCGCATAGCAAGATCTGCGCTGAGTTTTGCCTGTCGTTTCGCAGAGTGATTGAGTACCAGAGGCCCAATCTGGGTGGAAGAAGAAAAGATTGGCAATGCAGTTGTGTCTCCACTGGTGTTGCTTTCCGAACACCGAAGGAACCCTAAAAAGCGTCCCGTTATCAGCGTTGACCCTTCCGATATTTTTGTTCTTCTAAATTCAAACATAATCTAATATATTGATCTGATTCCGTACTACTAGCTTAAGCACTTGTGTTACGGATATCAGACAACAGAGAAATTACAAATATATACTTAAATACAATATTACACCCAAACATTGAACAAACACAAGTGTTCATCACACGATTACACCTTTGGCGTATGAGGCAGGTTCAATACGAAATGTTCTCGAGCCACTGGCTTTATCTACACTTGGGTATAACTGTGTTGAGAACTAAAAACACTCGACAGTGAACTCCCGTAACGGTGCCAGCTGTTCCCATGAGCTGGTTGAATTGAACCTTTTTGCTCACCGGAATAGTCTTTCGATCGCTGGAAAAAGTGAGTTTATGGCTGTTTATGGCTTAGACCTCTTTGCGAGGGCGTTCGAGACGGTAGTAATTTGCGAATGGGGGTGTGTATGTGAGTATTGTGTTTCGTGTTGTATTTGTTTGCATTTATATTACACTTAAGGGGCCGTACATTAATCACTTGATGTTTTAACGACTTTTTTGGGTCCAATCGACCGCGTCGTGGCCAAGCGGCTCGCGGAATGAGAGGTTTCCCTAGGCCACGACGCACTCGATTTTCAAAATTTGTTTGTCCGCGACGCTCATGATATTTATTTCTTTTTTGAAAAATACTGTTGCAATTAAAATTGTTAAATGAAAATAATTGATTATGTTAGTCTGAGTTGAACTATGTATTTTGTTTGTTCAAATATGATTAAATAGGTTTAATTGTATAGAAATATTAGGTAAAATAAAAGTTGGTTGATTTTGTTTGTATAATTTTTTTTACTTTTTAATTATCTTTTATTAATATTAATTCTCTGGATCTATTTGAATATAAAAATCTACAAGCTCGTAATATTATAATAATACTATTAAACTAACAAATGCACAGTTCAACTCAGACTAACATAATATATTATTATTTTCATTTAACAACTTTAATCGCAACAGTACTTTTAAAAAAAGAAAAAAATCACGAGCGCAGCCACCGAGCGCGTCGCGGACAAACAAATTTTGAAAATCGAGCGCGTCGCGGCCGAGCGGCTCGCGGATTGAGAACGTAACGGCTGGACCCCATTTTACCCCCCCATTATTTTGTGACTAGTGGCCCGCCCTCACTTCGTTTCCGGACATTAGTTCCACTTTATATTAATAGATGGCGCTAGGTGTCGATTACATCGCGCTAGCGTTACGTGTGTTCGGATAACCGCTGTCTGTAGGATTTTCCTCTTTATAGATAGTGATTCGTCATCGTTGACTTGGCCATCTCGAGAGGTTGGACGAAGATCGTCTCGTGAAAAAAGCATACCAGGGCCAACTCGTAGGCCGAGCGACGCCCAGTTGGCCGACCTAGGTATCGCTGGAAGGACGTCGTCAGGACTGATCTGCGCGAGCTCCTGGTCAATAACTGGTGCAGGATCGACCGACGTGGCGATCTCTTGTTTCGGAGGCCAAGACTCTATTTGAGTCGCTGAGCCATCGGAGTAAGTAAGTAAGTATGGATAGTGTAGGTAATGAAGTATGGTGGGGATCAGTCAGCAACTAGTGCGGGGGCACCAGTGCTGGCACTAAACAGAGCCCTACCAATGTCTGACCGGAATAGCTTGGCGCTCCCGGCTATTCCCGTCGCCCCCTCAATAAGGGGGCAAGCCCGGCCTGCCATGTAGGTAGGTATCCGCCCGGGGGAGGTCGTGGTAGTCCAAGGCTTTGCCGGATACCCATAACCTTTCCCCAATTGGGCGATGAGGGAACGCCGCTGTGTTTTTTAGTCGGTATGTCTCTGGGCGCATACCTAGAGAAGAGCCCGACATAACCCCTGATGGCCCCCGCTATCTCGGGTATCCATAAGGCCAGCATTTTTCACAGCGACAACAAAAAAAAAAAAAAGGTAATGAAGTATACGACTAAGAAGGGATCTGTAGCACCTTACATAGCATATGAAGTTCGATGACATTGACTTCGTATCGCGGTCACAAAAGCACCACGCCGTGGGCGACGGAAAGAGTAAATCATCCGTCATGGGAACTCTGTTTTGGAGAATTGTGGGAACTTTATTTAGAACTATTCCAGCCACAAATCAAATGGAAATGTAATAGCCCACATGTGTCCGATGCTAGAAATAGGCAGTTTGTAATTTATTCGTCACTACTAATAATAGTGTTGAGCGTTAAAAAGGTAAGTAGTTCGACCGTGGGAGAGCCACGCTTCGGCTTGAATGGGCCGGCTCGACCGGAGTGATACCACGGCCTCACAGAAAACCGGCGTGAAGCAGCACTGTGCTGTGTTTCGCTGCGTGAGTGAGGATACCGGAGGCCCAATACGGGGGAAAGGGGGGTTTAAAGGCGCACTTGTGACTCCACTGGTATCGCGGGTGTCTATGGGCGGCGGCAATCGCTTACCATTAGACGATCAATCTGCTCGTCTGCCATAAAAATCTGCCAAAAAAAAGTAGTTAAAAAGCTAGAGTTTCAAAGCCTTGGTTTAAAGGAAGAGAACTTTACCCAAGTTCGTATTAAAAAAATATGGTATAAAATAATATAGTATTAATGAATTTACAGAAAATTTAAATTGCGCAAGCGCGCGCTAGCATTGTGACGTCACCAAAACCTATTTTTTTTTAAAACTAAGTATCTCGGGAAATACACGACGTATCGTAATCATATTTTCAGTCATGTTTTTATTTTCAACCAAGTTTATGGAGATACGGGCGATGCATCATCGGGACACGCGAGTGGACTGAGCTAGTGTTGCGAAGTACTGGGTCGGCGATGACGTCACTTTACATCCCGTTTATTTTGAAATTAAATATCTCGAAAACTACACGACGTATCGTAGTAATTTTTTCAGTCATAATTTTTATTTTCAATCGAGTTTAAGGAGAGCTAAAACATAAAATTAGTGATCATTCTCCATTAATTTATCCAATCCATCCATTAATAGCCATCAATTTAGTTCTGTGTTTTGTGTACATACAAATAAAGCTCAAATTTGAATGTTGACGTAACAAAAGCGGCGCCTATCGCGGGACTTCTTTGGTGGTGCGGACTCGAAGTGGTTGCATCGCGCCAATAAATAACAAAAAAAAATTGACAACTGGTAAAGCACGCGCGGGCGACTCGAATCAGGAGGAAATCGCTTCGCTTAGCGGCCAACGAGACGAAACCACCGGTAAGTGTGCGGTCCTTTTGTAAGCGAGAGTAATAATGAAAAATAAAAAAGCACCAAAATTATCATGTTGAAGACGCCGCGTAGACATCTTGGGTTATCGAGCGGAAAGTCGGTGATAAATTTAATGTAGGTTTGTGATTAGATTTTGGTATTTCTTCCGATAAGAGTTTGGAAGAAACAAATACATCTTTATTTTCTTATTCAGGTAGGTGTTCTTATCTACAAATATATATAAAAAAAAAACAAATAAATAAGCCAGATAAATGACACTTGCATCAGAAAAATTGTAATCTGTTTGTACAAAGAGTCGATCTTTCCAAACAATAAGTACTTATCTCGATTATAATCTTAGATCTTCTATAAATAAACTCAAGTATTTAGTTCAACTTCAGAGTAACTAATAAGTTACTCTGAAGTTGAATACTATAAAAATGTATTGAAATATTACACTTAGTCCGCACCATCAACCAGATATATTTCAAATAAGTTAATAGATCACCATCTGTTATAATAAGTAGTTGAAATTCAAGAACTGACAAGACTTCGATCTTGAACTTGAACTGTCGTGTAGTGACTCAAAACCCATATGCCATGAATGATATACTATTCATGGGTACAATCCGGCCATTAAGCTGAATCAAAACATCTGACTATCGTCGTGTGTGGGACGTTTTTGTATAATTTCTGAACATATGGGCGTGAGAGTGTAATGATAGGACTCCTCCCAAAGTGTAACAGCTTCGAAAGAAATTATCTTTTTTTTTACGATGCCTTGCCTCACAATAGATCAAACTGGTCGCAGTGATACTGGTCTGAATAGGACCTGCATAGACGCCCGCTAAAAATAAAAAAATAAAAAATATGATACCTTTGAAGGGCAGCGGCAATGAGGTGCCGAAGTGCGGGAAGTTCGCGGTTCGATTCGGGTAATTTACTAAATTGTTCCTATTTTATCTTATCATCATCATCAGCCCATCATCAGCCCATTTAAGTCCCCACGGGCATGGGCCTACCTCCTCTCAATCACATGAGGGGTAGTTGCCATACTCACCACGCTTGGCAGAAGGGTTGGCGAGGGTTTTTATATAAATGCAGAGTTTTCCTTCTCTGGGTGCTGATGATCATGCCAGCAGCTTTACCTTAGTCGCCTTTTACGACACCTCGGTAAGAGTGAGGGTGGCCTATTCTACTCTGCCGGGGACCACACGGCTAGTATCTTTTATCTTATACCAAATCTCATTAAAATCCTTTTAGCCATATAAATTCAAATCGATGGAGAGGAATTAAATCTTATCCTATCTTTTTTTTTATGAACTACAGGCCAACGCTTGACCACAACCTCACCTGATGGAAAGTGACGATGAGGTCTAGGATTTAACGCGTTAGCCAAGAATCTTTTGCTGCTATGTTTTTTGTGGGAAATAGTGGCAAAGGAGCTTAAGGTAAGTCATCACTGCCGCCCATTCTCGTGATTTTTGATATAGGTACAGACATAATTTGACAAATTTCCTCAATTGATATTCAACCCCACGTGTTGGACATTAAGGTAAGAATCGACTAAAGAAATTTTACAGTTTTGTATACTTTAATATGTTGCTGTTTGTTCATACTCGTACATGCAAATCATGAGTCTTTATTAATGTAGGTAGGTGGTATCATATTTATGGACAATGTCCATGCGCTATCGACATTAATTTCACTTTTATTGTTAATTTATTACAAGTGGCCATCGCCGTAAAACAATTACGCATATATGTTTATTAACAGCTTACTAACCGCGATGTTTTCAGATTTACACGCGAGTGGCTCTGTTTTTTTTGCCTTACGGCCATGTTGGTTGGTATATTGACATTGTGGATGATGGATAAGATCATTGTCTTGGCGAAAGCGGTGACACATTGTTGAATGAGAGGACGAATAAATAAACAAATTTACTGCGGTTCGATTCCCAATCTGGACATTCGTGTGATGAATGCGTGAGCCACAGAAGTGACTTCGGAATTACCAACTTTTCATGTATACTTTTATGGCCCTGGTTGGTTTAGTAATTTAAGTATCATGATCTCCTGGGTCCTGGGTTCGATTCCCGGGTCGAGCGAAAAATATGTTTCGCATTTTTCGAAAATAACTCGCGTTTGTGATGATCACCGGCATTATCATACTTCGACTTCAACTTCAAATTGTAACAAAGTTTTAATCGATAAATGATTTTGATTCTGACCCTGCAGTAGGAAAATAAATAGGGTGATACTTTACTTTTATTGTTAGGTTGTTTATATCAACCCAAAGGTAAAATAATTAGGTTTATCTCTCCTACATACTTATAAGTTTTTATTTTTATTATAGCGGACAACCGAGCAGAAGGTACACCTGATAGTAGAGATTACCGCCGCACGAGGACATCTGCAACACCCAAAAATCTGCAAAGACAAACTCTCTGTGACCAAGTTTGTGGCAGTTTTCATATTATTACCACCATGGACGAATTAGTCTAATGTCAATGTATCAGTATCAGCCTATATACTGTGCAACTGCAGGGCAAAAGCCTCCTTTCATCATAGAAATCAAGTCATCGCTACTATGATGGAATAAGGCTTAATCACCACGCTTGCATAATGCGGAATGGTGATTATAATCCCGAGCTTTGTTCGAATCGAAACAGACCTTTGCTCGACTAGGAAATTGCACCCAGGACCCCGAGATCACGGCCTAAGTACCAAGCCGTGATCTTAACCACTAGCCCAACGGACAATATCCTCAACAGATTTTCTTTTTTCATGTCCCATAAAGTTAACTATTAATAATAAATAAGTGCTGACTTCTGATCGCCTATTAAGCTTTCTCCATAACTTCTTGTAATTACCGTCAATTGATATTCTATGGGAAAATTCCTTTGCTTATGAGAATCTCCTCTCCTCTGAAAATCAATTACGTTTTTCATGTCCAACCCGTCGAAGGTATCTAACTAATCTTGATTAGCTAAAGTTGCAGCTTAAAGCCTAACGTGGAAGGCATAAGGCCGGTAATTTCATATGGAAATCGCAATTTTCTTCCTATATAAAGTTTTTACTACTTCCCGTTGGAGGAGAGGCAGTTAACAGCTAATAAACGTCGCAGCCATAACTGGTACTAGGCTGGCAAACGGGTGGTCATCAGAACCTGGGATTTACACCAACAGAATTCAGTTTAAGGCGACGGGAAGCCTCACTAGCGACACCAATCGATTTAAATTGTTAGCTTCTAAACCGGATCTATTTTAAACAATTTCTGGGTTAAAACCTCTCGGCAAACACTTATACCACTTATTAAATAACCATGCACAAATGTTGGGTCCGTTTTTGTACGCAAAAAATTTATTACCGCCAAAAGCGGCCACTTATAGCGTGAATCAATTTTTCGAGTACAATTATTGGGTCCGTATTTGTGCATGATTATTTAATAAATAGTATTTGCCGAGAGGTTGTAACCCCGAAATTGTTTAAAATAGATCCGGTTTGGTAGCTAAAAATCAAAATCGATTGGCGTCGCTAGTGTGCCTCTACCCGTCACCTTAATTATTCATTTCGCCGTCTGACTTTAACACATTAGCGATCTCTCTGATTTCGCGGATGTTCATGGGCGGCGTTGATTACTTTCCATCAGGTGACTCGCTTGCTCGTTTGTCCGCCTCTAGAGTATTAATTAAAAAAAAAACATGGGAACCGGACTAACTGAATAATAGTTACACGTTTCAGAAACTATCCGTTATTACCAGACTCCCCAAATAAAGAATCATGGTCCAAGCGTACCCCTGGCTCTAGACCGACAGCTTTGGTCACGCTAAGATGAGATGGATCCTACTAATATTGTGAGGAGGTATGAAAGTAAAACTTCATAATAATTAAACTCACATATCAGAATAACACATAGCTACAATAGGCTAGTTGCCAATATTTTTTATTATGTGATCCATCCAGAATCCTTGTTAATTTTCAATAAATGCGAACTGTGCTATATTTTTATAGAGAAATAAACAATTATCAAGGCGTATTTATTAAAGACCACGAATAATCTAAAACTGGCGTTTGACGTTTTGTTGTTTACAATAATGGTGACGTAGAACCGGTGTTATAAATCAAGAGAAAAAAAAGTAAAAATATACGTAACTTGTTTAAGTTACATTTTTACAGAAATCCCTTATTTATATTTCTCTCTCTCTCTCTCTCTTCAGCCTGTCTCGACCCTCCGGGTGTAGGCCTCCTTCAATTCACGCCACTTGTGGCGTTGTTTATATTTATTGAAGTTTATATATTTCGGACTTGTACGGTATATTATTTAAATTAAAAGTTAATTAAAATTAGTTATTTTTATTAATGGTGGCATGAGGCAACTTGTCTAATCATAATGATGACGTGGGTGAAACTGCGTGCAGCTAGTATCTAATACAGTATCAATCGGCGAATGTAAACCCACCTTTAAGGGTTACACCGGCTTTCTTGTGCGGTTATTTAAGGCTGATTACATCTCGCAGTTACCTACGCAACAATATTACGCGCCGACACCAACTGCACCGGTCGTATGCACCTTATGCATACGGCGTCACGTCGAGTTGGACTTTGGACCGTCCTTGTCTGAGACACAAGTGCTATTTTGCATTACGGAGGTAATTTGACCTGACGCCGACTGTACAAGGTATGGGAAATAACACCCACTCGTACTGACGATTTGTACTTCATAACTTTGATAAGACGTAAAGGGAAACTTGCTCACTTTCTGATCGGCAATTTGATACAATAAAATGTAAATAAAAATGAAGTTACAGCCTATATGCTATCCCACTGCAGGTCAAAGGCTTCAATCATTATTTGGTGATGATCATTAACCCGAGCTCTGATTGATCGAGATATTTAGTAAAATACCGACCTAACTCAAAATTTTAATATAGATGCTAAGTGAAAATAGTATCGGCTAAAATCCAGGGATGAAAGGTCATCTAACAACAATTTTGAGTTAAGTAAATAGGTACACTCACATATGAACACGAGATGAAATTTGAAGTGCGTTATTTACTCAAGACTACTCAAGAATAAATTGCAAAGAATTGCTATAAAAATATCAAAAAATTTGAGTTAGGTCGGTATTTTACTAAGGGTGCGATATGGTCGTCGTGTTGGTCTAGTGGTTAAAGTTCGATTCCCGGATTAAGCAAAGAGTTCTTTTCAAAATATATTTTATTTAAAGCCAGATCATGGTTACACTAACATACACGTTCTAAAACCATCCGAAATGTGCAGGTTACCTTCGATGTTTTCCCTCACCGAGATAGTGACAGAAATGCGCACATAGATATTATATATTTTTTTATTATGAACTGTAGGCTATCGCTTGACCACAATCTCACCTGATGGAAAGTGACGATGAGGTCTAGGATGTAACGCGTTTGCCTAGAAGATGCCTGTTCACTCTTGCCTTAAAGATGTCCAGATTGTAGTGGTCCGGAAAACACACCTTGGCGTTCCATTCCTTAGCTGTCCGCATTATGAACGTGGAGGCAAATCGCTTCGTGCGGATAAGGGGCACGCCAACAACGTATGGATGAAACCTCTCGCTGAGCCTTACCATCACTCGTCACCAATTGAGAAAAGTGTCGATAAAAAAACGAGTTTCGGATAGTTTCTCAAAATTGTCAATACCTACAATATTTGAGATAAAGATTCTTAAACTTTAACCGTGATCCAGTTAGTCTGACATCACACGGCAGTCGCTTCATTATAATTAACCGACTTCTCGAATCAATGTCCAAGCATGCCCCGGGCGACAACGATAGCTTTGAACGCAACTGGAATAACACGCTAAAATGAGGCGCATTATAAAAACAAGCATTTCCCACTGTCATTCATTAACGCCTATGTCCTTCGGCAAGGATAAAAGTGAGACCTCCTATTCGTTTCATAGCGGCCTTCAACGCAAAAAGACTATTAAAAGTTTAGTAGCCTCACTCATATTCATTACCTTTCTTGTTAGGTTGTCTGACGCAAAAAGATATTTTATTGGAACTGTGTTACGGGTGAGGGCTTGCCTCGTGCATTTGTGGAGAGCCGCGGAAATTAAGGTGACGGGTAAGGGCACACTAGCGATACCCAATCGATTTTAATTTTAGCCTCTAAACAGGATCTATTTTTAACAATTTTGGCGTTACAACCTCTCGGCAAATACTTATACTATTTATTTGATACTTTGAGTTTAACTGTTTGGTCTGCTTTTGCACTCGACTTTTGGATTAACCGCCAAGTATCCGCTTTTGGCGTGAAAAATTTTCGCGTACAAAAACGGACCAACTTTGTGTCATGTATTTAATAAATAGTAGTGTTTGCCGGAGGTTGTAAACCGCGCCGAATTGTTTAATAGATCCGGTTTGGTAGCTAAAATCAAATCCTATGGCGTCGCTAGTGTGCCCTAACCCTTCACCATAATTATTCATTTCGCGCCGTCTGACTTACACATTAGCGGATCTCTCTGATTTCGCGGATGTTTTCATGGCGGCGTTGAATTACTTTCCATCATGTTGACTCGCTTGCTCGTTTGTCCGCCCTAGAGTATTAATTTAAAAAAACATGGACAGGACCAACTGATAATAGTTACACGTTTCAGAAACTATCCGTTTATTAACCAGACTCCCCAAATATAAGAATCTTGGTCCAAGCGTAATCCCTGGCAATTGAAGACCGACAGCTAAGATGACGATGGATCCTACTAATATTGTGAGGCCAGCCGTGGGGGTCCCCGGCAGAGTAGAAAGACCACCCTCACTCTTACCGAGGTGTCGTAAAAGGCGACTAAGGTAAAGCTTGGTATGATCATCAGCACCCGAGAAGAAAAACTCTGCATTTTATATCAAAACCTCGCCGAACCCGTCCTGCCAAGCGTTGGTGATTAATGGCATTACCCCTCATGTGATTGAGGGAGGCCCGTGCCCCAGCAGTGGGACTTAAATGGGCTGACGATGACGATGAAATATTGTGAGGGAGGTATGAAAGTAAAACTTCACAATAATTAAACTCACATATCGATGGCTTTGTTCACAATTGTACTAATTACAGATTTGTAAAATTTGCTTGTACTAATATAACAATATTGGGGTATGTTTAAATAGAAGAATCGCTGCAATGATAGACTCATATTGTTTATATTATACGACTTTGCTTCGACCTGTCCACTTTCAAACTTTAAAAAACTAAAAAATGCTCTCCTACAAAATTAACAAATGTGTAGTTAGTACAATTGTGAACTAAGTCATCGCAGAATAACACATAGCTACAATAGGCTAGTTGCCAATATTATTATTACGTGATCCATCCAGAATTCTTGTTAATTTTCAATAAATGCGAACTGTGCTATATTTTTATAGTGAAATAAACAATTATCAAGGCGTATTTATGAAAGACCACGAATAATCTAAAACTGGCGTTTGACGTTTTGTTGTTTACAATAATGGTGACGTAGAACCGGTGTTATAAATCAAGAGAAAAAAAAGTAAAAATAATACGTAACTTGTTTAGTTACATTTTTACAGCAATTCCCTTACAACCTGGTGCGGATAAAGAATGGGAATCGACATGGCGGCGCATCTATTCACTTCTCGCTTCGCACACCCACGAGTGCGGAGTATAGACCAAATAGTGTGCGAGGGAGAAGTGAATAGATTCGCCGTGCATGTCTGATCCATTCTTTATCCGCAATGATTGTATTTATATTTCTCTCTCATCTTCTCTCTCTCTCTCTCATCAGCCTGTCCTCAACCCTCCGGGTGTAGCTCCTTCAATTCACAGGCCCTTGTGGCGTTATTTATTTTTTGAAGTTTACTATATTTCGACTTGTACGGTATATTATTTAACTTAAAAGTTTATTAAAATTAGTTATTTTTATTAATGGTGGACATGAGGCATCTTGTGTAATTATAAAATATGACGACGTGGGCGAAACTGCTTACACTAGTATCCTAATACAGTATCAATCGGCGAATGTAAACCCACCTTTAAGGGTTACACCGGCTTTCTTGTGCGGTTATTTAAGGCTGATTACATCTCGCAGTTACCTACGCAACAATATTACGCGCCGACACCAACTGCACCGGTCGTATGCACCTTATGCATACGGCGTCACGTCGAGTTGGACTTTGGACCGTCCTTGTCTGAGACACAAGTGCTATTTTGCATTACGGAGGTAATTTGAACTGACGCCGACTGTACAAGGTATGGGAAATAACACCCACTCGTACTGACGATTTGTACTTCATAACTTTGATAAGACGTAAAGGGAAACTTGCTCACTTTCTGATCGGCAATTTGATACAATAAAATGTAAATAAAAATGAAGTATCAGCCTTTATGCTATCCCACTGCAGGTCTAAGGCCTCAATCATAAAAATCAGGTTATCACGATTGCCTAATGTGAATTGGTGATGATCATTAACCCGAGCTCTGATCGATCGAGTTATGGTCGTCGTGTTGGTCTAGTGCTTAAAGTTCGATTCCCGGGTCAAGCAAAGAGTTCTTTTTAAAACCTATTTTATTAAAAGCCAGATCATGGTTACACTTACATACACGTTCCAAAACCTTCGGATGTGCAGGTTACCTCACGATGTTTTCCCTCACCGAGATAATGATAGAAAAAAAGCCCATAGATTTACCATATTTAACGTTTGACAGTGATTCAGTTTGTCTGACGTCACACGGCAGTCGCTTCATTATAATTAACAGACTTCTCGAATCAATGTCCAAGCATGCCCCTGGGCGACAACGATAGCTTTGAACGCAACTGGAATAACACGCTGAAATGAAGTGCATTATAAAAACAAGCATTTCCCACTTTCATTAACACCTATATCCTTCGGCAAGGATAAACGTGAGACCTCCCATTCGTTTCATAGCGGCTTTCAACGTAAAAACGCACGCACTTATATATTCATTGCTTTTCTTGTTAGGTTGTCTGACGCAAAAGCTAATTTAGTGGAACTTAGTTACAGGGGAGGGCTTTGCCTCGTGCATTTGTGGAGAATCCGGAAGTTAACTTCGGTATGGGTGGTAGTACCGGCATCCTTGATAGATTTTTTTTATGTGATAGGTGGAAGACGAGCAGACGGATTATCTGATGATAAGCGATTGTCACCAACCAAGTACACGCGTGACACCAGTGGAGTCACAAGTGCTTATGATTATACCGAGCCTTATATAAAAAAGTGTAATGAGTTTGTCTAACTTAAATGAATAAAAAATTAAAAAAATTAGGAGCCCGAAGCCCAATAAAAAAAAACTTGTAAATTAGGTTTTATGCAGGATAATTGTTTGTGGCTTAACATTAAAACTGAAAAGAAAATAGCTTATTCCTTCCACAAGAGCCGCCAACGCCTCTGTGATGCGTACAACCTGTGCGGATAAAGAATGGGATCAGACACGCACACTATTTGCGTCTATACTCGCACTCGTGGGGTGCGAGTATAGACGCAAATAGTGTGCGAGCGAGAAGTGAATAGATGCGCCGCCATTTCTGATCCCATTCTTTATCCGCACAGGTTGTAATATGTTGCAGATGCCCATGTACGGCGGTAATTACTTACCAACAGGTGAGTCGTCTGCTTGTATGTCCGCCATATAATGTCAAGAAAACTCGTAAAAAAGATTGTCATAAGTTTATTTCATTGCTAATCGGCTAAATAATGCTATTTGCAGTCCTTTAAAATGAAGTTATTTTATTTTTCTAAAACTAACTAAGTAGGTATATTAATTTAATACGAGTACTACACGTGAATAGAGATTAGTGACTGACAATTTTATAATTACCTACTGACATTTAAAATTTAGACAGCTGTTGTTGTCTGGTTTGTTAACAAATTAAATACCTACGTAGATATATAGTAGGTAACCATTATTAAACAAAAAAATATGTTTTTCACAATTTCCCATCATTCGTAGTAAAGAGGGGGTGGGCTTTTTTAATTTAGCTACGCCTCTTATGACTCGTAGTGACCCTGCCTCATCTGCCAAAGGTTGTAGGTTCAGTTGCCATTGTGGCCGGAGGGGGTTTGATTGCCACATTTCGCAAATATTCGTGTAATCACACATTACATCACTTATGTCAGGGTTTAATACATGTATTTAAGTATTCTATTTGTAATTTTTGGCTTACTACATCATCTAGCATTACCCGTATCAGATTCAAAAACAGTTATCTATACTATTTATAAAGAGTAAAATCCTACAGACAGCGGCAACGCTTAATAGGTAATCTGAAAACGTAAAACGCCTGCGCGATGTAATCGACACCTAGGGCCATCTATTGAATTGGTATGATTTGAAACTTAATGTCCCGAACAGAAGTGAGGGCGGGACACTAACTATTATAGTGTCCCGCGTTATTCACAACATCACATACACTGATCTGACTCCGAGATAGGTAGCTCAAGGACCTGTGTTACGGATATCAGAACCAAGAGTGGAATTACAAATAAATACATATAATACTTTTATTTTGTAAATACATACTTGTAATACATAGAAACACCCAGACCAATACAAACAGACATGTTCATGGACATAAATGTTTGTACTGTGCGGGGATCGAACCCGCAACCCTTGCACCAGAGGCAGCATTCACTACCACTGATCCAAACGTCGTCAATATCTAAATTCAGTGAGTACATTATTTAATTTAGCTCGTAAAATAAAAGCGCCATCTTAGAACATTATTCCTGGAACAACTCTAAAATTAACTAACTGTACACTCTGAGGATGTCGTTATTTGTGGCGGGCTGAAATAAATGCACGAAGAGAACCAGTCATTTCCTGAACACAGATTGTTCTTTATTGTACAAACATGACTTGTAAGAAGCGTTTGATTTACGAATTAAATCGATTTGACGGCCTCGGTGGCGGAGTAGCTTATGCCCAAATTAAAGCGACGGCTGCGCTCGGGGTCCGGCTTAAATATTGGACCAAAATGTTTGCCGGAGTATTTTCTGTTAAGGTGACGGGTGACGGGCACACTAGCGACGCCAATCGATTTTAATTTTTAACTACTAAACCGGATCTATTTTAAACAATTTCAGGGTTACAACCTCTCGGCAAATACTGATGCTATTTATTAAATAACCATGCAAAAATGTTTGGTCCAACGCGTACGCGAAAAAATTATTCACGCCAAAAGTTGCCGCTTTTGGCGTGAATCATTTTTTCGCGTACAAAAACGGACCCAACATTTGTGCATGGTTTTTTAATAAATAGTTTAAGTGTTTGTAACCCCGAAATTGTTTAAATTATATCCGATTTATGGCAATTACCCCTCATGTGATTGAGGGAGGCCCGTGCCCCAGCAGGGGGACTTAAATGGGCTGATGATGATAATGATGATGAGTAGCTAAAAATTTAACCTTAAATACCCGGGTTGGACCAAAATTCATACTGGAGTATTTTCTGTTAAGGGATTCTCCAGAAGTCTAAAGGTCGGAGGTCTTGTTAAAATTTAAGTACAAAAATAATAATTCTATTTACATGAACACCCCAAACTTGCAGCTGGTTGTTTTCATAGCAAAAAATCATATGGGTGCCAAAGTTAACTCATTCAAAGGTTATACATTTAGGT
Organism: Marasmia exigua; assembly: GCA_019059595.1. Taxonomy (NCBI): domain Eukaryota; kingdom Metazoa; phylum Arthropoda; class Insecta; order Lepidoptera; family Crambidae; genus Marasmia; species Marasmia exigua. The sequence continues at coordinate 12,602,111 of CM032483.1, read as the reverse complement.
GGGAACTTTTGCAGAATTCAATTACATTTCTAAATGTAATTAATACGTCGATATCGTATCGATGAATTGATCTCTATCATTATCTTCAATAACTTGATAGAAAGTTCCATTAAGCTGCACGTAATTTCTATAAACTAAACATTGGTATAAATTGCATGTAACTTCCTACAGGGAAGTACAAGATCTCATCTTAGAACATTTCCTTAACGATAGTTGAAAAGCCATTCTCATTATCATTAAGACCTAAGCTCATTTCTACTGCATAAGATAATAAGGCGTATCATTAAAAAACATACGTCGTTAAAAAGTCGTCATTAAGAAATAATCACGAAGATACGTGTGACTATTCTTGTTTACATGCTTGTAGTAACACACACTATCAACTGATCTCGGGGTCATTGAACTATAGTGTTGCAAGTACCCTCGAGTTCAAAACTCGTACAGTTTTATCAATTTTATAAGTTACACCAATGTACCTGCGCGGAAGTCTTATTTTCGAAAACTCCGTCAAAAACTTAACCTTAACACAAAAAAAAATTCCATCTCGGGAATATCGAGATGTCAACTTTTTATAAGTTTGTCGCCCTCCAACATCTTTACGCCACTCTCAAATTACTTATCAGATTAGTGGAATATAACACTTTTTAGTATGCAGTATTTTTTTACAAAACTGATCCTTTATCCTTAGTGGAGGCACTTAACCAGGTACAAGGTATCCCTCTGTTTATTACTCTGCCACGCTTGAGTAAATTCCAAATTTCCGTTTAGGCTCCCTGACTATAGGCACTACAAAAATTATGTGAACACAAAAGTGAGAAACCAGGTCTATTTAGGTTTCGTAAAAAATATTTTTTCTCTACTTATGGAGTCACAAGTGCGCTGCCTACCTTTAAACCCCTATTTACATGTTATAGTAACATAACAAATAAAAGAAAAAAAAAAAGAAATGTAATAAAAAAAACACTATAAAAAAAAATATTATAATAATAAAAAAAAAAATGTTAGACATAGAATAGCATTAAGACTGTCTTAGAAATTTAAGGAACTTTTAGACACAAAATCCAAATTTTGTTACGCGGAGCACTGTAACTATTTAACACAATAAAAAACTAACACAAAAAAGGCGCAGAACAAGAGTAAATTTTTTGGAAAAATTTTTCATTAAAAAAAAAACCCTATTTACCCCGGATTGGGCCTGCGGTACCCTCACTACTAAACACAGAAATATTCAATATTTCTAATAAATTTTAGGATGTTGTGCAATCGAGTCTCATGCCAATGTAGAATGCAACAAAAGAAAGGCTCGTCCATTCAGCTTGGCTGGACAGGAAGCATTAATTCACAGGGCATTGTGAGCGGCTGGATGACCTGCCGAGATCTGTGGTAACCGTTACGAAACACACTTGTCGTTTTGTCGCTTTGATTGATACTAGGGGTTATCGAGGTTGAACTTAAAAATATTCGTATTATCAGAGACGTCTCACTATCTGTTCCGTATTGCGATCGAAATTTTTGGGGAACCCGGATACAGTATCTATCGAGCACACATTGGTCAATTCTGATGAATATTTTGATTTGTTTTTCGCTGCTTCGATTTTGAAGTACCAGGGAAGCAGAAATGAAGTGAAAGTAGATACTTAAGAGACACTACGTTCCTAGTTCATAGTAAAAGGGTTTACGATTTCATTGATGACAACAGTCCCAGGGGAGTAGAACTAACAGGAACCTTAGAATATCTAGCTCACTAAGTACTACTAATAAAGGCAAATACCTGTGCCTGCTTCAGCCTCTGTTTCGTCCTGTGCGCTGCCAGTAGAGGCGTAACGTAACTTAAGTACTAAGAGAGTATAAGTAACATGAAATTAAAATAACTAGCTCACTAAACGCAAGTACCAGGAGGGTAGAAGTAACAGGTAGGTAACAATAATACGCTTACTGAATAAAATAAGGACACATACCTGAGCCTGCTTAAACCTATGCTTCGCCCTGTGTACTGCCAGTAAAGGCGTAATGTTAGTACTAGGAGAGTAGAAGTAACGGGGACCCCAAAATATCTCGCTTACTAAACGTAAGTACCAGGAGAGTAGAAGTAACAGGTAGGTAACAAGAATACGCTTACTAAATAATATAATGGCACATACCTGAGCCTGCTTAAACCTATGCTTCGCCCTGTGCACTGCTAGTAGAGACGTAATGTAATTTAAGTACCAGGAGAGTAGAAGTATCAGGGACCTAAAATACCTAGCTCACTAAACGTAAGTACTAGGAGAGTAGAAGTAACACATACCTGAGCCTGCTTAAGCCTATGCTCCGTCCTGTGCACTGCCAGTAGAGGCGTAACGCGCACCAGCAGCCGCCACCAGGGCCAGTCGCGCACGGCGAGGAACGCGCGCACATTCCGCTGCACGCAGCGCGCCGCCGTGTGCTGCGTGCGCAGGCGTTGGGCGCGCCGGCGCGCGATGAGACCGCGCGCGCGCGCCTGCAAGCGGACCAGCACGCGCGCGAGCGCCGCGTCGCGCCGCGCGTCCAGACCGCCCACCACGCCGCCGCGGAACATAATCTAGAACAATATTGAAAAAATTAGGCACTTAGATCCGATTAACTTTGAGCGAATGGTGGCCCGGTGGATAAAGCTTGCGCCTTCTAAGGGAGTTGCCACACTGAACATGAACGTTGCGCAGCCGCGACGTGTTCGCTGCATCGTGGCTCCGCTTTGAAAACGCTCGCAATCCGCCAGTGTGGCAACTCCCTTAAACCTACGGGTACCCTTAACTAACTACGCCAATCGATTTAAATTGTTAGCTATTGAACCAGATCTATTTTACACAGTTTCGGAGCCCCAGTCTCTAAGCAAACATTTGTGCTATTTAATTAATAATTGTGAACTACTTTTTTATCTGCTTTTTCAATCGTGATTTGGATTAAGGCCATAAGTGGCTTTATTTGGCGGTCATTCCAATTTCGAGTACAAAAGTCGGTCAAAACTTAAAATCTGTAAATTTTGTGCAATAAAGTGTACTATCTAAAGTAAAGTACTTTCCGAGAGGTCGGAACATCAAAATTGTTAAAAAGATAGCCGGTTTAATTGCTAACAATATAAATCAAATGGCGGCGCTAGTGTGCCCTACCCGTCACCTTAATGGTAGGACGTAGACCTAGATTTTTCAAATCCGTGTTCATATTTCTACCATACATCATCGTGAGGAAATCTTCGAGTTTCGGAAATGATTATGAACGTAATAACCATGATCCAGTTGGTCTGGTTCCCCAGTCAAAAGAGTTGCGAATATCAGAGAGGAGTTGCTTCATTACAATTATCAGACTTCCCAAACCCTGGATCACTGATTCAAGGAGTAGCCCGGACTTCACAGGAGCAGTTTTGGATGCAACTGGGCAAAGACACGCTAGGATGATAAATGATGACTCAGATCCGGCTACTAACTCTGAAGTTCGACGCAGGACACATTTCCAGGACGCGGATTTAGAGTAGCGAAATTTAAGTGAAATTGGGCAGCATATTTAGTTGCCAGATAAAAAAATACTCTAGAACTGGTAGACGTACTCCTGGCCGTCCAGTATCTCGATGAGTGGATGATATATCTAACTAAATTGGAGATACTATATGGATCTGAGCAGCTCGGGACTGGGTACTTTGGTGTGAAAGACTGGAGTCTTTACTCAGCACTATACTATCTTCGGCAGTAGTTAGTTCCGGGCTGATGATGATAAATCACGTCTTAAGGATATCATTATTAACGACCATTAGGGGTTTGCCACAGACAATGGCAAGCAATGGCTATCGAGGAAGCTTAAAATTAGCCTTCGTCCTCCGGCGTCTTGCACTTAAATCATTGACCACCAAAAAAAAACATTTTTTTCATATCAGTCATATATGTATGTATATAAACACCTGTTTATGTTACCTTCCATTTGAGTATCTATCTACAAAATTTCTATTCATCGACATTAAATACATTAATTTAGACCTTGGACTTAATTGATAAGTATAATTTGCAAATACAAAACCTTTATCTAAACGACTAAATTGTACGCAAAACTATAATTTATAAGTATACTGTACACCAGTATCAAATGAAAACAATGAAATAAAATTGAGATCTTCGAATCAGACTTGAGTGAACTATGTGTGCTTGTGCTATTGAATATTTATCTCATCTTACAATACTAGTAACAAGTGTTCTTCGACCTTAATGAGTGCAATAAATTGTTATTTCGTCTTCCATTTCTATCTTAATGGTGTTAACCACCCATACACCATACAGATTAGACAGTAACACATTCGTAGATAATAGGGGTGAAAGGTAACGACTTTTTGAGTAAAAAATACTACAAAAGAACTACCAAATAACGAGCTGTAAGCACCTAATAATAGCCACATAAAACCAGTAAGAGATACCATATCGGTCGTCGGAACACAAACATAGGTACTCGTATATCGCTGTTACCATATGTAAAGCGTAACAAAAGAAAGTTCTCTTATGCAACACTTAACTGACGATCAAAATCTGATAACGATATCAAAGTTTTGTTTTCGTGCTTATAATATCTGTCAGAATTGATAAGGAAAAAATAATCTACTAACGATCATAAGATAACCAAATCCTGGTCGATATCATCGCGAGAAACGACGTCGGTCACAGAAAACTTACATGGATCTGACCAAATCAGAATTGGGAACAAATGGCGTAAAATAGGACTCGTTGGTAAGGTGAACTGTGGTTCCTTAAACGTGTAGCCATGGCCCACTTGGTCCAGATCTCCTCTTCCATATGTCCTTGTCATTCGTCATCGAATGATCCACTTCCACAAGAACGGACGCTTGCCAAATTTTGGAGCATCATCTAAGTGTGTGAGTTTAGAAACCAGATAAATCGCTAGGCGGTAATAATTTCTAATACATGTACTTACGCCTGATGATGATTCAATCATTTCAAATAGAGGCGCGTATACAATTTGTGTCAATGTCGTAACACTTTCACTAAAGGTGCACCCAAATGGCATCAATGAGGTACCCACCGCAGACACAAACATCGTCACACACTGACCGTAATCTAGTGATATGACATCAAATTCCACTCAAGCCATTTGAATTTTATTTTGCAATATTTCGATTGTTTCAACTTGACTTGATCCACGATTCAATATTGAGCAAAGGTAGGGAGGTCTTTGCTCTGCAGGAAGATACATGTTGGCTACTAAAAATGATGGGTATATTATGAACGTGTCGCTATTGTTTAGTCGACTACACACTGTAAGGTCCTCTGTTCGAAAATTAGTTTGCTTTAGTTTTCAATTGAGTTTAGGTCATACTCAGCTTTTCATTTCCTTTGTATTATTTTTAAGAATAGATCACTTTTTCTAAGGCCCAAACTCTTGCTTACAATATTAATCGGAAATTACCTAAATCCGATCACTGATGATAGTGATGATTATTTATACCTACCCGTGGTCTACGTTGACAGCCAGTCTAGTTTACATAACCGCACATCGGGAACGCGGTTTAAATCTTAGCGATGGGTAATCCTGTAACAAACAGCGGCGCCGACCTCGTTGCAGGGCTTATTTTACTGAAAAAACATAGAGACTATCGTTAGGATTCTTAAGCGATATTCTCCATGTTTCTGCGATAAATATCGAGTATTTCGAAAACGGGAAAGCGTTTCTTGCTAGATCAAAATCAACCTTTCGGACCGGTACAATCGGTAGGCCATTTAATTCCGATGTCACTAGGGTAAAAGTCAAGTAGAGTTCCCATCACTACCGTAATCTGGTGTAATAGCGCCAGTGACACTATTATCCGGTCAATCCATTGCTCCATACTCAGACACGACACACTTCGGATGGGTAGGGCTGACGAGAGACTGACATTAATTTAAAAAAAATTGTATCGCTTTTTGTAATTGTGTCCCATTCTCATATCGGAAACGGATTATTACGAGTATGCTGACTCTTCTTTTTCATCTTAGCGTGTAATTCCCGGTTAAATCCAAAGATGACGCTTTGGAGCCCAGGGTACGCTTGGACCATGATTCAGGATTTGGGGAGTCTGGTAATTACAATGGAGCGACTGCCGTCTGAACTTTGCTGACAGGAAAACCCACTGAATTATGGTAACACGTTTAAGAAACGAGTATGCTGACTGTGATATGATATTTGTTCACGTTACAAAATAAGTCTTAAAAATCACAAAAAAATCTCCGGTATCCTCGTCCAACACAGCCTATATTCGTAGTTACGAAACGGTTACATCTCGATTACGAGAAGTCGTAAATTGCTAGCTAATTTTGCCCAGTACGAAAAGTTCGATAACCATTAAAACTTCCAGTTGATGATCCGTTTAGCGGAGTGATAAGAGCCGCAGGTTAGATTCCCGCACCAACACAATGTTTGTTGATGAAACAGTTATTTGTGTTGATTCTGGATGTTTGTGCAACCTTCGTTATTCCTGGTTTCCATAATACAAGCGAAAATTTTAGTTTGGGACCAAGGACTATATTTGTGATGTTGCCTCGGTCTTCTATTAGATTAAGCCCTTCGCCAGCCCTAACCAAGCACAAACGGCCACTCAATTTGTACCGATAGAGTTACTACTTCTTAAGGAAGCTACTAGAGCGGAGAGGAAAAACTCGATGCAATAAATCTTCTCAAGTGGTTAACCACTTTAAAGGTAAAAAGGGCAATGCACGTGCATCTTAGAAACAGGGTAAAGTTATTTATCGGTATTCTATTGAGGGAACATCCGCTATTTCCTTGTGGGAGACGGCAAGTGAGTTTTTTCTAGTTCTAATTACATACATTCTTACTTTTATTTTAATCTATACTAATTTATAAAGAGGTGAATCCAACAGTCAGCTGTATTGCTTATAGGTAATACGAAAATACGAAACGCTTGCGCGATGTAATCGACCCTTAGCGCCATCTATTGGTTTTTAGTTTAACTAATGTTCCGAAACAAAGTGTGGGCGTTCCTCTAGTTTATTTATAAGGTAATATCGTGACTTCTTTGATGGCGCAGTGGGTAGTGGGTCGCACTTTAAAGCGACGAATGCGCTTGGGGTCCCGAGTTAGCTCCCTGGGTCGGGCCAAAATATGTACTTGAGTTTTGCTGTTAAGTAATTCTCAGTGTCAGCCCGGAGTCTGGAAGTTAGCGGTCTTGTACCCACGTGCCTCGGAATGCGGCTATCCTTGTGTCACACTTGTGTCCCATCGGGATATGAAGGCAAGGGAATAGAGAGTGCACTTGTGTTTGCGCACACACTTGAGCACTATAATATATCCTGCGTAAGTGTCTCATAGATATGAGATTGGCCGCCTTAACCGAAATCTTAAAAATCTCAGTGCCATCCGGAACATTCTTAAAGTTAAAGAACGTATACCCAATATCGCGGAAAGCATGTTAAAGCTGTTGGTCATGCGCCCGATTTTTCTCCGGCCGTATCTCTTGGGAATATGAAGGTAAGGAAATATAAAAGTAATGCATAAATTGGTAGGGGGAGGTTCGATCGATCGATACACTGTCAATCGATTTTTTTAAATTGCATCTTCCTTCCTTATTTACCGTATGTCATTATATTGAAATTTAGAATTAAAAGCTAAATGTCCGTTATCATAAACGAAAGAGAAAAACTATCTGTTCCTTAAAGCCAAATGTATAAAAAGCCATGTTTAAAATTATCTGTTCTTTATTTTAAAAAAAGCGTTACCAAAGCGTTACCACTTCCCACAGATTCCGGGCTTCATTCAAGTGTGAACGGTCCCAGTTTCAGTCCGACAACAATCCCCAATGTTTTTACAACATTCCACTTTTTGTCACTCAGGGGAGCGAGAGCACCCAAGATTAATGTCAGTGGTTTGACACGGTTCCAGTGTATTTTTTCATTGAGCATCGACTTGATGGTTTTAATGTAATGATTTCATTTGAAAAGAGTAACCATTGACACTTACTTAATAATAACAAACATCGCTTTAATCCCAAAATCTAAAAAACTAGTAACCATCGAGTTTCTTGCTGGTTCTTCTCGGTAGAAAATGTTATTCCGAATCAGCGGACTGTGTGGACTTAAACTGAATAAATCTTTTTTTTTGTTAAATTTGAATCAAAACAAACTTAAATCTAAAAATTGAACTAAAGAACAAAAATAATTATAGGGTGAAAAACCGAAATCGATAAGGTTGCGATGTTTTATGCACAGTTTGGATCAATACCTATTTTTGAGACAGGAAAAGTTGTGTTTCAACGTGTGTCAACGTATTTAAAATTGTAATTTCCACACCTATTAATTTTCGGCTTTGAAAGAGAATCAGTAAAACAATTGCACAACCAGTGTTGTGATTGTGGATTGATAAATCTTGACCTTAGTACGAGTACCTCGATTTTTGTGCATATAAAAGATTCCACACCAAATAATACAACAAAACTACACCTAAAAAGTGCTTTTTTATTTGAATTGATATCGATTCCAATCAATAACGTCGAGGTTCCCAAAAAAAAAGAACAGACTGGTAAACCCGGCCACCGAAAAAAGTAAAAAAAATACAGTGATTTTGTCACCAAAGATTCCACTGGCTACAAAAAAAGTTAACTTTATTTTTTATTAAAGCAATCGCCATCTGGTTCGAATTTGGAATGCAATCACCAATCTCACCCACATGATACTATGTTGTCCCTCACTAGACTTGCTCAAAACCTTTCACTCGAGGGAAAAGTTTAACTTTATACTTAGGCTTACAGTTGTGACCTAGAAAAGCAAAAACGCCAGTGGCGTTTTTTCTTTTCATGTGCACAGTTGTTTTTCAATCCTAGTTCACTTTTGGAGTTAAAAGATTTTTTCTTTATATGCATCCAGCTAGAGAATGTCACCGAGATTTTATAATTCCGGTTTTTATGTTCACGTCTTATTTTTATAGCCATGTTTTAAACGGAAAACTTAACGTTAAATAGAAGCTTACATAATAAGAATACAATACGAGAATGAATGCTAATTTTCGTTTATATTTAAATACCAAATTCAAAATTAGACCTCATAGTGAACTAGTTCAACTGAACTACTCAATTGGGAACTTCACACGTTTAGATCCCCACTTCCAAGAGTTTGTGATCATAAATTACAATGACGTAATAAAAAGTGACGTCAGTTATGGGCACATCCGATAATTCACTCCGGAACTAATGAATATTTTATTTTGGGCAGAAATGTAAAACATCTTTAGCAGTTTAAAATAAATCAAACTGTTACTTAATAAGGTTATGAAAATAGCAGATAGAAATCTGTTTTAATGAGATTAAAATAAAGTCAAGTATATTTGTAAATATGAAGATACCTAATAAAATGTTTTCTCACCGCCGAGATAAAATTCTGAGTGGGTACATATGTCAGTTTGGAAAACTATCCGAAACGTGCTGGTAGGAAACCAGCACATTTCGGCTGACCAGCATCGTCAACCTGAAATTCTGAGTGGGTACATATGTCAGTTTGGCAAACTATCCAAAATGTGCTGGTAGGAAACCAGCACATTCCGGCTGACCAGCATCGTCAAGCTGAATTTCTGAGTGGGTTTGGAAAACTATCCGAAATGTGCAGGTTTCCTCACCGCCGAGGTAATATTCTCACCGCCGACATATGTCATTTTGGAAAACTATCCGAAATGTGCAGGTTTCCTCACCGCCGAGGTAATATTCTCACCGCCGACACATGTCATTTTGGAAAACTATCCAAAATGTGCTGGTTTCCTCACCGACATATGTCATTTTGGAAAACTATCCAAAATGTGCAGGTTTCCTCACCGCCAAGCTCCTCTTCATCTTAGCGTGTGATTCCTGGTGTAAACAAAGCTGTCGCTCTGGAGCCCAGGGTGCCTACAATGTTATTACATTAGTACGACTGCCGTCTGACCATCGCAACCTTTTAACAGGGCCACCACACCAACTGAATCATGGTTACACGTTTCAGAAACTATCCGAAACGTGCAGGTTTCTTCACCATGTTTCTCCTTACTGCCAAGCTAGTGGTAGAAATACGCAGAAAGATTAGACTAGCTAGAGAACAAATACGCATTTAGAAGTAAAATTTCCTATGCATATCTACGACCAACTATTATGATTTATGATACACGCCGTTTCATATTTACATCTATTCCCAGTCTCAGATTTCATTGATCAAATAGGCTGCACAGATAAATTATACAATTTATCACTTGTTTATACGGAAACATCGACCATAAATGGAGTAATGCTTATTTAACGACAATTACTGGGTGATAATGTCATTTTGCATTCGACAACTAAAAATAGATAACATCAATTTATTATGATCATGTACAGTTGATTGGAAAAGTGATTTTGCATTTTTAGCTAAACAGGTGGTGGTTATTCACTAGCCAAATTTTAACATATTCTTCTCATAATAAGATTATGAAAGACCAACTTTTCGTATTGGACCAGAGTGATATCGGAATGTTTGAGATGGCTGTTATTTTTTCCGATTTAACTATATCCAAAGCTCCAAATCTTTGGATGCAACCGGGAATAGCACTTTGAGAAGATGATGAATCTCTTATTATACACGGCTGACGGCAGATACAGTTGATCTGGTTGCCTTGTCTAGTGGTAACGAAGGTCAAACGGCAAACGCTTGTAACCTACACTTGCCAAACCCTGGATCATTGTCCTAAAAGTGGGAGAGCCAAGCTTCGGCATTAATGGGCCGGCTCGACCGGAGTGATACCACGGCCTCACAGAAAACCGGCGTGAAGCAGCACTGTGCTGTGTTTCGCTGCGTGAGTGAGGGTACCGGAGGCCCAATCCGAGGGAAGGGGGGTTTCAAGGTTGGCAGCGTACTTGCGACGCGGGTGTCCATGGGCGGCGGCAATCGCTTACCATCAGGTAATCCGTCTGCTCGTCTGCCAACTATCACATAATCTAATAATACAATTTTTCTACCTTAATTTATTAAGACTAAGAGAGTTAGCAGATCAATAGATCAATCGTTCAGTGCGTCGATCTATGGTAAAATAGATTAGTCGACGTCGATCGATAGATTCCACCATACCAATTGATCATTTATAGCTACCAGACCTAAATCGACATCGGCCAATAGAATCAGTCGATCAATTAAAGCAAGCCCAGTTGATCGATGTCTTTGATCGACGATCGATCATTAGTCTTGGTAACACAACAGTCCTTCATACAATCCGGGGTCTTTTAGGCGGGGCGTGAAACGGCATCTCAGCAGGCCATTAGGGTGAGGATGGCAGACACAAAGGGTACTTTGTTAGTTCTTTTGTGCCTGTCAGCCTCATATTTGGATTTCACGGCCGCTTACCATCAGGCGGAGTGAGGTCTTCCTGATAGGCCTTTCTATAAAAAAAAATAAGAATAACACCCAAAGATTAAAATCGCAGTGAGACCTCTATTCCCACTCTACCGAGTCGGTAACGTTCAATACGAATGCACTCGTAGTTGCATCGTATGACGTTAAAACTTATAACAGAATAACATCTGTTATCGGCCGGTAGGCAAGTGGGACACACCGTTCGGCTAGATCACAAAGATTGTTGCAACCGCACGGAGAAATTGCTTTGCGAAGTCGGCTAGATTTTATTTGTTTTAGTAGTTGGTGTTTTGATCACGATGTTGATGAGCGATTGTAGCTCTGTGGATAAGAACACGCCAACCGGGAGGTCGTAGATTCGAAAACCAGCATGCACCCCTGGATTAGAATAGTTATTTACGGGATACGGAGTGACTCCGTGACCATGGCGCTTGCAACAGTGCCGAAATATCGGAAACTCCAAAATAAGGTACATGGTAGAAATACTGTAAATAACTTATTCTAATGTTAGTCGGAAAGTTTAAAACCCCTGGATTTTTCTAATCTATGCCACAGTAGATATATACGCAAGCAGTATGGACACTACGAACAAACGCTCGATTACGCACGCACACAGACGCACACTTTACACGGATTCTAAGGTCCCATCGGAGTACAATCGTAGGAACTAAATTCAGGGATGTCGGTCTTACTCGAGTGCCGCTTACTTTATTTTGGTAGAGAAAATAAGTATAATACATTATTATGTATGTTATCAAAAAATGGTTTCGGATTTTAAAGTGAAATGATAGATAGGTAAGTGGTGTTCTAATGATCTAAGGAGCGTTGTTTCTATTTAGTCGAAATTTACTGTTGTCCTGCTGTAATTTACGAGTTACGATCACAATTACATTTTGGGGGGTCGGAGATGGAGATTGATATGGGGGGGATGTTGGGACCTCACTGTGTCTTGGCCCGAGCGATCGGGTGCATGACCAATACCTTAACGTGGTTTCCAAGTAACGAACCAAACGTTATGAAAAGTATGTCTAATTTTATGTATCTTTGCGTAGCTTTTTGCAACTTTAGGAATCATTTTGTGTACCTTTGTGTACGAATATTGTATGCTAGTATTATGCTTATTTCTTAAGAAATATCATTAGTTCCAATTTAACACGCACCAGATGATCCTTGTTGCACTTTGGACCCAGCGATCACGGCCTGGTACTTAAACCAGTAGTCCCAAGGTAAGAATAATATTTTTAGGTAGGTAACTTTCTGTCCAAAATGGCGGAGTGTCGATACTGCTTTAGCGTATTTATGTACTGTGTCTATGCGTATTAATTCTTAAGGCGACGGGTAGGGTGAACTAGCGACGCCAATTGATTGTAATTGTTAGCAACTAAACCGGATATCTTTTAACAATTTCGAGGCTACGATCTCTCGGAGAACTACTCGGAATTTGAATTACCGCCAAAAACGGCCACTTATGGCGTTAATCCAAATTTCGAGTGCATAAACAGACTTAAAAGATAATAAGCGTTTTCCGAGAGATTGTAGCCTCAAAATTATTAAAAAGATACCCGGTTTAGTTGCTAACAATTAAAATCGATTGGTGTCGCTAGTGGGGTATACCCTTCACCTTAAGCTAAAGTGATCACATCATGATGAAGCCTGCGTATGTTTCTGATAGTTTCCGGAACGGGTAAATATGATTCAGTTGGTCTGGTTGCAAAAGTCAGACGGCAGTATTGTAATTACCAGACTCACCAAGTCTTGAGACACTCCTACCCCCCACCCCCCTCCTTAAAACGCCCCGTTGGTCCTAGTGGTTTAAATAGCGGGCCGTGATCTCGGGGTCCTGGGTTCGATTCCCGAGTCGTGCAAAGAGTAAGTATGTTTAGAATTTTTCGGACATAGCTCGGGTTTGTGATCACCAATCCGCGTTTGGCAAGCGTGGTGATTAAGCCTAATCTCATCATAGTAGCGATAACTTGATTTCTACGGTTCGATTCCCTGGTCGAGCAAATGGTATAATAATAATAATTCTCACAACATCTCATACGTTGACCTGATTCCGCACTAAGTACCTAGCACAAACACAAGTATTCATCGCACGAGTGTTTGTCCAGGGTGGGGATCGAACCCACGACCTTTGCCGTAAGAGGCAGGGTCACTACCAATCGTGCCATCCGGTCAGTCATATATATGTATAATGTATGTTTCGAATTTTTCGGACATAGCTCAGGATTGTGGTCACGAATCTGCATTTGGCAAGCGTGGTGATTGAGCCTAATCCCATCACAGTAGCGATAACTTGATTTCTATGATGGAGGCCTTTGCTCTGCAGTGGGACAGTTTATAGGCTGGTACTCACGTAACCAACAAGTCTTGAATCATGGTTTATGCGTATCCCCTTATCGCGTACTTCAGAGGACGCAATTTCAAAGAGTTTGGTTACCACTGGCCTAGAGTACAGATGTTAATGCTCGATGTATAAAACGCTCATAGGTTTCCTCCATAGAAAACAGGTTTCACTTTTCTCAGTGCCATTTCCTGGGATAGAAAGCTTAGGTTTTCATAAGAAAGTACATATTTGCATGAGGATATTATTTAGAATCGGAATAAGTACCAAGAAGACCAATGAACATGTAACTCATCTTCCTAAATGACGTTACATTTAGTTTTTTTCATTTGATAGCTGGCAGACGAGCAGACGGATCACCTAATGGTAAGCAATTGCCGCCGCCCATAGACCCCACGCCACCAGTGGAGTCACAAGTGCGCTGCCAACCTTTTAAATCCCCTTTTCCCCCGGATAGGCCACCGGTACCCTCACTCACGCAGCGAAACACAGCACAGTGCTGCTTCACGCCGGTTTTCTGTCAGGCCGTGGTATCACTCCAGTCGAGCCGGCCCATTTATGCCGAAGCGTGGATCTCCCACGTTAAGATGGCCGCCTAACGGTATTTTACACTATCGATCTATGGAAACTAAATCATTCTACGATCAATCGACGACCGCTCGAATTAACTCGCGCGTCTTCGTGAGTTTGAACTAAATATCAATTATGTACCATTAAGTTAAAAAGTAAGTCAAGAACTTGTAAGTCAACCAAAAAACCACAGGAAGCAATTTCATAACCGGTGTAAGGCGCAAACAGTTGCAAATGCTGCTGTTTTATTCTCCTCAATCATCACTCATACATATTGCATTTAGTCACGTAAAAGAGTCCGAAGCACCGTACGTTAATGTCATACGTGATACTACACTCCATTTCCTTGAAACAATAGCCAGTTTCATTTGACACCAGAAATGTGTACAATGAAATGCACACCAAAATCCGTTGGACGATATCAAACAGTCAATTGTTTCAAAAACATTCGAAATTTAAATTGACATTGAAGGAGACAATCATTATTCTGAAGAGGGCAGAAGAGGGATATCAAAGAGTCTTGTTTTAAAAATAAACGGTTCGAATATTCAAATTGACTTTTAAGAAAATAAACTTTTTATATTTTGGAGGACATCAAAGAGTCTTGTTTAAAAATAAGAGTTTGACATATTTGAAAATGAAGAAAATAAGACTTACAGTTTTAGTAGGACAAAGGACAACATAAAACATTATTTAGTATTACTATAAAAGTAGGATTGATATTTGAGTCAACGAGGAAATGAAATATTGTTTTTTATTAAACTTTGGTATCAGTCACAGAGTATATTGATTTAAAACTGTAATACGAAATTTGAACTCGCGATCAAGGACATAATAAATGAATTATTTTGAACAGTATAATGATGAATATAATACAGATTGTCCGCACATTGAGCAATAACCGGTTCAAATAAGCATAATATAGTTACATCGCGCAACCAATACCATTGTGCAATAATTGCCAGTAGTGTACATTTTCGCGAAAACACATAACAAAACAACACGTCATAATACAAATTAGTCTGATAGTCAGAATTATGCATATAACTCTTACATAAGTGCATACGAGTATAACATTTAACGCACAGATGTAGTATACAGTAAATTACTCTACGATTGCTTCGCTTTGATTTTACCAACCGATTATGCATGAGAATTTTTAGGATGGCATTCTTGAAAAAAAATAAATAATGGGATTTTGTTAGGATCACTTTCTGTTTGGCCATACTATGCTACTCAAAACCACACACACACACACACACTGTGTACAGTCAGTAGCGAAAAAAAATACGAAAATTTGATTTTTTAGTTAGTTACCTTATAAAACAATTAGGAATACCTAATTGTTTTTTTTATGCTAGAGGCGAAAAACGAGCAAGTGAGTCACCTGATGGAAAGTAATCAACGCTGCAAATGAACATCCGCGAAATCTTAAAGATCGCTAATTGTGTCTCAAATCGCCGTTTCCGAACCATATTTCCATAGTTACCCATTTTGACGACGGTTTATTTCTTAGCTTTAAGTAATTGTATCTTTAGCTCACACGGGACTTACCTGTAACAAAGAAAAATAAAATATTAGGAGACAATAATCATTCATCTCGCCGTGTGGTCCCGGCAGAGTAGAATAGGCCACCCTCACTCTTACCGAGGTGTCGTAAAAGGCGACTAAGGTAAAGCTGCTGGCATGATCATCAGCACCCAGAGAAGGAAAACTCTGCATTTATATCAAAACCCTCGCCAACCCGTCTGCCATGCGTGGTGAGTATAGCAATTACCCCTCATGTGATTGAGGGAGGCCCGTGTACCAGCAGTGGGGACTTAAATGGGCTGATGATGATGAATTATTCATCTTTGTATATTGATTATCATCTGCCACAATAGATCATCTACTGGTCGCAGTGGCTATGAGACGCAATTCTCACCCCATTTCTTTCAAATAATAAATATTGATGATCATATTTTATTTATTTTGGCAAACAACCATTTATAAATACAGTACAATATTTTTTTAGAAATTGTTTAAGTATAGACCTTGACAGTGCCAAATCATACTTAATTTAAATATAAAATTTTGCAGTGAGTTCCATGGAAATTGTTTTTTTTTCCCTTATTTTATGTAGGTATTACGAACAGTCACACGCTATAAAACACAAAATACAAAGTCAGTAAATTTCCAATCGACCAACACCTAAATGTCAAACACGTACAGTTCAAGAATTGATTTTAATTTAGGAAGCCCGACTGACTGGGAAAAAACTAAAAACTATAAAGTGTGGCCGTCTGTACTTTACAATAGTTATTGATCAATTTTGACACGAATGAGAAGAATTTTTTATTCGATTTTTTTTGATGTTGAAAACACAGTGGATTAACAAATGTATGAATAAACTTTTATTTCACACACACACACACACATCAATAGCGTGATGTACACATGTTACACCATAGACCTCATCTCCACGATGTTATGTTAGTAAAACATAACATCCGGTTAATTTAATCTGAAATGTATAATGAAAAGGAAAGTAGACATTGAGAGAATTCCAATTTCCTTGGACTTGATAAACCTTTCCAATGTGATCACGATCTAGCAAGCAACGTTATCTACAGCAATATTGGAATGTGGCTAACCAGTTCCCCGCCTCATCCATTTTATGTGGATCTGACGATGTGCAAGTTTTCTCACGCAGTTCCAGTTAAGCCAACTCGATATCACGGATTGGCGCTAGGTGCCATGTAGCTTTTTTTTTGTGCTGATTGACGATGATGAGGTGTAGGAGATGATGAAGGCGATGATTTTTGAGTATTTTTAAAGAATGGCTACTTGATGGATGTCGACAGCGATGCAGGCCTAAAAAGCGATGACGTGAGGATATCAACAACTTTGCCCTAGATCATTGGAGGGAAGCTAAATGAAAAAAAACCTGAACACCAATATTAGAGAGCTAAAAAAGATATCTGGACAGAAATCATGTAGAAGTTGAGAGGGTGATTTTACGTTTTCCCTTTTGAAATATCTCACGTACTTTGATATAATGATTCCAAAAAATTTTCTTCGAAAAAAAAATCACGAACTAAAAAGGGTAAATTAATATTTTTATCACTTTATACACTTCAAATAACATTTTATAACAGTACACTCGAGAAAAGGTTTTACCGAACCCGTAAAAATAGTCGGTCATCATCATCCTTTCAGCCAATAGACGTCCACTGCTGGACATAGGCCTCCCCCAATGTTCTCCACACAGATCGGTCCTATGGCGCCCGCATCCAATGGATTGAAAATAGTAGGTAGGTACTCAAAAGTGTGCTAGGTGCTAAATAATACTGGGTGAAAACATTGCTAGATCCTGGCACCTAGAAGCTGGCACCACTGCGGAGCTCTCTTGTAGGCTATCACGTTTAGAAAACCCATTCAAGTTTTCATTGGCTGTAGTAAAGTGATGTCGCTTCCACCAATGTGTCACGAGAAGTATTTGCATAAACATAATAATGGAAGTGTTACAAAACATAAAGGCAGTTTGTAAGAGCGACACAATTTGCCATCCCGTTGAGCGTAGATTTCTATAGGCATTTTACCTACAACTAGAGGCCCCCGGCGACTTAGTGCTGCCCTAAATAACTAGGTTGGCGCAGCGACTCATACTGAGTCTTGGCCTCCGATAATAATAGTCTATATCACGGTCGATCCTGCGCCACCTCCTGCCAGTCATCTGCCAGAAGTCCGCGCAAATCTTTATCGACCTCATCTTACCAGCTATACATTGGACTCGACTGGACTTCGCTCAGTTGGACGTCCCAAGTATGTTTCCTTTACCGCACGATCTTCACCCATTCTCCCGAAGTGACCGAAAAGCGAAGTCTAAGTGCTTAAGTGCCGCCCTAATTTTTTTAATTTCTTATTTGCGCCAGATAATTTACTCAGATCAGATAGGCACAAACTAGGGCATTCCCTGTATATCAACATCATCTTTATTATAACCCTGTGCCCGTCCACTGCCAGTGGACTGCAACAGTCATTTGGGTCTATGCCTAGATATAAGCCTGTCGAAATCGTCGACCGGAGTGATACCACTACCTCACAGAAAACCGACGTGAAGCAGCAGTGCTGTGTTTCGCTGCGTGAGTGAGGTTACCGGAGGCCCAATCCGAGGGAAAGGTTGGCAGCGCACTTGTGACTCCACTGGTGTCGCGGGTGTCTATGGGCGGCGGTAATCGTTTACCATCAGGCGATCCGTCTGCTCGCCTGCCGCCTATCATATAAAAAAATCGATCTTTGGCTACTCGCATCCAGCCACTCATAGTGCAATCTTGAGTTGTTAGCACTGTTATGGTCACAGTCACATAATAAAACACTGGTGTTTTAACTTTTATCTCTCTAAGTTTAAGACACTACTAGGTCCAAGCAATTTTCTCTCATCCAACTGACAGTCAGCTAAAACCGTCGTTGTAACGTGTTCGGGGCTTTAAACTAACAGAGTAAGTTGTAGCTAAAGATATTTATCAATAGTAGCGACTATTGATAAATATCTTTGCCCTTGTTTATGAGAAGCTTAGCGAAGCTTCTCATAAACAAGTGCGCGCAGTACCACCTGTTGGTCCACAGGTGGCCGTCATTATAACATAGCACGATTTGCACGCCACGATACGGAATAGAGTTTCTCAAGTGATCAAGTTGCAGTTGACGTCGCGGCAAAGACAGGAGACTCGCTGATAATAACTATGTAATGCTTATGTTAATGTTAAAGCTCATACTACGGTAAATCCTAAGATTTTCCATTAAAACCTATGATTTACTAACTTTTTTTTATATGATAGGTGGCAGACGATCAGACGGATCACCTGAGGGTACGCAATTGCCGCCGCCCATGGACACCCGCGATACCAGTGGAGTCACAAGTGCGCTGACAACCTTCAAACCCCCCTCTCCGCCGGATCGGGCCTCTGGTACCCTCACTCACACAGCGACAGTGCGCTTCACGTTGGTTTTCTGTGAGGCCGTGGTATCATTCCTTTCGAGCCGGCCCATTCATGCTGAAGCGGGCTCTCCCACGGTATGACTTACGATTTGACTCTTAATTGTAAAGGTCAAATCGTGTACAATGGCAACGACAGACGCGGTTCATAAATGTTTCATCATCATCATCATCATCAGCAACCCACAATCGTCCACTGCTGGACATAGGTCTCCCCTAATGCACGCCACTGCTCCCGACTTTCGGCCACTCTCATTCAGCCCACACCAGCCAACCTTTGAATGTCATCATCACATCTTGTCGCAGGGCGTCCTACACTACGCTTACCGAGTCGCGGTCTCCACTCAAGGACTTTACGGCTCCAACGGCTGTCAGTTCTGCGGCTAATATGACCAGCCCACTGCCACTTCAGTTTACTGATTCGGTGGGCTATGTCGGTTCTCTGTCGGATTACATCATTTCTGATGCGGTCCTTCAGAGATACTCCGAGCATAGCCCCTTCCATAGCTCTTTGAGCGACTTTGAACCGGTAGACTAGTCCAGCCGTGAGTGTCCACATCTCGGCACCGAAAGTTATGACCGGAAGGACGCACTGGTCGAAGACTTTCGACTTAAGACTATGAGGGATGGATGACGAGAAGATTTGACGAAGTTTACGAAATGCTGCCCCGCCTATCTAATTTCTTCTAATGGATTCTCTCTCGAAGTTTATCAAACCTTTTTTAGCTAAAATTGTGTTATAAAGCAGTTTTCTTTTTTCGAAAATTTTGTATGAACATTTTTGGTTTCAAACTTAAAAATTGCTCTGTAACACCGTTTTAGCTTACTAAGGTTTATTCAGCGTTTATGAACAAAGCCCTTAGTATTTAATATCTCCTACAAGTCTTGTAAAATAGCACACTTGAACGCGGAACGGCTAACCCCCATTTCCGTTGTATACCGGGTTTGAGATCGCTTGGTATTCAAATTATATTTACAAGTGATATCGCTTGTAAATTCCGCTATAAAGCAGTGAAAGTATCAAGACTAGATGCAAGTTTACTGAATGTAAAGTGAAAGATGAAATGTGGTGGAAATTTATATATTGAATAGTAGTATTACAACATCACATTCACATTCATTGATCTGACTCCGAGATAGGTAGCTCAAGCACCTGTGTTACGGATATCAGAATCAACAGTAGGATTACAAATATATACATATAATACTTTTCTTTTGTAAATACATACTTAAAATATATAGAGAACACCCAGACCAATACAAACAAACATGTTCATGCACACAAATGTTTGTATTGTGCGGGGATCGAACCCGCAACCCTTGGACCAAAGGCAGCGTTCACTACCACTGTTCCAAACGGGTCGTCAAACACACAGTATTACACACGTAAGTTAATGTGATAGAATGGGTAATAAAATAAATGAGGCCGCAAACGAATTCATTTATGTTTTCTATGTATTATAAGTATGTATTTACAAAAGAAAAGTATTAAATGTATATATTTGTGATCCTTTTGTTGATTTTGATATCCGTAATACAGGTGCTTGAGCTACCTATCTCGGAGTCAGATCAATGTATGTGATGTTGTGAAATAATAATTTCTTGAAAAAAAAATATGTTACCCCCTTGACTGGCGGTTATCACTTGCCTTTAGGTAAACCGGCTGGATCGTTTGCGTCCCTTTTGCCTAATAAACTTTAATTAATTCATATGATAGATAGATAGATAGATAAAACGTTTATTTGTATTGCTGCATATACACACATTAAAGTAAAACAAATGACACACATGCAAGAACATGTAATATCTATTAACGTTTTTTAAAAACCGAATACACATTAGCGATGTCTCTGATTTCGCAGACGTTCATGGGCGGCGTTGATTACTTACTATCAGGTGACCCATTTGCTCGTTTGTCGCCTCGAGAATAAAAATACCTAACATTTAAGTTTCGTACTAAGTAGCTACGCAATTGTGTTACGGAAGAACAAAAGAATTACAAATATATTAATTAAATGCATATTGCGGCGGAGAGCCCAATCTCGGGCTCGTGACATTTATCATCATACGACATATACCACTAAAACACAGTTTTTTTGTATGGATTTCATGTGACATCTGCCATGTTTTCAAAATATTACGATTACGAGAATTGGGCTCCTGGACCGAACAAAATGGAGAACTTTAACGTCGAAGGCCAAGACCCTTTCTGGATCGTTGAGCCAGCCTAGTAAGTAAGTAAACACATACGTGTATTACACCCAAACACTGAACAAACTTACTGCCTGTTTGTCTCAACAATGTTTCTTAGTAAAACATTTTAGGATAGCTTAGTTCTAAACTGTCGCCCTGAATAAAGTCGTCCAGTACAAACCTGTCTTAATGACCGACAATCAGTACAAATGTGAAGCAAATGTTATGGAAGCTGCTTACGACCAGCTTTCCCTTCAACAAGGCTAAATTGTTCCTTAACTGTCTGTTTTCTACTTAAGGTCAAGTGCCTTTCTAAGATCTTTTGTAAATGCAAAAGGAAAAGCTGACTAATAGAATTATTGATCAGCGTAATCTCACCGGACATGGGAGACTGTTCGCGAATGACCTCTTATATCAACTATTGCGGATAATCTCAAGTATCAGCCAAAAACGCAGGACATATTAAAGTGCGCAGACACAAAAGAACTCTATATTCCCTTCCCATAATATTTCCATAGCATACCAGTATGACCGAAGTGTTATCGGACGCAGGACCAATGGCCTAACGTGCTTTCCAAGGCACGGGGGTACTAGAACGCAACAGACTATGGGCTGGCCAACACTGATAATTTCTTGACAGAAAAACATACAGTAACTAACCTATATGAAAAAAAATGTCCAAATTTTGGGTCATACATTTTGATTCACTTATGGATTGCATGCCTCAAGAGCGAATGGGTAGGGCAGATTACAAGGAGAGCAGGCGGCCGTTGAAGCAGAAAGGTTCTCGAGTGGAGGTCGCACCCGTGGCAAGGTGGACTGACGATCTGGTGTAGGTCGCGGTAATACCTTGCATACGGGCGGCACACGACTGATCTGTGTGGAGATCATTGGAGGAGGCCTATATACGTCCACTGCTGGACATATCCAGCAGTGGACGTACATTGGCAGAAATGATGATTACGATTTTAATTCAAAAAGTATTATTTAGACAACACGTTAGGTTACTGCAAGCTGCCATTCTCCATTAGGTTCTCAACTTGATGTCAAACGCGTGTATTTATGCGGAAATTTGGCTAAACATAGTAACAAACTAAAGGCACCAGGTTGCCAGGGTTCGCAGTTTTGAACCCATGACTCCTCCCACTTAAGGGTGATGAGGGAAAACCGCTGGGGTTTAGTCGGTATACTATTAATAGTATTAGCTTCTCGTAAGGAGAAACCACCGCCAGGGGAGAGCCAGATATAACCCTCCAGCTCCCCAGGTAGAGAGTATGCAAAAGGCGTATCCCCCGCGACAAAAAATAAGGTGAGTACTAAACGATGAATATACCTAATTGTTTTTGTATGTTTAACTACCTATGTAAGTGCCTGTAATTTGTCTTTTGTGAGAATAAATTTCTTTAACCATAACAAACCCTATAACTCTTTGGTTATTAGTGTATTTTACTATGTACTTTTCTGTAGAAAAACTAATTATTTATTTGTCATTTTGTAGTTAACATTATTGTATGGTTTAGTAATTTCAGCTTCGTAATGGTGTATTGGCTTCATCTGTAACTAATGTTTTAAGTTACTGGAACTTGTCATGCTTATATTGGATTCTCTGTTAAAACTGGTCAACATTGAAGAAAGATCAGCGAAGTATTTATCCTTAAATGTATGTTTGAGTCAATGTTTTGGACAATGTATTTGTTATGTATTTAAGTATATATTTGTGTTCCTCTGTTGTCTGATATCTGTAACACAAGTGCATAAGCTACTTAGTACGGAATCAGGTCAATTGTGAGATGTTGTGAGATTAAAAAAAAATTGTTAGAGTTAAACTGACTATAGAAATGTAGTCAGCATCAAAATGATCTTGGCATTCAAACCTATCAAGGATATCTGAGCATTTGACAAAAATGTTAAGTTATCTTTATAAGTTATCTTTTGTTCAATGCTCAGATATTTGATTGACTGTATGTACCCTCAGTGTCCCTACAGTGGCTCATAATTTATATGAATAAAATCAAGTTTCTCAAGTGAAAATGTATTGATATTGATAAGTACTGGCGTAAATTATTAGATATATTAAATTGACACACAAGTTTGTAACTAACCAAGACAAAACAGTAAATCTTTGCATTTAAACAATTCAAACCTAATTCGCATACTCAATATCCTAATAAATTAAAAATATTTCCAGTTCAATATATTCGACGCTGACAAAGTCGCGGGCAAAAACTAGTTAGTCATAAAACGTAAAGTTTTTAATTGATCAAGTTCGTCAGCCAATTTAGTTTTTTTGAACATCGTGAAAGTGTAGGCACCTTGATGGCTTTTCCATGATATTCATCTTCCGAGAGACTGGCCACCTGCTAGACTTGTAATTACTCTAGCGTTAGGGCTGACACGTAACAAACGATTTAGAGACTGTGCCACCAAAGAAGTCCCGCAATAGGCGCAACTTCTGTTACGTTTCGACACAGAACGTTTACGTACCGTGACAGAAGTAACCGTGGGTCAGCCACGCTTGGGCATGAATGAGCCAGCTCGACCGGAGTCATACCATGACATCACAGAAAACCCGCGCGAAGCATCACGATGCCTTGTTTCGTTGCGTGAGTGAGGGTACGGGAGACCCAATCCGGGGAAAAGGGGGATTTAAAGCTTGGCAGCACACCTATGACGCCACTGGTGCCGCGAGTGTCTATGGGCGGCGGCAATCGCTTACCATCAAGCGATCCGTCAGCTCGTCTGCCATAAAAAAAGTCCGTGTTAAGTTCCGTGGTTTGACGTGAGATTTCTTTCGTGGCAGACTGTATCATTTCGATTCATCATCATCATCATCAGCAACCCACACTCGTCCACTGCTGGACATAGGTCTCCCCTAATGCACGCCACTGCTCCCGATTTCGGCCACTCTCACCCAGCCCACACCAGCCACCCTTCGAATGTCATCATCCCATTTTGTCGCAGGGCGTCCTACACTACGCTTGCCGAGTCGCGGTCATATCGTTGGCTTGCTTACAATATGCAGACAAAAAAAATGTGGCTGACATGACGGTAAACGATTACCGCCACACAACCTCTGGACACACGTAGTCTCAAGTGCGCTGCAAATCTTTTCCCCCACATATTTGCAAAATTGGAGAAAGGGCTTGGTGGTGAAAAGATCGCAAGGATCGTACACTTTTTTTAAAACGCCGGCAACACATTAGCAATCTCTCTGATTTCGCGGATGTTCATGGGCGGCGTTGATTACTTTTCATCAGGTGATTCGCTTGCTTGTTTGTCCGCCTCTAGCATGAAAAAAAAGAAAGGAAACCTGAACATTGAAACGTATCTGAAGATAGTGATAAAGATTCTGAAGTGTAATAATGATCTAAACGATCTAGTTCCGCTATATAAGGGTTGTGAATGTCAAGACTGTACTGATGAAAGCGTACCCGGGGCTCGAAACGACAGCTTTGTGAACAACCTATTGGTTACTCGCTGGGATAAGATAACAGCTTTTCCCGATTGTCGGCATTTTGCGATAAAAAAAAAATTTGGTCGATGTCACATGGAACCCAAACAAAAAACCGGCCAAGTGCGAGTCTGACTCGCGCACCGAGGGTTCCGCCGGTATCTTTTGATCGCGTTAACTTAGAAGTTTGATTTTTTCACAGCTTAAAGGGACAGTAGACCTAGGTATTTGGTATAAATTTCAATTTGATATCTTTATTCGTTCGTGAGAAATAAGGTAGTAAATTTCATTTTATTAAAATATTTTTATTATGTTATAAAACTAAAATTATATAATTTTCGCAATTTTTCCTATATTTGCATTATATGACAATGCTTCATGCCAAATTTCAAGATTCTGAGTTTACGGGAAGTACCCTGTAGGTTTTGATTCCTTTGCGAGTGTCGAAAATTTGATGACAATATCGATATAATCGGCTGTATCTTTTGATTGGCTTGGCTTAAAAGTTTGATTTTTTCACAGCTTCAAGGGACAGTAGACCTGAGAAATTGGTATAAATTTCAGCTTCATACCGCCACGCGTTCCTGAGAAAAAGGGTCTTGACAGACGGACGGACGGACAACAAAGTGATCCTATAAGGGTTCCGTTTTTTCCTTTTGAGGTACGGAACCCTAAAAACTATGTTTTAGCGATTTATATCATAGACAAAATATCACGCCCGAGAATTGCGCTCCAGGACCCCAATTCTGGGGATTTCGATATGAAAAAAACATGGCGGATATCTAGTTTTTTAGATTTTCGCGTTGCATTATAACTATAATGTATCAATACGTGGATTAACACGATATTTATTATGTGAAACAACATTGTGTACTCACATATTTGGCTCGACGGTTTTGGCTACGTTACAGCAGCCCTGGTCAGTCCGCTCGTGACCACGGCTGCTGTAACGTAGCCGAAACGTCGAGCCAAATATGTGAGTACACAATGTTGTTTCACATAATAAATATCGTGTTAATCCCCGTATTGACACATTATGGCGGTTATCACCTGAAAACCATACAAAAAAAACATGTTTTGGTGATATATATCGTATGATGACAAAATATCACGCTCGTGATATTTATTTTCATACGAAATATATCACTAAAACACGGTTTTTTTGTATGCTTTTCAGGTGATATCCGCCATGTTTTCAAAATATAACGAGCACGAGAATTGGGCTCCAGATATCCACTAACTGACGACCCTACAAAGACGCAAGTACGTACACCTCCATTGCTCGCACCTTCTCGCTAAATTACTCCCACAAATTGTTTATCAAGTTATTTCGACTTTGCTCGCAAATTGCCAACTTTTTAGGGTTCCTTGCGTGAGGGGGATCACTCTTGTGAATGCCTGTCTTTTCTTCACACATCACGCCCGAATTTCTTCAAACTTACTGTACCGATTGAGCTGAAATTTGGCACACATTCGTAAGTCAGGGACCCAGAGACAAAGATATATTTTTTTTCTTACATGGGTTATGTGGGGAGCACTTTTAGGGTTCATCGTGTACAAAATGAAAGGGCTATGAACAGTTTCATTTCTTTAAGTTGGGTATATATATTTTTTATGTCATAGGTGGCAGACGAGCAGACGGATCACCAGATGGTAAGCAATTATTATTATAAGGTATATGATGAAATTATTTGAAGAACGAGATAAATATAATGTATTTCCTCCTACCCCTTATCTTCAAAACCACTCTGATCAGATACGACCTGGAGATCTTCAAGAAAAGGGCTTATTCTTTTCTTAAGAGCCAGCAATGCATATGTGATACCTCAGGTGTTGCAGATGTCCATGGACGGCGGTGATCACTTACCATCAGGTGTGCTGTCTACTCGCTTGTCCGCTATAATGTAACAAAAAAACTTTCTAGGCTAAAAAAATAATAAGGGAGGGATACATTACAGGAAAACCTATAAGTGTGTGGTATTATTCATCATCATCATCATCATTTCAGCCAATAGACGTCCACTGCTGGACATAGGCCTCCCCCAATGTTCTCCACACAGATCGGTCCTGTGCTGCCCGCATCCAATGGATTCCCGCGATCTTCACCAGATCGTCGGTCCACCTTGTGGGGGGCCTGCCACGGCTGCGACTTCCTGTACGTGGCCTCCACTCGAGGACCTTTCCGCCCCAACGGCCGTCTGTTCTCCTCGCTATGTGCCCTGCCCATTGCCACTTGAGGCATGCAATCCTTTGGGCTATGTCTGTAACCTTAGTTCTCCTGCGGATCTCATCATTTCTGATACGATCACGCATTACGTGGTATTATTATTTATCTTTAAATATAATCAAATTACGTTCAGAACCCTTCATACGCGACTGTAAGTCTCACTTGTCCAGTTTCCAACCAAATGACAAAATGTCGAAACCAAATTACACCTGCTCGAACTGTATTTTGAAATTATTCGATATGTAATGAACGCTCTTAAATATTTTATCTTACATAAATGTATTCTTTAAGTGGTTTTTACCATTTTGAGTGTATGTTACCGTTAAAATTATGATAATGTCATATTATTAAGCTGGCTGGAGAATGATAGGCAACAACATGGCAGGTATATATATACATTGGTGACAGATACAAACACGAAGTATGGACTAGGCGTCATTTGGAATCATTCTGTTGACACTTCGGAAATGATATAACCTACCCCACCTAACCTATTTAACTGTGGGAGAGCTACGCTTCGGCATGAATGGGCCGGCTCAACCGGAGTAATACCACGGCCTCTCAGAAAACCGGCGTGAAGCTGCACTGTGCTGTGTTCCGCTGCGTGAGTATGGGTAAGGGAGGCCCAATCCGGGGGAAAGGGGGGTTTAAAGGTTGGCAGCGCACTTGTGACTCCGCTGATGTCACGCGTCCATGGACGGCGGCAATCGCTTACCATCAGGGGATCCGTCTGCTTGTCTCCCACCTATCACATAAAAAAAAGATATAGGGTACTGGATACTCGCACCTACTTCGTTAAAGCATAAATGTCCCCTTTTTACCAACTTCAAAAAAGGATTATTATTATTGTTTTTTTACTGATTTCTCCGCCAATAATTGACTAATTATTACAGAACGCGATCTACATGAGAATAGGTTCCAGCCCTTTTAACATTGCGTGTTGGAACGGGATTACGTTACGTTTTGCAATAAGGTGGCTTTTGTTTGGAACGCAAGTAAATATTTCCAGTTGAGTTTGTTACTAGTAAAAGCGTAATACACGAACAATGTTACGAATACTACGTGTCATTCCTTAAACATGACATGGAAAAATTACATTATTGCTTACTTGAGTAATAAAATGCGACAGTCTTGTTTGTCACTATTACTTTTAAAATAACTTTAGTATGTGTATGTATGCTGTTATAATAAATATGTATTGTACTTGTATAGTTATGTAATATTCAAACACAATGAATTTTGTTGATGAATAAATAAATTGAATTGAATTGAGGCACTTCAATTACATTGACAGGGGGGCGTTGTAAAACGTATTTTCTATGCGAAAATGTCAAACAGCATTAGTTCCGACTTTTGCCACGTGCCAAATAACCGCAATCAGGGATTCGGCGGGTAGGGCTAAAAGAAGCCGCGTGGGCTGATGCAATTCAAAGGTTTTAAATTAGTCTAGTGGTTTTTAGTGTGCAAGTTTGGTGTTTATTTGTGCAGTTAAGTGCCGCAAAGTGATCCTAATAATAAGAATCGTTGGATTGTATCGTTTTTAACACTGCTATTGTGTGTCGAGTGCGTTGTCTCGTGACAACTTGCTTGGACCCAATAGAGTCTTAAAACCCGCGATTGCTTTTAGAGTGATATCCGCTGAATCCGTAGGTCGATAAAACGCAAAACACCGGCGTTTTATTGAGTGACTGTGACTTTGACTGACTTCGACTGTTGACTACCTACTTATTCTCAATAAGTTACTTGACATTGGCGAATTATCTTTGGTTGTCCCGCTTAATAATGCCTAAAATCTAAAACATGATAATGGCAGGAGTAATTCTCAGTCGAGAAGTTGATTGCCACAAATAAAATAAGAAGAAGAACCGCAATCAGACTGTACAGGCGTCACGTGGGAGTTACTCTGTTGGTCTTTGAACCGTAGGTACTTATGTCTGAGACAAAAGTGCTATTTTTGCACTGCGAGGGTTAACTCGACCTGACACCGTCCGTATAACCATTCGGAATATTAGTTAAACTATTTTATTATTTTGTATTAAATGTAATACTTGAAAATCTTGAGACATCATTGCAGGAAACTATTAAGGTATTCGCGTGTAATGTAACGTTACATATTTGGGTATAAAATCAGTAAAGGAGGAGAACCGAACATCACATTGTATATACACCTTGTAACATTAATTACACTAAAATCGAATACTGTAGTCGAATCTATAATTGTACATTACACGTTAATGCTCGTCAGTTAGAGAGGTAGTATAGTAATGTAATGTTCAAAGTAGAATCTACAATGTAACATTACACTCAAATGCTCGTCAATCAGGGAGTAATTGTAACGTTAATGCTCAAAATCGAATGTTACGTTACACGTGAATGCTCCCGGTGAGGGAGCATCTCTTTATGTGATGGGTGGCAGACGAGCAGATGGATCATACTTTCTTAAATTGATCTGATCTAATCACAACCACAGAATAAAATAATTTCATTCAGATCATTAAGAAGATATGACCTACAAAAAATGCAGTTACTTACTAACATAACGAACATGCGAAAGCAAAACGGAACATTCTTGTGAGATTTTTATCACTATCAAAATTAATATATCTGACCACAAAACCACAAAGTTTCGTAACTCAAGATATTACAGCGGTCAGTGTTCATTAGTCAGCGCTGTCTCTCAAACTTTCGCATATACTACATACTGCCAGGTGTTTGCTATTGAAGGTGACGGGTAGGGCACACTAGCGACGCCAATCGATTTAAATTTTTAGCTACTAAACCGGATCCATTTTAAACAATTTCTGGGTTATAACCTTACACTATTTATTAAATAACCATGTACAAATGTCGGGTCCGTTTTTGTACGCTAAAAAATGATTCACGCCCAAAAAAAGTGGCCGCTTTAGGCGTGAATCAGTTTTTCGCGTACGCGTTGGACCCATCTTTTATATATATAATATACATGTCGAATTGAGAACCTCTTTTTTTGAAGTCGGTTAAAAATAACCAATTCATTGAAAATAACGAATGTTAAAAATAACAACTTTGTTAAAAATGACTTAACTTCTATCTTTTTTATAACCGTGTTAATAGTTAATTTATTTTAACATGTTAATTTAATGGTTATAACTTTTAAGGCCCACCACTAGTCTGGTTCCTCTGTTAAGGGTTAGGTTTATATTGTTTATTGGGTAAGGTATTTTATGCTTTTTTACTTTTTTACTGGTTTTGATAGGTTATTGTATCGTCTTAGTTAGTGACCTAATGTCTGGTGAGTATATGTGAAAATACTAGAAATTACTCAGTAGTTTTGCTAATAACAGAAGGTTTTATTGTGTGCAGTCCAATCGCCACAACAGGAATCACTATAAAGATGAAAATGTTGCGTATAGACGGTCCTTAAGAGGTCCTCAGACGAGTAGCATAGTGCTTCATCATTATTATCTCTCAGCAAATGCTGATCGGCGATTATAACGATGTATTAGAACTGATTAACATATGTATGTAGAGACATACAAAGACTCGCACAACTCAATAATAATTACTCCGAGATAGCAGGGCCGCATTGTACAAATAATGGACTTTCGCCGCCACCAGACGGACAAAGCAATAAAATGTATAGCAATAAGAGCCCGAGCTTTAATTGCCACTATTGTGATTGTATGAAGTGGACAGAACAACTCTGTTCAATTTTGAACCATACATTCATGTGCAGAAAATTCAAATTTGATTTACTTTAATGGGATTTGAAAATCGACAGTCATTGCAAGTAGCGATTAGAAAGATAACTCAAATAGGAAAATGATAGTGAAAACGTGACAGTTTTAAAACGAATGTGAAAAAGAATCGCACCAAGTTCAAGCACCACTCATATTTTTTTTTATTTATTTAAATATATTTACTAGGCAGTAAGGCTATATCGGTCAAAACTATTCTAAAACATTGTGTACACAACAACTAAAATAACAAATATCATGTTACAAGACAAAGAATAAGTACAGTTAATCAAGATGGTCGTTTTAAGTCTGTTCAAGGTTTTAAGAGCAAAAATGTTCACTAAAGTCAGATAGTAAATAAAAAAACATCATAATTAGAAAACGAACATCAAACACCAGATAAGTCAAAAGCCTAGTAAATACATTTACGTGTCAGTGGGGTAAACAACTAGACAGGTGGCCTACAACGAACCTAACGCACGACCAATCGGAGATTTCCTGTCTTTCGCACGCGTTGTATATCTCCTTTGTTTGGATGTGACAGGTATATTCATCGTTATGAGACACCAGGACCGCTCATCTCAGTGCAGAATCATGTTTGGCGATCACATCGCAAATATACGAGTATAAAACCGTTGTTACAACAACACAACAGTTGTTTCCGTTATAGCGTTGTTATCGGCTTTCCCTGAAGGGAAAGCTGAACGTGACGAGCATATGGTCAGGCTGAGACGTCGTCAGTGTAATGCCTAATTTATACCCGAAAGCAATTTTATTAGAAATTGCAAACGTGACTGCTTAGATTGAAACTGATGACGGCTGAATGTGAATTAAATTGAGCAAAAGTATTCCACGATATAATACTAATAATAGTGCGTGTAAAATATTGTTAATGAACCAAGTAATAACTAAAAAACAAGAAGTCATATCTTATAGTTATAATTTTTACTACGAATAATGACTAAGTAGTAGTCAAAACTATCAATTATGCAAATAAGAATAAATCTTACATCCTCAACCACACGTCATATTAAACGAATCACTCTTTTGACTATTGACTTGAAAAACTAACAAATGTTTTTGAAACATTATACGATTTGGTTAATAATACAAATACATAGACACAGATAGTACAGAAATGTTAATTCCTGATGCATTACGAGGACAGAATGATATCAAAAAGCTAATTCAGTAATTATGTCAAAATGATTATCTGACTGCGGTGACCATTACTTATTAGACAAAGAAAACCATATTTTGACGTCAAAAGCATGGTGGCGGATATATTTGAGTATACAAATGGTTATACTGCCACTGCATAGATAGAAAGGTATACTTTATTGCGTACACAATTCAAGAAGCTAGGCATTTACAAAATCTTAAATGCATACTTAATTACATCCGCTGTATCAAAAGATTACTGATCTTAGGTGCAAAACTCGAATATGCCGAATACTGGAAATATAAAGTCATTTATTCTTTCTATTCTAGTACATCTAGATTTTCGTTAATGATGATTGATAGAAGATGAGGAGTAATTTGAAGATTGTATAAAAAGTAAGACAAATTTAGAACACTAAGATACCACAAGCCAAAGTTTGCATTAATTAATCTAAAATCAAAAAACCGAATCAATTTAACAGAATGATATGATAAATCCGAACGATATACCCAAATTATAACTTGTACATACTCTAATTGATTCTTAAAAGGCTCGTAAATTCCGTAAACGCGCCGAAATAGAAAGTATAATGTATTATAATAACGCTGAATGCTACTGCTTTCATGCTTCACAATCTTTTGTCGGAATATGTCCCGCGCAAAATTACACGCCCAAGAGCGAACGCACTGATTACGTTCAATATTCATGACCAAGTAGATATCAAACTCTCGTAAATAAATATTTCAACTGGCAATATTTCTCGCCAAACCGTTAGAAAGTTAAAACTGAAAGTGTCAACTTTTTTACTCCGCCAAAATGTAACCAATGCTTTCCATAAAACAAAAGATGTTAAGATACTAGAAATTCCTCATCCGGATACCAGTTTGTAAAATGATTACCAAACATCGATATTACTTACATAATGCATCATTCAATATATCAAAAAGATAGGAGACCCGAAATGACATCAATATGGAATATTGACTTATACGTCATAAGCAACATCAAATGACGTAAATGTAAGTACGCGCAGCCAAAAAGCATTTGGTGAAAGTAAGAGCGTAAATAAATCTGGCCTCAGGTTTGACCCCTGCGGAGCACCTGTTGCAGGCCGCGGAACAGATGAAATAAATGAACTGCGCGTGATTTAATACGCCTTATAAAGTTATATGAGCCTCAAGTAATCATCTCCAATATATCACCAAATATATATATATTAACACGACCGCCGTAAGTTCATAAATGCAGGAATGCGCTTGTAAAAGCCCATTACATAATTTAAGAATGACCGCTCTGACCAAATCGATGTTTTATGCAAAATGACCATTTAGAGACAATCGCTAGCCGAGAGGATTAAATAATAGTTATGACACGAAACAAAACTATTTGACCACAGCTTAAAGCTTTCGTCATTGATTAAGAACGAACAGATTTGAAACTTATGCAAAATTATGCTTTATTAATATGTTATTGTTAATATTTAATACATTAACCCATACAAGTGGCAGAGCTTGTAACTTTATTAGTGATTTTTATTTATAAACGTTTATGTTTATTACCATCATGAATACTTTATATATGCATACAAAAAAAAATCGGTAATGATGTCGATGATATAAGGCATGTGAAAGGACCTTTTACTAATTTGAAATTCAAAATTACCGATGCCCATGGCGTCTCGTCATGGTTACTCATCAGCGTACAGCGGTATGCAATTCATATTTTGTATGAATACGTTTTGTTCGACTTCACTGCGCATGCGTGTTTTACAAATTTTTAAAGCAGCGCCGAATGAATAGGAAAGAGGTCTATGACCGCTTGCATCGTTAATATTGATATCAGGTGCGCGGACAGCTTTCGAGCAAAATCTTGCTAGACTTGTCAGATGGGTTAGCGTTAGTTACTATGGCATATCGGTGATCTAAATTGCGCGCGGCATCAGAAGAGTTAGTGCACAGGTAAACACCACCTGTAATTTGCTGTTATCGATATGTTAACAGTGTCGCATACCTGTTCGTCCACTTTCGGAGCGTCGGTGGCGCGGGTACCGCTAGCGACCTCGTTGGCTCGCCCGTTGCGCCTCGCGGGACGCACGGGACACACAGTCTTCGCATTCTCAGATAAATCTATCCCGAATTGTTGGGGCCCGTCGAAGATCTTGCAGTCCACCTCGTCTATGGAGCTGTGCACGGGGCTGAGGTCGTGCACGTTGTCGAATGCCGGGTCGTTATCGTTGGCGGCGTCGTTCGAGACGTGACCGGAGTCGTCGCTGCAGTCCGAGTGCGTATCCGATATCTTTTCATCGGCGTGCTTATGTAACTCGAGCTTTTTGTCTTGGGAGCACATTTTTGTGTCATCCCGCGACTCGACGTACTTAATTTGTCGTCCCACGAGTGTGCTCAAGTGGTTATGGAAAGTCGTGTTAGCGACACACAGTTCCTTGTGGACTGCGGGGATGACTTTACAACTCACGAACTGCGCTGAGTCTGATTTGGACTCCTTGGCAGTTTTGAGTTCAAGTTTTTTGACGATCGACTTAACAGGTGTTAGGGAAGAATCGATTTCATCTGATTCGTTTTCATTACTTTTTTTCATTTGTGACGCCAATACGACAATGTCTCTTTTGTTAATTTTTCTTTGCTGCATTTTAGCACGCACGGCATTTATTTCTTCAGAATAATCCCTCATTGACGATTTCGGTGATGTTGTTTTTTTAGTATCCACCGAATCTTTTTTTGGTTTATCCATTTGCCGTTTCGGATCGCATTTTAAAATGAGTTGTGATTTTTGTCTTATTTGTTTTTGCGGTTCATCGGCTTTTAAGTTAAGTTGGGATTTTTGTCTTGTTTGTTTCAACGGTTCATCGGATTTTAAACTGAGTTGAGACTTTTGTCTGATTTGTTTATTTGGCTCAGCTTTATCTGTATTTTTCTTGAGAGCAGTTAGCTTCTTTTTTGGAGCACACTCTCTGGGCTGTTCTACATTACTTAGATCAACAGGAGTGGGAGAAAAAAGAGCTCGAGTACTGCTGAATTTGTTATGCGACATTTGACTCCTAATCACCGGGATCTTGCTGGGAGAACCCGCGATAGAAGTAGTGGACCTAGTCCGTTCCAATCCGGGTGATATCATTATCTCGTTCCCAATTTCCCACACGCTTTTCGCTTTCTGCATTTGTGATTTAGGCACATCTCTGTTTTCAAAAGCCATTTTAATGTTAGATCCATTATCTGTACATGTTTTAGGCTTTACTTTCTTTAGCTCGAATAGTTTTGTCTCGACTTTTTTGGTCGCCACCAGTTTTGTTTTTGAAACGACCGGAACGGGCATAGACGGCGGATTAGATAAAGTCTTCTTTAATATTCTTGTTTTAACATCCAGTTTTTTTAAATCTTCGGTTTTAATGCAATTCACTCGAGACGAGTTTTTAGACGAAATTTTATATGTGGCATACTTATCTGGATTCATTTTATCACCGGCCGTCGGTGCTAAGGGCATTAACGGGGAAGTAAGTTCTTTGCCTTTCATATCGTCGAGATTCCACAAACTGGTTGTTTTGTCTATAGAGTTATTACGTGCCACTTTACTCCGCGACTTGCCTCCACTAGGAGGGTCCGAATTAGTCTTTTTCAAAATGCACCTTGATTCTATGATGCTACACGTTTTAGATTTTTGCAACTTGGGTATGATGAAACTATTATTGCTATTCACATCAGGAGACAACGATGCACTGCTGGTTGAAAATTCCGATAGTATTTTATCAAAAGATTCCAACGCCTTGTTTAGTTTTGACTCCGGTGCTACTTCACTGCTGGCGACAGGTAGCTTTTCAACTACAACAATGTTTTCGTAAATAGACGAGTAGCCCTTCGCCTCGTCGAGCAGTTTGTCGTGTTGCACATCTCTCGCACCACTAGAAATGTTTACATTCTCATACACGTGCGTATGCGCGCTAACATCCGCTTTACCGTTCACAGAAACACTGTTCTTAATTAACTTCACGTTATCATTGGGTGGATCACTGATTTTTTTCTCGAGGCACGCGGCGATCGCGGTCACTTTACTTCCTTTATGTTCGGGCGATGTTTCGGGACCGACTGAAAAGGTCCTGTAGAATTTTTGCATGGGCGTGTGCGCGGGGGGCGGGGATGATTTCTCGGTTGGCTTCTGCCCACCGAATATGTTGAAGACTTTCACTGCGGGCATGTCGCGGGCCGCGCGGGCGGTCGCGGTCGCGGAGCTAGATGCGCGCGCGCTTGGCGGCGGGCGGACAGCGTGTGCGCGGGCGCAAGCCGCTGCTATCAGCGCCGATGAGAAAGCCAATGTCACCGGGTGCCTGCCGGGCGTGACAATGCATCGATAATCTGTCGCAGGCTCTATTACGTTGCTATCACTGACATAATTATAGCTTTGTTACTTTACTAATGGCAATCGCGATTATTATGCGTGCCTTTGTTTTGATTGACAGACAATTTAGTTGACTGATCAATTTTAATGAAAACTCACCACCGAAATCAAGAACTTGTACAACATTTACTCGTAAAGAGAAGCATTTTTTCCTATTTAATTGAAAATAGGATAATTACAATTTCTCTAATGTAGAAGTGGGTACACAGACCCATGAACTCAAAGACAAGCATACTAACTTTACCGAATATTTTATGTCTGTCGTTAAACGAAGTTGACAAAACAATGCCAATAAAAACAACTCAAACCGATTGACTACGGCTTCTTCTATATATTTTACGACATAACATAAAGTTATGAACGATAAAACACATGAACAGATAACTAGTTTCGCACCACATCATCAAGGCTGTAAGAATATATGCAACATGTACCATATAATAAAGAATAATAATATACTCCAACTGATTTCGACTAAGGCGGCCAATATCAACGATCAGCCTCTTACGTAGGCATATATTATAGTGCTCAAGTGTGTGCGCAAATACAAGTGCACTCTCTATTCCCTTGGCTCTCATATTCCGATGGGGACACCAGTGTGACACGACCGGAGAGGGATCGAGCGTAGGATCAATGTCTTAACGTGCTTTCCGAGACACGGGGGTACAAGACCGCCAACTTCCAGACTCCAGGGCTGACACTAAGAATTTCTTAACAGAAAAACTCTGGTACAAATTTCTACCACATAGAAAAACTGCAAACTACTCAGCACTTTGGTCACTAGTCGTATCAGTACTAACTTAAATATTTCTCGGGTAATATGCGTGAACATGAAAGTTATGAAACAAATAGTGTAATGTGAACATAATGTGTAACTTTCAAAATTGGCAACAAACCATAACTCGGGAAAAGCTCTAGAATTAACATAACATATACATATATACTAGCATACATACATATCATAGTAGCGATAACTTGATTTCTATGATGGAGGCCTTTGCCCCGCAGTGAGACAGTATATAGGCTGATAATTGACGTTTACTTTATATATCCTACAAGACACATACAATTACACGACTTAAAAAATGGTTCGAAGAAAATTACGTCGTTTTAACATTGCGTGTTAGTACGGGATGACATGAGCTTTAGTAAGGTAATAACTTTAGATCTGCCTCGTAAGCGTAGTGGGTAGTGCGTCGCACTTTAAAGCGACGGCTGCGCTTGAGGGTCCCGGGTCCGATTCCGGTTCCTAGGTCGGGTCAAAATTTGTACCTGAGTTTTTCTGTTAAGAAATTCCTAGTGTCAGCCCGGAGTCTGTCCGAAGTTGCTACGGGGTGCCTCGGAAAGCACGTTAAGCCTTTGGTCCCATGTCACACTAGTCATCATCATCATCATCAGCCTATCGCAGTCCACTGCTGGACGTAGGCCTCTCCAATTGTTCGGCACTGTGATCTATCCATGGCTTCTCGCATCCAGCTCTTGCCAGCCATCCTGCGCAGATCGTCCCCCCACCTAGCCAGAGGGCGCCCTACATTACGTTTGCCAAGACGCGGTCTCCACTCCAGAACCCGTTTACCCCATCGGTTGTCGGTTCTGCGGCTAATATGGCCAGCCCACTGCCACTTAAGCTTGCTAATCCGGTGAGCAATGTCGATAACTTTGGTTCTCTGTCACACTAGTGTCCCATCGGAATATGAGGGCAAGGGAACTTGCCTTTGGGCACACACTGACTGAGCACTATAATGATCGTTAAGATTGGCCGTCTTAGCCGAAATCAGGTTGAAGGATATTATTATAACTTTAGATCGGGATTTGTCATAAGGTGGTAAAGATTTGATAGCAAATTTTACACGATTTTTATGAAGGTAACTCTGTACTTATACTTAAACTAGGATGACTAATTTCATTAACGGCTGGCTTGACCCAACGGTTAACACCGATCAGTAGAAAAAATACATAAACCTGTATCCCAAACCTCAAAGACAAAATTAGGTTGTTATCATAACGTAACCGAAAGACAGAATGAGGTTAGTTAGAAAAATAATCAGAACGTTACCGAGAAATAAAAAATCCCTATTTCGTTGGCATCGGCCTAATTAATGTCGAAACACGGTTATCCTGTTACGAAGCGGCGCTTGCGCATAATGTGATTTTAAATGCGCGGTGAAATTACGCCGGCTAGGCCGCGGGTGGAATATTAAACGTGTATTTTTAGTATCGTTTGATATGGCAAATGCAACTCGATATCATAGGACTAGATTTGATATTTACGAGTAAGTTACCAAGCAAAATATTAATCCTGCTCTCTGTCCGTTCTCTTTTTTTTTAATCTTCTACAAACAGGGAGCTAAAAAACCAGGTTAGCAAGCCTAAAGTCATCGTGGCGGTTTTCCTGTCATGTGGAATTCTGTCCGTATGCCGATTTGACATGAGTGTATGGTAGAGCGTGCGGAGAGTAAAAAAAATACATGGACTGCATTTTTGAAAAGACGTGGCCGCTGCGCGGGTCGTTTACCTCATGAAAGGAAAACCTTTTCAAGGATGCGCCTTACTTCGCTAGATCGGCTACTTCGGAAAATGGGAAGAATGCGTGCAGTAAAAAGAGCGACGACAAACGGGCGAAGGGCATGTCGGCCATCCAAGATACCGCTAGAAAGACGACGGCGAAAAGGATTTGCGTGGACTCTTACAGGATGACTAGTAGAAAGTGGTGCAAGATGGCTGCTCTATTATCAAAGACTCACCTTGGATCGGTCCGCCCACCTAGTAAAATATAAAAAAAAACACAGGTATACCGACTGTATCCATTTCGGGTAAAATTATCTAGCTGTACTGATGATATCATACGTACAGTGATAGGTGCCATCCAATTAGTGTATGGGCGTGCGTTTTTTTTTTAAATTAAGACACATACCTCCTTGATTGAATTAACACGCCTGTCGCCGGCAGTCTCGGGCAAGAAGTGACATACGGCAGGACACCCTGTCATGTCACTTGACCGCTAATTAAAAATTAACATAGTCCCGAGCTAGTCAGGGAATTATGACGTGTCCTTCATTCTTATTGAGCTGGTCGTCTTAATAAGAGAAACGAATTAATTTGTTGGCTGGTAAAAAAGTTTATTAAGATGAATATGCGGGTGATGGAAAATTACAGTCATTTCTGGGTGAATTCCTAGAGTTCTTTGAGGGGCTGACTTTTTTTGGTCGAACCCTATAGCAAATTTTCTATAGTTAGGGAAGTGTCAAAAGCCCTGTCAAAAGAGCTATCTATGGTAGCTTCCATGCGGGACATGATTCGAATCTGAGCATGCACCTCTGGATTTTTTCAAAATTATGTGCGTATTTCTACCATTAGCTCAGCGGTGAGAGAAACAATCGTAACCAGCACTTTTCGGATTATAATAATAATAATTCTCACATCTCATACGTTGACCTGATTCCGTACTAAGTAGCTTAAGCACGTGTGTTACAGATATCAAACAACAGAGCATCACAAATATATATATTAGACACCGAATAAACACAAGTGTTCATCGCACGAATGTTTGTCCATGGTGGGGATCGAGCAAGCGACTTTTGGCGTAAGAGGCAGGGTCACTACCAATTGCGCCATCCAGCAGTCAGTCCGGAATGTTTCTGAAACGTTACAGGTTTCACATGATTTAGATGATCTGGTTCCCCTGTTAAAGGGTTGCGAAGGTCAGACGGCAATCGCTTCATTGTGATTACTAGACTCCCCAATCATGAATCGTGGTCGCTAAGCGTACCCCGGGCTTCAAAACGACAGGTTTGGACGCAACCAAGAACTATACGCTAAGATCCTCCTCCAGGAGAGAAGTGGCAAAAGCCGTGGCATTAAGGTTCAGTTCAATTACAGTTCCTAAGAAAACAGTTTTAGAACTAACAATGCCACGGGTCAAGACTAACCACGGGTAACTGTGCGAACAGTATAACATCAAGCCTGCCTGCCTCGGTGGCGCAGTGGGGAGTGGGGCGTACTTTAAAGCGACGACTGCGCAAGAGGTCCCGGGTTCGATCCCCGGGTCGGGCCAAAAATGTGTAATTAAGATTTCGGTAAGATACGGTTCGCCTAATCTCTGTGCAGTCGTGTCACCATCAGAATATGAGGGTAAGGGAATAGAGAGTGAACTTGTGTTTGCACACACACTTGAGCACTATAATATATCCGGCGTACGTGGCTGATCGTTGAGATTCGCCGCCGTGGCCGAAATCGGTTGGAGGATATTATATCATCAAAATTTAACTGCTACATATTTAAATCTATGTATGTTATTTTTTTTACGATTTTTTATAAAACAAAATGTACATTGTGTACATACTATTTTGCATCTTAGAGAAAATATTTTTAATATCATGTTTCATAATAATTTGTTACCCCACTGTAACTAATGTTGTGTTAACCATTATGTACATCGAGATAGCAAGTTTGTTGATAGCTCAAGTTAAAATCACACAAATTAAACTTTGTTGTGAAATATGAACAACTGTGGGATTGTTCAAGTTGCAGGGTATAATTAGTTAGTTGGTTTCATCGAGTTTAAACGAGCGCTTGTTGAACGTATTATTTCCAAACACTTAATCTACCAG
Organism: Marasmia exigua; assembly: GCA_019059595.1. NCBI lineage: Eukaryota > Metazoa > Arthropoda > Insecta > Lepidoptera > Crambidae > Marasmia > Marasmia exigua. The sequence continues at coordinate 12,561,102 of CM032483.1, read as the reverse complement.
TTATAATACGAGTTTCGAGAAAAACTTCTGTCAAAAGTTGTTGAAAATTACGAGAAGAATACGTGTTTTTTTTTCATTTTATTTTTGTTATGCTCGAGGCGAACAATCGAGCAAGCGAGTCACCTGATGGAAAGTAGTCAACGCTGCCCATGAACATCCACGAAATCAGAGAGATCGCTAATGTGTTTCCGGCCTTATTAAAAAGGATTACGCTTTTCTCTTGAAGGTCTCTAATTCGTAGCCGTCGGGAAATACTTCGGCATACAGACCGACAGTTTAAAATGATTCACTGATACAGCCTATAAGGTCCTACCGAAAACGTTGAAAGAGTAGAGGCTTTTACCCTGTTCTTTGTTACATAAACATAAATATCCCAAGTTATATAAGAAGCAAGAACCAACCCAAAGGTCGCTAATTATATCAAAGTTCCAAAAAAGGCCACTTCCATTTTTCGGACACTTGCCCGGTGTAAAAAAAAACCTGTAGCTGGTATTGGTTCCGGTACTTAGGGTGGGTAAAAGGGAAAGGTTCCAGGTATACTAAAGGCTAAGCAATTTTTATATCTCGCGGAAGAAATATGCAGACCACCTTGGGCCGGAAGAGTTATGTGGGATCTTCGTGGGGTTCTTCTTTGGAAAAGAAACTACTCAGAGGGATGTCTATTGTCTTTTAAGCCCCCAGCGGCTCTTCGTTTGAGATGCTTCTTCGGAGAAACCCTATAAACCCATACACTTTAGTATTTTGTCACAATAATACCGTCCGTATTCTGATAAGAACGTAGAAATCATATGATATCAAGCAATTATGACAAGGTGCTAAAGTGTATACATTTCTCTACATGAGAAGCGTAATGAAGACGTCTCAGTAGGGTGAGACACCAAATTGGCTTGAATCGAATCAGACAAGCACGTGCGGGCAATTCGCTTCAACTGTAGACTGAGTGGAGTAATTGAACAACAGCTGTTACAATTGGAGTTAAATGAATAAGCGAAATCTTGGGCTGAATCAACAAATCGTATATATCAAGACGTCGCATATATTTACTTCATGTCATGTAAAGGAGATTTGAAAAGAGTTCTTCTTTCACGGTAGGCAGCGGCATGACTGTGCTCCTGTATTGTTGATGTCTATGAGCGGCGGTTACCATTTACCATCGAATGGTAATTTTACAGTAAGTATAAAATATTCATCGTCCTTTTCACGTGAAGCGAACTATTGAACTATGTTTGAGAATTTGGGATATCTGGTAATTACAATGATGCGACTGCGGACTGAAACGAACGGAGTTATGCCACATTGTCGAAGTGCCGCAATGCTGTGCAACAAACAAAAAAAAAATCATGTATTAAATAAATAATAACAATGAGCCATAAAACACATTTTTTTTATTGTGCGCGATTTTTTTTTATAAGTCCGCTGCTGGACGCCTTATTCAGACCTACTGACGTCATGCTTTACAGTCAATGAGTATAAGTCAATGAATATGCGTGTAGATTATTTCTACTTTCTATAAACAAACGTTGCGTCGATCTGTTATAAATAAAAATGCTTCATTTATCACACAATGCTATGCTATTACAGTTTTTAAGTTAGGGATAAATGCTCTGCGTGTGATCTGGAGCCTAAGCTAGGGCGACCCTGTTTTCATTTGACATGACACTTTTTGTTTGCAGGACTCTGTGACATCATATCGTGGCGGCTAACTTCGCCTTTACATTCATATAAATTAAAACGTAATTCACTTGTGTTAGAACTTTAAATTGTTATTTTTCGAAAGTTTATGATGTTGAACTGTTACAGACAGTCACACATATGGTTACTAAAATCTGTATTCTCTATTGTGAACCAAAGGTCGAAATGTGTGAAATATCATTTTATTAATACATACATACATTCATTTTAATATCAGGTATTTTAGTTTGCACTGAAAACCACTAAAGTTAATTATTTAAATCCTTTCAATGAGTTTAAATTGTTGGTGGCTAATGTAAAATTAACCAGGAATTTGATCTCTAATGCTGTTGGGAATGGGAAATGTGGTGATACGGATCATCTACGTTCATGGAATACTAAATAAGGGACCTACCTTGTAAACATGTTAAGGAAGTAAGAGTACGGATTAAATTATAAATAATGCGATTTATTGATTTATTTTTATTTTTCTTTTCATAATCCACGACTTTTACTTTTATATACTTCAAAATGTTATGCACTTACAGACAATGACGGATTTTAAATACATTCACTAACTTATATAAATTCAACAGCCAAGGGGCAGCAAAAAGGAAAAACAACGAAAATAATTTACTTACAATTAATATCCTTTGTCATTATGTCATCATCATCAGCCCATTTAAGTCCCCACTGCTGGGGCACGGGTCTCCCTCAATCACATGAGGGGTAATTGCCATACTCACCACGCTTGGCAGACGGGTTGGCGAGGGCTTTGATATAAATGCAGAGTTTTCCTTCTCTGGGCGCTGTTGATCATGCCAGCAGCTTTACCTTAGTCGCCTTTTACGACACCTCGGTAAGAGTGAGTGGGGCCTATTCTACTCTGCCGGGGACCACACGGCTATATGATTATGTACTATGTATTTATTGTACATCTTCTAGACTAGCCATTTTACCCGACTACGGCAAAACCAAAAAGGAAGGGTTATGATTTTAGCAGTCTTTTTATGTAAGTATGTAAATATGTTTGTATGTTCCAAGATTCTGCCTAAATTACGCAGCTGACTTTGATGAATGAGGTATCAATTGATTCCTTATTACTGTCCAGGTGACCTTGGTTTATAATTTATTAGAAAATAATAGCACAGTGGGCGCTATACGAAAAAAACCGAAAGATTTTTTGGACATTTTTTTTATGTTACGATAATAAAACATTTGTCCTCGATCATATAAGTCAAGATGGGGTCTAAGGTAGGCCATCCTAGTCTAAGTTTACCCCCTTATTACAAATTGTGAACTAAGGATAGTCCCGGAACAAAGCTCGTGCCACCCTTTTGTAACATTGCGTGTTGGAACACACAGAAAGCAATGGAGAGGGCTATGGTCGGAGTCTCCCTGCGTAATCGTATTAAAAATGATGAGATCCGCAGGAGAACTAAGGTCACAGACATAGCCCAAAGGATTGCATGCCTCAAGTGGCAATGGGCAGGGCACATAGCTAGGAGAACAGACGGCCGTTGGGGCGAAAAGGTCCTCGAGTGGAGGCCACGTTCAGGGAGTCGCAGCCGTGGCAGGCCCTTCACAAGGTGGACCGACGATCTGGTGAAGATCGCGGAAATCCATTGGATGCGGGCGGCACAGGACCGATCTGTGTGGAGAACATTGGGGGAGGCCTATGTCCAGCAGTGGACGTCTTTTGGCTGAAATGATGATGATGATGATGATGTGTTGGAACAGAATGACATGAGATTTGGTACGGTAATAACATTAGATCGTGATTCATAATAAAGAAAGAAAGAAAATATTTATTATTATAGACATCACAACACAGAACATATAGCAATTAAAAACAGAAAACAAATTTGGTACAAACAGAAAACAAAACATAAAACAATTAAAAATACATAAAAATAAAACAAAAGGAAAAAAAAACAAAACTATATTCAATCATGTCCAGACAGTGCCAAATAAATAATAAGGTGGTTAGTGTTTAGGAAATACTTCGGAAATACTTTATGACCACATTTCATGATGCCGAAAGAGAAAAATTGAATAGAAATATACAACGAAGTAATATAAGTACGAAATCTTTACAGCTGTTACCACAGTTAAAAATAACTCAAACATGAAATTGAAACGTAAATCATTACATCACAGAGAGTCGAAGCTCAGGCAAAAAATAAAGAATTGGTTGTGTTAATTGTAAATTTCTCGTAAAGTAGGTCTCTCATTGGATCTATTACATGTTTTGTTGATTACAGTAAAAGTATTACATGAAACCGGTATGTTTTTGTGTCGCTAGAGGGCCATTGCGTGTTCCTATATGATTCAAAATGACACTTTATATAACTGACTATCGTATAACGGAACGGAAATGCAAACAAGTTATGGCTTGTTTGTTTTTGTTATATGTTGGGTAACAAGTGGGTTTTTGAGTCAAAGCTACAAACATCCTTTGGTTTTTTATTGTGACAGGTAGCAGAAGAGCAGACTTGCCATTTTTAGGAGGTGAATTTACGAATACTCTTCTTAGTGCTTTCCTACGCTATAAAAGGAACCTCTGTGCAACACTCTCGACTCGTCTCTACCGCGTGGACCGCTTAAATTAGTTCCCCGGTGCCTAATTTCACGTAGACTGACGTAGCATTCGCGTAGCACGTTTGATGACTCCTTCAAGCATATATCAAAACAAATGGTCCGTTTTCAGTTGTCTAATTGAAGGGATGTGCCGTATCTTCCGCTATTTTGATAATAATAATCTAAGCTCTCACCCTTGTATTTAGGTAGCCTTAAGAGATGAGCGTACTCCTTTCTACGAGGCCAGCAACGCATCGGCGACTCACCTGATCTTACAGATGTTCATGGTCGAAGGTGATTAGATACACCATCAGCTGGTAGCCCGCTTACTCATTTGTCGCCTCTAGCTGAAAAAAACCGGCCAAGTGCGAGTCTGACACGCGCACCGAGAGTTCCGCCGTACAAACGTAGCGGTTTACAAAGGTGTCGGTATAAACAGCTGTATCTTTTGATCGCGTTAACTTAGAAGTTTGATTTTTTCACAGCTTAAAGGGACAATAAACCTAGCTATTTGGTATAAATTTCAATTTGATACCTTTATTCGTTCGTGAGAAATAAGGTAGTAAGTTTCATTTTATTAAAATATTTTTATTATATTATATAACAAAAAAAAAATCGCAATTTTTCCTATATTTGAATTATGTGACAATGCTTCATGCCAAATTTCAAGATTCTGAGTTTACGGGACGTACCCCGTAGGCTTTGATTCCTTTGCGAGTGTCGAAAATTTGTTGAAAATACTCGTATCGACATAAGCGGCTGTATCTTTTGATTGGCTTGGCTTAGAAGTTTGATATTTTCACAGCTTAAAGGGACAATAGACCTGAGTATTTCATGTGAATTTCAGCTTGATACGTCCACGCGTTCTTGAGATAAAGGGTATTGACAGACAGACAGACAGAAGGACAACAAAGTGATCCTATAAGGGTACCGTTTTTTCCTTTTGAGGTACGGAACCCTAAAAAAGTTTAAGTACTCTGTTGGACCGTACCGCTAATCCATCCATACCTACCCTTCCCTGGTATACGATTTAAACCCAGTAAAATCCCGCGGAGTCGTGTGCTGCTCGAGCTAAGCTTACTTATTTTTGTGTTTAGTCTTAAGTGAAAACTCCTCTGGTTTCTAAGATAATTATTTCCTCTTATAATTATGTAACGGTACATTAAAGTAGGCGACAAAACATAGCACCATTAGCGCTAATGATCTAATCTAATCGATGCAATGTCGTGTTCTGTTCAGTTCGGATAGTGTTGCTTACAACAACCACGAAAACTGTGCTACAGGCTGTATGGGTAAACATTTACATCTCTTTAACCACGTTTTTAAACAACCATTTTACACAAAATTGTTCTATATTAATATTATATAATATCCTCCAGCAGATTTCGGTTAAGGCGGCTAATCTCAATCTACGATCAGCCACTTACAAAAGATATATTATAGTGCACTAGTATTTGCGCAGACACAAGTGGACTCTTTATTCCCTTACCCTCATATTTCAATAGGACACCAGTGTGACACGACCGAAAAGGGATCAGGCGCAGTACTAATGGCTTAACGTGCTTTCCGAGGCGCGGGGGTACAAGACGCCAACTTCCAGACTCCGGGCTGACACTGAGAATTTCTTGACAGAAAAACTCAGGTACAAATTTTGCCCCGACCCGAGCTTGTTTGAATTAGAGAATTGCGGTTCGAATCCGAGCATATGCACCTCTGAATTTCTACTATTAGCTCGGCGATGACGGAAAATATCGTCATCGTGATCAAACCTGCATGTTCAGGATAGTTTCTGAAATGTGTAACCATGATTAGGTTGGTATAGTTCCCCTGTTAAAAGATTCTGACGAGGAAGGAGGTCTGACGGCAGTCGCTTCATTGTTTTAATTACTAGACTCTCCAAACCCTGAATCATGGTCTAAGCGTATCCTGGGCTCGAAAGCGACAGGTTCGGACACAACTGGCAATTACACGATGACACTAAGATGAGCAGGATGAAGCCTACGTCTAAAGAGCGGATGGATTCATCGCCAAAATATGCAATGGCACATAACCTTAATCACACGGCACGACAGAGGTGGTCGCGCTATGTGGCGGGTTATTACATTCCCTCTTTTTTTTATATGAGAGGTGGCAGACGAGCAGACGGATCACCTGATGGTAAGCAATTCCGCCGCCCATGGATCCCCGCAACACCAGTGGAGTCACAAGTGCGCTGCTAACCTTTTCCCCTTCCCCCCATTGGGCCTCCGGTATCCTCACTCACACGGCGAAACACAGCGCAGGCGCTGCTTCACGCCGGTTTTCTGTGAGGCAGTGGTATCACTCCGAGCCGGCCAATTCATGCCTAAGCGTGGCATATATAGTTCTCTAATATAGTGGCTCTAATATAGTTGAGTTAAATGATGACTGACACATACGTCATACTTGTGAACAGGTGCCACCTTAAGGAACTGGTCTTTTGGTTTTCGCTTTGAATTTGCTTCAATCGATGTTGTGTTGCATTAGACTGTATGACTTGGTATGAGGATAATAACCATTGTATAAAAAGTAACTGGCGAGTTTCTTGCCGGATCTACTCGACCAGAAACCACTTTCCGAGCCGGTGGTAGAATCGCATTATGTTTATTTATTACTTAGTATATTTCGTATCGGCTTATAATAATATAACTACATGTAAATGATTATGATATTTTTAAACAGTTCAAAAAAATGTTAATGTATGACGATTTGTAAGTGCTATGCAAATAAAGAATCTTTTGACTTTGACTTTGGACGCAACTGGAAACTACACACTAAGATGCGGATGATTATTTTTACTGGGCAACACTGGCGAAATTTGTCGTCTCGAATGCAACGCGGGCGCACCGTTACGAGCCATGCATCGAGGCAGGGGATTATCTGCAGGAATGCGAGTAAGTGAGTGCTGCGCGTGCGGTCCCTGATCGGTTCGTGTTGATTGACAGACGTTGATTAAATGAATATCAGATAACAGTACATACATCGACCTGACCCAAGTAGCGGAACACCTTGTGATAACACAATATACCTGTTACATATAAAGGTCATAGACATTCACCCTAATCAGATGTATTGTCATTGCCTTACTTACCCTTACTTAGCCTTACTTGAAAAACTGCGTCAAGTCATTAGTACTGGGGTGACGTGCTGGGCGACGTTCTTTCTCTATCGCACCCTTATAGAATCTGCATCAGTGCTAGTTGCATCTCTTTCACACTCTGGGACGTTTATTCCGAAAATGGCACATACCGTTTAAAGCACGCTTCTTGTAGTTCTATGATAAAGGTATTAGAATCAATAAACGAACCACAAATTCAAGCATATCATCATCATCAGCCCATTTAAGTCCCCACTGCTGGGGCACGGGCCTCCCTCAATCACATGAGGGGTAATTGCCATACTCACCACGCTTGGCAGACGGTTTGGCGAGGGTTTTGGTATAAATGCAGAGTTTTCCTTCTCTGGTGCTGATAATCATGCCAGCAGCTTTACCTAAGTCGCCTTTTACGACACCTCGGTAAGAGTGAGGGTGGCCTATTCTACTCTGCCGGGAACCACACGGCCATAAGTATACTTAATTAGATATTATAGCACCAAGACAATGCAAAAACCAAAGAATTACAAGATATCAACTTAAGTATATGGCGCAAACGCAGAGTTAATCACACGAATATTTGTCCTGCGACGTATTACGAACCCGACCGGGGCTGTGTCACTACTAAATTATTTATTAAATTTAAACCTTTTTTTGACGTAGTCTTCCCTCTACCTTATTTAAGAGCCTAGCTTACATATTTTTTATGTGATAGGTGACAGACGAACAGACGGATCACTTGATGGTAAGCGATTGTCGCCGCCTATAGAAAACCCGCACTACCCGTGGAGTCAAAAATCGTTGCCAACCATTAAGCTCCACTTTCCTATAATCTTTGTTTTTTTTTTAAATGCCGTCAACACATTAGCGATCTCTCTGGTTTCGCGGATGTTCATGGGCGACGATGATCACTTTCTACCAGATGACACGCTTGCTCGATAGTCGCTTTAAAAAAAATTAGGCCCCAGGTACTCATCCGAGCATTGAAAATAATTACACAACAGATCTGATATCACATGCAATAAAAACCCTGCAAAGCATACCATAGATACGCGAATGACAAGACTCGTGAAGTATAATATCCGAATGCCATTAAAACACCATACAAAGGACTCGCAACAATAGTCTCAGAACGAGTCCGATCTGATCAAACAGACCTCCACAAATAAAACCCCTTACGCTCGTTTCCTGTGCGCCTGCGCAAGTTGCACCGCATGCCATACAAATATTAGCGTATGGTCCAATTCATAATGTCCTGTTTAAGAGTTGCGAAGGTCAGAAGATAGTCGCTTCATAGTCACTACCAGACATCCCGAATCCTGGATCGTGTCCAAGCGCGTGCTCTAAACAGACTGCCTTGGATTTGATTGCTGGAATCGACATCACAGATGAACATATGGCGAAGTGTGAAGAAGTACCTATATCGAGGGCCAGTATGGCAGTACCAACGTATGCTTTCGTGTCATTGTAATTGAAACGTGGGCTCCTTTTGCTTACAATCAGGCTTAAGTGAGCCACTATAAAAAACACATATGAAAATGAAAAATAAAAATAGATTATTTAATTCAGGTCAACACAACACTTATGAATCTTAAAATGTTTACATCTGCTTCGGAACTCTAGCTTTCATACCAATCCATGCCCAATTTAAAAAAAAATATTCATACATAGACCCGACTGAACATTGAAACCGTATTTTTCAGCTTTCAGTGCTTGAATTCAATAACCTAGGTATAGCGCTCTCAAGGTCTCTAAAATCGTATCCCTTGTACCACACTCTACAAGTAGGGCGAGAGTGTGACAAGAGAAACAGTCGACAAATGTTTGCCCTACGTAGTTAGCGCTCATGAAGCTTACTAACGGATTTTAACTGCCTTGGATTTCATGGCATCTCAGCATGTTCCCAGCCATTTCTAAGACAGCAAGATTGGAGAAGAATGCCTGAGTATGTGTAATGTTGGATACTTACATGATGAACGACATAAAGGGTGCTTTTAAGGCCCGATTCGACAAATCTTTATCCGTGGATGAATCCATGATATAACGTCAGATTTGTATAAAATGACAGCGCTGTACCATAAACTTAGTATCGGATTAAGATTGGTCGAATCAGCCCTAAACCATCTATAAATTTTATACTCTAGATATCAAGCATATTTCCATATGGAACATAGGTACAAATTAATAAAAAAAATCGCATTATCTTGCAATTTCGTATCAATTTAACTTTGTACACTAAAAACCAGGAGACATTAATTTAGACCTTTGAAATTGAATCAACCAGAACTCAAACCCAACGTGGATTTGTGTTCTGCCAACATAAGCCAGTTTAATATTTTTGGGGTAAGATAGATAGATCAATCCGTACAAACGATTCCATCCGCCGAGAACTCCACATTAAAACCAGATTGTCTACCACCTGCCTGAGAAGAATCCTGGAGTTTTTTTGGTCACTTAGCCCGGAATGATGGACATAATCTGGAACAGCTGATGGTCACCGGCAAGGCGGTTAGAAAGAGACCCAGAGGTCGTAGCCCTATCAAATGATCAGACCAAATACGTTCGGCGCTGGACACCAAACTGTATGATGCCGTTCACATTGCAATAGATAGACATAGATGGAAGTCTATAATAAAAAGTAAATTGACCGCCCACGGGAGGAATCACGACCCCCAGTAATGAGGATAATGACTAGAGAAGAGATAGATAGTTACACTTTATTGCATAAAATTAACAGATCTTAGTTTATGGTATTAGATGAATGCTTGAAGGTGCATGGTTTCAGCAAGTATGTGTCCTCGAAAAGTTTGCAAGACAGTTAAAAAAATACGGTGTATCCTATTAGTGGTCCCAGATGAACTTCGTAACTCTCTACGTTATTCCTTTCCATTTTCATTATTTTAATAGTTAATTCTGCTAGTATTTTCGTATCATAATTTTTAAATAATATTTATAAAACGATACTGTTTATTTTTTTTACTGGTTACCGCAAATGAGATGAAAGAATCAAATCAAAGAAGGAAATGTGTCGTAGAAAGCAAAAAAATGTTATTTAGAATCGGATATCAATTATGAAGGTGTTCTTTTTTCTTCTACATAGATACCGTAGTTAACTATGAATCCATCGTTTGCAACCGAAGCGAAAGAGACGATAGAAAATTATATATTTACCGACCATAAAAGGAAAAGATGGAAAGGAATTAATGGTTCATGAAGGCTTGGGATAACTATAACTGTTAAAAATTAACGCTAGTTGCAATAACACAACGGCAATTATTTAAAGTCATTCAACTGGAACGTTAAACTGCTTCTTACCCCAAGGGCTGCACAAGCGGGTCACCGGTTTCCAATCGCCATAAATTCACAGCTTTGATTCGCTCATTCATCATAAACCTTCCCCGGTTACAAGTAGAACCGATAAATAGACTTGCCTCAGCGCGAAGGCAAACTGACGCCTAGAGACACACAATAAGTTAACTTTCTAAACGGCGCCGCGGGCGAAATTACAGGCAAAGTCGAACTCTCAGTAATTAGCTGAATACGCATGTAGTGGGGTGGCTGTGCATGCCGACGCTGGGGAGACAATTGGGACATCTGCCAATACTTACTACACGCTGGCTCACTGATCCGAAGTGGATCGTGGCCTCCGACACGAGACTTCGCCATTCCATTCTGTTTTCGGCCACCAGTCGCCAGTCTGGCCGTTGTTAGGTTGACAAGATATTTTTCGTTCTAGACCAGGTCAAAAAAGATCTAGGCAGATGCCAATATTTTATTATAAGTCATGTGTCCCACTGCAGGGCAAATGCCTCCCTACCCTTTTTCCACCTCTCCCAGTCTTGGGCTGCTGTGTACCAGTCTTGAAAGAACGCGTCGAGTTCATCTCACCAGCACCGTCTCGCCTCGGTCTGCCGCGGGACGTTTATCATTTTGGCGCATCCATTCTGTGGCTATTTTGGCCTAGAGCTCATCCGGCATTCGACAGACATGGCTGGCCCAACCCCATTTGAGAAGAGCAGCCTTTTTGGAGACATCGGTTATGATGAGCGTTCTGGAGCGTAGATTTGTATTCCTGATTCGGTCTGATAATTTGACAATGATGCCAATAGCAATGGTTAAATTATTACTTATGGTAAAGGGAGGCAAACAGACAAGCGATATCCTGATGGTAACTGGTAATAACCCCTAGTATCACCACCTATGGTTAATATGAAGATTTTGCGAGCATGAATGCCGTCATAATTAGAATTTTATTTCGAAAGCACAAAAGAGTATTATATTTTGTAACAAAAGTAGGAAAACCGTACCTGTATAATAATTGTGGCAGTTATGTCCGGATGTAGGATAACAATAGGCGATTTGCCCGAGATAAGGAAGAACAGATAAATATAAACAAACATAAGTGATTATTGTTGACTAATGTCTGAAAATAAAGTCTTACTGCCGCACTCAGGGACGTCAATTAAGCTAATTGTTCATTAACTTAATTATTGATAGTCTATATCGTAGCGTGTTAAAAAAGGTGTCAATATTTTTCTCAAGTAACCATTTAAATTAATTTGACGTCTCTGAGTTACTCTTTTAATAAATATCCGTTTCAATCGCAGACATTGACTGAAAAGTATTACTTGTTATACAGTCGCGAGCAAACAAATCGACTCGGGACCTAATTTTCATACAAAGATACTAATTTCAGAGGCCTATAAATATGAAAGTATAAGTGCTTAAGTGATTATATTATTGTAAATCGATTTCAAAATTCGAATTAAAATTAATTATTTTAACAGATTACAGAAACGTGCCAATTTGTTAAAAAAAAAAGGAAATTGTGGTTGACTATCGCATCTCATAATAATTGCATGGAGGAAGACAAACAACTTGCTTAATCCTAATTTTATGAAAATTGTTTAATGTTTCCGGAGGCTTATCAAACGATTAACTAAAAGAAGAACATTTTTGACATCGATTTAAATTAAATTTATCACTAAAGCACATTATACTTTCATATTTATAGGGTTTATACTTACATATTTATAGGCCTCTGATGTGTGTATGAAAATTGGGTCCTGAGTCGATTTGGTTGCTCGCCAGTATATATTGTATTTTTTTAATATCCGTAAAAGTAGCTTTACAATGAAACAATTTTCCTTCTTCTTGTGTATCAATCAGCTCATGTATCAGTTTCATATTTTGTCGAACAATCCATCCGCTCTATGGGCTTTAACCTAATCATATGTAAACGCACGTGAGACTATCCCAGTGTGCACCTAGAACCATGGTATCCCCAAATAACCTGTACAATTTGATGTCAATTAAATCTTTTTGTTGCGTATCATCAGCTGTAGTGCGACTTTGGATAATGTATTCCCACGGTTTTCACTAACGAAAGTGATTCACCGGTCTTTATGAAAAACTAGGCATTCAATGTGTGCGAATCACTTAGGATGCAGAAAATCACTATGGGACACGTTATTATTAAGTGAAACTTCATAATGATCACTTCATTTTCTAGTACAATCAATACAAAGTTTATGCGCAAACGCAATTTCCCTCTCTGTTCCCTTTGACATAAGAGTGTGGATTACATTTTACAATGCCGCGGGCGGACAGGGGTCGGAGTAAAATCGCTTTCAGTATTATAAATCGGATTAACAGATTTTACATAGGTATAGGTGGTGCTATTAGCCGACTAATAGATAGATAGATAGATACTCTTTATTGCACAACATACAAAACTTAAAAGCTAGGTATACAGAGATACAATGTACAATTTAGGCGGTCTTATCGCTGGGAGCGATCTCTACCAGACAACCTTTAGGTAAAGGACATTAGATAGAAGAGGGGAGGGTGGTGCAATCCTTTTGATTTTGAACATTGATTAAGTATTTTTTTAGTATAAATACATATATCTAGACAATAAATAAATATCTAATGACTAATGTCAAGTTAAGCAGGAGCTCTTTAGAAAACATCAAGTAGTCAAGTCAAGTATCAGCTTATATACTGTCCCACTGCAGGGCAAAGGCCTTCATCATAGAAATCTAGTCATCGCTACTATGATAGGATTAGGCTTAATCACCACGCTTACCTAATGCGGATTGGTGATCACAAACCCGAGCTATGTTTGAAAAAATCGAAACATACTTTTTGCTCGACCCGGGAATCGAACCCACGTCCCTGAGATCAAGGCCCCGTACTTAAACCACTAGATCTACAGGGCGTTAGAAAAAATAATTACATTAAAGTTTAATTTTTCCTAATCCTATCTATCTAAATTTCCAAAGTTTCTTCTGGCATTTGGCTGGTAGGTACCTTAATTTAAAAATTAACTTCACTAGTACAATACGAAAACTGACTTAAGTACGGTCGTGTTCAAAAAGTGTTTACCACCTTAAGGTGACGGGTAGGGCATACTAGCGACGCCAATCAATTTTAATTTTTAGCTACTAAACCGGATCTATTTTTAACAATTTTGGGGTTACAACATCTCGGCAAACACTTATACTATTTATTAAATAATCATGCACAAATGTTGGGTCCGTTTTTGTACGCGAAAAATTTATTCACGCCAAAAGTGGCCGCTTTTGGCGGTAATTTCCATTTCGAGTACAAACGCAGACCCAAAAGTTAAGTATAAGTTTTTAATAAATAGTATAATATATAATATAGGCCGTGTGGTGCCCGGCAGAGAAGAATAGGCCACCCTCACTCTTACCGAGGTGTCGTAAAAGGCGACTAAGGTAAAGCTGCTGGCATGATCAACAGCACCCAGAGAAGGAAAACTCTGCATTTATATCAAAACCCTCGCCAACCCGTCTGCCAAGCGTGGTGAGTATGGCAATTACCCCTCATATGATTGAGAGAAGCCCGTGCCCCAGCAGTGGGGACTTAAATGGGCTAAAGATGAAATAGTATAAGTGTTTGCCGAGAGGTTGTAACCCCGAAAATGTTTAAAATAGATCCGGTTTAGTAGCTTAAAATGAAGATCGATTGGCGTCGCTAGTTGACCCTACCCGTCGGCTTAAGAATCGTAATCGCATGCACATGTCATGTAGGTTATAAGTTCTATATGTCTATCACATAATATTGATCATAGATATGGTATCTTTTTTAATGATATGACAGCTGACAGTTAGCAGCTAATAGAGTAAGGTAAAGTCGCACAAGACATTGGCAGAGTTATTATGTGTTCGCCGTAGGCAACACAGTAGCAGCCATATAGGAAAAAAAAAAAAAGTCGCTCAACCCTTATTGGGCGCGTGGCAAAAACCAGAACTAATGCTATTTCTTTTACAAATGTCAGTATTTTTGACATTTTCAAATGGAACAGCGCCCCTCTGATCGTAGTCTACGGATACACCAACTATCATTATTTGATATAAAGAAATCTTTAAATCTAACAATCGCATCATGAGAAATATAACTTCAGCCCGTTGCTCCAGGGTTAAGCTTGCCATTTTATTTTGTAATAATAACTTTTCGAAATATTTTGTTCCTGTTCAAAACAAGTTCAAAAGACGTTCATATAAATTTTATGACAAATGGTCATGTCATTTCAAAGAAATTAGGTTTTTTTACGGCTGGTGTTGTATCTTCTTTATATGTATTTTTTCATATTTACTTTAAAGTGGTAATATGTAACTTGATATGGCTTTTTTGACTTTAGTGCAAAAAGTATGTTATAGAATCAAATTTCAAAACTGGTAAACACTTTTTGACCGCCAGTGTTCATAGTGGGCGTCAAGATTAGAATATTTAATAGCTTGATACAATTTCGGATACATAAGGTACAACGACTTTCATTCAATAAAAAACATTGATTCAGTGGTGACATTTCCATTTCCAGGTTGTTGTATGTTTTCACTGAATTTAAATAATGTCGGTATTTGACAAATAGGGTTGCCAGAGATAGTTATCGAACGAAACATTTTTTTATTGCTTATAATAGGCAGACAAGCTTGCTGCCCATGATGGTAAACGGTAACCGCCGCTCATAGACATCAACAATGCCGGAGCACAGTCATGCCGCTGCCTACCGTGAAAGAAGAACTCTTTTCAAACCTCGTTTAAAAAAGGACATGTCATAGCGATCGGGGAACACCGCGGCTGGAAGCTCATTCCAGAGTTTGCACGAGCGTGGGAAAAAAGAGCGCTGGAAACGAAGCGTTATGGAAGGGATTGGTTCTAGGTAGTATTGGTGAAGTCTATCGCGGCGTCTAGTCACTTCCGAATAAACACATTTTTTTATGTGATAGGTCGCAGACTATGTCGAGCAGACGAATCACCAGATGGTCATCGATTAACGCCGCCCGCAATACCATTGTAGTCAGAACTACGCTTTTATCATCAGCAACCCACACTCGTCCACTACTGGATATAGATCTCCCCTAATGCACACCACTGCTCCCGTTTTTACACCACTCTCATCCAGCCCACACCAGCCAACCTTCGAATGTCATCATCCCATCTTGTCGTAGGGCGTCCAACACTACGCTTACTGAGTCCGGCGCTGCTGCGCCCTGCGCTTTAAGCCCCCCTTTTCTCCGGGTTGGGCTACCGGTATCCTCACTCACTCGAACACAGCACTAACACTGTTTCACGCCAGTTTTCTGCGAGGCCGTGGAATCACTCCGGTCGAGCCGGCCCGTTAATGCTGAAGCGCGGCTTTCCCACATATTTTAGTAACAGCTACAAGTCTAGTTCAAGACCTTCCCTGGTCGAAAACTTTTTAATCCAGTTACCAGACTAACTGCTAAAATGCTACATCGTCAACCACGACCACTCTGTCAAAGAATGAACGACTAATTCGAAAGACGACGAAACGACGATATTTTGGATTCTATTAGTTCCTACAATGCACTGATCGAATAACTATCGATTCGGTTTCGATTGATCGAGTGTCGATTCATGTTAGAATAGATTTGATATTCAGTGGAAGCAAAGTTAACATCGATATCCCTGACTATGCAGAAGATGTCATCACCTGATTTGTTGAAAATACCTAAGTCAATGTTTTATAGCACCGTAGCCACGCTAAAAGATCACCTCCGATCGTTAAGTCTACTAACACTCTTATTCATTATCCATCCACATTATTACTGAGATCGAAGGTTCTGGTGGAGCGGATGATAGTTTCCGAATGCTGCTAAGTACTTATCACATCTTGAGCTCGAACGGAACTTACCTGTAACAAAGAAAAATAAATCATAAGCATAAAGTACGAGATTCATGTTCTTAGGGTTCCGTAGCTAAATAACAAAAAACGGAACCCTTATAGATTCGTCATGTCTGTCCGTTTGTCCGTCCGTCCGCATGTCACAGCCACTTTTCTCCGTAACTATAAGAACTATACTATTGAAACTTGGTAAATAGATGTATTTTGTTAACAGCATTACGATATTCACACAAAAATTGAAAAAAAAAAAGAAATTGGGGGGTCTTCATACTTGTGTCTTTAAAAATGATATTGAGGTTTTTAACATATTTTTTTTCTAAACACAATACTTTGCGTAAGAGACGCTCTCAAAGTGGTAAATTGTCGCCCCCCCCCCCCCCCCTACTTCTATAATAAATGAATTATAAAACTAAAAAAATATAAGATGTACATAGCATGAAAACTAACAACGAAAATTGGTTTGAACTAGATATAGTGAGTAGTTTTTTTTAATACGTTATAAACCGTAAACCGCAATTTACCTTCCATATATCTTACTTGCTGCTACGGAACCCTTCATGGGCGAGTTCGACTCGCACTTGGCCGGTTTTTTTTACGATCATTGAAGGTGTGCGTTATAATTTTTGTCACATAAAACACTGAAATGGGGCACCCGTTTTTGTCAACCCTGCATCTACAAATACTAAAAAATATTTGAATAAAAAGTGTCTCATATATCCATAAAATCGAGTTATTATTTAGGAGAGAAAATGAATAAAAAACTTATATAACATTAATAGATCACTATGTCTACGTTACAGTACAAAACTCATATCCGGTCAAAACCATTCTTAACCGCAAAAATCCAGTTTAATCTGTTCCTGACCGCATATCGATCAAACCACTTTTAGTAGATTTTTGAAGTCAAAAGTGGTCTTAACTAAAGATTCTGGTCAAAACTGTTTTACCGATTTCAAAAAAGGAGGTTCCATGTATTTAACTTTTTTATGTTTCTACTGGGCTCATGGAGATCATTGGTTTTAATGTAACCTAAATTTAAATCAGAGTTTTTTCAGTCAAAATAGTTTTTATATAAGGGCTAAGGTCAACATTACTTTTGACTACAAAATCACTTAAACCTTAACGGAAGGCATGCGTCAGAAAAACCACTTCATCATCATCATCATCATCAGCCCATTTAAGTCCCCACTGCTGGGGCACGGGCCTCCCTCAATCACATGAGGGGTAATTGTCATACTCACCACGCTTGGCAGACGGGTTGGCGAGGGTTTTGATATAAATGCAGAGTTTTCCTTCTCTGGGTGCTGATGATCATGCCAGCAGCTTTAGCTTAGTCGCCTTTTACGACACCTCGGTAAGAGTGAGTGAGGAAAAACCACTTATGCCTGATTTTTCAGATAAAAGTGGTTTTGACTGGTTATGAGTTTTAAATGTAACGCCTTTATCAATTAACATAATATTCATATTTATAACACATACCTACCTAAAATACATGTTTTCATTTAACACGTATTATATAACTTCGCATTGCGAGTGTTTATAGAACGTTTTATGATAGATTTAGAGTCGTAAAAACTGTACTAAAAATAACATTGAAAGCAGGTTTGATGTTCTTCGGTCGGAGATATTGCCATTTAATGTATTCGATAATGGCGCAATAGTAATCTCATCATATACGTGAGTTCCGAAAAAACTTTTACTCTCATAGTAAAGTTTTCTACTATTTAAGTACATTTGCTATACATTTATACTATTGACGCTTATAGGTAATCGGAAAACACGAAACGCTTGCGCGATGCAATTAACACCTAGCGCCCTCTATTGGTAATAAGTGGAACTAATGTCCCGGGACGTAGTGAGGGCGGGCCACTAGTAAAATATATAATTACTAGACTTCCCGTACCCTGGATCCTGGATCGTCCAAACGTAAGGTCTGAAGTAACGGCTTTGAACGCAACTTAGAATGACACTGTGGGACAATGATGATAATACTAAAATTCCACCATCATATAATAATTAATGTTAGCATTTTTTTCTTCTTATTCTTCACACAAAAATTATACAGGCTTGCCTAACCCATAAATACAAGCACACAAGTAGCCGTATGCTTGTCGGTCGAACAAAGAGAATAAGTAACCAATTAAACCTTACTGCCTACTAATTAGTTCTTAGACATAGAGAAAATTAGCTAAAAACGTGGAAACTGTTCTCGGCTAGGTAATTCCATGCTAAACCTAACTCGAGTGTTGCTAAATTGCAAGACCGAGGATTCGTGTTAGCTGTTTTAGTTGAAAAATTTTTTGGGCTTCTTGTCAGAAGATAGAGAAATACATAAATGCAGGCTCATTTCATCGTCGCTAAATTTTCACTACGTTAATAAAAACTAAATTAAATTCTTGCGCATTCGAGAAGAGACGATACGAGACTTGCCGATTTCACCGTTAACGCGATCAATGCAGACGAAAACTTAGGGCGTAAACCGAGTTCAACAGATTTGATCGCGGTTAATTTCAGCGGTAAAATCGGCCCATGTTCATATTCCAAGTCAACAAACCAAGTCTTGTCTTGGTTTTATAAGATTCAAGTTCAAGGCTGACTTGAAGTAGCATCACTATCTAACTTTCGTAAGTTTAATTTGTAAAAGTGCGGCTTTTCCCTGCACGAGGCCAGCGCATCTGCAATTCTGCATCAGGTGCATATTCAGAACACGAATGAACGTTGCTCCAGCAATGCATCTGGGAACCAAATACGTGATAGTTTTGCAAATGTAATAATAGACAATTACAAATCTCGATGTCGAATAGGTAATGCGGAATACTTGAGCGTATAAGTAATTCGGATTAATAATATCAAACAAACCAAACTAAACGCTCAGCCGCGTACGCAGGATATATTATAGTGCTCAACTATATGCGCAAATACAAGTTTACTCTCAATTCCCTTACCCTCATATGTGTTTTCACACCGACTGGAGAGAAACCGGGCGCAGGACAAACGGCTTAACGTGCTTTCCGAGGCACGGGATCTTACTGATGCGTTGTCACCGCTTTATTGTGGAAAACATTCCAACACGGACTACAAAGTTTGGCAGCTCCTAGCCCTACTGTAAAGAACTATCAGACACAAGTTCCATATCGTCCGGCGCATGTATTTCTTCCTTCCCACAACTTGATTCATTCAAACGAAGCGTGAAGAAGCATCTCGCGGGCCAGTATGGCAGTGCCAACGGAAGTGATGTCTTGACATCGCGTCCGTTATAACTTCAACGTGGGTTTGCGTGGGTTCTTTTGCTCACCATCAGGCTGAGGCGAGCCAATACACTGCTCCATTGAAGTCGTCAAATGATTGATAGTGTTAAACATGCTATACAAACATTAGGTTAGGGAGCATTTCCTATTTCTACTGCAACTTTTGGTCAGTAGCAAACCATCTATCTATCTATCTGATGGTTTTATCTCTCCTCCCCTGTAGATATAGCGTGACGATATCACTGACGCAAGCGCCGCTGGTGGAAATCAACAAAACACAAAGTAAATTATAAAACAGTAAAGCAGAAGCCAACATGGATGCGAGAATTTGTGCCCTATGTTTGAAATTATTAACGTAGAATAGCTTCCTAGGTAGGTATATTTAGTTGCTTACGGGGAAATTTCCTAAGTGTCACAATATTTCCCCGCCTTATTATTATACTATGCTGCTCTGCTGTGACTAAGCCTGATTTTATTTAGTACCTACAGACGCAATTGCGTATTGGTAGTGAACCTGTATCATTAGCTTCAGTGCCGCAGTTTCGATTCCCACTTTGGACAAAATATTCGTGTGATGAGCCTTAGTGTTCAGGGTCTGAATGTAATATGTATTTAAGCATACATTTGTGTTATCACTATTTAGCAGATTCTGAATCCTATAACATACACTTAAGCTACTTTTCGGAAAGGTCCTCGAGTGGAGGCCACGTACAGGAACTCGCAGCCGCGGCAGGCCTCCTACAAGGTGGACCGACGATCTGGTGAAGATCGCGGGAATCCATTGGATGCGGGAGGCACAGGACCGATCTGTGTGGAGAACATTGGGGGAGGCCTATGTCCAGCAGTGGACGTCCATAGGCTGAAATGATGATGATGATGATGATGAAGCTACTTTCTCTGCGATCAGATCAACAACGTGATGTTGTTTGATACTTATTTGTGACAAAATTTCATGACAAACTGAAGTCAGTTCACTGCTATCCGTCGCACTGTGGGTATCATCGCGTGCGGCCCACAGTTCCGCCAGTGTATCGCGCATCCTGAACTAACACCCAACAGTCGCCGCAGCCATTTTCAATTTGAAAGTAATGCGTTATATAAGCCTCGACAGTGCACTTTCATTACAACCCTTGTTTTGGATCAAATATCCAATTGATTGTTGCGAATTACGATAATGGATGATTTCTAATTGTATTAAGCTTTATCTTCATCATCAAATAACATCTTCATCACAGCGCTGTGTGTCATTCTCGGTTGCATCCGACGAATCCGAGCACGGAAGGAAAAGCTGGGATTCTCCCAGAGGAGAGCCCAACACTAACCGTCCGTCTCCCAGCCGGCGGGTGTGCATAAGGCGGCGACGTCGGCCCATTGCACTCCGGGCCGGCGGCATTTCACCTGAGTGAAAATAAAGGGGTACGCTTGATCCAGAATTGGTAAGTCTGATAATTACAATAAAGCAACTGCCGACTGACTGTTCAGAATGTTTATTTCAATATTTTAGATATCCACAAATTTAAGAAACTATCCGATATGTACAGAGGGACAATTCGTGCACCCGACATGGAAGTCGAATTTAGAGATCTCATACATTTTTCCATATAAATCTTGAAGTCGAGAATAGGCCATTTGATGCCTGGCAGAGACGAGCTGTCCGGATTGTCGGGGATCCCGATCTCACGGACAAATTGGAGTCGTTGGAGTCGCGAAGAGATTTTGGCTCTCTTTGCCTCTTCTATAGGCTCTTCCATGGAGGGTGCTCTTTAGAGCTGTTCAATATCATACCAGGGTCACCTCATACAGGGTATTCTACAATCGCACGACTAGACGCCGCGGCAAACTTCACCAATACTACCTGGAACCAATCCCTTCCAGAACTCTTCGTTTCCAGCGCTCCTTTTTTCCGCGCTCGTGCAATCTCTGGAATGACCTTCCAGCCGCGGTGTTCCCTGATCGCTATGACATGTCCTTTTTTAAACGAGGTTTGAAAAGAGTTCTTCTCTCACGGTAGGCAGCGGCATGACTGTGCTCCGGCATTGTTGATGTCTATGAGCGGCGGTTACCGTCTACCATCAGATGGGCCGCAAGCTCGTCTACCTACTATAAGCAATAAAAAAAATAAAAGCCCTCTGGTTTCTTCGCGATGTTTTCTCTCACCGCCGAGCGAATGGTAGAAATACGCACATAGATTTGAAAAATCTATTCGGTGTCTATATATTTTGTGACCAGGTGGACCGGCGATCTGGTGAAGGTCGCGGGAATACCTTGTATGCGGGCGGCACAAGACTGTTCTGTGTTGAGAACATTGAGGGAGGCCTGTGTCCAGAAGTGGACGTCTATTGGCTGAAATGATGATGATGTAATTTGGGCCACTACCAACTGCGCTAAAGGGCTTGCCAAAAGTCTCATCTCATTGTGAATCCCGACTGCGTATAAAGCCGTCGCGGTGCGGGAGTCTGGTACCAAATTACAATGAAGCTACTCCGTTTTGACCTTCGCAACCCCTTAACAAGGGAACCAGAACAACTGAATCAAAGCTACACGTTTCAGAAACTATCCGAAACGTGCTGGTTTCCTCAGGTTTTTTTTCCTCGGGGCCGAGCAGATATATTTGAATAATCCATTGGTATTATCCACTAAGCTACCATAGTTCATCGGGCCAGCCAAATGTATTGATCACATTATCGATAATCGAAGGTATTAAATTTGGCATCATTATTGGCTGTTACTTTAACTTATTTTGCCACTAGCCCTGGTCATAGAGCAATAAAGGTCTATGAAATAAATATGCTTTTATAGCCGTTTTACATTCAAGCAAGACTCACGAAATCGACTAGTACAGAAGATATTAAACTTTTATTAGCAATCCTAATATCCAAGGTATTTTATGACGGACAGTAAAATAAATAATGAATATTAATTTAGGGCAGTAAAATTAATAATGTCAGTTAAAATATACAAGATAGAAATTTCACACATAATTATAATGCAAGGGAAGTAAACCAAAAGCTTTCCGCTAAATAAATGTGTATAGTAATAAATGGACCATCTGCTCGGCTGCCACTTCTATATTAAATCCTACAGCAGCAACGCTGCACACAAAACGGTTGTGCGATGTAATCGACGCCTAGCGTCATCCATTGGTATAAAGTGGAACTAATGTCCTGAAACGAAGAAAGCCACATAAAAGAATACTGCAAGCCTAAATTAGGAATGTTCACGTCTGTCAAAAGGGATAAAAGGTGTACGGGTGTGCTATAGATAAAATTCTTTATAATTTAAACTTGAAAATTTTAAGATCTACTTATGGTTACATATGCTGAATACTTTCTACATACGTAACTTTAACCAAACTTCTTTGTTTTTAGGAAACCTGCAATTGATATGCATCCAGTGTAGTATAAAGGCGGATTTAACTTTCGCTGATCTTCATTTTTAACGAATTCGGTAGAGATGTGGGAATGCTTATATTAGAATCACAGCACAAGAATCCATTATAAAATCAAGTGTTTCATTCTTATTTGTATTCTAGCTGTCGCCCACAGCTGCTCTTATATGGTTTGCGAAAAAAGTATTTTCTATACAGTAACGTTGATAGTTGTCATTTTAAAAAAAACAGGATATAAAAAAAAAACCTGCATAAAAAACCGCCTTCAAAAACCGCGAACTAAAAAGTATAAAATAATATAAAACATGAAAATCAAAGTTAAAAATTTCCAACAGACTTGTATTAATTTTGTGGCTCAAAAAATTTGGCTGCCAAAAGATGAGGCACTAAAAGCTTGAAAAATATTTTTTCCACGAACTAAAAAGTGTAAAATAATATTTTTAACTCTTCATCATTTCAGCCAATAGACGTCCACTGCTGGACATAGGCCTCCCCCAATGTTCTCCACACAGATCGGTCCTGTGCCGCCCGCATCCAATGGATTCCCGCGATCTTAACCAGATCGTCGGTCCACCTTGTGGGGGGCCTGCCACGGCTGCGACTTCCTGTACGTGGCCTCCACTCGAGGACCTTTCCGCCCCAACGGCCGTCTGTTCTCCTCGCTATGTGCCCTGCCCATTGCCACTTGAGGCATGCAATCCTTTGGGCTATGTCTGTAACCTTAGTTCTCCTGCGGATCTCATCATTTCTGATACGATCACGCAGGGAGACTCCGAGCATAGCTCTCTCCATTGCTCTCTGAGTGACTTTGAGCCTCCTTAATCGGCACATTGTAAGCGGCCACGTTTCGGTTCCGTATGTCATCACTGGCAACACACACGCATTGAAGACTTTCGTCTTGAGACACTGCGGTAGGTGGGCCAAAAATATGCTGCGTAGCTTCCCGAACGCTGCCCAGCCGAGTTGGATTCGTCGATGGACCTCTTTCTGGAAGTTGGTTTTTAACTCTTAATACACTCCAAATACCATTTTATAACAGTACACTCGAGAAAAGGTTTTACCGTAGTCGGCGCCTAATCCCTGTTGAATAATTGAATGTTGTATTAACTTACAAGATAGTATTGGGCGCCGACTTCGGTAACACCTTTTCTCGAGTGTACTGTTAAATGTTATTTGAAGAGTATTAAGAGTTAAAAATATTATTTTACACTTTTTAGTTCGTGGAAAAAATATTTTTCAAGCTTTTAGTGCCTCATTTTTTGGCAGCCAAATTTTTTGAGCCACAAAATTAATACAAGTCAGTTGGAAATTTTTAACTTTGATTTTCATGTTTTTACCACAAGCTCGATCTAATTCTGTGTTTGTTACTAACTAATTATTATTTTATTCTGTTTTTTTTTAAATAAATTATATCATACAACATCTCATACATTGACCTGTTTCCGTACCGAGTAGTTACAGCACTTTTCTGTCTTTATGTTTGTAACTGTCATTTATGGTAAACAAATTACTCTTCGGTCTTTCGTTCGCCGAGACCGTCCATCCGTCACCAGACGAATGCCAGCATAATGCGCACGCGCGTGCTTCGAATGCGTGCCGACCGTGCGTTTGTTCGCTCTCTTCCTCTGGGAAGGTATAGTTATGTCAGCCATGTTACTGTCACACCTCGACTGTATAATTGGTGGGTATGAAAATCGAACTACGTGTACACCTACGATTCATGTTCTCGGATACGCACGCGATGAAGCGTCGCTCTCTCCTAGTGTTTGGATTGGACTGGCTGAAATGATGGCTGACACATACGTCATACTTGTGAACAGGTGCCACCTCTGGGGACTGGTCCGCTTCGGTTTACCTCATATTTAGCTTTTAATTTACTTCATTCTATTTTGTGTTGCAATAGACTATATATAGATAATATGACTTGGTATGAGGATAATTAAACCATTGTATAAAAGTTGGCGATTAAAAAGAGTAACTGGCGAGTTTCTTGCCGGATCTTCTCGACCAAAAACCACTTTCCGAGCCGGTGGTAGAATCGCATTATGTTTATTTATTTTTTTAGTAAATTTTATGTATCAACATATATGTGTATAGCATGTAAATTATTACATGAGTACTTATAAATAGTCTTAAATCATTTAAATGTATGACGATTTGTAAGTGCTGTGTACAAGCCTATGTAAATAAGGAATTATTTGACTTCGACTTGACTTTGATTGCTGCCGCGCGCAGAAGGTCTAAGCTAGTCTGGTACTGTGTTTCGCCGAGTGAGTGAGAGTACCGGATTTCCAATTGGCAGCGCACTATAACTACACTAGTGTTGTGGGTGTCCATGAGCGGCGGCAATCGCTTACCACCAAGTGATCCGACTGCTAGCCTGCCACATATCACATACCGCGAGTGCCACCCCGTGGCTGATGCCACCTTGCGCGTTGTGTTAAGACACACCTTCATACAATCTCGCGTACAAGTGATGCGATAAAGATTTACTGCATGGCCCCGTCCAATCAAAGCGCGGTTGCGCTCGATTGTAAGCGATGAATGGGTCAATGAATAATAACATTTTGTTGTTGAGAAGTATTTTAAACTTATTGTTTGTTTACCAAACTGCCTCGGTGGCGCAGGGTTAGTGGGTTGCATTTTAAAGCGACGTCTGCGCAAGAGGTCTCGGGTTTGATCTCTGAGTCCGGCCAAATAGTTGTACCTAAGTTTTCGGTAAGAAATTATTAGTGTCAGCCCGGAGTCTGGAAGTCGACGGTCATGTACCCCCGTGCCTCGGAAAGCACGTTAAGCCGTTGGCCCTGCGCCCAATCCCTCACCGCTGTCACCGTGTCACGCTGGCGTCCCATCGGAATATGAGGGTAAGGGAATAGTGCACTTGTGTTTGCGAACACACTTGAACACTATAATATATCCTGCGTACGTGGCTAATAGTTGAGATTGGGCGCCGTAGCCGTAATCGGTTGGAGGATATTATTATTATTTGTTTACCAAATTAGAACTTGAAACGACAGAAACACTATACACGAATACGGTAGTCCATTTCCTTATTAGCCAGCTTTGCATTTACGCCCATTCCATAGGGACAGATCAAACAACGTTAAGAAATTATGTCGTTAGAAACTTAATCCGGCATTTCCTTATCTTAAACCCGATACGCCTGTCTAATTAACTACTGGAAATAAATTATAAATTATTTAGTGATGTGTGTGTCTCAAGTTAAACACACTCTTGAGTCAATTGAGACGTTTTGCGATTTCACTCTAGTCATGTTGCCGTCATCAGCACAAAGTACGTCGACACAGAACGCCGGCTGCCCACATCGCCAGCTAAACAGGCTACGTACACATACATGCGCGTGTACTGAGTAGTAACTCAGTATGGTTCGGCACAAATGAAAGAGTAAGACGTGGGGCAGAGACACGATACGATTCACTGCAAACGCCTAGGTGAACGAACTCTGCGATATCAATGTCAGCAAGCGCCGATTTTCCGTGTCTGATTATTATTTGTGTCTCGCATCTGTGTACAAACAAGCTTGCGCAATGCAGCAGTGAATTGTTATGCGGAGATTTTAAAATAAGAAAAATAATCACCAATAATTATTTAAACACCATTTTTACGTAGGATAAATGATTTTGTTTATTTTTATAATCCGAATACTTCCTTGAACTTACAGCAGACTATCGTGTTTTTGTCTTGTATAGATTTTATATAAACACTCAGCGGTAGAGTTTAAAGTCGGCGGTGAGGGAAAACTACGTGAGGAAACATGCAAGTCTCGGATAGTCTCTCAAAATTGTGGATGTCTATAATATTTGAGAAAATGGTTCTTAACTTTAAGGAAACGTTAGAGAAACGGAGAAATCTTATGTTCTTGTTCAAGATACTTAACTCAATTGTCGATAGCCCCGTTATATTATCCAAAATAAATTTAAAATGAGAAATAATAAACAAGGCCAGCAGAATTTTTATTTGCCACGCGCGGCACACTTCTAATTTACTAACTAAGCCACGGGAAATTGAATCGCACAAGCGTTTCGTTTTTTCTCACATATATATACCCTGTGAATGCTTAACCCACCAGGTACTTGCACCATTGCTGAACACCCCAATATATGATTTATTTATGAATTAAGGCTTTTATTCCTGAAACCTTGTCACCTCGCTATAGGGTTGTACAGTTGGTCTGGTTGTTCCCCTGTCTAAGGATTGCGATGGTCAGATGATAGTCGTTTCATTGTAA
Source organism: Marasmia exigua (assembly GCA_019059595.1). NCBI lineage: Eukaryota > Metazoa > Arthropoda > Insecta > Lepidoptera > Crambidae > Marasmia > Marasmia exigua. The sequence continues at coordinate 12,533,679 of CM032483.1, read as the reverse complement.
TTACCAGACTTTGTTTTTTATGTAATAGGTAGGCAGACGAACAGACGGATCACCTGATAGTAAGCAATTGTCGCCGCCCATGGACACCCGCGTCACCATTGGAGTCGCAAGTGCGCTGCCTACCTTTAAACCCTCTCTATCCCCCGGATTGGGCCTCCGGTACCCTCACTCACGCAGCGAAACATAGCACAGTGCTGCTTCACGCCGGTTTTCCGTGAGGCCGTGGTATCACTCCGGTCGAGCCGGCCCATTCATGGCGAAGCTTGGCTCTACTTCACGGTACACGGTAGACTTCCCAAATTCCCAGATCATGGTCCAAGCGTACCCCGGGTTTCGAAGCGACAGATTTAGATGCAACTGGGAATAACACGTTAAGCTGAGAAGACTCAGTGGTTAAAATTTAATTCAATTGCTTCGACTGGCACATCACTATAATACATAGTGAGGTAATAACGTACTGTTTCTATGACTGATAAATGTTTAGTTGATTATTATGTAATAGCATGTATTTATAATTTATGACATCTCTTATGCTAAAGGTTAAGAAAGCAGTAAATATTATTCTTGTTGCATAATACCATAAGAGGAAATATTTATATACCTACGAGTACTGTGAAGAAAGGTGTGTCTGTAGGTACCATTGACATAATATTATAATTGCCCTTGCGCAGTGTTTCGCCGAGTGAGTGAAGATACTGGAAGCCCAATCCAGGGGAAGGGGGGTTTAAAGATGACATCGCACTTGTAACTCCACTGTCTATGGGCGGCGGCAAACGCTTACCGTCAGGCGATCCGTCTGCTAGTCATGTCCCCTATCACATAAAAACTACTAAATAGAGCGATGGAATAGCTCATTGTATAAGAACGAGCTTTCCATACGGGGGTCGTGGTTTGAATCCGAGCTTGCCGTGGTTTGAAGCCGACCTTTGGATTTTTCATATTTTTCAAAAAAGTGGTTACTGAAAACTTAAATCACGCTATAGATGATTGTGACATAAATGGCGTATGCGTAAATAAGCTTGAAAAATCACAAATCCTTTTTATTTATTTAATTTTAATTTAATTTACTGTCCTAATTTCATTGCAATCAAAAACTTTCATGGTCACTAACATTAGAATAGTTATTTTCTAGATTTCTACCATGTACCTATTTTTGAGTTTCCGGTAGACCGATATATCTACCAGTAACAACCTACCCGCAAAAACTTCAGTTACTCCGTGACCATGGCGCTTGCAACAGTGCCGGAGTATCGGAAAATCAAAAATAAGGTATATGGTAGAAATCTCGAAAATAACTATTCTAGTCAATAAAAATCTGCTGGCGGAACCACTGGAAACCATATACGGCCCTTAAGTTAGAGGAACCGTTTTATGATAATGACACATGCAAACACTATGCCCAATTACCATGCACAACAAGTAATACCCATGTGATTACCACGCTCGACCGCCTGACAGCTGACATTGACTTTCTTTGCTCTTTCTCTACATTCGGTATTTGTCGGGGTGAATGTTCTATTTCGTAAATAAGCCTTCTTTTAAGACAACACTTCGTTAAAAATTTGTTAACACTAAAAGTCACCGCATAGTTTTTTACGCTGAAAGCGCCTCTTTAGGTAGTAAAAATAACAATGGTTAATTTTGTGCTTTGACTGGCCCGATAGTGACCCTTCCTACCTCATACGCCAATAGTTTTGTTGGCCCAACTTTCGAAAGGTGTGGCTACCCTTAATTTAGAATTCTAGCTTCCTGCATACCATATTAAAATAAGTCCAGCCGTTTACGCTGAGAACAAATAACAAACATTTTTACCGATTTTATCTTGACATTTACCCTCCATAAAAATATTCATAAACATTCAATAATCTGTAATAGAGCAGGTTTCACGTTTGAAACAAAACATTTACCGTTTTGGTTAACAAATCATTTTATGAATCAGGATCCCTTAGGATCTTTAGATGTTTGCTTTGTTCGAGTTTTATTATATTCATATTTCTTTATTTGCATATCACATGGTATAAAGGTCTTACAAAATAACATGAACAGAGACATGTGACGCCCCGTAAGGGCACCGCAAAGTGTTAGAGAGCAGGTGAGCTTTCTTAAAAAAATAATTAACTAGTATTTAAATTATGTAAATACAAGTAATATTAAAATATAACATTGGAAGCAATCAATCAAATCAAGAGCAAATTGAAAGGAATTGGAAAAAATAACATTGGAATATTAACTATACTTACTGAATATTAATCACTAAACATATTATTGTTTTGTTTATTTGTAACTTTATACTGTAGTAGAGCTATAAAGGATATAATTTACGCCCAGTTCGATTCCCGGTGAGGGCAACGCACGACCACGTTGGGTTTTCACTGGCCGTTTCCCGAGAGACCCGTAGAAGGATACAACGAGGTTTTTATAAGGAGGCGCTTTTGCATAAACATATTTCTTGTTAAAAATGGTAGTATTTTTTCCACAAAAAACATCTGAGCAAGATTTGATTGCGATCAGTAAATAAATCAAAGGGGCAGTTAAATGTGAGTTTCGTTTATTACAGCTGACAGTTATTTAAAGTGGTAATTTATGGGCAACCAAAAACTGTTGAGCACTAATTGGAAGTGTAGGAGTGTTACAGACCTAAGGGGAAAAATAAGAAATGCATAAATAAGTACCTTTTTTTTATATGAGAGGTGGCAGACGAGCAGACGGATCACCTGGTAAGCAATTCCGCCGCCCATGGACACCCGCAACACCAGTGGAGTCACGAGTGCGCTGCCAACCTTTTCCCCTTCCCCCCATTGGGCCTCCGGTAACCTCACTCACACGGCGAAACACAGCGCAGGCGCTGCTTCACGTCGTTCTTCTTTGAGGCAGTGGTATCACTCCGGTCGAGCCGGCCCATTCATGCCAAAGCGATTTACGATATTGTAATTAGGTTATAAGTAAAACACTACTATTTAACAATAGATAGATAAATACTCTTTATTGCACAACATAAAAAACCTAAAAGCTAGGTATGAAGCGTGAAGCAGCACTGTGCCGTGTTTCGCTGCGTGAGTGAGGGTACCGGAGGCCCAATCCGGAGAAAAGGGGGGTTTAAAAGTTGGCAGCGCAACTTGTGACTCCACTGGTGTCGCGGGTGTCTATGGGCGACGGCAATTGCTTACCATTAGGCGATCCGTCTGCGTGTCTGCCGCCTATCACATACATTTTTTTTTTCATTGGCAACCTTGACTTTCTGGCGATATACCTACGATATTATAATTAGCTCATAAATAAGACTACCATTTAATAATACATAGATAGATACTCTGTATTGCACAAAATAAAAAAAACTCAAAAGCTAGGTTTACAGAGACACAATGTACAATTTAGGTGTTCTTAACGCTGAAAGCGATCTCTACCAAACAACCTTAGCAGCAAGATTATTCCTATCCCGACGACCCGTTTGGATTGGTGCAAGGGTTGCGGGTCGATCCCCGCACAATACAAACATTTGTGTTTAGAACATGTATGTTTGTATTAACCTGGGTGTTTTCTATGTATTTTAAGTATGTGTTTACAAAAGAAAGTATTAAATGTATATATTTGTAATTCACCATGTGGCCGCTTACAATGTGCCGATTAAGGAGGCTCAAAGTCACCCAGAGAGCAATGGAGAGGGCTATGCTCGGAGTCTCCCTGCGTGATCGTATCAGAAATGATGAGATCCGCAGGAGAACTAAGGTCACAGACGTAGCCCAAAGGATTGCATGCCTTAAGTGGCAATGGGCAGGGCACATAGCGAGGAGAACAGACGGCCGTTGGGGCGGAAAGGTCCTCGAGTGGAGGCCACGTACAGGAACTCGCAGCCGTGGCAGGCCTCCTACAAGATGGACCGACGATCTGGTGAAGATCGCGGGAATCCATTGGATGCGGGAGGCACAGGACCGATCTGTGTGGAGAACGTTGGGGGAGGCCTATGTCCAGCAGTGGACGTCCATTGGCTGAAATGATGATGATGATGATGATTTGTAATTCCACTGTTAGTTCTGATATCCGTAACATAGGTGCTTGAGCTACCTATTTCGGAGTCAGATCAATGTGTGTGATGTCGTGAAATATTTATTTATTTATACGTTACGTGTAGGAGCCGGCATGAAATATTGCAAAACAAACGCCAACCTTGTCCAACGATTACGTATGCCTTAAACTTCCTCAAGTCACTGTTGAACAAAACAGGCGTTGGTTAATAACCAGTGTACAGAACAATAGCCCTTCAGGATGTTCGCATTGCACAATAATGGAACAAAACCTTGGATCCCGCCGAGTAACGTCAAGCTCCTTCGATTTAGCGGCAAAAACACAAAGATAAACATTTATGAGTTAGCGAAATACTAGTTAATACTAGGAATAGTTAGCGAGAAGATAAACCATGAACGATACATACAGTACGAGTTAGAATCAACTACATACTCTTAGGGTATTTGACTAAGCTCGAGATTTTACAAAATATAAATATTTTATCAAAATATAGGTAAATATGTGCCAATAACAAAAATTCTCAATTAAAAATATAGCGTCTAGCCGGTTTTATAGTCATTCAGATTCATGGGCAAGTCCATTTTAAAAGTATGAATTTATTAAAAAATAATTATACCATTGAATAACCCATATAATTTGCACCAACAATTATAATAGAACCCTTGATATAAATGAAACATTTGATATAGCTACCATACAAAATTGAAATGAAATGAATACTAAATACTTAGGCGTGACACGACCGGAGAGGGATTGAGAGCAGGACCATCGGCTTAATGTGCTTTCCGAGGCCGCCGACTACCAGATTCCGGGCTGACACTAAGAATTTCTTACCGAAAACTTAGGTACAAATTTTTGGCTCGACCCAAGGATCGAACCCTCCTCGCAGGAAGGAAGCAGCTCATGCGCAGCCGTCGCTTTAAAGTGCGACACACTAACCACTGCACCGAGGTAGACCGAGGAACCTATTTAGTTATAGATACATGGAATATACGAGTATTTACGATGTTCAGTTCTAAAAGAACCTTTGCAGTTTATGATCTCCTATTAAAATCACAACGGGATATCATTCTCAATTACCGCACTTGTGTTAGGCTAGTAACATTTCTAAGCAAGTTTTCCAAAGGGTAATTTCGCGATATCAATGGCATCTTTACTGCCCACTCTTGTCCTTGCTTAATCACCATACTTTCTAGCGAGCTAATAAACTTTATGTGGCCTGGGAGTGGCACAAACAGATGAAACCTACGCGTAAAATGGAAGTGTAAGTAGGCAATTTCTATAGGTAAAATGAAATGTTGCACAATAACTTTTTTTAGTTTAAAAATTAAGGCTGAAGCTAGATTCCGAACCCGGTCATTTCAATAAGCAGTTTTCAAGTAGATATTTATTAACTTGATGTTACTCGCTAGATGGTGTAAGCTCTCTCTATAAATTTCAGCTGTTGGATGATATATCCTGTGCTCCCTAATTTATGGGAAAACTTCCCTGTATAAGATTTTTCACGTTTACCTAATATTTCAAGGTAACCATATATGGTTGGTTACATAGAAACTAACACTTTATACCAACCTCACTTAGACCTAAAATAAGTTGTAAAAAATGTTTTACATTGCTGCCTGTTTGAAACTAAGCAGTTTGTCATAAATATTTCTATCGAATTATAGTTTTTACAAGTAGTTCATTGTTATTGTTAATTATTTAAAATAAAACCTATTTTTGGATAAAACCTCTTTCATTTATTCATGGATAAATGAAAATGAAATATGGCAACACCTTTACGCCGTGACCAATCGTTGTAATTTTTATACAGATACGGTAGCGCCATCTGTTATCACTTTAGATAAACCGACTGACTAATGTCATTGGAAAACTCCTCATTGTCAATTTACTCTGATGTGAAACCACACTAGCGGATGACATCCCTGTACTTACACACTATGAGAGTGCAGCTAAGAACAAGCCTATTTACAGATCAGTGGCCCCTCCACTAGCTTTATTATTGATTGTAACGACATTAAATAAAAAAATATCTAGACATTTAATATGGGGTTGAAAGTTCAAAAGTAACTTTTTTATTCAAAACTCGTAGTGCCCAAACATCAACTTTAAGTTTCTTACTTTACTGATTAGCATACCCCCATACTGCATTTCACCCCCTAATTCACCCCTTCAAAGGGTGATTTTCCAAAAACGATGAAGTGAATTTCAGTTTATTTCAAATTATACAAATAAGAATAAATTTTCACATTCCTAACATCAAAGACGACGGACTATCATACAAACTTCAATCTCTTTTTTCACCCCCTTAAGGGTTGAATTTATAAAAATGTTAAAACAAATTGTTTTTGATGTAATATTAGGAGCCTAAATAATGATTTCCAAGATTCTTACATTAAAATTGCTAAACCCCCACACCTCGTTTCTCCCCCTTTTTAACCCCTTGTAAGGGTCATTTTCCATAACTTTTGAAGAGTTATTCTTGATTTCCAATTATTAGTCTAAACACAAATTTTCACATTCCTAGCATCAAAGATGGCGGACTTTTATACCAACTTCTAACCCCCTTTTTACCCCCTTAACGTCTTACTTAGAGCTCACTTTCAGTATTAAAGGACCCCCCTGCCCGAATTTCAAGTTTCTAGGGTCAGTAGTTTGGGGTATGGGTGGTATATGCACTTAATACCTTAGTCACTCAGGTTCTCATTTTATATACCTACATAGATAGATTCAGCATTCGATAGTTCTGATTACGTGAATGATTTGCTATTTTAAATAAAAATAGCCAAAAAAGGTTTAATGAAAAACATCAATAGCTAAAGGTTAATAACACCAAGATATACGTGTACTGACAAATACACGTGTATCAGACTTAACTTATTTAAATTACTTATTGCACAAGTGTTCCGTACAACAAAAAAAAATTGCAAACCTTTTGTTTTTTTTGTGATAGGTTGCAGACGAGCAGATGGATCACCTGATGGTAAGCGACTGTCGCCGCTTATGGACACCCGCGACACCAGTGGAACCACAAGTGCGCTGCCAACATTTGAACCCTCCTTTCCCCTGATTAAGCCTCCGGTACACTCACTAACGCAGCGAAATACAGCACAGTGCTGCTTCACACTGGTTTTCTGTAAGGCCGTGGTATCACTCCGGTCGAGCCGGCCCATTCATGCCGAAGCGTGGCTCTCCCACGGTCTAGACAAACAAGCCAAATTCAATCTTTTACTCCACGTAATAAAAGCTACAAAGATGGGTAATTATTTTTAATTTTCCTACCATTTTTAAAATACCTATTACTTGATTACAAATACCTCATTCATCAAATTCGGCTGGGTAGTTTAAGCAGCATCATTGGAACATATAAACATACTAACATACATAAACTGCTAAAATCATAACCCTCTTTTTTTGATTTTGCAAAAAACACGCCTGACAATCGGCATGAATGGTTCGCTGAGCGAGTGAGGGTACCGAAGGCCCAATCCGGGGGAAAGGGGGGTTTAAAAGTTGACAGCACACTTGTGACTCCACTAATGTCGCGGGTGTCTATAGGCGGCGGCTATTACTCACCATCAGGCGATCCGTCTGCTTGTCTGCCGCCTATAACATAAACAAAACTACGGTTGCATCTTTTAACCACTATAGCTCTTATACACTCGTCCTTGCTAATATCGCTTTCTAGCGAGCTTGTAAGGTAAGCTCAGTAGGAGTGGTTAAAGAAATACCATCTCGATTATTCATGGACTTTCTCAAGGGCCGCTGACTTAGGTGCTTAGCGCACACTTTAGACTGACAGACACCATAAACTGTCCCACTGCAGGACACCTTTGCCTCCATCACAGAAATCACGTTATCGCTTTTGTGTCAAACATCTATCGGTTCAGTGTCGATTGGGGAATTTCGGCGGAGTGTGGTGGCCTAGTGTGTGGCCGTATGAACATTAATAAACTTTAAGTTGTTAAAGGTAAACTAAGTTAAAGCATAACTTTTAATTAAGATAGTTAAATATTTATTTATTTTTCATCATCATCATCATCAGCCCATTTAAGTCGCCACTGCTGGGGCACGGGCCTCCCTCAATCACATGAGAGGTAATTGCCATACTCACCACGCTTGGCAGACGGGTTGGCGATGGTTTTGATATAAATGCAGAGTTTTCCTTCTCTGGGTGCTGATGATCATGCCAGCAGCTTTACCTTAGTCGCCTTTTACGACACCTCGGTAAGAGTGAGGGTGGCCTATTCTACTCTGCCGGGGACCACACGGCCAATTTTTATTTTATTTATAATATTATTAGTATTATAAGTAAAGCAATATGCCACGAGAGCTCTACCGACAAACTGTTGCACAGTTTGGCAGAATCAAATTTTTGTAAATGTATATGCGTTGCTTGATAAATAAATTAAAAAAAAAGGTATCGATTCTAAGATGGGATTAGGCTTAGTCACCACGCCATATGCGGATTAGTTATCACAAACCTATGTTCGAAAAATTCGAAAAGTATGTTTATGCTCGAGCCGGCAATTGAACTCAGGACCCCGATCGGCCCGGTACTAGCATCGGCAACAACTAGCACGGCGCCAACACTAGCATCATATTAATACATTCTTACAACATTCGATCACTACATACTTAGTAAAAAATAAAAAACGCTTTCACTGTTCGTCTCTTTGTATACTTATTTATAATAGATAGAGTAATGATGTAAGATAATTTATTAGTATAATAATATAAAACCAGTAGAGTATTGCACCTATACGAAGATGGGACAGGTCGTTAGTTGCAAATATAATGTGGGACAGAATAAATAATACACCCAGGTTTCGGGAATAAGGCTTCTATATTAATTACAATCGCTCTACGTCTTTACGCCTTTCACAGTCGTCGGCCTTACGTCGTCTATCTCACTCTCGCACGTCATTCTATAATTCAAATATTGATCTCTTACACGTTCCTTATCATGCATCTACCGATCACCAATCCTACACTCGAAGAATTAAATAGGTACATACTATGTACACCCAAACACAAAAGTTTGAACATACAAATTGCGCAGTGTCAATAACCTTCCGCCTGAATTAGTAACATATTTAACACATAAAAATATTAGAGATAAATTTAAGCCTTTTGTAGATTGTATTTCTGTTACAGATAGATATACCATGTACCACACAAACAGTAGGTAATATTGTAAACTCGATAGTTAAGAGTAAACCTTAGTGGTTTTTTAATTTTTATCTTACCCAATGTTTATTTTAACTAAGCGGAACCCGCGCCTGGCTCCGAAGGGACAGCTTGGAATCCAGCTAAGAATTAAGCGCTATGATGATGATGCCAAGTACTGAATTTTACTGTCGAAAGTGTGCGTTAACCGGCTGTCATCATGAGACGATTTCCGCAACGCTCAATGGAAATCCGTCGAAGCAATTTCCATCTACACAATTCCTAGATTCATAAGGCAACTAATAAATTCGTCACAGAAGCTCCATTGATCGAATCGATAATGTCTAGGTACCGTATTCACATAAAAGGAAATACGCGCCAAGCGTGGCCGGTTTGAACGCTTGCCCACAATCGCACCAGGGGCCTTAGCGTGAGCCGGGACGTTATGAACGAATCGGAGTTCACCTCCCTTTCACACACGTTGTGTGTCTCCTTTGTTTCGATGCGACAGGTACGTTATTTGTTACGGGACGACTTTGCGTGAAAGCCCCTGATGTAAAGCGTTGATGCGGTATGTTATGCGTTTGCCAAGGAGATCCCTGTTCTCTATAGCCTTAAAGATATCTCTCATTTTAGTGTTTGATTCCCAGTTGCGTCCAAAGCTGGCGCTCTGGAGCCCGGGGTACGCTTGCACAAGCTTGCACCATGATTCTTGATTTGAGGAGTCTGGTAATTAGAATGAAGTGACTGCCGTCTGACCTTCGCAACCCTTTAACAGGGGAACCAGACCGACTGAATCACGGTTACATGTTCCAGAAACTATCCGAAACGTGCACGATGTTTTCCCTCATCGCCGAGCTAATTTTAGATATATGCACATAGATATGAAATATCCAGAGGTGCATGGCTACAGACTACGTCAAAAAATTCCACTCTCTAGCTGTTCTTTAGCTTAGCTAAACTTAACACACATCACTTGCAATAGCGATTCTACGCCAGATAACTGAAACGCTTTTATCTAGTATCTATAAGGTAGAAGTGAACAGGCAAAGCTAAATAGGGCCTAGATGCAAACGCAAATGCGAAACATCAAACATTTACATTTTCAAACTTTTATGTTACATAATTTTTCCTTAAATCTAAAATGCAAAAATAAGTACCACCTTGTTATACCTAAATTTTCACTATCTATTCCGGCCAAACTTATTCAACGTCAATAATAAAACGCCTACAGTTTTGCTACAAGCAAAGTGTTGCGGTTCGAAAACATCGCGACTATTTGTAGATAGGCACTATGCGCTCGCGCACATCGCCGGTGAAAGTCGAATGACAAGCGTCATCCATTGCGTTTTGTTAAAACACTTGGAACTAACGTGTCTACCACAAAAACGAAAAGCAAACTGACAAAAGATTTCAGCACATCGTTAGATTTTACTTTATTTGGGTCCGACCGGTACCTACCTACTGAAAATATTTTCATGTACATACATATCTTTTGGTATATTTAAAAATTATAAAAGTTTTTCAACAAATCATAATAATAACCTATAATCAAATTATAAAGCATATAATACTACCAAATAGGGTAGGTAACTTATGATTTTAGGTATGTGTGATGTGGAAAGTCTGATTTTAGATGACCTAATTTCAAATAAAACTTTTAAGGGAAACATTAGTTAAGGACCAGAAAAATGTTAGTGATGTGGTCTCAATTTATTATTTATTTATTCAAATAACAACCAACAGCCTATCTATCCATTGTAAAATGATGTAGAGCAATGGCAGCTAGTTAATACCATGCGCCTCCCAAACTAGAGGTCGTAGATTCAAATCTGAGGCCCAAAGGCTGTCTGGAAGAAATCGCTAAAAGCGATAAGAACGCTTTGTTGTAAATCAATCCTATATTTTAGAGCAATAAAGAATATCTATCTATCGTCACAGGTCTAACAGACGACCTGTCTAGCCGGCAGTCGACGGCCGACTGGCTGCTCTACGCGCACGCACTGAACGCGGCTGAACGGTTACATCACGCTACACATACAGGTTGATGTTAGTTTCCGATCAGAATGTATAACTCGACCTATTTGGATAGGATTGTCCATAACAGTTTTCGCTCAATAGAGTATGGTTTTCTAACGATTTTAATTTAAATACCAGACTCCCCCAAATATTGAATCTCTGATTGGTCTATCATGATATCGCTGGAGGGACGAAATCCGCCAAGAGCCTCAAGAAATCAGCATGAGCAGAATTGACACATCACCGAATTAAAAGGCGTAACTTTGTCATCGGAGATAAAAACCATTTTGTATCGCTAAGATCATGATCGAGTGAAAGCTGACCACCAATATAAACTCGGCGTCAATGACTGGCAGTGTAACCACTCAGGCAAGAGCGAGTTGGCAATCCTTTGTGTTCAAGGCCACGGCACATCAGCCCCGAGTGATTTTTTTATGTGATAGGTGGCAGACGAGCAGACGGATCACCCGATGGCAAGCGATTTCCGCCGTCCATGGACTTCCGCAACATCCAGTGGAGTCACAAGTGCGCTGCCAACTTTTAAAGCCCCTTTCCTCCGGATTGGGCCTCCAGCGCCCTCACTGAAGCAGCGAAACACAGCACAGTGCTGCTTCACGCCGGTTTTCATCCCTCCGGTTCTTATCCTTCCGGTCGAGTCAGCCCATTCATGTCGAAGCGTGGCTCTCCCACGGTGAAAATGCTAGATGTGCTATTGGATTAAGTGAGTAAATATGTACATACACATGATCTAGCCGGTGAGGGATGGCGGGGCGCTGCGCCGGCGGACCGCAGAGTAGCCACAGCAGGAACAGCGCCGCGGCGAGGTAGTGCGCCCACTCGGGGACTGACAGCTCCACAGCGGCGCAAGTGCATCTGTATAATTTGTATGTGTTGGCATTTGCGGACGAGTTGAACAGATAGCGCTGTATATGGTAGCCGTATGAATTTTGCTGTAGCTGTCTGCTGTTAATTAAATGAACTCCTGTTTTCGAAATAAGGTATATAGGTATAAACCAAGAGGTTTTAGACAGCTCTTGGATTTAAAAATAGTGCAATTATTAGTGTACGGGTACTTCGTATTATAAATAATATTTTTTTAAGTTGTCTATTTTGTGCAATAAAGTATATCAATATATAAGTGTTAGCTGTTTATTCTAGTAAAATGTAATGTGCATCTAAAGCTGTGCGTAGAAAATTGTACTCCTGCCTGTCCTCCGAAAATTTGTACTCCTGTAAACCGAAGTGACTCCTTAGTAACCAAAAGCAAATGAGCTGTGATTGTTGTTTCTTATATTTATTGTTCAATACTTCTCGCAACGACCAGTATCTTTTCAATGCATTTGTCATTGTGTCTCTTTTCTTTCAATTTCTATTTTACCTCCTTCTAATACAGTCGAGTAAAAAGAAAATCCCATCTGCTCAGGTAGTAACATAAAAAAGTCGAATATGAGACATTAATTATTCAATCTTTCTATCATTGTCACAACACTAATCAAGATCGTGAAAGATCGTGTCAACGTACCACGATATCGCCTATTGTCTTTTGGGGTTATTTATGTCGCAAAATATGTAGATGATAAATGTTTTTATTTTGTGAAATACCGTTTATTTTATTAAAAAACTCTTATGCGTGATAAGAAAGATAGTTACATTTTTTTAGATCGTCGTTCGCAAGTAAAAACTGCACAACAACCATTTTGACGAGTTCCGCTCAGCGACGGATATGAATTGGAAATGGCGATTTTATAAAAATACCCGATCGTTGAATCACGTTGGTCGTGTACTTTAGCAGAGGGGAAATCGTCTACATACCACGTCCCGTGTTAAATTGTCTAAGGTCCGTAACTAATCGTGTTCAGCGTTTTCATCTATTTTACCCCAATAAAACATTAACAATAATAAAACATCTAATCTCACCGATGTATAAGGACTATGGTGATTTTACAATCAGTTGACCGGTTGCTCTTTTGTCACCTCTTAAAAAACACCAAAAGCCTTTTTAATTTGTCCGCGTAACATTTGCCCATCTACAATAACATCAGCCTGTAGCTGCCCACGTGGTGGCGGGGGCACTACCGGTCATTGCGTCACTCGCTTCCGCAAACAGACGCGACGTCACACGGGTTTGCGCCGGCGCAATGACTCAACGCACGCGCTTGTTCAGTCTAATGGGAGTCGTTGAGCGGCAACGTTGTGTGTTGATGAAATAAACAAATATTTTTTATCTGGTAGATGGCAGACAGATCATCTGATGGTAAGCGAAAGCCGCCGCCCATGCACACTCGTAACACCAGTCGAGTCACAAATGCGCACTTGCCCTTCCCCCAGATCAGGCCTCCGGTACCCTTACTCACTCGGCGAAACACAGCACAGGCACTGTTTCATGCCGATTTTCTATGCAGCCGTGGTATCACTCCGGTCGAGCCAGCCTATACATTTATAAATAATTACGGTAAAGGAAACGAACATTTTAATATTATACATGCTGCGTCAGATAACTCAATTCGATTATTTAGTCTCAATCATCATCATCATCATAGATCAGTCCCCGTATTATGATTAAGTACCGGATGATGATAACCGAGGCCGTCTCTCAGCACGCCTAGATTGGAGTCATTTTTTAGAGACGGATCACCTGATGGTAAGCGACACCTGCACTACCAGAGGAGTCACAAGTGCGCTGCCGACCTTTAAAAAGGAATAGATACGCTCTTTTCTTGAAGGTTTGCAGGTCGTGGTTGGGAAATTCCGCAGTCGATAGTTCATTCCCTAGTTTGCTTGTACGAGGTAGAAAGTGTCTTGAGAAATTTAAATTATTAAATTGAGAAAAAGATAATTTTTACCACCTATCACATAAAAAATATTTTTTTTTATGTTATAGGTGGCAGACGAGCAAACGGATCACCCGATGGTAAGCGATTGCCGCCGCCCATGGACACCCGCGACACCAGTGGAGTCACTAGGGCGCTGCCTACCTTTGAACCCCCCTTTCCCTCTGAATTGGGCCTCCGGTACCTTCATTCACGCAGCGAAACAGCTTAATGCTGCTTCGGGCCGGTTTCTGTGAGGCCGTGGTATCACTTCGGTCGAGCCGGCCCATTCATGCCGAATGCGTGGCCCTCCCACGGTATGTAATTAAATTTAAATAGAAAAGTTCGCTTCCTAAATTGACTAAGCCGGAAATTAAACCCGTGACCATCCACGCTTGGGCACAATACCATAACCACAGCGCCTTCGAGGTCTACGCAAACAATTTGAACACAAATACTTTGTAAAGATATTTTTATTGGCCTGTATTGTGTATGAAAGATAGACATGTAATTTTTGACATGACATATTGAAATAACTTTTTTGTTGTAGGTGTACAAAAATAATAATATCATATTTTATTATCATATTTTTTGTGTCTCTAAGAAAAATTTTACGTTTATTTTCATAATTAGTTGATGACCTAGAACCACTCTCACTTATATCAGTGAAGATCCTTACTATTTCTGCAAAAGCGCTCTTCAGAGGTTCATTCCTGTAGAATTTCTTGGTATAGTTTTGCTTGCTCTCAGAAGTAACAACAACCTCATGACATATTTACGTAGGTATCGAATGGAGCACTAAAATTTATAACGAACCCAAAGTTCTTTGACCAGGAATCGAATGACCTTTATATCTCGCCGGGGTCACCCTGGCGGTAAATAACAAAAACGTAGAGACGCATCCTTTAGTATAGTGCTGTCTAAATGCATGATGGAATACAATAACGAAAATCAAACAGACTTCTTTCTATGTAAATGCAACTCGTACAAGAAATGTCTAAGTTTGAAACTATTTATATATTAAGTCTGAATTCTTTGGGGTATTTAGGTGTTTCTTGCCGGTGTACATTTTTACCAAAGCGCTCGTTCTATTTTGTTCAAGTAAGTACAAAAATAACCAAATCTAATCGTTACTGTGCCTATCATCATCATCATCGTCAGCCCATTTAAGTCCCCACTGCTGGGGCACGGGCCTCCCTCAATCACATGAGGGGTAATTGCCATACTCACCACGCTTGGCAGACGGGTTGGCGAGGGTTTAGATATAAATGCAGAGTTTTCCTTCTCTGGGCGCTGATGATCATGCCAGCAGTTTTACCTTAGTCGCCTTTTACGACACCTCGGTAAGAGTGAGGGTGGCCTAATCTACTCTGCCGGGGACCACACGGCATCGGTGGTTACGGTGCCTATGCCTTATAGGATATGTAAATTTATAACATTAATAAAATAAATAAATAAATAGATGGAAAGAAAAACTGACGAAGAATTAGTGTTTGAGTGTCCTACATTTTGTATCAGGAAAAGATGAGCAGCTCTCTCAAAATTAAATATTTTACCGTATAGTTCGCTCGCTCACTCAATCTCGGTTTATTTTATGAAATCAATTTTGGGTGTTGTCTTGCAAAAATCGGCATTCTCGTGTCACAATGCAAGGCCAAAATGGACATTTGGGACAACACCACTTGTACGAATGTACCGGCCATTATTTAAAGTTTCCCTGCAGTTCACAAGGTGCACTGCCGAAAGCATAGCTTGCGCAGAGACAGTTGCAATATACTGCAGGCGATGCACAGATAAATGCAAGGAATTCCTTTTACGTGCGAGTGTTAAAATGTGTCGAGTCACTCGCTTTCTTACCGAGGAAATATGCGTCTAACTGTACACCCAGAAAATTCGGGCTCGAATAAAAACTTAACCGCTGAGAAAGTTTAAGAAAAAAAAACTTTTGTTCTTTTTGTATACATACTTTGTTTCGACGAAACTAGCGCCACGAATAAATTTGTATTAACTGTGGTATTTATGAGACATTAAAAAAAAGTACAACGGTGAATCCATAAATTAGTTATTAAAGATTTGACGACCCGTTTGAAACAGTCAGTGGTAGTGAACGCTGCCTCTGGTGCAACGGTTGCGGGTTTGATCTTCGCACAGTACAAATATTTTTGTACTGTGCGAACATGTCTGTTTGTATTGATCTGGGTGTTATCTATTTATAATAAGTATGTATTTAAAAAAGAAAAGTATTATATCTATATATCGGTCGACTGACCGGATGGCGCAATTGGTAGTGACCCTGCCTCTTACGCCAAAGGTCGTGGGTTCGATCCCCACCCTGGACAAACATTCGTGCGATGAACACTTGTGTTTGTTCAGTGTCTGGGTGTAATATATGTATTTAAGTATATATTTGTGTTCCTCTGTTGTCTGATATCTGTAACACAAGTGCTTACGCTACTTAGTACGGAATCAGGTCAACGTATGAGATGTTGTGAGAACTATTATTATTATTATATTTGTAATCCCACTGTTGATTCTGATATCCGTAACACAGGTGCTTGAGCTAGTCAGATCAATGTATGTGATGTTGTGAAATATTTATTTACTTATTTATTTTCGAGACAAAATTATTTCTTTCTAGAAATAACTACGTAGCCACTATGGGCAATAATAAGAATTACCGTTATATGTACGAAGATAATATTACGCGAAAAAATCTCAAAATAGTCCCAATACCTATTTTCCTTTTTGGCATTCACCGTAGTACTTTTTTAATATATGTCTCATAATCGCCACAGTTAATACAAATATATTGGCGGCGCTAGTTCCGCCGATGCGTTACCTTAAGATAAAAAACCTTTTGTTGTTTTTGTATTGAAACATTTGATGGAACAAAACCTTTAAAGTACATAGGCCCGATTCAACCAATCTATATCTGAGAATAGATCTATTATTATAATGCTACGAGTTGAATGGCATGAAAGCGTTTGACCATAGATTTACTTCCGGATGAAGATTGGTCGAGATTGGCCTAAATCAGGCGATGTGATGGAAAAAAACAAAGTAACCGCAACATTAGTTCGTGGCAACGATTTTACCAAAGTACTTGTACTATTTTATTCAAGCAAGTACAACCGTGGAAAGCCAACCTTTGGCACAAATAGGCTGGCTTGACCGTAGAGATACCACGGCTTCACAGAAAACCGGCGTGAAGCAGCACTGTGCTGTGTTTCGCTGCGTGAGTGAGGGTACCGGAGGCCCAATCTGGGGGAAAGAGGCTTTAAAGTTTATCAGCGCACTTATGACTCCACTGGTGTCCATGGGTAGCGACAATCGCTTACCATCAGGTGATCCGTCTGCTCGTTTGCCACCTATATAAAAAAGTAAGTACAAAAAATTACCACACCTAATTAGTTACATACTTTATAGAATATGTACATTTGTAACCATTAAATAAACATCAGAAAACAACTTTCATACAACACTTGTTTAATGGGCCTAATGGAAGTAGACACCAAATGGGAGTAGATAGTTCATTCTCCTAATATCGTATTCGAATTTGGAGGTCAGATGTTTTCGCTTCATAAAAACACAGGTCATCATCTTTCTCTCAGCGGGTTATTCCTGGTTGCGTCCAAAGCTGTCACTTTGGAGTCCGGGGTACGCTTGGATTAAGACCAATGATCGGAGTAGGTAGGTACTATTGATTTTTTCAAATAATATGGACATGCCTGGAATCCCGGAAATCCTGAGATTAAAGATATACTTCATACTATTAACAGTGGGTTCGATCCCCACCCTGGACAAACATTCGTGCGATGAACACTTGTGTTTGTTCAGTGTCTGGGTGTAATATATGTATTTAAGTATATATTTGTGTTCCTCTGTTGTCTGATATCTGTAACACAAGTGCTTACGCTACTTAGTACGGAATCAGGTCAACGTATGAGATGTTGTGAGAACTATTATTATTATTATATTTGTAATCCCACTGTTGATTCTGATATCCGTAACACAGGTGCTTGAGCTAGTCAGATCAATGTATGTGATGTTGTGAAATATTTATTTACTTATTTATTTTCGAGACAAAATTATTTCTTTCTAGAAATAACTACGTAGCCACTATGGGCAATAATAAGAATTACCGTTATATGTACGAAGATAATATTACGCGAAAAAATCTCAAAATAGTCCCAATACCTATTTTCCTTTTTGGCATTCACCGTAGTACTTTTTTAATATATGTCTCATAATCGCCACAGTTAATACAAATATATTGGCGGCGCTAGTTCCGCCGATGCGTTACCTTAAGATAAAAAACCTTTTGTTGTTTTTGTATTGAAACATTTGATGGAACAAAACCTTTAAAGTACATAGGCCCGATTCAACCAATCTATATCTGAGAATAGATCTATTATTATAATGCTACGAGTTGAATGGCATGAAAGCGTTTGACCATAGAT
The DNA here is from genome assembly GCA_019059595.1 of Marasmia exigua. Classification (NCBI taxonomy): domain Eukaryota; kingdom Metazoa; phylum Arthropoda; class Insecta; order Lepidoptera; family Crambidae; genus Marasmia; species Marasmia exigua. The sequence goes on along the minus strand of CM032483.1, from coordinate 12,515,198 downwards.
TTACTTCCGGATGAAGATTGGTCGAGATTGGCCTAAATCAGGCGATGTGATGGAAAAAAACAAAGTAACCGCAACATTAGTTCGTGGCAACGATTTTACCAAAGTACTTGTACTATTTTATTCAAGCAAGTACAACCGTGGAAAGCCAACCTTTGGCACAAATAGGCTGGCTTGACCGTAGAGATACCACGGCTTCACAGAAAACCGGCGTGAAGCAGCACTGTGCTGTGTTTCGCTGCGTGAGTGAGGGTACCGGAGGCCCAATCTGGGGGAAAGAGGCTTTAAAGTTTATCAGCGCACTTATGACTCCACTGGTGTCCATGGGTAGCGACAATCGCTTACCATCAGGTGATCCGTCTGCTCGTTTGCCACCTATATAAAAAAGTAAGTACAAAAAATTACCACACCTAATTAGTTACATACTTTATAGAATATGTACATTTGTAACCATTAAATAAACATCAGAAAACAACTTTCATACAACACTTGTTTAATGGGCCTAATGGAAGTAGACACCAAATGGGAGTAGATAGTTCATTCTCCTAATATCGTATTCGAATTTGGAGGTCAGATGTTTTCGCTTCATAAAAACACAGGTCATCATCTTTCTCTCAGCGGGTTATTCCTGGTTGCGTCCAAAGCTGTCACTTTGGAGTCCGGGGTACGCTTGGATTAAGACCAATGATCGGAGTAGGTAGGTACTATTGATTTTTTCAAATAATATGGACATGCCTGGAATCCCGGAAATCCTGAGATTAAAGATATACTTCATACTATTAACAGTCATTTTCGTTTATACATACGAGAATTAACATCAGAACTTATTCATAAACGTTTTGTGATACCATGGTAATTAAAAAAGTTCTATTTGACTGACCGGATGGCGCAATTGGTAGTGACCCTGCCCCTAACGCCAAAGGTCGTGGGTTCGATCCCCACCCTGGACAAACATTCGTGCGATGAACACTTGTGTTTGTTCAGTGTCTGGGTGTAATATATGTATTTAAGTATATATTTGTGTTCCTCTGTTGTCTGATATCTGTAACACAAGTGCTTAAGCTACTTAGTACGGAATCAGGTCAACGTATGAGATGTTGTAAGAATTATTATTATTATTATTATTTGTTCTTTCGAAATTCAAGATACATATGTTAGATTGAAAGGAATAAACTGTAGGTAAATATGGTTGTAACGAACGTTTATGGATAAGCCCTTTCATGATTAAAATGCGTTAAATATTTAACTCTAAAATAATAACTTATTTATTCTAATCCCGGGAGCATAGTCAGAATCCCGGGGCATGTCCATATTAACATCTATGTTTGCGGTCAATGAACCCAAATAGCTCTACCTACTCCGATCATTGATCCTGCATGATCCAGGAATCGTGGAGTCTGGTCACTACAATGAAGCGGATGCCGACTGACCTTCGCGACCCTTTAACAGGGGAACCAACTGAATCATAATTTTACACTTCAGAAACTATCCAAAATATGTAGGTTTCCTCGCGATGTTTTCCCTCACCGCGTAGCTAATGGTAGAAATATGCACAGAAATACGAAAAATCTAGAGGTGCATGCTCGCACATGAACCAGCGACCACCCGTTACAGACAGGTACTGACTAAATATACTCCATTCAGAAACACCAGGAAAATAAAATCACTGAAAATTTGCAATATCCCTGATTTCGCGGATGCTCATAGGCGGCGTTCATTACTTTCCATCAGGTGACTCGCTTGCTCGTTTATCGCCTTTAGCATAAAAAAGTGAAAATTATTAATCCACCTTTCTTTTTTTTTCTTTATGTAATACCTAGTATTAAGTTTTCTTTTTGTACTTTGAGTGCAATAAAAGTATATTCATTCATCTTTACACATTTCAGGCGGCGCGCACTTATATGACTTCTTTGGTGTTACTGCCTGTTGATGGTAAATGATTAATGCCACCCATAGGTGTCCATGGACGGCGGTATTCACTTACCATCAAGTGACGAGACTGCTCGTCTGCCCCCTATTTCTTAACACATTTCTCACGTTACAGAAAACCCAACCAGTCAATTTGAATAAGCATCTAATTTAATATTGAAATGATTTGTCAAACTATTACAATATGATCAAATACGATTGGCATCTGTCCATCTTGCCTATGGAAAGCGATCGATTAATTTTATTCGTATATTATTCTTACTTAACACCATAGTCAATAAAAATAAATTTGGAACTCCAACAGGGTCATTTGACCCTTCACCTGTATACATAGAATATTCAATTGAAATCATATCTTCCATTATAATTTAATTGACAATCGATCTTATACCTTATTACAAATTCCACAGTATCCACAGTATTTATATGTGACTAGTAGCTTGACGTGTGTTTTCTCGAGGTTCAAAGTGAAGGTAAAGATTTTACAAGTACTAGTGTAATCATTTATTATTATAATATGATGAGCCTTGAGAATCGAAGAAATAAATTGGACCTAGCTTTTCTATTTAAGCTTAGTACGAAGTCAAATCGATTGCCCCAACTGCTGAGTAGAATTAAATTCGGAGTGCCCTCCAGATATCCTAGACTAAACCTTTTTAGTCCTCCTTTCCGTAGATCTAAGCTAGGATTGAATTCACCTGTATGCAGACTCACTCACTTATATAATTCAATCAATCATAATGTCGATATCAATGTGGATAGTTTAAGGATGTTTTTGAGAAAGAGCCAGTTAATGTAAATTTCGGAATAAAGTGTAAAATTGTTTTACTATAATTAGAGCTAGATTAAGTACTTATTGTTAATGTATTTTCCTTTTTATTGTTTTGCATACGGTATTGACCTGTAAATGGAAGTGCATATAGTCTATTTTATTAAATTGTGTATAATATTCTAAGCAAGTATTATGTAACTTTCGTTGGTTAACCAATAAAATAAATTATACCTACATATCTAATATAAACCTTCTTCTACAATCAGCTCGGCGGTGAGGGAAAGCACCGTGAGGAAACCTGCACGTTTTCGGATAGTTTCTGAAATGTTTAACCATGATTCAGTCGTTCTGCTTCCCCTGTCAAAGGGTTGCGAAGGTCAGACGACGGTCGCTTCATTGTAATTACCGGACTCCCCAAATCCTAAATCATGGTCCAAGCGTACCCCGGGCTCCAGAGTAACAGCTTCGGATGCAACCGGGCATTACACAATAAGATGAAAAGGATAAACCTTCCTTTTGAATTACCATCGAAATCTTTTGCTTAGTTTTTTTTTATGTAATAGGTAGGCAGACGAACAGACAAATCACCTGATGGTAAGCAATTGCCGCCGCCCATGGACACCCGCGACACCAGTGGAGTCACAAGTGCGCTGCCAACCTTTAAACCCCCCCTATCCCCCGGATTGGGCCTCCAGTACCCTCACTCACGCAGCGAAACACAGCACAGTGTTGCTTCACGCCGGTTTTCTGTGAGGCCGTGGTATCACTCCGGTCGAGCCGGCCCATTCATGCCGATGCTTGGCTCTCCCACGGTAGTTTTAAAGATTTAACCATACACAAGGACAGAAAGAGATAGTGATTTGGTTTTATACTATGTAGTGATGTCGTTATGATGATAGTGACTGTGGGTCTACACTCGGTGAGCCGTACCCGTCCGCGCTTGGAGCCTATTGCTAGCATTTGGTTGTGCAACACCTATAATAAACATTTTACCGGTTGTTTTTATCGCAAACAAAGGGGATTCCCACGACGCATGAAGCACTTCGTGCTCGCTATGTGAAAAGCGCATCCCGCACGCTTGCCAAAAAGCAGGCTGACTAACGTGTGGATGGGTGTTTACTGTTTGCGATTGCCAGTATTTGGCAAACGTCAATCCGGAGAACTTAACACTAAAGTTTTGCCAAGCATGGGAATGCCTGTTTGTGTTTGCCTTGCGAGAAAAGTGATTGTGTAGAATCGTTGAACGTGCTCAAGTGACTCACGCACCTGTTCTATGTTCGTGTTCAGTTCGTCTATTGTAGACCCACTTTTAAACTTCCGTTTACAAGGCCCCTCTTGGGCCTTAATTAGCTCTACAAAACGGCCAATAGCTACTGTCTGTCTCTATACTTTTCTCATGAGTGAAACTGACCACTTGCTTCTGATTTAGCATATAAAGTAGCGAAACTACGATAGTATTAATTTTTAGAGAAATGTCCAGTCCAATCTAATATTCGATTAGGAAAATGGAATAATCAAACATGTGATGTCAAATCAAAGGCTGTATTAGAAGACTTCCCACAAAATTTCTTATAAGTTATTGATATCTTTTATAATATATTATTAATTCAAAACGAAGCGGAGTGCCCTTTGCTGATCATCTGTCTTTTTATTTTAATACTACATAATTTAACTTGAGCGATGGTAGCTGTGTGGTTCGGAACGCGCCTTCCATATATATATGGGTCGTCGCGGTTCGAATTCGAGCAAGCTCTGGATTTTTCAAATCGATGTGCGTATTTCTACCATTAGCTCGGCGGTGAGGGAAAACATCGTGAGGAAACGTGTAACCATGATTCAGTTGGTCTGGTTCCCATGTAAAAGGGTTGCGAAAGTCAGACGGCAGTCGCAACCCAAGGCTGGAGCCTTGGGTTGCGACAGCTTTGGCCGCAACCAGAAATTACGCGCTACGATGATGAGGACTACATAACATAACTTCTTTATGTCGTCAAGGAAAACAAAACAGAGGACATCCATTAGTCAAATAGGACTTAAAAAGAACAGTGGGAAAGACCTGGGCGAGATTGGCACACGACCGTTGTGTGCGCAAGCAGCAGGACGAGGCCTGTACCTTGCCATAGGTTCAAGATATAGGTTAATGATGATAATGATGTCATAACATATTTACACAAAGTCACCATCATCATTCTCGTAGTCACACCTATAGTCGTAATGTGATGTGTAGATTTTTATTTATGTACGAGTATGTGATTAGGTACCAAATTTATTCAGAATAATTGAATTGAAGATATTCTGTCGCGAAACATAGCCATTACCTATTTCATAGCAAAAGTGTATTAAAGTGATAACTTAGCTTATTTTATTTTCATGAGTTGTTTTTGTCACATTTGTAGCTTTTATATTAGTTTTCAGGCCTACAAATTCTATTTTAATGTAAGTGTTACAAGTTAAATGTATTAACAAAAAATTCAAATAAAATATTTGTGTCTATGACTTTTACTGATAATAACAAGGAAAAAAAATTGTTGGGCAATATTGATACGGGATCGTGCACCAGGCTTCGTGCCCATCAACACGATCCCCCCACTATGAACGATGAGAGGGTGCCCAGGAGTTTTAGTCGGTAGTAACCCCGCCGCGCAGTAGCGACGCGTATGCGTAAAGCATTTCTCTTGGGTGATCAAAAAAAACGTGAGTCAGCGCCACGAAAGAAGTCCCGCGGAAAAACACGGTACTAAACTTTGAGATTCCTTGTGTCATGATTTTCTATAATTAATTGATGTAATTTTAGGATTCGAGTAATTTAGTAGTGTTTGATTTGACTGTCAAAACCGTCAGTTTTGAGAACTAAATGAAGGATTGTCGTAACCGGAAACGCATCGATAATCGATAGGCGCGCCAAGCCGATACATTGAATGGTTGATTGACGGGCGAACGGACAGTTAGATTTGAGCAGCCGTCTGATACGGACGTTTCAAAGTAGGCTCGTAAGCTAAAAGTTCTGAGTGGTTATCTATGAATATAGGGCAAATTACGCAATAAATGATATGAAAAGCGGACTCTGGAGTTTCATTCATAGAGCTCAAATTTAGATATTAATGGCGACTCAAGCGCAATTTTCACAAGACTTCTATGGTGGCGCGGACCTACCAATTTATCTTGACAATAAGGACCTTTTTAATGTTGATACAAAAAAGCTCCCATCGAAAGTTCTCCACGTTTTCCCATACTTTCCCGGTGAACGGTTTAAGGTTCGTCACCAAAAACTCACCGTCATTGTAATATAAACCTTTCGCGTGACCAATTCTTTCGATTTTCAATCAAAACGCCGCTTGTTCACTATTTCGTTTCATGTCAGAGGTGGCTAAAGCGTAGACGGATCACTTGATGGTAAGCGATTGCCGCCGATCACAAGTACCCTGCCAATTTTTAAACCCCCTTTCCCCGGATCGCACCTCCGGTATCCTCACTCACTCCAAGCCGGTCCTTGTGAGGCCGTGGTATCACTCCGGTCGAGCCGGCCTGTTTATGTTAAAGCGTGGCTCTCCCACTCTAATACTTTTGAATAACAAACTTTCTCGTTCTAATTGTACATGCTGTGAATAGAATTCAATTTGATAAAAAGAATAAATCGATTAAAAGATCACGAAAGTAACGTTAGCGAAAAGTAAAACGCAAATATACCTGAATTATTACCGCTCAGTTTTTATACGTTCAGATGATAAATTGATAAGCGAACACGTTAGTAGATACGTTACTTATCTTAATTACACACACCTCTTAATTTTGTAACTTATTAATGTGCAAATTTTAACATACTAGATCCATATGGATGCCTTCGAACGAAGCGTGAAGAAGCATCTCGCGGGCCAGTATGGCAGTCCCAATGGAGGTGATGCCTGACATCGCTTCCGTTGTAATTGCATCGTGGGCTCTCCTCTTGCTTACCAACAGGCTGAGGAGAGCCAATATACTGTGCCAATACACAAATGAAGAAAGAAAGCTACGGCTATTTGAACAGAAAACCAAATTGAACAAATTTCTTTCATTGATGCACCCTATCTATGTGATTTACCTAATGTTACAGCCATAGTTAAAAAATGATAAAATATTTATATGAAATCGAAAAATAGTTAAGATTTGTTTTTGAAATGTGTAATGCCGTTATAATAGAATATATAAAAACTAAATGACATGTAGGGTTTTTCAAAAACATGTTAAAAGTATCTCTTTGCATAGGATTCACAAGTGGTGAATAGTCATTAAAATATTTTATTTATTTATAAGTATACATTTACATGTGATTACATGATACATGCCGATAAAATATATATTAAAAAACCATAATATGATTCTACTGCCGGGTCGGAAAGTTGATTTTGGTACCTGTTCACAATAAATAAATAATAATATCCTCTAAATGCTTTCTTCACGTGACGATGCTCGTCCAGTCTCTCGAGGTGGATGGCGTAGACGATGCGCCTTGGTTTCGCCGATGATGTTAGGCGTATCCACAATCTTCTCTATTTCGACATTTGTGCGCATCCTCCAGCCATCGTCTTGTAATTTTACTGGGCCCAGAATTTTGCGGAAGTACCTTTCTTTCCGCAACAAGTAGGTTTTGCTCTTTTTTCAGGCCGGTGACTGGCGACAAGTAGTGCAGGATCACCAAAGTGGCGTTCTCTTGTTTCGGAGGCCAAGACTCGTTTCGGGTCACTGAGCCAGTGGAGTAAGTAAGTAAGTACATACACTTTGGTAGTTAGTTGAGTGTACGTATTATCTCCTCAAACTTGAAAAAAAAATAGAAATCTGGGTCTAACCAGTTCGCTCTCTACAAATATTGGAAAAAGACGTCAAGTGTTCCCGTGTACAGACACACGCATTAACGTTGCTCTCTATGTCGATGAGATAAGATTCAAAATTACTGGCAGGGAATATTGAAGGAGGCATATTAAAAGTCGTATGTACTGATGGCTGTTTGCACATATACGCTAAGTTACCAGACCCGTTAGAAAAATGTAGTTAAGAATTGTGATAGCTAGTTAAACATGTGAACAGAAGGTTCACAAACAGTGGTTGGAATCCGAATCAGAATCAGAATCTTTATTGCTTATAATTACAATTTGCGAGTGACATTGCAACATATACAAAAGTTTATCCATATCGAGTATGCAATACTTATTAATTACAAAATATAAAATATAAGCTCGAAAATGTGAATAGAAATGTTAGTGTTTACAGTTGAAATATTCATTTAAATTATAAAATACATTTTCAGTTAACCACTTTTTCAAGCGTGTCCATAGCTTTTATATCTGGTGGCAAATGGTTCATCATCATCATCATCAGCCCATTTAAGTCCCCACTGCTGGGGCACGGGCCTCCCTCAATCACATGAGGAGTAATTGCCATACTCACCACGCTTGGCAGACGGGTTGGCGAGGGTTTTGATATAAATGCAGAGTTTTCCTTCTCTGGGTGGCAAATGGTTAAAGATTTTAATACCTGTGTAAAAGGTACTTTTATAATATATATACTTATTAGCTTTAGGTATAAGTACATTATTTTTATATTGACTGCGTATTGGACGTGAATTTAAATTTGCTTTTATTTAAAAATAGTTACTATTCCGAGCATGCACCTCTGGATTTTTCAAATCTATGTGCGTAGTTGTACCATTAGCTCGGCGGTGAGGGAAAACATAGTGAGAAAATCTGCACGTTTCGGATAGTTTCTGAAACGTGTAACCATAATTCAGTGGATCTGGTTCCCTTGATATAGGGTTGCGTAGGTCAAACGGCAATCCCCTAATTGAAATTACCATACTCCCTAAATCCTGGAATTATAGCCTAAGAATACTCTGGGTTCAAAAGTGACAAATTTGGTCGCAAGCAAGAACTACACGCTAAGATAAGGAGTTATACATGTTAACTGAAGATATACATGCAAGGGGTCAGCCGTAGTCTCAAAAGCACAAAATATGTTACATAGGTAAGAACACAGAACCGCAAAATATATTTTTTTTGTTTCCAGCGTTCATTTTTCCCACGCGCGTGCAAACTCTGGAATGAGTTTCCAGCCGCGGTGTTCCCTGATCGCTATGACATGTCCTTTTTTGAACAAGGTTTGAACGAGGTTTGAAGAGTTCTTCTATCACGGTAGGCAGCGGCATGACTGTGCTCCGGCATAGTTTATGACTATGAGCGGCGTTACCATTTACCATCAGATGGGCCGCATGCTCGTCTGCTTATTATTCGCAATAAAAAAAAAGACAGAATGTCTGCTCTGGCTGACATTGTAATCGCTGAGTACGTTAAACTAAGCATTGACACTATTTCTATCGTGTCTCTCCCGCACACGTCTGTCTTTGTCATTTGTACCCAACCATACTGAGATAACTGTAAACGGCTGCTTACATCGCGTGCTAAACAGGCTATATCTCTGTGTAGTTCGGCGGGAGAGAGTGGGAGAGAGAGAGAGAGAGAGAGAGACAGAGAGAGAGAGAGAGACTATACAGAACGTTATTGAGCTCAAATTACGCCAATAGGCGCTGAAAGTTCATTCGGACAGATTTTTTATTAACCTGAGTGAAGTGGCACCTTTGCTGCGTTTAGCTGAGTAAGTGAGGGTATCGTAGTACCTGTCAAAAGATGCATAGCTTCATAACCTGACTTGAGACTTCATCGTCATCATCGTCAGCGCATTTAAGTCCCCACTGCTGGGGCACGGGCCTCCCTCAATCAGATGAGGGGTGATTGCCATACTCACCACGCTTGGCAGACGGGTTGGCGAGGGTTTTGATATACATGCCGAGTTTTCCTTCTCTGGGTGCTGATGATCATGCCAGCAGCTTTACCTTAGTCGCCTTTTACGACACCTCGGTAAGAGTGAGGGTGGCCTATTCTACTCTGCCGGGGACCACACGGCAACTTAAGTCAACTTGAGACTTAAGTCAACTTAACTTTGGTGCACACTGCACACCCTATTCCCTTACCCCAATGCGAATGTGACGCCGGACTGCCACGACCAAACAGGATTCGGGCCCGGGAGACCTAGACCAAAGCCTAGATAGATAGATAGATATTCTTTATTAATAATAATAATAAATATTTCACAACATCATATACATTGATCTGACTCCGAGATAGGTAGCTCAAGCACGTGTGTTACGGATATCAGAATCAACAGTGGGATTACAAATATATACATATAATACTTTTCTTTTGTAAATACATACTTATAATACATAGCAAACACCCAGACCAATACAAACAAACATGTTCATGCACACAAATGTTTGTACTGGGCGGGGATCGAACCCGCAACCCCTGTATCAGAGGTAGCGTTCACTACCACTGTTCCAATCGGGTCGTCAAAAATCACACAAAGAATTGCACAAAAAGAAAATACATGATACAACAACAACAGACAGTACAATAAGGCGGTCTTATCGCTTGTAGCGATTTCTTCCAGACAACCTTTGGGTAGAGGAAAAAAATATCGTACTCGTAATAGGGGAAGGCAGTGCAAAGTAGTTTAATAAATTTAAATATGATCACCATAAAATAACACTCCAAAATTTTATTTGTAACTTAATATGGATGCTAGAATTGCTAGATCGCGATATTTAAATAAATGTCTACAAATAACATTTTTTTAAACCTACTTTTTTCTTAAGGATTCAGTAAACAAATGTTATGGTAAATCTATACCACGTACATGTTAAGAATATTTGTTTTGTATTTATAACATGAATATATTAATTTTTTAGACATGCTTAAATGAACATAAAACTGTAAGTTCGCAAAATCCCAATACATATTTGCATATAAATTACACATTATTTCTTTTCTTGTTTGCATTTTAATAAAAATAGAAAGGTTCTAAGACAGGATTTTACCTAAGTATACATTGTTTTGGTATGCATGATAAACTGAATTTTTATTTGCATAAGTATCAATTACAGCAAATTAAGTTTTGTTCTCGATTTCGTCCGTATATAATATTTTGACCGTGGGAGAGTTCGGCATGAATGGGCCGGATCGACCTGAGTGATACCACGGCCTCACAGAAAACTGGCGTGAAGCAGCATTATGCTATGTTTTGCAGCGTGAGTGAGGGTACCGGGGGCCCAATCCGGGGGAAAGGGGAGTTTAAAGGTTGGCAGCGCACTTGTGACTCCACTGGTGTCGCGGGTGTCCACGGGCAGCGTCAATCGCTTACCATCAGTTTTACTTAAAGCCTTTTTACATTACAACTTTTTGCGGCCACAAAAACGTGATTCAGTCTCGATGTAACATCGATACGAGTGCGTCCGAAACTGTTATCTACTCGTAATTAAAAGCAGCCGTACAGTTGCGATACAGCGATACAGTCTCGCAACAATCAAACGTGCGTTTGAATCGCTGAAAAGTCACATGTAAAAAAGTGCCGTGACCATGGCTGGCTCGACCGGAGTGATACCACAGCCTCACAGAAAACCGGCGTGAAGTCGCACTGTGCTGTATTTTGCTTCGTGAGGTTACCATCAGGTGATCCGTCTACTCGTCTGCCACCTATCACTTAAAAAAAAAGTGCTTACTCCGCTAGCTCCGAACTAAGCTTGGCCTACGAAAATAGAGATCGCCTTTGATGGCGATGCACCATTTTCCACCAATCATTTTCCTATCGCCTTTCCAATCATTTTCCTATGCGACCCCCGACGCAAAAACGACGGGGTGTTATAAGTTTGACGTGTCTGTGTGTGTGTCTGCGTGTCTGTCTATGGCATCGTAGCTCCCGAACAAATAAACCGATTTTGATTTTGTTTTTTTTTGAAAGATGAATGAGGAGGGAGTATTCTTAGCTATGTTGGATAAGAATCGATCCAAGATGGCCGCCGTCACAAAGATTTGGATTTTATGTTTTAACACAACTCCCACAATATGGGTATCATATAAAAGGGCTTGAGTTCTGTATGCATTTAAACTAAATAAATACGTCAGAAAATGAGGAATAACCCATTTGTTGTTCCAACTGCCTCAATACAGGTATCAAATGAAAGAGCTTTAGTTGTGTCGGGGTTTTTTAAAATTTTCAATTTTTTTTCTCAGTTATTGTCTTAATTTTCTAGTTTTATTGTTTTTTTGTTCAATAAATAATTTACGTAATAACAACTAAAAATATTCTTGACGGTGTCGTATGTCATTCTCTAGAGTATACCGCAAGTCCTTGCGTGTTACTACAACCTGTGCGGATAAAGAATGAGATCAGAAATGGCGGCGCATCTATTCACTTCTCGCTCGCACACCCACGAGTGTGAGTATAGACGCAAATAGTGTGCGAGCGAGAAGTGAATAGATGCGCCGCCATTTCTGATCCCATTCTTTATCCGCACAGGTTGTACACGTAGTGGTTTTTTTTACAAATAAGGACTTGCATACTATAATATTGTTAAAACTGCGTCGTTTGTTGCGTTGTTGCACTGGTTTTGCGGGCAATCGCTTACCATCAGGTGATCCGTCTGTTCGTCTGCCACACATCACAAAAAAAAAGAAAAAAAAAACCAAAAACATTTGATAATCTCCACATCAAGAAATCAAAACCACTACTTATTATGGCAACACTATTCTAATAGATGTTTTGAGTGTTTAAACGACACCAATGCTTTATGGTAGCACATTATATTTTATTGCCACCAACCGAGTCGTATTTCAAGTAATAAATATGCCGCGGCCGAAAAGTATTCATCACTAATAAAAAACAAATTATTTACCTTCTACTTGTGGAGATGTTTTATTGCAGATTAAGTGATATATAAATGGATAAGGTTTAGTAGTCCTCAATAATTTTATATTTTACCTTTCATAGGCTAGGAAATTGACATAATATTTCATATTTTATGGCTTAATAGCGTAATAAAAAAGTCCAATACAGAGAGGTAATTAATTATGATAAATAATGCTACAGAATTTTTATTTCGTCACGCGCCTCAACTTCTCATTTAGCATAACTAAGCATCGGGAAAACGACATAGCCTTTTATTAACTGATTCAACTTCTTTACAACGCTAACTAAAAATGTTAAAGAAAGTGTCAAGTCAATATGAACAAATAATTTTACTTGTCCTTCTGATTTTTATATTGCAAACTAATTTACTAACTCAGCTACGGAATTTGTAACTCATCACCATTTCACGTTTTACAACTTCAATATGAGCTCCTCAAAAATAATATATTCAAGCTTAAATACTCAACAGCATATTATTGTAGGATGAGTTACATTTTAATCATGCTAAATTATGAAATTATAAGCTAATAATTGTCAAGTTAATATCAACAAATAATTTTACTTGTCCTTCTGATTTTTATATTGCAAACTAATTTACTAACTCAGCCACGAAATTTGTACACACAGACGGACAGACATGACGAATTTATAAGGGTTCCGTTTTTTGCCATTTGGCTACGGAACCCTAAAAACATTACCAGTGGCTGAGATACTATTATTCTGAGGCGCATTGGTTGTGACCCACTGAATTATTTAGAAGGTAAATTATATTTTCTCATGCGAATAATTCTATTAAAAATAAACTTGTTTAATTAGTACCCATAAATTTTTTGATGGCCCGTTTACCGCAGTGGAGTTCTATTCCCGCACCAGCACAAATGTTTGTTGATGAAACTGATATTTGTGTTGGGTCTGGGTGTTTGTGGTGCCGTCGTTGTTTCTGGTTTCCACAGTACAAGGGAAGACCTTAGTTTCGAACCAGGACAATGTATGTGATGTTTGATATTTTTTATAGCAATCTTTTGTAATTTATTCTTAAGTAAATAACACACTTGAAAATTTCATCTCGTGTTCAGGCGGGACCTGCCCGCTAAAGAATAAATTACAAAAGATTGCTATAAAAAATATCAACTATTGATTTAGCAGTCTCATCTTAACTGGTGGTCAAATATTTGTAATAATATTACCACTGGATATTGTAAATATACCAACAATATTGATAAGACTATCGATAGCTCATGTCGAATCAAGCACTTAGAAATTTCGTCAGCTTAATAACGCGTTCAGTGGTCTAATTGGTAGAACATTCACCCGGATTATGGAAGGTGTTAGCGACGCCCTTGGTTTGATTGACTGATCGGACTATAGAAACTGACGTTTTCTTAGACCACGTAGTACCGCTAATCGGATCACGTTTTCTATTATGTAATGTGCCACAAATGCGACCACGTGCGTGCGTAGGACCACGTGGCCAGAAGGACCTATAGTTATTGCACGTCCCCTATAATGTGAACTATTTTACAAGTGCGCAAACATCCCCACTACTTACGCCGACCGCTAGACATACGTGCCGGTGCTTGTACCTACAAATTAAAACTTTGATTTGCATCAGCCGATGCTGTCAATGGTACCCAATATAAAGTGATCTTGAGCCGTTGCTAATTTAAGATTGAAATCTTAAACAGTGCATGACTAACTAAATATGCTGATATTATTAGAACAAACCATTTATGTATCTACATTTAATCTGCGTAGTCTATCTTTCATCATATTGATAAATTATCTTTTATTTTAACTGAATAGTGTTTTTTGTCGACTAACAAGGAACATAATCGGATTTTGAACAAGATTCATGATAACCTTTGTATTTAAAACATGATATATTATGATACGCGCCATCTTTAGAATGATAGAAAGAAAGGAGCACAGACCAGTAAAGAAGTTGCTGCGCGTCTTAAAAATCGAATCCGTTATGAATTAAAACAAAAGAAAGCCATAAACAGCAGAACGGAGTAACTTGTTTAATAACTAAACATATTTAGTATGGCCAGTGAAAGGTAAATTATTGTTTCTTTTTTTTGTAAAAGTATTGTGGAAAATTGGCTAGACTTACATTTTATATTACAACTGGTACGAGTTCAATATTTAGAACCACACTCCGTTAAATGATAAAACGAACATAGAACTTTATAATAATGTTGTTGTACTTAATATTATGTTGCAATGTCACCCGCAAATTGTAATACCTACAACCTGTGCGGATAAAGAATGGGATCAGAAATGGCGGCGCATATATTCACTTCTCGCTCGCACACTATTTGCGTCTATACTCGCACCCCACGAGAGCGAGTATAGACGCAAATAGTGTGCGAGCGAGAAGTGAATATATGCGCCGCCATTTCTGATCCCATTCTTTATCCGCACAGGTTGTACAGTTATAATCAATAAAGATTCTGATTCTCATAACTTTGAGCTTCCGTTTTACCACCTTAGGGGAGTGACTTAACAAATCATCATCATCATCATCATCATCAGCCCATTTAAGTCCCCACTGCTGGGGCACGGGCCTCCCTCAATCACATGAGGGGTAATTGCCATACTCACAAGCCTTGGGCAGACGGGTTGTGCGAGGGCCTGTGATATAAAGGCAGAGGGTGTTTCCTCTTGCGGGTATGCTGATGATACATGCCAAGCAGCTTTCCCTTAGTCGCCTGTGTTACGGACACCTCGGTAGGTGAGAGGTGGCCTATTGTACTCTGCCGGTGGGAACCACACGGCCAAAAACAACGGACTTAACAAGAGTCCCTTCCTAAAGCTGTCCATCCTATAAAGGGGAAACCTCTTAGTTTTAGGGTTCCGTGAGCCAAGTGTGTGGCATATAAAAACGGAACCCGTATATGAGATCGTCATGTCTTTCCGTCCGTGACGTCCGTCCGGTTATGTCACAGCCTATCTTTTCTCCGAACGATTTATACGTGTAGGTGAGCAGACGATGAACCTGATGCTAAGAGATTGCCAACCGCCCATGGACGGACACCCGCGACACCAGTGCAAAATTCCAATTTTCGAACCTTTACAGTTCAAGTCCCCGGTTTGATAGATCAGCCAGCAGTCAGTCAGTTAGCTCTCGCTTCCATAGATATAGATGAGGAGGTCTTTTGTTCTAAGGCTGTAATCAAAAGGCTATAGTGATGATATACATCACTTTCACTTTAGTCTGTTTTCTTTGACCTTTCGTTAAACTATCTCTGAAGGTGGGTTGGTTGACCTACAGTGCACTAATTTCTCACTTTAATCTTACATTAATGTGATGAATACACTTGTGCTTTTATCTGATTAATTATCATCATAACGAATTATTCGAACTTAGTTTGGGTTTAGTGATCACCTATCCGCATCTGGCAACCGTGGTGATTAAGCCTAATCCCATCGTAGTAGCGTTAACTTGATTTATATGATGGAGGGCTTTTTCTTACAGTGGGACAGTATATATATATACTGCAGGCTGATACTTTTAATTTTAATCATCATCTAAGCATGTCAGGAACACGTTTCATCCAAATCCATCTCTTATTATAATAATTGAAGTATTAGTTAGGTAGATGTACCTTCATCTTAATTTGTACTTCCAGATTGCGTTCAAAGCTGTGGTTTCGGAGCCCGGGGTACGCTTGGACCATGATCTAGGATCCGGAATCTCTGATAATCACAATGAAGCACCGGCTGACCTATTCGCAACCCTAAGACAGCGAAACCAACTCTAATGGATCACGGATAGATTTTTGGGTTTTCGTAGTTTTGAGAAACTATCGTTGAGCGAATGGTACAATTATTAAAAAATATAATAACATAATAAGTCTATCCGTAAAAGGTAAATTTAACATCATTAAATAAGGTTGTTGCACAGTGCAAGCATTTGTGTGCATGAACATGTCTGTTTGTATTGGTCTGGGTGTTTTCTATGTATTATAAGTATGTATTTACCAAAGAAAAGTATTAAAATATATATAATTGTAATTCTGCTGTTGTTTCCGACATCTGTAACACAGGTGCTTGAGTTACCTATCTCGCAGTCAGATCATTTTTATTTCTTTTTTTATCCTAGAGGCGGACAAAAAAGCAAGCGAGTCACCTGATGGAAAGTAATCAACGCCGTCCATGAACATCCGCGAAATCAGAGAGATCGCTAATGTGTTGCCGGACTTTTAAAAAAGAGTACGCTCTTCTCTTGAAGGTCCCTAAGTCGTAACCGTCGGGAAATACTCCCGGAGCCAAACCGTACCACAGAACTGAGGTACGTGGTAGAAAGTCAATATATGTGATGTCGTGCAATATGTATTTAATATTTATATCCAAAAACTTTCTAACACACATAACAATTCTAAAACTTCAGGTTTCACCTGTAATACTGTTTACTCTTAACAGGGTTAAATCGTTAATTGCACTGTTAATATCATGTTTATAATGATAATTTGCGGCCATATAAGTAGACGCACCAGTCAGTCCAGTCACCGTTTGTCTGTCTGTCCGTCAGTTTGAAAAACGACTGAATACTAATCACCTAGTGTTTTCTCCAATAGGGAACTGGAAAGTGTGGTATACAGACATTCCCCCGTAGACAGCTGTGTCCGATGGATTATGGCCAGTTATAGACAGACTTTGAAAGGAGCGATGATAGCCCAGTGGATATGAACGCGCCTTCTATGCGAGGGGTCGTGGTACGAATCTGAACATGCACAACTGGATTTTTCAAATCTATGTGCATATTTCTACCGATAGTTAGACGGTGAAGGTAAACATCGTGAGGAAACTTGCACGTTTCGGATAGTTCCTGAAACGCGTAACCATGTAGGTATAGTGTTAGTTCTTCTATGGGAACTAGGTAGATGTGAATCTAAGCCAATGTGGCCGGAGGGGTATGGTTCCGCTGTAAGGGGTTGCGAAGGCCAGACGGTAGTCGCTTCATTGTAATTACCAGATTTCCCAAATCCGAAATGATGGTCCAAGCGTACCCCGGTCTCCAAAGCGATTGCTTTGGACGCAACCGGGAATTACAGACGTTGAAAATACGGGAGTTTAACTAACACCGATACAAATGTAAGGCTCATTTAGCTATGCGTAATACAGAATATGCGTATGATAATTATGCGATCCATCTACGTAATAATTTCCATAATTGAAAATTTAGATTGTTACTTGTAAGAAGTAATTATTACATAATTTGGTATCAAAAAATCGTTAATACTTTCCTTAAAGTATTCATTGGAGTACTTTTTAAAATTAAAAAAATAATACGGCGCTAGTATCGAGAGGTGTCACCTTAAGATGTCTTAACTCTCTTAGGGTCGATTCGACCAACCTTATTTCGATACTTAATTTATGAGAGCGCTATCTCATTCCATACAAATCTGACGTTATACCATAGATTAATCTACGATTAAAGATTGGTCGAATCGGGGCTTAAGATAATAAAAATGACTAAAACATCCAATGGCGTCACATGTCTAAAAGCACTCTTAAATTAATCATTGTGTGTATGCATTTAATTGTATAACTCTACTAACCACACGGTGATTTTGATGCCTAGAAGGAACGAACAAAGAATATGTATACTTTCGAATTTAATGATAAAGATCAAAACCTTTTAATTCTCGCCTTGATTTGCTGATACAATCGTGACATCAAATTAAACTTCAGTTAATCGAAATCAATTGAAGACTATTAATCAGTTGGAATGTAAATAAAATCAATCATTTTTTTTTTCTGACACAATAACGCCGATCATGAGAAAATAGGTATAAAGAAATATCTGAGTGATTAATATTCTAGCATTCGAAAGTAAATGTTATAGCATCTGTAAATAAATGTTATACAGGAATTTACCCGTTAGAACATCATCTAATATAAATAGATAGTCATCGATTCGTAATAAATGAAACCTAAACTTTGACTAGGTGGTAATCACAAAAAAGATAAATAAGCCAATGAAATCTTATGCCAAATGGCTTGTACGGTCAATATCAAAAGAAGCTTAACACCATGTCGAAAAGTAACATTTTACGTACCCCTTAGAATCTGACTATAATAGGCAGCACAGTTACTTTGATATGGTACTAAAGTGTTAAGCTACTTTTGATGCGCACCGTACCAAAATTTCATCATCATTATCATCATCCTGTTGGAGTCCACTGGTGGACATAGGCCTCCCCTAATATTCGCCACTCCGATCTATCTTCGGTGACTCGCATCCAGCTTCAGCCAGCCATCCTGCCCAGATCGTCACTGCATCTGTCCTGAAGGCGCCCTACACTACGTTTTCCAGGGTCAATTCACTTAGTACTTTTTTCCTTCATCATCAGCCCATTTAAGTCCCCACCGCTGGGGCACGGGCCTCCCTCAATCACATTAGGGGTAATTGCCATACTCACCACGCTTGGCAGACGGGTTGGCGAGGGTTTTGAACTAAATGCAGAAACTTTTAAACTTTTTTCCTTAGAATGGGAAAAATAGTTTTTAGCGGTTTTCATTAGATGGAGCTTGTAAAAAGCAGATGTGGCGTTAAAAAGCAATCAAAGGTTCGGCGTTGTTTCAGTAGATGTCACTATGCATTTTTACATCGCGTTAGAAAAACGTGTTCCCGTAACAATGACCGCAAGCCGCCTGCCCACATAAACAATTTAATAAAAGTATGGAAATTAAACCACAGCAGTAGAAGGAATTGGAAATTTTGTTATAAAGATGATTCTCGAAGGTGGCCGTACTACATAACCGTTAAGTATTGGTCGTTTTCCTGTAGATGGCGATAGCACTGGCTAGCCAACTGATGCCTCTATCTCAGTATATGTAAGTTACTCTATGACGTTTACCGAGACGTGGTCTCCACCCCGTTTTTCATACCAAAGTTTATTATGAATAAATACTTCAGGTATTCCAAAACAAAGGATCCGAGTCTAGGCAACTTATTATAAATATAAAAGGTTTGATATGCATCTCAGCTCTAATCTATTCAAAAAGTACATTACAACCACTTTTTTTTGCCTTCTGACCTGAAGGCCAATGTGTACCGTATCCATTTTATTCAAGTCAAATAACTAATCATTATGCTCTCACTAACTTGTTCATGTCAATCATTTTCGCAAAATGTGCACAATGATTACATTGATTACTTTTTAGGGTTCCGTATCCGGAAAGAAAAAAATTAACTGTTATGGGTCAAGATACTTTTTCTCGAAAACGAGTAGAGGTGCCATTTTTAAATTTATATATGCCTAAAATACAGATTTGCTATTCCTTGCTTACTAGATGTAGATTATTCGAACTAATATTACCTTTCTCTATGATGCCTAATGGGCGAAGGCCAGTCGGCCGGCCAAGATACCGCTGGAAAGATGAGGTCGATTAGGATTTGCGCGGACTTCGTAGATGACTGGCAGGAAGTGGCGCAAGACCGACCGAGATGGAGGCTCTTATTATGGGAGGTCAAGACTCACTTTGGGTCGCTGCGCCAACCTAACTACAGTTGGTAGTTTCTATGATGCAGAGCTAAAAGTTAAATTTACCTGCTTCTTAAAAAAAGTGACTGTGACATACTGACGGACAAACAGATTTGACGAATCCATTAGAGTTCCGTTTTTTGCCATTTGGCTAAGGAACCTAACAAATATACTTCATTTATGCAGCACATTTTGTTGTCCACTGGTTATCAAAACCTTATATCATGACTTAAAATAGTGGTATGTGGCAAGAAGTAAGGAATTGCAGTGCAGTACAGAAGACAATCTCAAAATAGGTAACTTATAATTACATAACATAGCAAAACGCCATAATACTCGGTTTCAAAAGTCTGATTTTATGTTTGTGTGTGTTGAAACTGATGAACGAACTATTTCACGTTATCTCTACTATTTGGTACGGAACGTTGGGTACGCAAGAGCGACTCGCTTTAGCTAGAGTTTTAAGGTGCGAAGGTGTGTCAGTTCAATGGTTTTTGTTACAGTATCAGCATTGCTATTGGGCGCGTAAATTAAAAAATCGAGCAATAAATTACGGAACCAATTATATTCTCCACGGCCAGGGCAATCGTGTCATCAGATGACACGATTCATGCCCATGCAAAACTTAATTGATGTCCGCCCATTTGCATATTTTTAAGGTGTCTACAGATTCAGACAAGACGTTTAATCGTCATTAACAATACTAACATTATCTCATATTCTGTAAACCTTAGTGAGAGAAGACAAACTTATGCTGAATGTAATAAAATGTAAACCTCATTAACACTTGATTGACAAAGTGGAATGATGATATAGCTTGGCATTTCTTTAATTAGACAAATAGTCCATCAGTTAATTTATCTAAAATCATTGATGGATTGACTTATTGTTCTAGCATTTTTTTTGCATAGTTCGGCTCGTGATGTTATCATTAAAGAATTAATGAGCTAAAAAAAATGGCCAATCAAAAATTAGGCTTAGATCTCAGACTGTGGGTGGTAGCAAGCACACTTGAGTAGCTGGTGGAAAAATGCAATTTTTTTTCTTGTAATAGTTGAGCACCTACCCGGGTAAATATCTACCTATTAATACGAATTTTTTAATTATATATTTTTTTATTAAAACGTAATTATTGATAAAATCGTCAGTTCAGCCAAGTAAAAAAAAAAAACAATTTTTTTTTCTAGTTTTTTTTTTGCATCACCAACCCAATCATATCTAATATCAATTTAATCTTCATCTTAGCGTGTAATTCCCGGTTACATCCAAAGCTATCGCTTTGGAGCCCAGGGTACGCTTAGACCATGATTTAGGATTGGGCAGGTCTGGTAATTACAATAAAGTGACTGCCGTCTGACCTTCGCAACCCTTTAACAGGGGAACCAGACCAACTGAATAATGGTTACACGTTTCAGAAACGTGCAGGTTTCCTCACTATGTTTTCTCTCCCCGCCGAGCAGATAGATGGTAATGGTAGAAATACGCACATAGATTTGAAAAAACCATTGGTGCATGCTCGGATTCGAACCTCGACCACATGCGTGGAAGGCGCGTTCGTATCCATTGATCTACCATCGCTCTGATCTCTATTTAATATAAACCTTAAAATACAGTCTTAAATTAAAATTGTTTTGCTTATTAAAAGAGTAATACGTCTTATTTTGTCTAGAATAAAAACGGATATTTCATACTTCAAAAAAGTTATTATAAACGCAAAACCTTGGGAGGATATGTTAGTATAGAGTCGCCCACCCTCACTTCGTTTCGGGACTTAACTTAGACCAGTATCAATAGATAGCGCTGGGAGTCAATTACATCGCGCAAGTGTTTGGCATTTTCTGTTTACCTATAAACCTTGCCGTTGTCTTTAAATAATAAATAAATATTTCACAACATCACTTACATTTATCTGTCTCCGAGATAGGTAGCTCAAGCACCTGTGTTACGGATATCAGAATCGACAGTGGGATTACAAATACATACTTTTCTTTTGTAAATACATACATATGATACATAGCAAACCCCCAGACCAATACAAACAAACATGTTCATGCACACAAATGTTTGTACAGTGCGGGGATCGAACCCGCAACCCTTGTATCAGAGGCAGCGTTCACTACCACTGTTCCAATTGGGTCGTCACTATGTCATTAACCTCTTCATAAATAGTGTAAAAGTATAGATGAAAGGATGTTTGTTGCTCTTTCAAGTTAACTTACATATCAGAATAACACATATTCATAAATATGCATTGTATATTATTTTTCTTTCTATACTATTTATAAAGGTAAAGCAAACAGACAGCGGCAACGCTTATAGGTTATCCGAAAACACGAGACGCTTGCGCGATGCAATTGAGACCTAGCGCCATCTATTGGTACAAAGTGAAACTAATGTCCCGTAAAGAAGTGAGGGCAGGCCACTAGTCCAAAATATAACGATAATTTTAGAATTATCGGTTTCGGTATCATGCGGTTTTAATCGTGTGGTGTTAGCACCACACGATTAAAACCGCATGGCGCAGCTAGTTTATTATAAAAAGGCACTGCCTTATCATAAAAACAATAAACATCGGTCTGTCTTTTTACAATCGAAAACCAATCACTAAAAAAGTATTTTTTTTCCTTTTTTTGTGACATGAAGCGTCTTTTTCCATCGCCATGGTCTCAACGCACCTTAATCAGATCGTAGAATTGATCCGCAAAAAAGCAAAACGTTTCACAACGGCTGCGCGCGCGCAACTACAGCAAGACGAATCGCCGAAAGCGCCGACAACACGCTAATTACTCGAGAATCGATCTCTAGAAATTTCAACACGTCGGGAAACACAGCGCCTACAACAAAACGGAATTCACGGCCGAACCACTATCTAATTCCCTTTCACACGCGCTGTGCGTTTCTTTTGTTGGATGCGACAGGCATATTCTGAATCGTTAAGGTGACGGGTAGGGCACACTAGCGACATCAATCGATTTTTAGCTACTAAACCTGATCACCTGATTTTAAACAATTTCGGGGCAACAGCCTCTCGGCAAACACTAATACTATTTATTAAATAGCCATGTACAAATGTTGGGGCCGTTTTTGTACGCGAAAAATTTATTCACGACAAAAGTGAATAAATTTTTAGCGTACGCGTTGGGCGTTTCGAGTAAATTGACGGTTTCGCTGTGTGCCCTCTGAAGTTTATGGACCTTATTGATTGAGAAATATGTTTCAATAGTTATTACAAGCGCTGGTAGCTCAGTGGGTAAGAACGTGCGCCATTTAAACGGAATTTCGTTAGTTCGAATCCGAGCATTAACATGAAACATAACATAACATTTTAAAGTTTATGTGAATATTTTCTACCTCGGCGGTAAGGAAAAGTATTGTAAAGAAACCTATACGTTCAGGAAAGTTTCTGAAACGAGTAAGCATGATTCAGTTTATACGTGTGTAACTTCCTTACTGAAACGACTCAGCCAAATGATACACTGTTTCGAATCTCTAGTGTTCATTCCGAATGTATCATTCGACTCATCCGTGAACCGAATGATCCGAATGAGCTGAATGATCCGAGTGAGCCGAATGATCCGAATGAGCGGAATAAATCTCGAATCTATCTGAGAGTCGATGTTCCAAATTAAGCGTTTCACTGTTCCGCATGTCTGCACTGATCCAGATGCAATCCAATCTTTTGAAAGATACCAACGTTTTTGCCAGGTTTAATTCAGTTGGTCTTGTGGGAACAACAAGGGTCTATTTTACAGCTGCGGAGGTCAACCACAGTCCCTTCATAGTCATAGTTAAAGTTCACTGTTACTAACTTCGATATGAATTAAAATAAAGTACGAAAACTTAAAAAGTAGGTATTACAGGATGTGTACAACGAAGGCGGCCTTATCACTATGAGCGATCTCTTCCAGGCAACCTTTGGGTAAAGGACACTTGATGAAGGTGTTAGGCGGTGCAATCTTTATATTTATATACTTACACACAAAGTTTAAATACAAATACATATATAAAATATGAATACACTAATACATATATAAATGTTTTTTTCTTTGTGTAATTACCAGACTCGCCAAATACTGGATCATAGTCCAAGCTACAGATTTAATATCCCTACTCTGGCTTCAATGCTACAGCTTTGACGCAGCCGAGAATCACAATTATGGTGGATTTGTTACAAGTGTATGTTAATGATTTTGTTGCCAGTGATGACATACGGAACCGAAACGTGGCCGCTTACAATGTGCCCGTAGTGTGTGACTCACCTCGCTCTTATGTTAGGTTTATAAGATAGATTTAGTTCGTAATAAAGACAGTTATAACGCATCACTTGTTTCTGTTACACGTCCCCAAAGCCCATCATGGCATGCCGATTAAGGAGGCTCAAAGTCACCCAGAGAGCAATGGAGAGGGCTATGCTCGGAGTCTCTTTGCGTGATCGTATCAGAAATGATGAGATCCGCAGGAGAACTAAGGTCACAGACATAGCCCAAAGGATTGCATGTCTCATGTGGCAATGGGCAGGGCACATAGCGAGGAGAACAGACGGCCGTTGGGGTGGAAAGGTCCTCGAGTGGAGGCCACGTACAGGAAGGCGCAGCCGTGGCAGGCCCCCCACAAGGTAGATCTATTGAAGGTTGCGGGATTCCATTGGATGCCGACGGCACAGGACCGATCTGTGTGGAGAACATTAGGGGAGGCCTATATCTAGAAGTGAATGTCTATTGGCTGAAATGATGATGATGATGTTAATCTTGATGCCGCTGCCGTCCCAATTTTTAGAAGAGTAAGAAAAAAAAACATTTATTCAACGCCAAACATACACGATAAAAACCTATAGTTGGGACCGCTTACGTTTGGAACCATCGATATGGTATATTAAGTAACTGTTTTATGGAAAACAACAGTTAATTTTAACCAATCCAGCTATGTCGACAAGCATCCAGTTCAGAACTCCTATGCATATTTTTTTACAATCCTTTGTCAACACATAAACTGAGAAGGAATTAAAGCTTACTCGCTGGTTTAGACGACCCGTTAGGAACAGTGGTAGTGAACGCTGCCTTCGGTCCAGGGGTCGCTGGTTCGATCCCCCGTACAGCGCAAACATGTGTGCATGAACATGACTGTTTGTATTTATCTGGGTGTTTTCTATGTATTAAAACAAAAAAAAGTATTATATGTGTATATTAGTAATCCCCCTGTTGATTTTGATATCCGTAACACAGGTGCTTGAGCTACATATCTCGGAGTCAGATCAATGAATATGATGTTGTGAAATAATTATTTAGTGATATTGGTAGGAGCGCTTTAAAAACAATGTTTTTTTAATGCTGAAAATTTGGAAAATTAACATGCGGACCATCTGATGGTAAATGGTAACCGCCGCTCATAGACATTAACAATGCCAGAGCACAGTCATGCCGCTTCCTACCGTGACAGAAGAACTTTTTTCAAATCTCGTTTAAAAGAGGACACGTCGCAGCAATCAGGGAACACCGCTAGGAGTTAATTAGTTATTCAGTAGAAGAAACAATTATTGTGCGCCATTTTTCAATTATCAACTCATACAGTACGCGGCACATAAGTGTAGCGCTAGTCGTTAATTTGTGTAAAATAGCTCACTTTATACTAAAAATATTTCTGCGCGCTCAAGGTTACAGAAAGACTTATTCCCTGTTATTACAAATTTCATGCCAGAACAAAATTCATGCCAGCTCCTTTTGACAATCGGTGTTGGAACGGGACGACGTGGGATTTAGTACGGTAATAACTTTAGATCTTGATTTAGGTGGATTTGACGCGGCCTGTACGTACACGGCGACGACAATCCGATACTGCCGGAGGAACAAATCGGTGGGAAAAGAAAAACGTTGGCAGTGTACTTGTGACTCGACTGTAGTGGCGCTGGTGGATATGTCCACGGGTGGCGGCAAACGCTTATGTAAAACAACATTTCTTGTATGATTATATATTATACATATGTCATGAAGCGAAGCGACGGCTTGGGACGCAACCGGGACAAACCGCTAAGATGATGATGATGACAAATAGTAGACATAACCGGGACTAAAATGTCTTGTTATAAAATGTACGCAACAAAATATTTTCTTAGCGGACAGTACACCAAAAGTCAATGTTTATATGTATTTGCCTGGTACGTTAATAGTGCTATTAACATAGTTCAAAGTTATTAAACAATATCGGTCATCACAAATAGTCTCGCTTTTGCGTGTTTTGAAAATTTTTGGAAAAAATCTCTCGTTTGCGAATTTAACGGCGAAATATCAAATAACTATAAAACATGTTAGTGTCGGAAGATCAAAGTACAGTTTACATATTCGGCACAATTCAATATAATTATACCTTTACCGTGGTTGAGGTACTTGTTCCACGCGAAGTTACCCTTTTTGGACATTGGAGCCTTATATCTGAGACACAAAGTGCTATTTTTGCACTGTGAGGGGTCAACTCGATCCGACGCAGTCTGTACGTAAATTACTTTGGCTAGTGACGTTTCAATAAAAGTAAGTGTTTTGAAAGATTATAGTAATCAGAGTCGAATTTGTGGGCCCGCATTTCGGCTATACGGTTTTTTTTATAAAATTACTTTGGGATCATCAAAATCCGTGTTCCCAATATCGAGATACAAACACGTGTAAGTCGCGTCATCACTTTAAAAAACTCGTGCACTCAACATTGAAGTCTAAATTCGTTAGACATTTCATACAAATCTCTAACTCGACTTCAATACTCGTATCGAGTGTGATAGATCATTTTTAAATATAGAATGTCATTTAAGCTCTATAATGTATTAAACGTGTCTAAATATTTTTCTTTCTTTAAATCTTGCTAGATATTTTTTTTATGTGATAGGTGGCAGACGAGCAGACGGATCACCTGATGGTAAGCGATTGCCGCCGCCCATCCAAGGGCACCTGCGACACCATAGGACCCGCGACACCCGCGTCACAATGGCGTGTGGCGACAGCGCTATTAAATTTTATCAAAAGCCACTTTTGTTCACAAATAAATGAGACGAGTTAACTCAAAAACGGTATAACCTGATTAAGTTTATAGGCAGATTAAGACGTAATAAATAGGGTAAAATGTAGTAAATTTATAGGCCACATTTTAATTACAGAAACCAACCTGCCGAGAAGAAATAAAACATTTCTCATTTAAAAATCATTAATTGATGGAAATAACAAAAATACTGATAAAAGAAATACGCATACGACAGTCAACATAACTCAAAAAAAATGTTAAGAGGTTTTAAACCATAAAATATAAGGCGTCCATAATTTAATGCGGTGTATCTCAATACAAAATGTTTTGACTTCATACTATATTTATTTTCATATGCGATATAACAGTTACGCATTCACCTTTCGGCTGACCGGATGGCGCAATTGGTAGTGACTCAGCCTCTAACGTCAAAGGTCGTGGGTTCGATCCCCACCCTGGACAAACATTCGTGGGATGAACACTTGTGTTTGTTCAGTGTCTGGGTGTAATATATATATTTAAGTATATATTTGTGTTCCTCTGTTGTCTGATATCTGTAACACAAGTGCTTAAGCTACTTAGTACGGAATCAGGTCAACGTATGAGATGTTGTAAGAATTATTATTATTATTACCTTTTGAAAAGCTAAAGATATTGTAATCAATAGAAGGTGCTTTTCACATTATCACTACTTAACGTAGAATCCAATTGTGTTAATTCTATAGAAAATGAACACACATTTTTAAACCCATCTGAAGTATCAAACCTAAAAAGAAGAATTTAAAAATAACCTAAATTACCAACTCTATTCAAACACTTGTATGATTGATTGT
This sequence comes from Marasmia exigua, assembly GCA_019059595.1. Classification (NCBI taxonomy): domain Eukaryota; kingdom Metazoa; phylum Arthropoda; class Insecta; order Lepidoptera; family Crambidae; genus Marasmia; species Marasmia exigua. The sequence continues at coordinate 12,487,404 of CM032483.1, read as the reverse complement.
TGTTAATTTAATTTCTAATCGAAAGTCACTACTGACTCGTTAACTATAACATAATGAGCTATTAATAATTCCACAAAATAAACCTTTCTTTTCTGTTACGAGCCCTTTTACGGATGAGTAACGCTGACACCGGTCTTTTATTAATCGTAATGAAATTATGACAATGAATGCAACATTTATCAAGACATTTAAAATATTCTTTTTTCTGGCGGTTGGATTCAAACACTCCGCGTGGGCAGATGCAATTCGTTTTGTGTGTGTTTTTAGTGAACAAATTTGGCGTTTATTTATGCAGTGAAGTGCCGCAATAGTGATTCTGATAATAAGAATCGTTGATTTGTATCGTTTTAACACTGCTAGTGTGTGTCGTGTGAGTTGTCACGGGCAACTTGCTTGGACCTAATAGAGTCTTAAAACCCACAATTGTGTTTAGAGTCGTATCGGCAGAATCCATAGGTCGCCTAAAACGTAAAATACCGGCACTTTATTGAGTGACTGTGACTTTGATTGGCTGTTGACTACCCACTTATTTTCAATAAGTTCATAAATAAAAGTTTATTTTACACCACGCCGTCATGGCACAATCAGATATGATTTAAAAAAAAGTGACCATTAAATACTTAAAACACCCCAAGGTACAGGTCAAAATGATAATATTTATACAGTTTTCTTTTGTCAAATGCTAGACATTTTTGTTAGGTATGGACCATTTTGATGCTGACTCTTTTAATGCTTAGCGAAAATCTTCATTATTATGTGTCAACGTCTCCTCTAATCTCGCAGATGTTCATTGGCCGCGGTGGCCTCTTACCATCAGGTGACCCGCTTGCTCGTCTGTCGCCTCAAGCATAAAAAAGTATTTTTATTGTATAGTTAAAAGCCTACCATCAAGAAATTATACAACAAAAAAGCAAAATAGCCCACCGTGTAGTCTAGAAGTTGTACAAACAAAAAATACTTGACCGCAAATACGTAGAGAACGGGCGTATTATACATTCGAGACCCCGCTGTGACAGGTGGCACTAACTCGTTATAGGTGTCTGATACGATCAAGAAACAAAATGGCATGGATGCCATGTGGTAACAAACCACTTGTCGCTGTTTAACACATACTAATTTGTATGGTATGTAAGTAGATACGTAAGTAGCTATTCGGCCAATACCTAAAACCAACAAACGTAAGGGCAAACACATATTGATGGGGATACCGCGGTAACACTTTGACAGCTGACTTGTAGCTCTTATAAAACGTTATTTTTTATCGTTTACACCCCGTGTATACAGGGTGTATATGTGAACATTTACACCCCCTTAACCACGTGTTCTACCAACCATTCTGAACAACATTTGTTCAACGACTTTTAGAAATACGACGAAATTTTTTTCGATTCCCCATACAAAATGACCAAGTCACGTGACCGACTGTGTATGAAGAGTTGAAATTTTTCATACTTTCAGTCTCCAATTCAATTTCCAAAAGTGTTAGAACAAATATTGTTCATAATTGTCCAGCAGTGGACGAGTGTGGGTTGCTGATGATGATGATGATGAACCTGAAATCGGTTGGAGGATAGGTTTGTATTTTAAATATAAGCGATTTTCACCGCCCGTGGTCTCCCATAGAATTAGCAACCTAAGTCTACAGTCACCTCCAAACCCGTGTGTGTGAGAGACACAATACGCTGGGAACCTTTAAGCTCCCTCCTTCCGGGATTGGATGTCCGGTGCCCTCGCTCACTCAGCGAAACGCAGCGCAGGCGCTACTTCAGCCAAATTACGGTGTGAGTGCGTGGTATTACGTTTGGGCCGGTCAATTAGTGGTAGTGAAAATATATAAAATATAAATAAATAAATAAATAAATAAATTTTGTCTAAAGTATATCTATTTATCACCACCACACCTTACCATAGAAGTGCTTGGTATCACTTCCCGCCTCACAGAAAACCAGCGTTAAACAGCGTCTGTGCTGTGTTTCGCTGCGTGAGTGAGGGTACCGGAGGCCCAATCCGGGTGGAGGTTGGATTTACACGCAACCTTCAAAGGCTGGAAGCGCACTTGTGACTCTATCAGTGTTGCGAGTGTCCATGGGCGGCGGTAATCGCTTAAAATCAGGTGTACCGTCTCCTCGTTTGCCAGTTGCAAAAAAAATCTATCTATGGCATAGAATGAAGGAAGGCCTACTTCAGCAGTGGAGAGACTGTTGACTGATATACTGAGATACATTTCGTGCTCACGCGCACATAGTGAACGGAACACGCTGTATCTTTATGCTTTATTTAAAATGATTTCTATTCGATTAACAACAAGTCAACATGCGAAAGTGAGTGGTAGAGTTGTAGGCCCCGTACTTACCGTTACCAAACTCTTACCATGGTAAGAGTTAACAGACATTTCTTGCCTAATTACAGTAGTTACTTTCTAAAGTAGGTATAGCCACAATCATCTTTCATTAATAAACTATTCATGTAATTTATAGGTGTCAGATTATAGATATCCAAAACCCTCGTAAAAAGCTAATGGTCTAATCATTGTTTTCAATAAGCATCTGGCTATAAAATAATAGTGTATAATTTGGCAATATAATACACACCAGTAAGCTATCATTTCTATTGCTCCCGCGCTATAATAATTACAGAGTCTGTTAGGTTACCTACATAACGGAGAGGATCTTCAAACACTTGCCATCTTGCCACGTACGGCGGGTGGGTGGGTTGTTAGATAGGACAACCCTAAAATTAAGCAAAAAAAAACCTTAGATTAATACAACATAACTGTTAGATACGGCACGTCCCTTCCATTAGACAACTTAAAACGTGCTTAACGCACAACTACATGCACACGTACTCAGCTCTATGACACATTTGTTTAAAGCTGTACGATATTGGAAAACAGAGACGCAAACCTATTTTTTGACATAAGTGCGAGGGAGTCAAGCGTACTACGCGCAGCTACGCTTCAGAGTTGAGCGCTGTCAAAACGACAACTCGCCACACGTATATTTCTATCTCGCTCTGCAAAATGGTGACCAAAACATTAAGGTGACGGGTATGGCACACTAGCGACGCCAATCGATTTTAATTTTTAGCTACTAAACCGGGTCTCTTTTAAACAATTTCGGGGTTTCAACCTCTCGACAAACACTTTATACTCTTTATTAAATATTAAACAATCATTAAAAGAGATCCGGTTTAGTAGCTAAAAATTAAAATCGATTGGCGTCGCTAGTGTGCCCTACCTTAATGAATTTAGAAATATTATGAGAAATTAAAACTTTTCTTCTACTTATTGGTGAAATTTCTTTTTGAAAAATTTGTACAACTCGTAAATGCGCACGAAGGCATTTTGGTAACCTTTATCCCACTTAAAATAATTAAAGAATATTTTTGTGTGACACGACCGCGTGTCAGACTCGCCAATTTGCGACTGCGTACAATTAGGTGACGGGGACCTAACGGTTGAGACAGTCACCTAACTTCCGCTATTTTGATTTAATCTAAGAAAATAACTTTCAATATACTGTGTCCCTATAAGATAAAAAATATCGCGTTCAAGCGGGACACGCGATGAAAATTTGTTATTTAACTTAATGTTTACGTTAAAACCTCTGTGGGGGGAGTCCGACTTAATCCGTTCGCACATCAGCGGACGAATAATACGAGTACGAAACGTATTTATTCAGGGTTAAGAAAAAAAGGAACGTTTGCAGGAGATACACACTGATTAACGCACTCTTCGATAATGTCAGCAAGAGCCGACCTCTTGTGGTTATATTTTGTGAAGCTAGTAACATTTATCCAATTAAATAAAGAGAAGGAATCTTCCGCTCCGATTCAAATACCTTTTTTAGAAAGTAACCTATAAAAAAAATAGCAAAATTTAGTAAGTAATACACCTCTACTTTCATCGCAAATTTCTAGCCAACCATATACATAAAAGCCTGTTATTATTTGAAACAAATACATCGACACTCGCTAAAGAACCACAGAACAGACCATTTGGAATTACTTTTTGTACGTTAGCACTGAAAGACATGTTGTTGAAAATAATGAATGAATTTTCATCATCATCATCATCATCAGCCCATTTAAGTCCCCACTGCTGGGGCACGGGCCTCCCTCAATCACATAAGGGGTGATTGCCATACTCACCACGCTTGGCAGACGGGTTGGAGAGGGTTTTGATATAAATGCAGAGTTTTCCTTCTCTGGGTGCTGATGATCATGCCAGCAGCTTTACCTTAGTCGCCTTTTACGACACCTCGGTAAGAGTGAGGGTGGCCTATTCTACACTGCCGGGGACCACAGGGCCGAATGAATTTTATTATAAATTATTTCATTTTTAAGTGAGTGATTAAGAGCCCTTTTACAGATCAGTGGCGCCGCCACTACTTTTTTATAACTTAGATGACAGACGAGCAGACGGATCACCCGATGGTAAGCGATTGCCGCCGCCCATGGACACCCGCAACACCTGCGCTGCCAAACTTTAAACTCCTATCCCCCCCCCCCCCCCCCCTCCCTTGCCTGGCAACCTCATTAAATGTTGCTTATATTTTAGCAACAATAACTAAAAGAAGTTGTATGATTGTATTCCAACCTTGACTTGACGGTCAAATATTAATTATTTTGGCACAAATTCCTTGCAATTAGCTCTTGGTGTTTATCATAAAATTATCACTACTAGATAAATACGGCTTTTGTCTATATGTAACTAATCGAAAAAGGCCGAATTCTACTAGAGAATACGTAGGCAGTAGTCAATTTAATAGGTCCAAAATATCACATAATTATGAAAGGTTTTGGATGAGTGTATGATTGTTATGATAATGAGTCTGGCTGGATGTATAGGAGTGACCCCGTTGGATGTCGTGGTTGTTGGGTGGAGGCTACCGGATATAGTAAGCTGAAATAATAATATGGAAGCTTAGGGTTCCAAACGGGCAACAACTCTGATAATTGATATGAGCTTCTTGATGGATATCTTCTTCTCGGTAGAACTCGACATTCCAAATCAGCGGTAGATTACATATTTGACATTCATAACTTAAACGGAATGAACTTTAATTTGAATATTTCCAAAAATAGAAAATCATCTTCGCTCGTCGCACACATTTTGATTAATAAATAATATTTTTAATGATATATAAAAATACACTTATTTACTAAAATATTTTGGAAGTCCTAAGTAAGTTCTAAGTGCTTATTCATCTCTTGTAAACAATTTAGCACCATTTTCATAAGTTTTTACACGCTTATTTCACTAATATCATTAAGCATGTAGCACTTATTTCCAACACTATTTTGAAACCGCGGTAATCATAATTACATTCATATCAGATTAATTTTTAGAACTTTTTCATATTCTTTCTAGCACCTATTCTTACAGTAGAGTTGGAAACCCTGAAGGAGCGCATTGTGGTATGACCAAAATTAGTTACTAGTTACTACTATCTCTAAACCATGTAATAACGGCCATTATAGGGATGGTTCAAGAAATGGAAGGTAGACATCGTCAATCATAGATCTTTGGAAAACAAAATTACGTAAACACACAATACAAGAAAATTGATGTAAGTGTAAACCATCGAAATCATTGATCCTTATTCCATTGACATAAGTGCAATAATACAAACATATTGTAGAAACTGATCGCACTACAAAATGAAGTTGCATAATCTATACCACTTACATAAATAAGACTTAGAAATAAATCATCTCGCACTGACCTAGACGCAAACCGATAAAAGTGGTTATTTAACATACAATCTGTCTCCTACTTTTCGATTTGAATGATAAAGTGTCTATTGGAACGTAATATAACATAGCTAGAGTGGTTCGACGAGTGTCCACTCAGAGCCAATCATCGGGCACACTCAGCGGAAGATCAGTCGGGTAGCTTCCTTATACAATTCTGTTCCGCGGCGGGAATACCGACACTCAAGGTCCGAGGTCGAACTCTAGATCACTCTCGATCACACGAGAATAGGTACCCAGGTGTCCGGCTCGACCGGAGTGATACCACGGCCTCTCAGAAAACCGGCGTGAAGCACACTGTGCTGTGTTTCGCTTAGTAAGGCCCCTGAACCGAGTCTTGGCCTCCGAAACAAGAGAGCGCCATTTTGATCGATACTGGACTACTTGGTGCCAGTCATTGACCTGATGTTCTTGCAGATCAGTCTCGACGTCTTTCCAGAGATACCTAGGTCGGCTCACCGGTCTAATACATTTTGTGTGCAGTAATTTTAGTCTCAGAAAACAAACTTTTTGAGTGAATGCACGCGTTATAATTATTAAAAAAAAAAAACTTTTTATTTGCCAGAAACACAGTTTACATACAGTTGTTTACAAGTTTTCAGGTACATAGTTTCAGCCTGCTCGCAGACATGAAAAACATAAGTTATTCCCACAAACATTACATAACTACTATCTATAACAACAGATTACATTAGGTACTTAAATAACAAGTTAATAATGTCAAACAGTTATTTCTAAACAATTAAATTAATTTCGCCAGTTTAAATATTCCCTAATACTATAAAAACAAGGTAAAGGAGTTCTAGAGTGGAGACCGCGTCTTGGCAAACGTAATGTAGGACGCCCTCTGGCTAGGTGGGGGGACGATCTGCGCAGGATGGCTGGCAAGAGCTGGATACGAGAAGCCATGGATAGATCACAGTGGCGAACAATTGGAGAGGCCTACGTCTAGCAGTGGACTGCGATAGGCTGATGATGATGATGACTATAAAAACATGTATCCAGGAGCCAATATGTCAGTTATGATTGAATTTTTCTCCTTGAAGCTCTTTCAGATAGTCCGGGAGCAAGTGTGAAGGGGAGTCCTCCCCTGAGCAATATTGCTCAGACAGCCCTGCATACTTGCGAAGGGCATTTTTTTAAAAAGGCCGACAACACATTAGCGCGCTCTCTGATTTCGCGGATGTTCATGGGCGGCGTTGGTTACTTTCCATCAGGTCACCCGCTTGCTCGTTTTTCGTCTCTAGCATAAAAAAATACATTGAGGTAACGGTTCTCGGCACTATGGGCACTGATACCGAACAATGCTGATTACTTGACATATTCCACAAAAAATATCTCCATCACAATCATTTGCCATGTACGACATGAGATAGACAACGTGTTCAAATTTGTATGACCTGAAAACTAATAAGCAACTCAAAGACATTGTTCTGTTTTTTTTTTATATTAAATGGGTTTGCACTTGACCTCATTTCACCTGATGGAAAGTGACAATAAGGTCTAAGATGTAGCGTGCTTACCCAGAAGAAGCCAATTCACTCTCGACACCGAAATTGTAGCTCTATCTGGGAATACAGAAGCCGGCAAGTTGTTCCATTCCTTAGCAGTTCGTACCAAGAAAGAAGAAGCGAAACGCTTAGTACGAGCTGGTGGAACTTGCACAGTGTAAGGGTGGATTCCTGTCGTCTTCCGTAATGTCCGGTGGTAGTGTTTATCACAAAGATGACTTTTAAATAGCACGATGTTTCAGCTCCAACAGTTAAATTGGAGTAACGACTTGAATGAATCCTAGATCATGATCCAAGCGTATCACTTGGATCATAATCCAGTCATCCCGTACACAAAACGGGATAAGTCTTAGATGGTAGCAACAGTGCGACAAAACTGTTTTGATATAAAAGTGACATAAACATTGAGGGGTTGAACTAAGTGACAAAATTAATACAATCAGGCGTAATAATGTTGCAGCTTTGAAAAAAAAAACCATTACATGTGCCTATAAAATTTGAGGGTTGCCCTCGATTTCTCTGGGATCCCATCATCAGATCCTGACATGATACTATACCTGAAGGTTGTCTGGTAGAGATCGCTCCCAGCGATAAGACCGCCTAAATTGTACATATGTATACCTAGCTTTTAAGTTTTGTATGTTGTGCAATAAAGAGTATCTATTTATCTATCTATTTATGGTGAACCAACTTGGAAGTGTGTTCTTTCAAACAAAAAAATAATTCTGCAAATCTGATAATAAATTGGCGGAAAAATCGGTGAACATACATAAAAAACATATTATACAGCCGAACATACAACCTCCTCCTTTTTTGAAGTCCGTTTAAAATACGCCAGTTGCAAGCGATTGTTAGTAAGTAAGCGCAAGATTCCCCGACCGTACCTACATCACAAATCACTAGGAAATTTCACCATAACAGTTAAGCGTTTCTATATTCACTTGACATTGGCAGAAATCACCTTGAGCACGTCATGTTACGAGCAATAAAAAATATCAAAAGTTCCAATTTTTGCCGCGTTCCAAGTTAGACTAGTCGCACTGTATGCTACATAAATGATTTCTAAATTTTAAAACTTGCATAATACAGACACAAATTTAATGGCTACAATATACTTAAAATGTTAATTTCTTTAAGCAATTATCTAAGTGAGGTGGTACACTCCCCGCTGTCGGAGTCGGTCAATAATAATAACAAAACAATGTTCAGTCGTTGTGACATAACACCATCACAGATATAGTCATAGCTAATGTGATTTTGGGCTTATGTAACAACCGACCCACTTGCGTCCGACTCGTCGGGTCGACATTTCCAGTCGGCTATAATCTGAATCACTTTATTCGGCCGTTTGGTAACCGGAAGTAAGATGCGGATAATTTGGTTGGGTAACAATTGTGTTCTTAGCTTAACATCGCTTGGACTAATTTAAATGTTTAAATATAAAAGAAGTTCAAAAGTACTAAATGATTGTAGGGTTCGCGTCAATGCACTACACCCAATACCTAATATTTTACAGGGTACATAATGAATTTAGTTATTTTGGTAGTTATACTTAGTAAGGCTTATAACTACAACCTGTGCGGATAAAGAATGGGATCAGAAATGGCGGCGCATCTATTCACTTCTCGCTCGCACACTATTTGCGTATATACTTACACCCCACGAGTGCGAGTATAAACGCAAATAGTGGACGACGGACTGACAAAATTTACAACTTTGGGAGCGTCACTTGCGCAAAGTATTGTGTTTAGAAAAAAAAAATAAAAACCTCAACATCATTTTTAAAGGCCTATCCATAGGTATCCCACACGTATAGCTATGATGAAAAAAAAAAATTGAGATTCAGTTGTATGGAGACCCCCAAAAAATGTTTTTCCTAATTTTGTGTATAAATCGTAATGTGGTTAAAAATATATCTATTTACCAAGTTTCAATAGTATAGTTTCGGAAAAAAGTGGCTGTGACATACGGACGGATGGACGAACAGACGGGCAGACATGACGAATCTATAAGGGTTCCGTTATTTGCCAGTGGCTACGGAACCCTAAAAATACACAGTGTCAAATATCATAAACAAATTGTAATTATTATAACTACATAAGTTAGCCCAACGCCCCCAACTTTCAAATCTTGATCCTCGCGGCACTATCCGGAACCTCGTTTCATATGACCTCGCAAATGAAACGTGTTGAAACACGATGCTCATAAAAAATAACGTGGGAAGTGTCATCATTAAGTAATAAACCAATAACAGCAAATAAGTTTTGTTTGGCATGATCGTCGGTGACGCAATGTATCGGAAGTCACATTCGAAACCAGTTTAATCACAAACGCACGAATATACGGCTGATTTATTGATTCTTTTCAACACAAATTTGTAACTCAATGTGTGAAACTTCTTGAGTTTGTAGGAAAAAATAATCACAAAACCTAGAGATTAACATGAGAAAACCTGAGCCTCAAAAAATTTTTCTTCGTTTGATGTATATTTATGACACTCGCATTTCTTAATTTGCCTCGTTGGCGCAGTGGCGAGCGCGTCGCACTTAAAAGCGACAGCCTCGCTTGGGGTCCTGGATTCGATCCCAGGGCCGGGCTAAAATTTGTACCTGAGTTTTCCTGTTAAGAAATTCTTAGTGTCAGCCCGGAGTCTGGAAGTTGGCGGTCTTGTACCCCTGTGCCTCGGAAAGCGTTAAGCTGTTGGTCCTGCGTTCAATACCTCTCCAGCGTGTCACACCGGTGTCCCATCGGAATATGAGGGCAAGGTAATAGAGAGTGCACTTGTGTTTGCGCACACACTTGAGCACTACAATATATCCTGCGTAAGTGGCTGATCGTTGAGATTGGCCTTAACCGAAGTCGGTTAGAGTATATTATTATTTCTTAATTTAAAAAGTGGTAGTGGGTGCAGATCGCACACCGGGTGGTAAGTGGCACATCGATCTTTGTCATATTTCATGGGAAATGGAGACAAACAAGTTAACAGGTCATCACCCCTTACATGGCCATATCCGTTACGCTAAAAGGAACTAAAAGGACCGCCGGAAAGCCTCCATGTGGCCGGCTCAATCCCAGGTTCAGTCAGTTTCGACCGTGGGAGAACCACGCTTCGGCATAAATGGGCCCCGGCTCGACAGAAAACCGGCGTGAAGCAGCGTCTCAGCTTTGTTTCGCTGCGTGAGGTACCGAAGTCCCTAATCGAGGAGGTTCATAGGTTGGCAGCGCACTTGTGACTCCACCGGTGATGGGGGTGTCCATGGGTGCGGTAATCGCTAACCATCAGATAAGCCGTCTGCTCGTCTTTATCTATCATAAAAAAAAATGCAGATGGCAGATTTTCCGGTGCCTTTCCACCGAAGTGGAACTGCGCTGATAAGTTGATCCTAACGAAAACTTACCAGTAATAGGTAACTCCTCAACTCACAAATCTCAAGTTCACTCCACTTTTAAGTTGGTGAATTTTTGTAAGCCTCAACATGGCTACGCGGTTTTATGCAAACGCGTCCTTAGGAAAACGTAGACTCATTTCTTAAAGATTTCAATGTTTTAAGCTCGGGATAAACACTTTAATAAGTTTGAGTGCAATGTTATTACTAGTTAATTACTGTCTGACATTGCTCTGCGCCTGTCAACCCAGTAGCAGGACATTGACGGATCGACGAGCTTCGCCACTGTGTGGTCTTGTGGAACATAATGTTGAGATCTCAAAAAGTTGGATTTTCAATATGTTGACCTCTCAGGCTTGGTCGCTCCAGTAGCGTCGTTTTCATTGTAATTACCAGGCTCCAAAATTCCTGAATAAAGTTCAAAATGTATAAGATATGATAAGAAACAATTTATTGACCACAACACTATACATAGAACAAAATAGTAGAATAAGGTACAGAGACAAAAGTTGCGGCCAACAAAGCTCAGCCTCAGCATATGCTGCATTGCCGCAAGCAGCAGCTGCAGCTCTGATTTTCAGGCTGAGCCTTAGGTGACGCTTTTGCCATAGAAATAATATACATAGAAAAGATTGACATGCAATATAGGTAAGTACAAAAATAAGTAAAACAAAATGAAAAATTGACGGATACAAAAACAAAGATGTAATAACGTATACGTAGGTAACTAGTTCTAAAACACTAAAATTATACATAAAAAAAAAAAACAAAATAAAACACCAAAATTATTTGAGTATTATTTTGAGTGCAATAAAAGTATATTCATTCATTCATTCATTCAAAAGATAGTCACAACTGGGAATATGTCTTAGCGTGTAATTTCCAGTTTCTTAGCGGCTAAGATAAGGAGGTGGACATTTAATGCCACAGCTAATAGGAGGCTACTTACGTCAAAGTTATTTAAATTGATACGGACACAAACGCGTATGTGTATATACGTCCTCCAAATAGTTTAAACAAATATACGGCTTGGAGGTAACCTACAATTTTTACTAATTCATTCTATGGAATGTTGTATCACGTAAAAACCTACTCAAAGTGTAGTTATCAGTGTCTCGAAACAAGACAAAGAATTCTGATGTGTTATTATGCATTACCATGAGACAAAAACATATCTTACAAAAGATTGGAACATTTGCATCTGGATCAGTGCAGAGATGCGGAACAGTGAAACGCCTTATTTGGAACATCGACTCTCAGATAGATCCGTGATTCATTCCGCTCATTAAGATCATTGGGCTCACTCGGATTATTCCGCTCATTGGGATCATTTGGCTCATCGGATCATTCAGCTCATTCGGAACTCGGAAACCGGTTCACTTGAACTCGAGATCCATTTGAGTCGAATGATACATTCGGAACGAACTTTAAGAGATTCGGTTAAGTGTATCATTTGGCTGAGTCGGATCACTGAGTCGTTTCAGTAAACAGTTATACATGTCTAATTACCATTAAACCATTGCATTTCTCTACTTGTGTAAGCTTTAGTACAAAGTATTGCTATATTGAGAAACATAAAGTTAACATATATTTTTTAATATAATAACAATTTGACCAAGCTAGCGGTTTGTTAAAAGTTCTTTAGATTTTCACGTCGCATTATCACTTCATAGTATAAAACAAATGTATGTATGCTTAGATCTTTAAAACTACGTAGCGGATTTTTGTTGCAGTATTTTGTAGGAAGGTTTAAGTGTATAATAATATAATAGATGCATAATATTGCACCCTTGCTATCGGGGTTGCTAACAGTAGCTATAATAAATACAAAAGGACCCTAATAGCCGTTGCGGTGCAAAGTCAGTCCATATGTTTTGGCTGCTGGCAGCCGAAACGTCAAGCCATAAGTACGTACAACCTGTGCGGATAAAGAATGGGATCAGAAATGGCGGCGCATCTATTCACTTCTCGTTCGCACACTATTTGCGTCTATACGCGCACCCCACGAGTGCGAGTATAGACGCAAATAGTGTGCAAGCGAGAAGTGAATAGATGCGCCGCCATTTCTGATCCCATTCTTTGTCCGCACAGGTTGTACAGCATCTACTTTTATTTTCTATTTTCATAACACTCCTTTTTTATCTTGAACAGACACACAATATGCTTCAGGGTCACCCGCAGAATACCAGCGTTCGTGACGAGTCAGCAATGAGCCGGCACGACTTATGCTGAGCGGGCGCCTATTTGGCACAACACTTATTTATATTTTATATTTATTTATTTATTTGGTTTACTATTTGGATACATTTTAAGTTTCTGTATAACATTTGGATACATTTTAAGTTTCTGTATAACAATTTCAATGACTTAAAGCTAAATGTACAATTGTAGATCGGTAAACATTGCATGCTTGAAGTATTATCTAATTGGTAATTAAGAACTTAAAAAAAAACGAAATAAAGGAGGATTTGATATTCTTATTGTTTTTATTTAATATTGTTCCCATATCTTCATTTGTGTGATAGCTGTTATTTATTTAATGTGCCAATAAATGTCTCGCGGCCGCACTCAGAGACATCATTTAAGCTAATGTTCATTAACTTTAGTATCGGTAGTCTTTATGCATATCAAACTAAGGGTCAATATTTCTTCTTAAGTAGCCAACTAAGTTAATCAACGACCCTGAGTGTGGCAGTCAGTCATTCATACTTAAAAATATTGTCACAATTATAAAAACGAGGATTCGTTTGTATTTATTATAACTAGACCAAGAGTATAAAGTCGTCTCTAGGTGACGCCTTCTTCCGCTACCGATTTATTTATCATTCTCATTTCAGCCCATAGACGCCTAGTGCTGGACATAGGACTCCCCCAATTTTCAGCACACAAATCGGACATGTGCTGTCTGCATGTAAGGGATTCCCGTAACCTTCACCAGATTCGTCGGTCCATCTTATGGGGTTCTGTCACGGCTGCGATTTATGTATATAACGGAGGTTGGTCGAGCTTTTCGTTATCAGACAGGTTGTGCAAGATGGCAATATTGAAATTAGAGTTCACAAATCACAAAGCGAAAGCAATTCGAAGTTTCAAGCGTCTATTGAACAAACTATCGACATGCAACGCGAAAGAACACAAATGAAACGCGGCAGGTTCAGCATAGTGATGATTATTCTACATTCGTCTGCATTTTTTCACTGCGCGATCCCACAGCCCGTTCTAGTATCACCACCATCAAATCCCATCATAAAATCAAAGCAAACACCAGCTTTTACTAAAAATAACACACACCGAATACCACAGATAACTGATACCTCAATAGCGATTCCCGCGTCTCCAGTCCAAACGTCAAACTGACAGCTCGCTACAATCAAAGTAAATGGCAATGGAATAACCAAAAAGTATCAATCATCGCTATGCTGACTCTGCCCAAGGATGTTCCTTGACGTTTCCAAACATAATAGAGGGCGCCACTGTGCTGACGCTCCGACATATATGTATGAATTTTATAACCTCTCACACCGTGTTATTTCCTCATTACCATCCGATCCGTTGGGCGCCTTTCAATAATAAAGAGTGCACACACTCTTAAAAATAAGATACAATACAATCTGCTGGTTCGTGATTTTTAATTGGGTCTAGCATACAAAAGAAATTCTATCAATACAGAGCGGCCATAATTGAATCGTCTGAGCACAATACAGCTTAATGAACTTTCGAAAAAATGTTTTTGGATAGAATAAAATTAAAAGTTATTGAAATTTTACCGTTAGGTTCATCTTTTAAAATAACAAAAGAATAAAAAAACTGACAGTTGCAATCAAAGTTAACATTTCAAAGATTCTCGGATTATGTATCTTAAGCTTTATCTAATTTTAATAATCTGTGGTTGAAAAAATCCACATAATGGAACGTGCACATTTTCAAAATACTTCATTTCATGTTTTTCTTTTGTTTAAGAGAGTTGTTTTGTGGTTTTAATGTGGGTTGAAGTATGAAATTGCCGATTTACAAGGAGATTTCTTGAGAAGCTATGATTCCCACACTTACATTTTTTTTATTTCAAAGTAAATATAAACGTTACTGTTTCATATTTAACGGTTTTTTAATGGACAATCTTGTAGGTATGTTTAGATACGTTTTCAAAAAAGCATTGTTTATTTAAAAAGTTACGAATGATGAAAACGTCAATCCTGCCTAATTGAAAAGGGACACTTTCAGGATATTTTTTCTGCATCAAGAATAGTTAAAAATATGGTCTTTAAATGAAATATTGGGGTTCGTAAAGAGTTCTTCTTTCACGGTAGGCAGCGGCGTAATTGTGCTCCGGCATTGTTGATGTCTATGAGCAGCGGTTACTATTTACCATCAGATGGGCCGCATGCTCGTCTGTATATATTCCGCAATAAAAAAAATTAGAATATACTACAGTAATAATTACGGATAATTTTTGGGCGAAAGTCACCACAGAATGGATGCCCGAAAATAAGAAGAGACCTACGCGGCAGGCCGTGAAAACGATGGAGGGACGAACTCGATGCCCACCTAAAGGATTGGACGACGGCGGCTCGTGACCGAAAACGTTGGAAAGAGGGTAGGGAGGCCTTTGCCCTGCAGTGGGACAATACAGGCTTACAATAATAATTATAATAATACTACAGTAACTTTTTCGTTATTATAAGAATTTTTATTCTTTCAAGAAGAAAATCGACAATTTCAAACTTAAATCCCTATTATTTGTATCTGTATATGTATGACCACGTACCTACTTTTAGTAGAATAGTCATACCTTCTCTTAATATTATAATAAATAACGGCAGAAGATTTCCTGTTCAAAATTGATTTCATCCTTATTTGAATTTAAAATGAAACAATTAAAACTATATCGTAAAAATGCAACGTCTTTAGTTTTTATAGGTTTTCATTCAATGGCTATAAAAAGTATAATGATATATTGTTTTGGCCTATCGCGTAGCCAAAAACTTAATTTACTTTCGCATGAGAATTCATCAAATCAAGCCAAATGAACTGCTTAGTTCAATCATGGCTAGGTGTAATATATGTATTTAAGCATATATTTGTGTTCCTTTGTTGTCTCATATCTGTAACACAAGTGCTTAAGCTACTTAGTACGAAATCAGGTCAATGTATGAGATGTTGTGAGAATAATTTTATTATTATTAAAGGCGTGAAGAAGCATCTTGATGGCAAGTATGTCAGTTCTAAAGAAAATGATACTGTTGTAATTGCAACATGGGCTCACCTTTTGCTTACAGTCAGGGTAAGGCGTGCCAACGTGTGTGAAAGAAATGAGGTGGTGACGTTATCTATCTGATATATTTGACTAAAATTATGGCTGACACATAAAAACATAATAGGGGTAAAGATTAAAAAAAATCTTTATTCAATTTAGGTCCATACAGAACACTTATGAATGTCAAAATAGGTACAAATATTATCATCTACCGCTGGTTCGGAATGTCGATTTCTACTGAGAAGACAGCAGCAAGAAACTCAGTAGTTACTATTTTCAAATATTGATGATGTTATTCGACTGAGAAGCTAAAAACAATACAATCATCAAAGTTAACTGACTACTATGAATTACAACTCAAAAGACTAATAGATTAACATGACTAAGAGTCCTTATCATTTAAATAGTCTCGTACACTATAGTAATCTTTTTTCATTAGGCAGGTGTATTACTAATGTCTACTTGGTTATTTGAAATTTCAGGCTTCTATGTACAACGAAGTTGTAGAGGATCGAATGGACCTGAACTAGTTCGAGAATAGCACCGCCGCGCCGCGTTTTTTTTACCGTACCGTGCCATACCCCATAAATAGGCAAGTTGATTGTTGGATTTTCTCGTCAGAATTAATTTTCCTAACAGCTGGTAGAATATCGTTATTTTTATGATTATGTTACTAAGGACAAACGATCGAATACTATCGTCAGTAAAATCCGATCAATCGAGTTGTTATCGGTCACTTATCAGTAACTTAAAAAAATACCTAATATACATAAATGTGGAATGGGATTCTAAATAAAACCAGGGACTTGGGAATCAGTTCTTCTATATTTACAATCTTAGCGTCGTCTTTACACCGTCTTTACGTCGTCCGCCATATGTCGTCTCTCTCCTCCCTCTCTCTCTCTCGCACGTCATTCTAATTCAAACATTGAACTCATACACGTTCCTTGGCATGCATCTACCGATCACCAATCCCACATAAATTATAGCCAGGGAGTGCCACACTTCGGCATAAATGGGCCGGCTCGACCGGAGTGATACCACAGCCTCACAGAAAACTGGCGTAAAGCAGAACCTGTACTATGTTGAGTGAGTGAGGTTACTGGCCTGTAGGCCCAATCTAAAATCGTTTTCGGGGTTTAAAGGTTGGGAGTGCACTTCTGACTCCACTAGTGTTGCGAGTGTCAATGGGCGGTGGCAATCGCTTACCATGAGGTGATCCGTCTGCTCATCTGCCACTTATCACATTAAAAAATCTTTAGAACGACAAAACTACACCAGGAAAAGACAGCTTATCTTGTTTTCCGTAGCTGCGCAGCATCGAAAGCCGGTCACCCATCTACCTGGGTTAACCACAAGACATCAGAGAGTGCAGACCCATTGTATTCTGTAGTGCTTAATGATGTAATATTTAATGAGTGGTAGCTGGTAGGTAATGTCTTAGAAAGTTAAGTGTAAGCTGAAATTCGTGCGGATACAGTCATTCTGCGGCTTCTACGAGTATTTCGCATTTACGACGAAAATAAATGGCAAACCCTTACCTATGCATATACTTAGTGAAATAAAAAGTTATTTTCGCAAAATTATGTTAAGAAAAAAATAATTAATGTACACAGGACAAAACGCGGTTATTATTATATGTAAGTACATACTCGTAGTAGCATATACTCACAGCTTGACGTTTCGAGCGCGTTACAACGGTCGTGGTCAAAAGCGGACTGGAGGTGCACGGCGTCGTCTGCTACGCCCGGCTTGTGAATCTTTGGATACCCTCTCATTTTTATTATTTACACTGCCACTAAATAGAATGTCAGTGAGGTCACCCCGACACACTACACTCACAGTATCCGGGTTGGAAGTAATTTGAAGCGGCAAATTGCGAAATTTAAACCCGTCCTCCCGATTGAAATTGTGATACTTCTTTATCTCAATCGCTTCACGTACTACTCTCGTGTGGTAATGATGATCAGTGGAGAGGATTTTAGGAGCGTGGAACTCCCGTGTACAATAATTATTTGTATAATGTAACGCAAAAGTTTAAAATCTTATAAAAGCAAAAGTTGAAAAAACTTATAAACGCGAAAGTTTAAAATCGTATAAAAAAATATGCCAAGATTTGCGTCGTTATTTAACTAACGTATATTTTGAGAACATGGTTATTCCATCTGGTTTTATTCATTGGGAGCAGGGTTACCATATCTCAGGATTTGTCTTGAGAATTCAGGATTTTGAGGCGTTTCTCAGGATTCCGGCCGGCAAATATGGTCACCCTAATTGGGAGGCCAATGATTACGTATTAATACCTTATTGTCTTTATTTTGTGATTTTAGAGGGGTTTGGTACTTTTCGACCACTCCCTGAGTTCTTATAGACCCTATAAAGCGTTAGGTTTTAGAGTAACATCTTTACCAACATAGCTCGGAAACCATTTAATTTACAAGGGTTTACCTGAGGATATATGATGTGTATTGATTTTATCTATCGATTTTTTATGATTTTATTCATGGCCGCGATTTTAGAAACCTTTTAAAATTTCAGACGATTTTTTTTTGTTTACCATCAAATAACATTACATATCATACATGTACCGTTAGAAGACAGAGGATTGTCTTGTGCTTTCATAAGCTATGAGTTTTACAAACATAGGAATTAAAAATGCCATTTGAGCGACTTTTCGCGATTTCGCGGATGTTCATGGGCGGCGATGATTACTTTCCATCAGGTGACTCGCTTGCTCGTTTGTCCACCTCTAGCATAAAAAAGAAGCTAATGAATATGAGTACACTTAGCTACACTAATTAATAAAACCATCCCAGCAATTGCTAAGACAATTAATTACTTGATTAGGTGGGCCAGGCTCTCATTCATCCATACATAAATTGCCAAACCGCTTTGGACAAAATACCTATCATCTTAAGACGCAACGCGCCTGGAGCCCAATGGGGGCAATCGTGTGCGAAAAATCCGCAAGATGGCGTACTATAGGCCAGAGGCCCATCTTCAAGGTGATAGGGTATTTTTAGACGTAATAGGTATGTCAAATTGTCAATTAAAGAAAAAATCAGCCAATGATGTTGAAGTTGGACCTCGGTTCACAGGCACGCCATCTAGCGGATATTTCACATGCGATAGCCCCCATTCTCGGGCTCGTGACATGTATCATCATACGACATATACCTATCACTAAACATTTTTTATATTCATTTTTTGTTCATGCGACTTCCGCCATATTTTTTCATATCGAAATTGCCGAGAATTGGAACATCATCTTTCCGACGCGACGCGCCTGCTATCACAGGTCATGTCAACTTTGGTTTTGGATCTTCGCCGTATGGCACTATTGTAAAACTAAGATATACCAGTGTCTCAGTTGTTGAGGGTTCCGGGTAGTGATCTTACCTTAGGCCTTATCGTCACGATCCATCAGGCAAGATGCAGGTCGAGCGCTTTCCCGTCGTGACATAAAAAATAATGTTTTTTTAGTGCATAACGAAGAAGCACTTGATGATAAGCGACGATAAAGTCATACGTAGAGGTGCACTTAACCGGAAATATTACACTTGCGTGCAAGGAAATCGACCCACGCGTATTCAACATTGTTTGTATAGAGCTTAGTCTTTTACCCCCTTATTACAATTCGCCAACTAAGGATAGTCCCGGAACAAAATTTGTGCCAGCCCCTTTTAACATTACCTGATGGAACGGGATGGCATGCGCTTTAGTACGGTAATAACTTTAGGTCGCGATACATAATAAGACATGTGCTAAGCATGGACACAAAAATTGATTGATGTTAGACAGCGACAAACAATAGGGTATTTGACTAATCTCAAGATAGTAAAAAATGTTAATGCTTTATCAAAATATAGGCAAGTAAGAGCTAACAACAAAAAGTTTATGTTAAAAATACACTCTAACTTCTAGCTGTTTTTTTTTATTATGCAATGTTCGACGAGGAAGTCTATTTTAAATTTCATTTATTCTGCTCATTTGATTGAAATATGAATGATTGATAATTTTGTAAAAAAATGCATTGGGTCGGTTTTTCTTGCACGCAAGTGTATACGCACGCAGTGTATATTTTTAACCAGTGTGGGATGTTTTTATTACATCTAATCTTAACCTTATCAGAGATTCGTAATGTTATTTTTATGCTGCGGCTTTCTTTCTTATTTTTTTATTTTAATGAAAACTTTATTTACGCATATTTTCCGGGGGTTTCGGTTTGGAATTCAAGGTTAAGCCAACTTTGTATATATAAATGTTTATCTTTTAGAATTGGTCTCCATCCCTTTTTGGACGTTTCAATCTTGGGCGGGGTCCCATCGGAAATAGAAAGTACCAGGGTTTTAGCTACTATCGAAGGTATCAATGATAAATTAACGCATGTATGCCGAATAACTTCCTCCATTTAGGCCCATCAAAATTAGCTGGGGCAGGTTAGGCCACTGGAGACTGCACTAGTATTTGAGCACACACTCTTGCAGATTAACATGTCATTGTGATTGGTAGCCGAATGTATTGCATGTGATCGGCTGGACGTCATTGTTTTTATGCTAGAGGCGACAAACGAGCAAGTAGGTAACCTGGTGATAATTAATCAGCGCCTCCCATTAACATCTACGAAATCAAAGAGATCGCTAATGCGATGCCGGCGTTTTTTAAAAGGAATACGCTCTTTTCTTCAAGGTACTTATCTAAGTCGTAGCCGGGAAATACTCCTGCAGCCAAATCGTTCCACAGAACTGAAGAATACATTAACATCACGTCGGTGATTAGGGGACGAGTGTGTTTCGAGATCCATAGATGACCCTAGTAACGGTGTTTGCTATTTTACGCCTTTTCGTCGTTTCCGAAATACTAAAAAAATCAAAATTTGTTTTACGACTTTTGGGTGTCAACTCTCACCCCGAACATTTTATTATTCCAACGGTTGCTATCGAAAAAACTAAATAAAATATAAAAAATGCATACAATTAAGTACATATTGACATTTATAGAGCCGACATATTAGATTTCCAAACCTACCAAACTACTAGAGCTACAACAATCAGATTCTCACATGTTGCGATCAATAATATTGGACTTTAAGAGGAGAAATAAAGTGTCTTGTAGTTTTTATGAAGATATGGTAAGGTAACAACAAAAGGTAACATGTCAACATACAGTCTTCATCTAAATTTAATGAGGATTCAGCGACGTATTCAATTTTACAGTAACGAAGGCAAATAAACTTCGACTAATTACGGTTGTATAAGAAGCTCCAACAATCATCTTTTCAAATGTTGCGATCAATGATATTGGACTCTAAGAGGAAAAATCAAGTGTCTTGTAGTATTAATGAAGACATGTTAAGGTAACACAAAATATAACATGTCAACATACAGTCTTCATCTAAATTTAATGAGGATTCAGCGACGTATTCAATTTTACACGTAACGAAGGCAAATAAACCTCGACTAGGTACGGTTGTATGAGAAACTACAACAATCATCTTCTCAAATGTTGCGATCAATGATATTGGACTTTAGGAGGAAAATAGTGTCTTGTATTTCTATGAAGAAATGTAAAGGTAAAACGAAAGGTAGCCACTAAGACCGATGGTAGCGCGCTGTCAGAACGCGACTTACATACGGCAGGACCGGGCTCTAATCCGAGAATCCACCTCTGGATTTTTCAAATCTGTGTGCGCATTTCTACCATTAGCTCGGTGGTGAGGGAAAATATCGTGAGGAAACCTGCACGTTTCGGATTGTTTCAGTGTAACCATGATTAAGTGGGTCTGGCTCATCTGTTTAAGGGTTGCGAAGGTCAGACGGCAGTCGCTTCATTGTAATAACCAGACTCCCCAAATCAAGAATCATGGTCCAAGGGCTTCTGCGCGACAGCTTTGGACGCAACTGGGAATTACACGCTAAGATGAGGAGGAGGATGTTAAGGTACACCACCAGACAGTAGATAAGCCCATTGCCGGAGGTTCGGCCTAACTTCACGCGAGGGTGAATTTTGTCAGTCTTACCACACTAACTCACTGCGGATTAGAAAACTTAAAAACACGCTTTAAAACGTCCACTTCAACCTAATTATGCTGGTTTCCTTGTGTTTTTTTTTTTTCGCCAAAAAGCCAGTGCTGCGTAGCCGTATATAACTAAGATGAGATGTTAATCAACTTATAAATGAGTAAGTTGATAAACATCTCATTGATATGAGCCTAAACTGGATCTGAGCTCACGTCTAAATCCTCAGCCGTTAGACCAAAAGAATGCAACAGTTTAACAAATCTTCAGCAGCCTAATACCTGGCTTAATTTATCTAGATTTGGCCAATCTCATTCGATTAAAAAGATCTTCTTCATCTTAGCGTGTTATTCCCGGTTGCGTCAAAAGCTGTCGCTTTGAAGCCCAGGGTACGCTTAGACCATGATTCAGGATTGGGAGGGGGGATTCTGGTAATTATAATAAAGCGACTGCCGTCTGACCTTCGCAACCCTTCAACAGAACCTTTACCAGACCAACTGAATCATGGTAACACGTTTCAGAAACTTTTTCCGAAACGTGCAGGTTTCCTCAAGATGTTTTCCCTCACCGCCGAGCAGATGGTAATGGTAGAAATACGCACATAGAATTGGTGCATGTTTAGATTGAAATCTCGACCACCTGCGTGGAAGGCGCGTTCGCATCCATTGAGCTACCATCGCTCGATTAAAAAGATCAGCTTCACTTTAAACGCTACTAGTTTCGGTAGCCGTTCTTTTGAATCATGAAATTGACATTAGACATCCCTATCTAATCTATAATTCGCTTCGGTCACTCAAGTATAACCACAAGCTTTTTTTTTCATGACACGAGCTATTCCTTTCTTTGTACCCATCTAAAAATTGCACTATTAACTTATGCGTCGGCTACCACAAACAGCGCTTTTAGAAAAAACAAAGAAGAATATTTACTTTCTAGTATAGCACTCATCTGCTAGGGCTCGCCCGCTCTGTCTCGAAACGTGGAGCGCAAATCGTACTCCAATGAATGCTAAGATCACCAACATAGTCAACCCACTGTAATCCAAATCACTGTATCCAATCCACAGGTCACTTGTCACTTAACACCAGTCACAGTTCCACGGGTGATCTGTGACTACACTGACTCTTGTTAAAGTCACAAGTAAGAGCGGAACTAATTTATTCAGTCACTGTTAAAGTTTTTTGAGGTTTAACACGGATTACAAAATATGCCCACTTTTGTTAGTCAACAGGATTTCGTTTTTTTTTTCACTTCAACTAGTTAAACGTCTCTTGGTGGATGACACTTCCGAAACTATTTTTTTTTATGTTTTATTTGGGTCACAAACTATACCCCACATTTAATAGTCAACTATTTATTTTTCACTACCACTAGTTTGAAATTGAATTGAACAAACGTCACTTTGTGGATGACATTTCCGTCACTGTTAAAGGGGTTGTGCCTGCATTTTTTTTTATTGAACTTGAGTCAATGCAAGTTTTTTTACAAACACATTACAACGAAAACCTTTGAACCCAAAAGGTTTAATGCTTTTGTTTATGCACCAGTTAAAAGCATAAGAACTGACAGTAATAAATGTCACTGAACTGTCAAATCGATGTGTCACTTCTCTATGAAACAAGGTAAGTTCGTTTAATTTGCTAATTAGGTAACACAAAAATAGGAAGCGCCGTCGCCGGGAGCCAGGTACCGCGGATGTAGGAAGTCTCTTATAGATAGCGAAAGTGCGCGTGTGCGCGGCGCGGAGCTGTAAGAGACTGCGCCCGCGCAGGCCGCAGAGTCGTTACGCTGCCTTTCGTTCACGTAATCGCGGCTTATCAATGACCTCAGATAAAGGTTTGCGTTTTGGCGCAAGGCTTCTTGAAAATCGGGCATGGTGAAGGTTTTTAAACCGAAAGAAAATAACGTATTCCTTTTTAATCGGATCCGCGGACAGTGCGCTTTTGAATCCTCTGGTATTGCAGGTATTAGGTGATCCATGTGCTCGTCTGCAACCTACAATTATAAATCTAAACGAACTTACATATTTTTAAATGGAATTATTTTATATTTTACGTTTACACAAACCATTAAAATTATAGGAGTGGTTAGAGGGGAGCTAGTATTTTTTTTTCAATTAAGTATATATCATTGGCGTTTCACAAGATGGACCGACGATCTGGTGAGGTCGCAGGAATCCTTTGGATGCGGGCGGTACAGGACCGATCTGTGTGGAGATCATTGGGGGAGACCTTTGTCCAGCAGTGGACGTCTATTGGCTGAAATGATGATGAAGATTGGCGTTTCTATTATCTAAACAATCAAATTCGACTAAAATTATCATTTTAGTCGAATTTGATTGTTTAGATAATTAACTTGAAAGATACGATCGAAACTATCTGCTCCGGTAGCTGTTCTATGAAATCACCATTGTCACCAAGCAAGGCAAGCACTAGGTATAAATTGACGTTTTTCTACAGTATATAAAAAGATAGCTGTTGATTCCTTAATTAAATATGTCACTTTTTTTATGACAGGTGGCAGACGAGCAGACAGATCACCTGATGGTAAGCGATTGCCGCCGCCCATGGCAACACCAGTGGAGTCACAAGTGTGCTGCCCACATTTAAACTTCCCTTCCCCCTCGGATTGGGCCTCCGGTACCCTTACTCACGCAGCGAAACACAGCACAGTGCAACTTCACGCCGGTTTTCTGTGAGGCCGTGGGTATCGTAGTAGGAAGTGAAGCCAAAAACTACCGATTTTTAACGAAAAAAAAACCCGGTTCGTCCAACCAGTAGGTGTGCAAAGTTCGCGAGCGTGACCTTCGTAACGCAATACCTATTCACGGCCGGGCAGTTTTATTAAAAGGTTATAATAACAACAGTGGTAATAATAGCCAGTGGCTCTATATTAGTATGCAAATACTTATTGCCCGGCTTGAGAAACCATATTATTACTTTTTTTTTCTTTTAATATTTTTTTTTGTCTCCTTTTATTTTTGTAATGTTTCGTTTGCTGTTTTAGTTTGTATTTGTTTCTTTTTCTCTTTGTTAAAATATTACATATTTATACTTATTGCCCGGCTTGAGAAACCATTTTTTTTTCTCTTTTAATTTTTTTTGTCTCTTTATATTATTTATTGCACCACCTACCCCTTCTCTATTATTAAATGTTCTTTACCCGAAGGTTGTCTGGTAGAAATCACTTTCAGCGATAAGACCGCCGAAATTGTACACAAAATTTCTGTATTGCCTAGTACTTAAGTTGTGTATTTTGTGTATCTATCTATCTATTTTTGCTGTTTTAGTTTGTGTTTGTTTCTTTATCTCTTAGTTCAAATATTACATAGTAATACTTGTTGCGTCCTTTCTTATCTGTAAAATGTGGTGTGTCGTATTCTCAGTGAATAGATGTTTCTTTCTATCTTTCTATCATATACCTTTTTGAATACCTGAAAAATTTCTCGAGCGCATTATCCTAATGGAAATAAACATATTGCCCCAAAAAAATCTCAATAAACTTTTACATCCCTATAGGAATGCTAGTGATCAGCTCATTTATGCAATTTGTATAGGAAAGCAAATTTTTCTTTTGAGGAGAATATGACCCTATGTTTCTTGTGGCAGTGTTTGATTTATTTCTCCGAGAAGTTTCTCGGATACTCAGAGTCATTCATATACAGGGTAAATCAGTGAATTTAAATCCCACTAACCTCTGCTACTGACCATTTTATAGTAATCAATTCTTACAACATCTCATTTAGCCCGAACTAGCGACACGTATCGATTTAAATTGTTAGCTACTAAACCGGATCCATTGTAAAACCATTTCGGAGCGGAAGTCTCTAAGCACACATTTATATAATTTATTTCATAATTGTGCACTACTTTTTGATCTGTTTTTGCGCTCGAAATTTGGATTAACGCCATAAGTGGCCGTTTTTGGCGGTAATTCAAATTTAGAATACAAAAGCAGACCTAAAAGTCAAGTATAAGTATCGAATAAATAGTATAAGTGTTATCCAAGAGGCTGCAGCTTCAAAATTGTTAAAAAGATATCCGGTTTAGTTGATCACAATATTAATCAATTGGCGTCGTTAGTGTTCCGTACCCGTCACCTTAATATATTCCGTTGTTAAAATTTATGACAATAACTAAGTTTCTGACTTGTTTTGACAAGGTTACCAAAACGATGCTCGTGGAATGCCTTTGTGTTGCTGGCTATTTTTATACTGCAGCGCAATACCATTCGATTCAAGGGCAAAATGTTTGCATGTGAATTTTGTTTGTTCTGTATTTTAATTTTAGTTAATTCCAATATTAACTTACATCCATGTATGAAATAAACTCATATCTGAACCCGCTTTAGAGACATGATAACCAGTTACCAAGTGGCTGACAACAAAATGGGCTATCATCATTAAATTCAAAAAGGGTTCAATTCAATATTTCAATTCAATTTATTTTTCCAAAAACATGATGTTACATTAAATCAGCTTGTGATTGTTATTTTAATCAAACAAAGTATTATGTAGATAATATTTTATGTACGGATTTTAATCCTGGAGTTCTTTGAGCACATAGCCAAGTGAGACATACACGGTGGAAAAAAAACTTTAGTCCCTGGAGAGAAACGTGCATTTAATCCTTACCTAACCAAAGTTAAAAAAGGAGATGTAATAGGTGGCAGACGAGCAGACGAATCACCTGATGGTAAGCGATTGCCGCCGCCCATGGACACTCGTTTTAAAGTAAATTGAACCTACGAGTATGTCAATATATTTAGATAGATAAATAATTTATTTGTAACAACATAGACACACATACATGCAATGGCTTAAAAATAAACAAATATAAAGAATGTAAACAAAAAAAAAGAAATTACATGTAATATCGCATCATCATCATCATCATCAGCCCATTTAGGTCCCCACTGCTGGGGCACGGGCCTCCCTCAATCACATGAGGGGTAATTGCCATACTCACCACGCTTGGCAGACGGGTTGGCGAGGGTTTTGATATAAATGCAGAGTTTTCCTTCTCTGGGTGCTGATGATCATGCCAGCAGCTTTACCTTAGTCGCCTTTTACGACACCTCGGTAAGAGTGAGGGTGGCCTATTCTACTCTGCCGGGGACCACACGGCTATATCTAATATCGCATAATGAGCATGTTTTATAAAATAGTTTTATGGATGCCATTAAATTACCGAGATTACGTCATAACTAATAAAACCATTAAAATGTTATGCTTAAAGCTGATTTAAATAAAGAACTTAATAAAAAATATGAATAGTCGTTTATTAGTTTCGTAAAACTTCAAACTGAAAATGATATTACATTTTTACTTTGCTGGGCGATGGGGAAAATCGTGAGAAAAAATGCACTCTATGATAGTTTTTAAAAAAAAACTACGGACTTATGGATGTTCTTACTTCATTTTAGTAATATCAAATTTGCACTGCCTTACCCTCCTTCAACTCGCTGTACTTTTCCTTTACCATACGGTTCGCAACTTGCGATATTACCATACAAGTTCGCCACTTGCATTAAGTTCTGTAAAATTTTGTGCAATAAAGAGTATCTTTTTTTTTAAGGCGACGGGTAGCCCGAACTAGCGACACCATTCGTTTTTAATTGTTAGCTGTTAAACCGGATCTATTTTAAACAATTTTCGGGTAACAACCCCTTGGCAAACACTTATACTATTTATTAAATAACAATGCGTACAAAAACGGACCCAACATTTGTATGTTGGGTCCGTTTTTGTACGCGAAAAATTGACTACCGCCAAAGGTCGCTGCTTTTGGCGTGAATCATTTTTAGCGTACGCGTTGGACCTAATATTTGTACATGGTTATTTATTGAATAGTACAAGTGTTTGCCGAGAGGTTCTAACACCGAAATCGTTTAAAATAGATCCGAATTAGTAGCTAAAAATTAAAATCGATAGGCGTTGCTAGTGTGCCCTACCCGTCACCTTAATAGTAGAATAGCCAGACATTTGGCCACAATCTCACCTGATGAGAAGTGATGATGTAGCCGAGGATGGAACATGTCTGTCTAGTAACAGCCTATTCACTGTTTTCTTGAATACGTCCAAATCATATCGTTCAGGGAACACATCTTTCGGCAGAGAGTTCCATTCCTTAGCCGTACGCAACATTTCGATATCATATGATGACAGAGATAGTATATTTAAAGATATTTATTTGTCATAAGAATTACAAATTCTTTTACTAAGAAGACAGTTTACAATAATATAATATAGTACAATTAAATCAGACGAGCCTACACAATATTTTTAAAATAAGTTGGGGGTACAATTAGAACTCTAGTGGATGAACGTTCAAAGCGAAACCAACAAGTTATTAATTGCCTACGTCTACGAACGAGGCGACGGCAAAGTATAGTCAACATCAAAATTATCTTGTGTTCAAAGCTACCATTTTTTTTATTGTGACACAGTATGTATATTGGCTCGCCTCAGCCGATGGTCCGCAAAAAGAGATCCCACGTTGCAATCGCAATGGGGGAAATGGCGTGTGAAAAATGATGGCGTACTACAGGACGTCAATATACAATGTGATTGGTTATTTTTAAATGTGATCTATCAAAATGACTATTTGACAAATTAAACAACCATGCTGTTGATGTTGGACCTTAGTCCAACAGATGTTGGACCTTAGTCCAACAGTACGCCATCTAGCGAATTTTCCACACGCGATAGCCCTCATTACAACGTACACGATATCGAGGCATCACTTCAATTGCCAACTGAGCATTTGACCAAAAACACCTTCAGCACAATACCTGAAGTTGTATTTTCATTTGTAGTTAGAGGACAACAAATGTAATGCATACTAACAATTTTCTTCTGTCAAATACTCTTTGAACGCTTAGATAATTTAGATTTTTTTAATATGGCTCTGCCCGAAGATAATTTTCCAATGTCAAGTAGCTTATTGAGAATAAGTAGGTAGTCAACAGTCGAAGTCAGTCGAACTCACAGTCACTCAATAAAACACCTATGTTTTTACGTTCTATCTACCTACGGATTCAGCGGATATCACTCTAAAAGCAATCGCAGGTTTTAAGACTATTAGGTCCAAGCAAGTTGTCACGAGACAACTCACTCGACACACAATAAATAGCAGTGTTAAAAACGATACAATCCAACTATTCTTATTTAGGAGCACTTTAATTAGCGGCACATCATTGCACAAATAAACAACAAATTTGTACACTAAAAACCACTAGACACTAATTTAAAGCCTTTGATTTGCCTACCCGTAGAATAGATCATTTTGATGCTGACGTACCATATAGTCCGCGCCACCAAATCAGTCCTGTGAAAAGCGCACTTGAGTCGCCATCAACATTCAAATTTAATCTTTAAGTTCATAAACCCAATGAATCTCAAATTTTAGTTCCGTGAATTTCCGCGGGACTTTCGTGGCGCGGACTCTACACGCAAATCACACATCAACAAATGCTATCGCACCATGACATTACATTTCTATAACATTCAAATTTAGATTAATGGATTGTAATGACGACAGTGGCATTATTTATTTGCAAGAAATCGTCAATTTAACATTTGAGCCCATATGTCATACACATACATAGATATATTTTTTGCGATCCGACTTTCAAAAGTGATATTATCAGAGGTGGAATCCGGAGTGCAATTAACGAGAAAAAATCAACAAGTTAATTTTTTTAAGGCCGATCGCTAAAGCCGATATTTATTTATAAGCTGATATTAAATCGATCCATTTAAATTAACGTTATTTCTTAATGAACACTTTTAAAAGCATTGTCAGTACTTAAGGTTTTGGTGTTGGTTCATTTTGTTTGGTTTGGTTAACACCAAAACCCTTAAAACGGTTGTATATTTGTTTTACATTAGATGTAAATAAAATATACAGTACTTAAATTAGCGGTATATCAAACCTCTACAACTTTATAGTGTAAAGTTTCAACTAAATACCTTAACGCGTGCACGAGATAAAGAGTTTTGATTGACACACAGACTGACAAGAAAGTGATCTTATAAGGGCCGTTTTTTCCTTTTGAGGTTCAGAAACCCTAAAAAAGAGGCATTTATAACCTTAGAAAACATAACATGGCAGACAAGTAACAATACAACAGGCACCGTCACAGAGAATCACTTGACCGTGGGAGAGCCACGTTTCGGCATGAATAGGCCGGCACGACCGGAGTGATACCACGGCATCAAAGAAAACCGATGTGTAGTAGCGCTTTGCTATGTTGCGTAAGTAGGACTACCGGATGCCCTATCCGGAGGAAATCGCACTTTTGACCCCACTTGTGTTCCACGTGTCCATGGGCAATCGCTTACAATCCGGTGATCCTTCTGCTCGTCTGCCACATCTCACAAATTACAATACAATACAAAAAAGATAATCACTTAATTGGTATCTGTCGTGACCAAAACCAACTATTTCCGGAAACTTAGGCTCGGCCAGCGAAAACGAAAGTCTAAGTGGAACCGGCAACATTATAGTATACATTTCTCTAATGATACGGTTTATTTTGTAGTTTCGCAACTAAACGACAAGAACTGAAACATCGTGGTCACTTTTGCGGGACCGTGAAATTAAACGATTAAGGGTGCCTGTCCACCAGAGATGTGCTATGCAGATTTGCTGCGAAGATGTAAAAGTAAGATGCGCAGTTATGAGACAAATACGTAGGCGAGCTTAGTGAAGGCGCGACAAATAAGGCAATACAGCTTTGGAATTTCGTCAGTGAAGTTCTAACACCACGTAAGTCATTATAAGCAACTTTTCAGGAAAGCCAAAAAAACTGATCTTATGTATAGCACATAAGTCCATTAGAATTTAGTTGTTGACTTCCGTTCTGTTACCTTTTCAGCATTTAAAAGGTTTTTGATGGCCGCAACTGAATTCTGATTGATAAAAACGATCCGTCTTCCAAGGCTCTATTAACGAATGACATCAAAATATCATAACCGCCACCTGCAAATTAGTAAAAAATTTAAAACTAAATTGTGTCTCACGTGGTCATCTCTAAGCGTAGGTCATTTTATGACTTCAGTCCTGTTACTTATTCGTAATTTTAAACGTTTTTATTGATTGTATCTCGATTCTGATTTAGCAAAACGACGCGTCTATCGATTCTCTAGTGAATGGCATCATAATGTCAAAACCGCCAAAAAATTACTTACGTGGTGTTAGAACTTCACTGACGATTTGCTGCCTATAAAAATCAAAACCTCACTGAATAGGCATTCATTCAAGAAAAGGGTTCGTGAGCATTTTTTGACATCTAATCTTTCCGCATGACTTAATTGCTTATATGTATATAAATAACATATTATATGTAGTATTTTTTTCTTATGGATTTTACTTTTTTGTTTACAGCTATATATTGTATTTATTTATAATGTACTTATTAATAATATATTAATTTAAATATATTTATATATGTAGATATGTATATAATGTAGTTATTTAATATTAGTGTTTTTTCTTCCTTACTAGTAACTAAAAATTTTCCTTTCGTCGCACCACTGCACTTTCTGCATGACCCAAAGGTTGACTGGTAGATAATGCTTCTTGGCATTAAGTTCGCCTTATTGTATCAAAATTTGTGCAATAAAATTTTAAATAAATAAATTGCTACATAGAGTTCGTGCAGCGAAAGGAGTCCCGCGGAAAAACAGGGAACTTAAATTTGAGATGCCTTGTTTCTATTACAATTAATAATAATTCTCACAACATCTCATACGTTGACCTGACTCCGTACTAAGTAGCTTAAGCACTTGTGTTACAGATATCAGACAACAGAGGAACACAAATATATACTTAAATACATATATTACACCCAGACACCGAACAAACACAAGTGTTCATCGCACGAATGTTTGTCCAGGGTGGGGATCGAACCCACGACCTTTGGCGTAAGAGGCAGGGTCACTATCAATTGCGCCATCCGGTCAGTCTATATGAGTATAAAGCTCAAATTTGAATGTTAATGACGACTTCGACGCATTTCTCACTGGACTTCATTGGTGGCACGGACTCTAGGTACATCGTGACCATCTACAACGTGTAAAAAAAATTAGCAATAATACTTAAGGGTGTGAACATATACCGTGCGAAATTTCACTGCCAAATGTGTATGAGCATCATCTGAGCGAAAAAAAAAACAGCTGTTCCATACTAAATAGAATATCCGCGCGTCAATAATGTACTCATATGTGCTCATCATATGTCAATAATGTGCTCATATTTTAGCAGTGAGGTCTTTACACGGTATATATTCACACCTTTAAGTATTATTGCTAATTTTTTTTACACGTTGTATAGCAAGCTATTCAATGTATACAGAGGCGCGCGGAACGGTAGTGGCAAGATACATTTTTACATGTTGCGCGACCATCTAGGTTACGCATCTTTTCATACATTGCATAGCTTACTTAGAGCCGATTTCACCGTTGAAATTGAACGCGATCAACTCTAAAACACGATCAATGCAAGCGAAGACAATGGAACGGAGCTCAGTTTAGCGCAAAAACTGAGTTCAAGCGAATTGGTCTCGTTCAGTTCAGCAGACACATCCATCGCATTCGTAACACGCATCCAGGACACGCATCTTTCCATACATTGCATAGCTTGCTAAGTAGCAAGTCATAGCTTAGTTGAACTCATTTCCACCACTGCTATGCTTGGTGAACCAATGTGTCATGTATCGATATCGCGTCCCGACGGTGGACGAATAATAAATCAGTCTACAGTCAACCGTTGTCTCATTGATACGCCCTTACGTAACACTGGCGACTTGGCTGTTATAAAGAACCACGCGTGTGCACAACATTAACAAAAAAATGCCTATCGGACACATTGAACCGTATAATTTCGCAAATAACAATTGGAACGCGTATGTGAGAAGAGTAAAACAATTCATAGCGTTGAACGACATCGACGCAACGTTGGAAGTCGCCACGTTGGTGACGGTCGTAGGCGCGGAGTGCTACGAATTGATGTGTGACTTGTGTTCCCCGGCAACTCCAGAATCAAAATCATTCGCGGATCTGACTAAATTGGTAAAAGAACATCTGGAACCAGATCGATCAGAAATTGCTGAAAGGCATGTCTTTCGACAAAGAACGCAGCGTCAAGGCGAAAGTGTTCGCGAATACCTACAAGCGTTAAAACATTTAGCGAAAACATGTAACTTCGGCGATAAGTTGGAAGAAAATTTGCGAGACCAATACGTGTCGGGGTTGTACAATGAAGATATGAGATCGAGGATCTTCGCGGAGAAAGATGTGGACTACAAGCGAGCTGTGGAGCTTGCTCAAGCGCTGGAGGCGGCGGAGCGGCACGCGGCCACGGCGTGCGCCCCGGGCGCGATCGCGAGCGCGGCGGGCAGCGGCGACGGCTTGCACCGGCTCGGCGCGGGCGCCGGGGGCTCCAGGGCGCCCCGGCCGAACCGCGCCTGCTCACGATGCGGTAAAGTGGGCCATTCGGTGGGAAAGTGTCGTTTTAAATACTACAACTGTGATGCATGTGGTCAACGGGGCCATTTAAAATCGGTATGTGATAAAAGTGATAACAAAAGTGGCGCAAAGAAGTCAACGAAAAGTCAATTCTTTATTAATGGATCGGACTCTGATGACGAAGGTTGTAACTTTTATAATATAGTAGTTAGTAATGATGGTGATGGGCCTTTCCTTGTGAAATTAAAGGTGGAAAATATTTTATGTGACTTTGAGATTGATACCGGAAGCAAACTTTCGGTAATTTCTAAAGATTACTATGATAGAAACTTTTCGCAAATTCCTATTGAACGTAAACAAATTATGTTAAAGTCGTATACTGGAGACGTCATCGAAACTCTCGGTTTTATTGTAGTTAACGTGGGCTATGCCCATAAATACATAAAATTAAATTTATTTGTCATAGAAAACGGCGGCCCGCCGCTAATGGGCCGAACATGGATCAAACATTTAAAGTTAGGCATTGTAGAATGTCATAGCATAATCGAGGAAGATTCGATGGCGGCCTCGTTGCGTAAGGAATTCCCGAAAGTATTTGCTGAAGGTTTAGGAACATTTAAGTCAAAGTTTAAGCTTCACCTCAAAGAGGATTCACCTGTTTTTGTGAAAGCACGACCGATACCATTAGCGTTACGGCAACCAGTCGAGAGGGAGCTCGAACGGCTGCAGCGCGAGGGCGTGATATACAAAGTGGAGCGATCCGACTATGGCACACCTATAGTGCCCGTTATAAAGACTAATGGTAATATAAGATTGTGTGGAGATTATAAAGTCACAATAAATCCGCTTCTAAAAGACTATCATTACCCTATGCCGCGAATCGAGGAACTATTCGCCACTTTAGGGGGGGGAGAAGAATACTCTAAACTAGACCTCTCCAATGCTTTCCAACAGTGTTTATTAGAGGAAGGTTCACAGGCCTTAACAGCCATCACAACACACGTTGGTACTTTTATTTATAGACGCGTTCCGTTCGGTATCAAGTGCATACCCGAAAATTTCCAAAAAATTATGGAAGAGACACTCAGTGGCTTGCCGGGGGTTGCCGTATTCGCTGATGATATTTGTGTTACAGGAAAATGTAGGACATCTCATTTAGCCAACTTAAGGGCGGTGCTACAACGGCTTGATGAAAATGGTTTGAGGATTAATTTCAAGAAATGTCAATTTTTCAAAAAAAGTGTCACTTACCTAGGATACACAATTGACAAGTACGGGTTACACACAGACGAAAAAAAAATCGAAGCCATTGTAGCAGCGCCCTCACCAGCTAATATTACTCAGTTAAAAAGCTTTATGGGCTTAGTAAATTTCTATTCTAAGTTTTGTATCAACATGAGCGACATTTTAAAACCAATGTACGATTTATTAAAAAAGAATGTGGAATGGAAGTGGACGGCAGAATGTGACGCGTCTTTTAATAAAATAAAGAAGGTTCTAAGTAGTTCTCCAGTGCTCGCTCACTACGATCCCAACTTGGAATTGATTTTGTCAGTAGACAGTAGCGCGTATGGTTTGGGTTCCGTGCTTACCCAGCGGCTCGCGGACGGCACAGAGCTGCCACTCTGCTGCGCGTCTCGAACACTGAACCAGGCCGAGTCTAACTACTCTCAAATAGATAAAGAGGCACTTGCTATCGTTTTCGGTGTGTCCAAACATCACCAATACCTTTATGGGAGACATTTTGTCTTAAGGAGCGATCACCGACCGTTAAGTTACATTTTTGGTAACAATAAAGGTCTTCCAGTGACAGCCGCAAGCAGACTTCAAAGGTATGCAGTCAAGTTGGCGGCTTATGATTTTGAAGTGGAATTCGTTAAATCAGCAAAAAATTGTTTTGCTGACGCTCTTTCCCGTCTTCCCCTACAGACGACGAGTAAACAACGTCGAGGTGAAAGCGAAGAAGGTAGCTATTTACATTACGCACAAGGTAGTTTTCCGATTAGTTTTAAGGATATTAAATCTGAAACGGCAAAGGACCCACTTTTGAGCAAAATCTATGGATTTATCATGTATGGGTGGCCAAATAAATACGAATATACTAATATTGAAAAAAACTACCTTAATAAGAAAGACAATCTGCACATCGATCAAGGTTGCATAATATGGGGTTATCGTATCGTGGTACCGAATTCTTTACGGAACTGTATTATGGAAGAAATTCACGAGGGGCATCCCGGTGTAGTCAAAATGAAACAAATCGCGCGTAATTACGTTTGGTGGGAACACATTGATCAAGACATCGAACAGGTTGCGCGCGAGTGTGTGCCATGCCAGGCGCTGCGCGCGGCGCCCCCCGCCGCCCCGCTGCACTCGTGGCCATGGCCGGCGGAGCCGTGGTGTCGATTGCATATAGATTTTCTTGGTCCATACAATAATATTTATTATATTATTATTATCGATGCGCATTCCAAATGGATTGAAGCAGAGAGGATCGCCTCCACTTCAGCAACTATTGTTTGTGATTGTCTAAGACGTCACTTCTCTCGTTTTGGTTTACCAAAACGCATAGTCAGTGACAATGGACCACCATTTACATCAGCTGCCTTTGCTCAATATTTAGAAAGCAACGGTATAAAGCACACACTTGTGCCACCGTATCACCCTGCAAGCAACGGTGCAGCGGAAAATGCAGTGCGCTTGATAAAAGGAGTATTAAAAAAGGCAGAATTAGAAAGACAAGACATAAATAAAGCGTTAAGTCAATTTTTATTTATGTATAGAAATACCGAACAGAGTACAACGGGACGCGAACCGGCGGTCGCTCTGCTCGGCAGGCGCCTGCGCGGTCGACTGGACCTATTGCGACCTGACGCCGCTGAGCGAGTACGCGCGCGTCAGCTGTCTGAAGAACAGCGGAATAGCAGTACATCGTTGCGAGTGGCTCAGCAAAATGATCCAATTTTGATGCGTAACTACTCAAAGTCGGGTCAAAAATGGACAGAGGGCATAGTACGTGAGAGAGTTGGCCCAGTTTCTTATAAGGTAGCAACAGCGGAGGGTCAGGTACATAAGCGACACATTGACCAAATACTTAAGAGGACATCACGTTACTCACTTAGTCAAGTAGTGGATGGGTCAGTCAATAAGACTAGCTCGACTTATTCTGCTGATAACTCTGGGGACGATGTCCAGGACGAGTCCTTTAATAGTGCGGAGGAAGGTGCAGGTGCAAGCGAAGAGCGTTCAAGGTCACCGGCGCAGCCATCTCCCACTGGTCGGGGACGTATTGGTAGACCGAGCAGGCAAGCTGCTATACGTTGCCGCGAAAAACTTAAAACTACTAAACTATAATATTACGTTCTCACAACTGCCGTCTTATTCCAAGCTGGGCTAGACAAAGCGGAAAATAAATTCATAATGTTTATTATTTGTAAGTATTAACTATTTCTTAATATAAGTAGTTTCTATAAGTAGTTAGTTCTAATAAAAGGAAATGTTGGAAATGTACCTCAATTAATGTAGATGTTTGAGTAGTAGGTATTGTGCCAGTATCGCACAACGCAGCTTGGGTAGGTACCTATCTACCATCGCAAACATAAACTATAATACCTACTACTTTATTGTCACACTTACCTAGCTAGCATTGAAATGTTCTTTCTTAGACTTTCTGTTAAGACTTTATTTGTGATTAGACTATTTAGTACTGTTTTAAGAGGGAAAAGTGTCATGTATCGATATCGCGTCCCGACGGTGGACGAATAATAAATCAGTCTCAGTCAACCGTTGTCTCATTGATACGCCCTTACGTAACACAATGTACATGCTTGGTGGATATCAGACCCATCCATCGCATTCGTAGCACGCATCCAGGACACGCATCTTTTCATACATTGCATAGCTTGCTAAGTTGCAAGTCATAGCTTAGTTGAACTCGTTTCCACCACTGTTATGCTTGATGAACCAATGTACATGCTTGGTGGACATCAGACACATCCATCGCATTCGTAGCACGCATCCAGGGCACGCATCTTTCTATACATTGCATAGCTTGATAAGTAGCAAGTCCAAGTGAACCAATGTACATGCTTGGTGGATATCAGAGGCATCCATAGCAACGTAGCGTAGTACATATCTGGTGGAAAGGTGGCCTAAACGTAGATTTCCAATTACCAATTTCGCAGAGTGCGAAAGTGTAAGATTTTCAACCTTGAAAAATGTTCATAGTGATTGATTACACACAGCAGGTTGTGCTGCAAGTTAGGTAACACAGTTTATCATAGCTAGACGAAATTTGTCGGCTGAACTTAAAGCGAGGCATACAAAACATACTTGGCTTCGCATATGTCTATCAGTTCACATAGCTTAAAGATAAAGATAAAAAATATTTATTCAATTTAGGTCCATACTATCATCTACCGCTGGTTCGGAATATAGATTTCTACTGAGAAGACAGCAGCAAAAAAATCAGTAGACTCATTACAAATATTGATGATGTTACATAGTTTGTATGTATTATGCACACACGTATGAAAATCTGCATCTGCTACAAGCTTGCTATGCCAGCCAAACTAAACCACTTAGCCCATCTTGCATTTAAATTAATTAATTAATATACTAGATACCTGAGCAATACGTAAAGTACCAGTACACAATTACTCGAGGATTTCTTAATTACAGAATCTCTGTGTCCTAGTTTAATGAGTAGTCTTGTGTGTGGGCTTCTACATTTTGTAACGGGAAGACTCACATCATGCCCCGTACCAATGGGAGATCATTTAATCCCGGGGGCCTTTGCGCGAAGCGGACGTTACGAACGAATTGGAGTTCCTCTCCCTTTCACGCATGCTGTGTTTATCCTTTGTTTGGATGCGACATTTATATTTTCGTTCGTCACGGGTCGTCTTCGGGTGAGGCCCCTGGCAGCCGCGATGGCATTGTGCCACATTGGAGGGCTGGCCGTAACCTTCTACTAAGATAAGATAAAAACATTTATTTCTTCAACAGACACGATACAAAACATTACAAATAAAAAGATAAAAAGGCGAAATTAAAACAAAAGTAAAAACGACACATAAAACAAAATATTACACAGAGAAAAGAAAAAACCGGCCGGGTAATATTTACATTGTGTCCAGATGTGTCGCAGTGCGTAACAAATAGGAGCTCACTCAGCTAAAGCCACGACTTAAGGAAAGGGGTTGGTACCTTCCTTAAGTCTGTAGGCCATGGCGATGGTATTACGTAGGCCCTAATTACTATGACGCACGGACGTTATAAATCATATAATAAGTTTGTGCACTAAATACTTCAGAATATGTGTACACAATACTATACAATATGTGTTAAACATTTTTAGCCACAAAAATAACAGCGGGGGTACCCGCCGGATAGAATTACCAATTATAATATATTGTATTAACTTTCTCTCCGTGTGAGAATGTAACACGTGTTTTCGTTATAATAACTATAATTTATATTACGAATGCAATCAAACTATTCATTTCATTCACACCTAACACTTCTCGGTTGTAATAATAGCTAATTATTCCATTTATAGGTATCACGGTGGGTAGCCCTTCTCATAGTGTTGTCAATGAGTATTTATGAGGTTGGCTAATAGTTTTATAATATCTGTAGTTTGGTGAAATTTATGTCTTCACAGAGACAGATCTGTAGCAACTGCATCGATGGTAGCTCAGTGGTTTAGATCGCGCCATCCATACGAGGGGTCGTGGTTCGAATCCGAGCATGCATATCTTGATTTTGTATGTGATTTTGCATTTTCCAGGTACTTATGTATGTACCAGACTATTATGTAGGTATGGACATGACCCATCCCTCCCTTATCTACTTCCTAGATCCCGTTCAAGCTGTGATTCGAAGCTAATGGTGGTAAAGCGTTACAATAATAACGTGGTCACTAGCATAATATGACTGGTGCCCCGCGAAGTGGCTAATCGTTGAAATTCGTCCACGAAAACTGTTTTACTATTCATTTGGTCAGTAAAGGGTTAGAAGCTTTACTGTGCCTTTTTTTGTTGACACTGTGAAAATACGTTGCGCATACCCGTCCGCTGGGGGACGGATGGGTTATGTTGGACACCCCCGTATGACCGTGGCTTTTTTCCGTTGGGGGTATGCCGCCGGCCCGGAGTGCAACCTTTCTTACGTTTATTAAGAAAAATTAAGTAACATTCAGAAATGAATGCAACAGTGAGAGACAGTTTGTTTCACAAACAATGATGGTTCTACGCATTCGCAACGTACCTACTTGTATTGTAATATCTGTGGCATTGTCATCTCGAGCATACGTGTCACTTTCAATTTACTACTGGGAATATGACACTAATTTAATTATTATGTTTCCATTGTTCAGGTAAACTCATTACTAAAGTTTTAGGCACATACACCAAAAGTAACCGAGAGGTGTTTTTTCAATTTGTTGATGTACCTTGTACGTCATAAAAACTTCACATTTTGCAAAGTTAAGATGTCTTTATTAAAAATTGTTCGGTGCACTACACAGCACATCTACATCATAAGCTGTTTTAAGCTTTATTACTCAAGAATAAAGTAGAAGATTGTTTGAAATGTAATCGCTTTTATAGGTTGCCTAGCTAGATTCTTATCGATCTTTAAACTGTACTGTAACTGTGTTTTAACTTTTAAGTATTCATAATAAGTACATGTAGCTTTCCGTCAATACTGTCCTGGGCCCCTGAAGAACGCCTTTTTTAAGTTTCTTACTTTGGTCAATGCTAGAAACTCACCTCAAGTACACAAAAATAGAAGTACAATTAAATAACAATACTGAGTTATTTTATTAATACTTTTAAGGAGTCAACGTTTTATTACGGTATTTGAATACATTCGTTTTTGTATAAAAGGCGATGTTTAAAACAAATTCCAGCATGCTGTATCCGATGACACAGCACCACACACACGTCTGCCTAAAACCCATCTACTCACGCAATTTGATACACTTAATATGTTTCAAAATAGTTACATCACGTCCGAATAATCGGAAACGGTAATCGCATTATTTTTTCTCTTCAAATTGCTTTCCAATCCATTATATTATGCAATGATATAATCTCAAACAATGTCAAAGAACACCAAACTGCTTTCGCTTTTATTTATTAACATCCAATTAATTAAATGTACGAAAAATATAAAAATATTTTTTATGTCAACAACTTCAATTGTCGGACCAGATTGCAGGCTTGACTTGTCTTGACGACTGACAAATTTATCTCCATCGTAGATGGTTAATGGATATACATTTTACTGAGACCTGTCCTCGTTGTCAGGACACACATATTTTCCACCATGACTTCATTTAGATGATACTATCTGATCTAGTTATGTGGGCACCGTTAGTAAAATGGACAAAAAAAATGCGAAACCAAGTTGACACACAGATGTCACTTGATATCAATGTTTTGTTTTTTTCACCCCCCGACGGAAGATCGACGGGGTGTTATAAGTTTGACGTGTCTGTGTGCTTCTGTCTGTGGCATTGTACCTCCCGAACAGATGAAACGGTTTTTTTTTGTTTGAAAGGTGAATTGGTCGGGAGCTTTATTATGTTTGATGATACCGGATGACCTGATGATGACTGACCGATGATGACCGGATGGCGCAATTGGTAATGACCCTGCCTCTTGCGCCAAATGTCGTGGGTTCGATCCCCACCCTGGACAATCATTCGTGCGATGAACACTTGTGTTTGTTCAGTGTCTGGGTGTAATATATATATGTATTTAAGTATATATTTGTGTTCCTCTGTTGTCTGATATCTGTAACACAAGTGCTTAAGCTACTTAGTACGGAATCAGGTCAACGTATGAGATGTTGTGAGAATAATTATTATTATTATTATATAGATATGTAAATTAGAGCGGTCCACCGACTCGACAACATTTAACCAATTTCATACGTAAGACAGTCAACAGCAGCTTCAACTTATTTTTGGATTTTTTAAATCCATACTTTTAATATTTTTTTGGTCGGGGGTTTTAAAATGTTTAATTTATTTCTTATTTAAGCTGTTTTTCACCATTTTATTTTTATTAACAGAGACAATTCCCTGCGTGATCATATCAGAAATGATGAGATCCGCAGGAGAACTAAGGTCACAGACATATCCCAAAGGATTGCATGCCTCAAAAAACAAATAACGAGGAGAGCATACGGTCGTTAGGGCGGAAAGGTCCTCGAGTGAAGACCACGTACAGGAAGTCGCAGCCGTGGCAGGCCCCCACAAGGTGGACCGACGATCTGGTGAAGATCGCGAGAATCCATTGGATGCCGGCGGCACAGG
The DNA here is from genome assembly GCA_019059595.1 of Marasmia exigua. Taxonomy (NCBI): domain Eukaryota; kingdom Metazoa; phylum Arthropoda; class Insecta; order Lepidoptera; family Crambidae; genus Marasmia; species Marasmia exigua. The sequence continues at coordinate 12,445,686 of CM032483.1, read as the reverse complement.
ACCGATCTGTGTGGAGAACATTGGGGGAGGCCTATGACGTGTCGTGTGGACGTCTATTGGCTGGAATGATGATGATGATGAACTGAGACACAAAGATATTTAAAGGACTGCTGGTAGAGAGTGGATGAGGAAAGCTTGGACATCTTTAGTGCTGTATTAGAGAGGTTTACGTCTAACAGTGGAAGATCACAGGCTAGGTTGATAATTGTTAACGCCGTGACCAACCGCGCCGCGCTCGCTACGCCGCTCGCCTCCCTCACCCCCCAGTCCCCTCAATCGTCTGTCGACCCGCGACGACTCGCCGCCCGAAACTAGCTTCACTTGCCATCTTACCAGCCTAAAGGATCGACGCCTCTCGAATGTACAGACGACCACATTTATACCTTACTTGAAAGTACATCGCTGTAAAGAACATTTTTCGTCGTATTATTTCATCGCCCCGTAGCTGCCTGTCCAATAATAAAAGAGCGACGATGTCTTCAAGTGACAAAAAGTGGAATGTAAGATTACACTTTTTTTACTACTGTAATAAAGTTTGTTCTGAAAAACCAAATTTTTAGGACTCTCATCCACAACCATTCATCTGTTCTACAATGTAATCATTATCCTCCTTATTACTAAACACGGTGAAAGAAAAGTTCCGGAACTAAACTCATTCCTGCCACTTTTACCATTGAGTGTTGGAATGATATGGCATGATTTTTAGTACGGTAATAACTTCAAGACCACGTTTTATAATAATTTAGCCAAGTAAAATCTGTCAAAGTTTCACCGGTTATAATTAAAAATCACGGAATTCAATTTGTGCACAAATTTATCAATCGGATTACGGTAATAATTCAGATGCCAACAGCTTTTTGTACATCTAGGATATCATCTGTGGTATAAATTATCTCAATAGATTAGCAAATAAATGATTGATCGTTCGTGTAATTCGTATTTATGTGTTAGGTGCAGTTCAGACAAATCCGTGATTAGCTGTATCGGGATTGAGTGAAAACAGACAGTTTATAAATGTTCTCATCTTAGCCCCGAGTAGGATCAAACTTTATCAGTGGATAAAACAATGGTATAACGTCAAATTTGTACAGAACGACAGTGCTATACGCCCTGTGGTCCCTGTGCGGCAGAGTAGAATAGGCCACCCTCGCTCTTACCGAGGTGTCGTAAAAGGCGACTAAGGTAAAGCTGCTGGCATGATCATAAGCACCCAGAGAAGGAAAACTCTGCATTTATATCAAAACCATCGCCAACCCGTCTGCCAAGCGTGGTGAGTATGGCAATTACCCCTCATGTGATTGAGGGAGGCCCGTGCCCTAGCAATGGGGACTTAAATGGGCTGACGATGATGATGATGACAGTGCTATACGATGGTTTTAGTATCGGAATAAGGGTGGCCAAATCGGTCGCTTTAATTTTAGTCTAATGTTTAAACAGTTTATAAGAGATACAATTTAACATAATGAGACAGAATAGCGGATCAAGATTCGTTTTAGGCACTGGTGTTGTTTTTAACGTAGTTGCTACAGTGAAAATCCATTTACAACTCCAGACGAAACGAAAAATATATGTGCGATAAGAGAAAGATAAAGGAAGAATGGTTACTTAAATTTTGATAAGTTTAAATGCAAGATATTTGAGTCTTACATCAATCGTTTTGTTTCAGCGTTCCAAAGAATCAGTGTTAATCAGTGAAAGCAATGTAGTGGGATTCAAAAAGTCTTTACACTTAAATGATTATGTCTAGACTTTTCAAATTCAGAGTCTTCCATCGACTTATTTTAAGAATGAATCAGGCAATAGCCAAGTACATTCACCTGCAATTAGAAACCATGATCAATCATTTGTGTTCAGATCGAAGATATTAAATATTCTGAATATACATGCAGTTCACAACTCTGTGTCTGTTATTTTAACAAGAGTTATGATATTCGGATACATATTTGAATGATGCATGATATCGACCAAGTTAAGAAAAAATACTTTTCTATCAAAAAGTCCCACGATTCCGGTATAAATTAAAATTGGCACAGTGTGCTTACATACTTATAAATACTTAAAATATTACCAATTACACCCAGTTGCAGAAATGTCCAATAAAATCGGAATTAACTACCGCATCAACGATACAATTCTTCAACATTGCATAGAGCCTAAAAATGTATACATAATCCTTTTTACCCAACTGCGGCAAAGCCAAAAAGGAAGGGTTATGATTTTAGCAGTCTATGTATGTAAGGATGTTTTTATGTTCCTAGATTCTGCCTAAACTACCCAACCGATTTTGATGATAAGATCATTTAAGTAAGTTGGCTGTAGGATATATTCCATAAAACTTTGTTAGACTAACGTATCTTATATTGCAGTTATTTATATACCAATAATAGTCGTAGAAAAATCATTTTTTCTACGTTTAGACGTAATGTAATGTGAATGTGTACTCACCCCTGCTTCATCGGCATCATATTTTTCAATGATCAGCTTCTAATCTTACCTGTAACAAATAAAATAATAACATATAAGCAAGTTCAAAGTCTACAAAAGGTTCAAACTTTCTTATTTTGTAATAGGATAAGACTATTTCTGATTCATTATTTCCTATATGCTTTGTTCAACAATGGTTTATTACGTTAAAAGGTTTCAAGATTTCAACATCTATTCAAAAACGGCACTTGATTAGACATCAATGGAGCTCAAATTCAACAACAAGCACACAAAATGATGCGTACAAAATTATAATCATTAACGAAAGTGTTACTTGTTACGATAGTTTACAAAAAAGGGTGTTTGGCGTAATGCCTAACCAAGATAAATAAATAAATTTTATTGCAAAAACCACAAGAACAATGTAAATACTTATAATCTACTGATACTAAGGGAACTAATTTTAAGTTTTATAATCAAGATCAGTGTAAAATATATTTTTATGATTCAGAATTCAAGCTTTTAGATTGAAATGAGATTTATTTAAGAATGCATTGAGCACAACCAAGCCTTACAGGAAACCTGATAACGGACCAATTTGATTAAACGTATACTATCAACCGACTCATTAAAAACTTTTTTAAAGTTGCTAACTTTCCAGCCTGACCTACCATTACATTTGACTTTAGCTATATGTACTTGTACTATACAGAGGCACTAAAAATATATGAATACATTTTCAGAAAGGTAACGCAGACGTTTCCTGAATTAGCTGATTCAAAACATCACCTGCTCCAAAAACCAAGTCGTAAGCAATTTAAAGCTGGAAAAATTAAAAACATGACTGGTGCGAACAAAAATTCACTTGTCAGAGAATATTAAAGTCACTTCTAATGAGACGCACAGACAAGATAATTATAGTTAAGGAGATATAACTCCAAGTGAAATGACAATAAGGCGTAGTCAAAGGGCAGCATTTCCTTTTACTTGCCAACAGAGCGACTAAGGTGAGAGAGCGATGGTAGCAAAGTGATTCAGAACACGCCTTCGAATCCCAGCAAGCACCTCTAGATTTTTTAAATCTACGTACGAATTTGTACCATTAGTAGGTGGGCGGGAAAACATCGTGAGGAAACCTGCAAGTTCCGGATACTTTCTGAAACGTGTAACCATGATTCAGTTGGTCTTATTCCCCTATTAATGGGTTGCAGTGGTCAGACGGCAGTCGCTTCATCGTAATTACCAGACTTACCAAATCAAGAATCATGGTCCAAGCGTACCCTGGGCTCCAGAGCGAAAGCTTTGGACGCAACTGGGAATTATGTGCTAAGATGAGGAGGAGACACATTAAGATGAAAATCGGTCAAAGAAACATGGATTGCAGTAAAACGAGCTACACACGATCCTATAACCAGTGGCGACATCGGGGAAATGATGGGGAAGACCAGATATCGGATCCTAAATCGCCTCGTGTGTCGTGGAGGCAATTAGTCACAAGCTGATTGATGTAAAGTAATAAAGTATCAGCCATGATGGGATTAGGCTTTATCACCACGCTTGCCAAATGCGGATTGGTGATCACAAACCCGAGCTAGGTCGAGCACTTTTTGCTTGACCCAGGAATTGAACCGAGGACCCCGGGATCACGACCCGGTACTTAAACAACTAGACCAAAAGGGAGGCGCTGATTGATGATGACACTATTAGTTTTTCTTTCTTTCTATTAAAGATACCCCTATACCAAATATAATTTGCTAATCCAGCGGCCTCGCTGGCCGGATCATGTGCCTGTGATCAAACCAGGGAGTTGGGTTAGCGAGTCAAACACTCAAACCATTAAAGTACGAATAGGTAGTGCTAATATTATAAACGTTTTGGAAAATTGGACCGCCACGTACATATCATACTTAAAAAATCCTAGTTGAAAAGAGACTAGCATACCTACCATACTGCTGACGGCAGACCATACTGATGACTTCGGAGAAGCGGAATACTAGCGAAATTGTCTCTTCATACAAATTTACCAGGAGTCATTCAACGGGAACCAGTCAATAATATCAGCTTTTCACGGCAGAACAACTGAGTGCGATACTTGGATTTTCTGACAAGTTTTGTTTTTTATGGGATATCATTTCTTTTTGTAGTCCACCTACTTTTTTCTTTCCGGTACCTACACCTTCAACTGCAAATGTAACTTTGTAATCCTTATACATTTATATGAGAGATTACAAGTTATTCATGCAGTAGGTGTATTAAGAAAACTGGTCAGAAAATACAAAAAAAATAAGTTTTTCCATGATTTAGACACTAAATTCTATTTGTATTCTAAATTTAAACCTTCTATGACTGCTAGAAGTGCCTTGGACTTACGATGATCGGTGAGTCAGTCAGTGAGTGAGTGACAAAATTCAGAAACTTTAACAAGTTGTCATTCTTAAACTACTAGTTCAAATTTACTGAAATTTTAAATATACCGTGTTTATACAATGCCTGATTAGTTACTGAAAATTCAGACTTCTTGTTTTATCCACAAGGAAATTATAGGGGGGTCGAAAATAGCCTGAATTGCTTCGAGAAAAGGATGGTATGGCCGTTCCGTCTTTTATAGCAGGCGGGGGCACCGCCGTGCCCCCAGATTTTAAAAACAACAATCGACATCCCTAGCTCCGAAGTTTAAGTCGTGTTCTGAATTTAGTTCCAAATTTTAACTCTCTCTCTCTAATTTAAGAGCGACGCTCTTGTCGGTGGAGAAGTCTCCATTCCTCTCTCGACTCTGCCAGCACCTTTAATTTTAACTACTCAAAAAAAAATGTTTTAGTTTTTGTCTAGAAATAACTTGTCTATTTTGACATAATGATTGATACATCTTCGTTGTAACTCAATACTTTCAGGTTAGGAGTGGCACGGCACATTTATATTTTTTTGCCAAGCAGCAACCAGTATTTTTAGACACACTAGACTTTTTAACTAGACAGTAAAGGTCAGACAGACGTAATTACAAAAGCTATTAAATTCAAATTTCTGGCTGTCAAATCGCGTGAGAATAATCAAATCTCGTAAGCTGAATTTTTCCCCGTCTGGGTTGATTGAATCCAGTTCCAATCTCGTATTCCGACTAAACTAACGCAAAGACTCGCGGCAGAAGGTAGGGCTCGCTTATTACAGAACGTAGTCTAAAATTAATCTTGGTTTAATGCTGATGCTGTCACTTTCATTTGGCATTTTAATAAAAGTGACAGCAAGTTTCTAAACCATGACTAACTTTAGTCTCTGTTTTGTAATAAGTGGCCGAGTCACCACCGCTAGTCTTTGGCTCGAATATAGCAGTTATCAGGTGATTCGTCTGCTCGTCTGCCACATATCACATAAAAAAAATACATCCCCTAAAGCAATTGGCCATTTTTTTTACATTATGGTGGACAAACGAGCAGGCGGCTAACCTGATGATAAGTGACTACCGCCGCCAATGGACATCTGCAACACATGGGGCATCACAGATGATTTCTCGGCTCTTAAGGGAGGAATAAGCTTGAAGATCACCAGGTCGTATTTGTTCGGAAACACTATCGTTGGTATCTGATTACATAGTTTTACTACGCGCGGTAGGAAGTGGCGTGAGAAGCGGACTGTGGTGGAGTAAAATCCATTCAAGTGATCTGGGTGGAATTTGGTGTTTTGACGTGCAAAATTTGCAACTAGAATAAGGCTATTTATAACAACTTATTATGTATTTTAACTATTAACTTATATTTCAACGATACTATTTATAAAGAGGTAAATTTGAATACCGCGGCAACGCTTACTGATCATCCGTAAACACGAAAAGCCTGCGCGATGTAATCGACACCTAGTGCCATCTATTGGTATAAAGACGAACTAATGTCCCGAAACGAAAGACTACTTCATTAATAAAATAGATAAAATAATCTACCGTCTGCCGCGTGTCTTTGCCTTGAGTATAGTATTATTGCATGCTCTCCTCCAAATCTGATAACTGGTAATTCGGAAGCAGGGGCGGATAATGATGATGATCAAGTATGGCGGCTGCGCTTAGGGTCCCAGGTTCCTCGGGTTTGGGCAAAACTGTACCCCAGTTTTTCTGTTAAGAAATTATCAGTGTCCGTCCAAAATCTGCAAGTTGCCGGTATTGTACCTCGTGCCTTGGAAAGCACGTTAAGCCGTTGGTCCTGCGTCTCAGTATTTCTGTTAATAAATTCTCAGTGACCGCCCGAAATCTGCAAGTTGCCAGTATTGTACCTCGTGACTTGGAAAGTACGTTAAGCCGTTGGTCCTGCGTCTGATCCCTCTTGGATATATAAAAGTAGTCCTTTCATTGAATAATTTAGGCAAATGGCCAAGACCGAGGCACCTCGGTGCTATTATCAAACAGTATTTAAAATCTAGCTCTGGTCTAGACGAATAAATTTAAAAGTATTGTTATAGTCAGTAATTCAGCATAATTTCTCTAATTAGTAGCTTTCTGTTTTATCTAATTAAGTTTACTACCGTTATTAACGCTTTTCTAATCAACACTGGCGAAATTTGTATGTACTTTCGTATCTTCAATCTCTATCTCATTTTGGCTTGCAATTTCCATCCAATATTGTCGCTTTCGAAGCGTGGCTCTCCCACGTTAAAAAAAACCTGTCGCATCTAAATCCTAGCGCTTGTGAAAGACGACGACATGGCCAGTTGTTTTTCAGCCATTTGATTGGATTCCGGCGTTTAACGTTCGTTAAACGCGATGCCTAGGGCGTTCGCCATATCCCATTGGATGGCTGATCAAACCAGATGGCTGCGACAAATTCAGTGTGGTCAGTATATTGGCACGCATGTCACCCGTTCAATCAACGCCCCGTTGGTCTATTGGTTTAAGTATCGGGACGTGATCTCGGAGTCCGGGGTTGGATTCCCGGGTCGAGCAAAGGTATTTTCCTTATTTTTGAATCATTCGATTTCGATGTTGCCAATAAAATACGGTAAATTGGTATTCTTACCCTTCCATGCAGAATTTTACACAAACCGGTAACTTCCGCATTGCAAACGGAACGCAAAAACCATAGATTATTGGCTGAATATAAAAATGTTTGCTTGTTTTGTCACAAAAAACTATGAATGTCACATTATGTCAACTGTCAAAATCAGTCAAATCAAAGTTTTGAAATTTACAATATTTTGTTTATGCTTGTTGCTATTGACAACTATTTTGATGTTGCTTCTATCGCTCGCTTTAAGTCACTGGACCAACGAGTGGGTGGGGTCACTCGTTGTAGGCGAATGATTCAAAATGCGGAATTTCATATGTGGAAGGAAAATCAGTAGAAATCGTGCGCTCGTCACGACGCTAAGTCATACGAGTAAATCAAAAATAGGTCTCCAGGTTATTTATTGCACCCGTGCGCTTCTTGGGCTAGAGCCACCCCTGCTGATTTCCATGCTATATTTATACTAACGGTATTTTATAACAAAATCGACTAAAAAATTAAAACGACTAATGAATGACTAATAAAGTACCGCCGACGAACCTAGACAGCGGTATACTTATTAACAATATTCAAATCGTAAAATATTTGATGCACAAAAAATCAAATCAATTTGTATTCAACGCATCCTAATAAATTATAGATAAACATTTTATCTTCCTATCTAATGAGCTTGTAAACATCGCTTTCATTTCGATTCGATCTTCGAATATGTTGACGGCGTAATTACTTTTCATTCGAAGTAATTTTCTTGCCAATTTGACACGTAACAGACAGTTGATAATATACATAAAGTGATTGGTCTATATATATATACATTGGCTTTTACATCTGTATGATAGCTTCAAGACATGGAATGCCCTCCCAGCTCATGTGTTTCCTCCTTCATACAATCCGGGATCGTTTAGGCAGGGCGTGAAACGGCATCTCAGCAGGCCATCAGGGTGAGGATGGCAGACTGAATGGGTACTTTGTTAGTTCTTTTGTGCCTGTCAGCCTCATATTTGGTTTTCACAGACGCTTACCATCAGGCGGAGTGAGGTCAACCTGATTGGCCTTTCTATAAAAAAAAACTTATCTCGCAGTTCAAGTAAGCAACTTGCTTGTTGGTCGCCTCTAGCATAAAATTTTGTATTCAAAAATCTGAGATAATGTGATAGGTGCCAGACGAGCAGACGGATCACCTGATGGGAAGCGATTGTCACCGTCCATGGACACCCGCGACACCAGCGGAGTTACAGCGGATATACATTATACAGCAAAGTAATGATATCCATCCAATTTTCGTAAAAACTGAAAGCTAAAAGCTTTTATATCAGACAGTAGTTTTAATATCTTCATTAAAGTAAAAAAATAGCCAAAGTAGGCACTATATGGGAAACATACATATTGCGAAATCGGGCCGTAATATCTTTTTTCTATACTACTTATAAAGAGGTAAATCAAATCCTGCAGATAGCGGCAACGATTATAGTGGAAATTATAAAACAAGAAACGCTTGTGCGATGTAATTGGCACCTAGCGCCATCTATTGGTATAAAATGGAACTAATGTCCCGACGTGAAGTTAGTGCGGGCCACTAGTTTCATTATAATTAGACATAACGGTATTATCAGTCTCTAAAAATTTACTTTATCAATTCCATTGTTACCTACATAAAAGGGCAGCGATTTTTCTATTGATCACTGTAACAAATAGTTGCGGTAAACTACAAACACTTTGAGCGCGGGTCAAATCTCTTTCACCGTGGAATCTTAATACAGTGACCAAAATGAGAGCTGTTTTTACACCTCATGCTGTGACTAAATAAGGCGTTGTCATTGTCCAAGTTCCAAATTCATTCATCCGATTCTCACCTTATGTCAGGCGCGTTAGGTTTAATATTTGACCCATAGTATGATTGTTGTATTGGATTGGATTTGGGATTGTTATGATTTATTATTAACTTACCTTTTTAATTAGAATAAATAAGCATTAAAAGCCACTTAACTATTTCCGTAAAATTAGGCGGTTGGTTGGTACCACTATTCGCACTTGGCGCGCTTTTGGCGCTTCGTCATCTGTGGTTGGCAACACCGGAACGCGAATAGTGGGGAAGGAAGAGGCACCGAAGAGCGGGAATCCGGGGATGAACGAAAAATCAGTCAGAGTAGCGGACAGTTCGTTTTGAGGAGAGGTAGAGAGTATGGACGTAGAAGCATTCGGACCTCATACCAACTCGACTTCCAATGTCGAGTGCTCAAGAAAAGGTCTCCTGGTGATTAATCACATCGTAAGTAACGTCCATACACAAAACGGTCGCAAAAATCTATCATTACGACCAATCGTTAACTTGTTCATTTTCATTTACTTAATCGTAAGACAAAATCGAATCGTTCATCGTAAATACTCATTAAACTGTCGATTTATCGTTACGATTTTCAAGATTGTTTGGGATTCTTACCGATACCTGCAGTAAGGTACATCTTTAACTTGTTTATTTTCGCGCGTCAAATCAAAATCAAAATAACTTTGATTGTTCACTATCAGGTAGTTGTTACATTGTTTGGGCTCTTCTGTTTAAGTTTGCAACCTGTATAGAAGAGACCCCGCTCTTTAGTATACATTAGTAAACTGTAGTTGGTACAAAGAATTATAATCAATTGAATTATGTTCTAATCCATTTATGATAATAAGAAATGTTAATAGAATTTGATATAATTAATGTTATGGTATTACTTAAAAAATAAACAAATGTGAATATTAAATTATTTGTAATTACTGAATAAGATACACTTACGTATTACCAAAATACACATTTTAATATATAAACCTTTTATAATATGTAATAGAATATAATGTTTATTATGTATTGTTTGCCCTTTCCCTAACACCAAATATCAGTGTGGTGTTAGTTAGGAGGCCCCTCCACAAATTTCGTAGTTTTGGCATTTTTAAGAAAAAATATTTAAGATACTAGATACGATACCTATATAAATATAAATATTTCACAACATCACATACATTGATACACTCCGAGATAGGTAGCTCAAGCACCTGTGTTACGGATATCAGAATCAACAGTGGGATTACAAATATATACATATAATACACTTTTCTTTTGTAAATACATACTTATAATACATAGGAAACACCCAGACCAATACAAACAGACATGTTCATGCCCACAAATGTTTGTACTGTGCGGGGATCGAACCCGCAACCCTTGGACGAAAGGCAGCGTTCACTACCACTGTTCCAAACGGGCCGTCAATATATGTGGCAATATCGCCCTAATGGAGGACGTAAATCGTTAACGTCTTAACATCGGTTTGTCGTTTGGATCGGAATGTACAGACGAATACGATTTCAAACTCTCGCGTTGCATTATACTAAAATTCATATACCGACCGTTTTAACGCGATCAAAACGTCTAGCAGTAGGTACTACAATTTACTTGTTTATTTTCGTCGCGTTTAGCTCGGATATATACATTTTAGTACAGACGAATAGTTTCATGTATGGGGCCTTTAAACCAGTAACTATCTATTAATAGCAATCAATCATAAAATGAACCACATTTGGACTAAGGGCTGATATAACCGCAGTAATCAGTTCAGAGAAAGCAACGACCGGAATGAACCAAATCTAATCGCGTTACTCTCACAAGCGACAATGATTTATCACTCAGCACTTTTAATTAAGCCGAGTGCAGTGTTTTTACTGCTGCAACTACAATCACGAGCAAAAATCGGAATGAAGACTTTAAATTAATTTAATTCATGCAAACATGCGCATTTTAGAGGCGATATTAGCTGAGTATATGAGAAGCTGGTTGTTTCAAATTCGAGCGTGAACATAGGATTACCACAATCTATGTGCGTATCTCTACCCAGAGAGCAATGGAGGGGACTATGCTCGGAGTCTCCCTGCGTGATCGTATCAGAAATGATGAGATCCGCAGGAGAACTAAGGTCACAGACATAGCCCAAAGAATTGCATGCCTCAAGTGGCAATGGGCAGGGCACATAGCGAGGAGAACAGACGGCCGTTGGGGCGAAAAGGTCCTCGAGTGGAGGCCACGTACAGGAAGTCGCAGCCGTGGCAGGCCCCCCACAAGGTGGACCGACGATCTGGTGAAGATCGCGGGAATCCATTGGATGCGGGCGGCACAGGACCGATCTGTGTGGAGAACATTGGGGGAGGCCCATGTCCAGCAGTGGACGTCTATTGGCTGAAATGATGATGATGATGTGCGTATCTCTACCATGAGCTAAACTTTTGTTTTATGTCATAGGTTTGCAGACGAGCAGACGGATCACCTGATGATAAGCGATTGCCACCGCCCTTGGACACCCGCAACATAAGTGAAGTCACCAGTGCGCTGCCAAGCTTTAAACCCCCTTCAGATTGTGGATCCGGTGCCCTCACTCACGCAGCGAAACACAGCACAGTGCTGCATTACGCTAGCTTTCTGTGAGGCCGTGGTCTATCATTCCTGTCGAGCCGGCCCATTCATGCAGAAGCGTGGTTCTTCCAAGGTCGAAATTGACAAAAATTGGGATTGAGCCGGCCACGTTTGTAGGATGCACATGGAAAGGTGGACCGGACTTATCACACATTGGCAGCTAGCAGAATGTCAATTGAGAGGCAGGCCCAAAAAAAGATGGCGTGATGATTTTGACCACTTCTCTGACAATTGGCAAAGCATCGGCAGAGTCCAATAGCGGCTTTAAGGGGAAGCCTTTGCTCAGCAGTGTGAAGACGCGGGCTAAAAAAAATGTTTCGTGATTTCAAAAGATCATGTTTTTTAGTTATCCTTTCTATGTAGAAGTATAGAAAGTCAACTTTGGGTCATACTACCCAAAGCTTGATTTGTAGAGAATGCCTTTATGCAAAGAGTTTGCCTAGTAACTATATAAAAACCTTGTGCAATAAAGTTTGAAATAAATAAAAAATCTTTTACCTGCACGTTTCTAATAAATACATATTAAGGGCTCTGTTACTTTACAATACTTATCAAGGGAATCTTCTCATATCGCTATCAGATCGGTTCCTTTGTTATTTGTTAAGCACAATGGTATTTTGTAGACGTGCGCAACTCTTTACTGAAACGACTCAGTGATCCGACTCAGCCAATACATACATAGAGATACACTGTTCCCGTGTGGTCCCCGGCAGAGTAGAATAGGCCACCCTCACTCTTACCGAGGTGTCGACTAAGGTCGACTAAAAGGCGACTAAGGTAAAGCTGCTGGCATGATCATCAGCACCCAGAGAAGGAAAACTCTGCATTTATATCAAAACCCTCGCCAACCCGTCTGCCAAGCGTGGTGAGTATGGCAATTACCCCTCATGTGATTGAGGGAAGCCCGTGCCCCAGCAGTGGGGACTTAAATGGGCTGATGATGATACACTGTTCCAAATCTCTAATGTTCGCTCGGAATGTATCATTCGACTCAAATGTATCTCGAGTCCAAGTGAACCGAATGATCCAATGAGTCAATTGATCCGAAAGAGCTCAATGATCCGAGTGAGCTGAATGATCCGAATGAGCGGAATGAATCACGGAGAGTCGATGTTCCAAATGAAGCGTTTCACTGTTCCGCACTGATCCAGATGCAAATGTTCCAATTTTTTGGAAGATACATTTTTGTCGTGTTTTGGTCTGGTGTCAAATTTTATTTTTAAATAACAAAATCCACCAATAGGGATGGCAAAACAGGAATTTCGTCCTTGACTTTCCAATGTCAAGGCGGGAAATTCAAAATCGCGAAAAAATTTACGTTCCGTTCTACGGGAAAAAACACAACGTTACACTGGTAAGATTTAGATGCAACATTGTAAGTTAGTGCGTGTATCATGTATCTAGTTAAAACAATTTTCATCAATAAGTACATATATAACGTGACTTGAGCGTGTTACATGAAGAATTTCAGTGCACGCGAATATGGTATTAAACATCAATATTATTAGGTTCGATGGTTCAATGCACATTTGATTCAAGAGTGAAGACCGCGAAACTTAATTTGCATATCATCAATAACATAATATGAATTTAATTGCTATTTTTTATAACCCTACAAATGTAAATAACTAATTTTAGGCGATTATGCGATAATGAACACAGATTTTACAACCTAACACAAAACAAGCAAATTCTGGTACGGACAGCCACACGGTAATTTTACAAACTTGTCTTTAATGTCAAGCTCTATGCGAGAATTTCACAAATTTTAATAATATTGTTCCTTTTCATATTAGTCTGTAATTCCCGGTTGCGTCCAAAGCTGCCGCTCTACAGCCCAGAGTACGCTTGGACCATGAATCAGGATTTGGGGAGTCTGGTAATTACAGTGGCCTTCGCAACCCTTTACAGCGGCTGAAGCAGACCAACTGAATCGTGGTTACACGTTTCAAAAACTATTCCAAACGTGCAGGTTTCCTCGCGATGTTTTCCCTCACCGCCGAGCTGACGGTAGAAATACGCACATAGATTTTAAAAATCTAGAGGTGCATGCTCGGATTCGAACAACGACCCCCGCTATGGAAGGTGGGTTCTGAACCACTGAGCTACCATCGCTCTTAATTGTAATGAGATTGTTGTCTGTCGTAAAAACGCATAGACTTTTTAATAAAAAGAATTTTGAATAGAAATTTAATATTATATTACGTTTAATAGAATGCAATCTTCTATGTATAACTAGCTGACCCGGCAAACGTTGTTTTGCCATATAAATAAAAGGGTTGATCGTAGAAGGGTGAAAATTGAGGATTGTATGTATTTTTGTATGTTGTATCATAAAAAAAGAGAAATTAAAAATTTTGTCTAAAAAATAAAAATAAAAATTTAGGGGTGGACTACCCCTAACATTTAGGAGGGTGAAAAATAGATGTTGGCCGATTCTCATAGATACCGGATAAGCACAAAAAATTTCATTAAAATCGGTCAAGCCGTTTCGGAGGAGTATGGCAACGAAAACTGTGACACGAGAATTTTATATATTAGATTAAAAACTCAATTTATATAAGTAGGTTTAATTCTTAGATAGACAATACTTAAAAAACTATAAATTAGGTTCTTTATTTATTTATTTATTTATTTATTCAGTCTCACTAACTAGGTTCTAATGGATTATTTATAAATAATGTAGGAATGTCAATATTTATCTAAAACAGTGATTTTAAATTTTATGTACATTCAGCCAGAAGTTAAAATGTGCACATGTTTATGAAATTATGCCGCCCCCTAAAAAGTACCAGCCGAATAGGTCATAATATAACCGTGACAATTCAGTGTCAGTGTGAAAGTGACACTGACAGAAGGCGTTGTACTAATCTGCATCTTAGGGGAACGGAATATAGCATTAAAGTCTTAGACCAAGTATCTGGTCCTAGATTAAAGTCGAATTATTAATTAGACGAAATAAACTGACAGATGTCAATTTGTCACCATATATTTGCAAAATGTCCAAATGTATGAGGACTTTTTTGCCACAAGCCAAATCAGACTTTAATGAAACTCCCATTTAATACTGTTGTCTATGTGATAACGTTTTGTTTTATTATAGGTGGTGTTTTTCTAAAAAGAAAACTCAATTAACTAAGAAATAAACTCAAATCACCGGTCAATATTGTCTCTACTCACTTGACATTGGCAGAGTTGACTGCGTCTCTGACGTACAACACTACTAGCCATAAAAACAAAACAAATCATACTTGTCACTCTAAAGGTCAGGTTCCGCCGGTTCAGACGTGTATCAGATGCTACATTTTATTCAATCGACATTTCAACTATAATATCACTTAAAATATGAGAGATAAAATTAAAGGTATACAGGCATGCCCGTGTCGATGTCAGATTGCCGGCGGCGAAAATGTTGGGCGTTAAAAGCTTAAATGCAGGCGGACACTTTAATTCGCGGCTTCTTTGAACTTTTATTTATTACTATTGTCCATGCATTTGTATGAGCGAATTTGGGTGAAGAAATTTTGTAGTTACCCGTTTTTAACTGCCTTTGTTTGTGTCGTTAAAGGGCGAGTAACGTAAAAAATATAGTAATATAAATTACCATCACCTTATCATGTTACTAGACTGCGCCCGCGGCGTTACTCACGCAGTCTTAGTCTTTATAACTAAGTCGGTAAGTCAAGCCCGCAAAACTACCCCCTATGGGGTGAAAGTTCAAAAGTCACTTTTATGTTCAAAACAAGTGCCCAAACATCAATTTAAGTTCCTTACTTTACTACCCATACCTATTCAAATCCCCATGCTGCATTTCACCCCCAATTTAACCCATTCAGAGGGTGATTGTTCAAAAACGTTGAAGTGAATTTTTGTTTATTTCAAATCATACGTATAAGTACAAATTTTCAAATTCCTAACATCAAAGACGACGGACTATCATACAAAGTTCAATCCCTTTTTTCACCCCCTTGAATTTACAAAAATTCAATAGGAGCTCAAATAATGATTTTTCAAGATTCTTAAATTAAAAATGGTAAAACCTCAATAACGTGTTTCTTCCCCCATTTAACCCCCTGTAAGGGTGATTTTTCCAAAAAACTTTTCGTGAGTTATTTTTAATTTAAATACAAATTTTCACATTCCTAACATCAAACATGGCGGACTTTCATACAAACTTTAACTTCCTTTTTATCCTCTTAAGGGTTTAATTTTTAAAAACCCTTCTTAGTGATCACTTTCACTATTAAAGGAACCCCCTGCCCAAATTTCAAGTTTCTAGGGTCAGTAGTTTGGGCTGTGGGTCCATTTCTATCCTTGTCACTTAGTCATTCAGTTTCTCCTTTTATATATACAACGTGTAAAAAAAAATAGCAATAATACTTAAAGGTGCGAACATATATCGTATAAAAACTCGTCTGAGCAAAAAAAATCATATGTTCCATACTAAATAGAATATCCGCTCCTCAATAATGTATGGAACAGCAGATTTTTTTTTTGCTCAGATGATGCTCATATTTTGGAAGGGAAGTCTTTACACGGTATATGTTCACACCCTTAAGTATTATTGTTCATTTTTTTTTACACGTTGTATAGATTCTCGGTTGCGTCCAAAACCAGCGCTTTAGAATGTAAATGCTTTGACCGGACTATACCTTCTTTTCTTATTAGAGATAAAAATAAAGTTTAAAAACTAAAACCCGACTACCAAAAAAACACGCTGTAAAAATTATTATGCCGTATTGCCGTGGTCGTATGCCACATTGATTTTATTTTATTATAATAATGAATCTGTTTTGCTACAATAGGTGGGATACGACCACGGCAATACGGCATAATATTTTCAGCAGACAGTTTTCTTGTTTCGTACTTTTTACAGCGTGTTTTTTTTGGAAGTTGGGTTTTAGTTTTTAAACTTTATTTTTATTTAACATATTTTTAGTTATGTAAACAAAATTACATATTTAAAATGTGCTGAAAAAGTTCATTCATTTGATACCCCACACGGTACCGTGTGGGGTATCAAATGAATGAACTTTTTTGCCAAGCAAAATTTTTTTTTAGTTCCTTACTCTAAGTAACCCTAGAGGGCGCTGTAGTCAATTTAACGTGACGGCATGTAACCTATAACCAGAAGACAATCAAGACGTTTCTAACGACACCTCATTTGTTTAAATATGATAACTAGTTTAGAAGTTATGAGGGAACAGATGAACATACATACATACATACATACAGGTCATAATCATAACCCTCCTTTTTGCTTCGCCGTAGTCGGGTAAAAACAGATTATCTTAAGTAATAATAATAAATGCCCCTAACAGAAATCAGAAGTGACATTTTAACTATCCTTGGTATGGTAAACTTATGTCACTCATGGCCTCTACAGCAGACGTGTCACGATCAAGACAGACATTAAATGCTTCCATTGTTATAATATGAATGTACCGGGGCGATTTTTTGTGTTATACGTAATAATTAGAAAGTGTCATTTCTAAGATTTCCAAGACACACGAAAAGTTTAATATTTCCTGTCAATGCAAGATGGTGAATAACTATAAATATGTATACCTATGTGTAATGTGAGATGTAACTTTATGTAACTTAACTCTTTCACGGGAGTCCGAATCGTTACAAAAATAGTATAAAATAGTACATAGTTATGTCGATTTTTTTCTTATGTCAGAGGTGGCATACGCCAATGGCCACCAGTGGAGTCACAAGTGAGCTGCCAACCTTTAAACTCATGTCATTCCGTGCGATGTCAAGTCATACCTTTTTAGGTCTACCCCTTCTGCAGGTAACTCCGCAGGTCCGGTTTTCGCAGGACATGACCGTACCTTCGTTTTCAACAAAATGTATGGAACAATGTGATTTTTAGTTTACCAATTTCACGGTATGACAATGAGTAGAACACTATATAAACGACGGTATAAAAGTCACCCTGTATTATGTTATTTTCATTCAATTCGAACACCTTCATAAAGACTTCCATCTCAGCAATCACAAAGATCAATCAACCATCAACCAATTGGCCTGTGATTATTAGCTACTTTCTTTGACAGTAATGGAGTGAGCGTTTTGTCATTATCTTCTCAAAACTTCATTGTGCTCACTACAATTCGCATACAATACAATGCAGGACAAGCTGTATACAAGTATAATACTTATTTGATATACAAGTGCAATAATAGCTCTTGTATTATACAATTTACAGGCGACAACGCTACAACACTGTACGAGAAAGCTTGGTTAACTGTACGTCTTTGAAAACGAATGTTGTCAAAAAAGAAAACAAATGGTCATTTTTTGAACGGCCTTGATGTTCCATTGTTTGGCTTCCTTCACTTTCAATTTTTTCAACTTTTTGGCCACCTCGGCTGCACGCACAGTCGCTGATGGGTAGCATTTTAAACCTAAGTACTGGCATGAGCTTAGATTAAATCAAAATAGCAGAAGGTAGGTGACTCGTCTCTAACGCGCGGACCGCTTGAATTAGGTCCCCGTCGCCTAATCGATCGTACGCTGTCGCAAATTGGCGAGTCTGACAAGCGGTAGTGTCACACAAAAATATTCTTTAATTATTTTATATGTAATAGATTCTTTTATTGTTTGTATCTATCTGTATGTTATCAACTAAATTCTCTTCTTCTTTTTTTTGTGTGTGTTTAAATATGTATTTTATTATATCTACCACATCACATATTGCCTATCTATAATATGTACGTGTATATTTTTTTATTTATTTATCTACACCACACCATCACACTCGCTCGCAAACAGGTCCTGCCAGAATACCAGCGCTGCTACGGCAATGCATATATTGTAGTAGCAGCTAATGCTGAGGTCGGGACCCGATTGACCACACACTATCCACATCTCTTTGTCTCTCTTCTGTGTAAAATTTGTTGATTTAAGCCGTGTACCAACTGTATATGTTTGTTTCATGTGTATTGTGATGGTCAATAAATGTATTTTCTTTCTTTCTATATGAGACAAAGGTTACCAAAATGCCTACGTGCGTGTTTATGCGTTGTTCAAATTATTAAAAAAGAAATACCAAATCTCATGGAATCACATTTCACTGATAAGCCGAAGAAAAGTATTAATTTCTCATGATATTTTTAAATTCATTAATGTTTTTGTCACCATTTGGCAGAGCGAGATAGAAATATCATCATCATCATCAGCCCAGGGGAGATAGAAATATACCAGATATTAATGAGTGTCGAGTTAAGTCTTTTTGACAGGACTCAACTCTGACGCGTAGCTGCGCGTAGCACGCTTGACTCACTCACGCTAATGTCAAAAAAATAGGTTTGTCTCTGTCTTCCAATATCGTGCAACTTTAAACAAATGTGTCATAGAGCTGTGATTACTTGTGCATGTAGTTGTGGATCAACCCCGTTTTCAGTTGTCTAAATGAAGGGACATGCCGCATCTTCCGCTATTTTGTATTAATCTGAGGGTATGATTGAACAAATTCCCAGTTACGAATTTCTAAGAGTCAGTCTAGAGTTTGGCGGTGTGAGCGATGGTAGCTCAGTGGATAAGGACGCACCTTCCAAACGGGGGGTCGATGTACGAATCCGAGAATGCACCTTCGGATTTTTAAATCTAAATGCGTATTTCTACCATTGCTCGGCGTTGAGGTAAAACATCATGAGGTAACCTGCATGTTTCAGATAGTTTCTGAAACGTGTAACCATGATTCTGTTGGTCTGGTTCCTATGCCAGAGGGTCTTCTGCAGTCGCTTCTGGCTGAGGCTGGAGTCTGGAGGAGGCTGGAGTCTGGCGGTGTCGTGCCTAGGAAAGCATGTTAAGCCGCCATTCCTTTTCGGTTAAACGGTAGTCCTATCGTTTAAGCGTAAGGAAATGGAGAGTGAGATTGCGTTTACACACACACTTGTGCACTAAAATTTGTCCTCTTTGGCTGATTGAGATTGGTTGCCATAGCCGAGTAGTACATTATTTGAAGTCATGAGTATGTGAGCAAAAACGAAAGAACTGGCCGAGCTTGTATTTCAAGCACATAAACACAGAACTTGGCCCTCAATATGATGTCGATTCTTTTGTCGGTTAGTCTAAGAATGACAATTAATCAATATTGAACTTGGCTCTCTCATATTACATTTATGATTTAATTTAATAGGATTAAATTAAACGATATAAATCTCTGATTTTATATACCGGTCAACGCGCTTGCGGGACAATGATTTTTGCAGTAAATATACAGGGTAAATTTGAACAAAGAGCCCATTTTTTTTCTATGCAATTTAAGAATATTAATAGGACGAAAAAAAAGTTTTTTATTTGTTCCACGCAAACTTTTGAAAACAGCAGATCTTTAAATGATTGTAACATATTGTGAAATTCCAAATTTTTAAATACTCCTAAATGAAAAACGATTGCCGTCATTTACCTTGCGTCCGCTGTATAAAGATTTTCCAGCTTAATATTTTTGCATCAAACATAGTGACAATGATGAAACTACAAAAAAAGGGTTCTTCTTATTTTTACTTACATATACTAAAAATTTTACTAACGCCCTGTTGGTCTAGTGGTTTAAGTACCGGGCCGTGATCTCGGGGTGCTGGGTTCGATTCCCGGGTCGAGCGAAAAACGGGTGTTACGAATTTTTCGAACATAGCTCGGGTTTGTGATCACCAAACCGCATTTGGCAAGCGTGGTGATTAAGCCTAATCCCATCATAGTAGCGATAACTTGATTTCTATGATGGAGGCCTTTGCCCTGCAGTGAGACAGTTTATAGGCTGATACTCATCATCATCATCAGCCCATTTAAGTCCCCACTGCTGGGGCACGGGCCTCCCTCAATCACATGAGGGGTAATTGCCATACTCACCACGCTTGGCAGACGGGTTGGCGAGGGTTTTGATATAAATGCAGAGTTTTCCTTCTCTGGGTGCTGATGATAGGCTGATACTACTTTACTTTTATACTAAAAATTTGCTCACCGACTCCGAAGTAACCCTGTATATACCATAAATATCTTTACCTATTACGCACCCGTCCAAAAAGACAGGTTAAAATTTACGAGGCCCAATTAGTTCCGGTCAGATGAATGACTTATACTATTCAGTGCTCATACTGACCGTATCTCAATCAAGCCATGATACTCGTAATTATTGAACGAGTTCATTAGTGAAAGATATATTCAAATTAGTTCTATGATGAGTGGGCCTAATCGCAAAAAGTAAAATGGACGACCCGTTTGGATCAGAGGTAGTGAATGCCACTTTGGTGCAAGGGTTGTGGGTTCGATCCCCAATACACAGTAGGTACAAACATTTGTGTGCATGAACTACTTTGTTTGTTTGAGTTGGGCTGGATGTAGGTATTATGAGTATGTATTTTCAATAAGGACTACACTAATACAACCTCATTCAATTATGCACTAATAAGTAGTGCACTAATACAACCTCATTCAATTATGAACCTTACAGTTCCGCCTGAAGTTTCGAAATGTTTACCTTTCATTGCAAGCCACTGTACATCACCAGTCTGAATATTCACGACTTGATAGATTTATTAGCTAAGTTCAAGTAGAAAAAAAAAGGATAATAGAAATTGACTTTCTACAAAGAGTATTAAATTAAAATAACTAACAATAAAATAGAAATAATGCATAGTTGATTTGATAGCAAGATTAATATTTCTTCAATAATTATTGGATTGGATACGATTATAATCGTGGTCACTCGACGTAGTAAGAGTGCCTACAAAGAAGAAATCAATAAGTTTACCAAATAGATTATGCATTTGATAGCTGGACCGGTTTTAGGCAGACAGACTGGGGCCCAAGGTACAAAAGGTTTCGAGCCTTTTTAAAACGCAGCAGTCGAACCACTTTACGTTAACCAATACCCGCAATACCTGTGCCCTGCCAGCGGTAAGCCTGGACTGAAAAAACGCACCTGGACCTAATGTGGGCGATTGCTCAGCCGCGGCAGCTGTAGTCATTACAGCAAAGGTTTATTACAATATACTGGTAAACATGCCATGCCATGTACGCAGACGAACAGAAGGATCACCTGATGGTAAGCAATTGCCGCCGCCCATGGACACTCGCGACACCAGTGGAGTCACAAGTGGAGGATTTTAAAAGCACATTAAATTTTTTGCCATTACTGCCTGGCAAAAAATTCTGAGTCTTTCGGACATGCTGTTATTTTGAATACGTAGACTAGGATTGGCGTGAAATTTTTCTTGTGTGTTTCCAAATAAATGTTCTCCCATTGCAAATATCTAAAGTCCCAATCAATCATATTAAAGTAGTGAAATGACAAAAAGGTTCTAGAATTAAATTAAAGACTAAGTGATTTTAAAATGACAGTGGGCAGAATTTTGATCTTTCCTCTTATTAACCCGGACAGGACCCGGGAACTAAGTAAGTGTGTAGCATGTGAAATGTTAATTTGGAAAGTAATTTGTTAAAGAAGAGTGTTTATTACTTTTTAAATTTTACTATTTGTTTGAGAGCACCTTAAGGATCGTGGAGGAAAATGATAATGACAATTGTCATTGCTGCTCCTCGGGGTGTAAACCATACGGTTTATAAATCCGGCCCTGGTTGGTAGAGCTTACACTAAACATCAACGCTATTAAAAAATATTAATTGTACGTATCGTCCAAGAAAGTGGGATAATATTTTTTTTTGATTTGGTTTCGTAGTGACTAATGATTTGTATAAGATTTATCATTAAGTATTAAATCAAGATTTGATTAAATGAAATGCACTAAGTAAAGTTGATGATTAATGAGTCGTATGTTACTTTAAAGATATGATGCCTAATGAGGAATTGCCTGGGCACAATTTTATAGACACACTGGCACTATTACTGTTTGCAACATTAAGACGGTATCCCAGGCGATATACGTATTATTCCCTGTCTCCCTAACCTTAAGGCTCCCCCGCAGAGCGCGATAGAGACAACTGCAGCTTGCACTGAATATCCTCACTTAAAGTACAAAAAAGCAAAGTTTTTTTTTTACTGTAGATAGGTAAGCGTTTGACCATATTTCACCTGATGGTAAGTGATTATATGGTCTAAGATGTAGCACGATTACCTAGAAGATACCTATTCACTCGCGCTTTGAAAACCCCCAAATTGTAGCCTCTAGTGTCGTTGTATACTGATCTCTTCTCCAAAACTGAACAGATTTAAATACTATTTTTACGAAATATTTAAATAAGAGTTTATCTGTATGCCTATGTTTTGACTTTTTAATATAATTTAGTCAAATTTATTTTCTGGACGTTTGAACGCAGCGGATATTTTTTTTATTTTTGAATGTTTAAATCTAAATCACCCCAAAAACTTCATAATATGTAGCTAAAAAAAAGTATCACTTAGCATCTTATCAACCGAATATGTAAAAAAAAATCAGCTGTTCCATACATTATTGCCGGATAGATATTCTATTTTTAACCGATTTCAAAAAAAAGGAGGTTCACAATTCGACATGTATATATTTTTTTGCTCTTGGCTGGGCTCCCAAAAATTAAGACACTTAAAAGCTTCAAAAAAAATATTCTACGAAAAAAAACCCCCCTCAAATAGGTTTTATCGAA
Source organism: Marasmia exigua (assembly GCA_019059595.1). Classification (NCBI taxonomy): domain Eukaryota; kingdom Metazoa; phylum Arthropoda; class Insecta; order Lepidoptera; family Crambidae; genus Marasmia; species Marasmia exigua. The sequence goes on along the minus strand of CM032483.1, from coordinate 12,422,241 downwards.
GTCGGCACCTAATCCCTGGCGCCGACTTCTGTAACACCTTTTCTCGAGGTGTACTGTTATAAAATGTTATTTAAAGTGTATAAAGTGATAAAAATATTATTTTACACTTTTTAGTTCGTGATATTTGAAGGCGGTTTTGTTTCGCAGAAAAATTTGTAAAAAAATACGGTGTATATTGTACTGCAGAACCGCACTAATATTATCGTCTTAAGTTTCTTTCAGCCAGCGAAGCTTTGGAACGTTCTCAGTCAACTAAGCATCTAGCTACTTAGATATTAACAATTATGTGTAAATGTGTGATACCTACTATAAGATGCTATCATTAGTACCAAAACTGAGATGGCCGCATTGCGTGCTAGAAGCAGGATAGACTGACAGAGGAACTTCTGAGCCGAAATCGCAGTTGATACCCTGCATCGTAAGCTAAAGTTCGTGGGTTCAATGCCAACACTGGGCAAACATTGATAACCCTGCATCGTACGCCAAAGGTCGTGAGTTCGATGACCACTCTGTGCAAACATTCATGTGATGATACCTGGAGCCCAATTCTTGTGCTCGTGATATTTTGAAAACATGGCGAATGTCACATGAAATCCATACAAAAATCTATGTTTTTAGAGATATATGTCCTATGATGATAAATGTCACGAGCCCGAAAATTGGGCTCCTGATATGCTATAGAATCAAGTCAATATAATATGAGTTGTAGTAGGTATACATTTATTATTATCATTAATATCAAATACCAATACATTAGCAAAACAATCACGTCATCTTTTGACTAGATCCAATCAATTTTGATTAAAACTGTACATATTGAGATCCTATGAGGATTACAACGCAGCATTACTCGGGGAAGTAGGTGTAGTAGTCTGTCCGATGAACTCTTTAATTGATCATAGAAAAAGAGCAAATCACGAATCACGAACTAGCAAATGAACCACATATAAGCAACATAATAGCTGCGCATTATTGATTCTTATGGTACAAAAAATAAGGGTCAACAGCTGCGCGTAATTACTTCTGTTACTCACGTACCAAACGTCTACCATACAATTCACTTGTGAAATTATATATTGCCTTTCATTTTTTATAGTATATAGACGTTTACAAAATAACGTTTAAGACCCTCGATAATTTTCACGGAGAAAATAAGTTCAATTCTGTGAGATTATTCTGAATGTGAATATGTGAAATGTATTTTTTTTTTATTTAAGTTTGTCCAGGGTGGAGACCGAGACTACAACTTTTGGCGTACGATGCAGGGCCACTATTAAACGGGTCAGATAATACATAAGTGATAAGCAAAATGTATATAATTGTAAAAATTAAATGTAACACAATGCTTTTCACGTACACTTTGAAAAAGGCACCCTTACAAAACCTGAAGTTTTAATCTCGAAGAATTTATATTCGGCTCATAGAAAAAGTAAATTACACTGCCTCGAAGAAGGGCCGAATATCAAAAAATTTAATAACACTGTATGAATGAGTGAAGTGAAATGCACGGAAAATAAAACTATCGGAGAAAATGTTGGTCACTCGAGCAAATCGTACTTTCACTGAATTTGTTTGGATCTTCTTGTTATGCAACGAACGCCGTTTTGGAAGTTTTCTACCATTATAAGTAAAGTGATATTGTTACAACTTTTTTTGTGAACAATAATACTTGTATAATTATAGTGAACGCAGCTTAATTGGTGGTATTGTTATTGTTACTAACGGAGTGACGTTACGCCCATAATTTTATCGTGCTCTATCTGTGACAATTGTAATTTTCTTTTTATGTTTGGCTTGTCCATGCTTAAGGTGTTATTGCTAACAACCCGAGTGACGTCACGGGTCAAAACAGCATGGCGTTGAGCCCTACAATAGCAACACAATTTTTGCCGCGAGAAAATCGAATGTCATAAATATAAATAAGTTTTAAGGTATTATGAGCTTAATTAAATTTAAAAAATTTAATTTACTATTTCGCTACACCTCAGGGTTGATTTAAAATAGTTTTTAAAGAAAGGTAGTATCCTAAAACATTAGGCCGTTGCGTACTCAATTTTTCTATAGAAAAGCGACGATCGTTTTACTAATGTGAAAGCTAGAACAAATATGTATCTTTCCTGTACTGTTTAAACTTTAATATACTATATCTTGGGGTCCTGGGTTCGATAAAAAAGTATGTTTCGATTTTTTCTAACATTGCTGTGGTTTGTGATTATCAATCCGCATTAAGGAAAGTGTGGTGATTAAGCCTAATCCAATCATCGTAGCGATGACCTGATTTCTATGATGGAGGCCTTTGGCTTTTGTATCTTTCCGATGACACATTGATATTTTTCATCATACAACATCGACAAAGTTCCCGGTAGACCACTTTTCGACCCTAAAGTATTGGAATAAGATAAGATAAAAACATTTATTTGTTAAACACACACGACACACAACATTACAAATATAGCAAAGAAACAAACTTGTGAAATTAAAGTAAAATTAAAACTACACATAATAACAAAGAAAAAAAAACCTACAATTAATTCGGCCGGGCAATATATACCTACATTGTGTCCGTGTGTCGCTGTGCGTAACAAAAAGGAGCTCACTCAGCTAAAGCCACGACTTAAGGAAGGGATAGGTACTTGCTTGTAGGCCATGGCGCTGGTATTATGTGAGCCCTGAGTATTATGTGCGCCCTGACTATAAGGTCTAAAAGTGGTCTACCGGAAACTTTGCCGGATGTACAATTCAAAAATGAATACTAGTCTAATTAGTGGTAAAAACATGACACGTGTTGTTCGCCAGAAAACCACTTTCATAAACATGGCAGAAGATGGCCGCAGATAATTTTGGCATTTCTATTTTTGTGCCGTGTAATAATGTATAATTTTACACTTTCTCATTTCGCAAACGCGGAAAATCGGACAAAACCATAACTACGGCACTTAACCGGTGGTTGGAACTGTGATATATTTTAGATGATGATTACCTCGATGGCATTATAACTCATTGAGTTAGATAAGAGGCCCAATCCGGGGGAAAGGGTTTCAAAGGTTGGCAGCGCACTTGTGACTGCACTGGTGTCGCGAGTGTCCATGGGCGGCGGCAATCCCTTACCATCAGGTGATCCGTCTGCTCGTCTGCCACCTATCACATAAAAATAAAAACTAATCATCATCATCATCATATCAGCCCACATCCACCCACTCATGAGTAATAGACCTCTTCTCTATCACGCCACTCCCTTCGGTCCCCTGCCAGCCTGCATTGCCGGCCAGCCTGCATTGCCTGCTGCAAGATTTTGTAACAGCAGCAGGGAAACAATCCCTGCTGCTGTTACAAAATCTTCGTCAGTCGTAGTAAGATAAAAATAATCGATAACTCCTTATCTTAGTGTGTAATTTCCTGTTGCGTCCAAAGATTTTCCTTCGTACCCCAGGGTACGCTTAAACCATGATTCCGGATTTAGAGAGTCTTGTAATTACAATGAAGCGACTGCCATCTGACCTTCGCAACCCTTTAACAGGGGAACAAGAACAACTGAATCATGGTAGCACGTACAAACTATCCGAAACGTGCCGGTTTCCTCAGAATTTTTTCGCTCACCCCCGAGCTAATGGTAGAAATAAGCATAGGTATAGATCAAAAAAGCCAAATTTCTTTTCCAAGAAAACAGTTCTTATCCATTGCTAATATCGCTCAATAACTATTGCGTCCAACGGCCAACCGTTGGACGCCGCGTCTACCGGGACAGGATCAGAAAAAGATGGTGTGACGATTTATATGTCCAAGATTGGCAAGTAAGGGCTTTGGATAGAGAAAAACTGCAGAACTTGGAGGAGGCTACCGGATGTCCTGGAAGGTCTTACAGCGATGAAGGGCTGCATTGCGCCAGGTAGGGGTGAACCGGCAAGCGCGATCGGCGGTACGGCCTAGTCCCGGCAGTGGGGTTTCCGACCGCGATTGCACGGTGATGGATACCCCAGGGTTTTGGTTCGGGTTAGAGTCTCACAAACCACCTTATTACCTACATATGCCAATGGGCCATGATAAACACGGAGACTCTGGGTCTCTGGAAGATTGAGTACGTGTTCAAAAAAAATACTTTTCATGTCTCGTTGACCAGACAGTTTAATTTGAGATTTGCGAGAAGTTAGTATCAATCATAATGTTCATACACGGTTCTGGTAGCTTGTTTCAGATCTTATCTGATCGTTTTGTTTGAAGTAGCCGCTTCCTTGCATATTGATAAGCATCAGACAAAATGGACAACATTTCATATTTTTAACATGTCCATATTGTTTTTTTATATGAAAATAGACATAAAATGAACGGACCCATATTTTTTCTTTTTTCAAAATTTGTCCATTTTCATGCATAAAATAATTATTAAAATTCTTTATATTCTAAATAGACGTAAGCGCCAAATGACGTCATCGGACGGCTGAATCAGCGATATTCCTTTGCTTATCATTGTTTTAATAAAAAAAAGGTACTACTGTCAAAGGTAAATAATACTAGTGTCAACATTGTCAACGTCATTCATACATTCAACGTTGACAAGTTGTCTTTTTTTTGACAGTGGCATGTCATGGGTTTGGCATTTCGTAAATTTAAAACTATAATGTGCTAAGCAAAGAAATATTTTACATTCTGCCGTCCGATGACGTCATCTTACGTTTTTTAGTTTTTAATTTTTTTCTCAGTAAATAAGCAATATAAAAAATTAATAAATATATATTCGCGCAGCGGAAAAGTAAATAAAGAAATGGTATTTTTTGTTTCAGAGCTTAGCAATTTTGAAATGTTGTCCATTGGGTACTATCGGAGAAACTTACGGTGAATCAGTTCGTAGCAAAAATCGCTTGGCAAACGCCTTATAATAGGCATTGCTGTAACAGTCATCTGCAGCAGATACGGGCAATCTAATAATTTTATATGATATGATTCATTTAATTAATTTTTTAAGATCAATGTATTAATTATAAGAATGTAAATGCAATGTGATTCGGTATTTCATTATGATTATAATAATAATAATAAATAAACTTTATCGAAAAAACCACGAGAACAATATAAACACTTACAATCTACTTATACTAAGGGAACAAATTTTAAGTTTGTTGCCTGAACTAGGAATATCCTGTATCTCAGGCAAAAACGAAAGAAAAGAACAAAATGAGCTTAGCAATTTTAACAAGAATTAATTATTGTAACTATGGGTGTAACTTGCCTGAAATAAAAGATTTTTTTTTATAAATGCATTACTGGTAAGCAGGGTGCATACCTGATTGGCTAAAGGCATTCTATCGCGTGAGCAGTTTGATAGCTAACAAAAAAATATTGCCATGGAAATGTCATGGAAATTTATGGATATGTATGACAGACGCGTCGTGATTGTATAACGCGGGCGAGAACACACAACATCGTCCTTAAGGCGGCTCACCGGAATTGTCCCCGATAGTACATACACGGACTTGATCCCAAAGCAAGTATTAACTTGAACCCTTGTTTTGTACATGATAGGTATCAGAGGAGCCGGCTGATCACCTGCTGGTAAGCGAGTAGTGTCAGGAATGCGTTGCCTACCTTTTCTCCTTCCCCCGCGCTTGTGAAGTTTATGCATCGGGTTTCAAATTCAACAAAGTTACCACTAATTCTACTATCTATCTACCATTAATTTACACACCACTAATGTCGGGGATACTAGTGACGGGTAGGGCACACTAGCGACGCCAATCGATTTTAAATTTTAGCTACTAAACCGGATTTATACTAAACAATTTCGGGGTTACAACCTCTCGGCAAACACTTATACTATTTATTAAATAACCATGCACAAATGTTAGGTAAGTTTTTGTACGCGAAAAATTGATTCACGCTAAAAGTGGCCGCTTTTGGCGGTAATCATTTTTTCGCGTACAACAACGGACCCAACATTTGTGCATGGTTATTTAATAAATAGTATTAGTGTTTGCCTAGAGGTTGTAACTCCGAAATTGTTTAAAATAGATTCGGTTTAGTAGCTACAAATTAAAATCGATTGGCATCACTAGTGTGCCCTAACTGTCACCTTAAGCTTATACACTCTAGATCATCTTCATAGTAAGAACCATAGTTTCGAAATCTCTCAGGAATTAATATGTGTATGAGAAAAACATAACAATAGAATATATCTCGCAAGCTTTCCATCTTCACAAGTAACTGAAGTTGATAAGGCTTATTGATTTCCCACGTATTCTTGAATAAAATGAGTTAATGATTAGCGTATTCTCGAGTACACGCTAATTATTAAAGAACATATAACTTATCTTTTTAGTATAGGATCCCGCAATACAACGACCTTCACCGAGATGCTTATTTGATGAGACGTATTTTTTATGTTATTAAATATGCCAATAAATATATCCTATATGGGTTGCCTAACAAATTTCAGTCCAGAGTATTTTTAATTAATAATTAAAAAAAATTTTTTTTTTAAACATTGCACCGGTGTGATTATTTAATAAATTTGATACCAATCGAAAGTTTGAAGCCCATAGAATATGCAAACGTTAGGTTGCCTATTTTTATCCGGTCACAACCACGGGTTGCCAGGTGTAAACAGGTAAATCCATACAAGCATTTTGCAACGTTCTGATTATTGAATCAATTTTAGATAAAATGAAAGATTATTTCATAAGGAACACGGTGGTATAGGGTTGCCTGCGAAAAATCAGTCCCGAATTACGGTTGTCGAATTTTAAATAATAAAATATCGCTGCAAGTGAATGTGTGTGAGAGAGAGGTCCCAGACCAACCATCCCATGCGGTAGAAAAGGACGCAGCGTAGCAGCTGTTTAAAGCCGCCCATTTAAAGAAGGAGAGTGCGCATGCTATTTGTGCTTGGAAATGAAAAGGATAGCGATAGACTCGTATATGCTATACATTATTTTGGAGTAGTTTGTCGCTATAGATACAAGTGAAAAAACGTGCTGCTATTTATTGTTGGAAAAAATGGCCAAAAAGTGTTTTTATGTGATTCGGATGACGGAATAATTGATTTTGATGATGAAACTTTTGAAAACTGTGCATTAAAGTTAGCTTTTCGTAAGAAAAAAAATTTTAAATACAGTTTTATTGAGCTACCCAGTGCGTCACTCCAATTTGTAGGTTATCATACCACGTGCTACAAAAAAGTGAACCCTACATACATACATACATACATACATACATACATAGCCTGTCAAAATCATAACCCTCCTTTTGCTTTGCCGTAGTCGGGTAAAAACCATAAGTGAGTTTTACTACCAATTACTTCAACATGACAAAAATATAGAAAATGTATTAGCTTAGATAATTTTTAAGATTCAATTATTATGTACTTACTGTATATTCAGCGATAAATTTAAGAAATTCTTCGTTATATTTTTTATTCAAAACAGTCACTTTTTTGTAGCACGTGGTATGATAACCTACAAATTGGAGTGACGCACTGGGTAGCTCAATAAAACTGTATTTAAAATTTTTTTTCTTACGAAAAGCTAACTTTAATGCACAGTTTTCAAAAGTTTCATCATCAAAATCAATTATTCCGTCATTCGAATCACATAAAAAACACTTTTTGGCCATTTTTTCCAACAATAAATAGCAGCACGTTTTTTCACTTGTATCTATAGCGACAAACTACTCCAAAATAATGTATAGCATATACGAGTCTATCGCTATCCTTTTCATTTCCAAGCACAAATAGCATGCGCACTCTCCTTCTTTAAATGGGCGGCTTTAAACAGCTGCTACGCTGCGTCCTTTTCTACCGCATGGGATGGTTGGTCTGGGACCTCTCTCTCACACACATTCACTTGCAGCGATATTTTATTATTTAAAATTCGACAACCGTAATTCGGGACTGATTTTTCGCAGGCAACCCTATACCACAGTGTTCCTTATGAAATAATCTTTCATTTTATCTAAAATTGATTCAATAATCAGAACGTTGCAAAATGCTTGTATGGATTTACCTGTTTACACCTGGCAACCCGTGGTTGTGACCGGATAAAAATAGGCAACCTAACGTTTGCATATTCTATGGGCTTCAAACTTTCGATTGGTATCAAATTTATTAAATAATCACACCGGTGCAATGTTTAAAAAAAAAATTTTTTAATTATTAATTAAAAATACTCTGGACTGAAATTTGTTAGGCAACCCATATAGGATATATTTATTGGCATATTTAATAACATAAAAAATACGTCTCATCAAATAAGCATCTCGGTGAAGGTCGTTGTATAGCGGGATCTTAGACTATTTCGTTTAGGTCCAATTAACTTAAATCGTTAGTGACAGGGTACTTATCAGACCACTAGCCACTAGATGGATGTTTCCGGCTCTGTCATCATTGTCCTAGCACTTAGGATCGATGTAAAGTTAATTAAGCTATGGAAAGAAATACTCATAAGTGTTATGTACGCCATAATTTTTTTGTGCATATCAGGAGCCCAATTCTCGTGCTCGTTACATTTATTTGCATACGACATATATCACTAAAACGTAGTTTTTTGTATGGTTTTTCAGGTGATATTCGCCATGTTCTCAAAATATCACAAACACGAGAATTGGGCTCCAGAACTGTAACTTTAATTAGTATGTAGTCCTCGATTGTATTAATATGTATCAAGTGGCCGTACGAAATAAATAGATAAATAAAATTAAATATTGGTTAGTAAAAGTTAAATATTGGTAACTTTTATAAGTTACCTATACCCTAAGCACCCCTTGTTGTCGCTGTCTTTAGGATTTACCTATCTTTATAAATAGATACGACAAACATTTTTGCTTCGTTAGGAAACCAATATTTAATTTTATTTATCTATTTATTTAGTACAGCCACTTGATACATATAAATACAATCGAAGACTACATACTAATTAAAGTCGCAGTTCTGATATGCACGAAATAGAGGCATCAGTTGGCTAGCCAGTGCTAGCGCCATCTAGAGGAAAATGACCAACACTCAACGGGTACGTAGCCGGCCAAGGTCAATATCAGTATGGGAGACGATTAATTAAAATATCAGAATTATTATTTTTTTGCTATATAATAAAATTCTCAATACCTTCTAAATCTAATCTAATTTATTTATGTCCCATGTGTATGTCCCTTTTTATTAAATCACAAATGTGAGTAGGCGGCTTGAGTAAAAAAATGCATAGTGACATCTACCGAACCATCTGCTTGATTGCTTTTTACAAGCTCCATCTAACGAAAACCGCTGCACTATTTTTCCCATACTAAGGAAAAAAGTACTAAGTGAAATGATCCTGGCTTAGGGTAAGTCCACCTCTGACGAAAGTGATGAAGGCGCGGTAGCGGCGCACGAGTTATGTATTAGCGGCGCGTTTCTAAGATGTTTTCATATGCTTTTGTACGACGTAAAAATATGTAGAAATGGACATGTTTTTATTTTACTTTAAAGTTGTAAAAGCTTTTCCTTGAAAAATTGGGTCAACTCTTCTACTACACGTAACAACCTTCATTCGTTATCGTCAAGCTTCTATATCATAAAAAAATCGAATTTTAAATGTGTATTTTCGTGTCTTCAAATTTGTAATTGTGGTAATTTTCATGCATTGATAAAAAATAAGGATCTTATTAACAAATGCTTGTTAAACCCTTGTTAACTAAAACGGGGTTATAAAACAGTTTTCATTCTATTTAGATACGACAATTTTGTAATTATTTTTTTGTTTCAAACGTCAAAACTGCTCTATAACAAAATTTTAGCTAGCAAAGCTTTATGAATAAAGCCCCAACAAAGTAGCAACGGATAACCACTTCAACTCTATTTGCTCGGTTGCTCGGTGCGCAGTAAACAACACAGATTTTTATGAATACATATTTTATATTTTTAGTTTAACTTAGATACGCTCACTGTCTTGCATGCAAAAATATAAGCATTGTGCCCAATGCACAAGGGGGAAAGGGAGGTTTAAAGGTCGGCAGCGCACTTGTGACTCCACTGGTCGCAGGTGTCCATGGGTGGCGGCAATCGCTTACGGTGATCCGTCTGCTAGTCTGCCACCTATCACATAAAAAAAATGTTTCATTACATTATTATATTCGGTCTTAAATGTAATATTGCGGTATACATGTGACGTCCTGCAAGGACATAGCAATTTCAATAGGTGGACTAGATGATATTTTAAATACATTAATTAATACAAAATTATGAAAAACAAATGATAATTAAATTTAATTATTCTTTATGAAATAATTAAGTTCCTAAACTAGAACTCTATTTACATCAAGTGCTAACAACATCATAATGCATTAATAAAACTACACGTGGACAGGTATAGCTATCGGCGCCTTATTTATGGCCGCGTCTATAAATTATGGGCGTTCGATATTTATGTTCTTCAAACACGCCTCCTGCACTTTCAACGTGCCGCCGCACCTGTGAGATCTCGCTTTATGGCTTAATTGAAGCAAAGCACCTATAGTTGACACCAAAATGTATGTGGGTGTCTTTAGGCCCCCGGTGTTGAAAACTTTTTTTGTGTCGTGTACGAGTGCTTCCGCCGTTTCTTTCCGTCGCGGGATATTTGCGCCACGCACCACATCTGTGAAAAATCTCCCTCTCCTCATCTGACGAACCATGTGGATCAATGGCAGTGAATGCTGCCTCTGATGCAAGGGTTTTCTTTCTTTCTCTTCCATGCTAAACTAGTATTAGAAAGGCGAATGTTGATTGGTTCTTATATCGTCGACAAATTTGGATCAGCGGTAGTGAATGCTGCCTCTGATGCAATCTCTGGTTGCGGGTTCGATCCCCGCCCAGTACAAACATTTGTGTGCACGGTCTTTTACCGGATTCATTTCGGGGAGTGTGCGGAGGTTCTACATAATTTGAGCCCATTTCATCATCGGACGACAAGGCGCGGCGAGTGCTTTCATCCTTAGGTATACACTATTCTGAGAAACTATCCGTGACATGCAGGTTTCCTCACAACGTTTTCCCTCACCGCCGAGCTGTGTCTACCAAGAAATTTGCATATAAATTTGAAAAATCAACAGGTCCATGCTCGGATTCGAACCTTCCCCCGTAAGGATGGCGCGTTCTTACATCTGTGAGTGCTCTCTTTATGGCTAAATGTAGAGATTTTTCATGACCTCTGCATTGAAATGTCAAACGGTAGGTATAAGAGACTAGGAAACGCTCTTGGTTTCGACATCAAGTACCACAGACATAGCACAGTGAACTCATATCCTCATGGTTACTACAACCTGCCGCCTCCGCACCCCCCGCTCGGTTACCTCACTGTTACCCTACAATGGCTTTTCTCACTAACGCATACCATGCTTGTATGCGTGTTCACCTAAACGAGCCTGTGTGTGATTAGAACGCATTTGTTTTACACAGAAAATTAATAATTTAGCATTAAAAGAATATGAAATATATGAAACCAATTCTCTAAAAATTACCTCTTTAAGGCAAGAGTGATTTTTACGGGCAAGCAAGGCCCACTTTGGATCTTCACTTAACATCAGCTGAGATTGGGGTCAAATGATTGTCTGTCGTATAATAAAAAAACCGTTTTGCACACCATAAATACTAATTGCATATCAAAGTATGATTTTGATGTGTAATTTGATTTTTTTTGTGTGCAAATAGGTCGCCGCCGCAGATAGCCAAGTCAACGAATAATTTGTGGATGGAAAAGTCGAAAGCAAAAACTTTGACTTAGGAACTTTGTTTGGCTAGTCCAAAGGAGTTAGGAGATAGGAGATAAACATACTAAAAGTCCTTACCCCTCTGTGGTGAGGACGAGGGGGGGTCAAAGAAGGCATCGTGGTTTGGTTTTTTGCTTACTTCTCGAAAACGGTGCTTTGTATGAAATTTTGTTGTACTACATAATAAAAGCCAATTAAATTTTCTACAGCTTTCACTTTTACACTTTGTATCTATCTCCTATCGTTGCCAAACTAATGAGCTTCTAAAAGTGGTCAATTTTCAAAAATGGTGATGGTTCTCAGCTGCGACCGTAGATTTCAAACACACTTTTAGGAGCTCATAGCTTGGCCATAATATAAGATAGATACAGCATGCAAAAGACAAAGTTGTAGAGAATTTAATTAGCTTTTATTATGGACAACTAAATTTCTTACGCAGTACTGTTTTCGAGAATCAAGCAAAAAACGACCTTCTTTGTGCTGCACCCCCTCGGGCTCACCTCAGAGGCGTAAGGACTTCCAGTATGTTTATCTCCTAATTAGTCCAAAAAAAGTTCTTAAGTCAAAGTTTCTGCTTTCCACTTTTCCATCCACACTGCCCTTGTGAGAATTCATTGACCAAACTCAGAGGTGAGTCCGATATAACCCGTCCGCTCCCCGCCGCGGCGGACGGGTATGCGTAACGCATTTCTCCTGGGTGGCCAAAAGTTTATTAATATTGATGACGTTTAATACATTTTTTTTTATTGCTTATAGTAGGTACTTACCATGAGGATATGAGCTTGCGGCCCATCTGATGGTAAACGGTAACCGCCGCTCATAGACATCAACAATGCCGGAGCACAGTCATGCCGCTGCCTACCGTGAGAGAAAAACTCTTTTCAAACCTCGTTTAAAAAAGGACATGTCATAGCGATCAGGGAACACCGCGGCTGGAAGGTCATTCCAGAGTTTGCACGAGCGCGGAAAAAAGGAGCGCTGGAAACGAAGCGTTCTGGAAGGGTATATTGGTGAAGTTTGCCGCGGCGTCTAGTCGTGCGATTGTAGAATGGTGACCCTGGTATGATATTAAACAGCTCCAAAGAGCACTCTCCATGGAAGAGCCTATAGAAGAGGCAAAGAGAGCCAAAATGTCTTCGCGACTCCAACGACTGCAATTTGTCCGTGAGATCGGGATCCCCGACAATCCGGATAGCTCGTCTCTGCAAGGCGTCAAATGGGTCAAGCTGATATTTAGGTGATAAAGATGGGTAATCCCAAAGAATATCAGCAATATCCATTTTAGTGTTAAGTACTGTACATGTAGTATTGACGAAAGCAAAGACTATTCGCGGGGGCGTAACGAAAGTGCGCAGTTGTCATCATAATGATAGTCGTAAAAGAAATCGTACAATTATGATAAATGAGCTTAGCTTGCCGCTTGTTAATAGAGCTATTAAAATCTCGATGTAATATATCAATAATTAAAAATAAGCAATTGCTACATACCTATAGCACACGTGTTATAATAAGTACCAGAATCAACTAAATTACTACTAATAAGCACTCTAATAGGTATAATTACACGGATTATTCATGGATTATTATTTCGTGGAGATTAACTAATTAGTTACAAAAAAGAAGTGAGTTTCTAAATAATGGCCGACGCAATTTTCTTTTTTTTATGTGATAGGTGGCAGTCGGATCACCTGATGACCTGATTAATCATGGGCGGCTGTAAGCTTACCTATTAGGTAAGTCGCCTGCTCTTCTGCCCTCTTACTAGTAAAAAAACAGTTCGATAAGGTTTGTATTGCGACCAAATATTAATGAATGAATGAATTAATTTACTTTTTATTGCACTCAAAGTACAGTATGAAAACTTAAGACTAGGTATTGCAAGATATGTACAAAGAAGGCGGCCTTATCATATGAGCAATCTCTTCCAGGCAACCTTTGGGTAAAGGACATTTGATGGAAACTTGGTATTTTTTTTATATAAAGGCGTGAGGCCAATCAGGATGACCTCACTCCGCCTGGTTGATTACGATATGATATTCGCAAAACGAGCGCTTGGGCTACCTATCTCGGATTGGATTTTTGTATTGGATTTGTAAGTCCAATACAAAGTCATCAGATCTAGATGGATTAGAGGACTAACTAGACCACGCCTCAAAGTTTCTAACAAAACTAGGTTAGTAGAAAGCACGGGTATATCAAATTATACCTTACGCTTATTTTTGTTTGCCATAATAAGATCGTCTAGAACTTAAGGAATTATACGTTATTATACTTAAGTGATGCCGTAAACGGAGAATCATTAGATGTGTTGAATACTATTAACCGTCACGTAACTTAAATAGTTACGTGACGGTTAAAAGGCAGTTGATATTTTGTATGTTAAGTATTTATATCTAACTCACCCTACTTTAATCTGACGCGCCCGAGAATTCCTAATGAACATTTTTTTTTTACTAATCTGATCCTTTATTCTTGACGGGCTTCCAAATAAATGACCCTCATATCTAGTCATCTCATCATCAGCCCATTTAAGTCCCCACTGCTGGGGCACGGGCCTCCCTCAATCACATGAGGAGAAATTGCCATACTCACCACGCTTGGTAGACGGGTTGGCGAGGGTTTTGATATAAATGCAGAGTTTTCCTTCTCTGGGTGCTGATGATCGTGCCAGCAGCTTTACCTTAGTCGCCTTTTACGACACCTCGGTAAGAGTGAGGGTGGCCTATTCTACTCTGCCGGGGACCACACGGCCAAGTGTCTAGTCATCTAGTGGAAGTAAATAGCCGGGTACAAGGTATCCTACTGTATATTAATCTTTAGTATATCTGCGCTTTGGTAAATCCCAAAATTCCCTCTTGGGCTCCTCAACTATTAATACCAACCGAACGTCATGAAGGCTAGGTATATGTTGCCCGCAGACCCCTTTTTTATTATCTATAGTTTTATAAGGATTTTATATATTTGAATTTACCGTTCATTTCTTTTCATATTCATATTTTTATTGAGTGTGATTTCAAGTGTCACTGTGATAGATAGACAAAAGGGTGTTTTTTTATAATAATAAATTCTTTAATATAAAAGTTACACCTCAACAGTGCGTTTTAATGCTGCCGTCTTCCTAGGTGAGTTCCCTTATTCTCCTTGCTGCTGCCACGGACGCTAGGTAGGCGCCTCATATTTAATCCTCAACAGTATAAATAATACTTCTATAAACTTTGGTTATTGAATTTTTAACTAACTGCTGGTTTGGCAGGTCTGAAGAGGATGCCATTAAGTATTTTGCATCCATCTATTTAGTGAATAATATGTATAATAAATTAGGTACCTATCAAAAAATTTATAATAATTTGCAACTATATAAAATCACGTTTTGTAATCAGTTGGCTAAAATTTCACTTAGTTAAGTAGAAATTATAGTCGACTAGAGATTGCAATAACTCATTCACATAGCGGGTTTAAAACAAGTCGTTTTCTCCCCAGGAGCTGCAGCTTCCAATGCAACTTGCGAAGTTGCATCCTATTAGTAGTTTGCTACTTTGACCCTGCGTGGCTGTGGAGAAATCCCAGCTCGTCAAGCTATGATATTCATTAGTTGTTAATAACTATGGGGGTAATAAACAGCCGTGCTATTTTAGAAATCTATGACCTAGGTACGCGCTGCTTGGTTTTGTTTATAATTAAACAGTATATAGGCTCACCTTAGCCTGATGGTAAGGAAAAGGAGAGTCCACATTCTGGAATGAACCTTTCTATAAAACGCACCGTCCACGACGACGCCAACCACATATTTTGACTAGAGACCAAAGAAGTCCCGTGAAAATAGCGCTCGAGTCGCCATCAACATTCAAATTTTAGCTTTATGATTATTGGCACAAGGAATCTCAAATTTCACTTCTCTTATTGTTATTACCAATGATCGGAGTAGGTAGAGCTATTTGGGTTCATTGCCCGCAAACATAGATGTTAATATGGACATGCCCCGGGATTCTGACTACGATCCCGGGATTCAAATAAATAAATAATTATTTTAGTGTCAAATATTTATCTATAATATTTAATCATGAAAGGGCTTATCTATAAACGTTCGATACAACCATATTTACTTACAGTTTGTTCCTTTCTATCTAACATGTGTACTTGAATTTCGAAAGAACAAATAGAACTTTTTTAATTGACATGGAATCAAAAAGCGTTTATGAATAAGTTCGTAAGGCTGATCTTAATGCTCGTATAACCGAAATGTATAAACGAAAATAACTGTTAAAAGTACAAAGTATATCTTTAATCAAGGGATTCCCGGGATTCCAGGCGTGTCCATATTACATACTTGAAAAAATCGCAAGTACCAAAAATAGTTCTACCTACTCCGATAATTGCTTATTACTCTAAGGAGTAGAGTTTGTGAAGCTTGGCTCAACATAAGATTTGATAAAAGTTAAAACTGCTCACCAGCCACTGCAGCGCTGATTTCCAGAACATAAACATTGTAAACTCTATTATATAAATAAGTATACTCTATTATATTCTCCTTTGTACTATCGGACATCGCGGAAGACGACAGGAATCTACCCTTACACTGTGGAAGTTCCACCAGCTCGTACTAAGCGTTTCGCCTCTTCTTTCTTGGTACGAACTGCTAAGGATTGGAACAACTTGTCGGCTTCTGTATTCCAAGAGACAATTTGGGTGTCTTTAAGTCGAGTGTGAATAGGCTTCTTCTGGGTAAGCACGCTACACCTTAGACCTTATTGTCACTTTCCATCAGGTGAGATGAGGTCAAGTGCAAACCCATTTAATATATAAAAAAGTAGGTACTTTGGTTTTGACAGTAGCCTTAGCAACTGATTTTAAACTGGGCCCTTTTAGGATGTTAAAACTGAACATGTGAACTAACTGAACTGAACTGTATGTTTGAAACATTTTAAACATACTTTTTGCTCGACCTGGAAATCGACCCCAGGATCCCGAGAATTTAAAGGACTTCATACTGCGTCACACTAATTACTTATTTTTAATTATTTTTTTAGTAAAAGTGGTCCTACTCCTCGTCTTAGCCTGTAAGCTGTCGCTCTGGAGCCCGGGGTACGCTTGGATCATGATTTTGGTGAATCTAGTAATTACAATGAAGCGACTACCATCTGACTTTCGCAACCCTATACAGGGGTACCAGACCAACTGAATCATGGTAACACGTCTCAGGAAAATAGTAAATGTGGTCCGTATCCTGTATAAGCCTATAAACTGTCTCGCTGCAGGGCAAAGGCCTCCATCATAGAAATCAAGTCATCGCTACTATGAGATGGGATTAGACTTAATCACCACGCTTGCCAAATGCGTATTGGAGATCACAAACCCGAGCAATTTTCGAAAGAATCGAACTGTGTGAGTGAAGGTACCGGAGAAAGGGGGGGTTTAAAGGTTGGCAGCGCACTGGTGTCGCGGGTGTACACGGGCGGCGGCAATCGCTTACCATCAGGTGATCCTCGTCTGCTACCTATCACATAAAAAAACATACTTTTCGCTCGACCCGGGAATTAAGATCCCCGATATCACGGCCCGGTACTTAAACCACTAGACCAACAGGGCATTGTAAAAAAGGTATGTTTGTGTAATTTGTTCGATGTCTCAAATAAAATAAAATAACTAGTCAACAAAAACTAACCTGCAAAATGCAACATGTTAATGTTAGATTATTATATTGGACTCAGTAAATATTAGAATGTAACATTGAAAATGTGAAAGTACAAGTAAGTGCCCAGTTTTATAACATCATAAAACGACTATAAAAACCGTCTTGTTACGAATACAATGTAACATAATACATTTTAACAACCCACAATGCTACTGATTGTATAACACGATACTTGCCACTCAAATACACATTAAAAGTTATTTAAAAAAGCATTCCATTCAATCTACAATGGGCGAAATGGGAAATTTAATTTGAGGAAAACTGGTACTAAAAATTAAATTAGATACTTTTAAATAAGACTTTGTCATCTTATTATAATGTGATTTGTTTATTGGATTATGAACATAAGATACAGATTGCTGTAATTTTTTTCTTACGTCAATGTGATAGTGTAAATATATTGACATTTACACTATCACATTGACGTAAGAAAAAACTCTTAAATGCACTTCTAATTAAAGATCGTCATGTATTTGTAAAAAGGAAGTTGTAAGAATAAACGTTTAACCAGGCAATGTATCATCGAGAGCACAAGATTTTGAGCTTTGTGCAGTTGTGATAGGGTTGAAAACCAGTGAAATAAATGATTTCTAGTTGCCTGGTAAAGGGTTAAAGGATTAAAACAATTTTATGGTCAAATGTTCACAGAATTTTAGCAAATAAAAATAATTATGGAGTTTGTCTCCGAGCTGTATTTTGTGAATTTGTAAAGAAAAGAAACTACTCCGTTTATTTTCGTCGATTAAAATTTTGATGTGCTGTTTCCTTAGCTCGATTAAATGTAACAGCAAAATGCTCGATAGTTTTCAAAATCTAGGTAGTCTGGTTCCCCTGTATCAGTGTAGCGAAGGTCGAAGGGTAATTTTATAATTACTTCAATGTTAATTTCAATATCCTGAATAATGGTCCAAGCAGTCCATCTGATGGTAAACAATCACTGCTTATAGAAATCCGACACACTAGAAGGTCACATGCCAATTCTTAAAATACCTACACGATTCCTCATATCGAGGCCACGTAACACTTGACAAGGAAAGAAGGCCACGGAGCCAGTTCGGAAGTGACGTAAGAACGTTATGCAAGTTGAGCAAGGTTTTTGGATGCATGGACGCAGAAGGTACGAGTACGCGTGTGAACTGTGGTGGAGCGGTTTTGATACTTGCATCCTACCCGAAAAGAAAGGAAAGCTCACGATTTTCACAATTTATTAAGTTACACATTGTATTAGAGCAAAGAGCTGTCTTTTTTTGCAGAATTAGTCGCACGGTATTAATTATTTTTATTTTATTTTTGTTTGAAAAATAAATATATTTTTAGTAGCTAGGTAAGTATAACCTGTTTTGTTAGTTTACCATTCTGGTCATCTCCATATAACATATTTGTTGGTAAACATGAAGGTACCTTAGTACTATCTCAATTTAATGAAACTTGCTTTACAAAAAAGCGTTGACCCACAATACCGCTACAACGCGATAGAAAAATTTCGCATTTTTAGTAAATACTAATAATTTTTAATATGCTTTATATCTATTAAATGCAGAATAAATTATAAAAGAGATTCATTAAAAATATTTACGTTTTACATTTTAATAATACAAAGATCTATTATTTAAGTTTTTTTCATGCATTTAGTACCGTTGATTTTAGCTAAAATTAATTATTTAAGAATTTTATCATTACATTCACGACATAGCGAACTAACTGAAATATTTAAAATGTGAAATGAAAATCAACTGAATAATAGAATGTAAGTAAATAACAACTATTATTTTATTTAATTATTTAAATCCTATTATCACTACATAGTATAAGACAAAGTCGCTTTTGCTGTCTGTCTGTCCCAATGAAGCTTAGATCTTTCAAACATTTTTTTTTCTAATAAGTAGATGGCGATATAATAGAATATAGAGTAATTCATGGGGAAGGTTTAAATGTACAATAATATTATACATGCATAACATTGCACCCGTTCGAAGCCAGGGCAGGTCGCTAGTAAGTAACACATTTTGTTACTACCGCAAGTGTCAAGACGTCGCGGTCGGCGTAGAGCGAGACAAGCGTTGCGCAAGCGCTTTCACCGCACGCAATGGATCTGTTTACATCGGGGAATAGAACTGCAAATGTTACCGGGCCATGTATAATTATTGACTGCAGATGACAGATTTATATTATAATAATAATAGATTTTATTCAGCTCAGTGGATAGAAACGCGCTTTCCATACGGGGAGTCGTAGTTCAAATCCGAGCATGCGCCTATGGATGGATTTAGATGGATGGATTTTTTAAACATATGTGCAATTTCTACTATTAGCTCGGCAGTGAGGGAAAACATCGTGACGGAACCTGCACGGTTGGGATAGTTTCTGAAACGTGTCTGGTTCCCCTGTCAAAAGGGTTACGAAGGTCAGAGGGATGTCGCCCCAAATACTGAATCATGGTCTAAGCGTACTCCAAGGCTTCAGAGAGATAACTTTGTGCGTAATAGTAAAGAATTACACGCTAAGATGGGGTGCACGATCCATACTGCCTTTTTAAGCAATGTCCTGCAAAGTGACCCTTCTGTAAAATTAAGCAAATTTTCTTTTAAGTCCATAAAACACAATTATAGTAGATTAGGCGAACCCATGGACCACCAAGAAGTGTACACTCGCGAGCAACCGAATTGACTCCGGACCCAATTTTCATACAAACATACTAAATTCAGAGGCCTATAAATATGAAAGTATCTGTGCTTTAGTGATAATTTTATGTTAAATCGACTTCAAAAGTGTTCAAATTTCAATTGATTGTCATAAGGTTATAGACACGTGCCGATTTCTTGAATAATTGATGATTGTGGTTGATTTTCGCATCCCATAATATTGCATGGAGGAAGGCAAACATCCAAAAATCATGAGAAAAAACAGCATTTTTTTATTACGCTTGTACATGCCTGTGAACAGTTGGATACTGGTCCGCTTTGGTTTACCTCATAATATTTATTTTATTATATATTTCCTTTATTTTATTTCGTGTTACAATTAAACTGTATGGCTTTTTGTATTGAAACTGGCGAGCTTCCGGATTCTCGACCAGAAACAACATTCCGAGCCGGCGCCGCGGTGGTAGTATGTTTTTTTTTTGTATTTTTTATGTATCAACATTTACCTATGTATTAACTTAACATGTAAATTATACATAAGTACTTATAAATAGTTTTAAAATACTCAAATGTATGACGATTTGTAAGTGCTGTGTACAAACAAGGCTATGCAAATAAAGCATTATTTGAATTTGAATCCTCACCTGTTTAAGGCAAATTGGCATGTTTTTGGAGGCTTGTCAAACCATTAACTAATAGAAGAACATTTTAGTGACATATCACTAAAGCAATACAAAGAATGATTGTTTCTTTTTGTATTTCTACCGAAAACACGTAATGTACCTTCAAGAGAGGAGCGTACTCTTTTTTAAAAAAGGCCGGCATCAAAATAGCTGTGTCTCTGATTTCTTGATTACATTCCATCAGGAGACTCGCATGCTCGATTGTCGCCTCTAGCATAAAAGAAATTGAAATTTGAACACTTTTGAAATCGATTTACACAACAATGATCACTAAACCATATATAGGTACTCGTTTGTCTGCCATAATGTAAAAAAATATATATACTTTCATATTTATAGGCGTCTGAAGTTAGTATGTTTGTATGGAAATTACAGTCTGTTCCAATTTTATTATGAAGTCCTTTTTGACATTTCGAAGAACGTAACTCTGCACGTTTCATATAAATCCAATTTAATATCTCTTTTTGTATTTGGTAGTGAATCGTCATTTAAGAAATATGCAATTATACAAAAACCCCCTACAATTAATTCACAAGCAAGATTAAGATATTGTTTTTGAATATAATGCTCAAAATAATCTAAACTTCAAAATAAAATAATATTTTTTGCGCTATTGCGATTGCGATCACTTCAGTAAGTACGAGACCAGTGTAGAAAAGTTTGTTGTTAATTTAATTCGATAAAAATTGGTTACAAATCGAGAATCGATGCCGCTGAGTATCGATTACTAAGGGTACTTCCCTATTACTGAACTATCTGTCAAAAAGGACTTCATAATTAGAATAGTATATCGTCCTGAGTCGATTTAATCGCTCGAGACTCGCGAGTGTATAAACGCCGAGTAATTTAAAAATAAAATATCAGGCTTAATTTTCTACAGGTAATTGAATGAAAACATACAAAAAAAATAAAAATTACTTGCAATTTGAATCAATTTAGTCTGGTCTAGGTCATATTTAATGATAATGATTTGTAGATACATTACATTTCGGCACAGTGAAAATGACCACTGGTTCGACCTACTCTCAAAGGTCAACGGTGAAGTTCACCTATAATTTGGTGAGGGAGGAAGCGTCGATTGCTTTTCCGGTACCCTCACTAACGCAGTGAAACACAGCACAGTGCTGCCTCACGCCGGTTTTATGTGAGGCTATCACTCTGGCCTCACCTCACCCTACGCCGGATGAGAAGGATTTAAGAGCCACATTAACCCGCCATGCGACGGAGGATCTTCCCGACATCAGCCTGGAGGAGATCGAAGCAGCTCTTGGGCAACTTAAAAATGGAAAAGCCCCGGGAGAAGACGGAGTTACAACCGAGCTTCTGAAAGCAGCCGGCAAGCCGGTGCTGAAGGAACTTCGGCGTATATTTAACTCAGTTCTTTTCTCCGGGAGAACTCCTAGGGCGTGGCAGCGGAGCTTGGTCGTATTGTTCTTCAAGAAAGGCGACAAAACATTACTGAAGAACTATCGACCAATTTCTCTCCTGAGTCACGTCTATAAGCTGTTCTCAAGAGTCATTTCGAATCGCCTTACACGAAGACTTGACGAAGCTCAACCTGCAGAGCAGGCCGGATTCCGACGAAGTTATAGCACCATAGACCATATTCACACAGTGAGGCAGGTTATACAGAAGACCAAAGAGTATAACCAGCCCCTGTGCATGGCGTTTGTGGACTATAAAAAGGTTTTGACTCCGTCGAGACCTGGGCTGCTCTAGAGGCCTTGCAAAGGTGCCAAGTCGATTGGCGATATATCGAGGTGTTGAGGTGTCTGTATGACGCTGCTAATATGTCCGTAGTAATCCAAAATGGCCAAACTGAGCCTGTCCTGCTGCGACGTGGTGTGAGACAATGAGATGTTATATCTCCGAAACTTTTCTCCGCTGCGCTGCAGGACATGTTTGGAACGCTAAACTGGAAGGAGCGCGGAATCAATATTAATGGCGAGTATATGTCACACCTACAATTCGCAGACGACATCGTCATCTTGGCGGAAACCCTACAAGACCTACAGGAGATGGTGAGCAGCCTGGCTGAATCTTCCAAACACATCGGTCTTCGGATGAACTTGGATAAAACCAAGGTCATGTTCAACGAGCTCGTTGATCCGGGACCGGTCGCTGTTAATGGAGTACCTCTCGAAGTTGTTCAGGAATATGTCTATCTAGGACAAGCGCTCCAATTAGGCAGAAACAACTTCGAGAGAGAAGCCAATAGAAGAATTCAGCGAGGCTGGGCAGCATTTGGTAAACTTCGTCAAGTCTTCTCGTCACCCATCCCTCAAAGTCTTACGTCGAAAGTCTTCGACCAGTGCGTCCTTCCGGTCATGACTTACGGTGCCAAGACGTGGACACTCACGGCTGGACTAGTCCACCGGTTCAAAGTCGCTCAAAGAGCTATGGAAAGGGCTATGCTCGGAGTATCTCTGAAGGACCGTATCAGAAACGATGTAATCCGACAGAGAACCAGAGTCACCGACATAGCCCACCGAATTAGCAAACTGAAGTGGCAGTGGGCTGGTCATATTAGCCGCAGAACTGACAGCCGTTGGGGCCGTAAAGTCCTTGAGTGGAGACCGCGACTCGGTAAGCGTAGTGTAGGACGCCCTGCGACAAGATGGGATGATGACATTCGAGGCTGGCTGGTGTGGGCTGGATGAGAGTGGCCGAAAATCGGGAGAAGTGGCGTGCATTAGGGGAGACCTATGTCCAGCAGTGGACGAGTGTGGGTTGCTGATGATGATCACTCTGGCCTAGCCTATCTACAATATTCGAGATAAAATCGTGGATATCTACAATATTTGAAATAATGATCCTGATCGTTCAACCGTAATCCAGCTGGTCTGGTTCGTCTGTTTAAGGGTTCCGAAGGTCCGAGGGCAATCGTTACATTGTAATTACCAGATTATTTTTTTTAGATTAGATCCTATGTTCCCTCGGTTTTTTTTTGTTTTCATCTGTACAATGCCCTCGATAAGTGAGTAAGGCGGTTAAAAAAGCACGATGTAGAGGTCACTAAAAAACTCGTACAATCCAAATGTCTTACGACATCCATAAAAAGGTTTTTTTATCTATGGACACAACTTTCTATGCCCCACCAAAGAGGTTGCATTATTTTCATCAAGGAAGTCAATGGTGGGATGAATAAATAATAAACCACATTTAATGGCATTATCTTTAAATTTATAGCATCGTCAAATAGTAACACCAATTAAGAAATGTGAAAGAAACCAGGACCTCCGGTCATTATTCAATGCAATACATGACATTGTAAAGTAATAATCCTAATTCTTGTTTGTATGTAAAATCTTTCTAAAATTTTTAAAGATATAAACACACTTTACTGCACTGAAAGAGTTACAATATTTGGAATTATCTAGATTCAAGTTAGGCAATCTCATCACTTATAGCAATCTCTACCTTTTTTTTATGTTATAGGTGGCAGACGAGCAGACAGATCACCTGATAGTAAGCGATTTACGCCGCCCATGGACACCCGCGACACGAGTTGAGTCACAAGGGCGCTGCCAACCTTTAAACCCCCCTTTTCCCCGTATTGGGCCTCTGGTACCCTCTCTCACGCAGCGAAACACAGCACAGTGCTACTTCACGCCGGTTTTCTATGAGGCCGTGGTATCACTCCGGTCGAGCCGGCCCATTTATGCCGAAGCGTGGTTCTCCCACGGTGACACTAATAGCGATCTCTACCTTGGGGTAAAGGAGCATTAGGAGCCACCTAATCCATAATAAAGGTATTGTCCAAAATTATATGGAGGCTTAGAGCACCTACGACCTGGTACAGTTGTTCAATAAAATGGCCAATATACCTACAACACTCTGTCACTATCTAATTCCTTGATAATGAATCCTTTTTTGTATTTGTTTTATTTTATTTTTATTTATTTAATTTTAATTTTTATTTATTTTATTTTATTTTTTTACAGATAAGGAAAAGTTACAGCTAGGTATATACAAATATCATTTAGACTTTCAAAAATGCAGACATGTTACTCATGGCCAATTAAAAGTTTCCACAAACAGCTAAGGAGTAGGTATGAAAACAGTACCTAACAGTAGACGCCGCAATAAACCTATAGATAAATACAATAAAAAAACAAAGGGCTTTAGCCTGGAATATGTAGCCTAAAAGCTACATATAATATTAATTATAACAAATAAAAATTGTCATTGTCTGTGGTGTTAAACAAGTCGATGTCATTGTTAACTTTGACTAAAGAGTTAAACGATTTGCTTGCTCTAATCAGAAATCAGAGATGGGTAATCATCCGGGTAAAAACCCGGTTATTACCCATTATCACCCATTGGGTGGGTTTGTGCCGTGCCGTGTGGTCCCCGGCAGAGTAGAATAGGCCACCCTCACTCTTACCGAGGTGTCGTAAAAGGCGACTAAGGTAAAGCTGCTGGCATGATCATCAGCACCCAGAGAAGGAAATCTCTGCATTTATATCAAAACCCTCGCCAACCCGTCTGCCAAGCGTGGTGAGTATGGCAATTACCCCTCCTGTGATTGAGGGAGGCCCGTGGTCCAGCAGTGGGGACTTAAATAAACTGATGATGATGATGGGTGGGTTTACTGGGTAAAACAAATATTGTAATTGATTTACCTTAATCACCCAGTTTTAACCCAAATGGAATAAATGGGTTTTTACCCACTACCCATCTCACTTCTGCCTATAGTTGGTGCTGGCAAAAGGGACGTGCAGGGTGTCTGGCTTCCTCAGTGGGGCCACGTTAGTGCGCAAGTGCAGGTGCTCCAGGAGCTCCGGACAATCAACAGTGCAGTGTATCTAGGTTTGGAAAGTGGAAGAAAAAGGAATTTATGACATCGTTGATACTAAGTTTTTTTTTGTATTTCTCACGAAAACAGCAGAATTTTCTTGATTTTTTAAAATACTGTCTTCTTCTCTGTCGCTACGCTCTTGCCAGAGCGGTCGTGGTCACGTCGTTTTTAGTGGCGGACACAGCTTTCCTCACGATCTCTCGCCATCTCCCTCTGTTTACAGACTGTCTGGCACAGTCTGACACGGGGTTTCCTATTCAAAGCAGTAAAATAAAATACTGTCTATGTCCCAGCTAATTCCTGAACAGTACGTTCCTTGGTTGGGTTGAAAAGTCCCTGCCAGGCAGAGCCCCACATTACCCGTTCGCCTCCAATGGGACAATTTCGACATAAGGAAAGGATGTCAGCTAATTATAGGAGAGCCTACATCAAAACCGCCCTATAACGAACGACAATATACCTGCATTCAAACCAACCAACGACGCACATGTGAAAGGGACGGTAGTAAAAATTCGGTCGTGAATTCAGTTTCGTTTTAGAAATTTTCCCTGCGACTCAAAAATAGTTAGTAGACCAGATTACGCAATGCATGGGACTTTCGGATTTACAACTATCGTGTAAATAAATAAAAAAGGTTATAATTCTTTATTGCGCACATGTAAAAAATACCGGCCAAGTGCGAGTCGGACTCGCCCATGAAGGGTTCCGTAGCAGAAAGCAAGATGTATGGAAAGTATTTTGCGGTTTACGGTTTATAACGTATTAGTTCAAACCAATTTTCGTTGTTAGTTTTCATGATTATGTACATCATATATTTTTTTTAGTTTTATAATTCATATACCACTTTGGGATCGTCTCTTGCGCAAAGTATTGTGTTTAGAAAAAAAAATATGTTAAAAACCTCAACACCATTTTTAAAGACCTATCCATAGATACCCCACACGTATAGGTTTGATGAAAAAAAATTTTTTGAGTTTCAGTTTCAAGTATAGACCCCCCCACCCCATTTTTTTATTTTTGCAAATTTTTATGTAAAAAATAAAAATACATCTATTTACCAAGTTTCAACGATTCTTATAGTTTTGGAGAAAAGTGGCTGTAACGTACGGACGGACGGACAGACATGACGAATCTATAAAGGTTCCGTTTTTTGCCATTTGGCTACGGAACCCTAATGAAAGGGCTCAATTTACAACTATTATGAGAAAACCATTTTCACTAAGATCACGTAACCATAGGTATAATTCGTATGTACTTTTACTTTGACTACAGATAGTACCATCAGTGTTCTCAACACTTAATCGTTCTCACGGTTGAACGATGGTACCAACATAAGTACCGTAGTAAAAGAAATCTTCTACTACAACATTATACTTAACTAGACTGCGCCCGTGGCGTTACTCACGAAGTCTTAATCTTTATTACTAAAGTTACACAGAAAAACGGCGTGAAGCAGCACTGTGTTGTTTCGCTGCGTGAGTGAGGGTACCGGAGGCCCAATCCTGGGGAAAGGGGGGTTTAAAGGTTGGCAGCGCACTCTTGACTCCACTAGTGTCGTGGGTGACCATGGGCGGCGGCAACGTGCCCAAACATCAATTTTAAGTTTCGAACTTCAGTAATTAACAAACCTCCATACTGAATTTCACCCCCTATTTCACCCCTTCAAAGGGTGATTTTGCAAAAAACGTTGAAGCGAATTTCTGTTTATTTCAAATTATACGTATAAGTACAATTTTTTACCATTCCTAACATCAAAGATGGAATATCATACAAGGTTCAATTCCTTTTTCCCCCTTAAGGGTTGAATTTACAAAAATGTTTAAACAAATCGTTTTTCATTTAATATTAGGAGCCCAAATAGTGAATTTCAAGATTCTTACATAAAAATTGTTAAACCCCCATACCACGTTGCGTTATTTAACCCCCTGTAAGGGCGAGTTTCGTAACAGCATATTCACTCTTTTCTTGAATCACAGCCGTCAGGGAACACAGCTTCCGGCAGAGTCTATTCCATAGCCGCCATAACATGAATGTACATTTCAACAGTTGGGTACGAATTGCCGGTATTTTTACGACATAAGGGCGGTAATAACATGGGATAATTGGAGGAGTTGCAGTTAGGAAAGCGGACCCCGGGTTTCAAAGCGAGGGCTTCGCACGCTAAGATTTATTTATTTATTTATTAAGATCCCAACACAGGTGGCACAGCCTTAAAAATAAAACTTAATTTATATGAATACATGCTCTTGTTTTTTTTTATATGTATATA
Source organism: Marasmia exigua (assembly GCA_019059595.1). NCBI lineage: Eukaryota > Metazoa > Arthropoda > Insecta > Lepidoptera > Crambidae > Marasmia > Marasmia exigua. The sequence goes on along the minus strand of CM032483.1, from coordinate 12,394,448 downwards.
TTAAATGGGTTTGCACTTGACCTCATCTCACCTGATGGAAAATGACAATAAGGTCTAAGATGTAGCGTGCTTACCCAGAAGAAGCCTATTTACTCTCGACTTAAAGACACCCAAATTGTAGCTCTCTGGACCTCATATCACTTGCTTTGAAACAAATTGTTTGGTGATTGCCTGATCGCATTTTTGCAGAGCTATGAAGATGAAGAAGACAAAATATAAAAAAAGTTAAAAGAAAAACAAAACGATGTCTCTATTTACATAATATTTTAGAATGTGTCTAATGCCACAATTTACATACTGCCCTCTAGGCATTTGGCTAGTGTAAGAAATTACCAAAAATTATACCAATCACTTGGCGGATATAGTTTCGTCGAAGTATGGCTTTATTCAGATGTACAGAACGTTGCATGGGATATACTTTTTAAGCCTTTTGGTACTTGTACCCTTCGTGCGCCAAATCCGCATTTGACCGGTGTTTTAAAACATTTGAATTATATTTTTTTTAATAATGATAAATGCCTTAGAAATTACAGCTTTTAAAACGAACTTCCCCATATGGCTGCGACATGTTAAAATATCGACTCTTAAAATGTCGCCGCTGCATCATAAATCAAAAGATTCTGATTAATACTCGTATCTATTAGAATAATATTATCATTTTAACAAAAGTTCGACATCATTTAAATCGAATAAATAACAATTAACATCTTCAAGATATTTTGATTGTAGCGACACATTTCACCGATAATGTGGGTATTTTTGTGTAGCTTAGGCAGCTAAGATCACATTGGTGCCCTGCGGCATAGGGTGTTAAGGCGACAGGTAGGGTACACTAGCGACGCTAATCGATTTTAATTTTTAGCTACTAAACCGGATCTATTTTAAACAATTTCATGATTACAACCTCTAGGCAAACACTTATACTATATATTAAATAACCATGCATAAATGTTGGATCCGTTTTTGTACGCGAAAAACTGATTCACGCCAAAAGTGTCCGCTTTTGGCGTGAATCATTTTTTCGCGTACGCGTTGGACCCAACATTTGTGCATGGTTAGTTAATAAATAGTATAAGTATTTGCCTCGAGGTTGTAACCCCGAAATTGTTTAAAATAGATCCGGTTTATTAGCTTAACCGGGCCGTGCCGTGTGGTCCCCGGCAGAGTAGAATAGGCCACTCTCACTTCTACCGAGGTGTCGTAAAAGGCGACTAAGGTAAAGCTGCTGGCATGATCATAGTGTGCCCTACCCGTCACCTTAAGAATACTCTGCCAAGATACTCGTATTATTTCCATATTTAACTAACTGCCGCACTCAGAGACGTCAATGAAGCTAAATGTTCACTTACTTAATTATGGAAAGTCTTTATGCGTATTGAAATAAGTGTCAATATTTTTTCGTAAGGTGACGGGTAGGGCACACTAGCGACACCAATTAATTTAAATTGGTAGCTACTAAACCGGATCTATTTTAAACAATTTCGGGGTTACAACCTCTCGGCAAACACATATACTGTTTATTGTTTGCCGAGAGGTTGTAACCCAGAAATTGTTTAAAATAGATCCGGTTTAGTAGCTAACAATTAAAATCGATTGGCGTCGCTAGTGTGCTCTACCCGTCACCTTAAGTACCAATTAAAGTTAATTTGACGTCTCTGAATGCGGCAGTTAATCATAGATGTTTTTGTAAATTAATAACTTCAGCGCCCTGATGGTCTAGTGGTTGACGTACCGGGCCGTGATCTCATGGTCTTGGGTTCGATTCCCGGGTCGAGAAAGAAGTATGCACTTTTTTAATCGTGGGAGAGCCACGCTTCGGCATGAATGACCCGGCTCGACTGGAGTGATACCACGGCGTTACTGAAAACCGGTGCCGTGAAGCAGCATCGAGCGAGGGTACCGGAGGCCCAATCCGGGGGAAAAGGGGGTTAAAAGGTTGTAAGCGTACTTGTGATTCCATTGGTGTGGCGGGTGTCCATTGGCATCAAATTCATCAAAGTTCTACGAAATGCTATTCCTCGCACACGACAAGCAAATAATTTTAAACCTAATTCTGAGGGGGATAAGCATCAAAAGACTCACCTGAGTCAACCCAAGCCGGTAGCTGGTCACGTCCAAGTCCAACGCCAACAGCATGTCGTCGACTATCTGGCGGTCTGAAAGAGATGCCTGCTGCTTGTTGTCTCCTTCCTCTCCCTCTGACGTTGCTAGCAGACGATATCTGTATTGGTGTAAGCAATATTCATAAAAAACTAGTAAACAAAAATAGTTTAAACTTTATTCAACGTTGAATTCTGAGTCTTTGATAATAGAATACTTTTTGGCGATCTTAAACCAAGGATTTTAAAAAAAATCTGCGAAAAAAAACCGCCTTCATTCACACGAACTGAAAAGTGTAAAATAATATTTTAATCACTTTATACACTTAAAATAGGTAACATTTATAACAGTATACTCGAGAAAAGGTTTTGCCGAAGTCGGCGCCTAATCTCTGTTCAATATCTGAATGTTGTATTAAATTACAAGATAGCAATTGGGCGCCAACTTCGGTAAAACCTTTTCTCGAGTTTACTTTTACAAAATGTTACCTATGTGATTAAAATATTATTTTACACTTTTCAGTTCGTGGTTCTTATTGAAGGCAGTTTTTTTTTGCAGAAATTTTTTTTTCAGTCTTTTTAGTGTCAATGAGACACTAAAAAGCCCTTTTTAAAATTTGAGGCCGGCGTCTACGCACTCAGCATACTTTTATACGCATTTGAATACGCAACATACTTTTCGCTTGACCCGGGAATCGAACCCACGACCCTGTTTAAAGGTCGGCAACGTACTTATGACTCACTGGTATCGCGGTTGCGGGTGTCCATGAACGACGGCAATCGCTTACCATCAGGTGATCCGTCTGGTCGTCTGTCACCTATGACATAATGACATAAAAAAATCCAGTTTTGAGAGAATATAGAAAAGTAAGTTTTCCAAATTGACTCGACCGGGAATCAAACCCGATACCTTCTGTGGTTTAGCGCTACACGTTAGCCATTACGCCATCGAATGTGTAATTTGCTCGTTTGTTCGCTATAATGTAAAAACACTTAGCAATAATAATATTTGACAACTATAGCTAAACCGCTACAAAACCGATCTAGCCATGGTCCGCGGGACGCGAAGTGAACCTGACCAATCGAAAATTTTATTTTCTCTGTAGGCCAATTAGTGGGGGGCGAATTGTGTGCTTGACCGATCGAAAAAAGCGCAGTCCCATGATTATCTGAGAACGTCATTCTTATCGGTAAGTGACAGCGACGGTCGACATCCGACTAAATGATTGACGCATATAGAATATTTTGCATTGGTCGAGTGCACACCGCGCCCCCGCGTCGCACGAACCATAGGTGTTCGACTTTGTGGGGGTCAAGCAATAATAAAAGTTACCTTCTAGCGAACTCGGAAAGCGGCATGTGTTCGGGAAATCCTTGTTTGTATAATCGGGCAGCATCGAGCAGTTGGAAGCCACGGAACTGTTGAGACAAATAAAAAAAAAATTAAGTACCTTCTAGATATTTATGTGAGTGTCATTTTACACTCACACACATATAACACAACATTGTATGAAAGTTTGGCGATTAAAAAGAGTAACTGGCGAGTTTCTTGCCGGATCTTCTCGACCAGAAACAACTTTCCGAGCCGGTGGTAGAATCGCATTATGTTTATTTATTTCTTTAGTATATTTTATGTATCAACGTATATATGTATTAACATGTAAATTATACATAAGTACTTATAAATAGTTTTAAGTCATTCAAATGTATGACGATTTGTAAGTGCTGTGTACAAGCCTATGCAAATAAAGAATTATTTGACTTTGACTTTGACTTTAAAACTCGTAATCACTGTAAAATGCAAAAAAGTTATTGACTACAGACATGTGTACTAATATGTATACGAATTTCCAGAAGTCTTAGAACAAATGTTATTCAGAATGGCTGGTAGAACACGTGGTTAAAGTCATGTAAATGTTTACCGATCCACGCTGTATGAATTAATAAACAAACTAAACAAATTCAGTACAAACATTTTACAGGACACGGTTTTTCTTTTTTTTTTATTATACGACAGACAAGCATTCGACCTCAATCTCACCTGATGTTAAGTGAAGATGAGGTCCGAGGTGGGCTATGCTTGCCCGTGAAAAGCCTATTAACTCTTGCCTTAAAGAGGCCCAGGTTATATACAGGCGAAATGTAACGTTATATAACGAAGCCGAAACCTACGTATTCAGCACATCATCATAACCATTTTTTCCTTCTAGACCATACCTGGAAACTCAATACTTTCCAAGTTATTGAAGGTCAAAGTCAAAATAAAAATCTCAAGATTTTGATGTAAATAAATTTAAAACATTATTACCTAATTTTTGCCCAAAGAAACTTGTTCAAAATTTTAAGTAATTCCTAGGGAAAAATGGCTTCAAAACGTAAAGCCCGCAATGTAATGTTTGAGAGCGGGGCGGGGGGGGACTCGCCTCGGCGACTGAGGCGCGGGTGCGCGTGCGGCGCGGTCCGGTGTACGCTGTTCATTGCGTTGTCCGTTTATAGGATTAAAATTGACACCTAAAAATCAACTTCGTTTCCCATCAATATTTTTTTGTTCTAAGACTTGTTTTAATGGTCTGAGTGCGTAGACGCCGGTTTCATTAAGGGTTTACACCCTGTATATTGTTCAGGATATACATCGGCGGGCAACGAGTTCCACTCCTTGGCTGTTAGAATCAGAAAGGAGTTTGCATAGCGCTTTGTGCGGATGGCTAGAACTAGAACCATATAGTGATGGTAACCCAGTCTACTAGGATCTAGTCTACTAGTCTAGATGGATACTAGGCGAACCTAGTATCCCGATAATGATTGGGCCGGCGGAACTAGCTCATGTAGCTCCGTCGCACATTCTTTGTCCTTTTAAAAGTAACCTCTTTTACAGATACGAGATTTCACTCTAAGGGTGTTGCCACACTAGCGGATAGCAAGCTTTTTTTAAAGCGGAGCGACGACGTTGCGCATCCGCGTCGCTCCGCTTTGAAAACGCTCGCTATCCGCCAGTGTGTCAACTCCCTAAGGCGTCTATACCTAATCGTGTATTAAAAAATAATGTCGCTTAAATTCCCGTTCATATTTATTATAGATGTAATCTTATTTCTCAAAGATTTCAATGTCACTTTATATAACCGTTGCGGTTTTTTGATTTCTGCGTCTTTGCTTGACAAGTTTTTTATGTGATAAGTGGCAAATGAGTAGACGAATAACCTGATATAACCCGCAAAACCAGTAGAGTCACATTAAGTGCTACGCCAACCTTTTAATCCTCTTCCCCTGGATGGAAATCCCTTCTTAGGTACTCCCAGTATCCTGACCGTGGGAGAGCCACGCTTCGGCATGAATGGGCCGACTCAACCGGAGTGATACCTCACAGAAAACCGGACGTGAAGCAGCACTGTGCTGTTTCGCTGCGTGTGTGAGGGTGTCGGAGGCCCAATCGGGGGGAAAGGGGAATTCAAAAGTTGGCAGCGCACTTGTGACTCCACTGGTGTTGCGGGGGTGTCCATGGGCGGCGGCAATCGCTTACCATCAGGTGATCCGTCTGCTCGTCTGCACCTATGTCATAAAGAAAAACCTTCACTTATTCGGCGAAACACAGTGGTGCCTCATGGTTTTCTGAGAGGCCGTGGTATCACTCCGGTTGAACACATTCATAACGAGGCTCTCCCACGGTTACTTGGTAGAAATCGGAGCATCGTTTTAACAGTAATATAACTTAAGAACTAAGATCCAGGCCCCTACATACCTGAGACCTCAAGAGCGGCACGTTGACGTCATCAGGCGTCTCCGAGGGCTGGTTAGTGAGCAGACAGCAGACGAACTGCACTCCACCAGTACCGCACCGACGCAACGTATCCACTATGCCGTCAGCCACGAACTTAGCCTGCAGCGCGGTGGACCGTCGCTTCATGCCCGCGGTGCCTTGCGAAACCAAATTAAAATTTACATTATTCAACTTGCACAAAAATAGCAAGGTTACAAATATTTTGGTAGATTATATTAAAGTAATGAAATTAAGTATTTAGGGTATTATAATTTCAACTGTTTGGCACATCGAAACGCGAAAAATAAGTCAAGCACTTAATTGCTTCATCATCATCATCATTTCAGCCAATAGACGTCCACAGCTGGACTTAGGCGTCCCCCAATGATCTCAACACAGATCGGTCCTGAGCCGCCCGCATCTAATGGATTCCCGCGACCTTCACCAGATGGGCAGGGCACGTAGCGAGGAGAACAGACGGCCGCTGGGGCAGAAAGGTCCTTTAGTGGAGGCCACGTACAAGAAGTCGCAGCAGTGGCGGGCCCCCCACATGGTGGAGCGACTTGATTGCTTAATTTAACTTAATTAACAAATGGAGAATTCATCGCATAAAATCGATACTTCACTAGTGGCATAAAGGCATTACAAAGGGGACTTTATTAATTAATTCTCAACAATTTGTCTTCCCTTCCCCCGAGATTAGGCCTCCGGTACTCTCACTCACTCGGCAAAACACAGCACAAGCGCTGAATTGTGAGTGTGAGGCCGTGGTATGACACTAGTCCATTCTTGACAATATGTCGGTCTTCCACGGTCAGCAAAAAAGGTGATGTGGACATTATTATACCAAATTAACAATAAACATTATATTATTGTCAATTTGGTGTTATGTCATGATTGTTTGATGTCATGATTTTTGATAAATGTGTGAACTACTTTTAAACCAACTATTTAGCGTATTACAGTCGTCTGACTAAACATAATTGACTCGAGTAACTGCATCATTACCCTGTTTATTTGAAACAAAACATAAGAAATAAATTAAAATTCCGTTCTGCACCGTGGCCGTCAAGGTAACATCAGTAGTTAATATCTTACAACACTATCTATTAAAGTCGGATTATTAATTAATATTATTATTAGAAGAACGCCGTGTGGTCCCCGGCAGAGTAGAATAGGCCACCCTCACTCTTACAGAGGTGTCGTAAAAGGCGACTAAGGTAAAGCTGCTGGCATGATCATCAGCACATAGAGAAGGAAAACTCTGCATTTATATCAAAACCCTCGCCAACCCGTCTGCCAAGCGTGTTGGGTATGGCAATTACCCAACATGTGATTGAGGGAGGCCCGTGCCCCAGCAGTGGGGACTTAAAAGGGCTGACGATGATTAGAAGAAACCGAAGGTGACACCAACATTGTGTCCACCGAAAAAGTGCGATGAAGAGGGCTTCATCAAAGTGGAGAAGAAGAAGAAGAAGAAGAAGCCCGCCAGCCGTAACTACCGAGGCACTGCACCGTTAGGAACGGAAAGCTTGTTACTAGTACAGCCAGAGACTCACACCACGCAGCTGTACGTTTCCCGCCTATACTGGTCTACGAAGGTCGAGGGAGTCGTAGATAATGTGCGATAGAAGTCCAACGCTGAGGGTAGAAGGTTTGGAGTCTCGCCACAAAGTGCACTTCAGCTTATTTGGGGTGAGAGTGCCGACCCACTCCCTGGCGACCTTTATTAAGGAGGACTTCTGGCCACATATTAATTGGACGAGGTAAACTGACAAATGCAAATCCCCAAACATTTTGACATTTTGCAAATGTATGGGAATGACACATTGACATCTGTCAGCTTACTTCGTCTAATTAACAATCAGACGGATTCCGGCGGTAGGACTAAAACACTCCGCGTGGGCTGATGCAATTCAAAGGTTTTAAATTAGTTTCCAGTGGTTTTAGTGAACTTTGATGTTTATTTGTGCAGTTAAGTCCTAATATTAAGAATCGTTGAATTGTATCGTTTTTAACACTAATATTGTGTGTTGAGTGAGTTGTCCCGTGACAACTGGCTTGGACCTAATAGAGTCTTAAAACGATTGTGTTTAGAGTGGTTTCGCAGAATCCGTAGGTCGATAAAATGCACGCTGTGACTTTGACTGTTGACTACCCGTTACTTGACATTGGCAAGATATCTTCGGTTAGAGCCATATTATAAAAAAAAGTAGACTTTAGGTAGTGTTGTGAGGTGAGATACTCAATTAAACTACTAAGATAAGATAAGATAAGATTTAAGATTTGTTAAACTACTTTGCACTGCCTTCCCTTATTATTACGAATACGATATTTCTTTCCTCTACCCAAAGGTTGTCTGGAAGAAATCGCTACAAGCGATAAGACCGCCTTATTGTACTGTCTGTTGCTGTTGTATCATGATTGTATTTTATTTTTGTGCAATAAAGAATATCTATCTATCTATCTATCAATTTAAAAAGACTCAAAACCTTGAGCTGACACTCGGACTTGAGTCTTACAAAAGAACTGATCCTCCAAAGTAACTTCAGTTATTATAATATGATAAGTTTGGACTCGAGTATCTTACAACACTACTCGAATATGTTTTAAGATATGAGATATCAATATATTGCCTAACTAATTGCAGACTCAATTCTTTTATAAGACTCAAGTGAGAGCCTTAGCTAAAGTCTTTGAGTCTTTTGAGTCATAACTCTGAGAACTCATCACAGTCTTTTCAAAAAAAGACTGTGGCCTGAGTCCTCGATAAATCAAAATACTAAAAAGTCTTAAAGGGACTTTAGGACTTCGGGGGTTTAGTCTTCGACTAAACAGATTCATGAAACTCGAGTCATGTAAAAATAAGTACATTCTCAAATTTTAGGGCTTAACCCGGGGTCGAACCCGGAACCACAATCGCAGCCGTCGCTTTAAAGTGCGACGCATTACTCACTGCGCCCACGAGGCGGTGAATAAATGCATAGAGCATTAATAAAAATTTTGTATAACATTATAAAACCTAACCTAGATTTTTTCTACTCGAATTTTTTCAGTGTCTAGACAAATGTGTAAGTATCTAATTAATGCGCTAGACACATAATAGAATAAATTATAACTTGTATACATAAGCAATTAGCATTATTCTATATGAGATGATATAACGCATATTCTAGAAAGCATTTTCTTCGTCATCTCAAAACTTAAATTCAATAGAATGCACCTTGAGAGTGTAAATATTTTACTACTTACTATCTATTATTACTATTGTTCAGGGGGCACAGCAGTGCCCCCGTCAAGTCGAGCGCGAAGCAAACACTGTCGTACCATCATTTACTGGAACCATTTCGAAGCATTTTTATGCCCCTATTTGAGAACCTCCGGAAAAGACCAGATCGCAGAATTTTCGTTATTTCTTAAGCTATAATGACCTCCTTTTAATCCTAAATTTCAAGTCTGTATGTCATTTAGTTGTGAAGTCAGACGAAAGCAAAGTTGCGCATTTTCGGCAGAAACTCACTCACAATCATCAAAATAGAACTAGTACTTTCCATAATCTTGGAAAGCTGAAATTTGACACAGATTTAGGGTTTATAATGGCCACATATAAGGAAAACTATACAAACTAGGATAATCGAAGATCTGAAATACCTGGTTTAAACCAACTGCATAATAGACTTGGTGAAGAAAAATGTGAGATTACCAAGTTATGTTTGCTGTTCACCTTACTACAATTTTATCCGAAATGGCCCAGTTTTTTAGTTAAACCAACTGCATAAATGACTTGGTAATCCCATACAAATATGTGAGATTGCCAAGTGATATTTACAGTTCTCCTATACATAATAAAAAAAAGTTTAAAAATTTAAACCCGACTACCAAATAAAAACGCTCTAAAAAGTATGAAACAAGAAAATTGTCTCTGCTGAAATTATCGCCGTGGCCGTATGCCACATTGATTTTATTTTATTATTATAATGAATCCGTTTTGCTACAGTAGGTGTACCCTTCAACGGCCAAGTCGCACAACATTGACAAAGAACCATAAAGAAATCGCAGTAAGAAACCTTAGACTTGGCACGACTTTATTTAGATTTCATTACTTTTTAGAGATAAACAATCAGCTCCATCGAGACTTGGTTGGTTTTTTACAAAATGTTTTTGGTGGGATGTTTTTAACATTATAGAAGAGTAGCAGCAGGGGCGCCTTTACCCTATAGTGCAGGAGGTGCGGTGCATCCGGGCGCCAGAAGTTAGAGGGCGCCGAGAGCCCCTCGCTAGACGTAGAGCCTCCACTGTAACGCTCCGCAAGGAGCGGGCGCGAGTACTGATCGTTCTCCTCATCTTAGCGTGTGATTGCCAGTTGCATCCAATGCTGTCTCTTCGAAGCCCGGGGTACGCTTGGACCATGATACAAGATTTGGGATGCCTGATAATTACAATGAATCGACTGCCCAAAGGAAGTGTTGTAAGTATTCTATTTGGTTTGCGCATTTTGAAACAACAGGGCCTCAGGTTATTGCTTGCGCCCGGGCGCTTGGGCTAAAGCCGCCCCTGCCTATAAAGCATACCTGATTGATCCTTAGGAGTTGGGCTGCGTAGTCGAATCGATTGGAGGTAGTAATGACGGTTTTCGCGTGTGAAAAATCCGCTAGATGGCGTACTGTTGGACTGAGGTCTAACATCAACCGCATTGGTTGTTTAGTTTAGTTTTTTTTTTATTTTATTTTTTTAATATATTAAATGGGTTTGCACTTGACCTCATTTCACCTGATGGAAAGTGACAATAAGGTCTAAGATGTAGCGTGCTTACCCAGAAGAAGCCTATTCACTCTCGACTTAAAGACACCCAAATTGTAGCTCTCTGGGAATACAGAAGCCGGCAAGTTGTTCCATTTGTTGTGTTGTCAAATTGACATTTCGACAGATCACGTTTAAAATAACCAATCACATTGTATATGGACCTCACTACTATAGTACTCCTTTTAGCGGATTTGTCACATGCGAAAGCCCTCATTGCTACTGTATTAAGACAGCTGTCGGTTTTCCAAATAAAGTAAAATAAGATTTTTAACTTTCGCGTTGCATTATACAAACAATTAATGAACACGGGACAAAACGCGGTTACTATTATATGTAAGTACATACTCGTAGTAGCATATACTCACAGCTTGACGTTTCGATCGCGTTACAACTGTCGTGGTCACAAGCGGACTGGGGGTGCACGGCGTCGTCTGCTACGCCTGGCTTGTGAATCTTCGGATACCCTCTCATTTTATTATTTACACTGCCACTAAACCTCCACCTCCTCCAGTCCGCTAGTGACGACCGTTGTAACGCGGTCGAAACGTCAAGCTGTGAGTATATGCTACTACGAGTATAAGAATAAGAAATCATTTATTCGACACTTAACATGGACATTTACAGACGGAATATCTTAAAAGCTAAGTGCTGAAACGGTCCCTACTCAGCATTTAGCTATGGCCTGAGCCATTTTTATTAACTTATTTTATTGCGCTTCATGCATACATGCTTAAAATTAACATTAAAGGCTCAAAAATAACCACTTAGTAGGTACAACCTGTGCGGATAAAGAATGGGATCAGAAATGGCGGCGCATCTATTCACTTCTCGCTCGCACACTATTTGCGTCTATACTCGCACTCGTGGGGTGTGAGTATAGACGCAAATAGTGAGCGAGCAAGAAGTGAATAGATGCGCCGCCATTTCTGATCCCATTCTTTATCCGCAAGAATTGTACATACAATATAATAGTATGTACTTACATATAATGATAACCGAGTTTTGTCCCGTGTACAGTCAGAATCAAAAGTAGCTGAACATTATAGAACTTTGTCACACTAAGTTTTGCACAGCTTGAGTAAGTCAAACACTTATTAAAACTGTGCAATGGTTAGTGTGACAAAGTTCTAAAATGTCCAGCTACTTTTGATTCTGACTGTACATTAATTATTAGTAAAATAAATTATTTATATTCTCACCAGATGTAAGGGTGCGTCGTATGGAAGAAGCGCGCCTGAGTGTGGAGGCGTCGCCCACCGCCGCCGACCAGGCGCCCACTCCACAAGCGCCTCGCGCCCACGACGACAGGCGCCCCACCTCCTCACTGTAAGGACATCGCTCAGTCAGCCAATCGCCATCCATCTTATGACGACCCGTTTGGAACAGTGGTAGTGAACGCTGCCTTTGGTCCACGGGTTGCGGGTTCGATCCCCACACAATACAAACATTTGTGTGCATGAACATGTCTGTTTCTATTGGTCCGGGTGTTTTCTACGTATTAAAAGTATTTTTATAATTCTCACAACATCTCATACGTTGACCTGATTCCGTACTAAGTAGCTTAAGCACTTGTGTTACACATATCAGACAACAGAGGAACAGAAATATTTACTTAAATACATATATTACACCCAGACTCTGAACAAACACAAGTGTTCACCGCTCGAATGTTTGTCCAGGGTGGGGATCGAACCCACGACCTTTGGCGTCAAAGGCAGGGTCACTACCAATTGCGCCATCCGGTCAGTCATTCTAATTCCAAAAAAAAAAAGAATTTATATGTATATACTTGTAATCCCACTGTTGATTATGATATCCGTAACACGGGTGCTTGAGCTACCAATCTCGGAGTCAGATCAACATCACATATTATGTGAGGTTGTGAAATATTTTATTTATTTATCCGAAGAAGCCCCAGGGGGTTTTAGTAGGTTCAGGGCGGATCCAGGGGGGTGGTCATGGGGGTCGTGACCGCCCTCTAGCTTGTCTAGGAGGACCCAGCTTAGAGGGAATAATATTTATTAGTAGGTTAATAGGTATTTATTAGACCGTGGGAGAGCCATGCTTCGGCATGAATAGGCCGAAGTGATACCACGGCCTCACAGAAAACCGGCGTGAAGCAACACTGTGCTGTGTTTGTACCGGAGGCCCAATAAAAGAGAAAGGAGAGTTTATAGCTTGGCTCACTTGTGACTCCACTAGTGTCGCGGGTGTCCATGGGCGGCGACAATCGCTTACCATCAGGTGATCCGCCTGCTCGTCTGCCACCTATCACATAAAAAAACTTACTTTTGGCTTTCTTGTAGTAGCGTAAGAGCTTTCTTGGTTACGGGGCTCTCACGGCTCGCTTTCACCCAGCCAGTGACGTCATACAATACAGGATTGGTGCCCTGTAACAAACATCATAATTAATAAATGCATATTTACAGATATAACATTTTCGATATTATAGATTTTAAATTAGTTATGTATCACATTTGGCAGTGAAAGAACTGGAGCATTATGCATATTGTAACTCGGTTTAATTAGCTCACTCAACGACTTATGCGACACAGGCCTGCGAGCCTAGTGCACAAGCACTGAATTTACTTGAATTGTTTATAATTTTTGCCAATAAAAAGAAAAAAAAAACATGAATCCTAATAAAAATAAATAAGTAAGCTAGCCTGAAAGCAACATGTGAGGTATCTTAGCGCCCGCCGTCTACGAGAAGACGGCGGCCAAGCGCGAGCGGCTGGCGATCCATTCTGTCCCAGGGAGTTTTAGTGGGTATGCCCTCAGCTCGCTTCTTGTTAGAAGAAGCGGCCCGGAGGGTGAGTCCCACAGTACCCTGTCGCCCCCAGGCGGCAGGGTCTGCGTAACGCATTTCTCCCGGAAAAAAAAAAGTATCTTAGCGCGAAGAATCCCCGTAACGAAAGTGAACATACCTGTCGCATCCAAACAAAGGAGACACACATCGTTTTCATCGTTCTCATATTTTTTATCCGTAATAGAAATCTAGTTTGTTCTTAATAAGCATGCGTGATGCTGGCGAAATGTGTGAAACTTAAGGTGACGGGCAGGGCACACTAGCGACGCCAATCGAGCTACTAAACCGGAATTAATAAATAGTATAAGTGTTTGCCGAGAGGTTGTAACCCCGAAATTGTTTAAAATAGATGCGGTTTAGTAGCTAAAAATTAAAATCGATTGGCGTCGCTAGTGTGCCCTACTCGTCACCTTAACTAAACTGTGAGATCTTTAGAACGAAACTAGAAGAGCGTACTTTCTTTTAAAAAGGCCGGCAGCGCACCTGTGACTTTTGACGTGACAGGTGTCCGTCCATGGGCGGCGGTAATCGCTTACCATCAAGTGATACGTCTGCTTATCTGCCCCCTATATCATAAAAAAAATGGTAGAAAGCTCGTTACAAACTCGATAATGTTTGTTAAATCATCATCGTCATCATCGTCATCCCACATAAGTCCCCACTGCTGGGGCACGGGCCTCCATCAATCACATGAGGGGTAATTGCCATACTCACCACGCTTGGCAGACGGGTTGGCGAGGGTTTTGATATGAATGCAGAGTTTTCCTTCTCTGGGTGCTGTTGATCATGCCAGCAGCTTTACCTTAGTCGCCTTTTACGACACCTCGGTAAGAGTGAGGGTGGCCTATTCTACTCTGCTGGGACCACACGGCTTGAACAAACTCGATAATGTTTGTTAAATACTTAGCGTCAAACAAGGACATTATCCCTAAAATGGCACTACCTCCGCCGACCACTGGTCACACCGCACGTTAGGAAAGTGTCGTCGGATGAGCGAAAGCACACACATCACATAGACTCCTCTAGTAAAGTAACCTTCGCTACTAACCTGTAAATGCTGCAGAACAAACTGCCTCGCATGTGGCGCCTTCTTGATGAGGTACTGGGTCTGGTTGGGCGCGCCGTAGTGCGTCATGACCCGCTCCAGGAACGTGTCATCGGATGAGCCAGGGTACATAGACTCCTCGTCAAGTAACCTGGGCAAAAAAACATCTCTAATTTTCCCGTATATATCTAAACTCTATTTTTTAGTATGTGAACCAAACTGACAGATGCTAATGACACATCATTCCTATACATTTTTGCTCCTTTTGACAGATGCAAAATGTATAAAACCTGACATGTGCATCCGGGATTCTGGCGGTAGGACTAAAACACTCCGCGTGGGCTGGTCCAATCCAAAAGTTTTAAATTAGTTTCTAGTCATTTTTTGTGAACAAATTTAGTGTTTATTTGTGCAGTGAAGTGTCGCGAAGTGATCAAAATAATAACAGCCGTTGAATTGTATCGTTTTTAACACTGCTATTGTGTGTCGAGTTAGTCAAGTCTTAACACCCGCGATTATGTTTAGTGGTTTAAGTACCGGGTCGTGATCTTGGGGTCTTGGGTTCGATTCCCGGGTCGAGCGAAAAATATGTTTCGAATTTTTCGAACCTAGCTGGGGTTTGTGATCACCAATCCGCATTTGGCAAGCGTGGTGATTAAGCCTAATCCCATCATAGTAGCGATAACTTGATTTCTATGATGGAGGCCTTTGCCCTGCAGTGGGACAGTTTATAGGCTGATACTTTACTTTATGTTTAGTGGTATCGGCTGAATCCGTAGGCCGATAAAACAAAACACAGGCGTTTTATTGAATTGGCTGACTTCAACTGTTGACTACTCACTTATATCAATAAGTTACTTGACATTGCCACGACATCTTTGGGTAGAGCCATTTATAAAAAAAAATCTGTCACAAAATACCAGCTAGTAGATGAACGCCTATTAAGAGGCAAAACCAGGAACAGATGGCGTAACGATTTAGACCAGCTTTACCAGGGGGACAATTCTCATACACTCGTCAATAGTCAATAGATGTCATACATTTGTCCATACAAATCTCTAATTCGACTTCAATGTCGAGTGTAGGAGAATTGGGCTCCGATTGGCATGAGCTAGTTTCCAATAGAGAACACTGCAGGAGTTTATGAAAGGCTTTTGCCCGGCAGTGGATAATATCTATTATTAGAACAATAGAAAAAAATGTGTTCCTTACCACAGAAGCCCTCTACGGTCGCATTCGCGCAGATCAGCCTGTGAGCTGCGCACGATTGTGTTTTGAGGTGCTTTGTCCAGTAGTTCCACCATTGGTCCTGGGTTCACGGTCTCTGATATCCAATCTGTGATAAAATACACTTAATACAGTGAAATGTAAGTACATCAAAGAAGTTCCGGGGGAAAGTGGGGTTTAAAGGTTAGCAACGCACTTGTGAATCCACTGGTTGCGCGGGTGTCGGCGGCGATCGCTTACCGTCAGGTGATCCGTCTGTTCGTCTGCACCTTTCACATAAAAAAAAACATCAGAATCAAAAGAGAGACTTCATCTGACGATCTCCTCTTTATTTATGTTGTAACACTCTTGGCAGAGTGGTCGTCACCCGGCTAAAGGTTGCCCAAAGAATTCTGTAAGGACCAGCTTCACAATTCCTTACCTCACCATTCCTCCCGCAATATTTCTTTTGCTTAAGTGATGTGCAGTGGCAAGTGCTGTTCGGGAACACTATCAATGTAGCTGGTCCACAATCCACAGGCCCGGTAAACTTTCAAATTTGGCAATCCACACATATGTTATTTAGAATTGCGATGTGTCCAAAGAAAGTGAAAGTGATATGGCATGGACGATGCATTAAAAACCCTTGTGTATGGGTCGCCAACAAGCCTCCGATGATAAAATTGCTTTTGTCTCTTTTTCTTTTTATTGCAAAAAATAGGCAGACTAGCATACGGTCCATCTGATGGTATATGGTAACAGCCACTCATAGACATCAACAATGCCGGAGCACAGTCATGCCGCTGCCTACCGTGTAAGAACTCTTTTTACGATCGATACGATCACGGCCCGGCGCTTGAACCACTAGACCAACAGCGTCTTTCTTCTTAGTAGATATATTTAGACACAAATATAAGTATTATATACCCATACACGTTAGGTACACAAAATACACTAGACAAGCGTCCGTGGCACTCACTCAACTGGTCTCACTGAAAACCAGCGTCATGGCCTTTGTATGGGCCGTGAGTTATGCTGAGTGAGGACCATTTATACTAGACGTCATAACACAATTTTCATTTGGCACTGCCTGGACATGATTGAATACGTTTTCGTTTTTTTTTGTTTGTTTTTATTTATATGTATTTTAATTGTTTTCTGTTTGTTCAATCCAGTCCAATTCGTGTTTAGAACTGCTGTATTCCCTGTGTTGTGATGTCTATACTAATAAACGTGTTTTCTCTTTCTTCTTTCTTTTATTTTAGTTTATTTCAGTATCTAACCTTCTTCAGCGCCATCATCGAGAATGATTCCCTCTTGTGCGTACCGCTCCCTCGGGGCTACCAGCATGGCGTCATGGAACACGCTTTGTAGTCGTTCCTAGGGAAAAAAAATAGTTTTACATAGTATTTTTGAGCGTGGGAGAACTACGTTTCGGCTTGAATCATATGGCTCAACCGGAGCGATACCATGGTCTTACAGAAAACCGGCGTGAAGCAGCGCTTGCGCTGTATTTCGCCGTGTGATTTGGGGTACAGGAGGCCCAATCGGGGTTAATTGTTATAGATTAAGAGGTTGGCAGCGCAGAAGTGACTCCACTGGCGTTACGGGTGGCGGCAATCGCTTATCATCAGTCCGTTTCGTCCTCTACTCCTCTAATGTGGCAGACTACGCTCGTAGGCAACGCAGTATTTCTCAAAAAAGAGGGTTCAGCTATCTAAGTAAGTCAGAGTCACAGTCCTGTTAAGGTGACGGGTAGGGCACACTAGCGACGCCAATCAATTTTTATTTTTAGCTACTGAACCGGATCTATTTTAACACCTATACTATTAATTTAATACTTAAAGTTAACTGTTTGGTCTGCGTTTGCACTCGAATTTTGGATTACTGCCAAAAGTGGCCGCTTTTAGTGTGAATCAATTTTTCGCGTACAAAAACGGACCCAATATTTGTGCATGGTTATTTAATAAATAGTATAAGTGTTTGCCCAGAGATTGTAACCCCGAAATTGTTTAAAATAGATCCGGTTTAGTAGCTAAAAATTAAAATCGATTGGCGTCGCTAGTGTGCCCTACCCGTCACCATAATTGAATCTAATTGCAAGGTTCAAAGGACGAACAGGCAACTGTCAGTCAACGCACAGGTTAAAGGAGCAAGATGTGATCGAAGGTCACGAGGACACAGTTACCGGTCACTCACCGCTATAGCTTTACCGCCACCGAGAAAGAGAGAAGAGGGAGTGCGCTTGGGCAGGTTGTTTTGGAAAAGTGTCGACTTTGTAGGTAGTCAAAGCCCCTTCAAAATAGGTTAAGGAACTAACCTGTAAGTAGTTAGATAGCAACTTAGACAATGGAGCGCCGCTTTGCTGACCAGCGCACATGGGATTGTCGGCCCCTGGCGTGTCCAGGAGGAGAATTGACGCCGAAGTTCTTGAGGATGTTGATAGGCTCCTGTAATAGAAAGGGCATTTAAAACTAACGCATTACAGTTCAGTTTGGGTATCAATAACCCTCATTGGTTGTTCAACCATTATGAGGGTTATTGCAAATAAAATATCCGCTAGGTGGCGTAATGTGACAAATTCAACAGGAAACGGAAGACGACGGCCAGCAATGGCTTGACGGGCTGAGAGACCGACTGAGGGAGATGTACAAACTCCACAAAAAATAGTTAACTGCAAAGAAATCTGTAAAAAAAAATAAAATATATATATATATATATATACCAACAGCAAAAGAGCTCGCTGTGTACATCTCCCTCGTGACTGATCACAGCGACTACCCCCTTTCCCCCCTCCCTGACAGATTAGCGCGATAGAGGTGCAGGCAGGCCCCATCGGGGTTGAAGACCGCCCTATTCACGCATTGTCGGGAGGCCTCCTCTCCTAGAGGAGCGCATACACCGCGCCAAGAAGGCGCGAGATGCAGCCCGGGTAATGGGTCTACCCCGACACCCGAACCGCACACAGTGCGAAGATCCTTTACGATACGATACAAATTCAACGATAGAGTCCGCGCCAAGAACCAAGTCTCGCGGCAGAACTCGGAACTAAAATTTTCGATTTCTTGTGTCTATATCAACACAGCTCAAATTTGATTGGTTCTTAAGTAACTTTGACATTATATAAGTAATGTAAAAATTTTGCTAATTTTACAGTGACATACATATTTCAATTTTGATTATTTACTTAATAATATAAGATACATAAAATAATATAGTATAAGTTTTTATTCGTTTCATACCTGTTTACCAAAGCAGCCACAATATTGAATGTCTCATTGTAGAGCCCGGTGACAAACGCGTCCAGAGCTTCAGTTCCTGATATTTCCCTCTCGTTCGAAGGTGAGGGGGTTCTGAAAGGCAAGTAATAAACATTTACTTATGTCAAATACTATCATCTTAAATTCAGACCAAAAGAAACAGTTGTAAAAGAGCAGAATCATTTATCTCAATAAATATTGTAGTAGAAGTTTCGAATAGTTTCGCAACATTGTGGATTGTTGAGAAACTTTTCGAAACGTGCACGTTTCCCTACGATGTTTCCCTCACCGCCGAGCTTATGGTAGAATTTTGCACATAGGACCGTGGGAGAGCCACGATTCGGCATGAATTGGGCCTGCTCGACCGGAGTGATACCACGGCCTCAAAGAAAGCAGGACTGTGCTGTGTTTCGCTGCGTGAGTGACGGAGACCGGAGGCTCAATCTGGGGGAAAGAGGTATTTAAAGGTTGGCAGCGCACTTGTCACTCCACTGGTGTCGCAAGTGTCCATGGGCGGCGGCAATCGCTTACCATCAGGTGATCCGTCTGCTCGTCTGCCACCTATCACAAAAAAAATCGATTTGAGAAATCCAGACGTACAGTCAGCGTCAGATAAAGTAACCCCCCTGCACTTGAAAAATAGCACTTGTGTCCCAGACATAAGGACGGTCCAAAGGTCAACAAGGGACATTCAACGTGACGCCGTGTGTACATGCTCGGATACGAACCACAACCGCCCGTATGGTGGGCGAGATCTTATCCAATAGGCTTATCGTGTTACCGTGCTATGACGGTAGTAAACATACCTTAAGTTGTTAGAAGCTTGCGGAGAAGGCGGCGCAGCACCAGCGAACACAGCCCTCGCCAGTTCCTCAGGAGCGACACCGAGCAGCCTCGCCGCTCGCTGGCCGCAGCCCGTACTCGCGAACTGGTACTTCAGACCCGATGCTGTGGTTGCTGTAATAAAACAAGTAATAATAATGATCAGAAAGAAAAAAAAATAGGTCGGGTCATTAGGGTCCTCCATAGCTCAGTTTGGCATAGCAGGCATTAATAGATAGATATTCTTTATTGCACAAAATACACAATTTAAGGAAACGGGTAATGCACACTAGCGACGCCAATCGATTTTAATTTTTAGCTACTAAGCGGGATCTGTTTTAAACAATTTCGGGGTTACAACCTCTCGGCAAACACTATTTATTAAAACGCGTACACGAAAAATTGATTCACGCCAAAGGCGGCCATATTTGGTGTGAATCAATATTTCGCGTACAAAAACGGACATTACACGAACGGACGCATTACAGAAATTTTGTGTACAATTTCAGCATTAAAAACTAGAAGACCAGAGTAATATCAGTTTGAACAAGTGCACCTGTACTATAAAACTTTTATGTTAATATGTATTTTGTAGTCCATCCCAGCCCAAATGACATATCGCAGCCACTCAGCCAGTATCTTCCACACAACACGCTGTTTAGAACGTGCACTACAAAACCTTAAGCTCTTACCTTTTACAGCCCCAGCCCAGTCCAAATGGTATATCGCGCCCAAGTTTACAACACCACCAGCTGTTCCTGCTTGGTGACTTCAAGGAGTTGCATGCAACGCCTTTTCCGGGAAAGTCGCTGGAGCCTTTGAAGTTTGAAGCGTTCAAACCCTGCACTATAAAAACCTTTGAGCACTAACCTTTTACAGCACCAGCCCAGCCCAAATGGCATATCGCAGCTAGCACCTTCCACACAGCCAGCTGTTCCTGCTCGGTGACTCCAAGGAGTTTTAGCGCCTCCTTCAATGCGGAGAAGTCGGTGGGAGCGTCTGCCTTCTCGCTGGAGCTGATGAATGGGTTTGGGGCGTTCAGGGGCGCCTGGTCGAGGAGAAGTTCCCGGCGGAAGCGACCGTCGCAGCCGTGGAATAAACTAGAATGGAGAAACATGTTATTTAGATATGTGAAAATTGTATTTCTGAGCGTTTGAATGTAGATATTGTCCTGGTGATTGTAGAGTCCGATCGTATTTGGTGGCAGACGAGCAGATGGACCACCTGATCGCAACAACAGTGAAGTAACAAGTGCGCTGGTAATCTTTAAACTGCCCTTCTCCCGGATTGGGCCAGTGTTCTTACTTCCATAGCAAAACACAACTGCTACCCGCCGGTTTTCTGTGAGGCCGTGGTATCAAGCTGATCGAGCCAGCGGCAGTCAAAGCATCTATAGTCTGTAAATGTAGCTTGATTAGAATGACAGCCATTGGTGTCACAGAAAAAAATTTTAGGTCCAACGGCTTAACGAGCTTTCCGATTCACGGGGGTACAAGACCGCCAACTTCGAGACTCCGGGCTGCCACTAAGAATTTCTTACCTAAAACTTAAGTACAAATTTTTGGCCCGACCCAAGGATCGAACCCGGGACCTCTTGCGCAGCCGTCGCTTTAAAGTGCGACCCACTAACCACTGGGCCACCGAGGCGAGTTATGGAGTATACACTGTCTAAATCATACTCATGGATTTAACTGGATTTACCTATAAGTCGGATCTTCCATCAACTTACTTGTGTATAGCCCTCAAGGGCGTCTGTCCAGGTCTCAGGTCGGGCAACAGCGTCTGTACCGATGCTGACACGAGGGCGCCACCGCCGTCAAAGTCCAGTGACGTTAGAGACACGAATCTCGATGCGTAGGAGTTGGAGCTCGTGCTGAAAATTGAAAAGTATTTGATGAATATATTCTGCAGTTTAATGAGAAAGATTAGATATGCTTTGATAAGGCTGGAAACACATAAACATAAATTATTTTTGCTCCTCAATATTTTTATTTGTAGAAAGTACCATGTTAGTGCATGCGTTTTACTGGTTTTTTTTTAATGCTAGAGGCGACAAATGAGCAAGCGAGTGACCTGATGGAAAGTAATCAACGCCGCCCATGAACATCGTGAAATCAGAGTGATCGCTAATGTGTTGCCGGCCTTTATAAAAAGGAGTACGCTGTTCTTTTGATGGTCCCTGAGTCGTAGCCGTCGGGAAATACTCCTGCAGCCATGACAATCGCTTGCGTGTGGTTCGATGTAAGAATTCAGCTGCAGGGAGTAGATCAAGCAGTTCCTCAAAGCACTCCTCATGATAGATACTGTCTTAATAAGCCTTTATTACGAATGAACTTTAGTGGAAGCCTAAGGTGTCTCTGAACATTATTACAAAACGTGATCTTCAGTTATTACCGTAGTAAAGCTGACCCCGTTCGTTAAAAGAGTGGAAAACAAGTTTTGTTCCGGTATTTTTTCCGCATTTAACAAATGAGGGTCTAACTCCTAGTACCATGCCTTCCCTTTTTTTATGTCTTTGACATCAAGCGAATACATACCGACACGATCCAAAAGTGTGTAGCACATCGAATGCAGCATCGAAGCGCTCTGGGGTGAGCTTCGAGCTCTGCGCCGGGTACGCGCTGGCGAGGTACCAGACTGAGTGGCGCATCGCTGACGTTTTCCCGGAACCGGATCTGGGAAACAAAAAAATAATAGTGGTATTATGGTGGATTATTAAAGATCCCACTTTTTTTGAGATAGAGGACAGACGAGCTTACGGATCACTTAATGGTAAGCGATTACCGCCGCTCATGGACACCTGCAACACGAGAGGAGGCACAAGTGTGCCGCGTCGGCCTTTTAAAAAGGAACTTTATGTTTTTAAGTGATAGGTGGCAGACGAGCAGACGGATCACCTGATGGGAAGCAATGGACAACATTTCATATTTTTAACATGTCCATATTGTTTTTTTATATGAAAAAAGATATAAAATGAACAGACCCATATTTTTTCTTTTTTCAAAATTTGTCCATTTTCATGCATAAAATAATTATTGAAATTCTTTTTATTCTAAAAAGACGTAAGCGCCAAATGACGTCATCGGACGACTGAATCAGCGATATTCCTTTGCTTACCATTGTTTTAATAAAAAAAAGGTACTAGCGATTACCCGCCGCCATGGACACCTGCAACACGAGAGGAGGCACCAAGTGTGCTGCGCCGGCCTTTTAAAAAGGAACTTTATGTTTTTAAGTGATAGGTGGCAGACGAACAGACGGATCACCTAATGGAAAGCAATTGCCGCCGCCCATGCGCACCCGCGACACTAGTGGAGTCACAAGTGCAACCCTAAAACCTTCTTCTTTTTATCTTTAAGGTTTTACCTCACAGGCGATATGTCATTCTATAGCGGGTATTTTGTTTTTTTTTTAATGTTTGACATTAATATCCATTTACGCAAGGCTACGCTTTGAGCTTTTTATTATAATATAATCATAACAGTTGGCGCTAAACAAGCCTATTTATTAATTGAGTAAAGTGCAACTCAAAATTGATTATTTACAGGTAAGTAGCTCAAAATTTGTTGCAGTGCAGACTGTTCCCGCGTTCATCGCTTTGCTCGTCCGGTAGGTCCATGAGTCGATATAGTTACTTAATTATAGGTGCATAATAACTGTATGCGCGCGCTAGAAGTTGTTTTGATTTGTTAGCCGTAATAATTTTATATTTAAACTGTAGATACCCACACTCCTATTTATTCATTATAATTAATTTAATAGTATGTATCTCATTATTATTTGATATTTTCTTCTTAGTAGATATATATACCCACATTACACATACACGTTAGGTACACAAAGTACACTAGACAAGGATCCGTGGCACTCATTCAGCTGGTCTCACTGAAAACCAGCGTCATGGCCTTTGTCTGGGCTGTGACATGAGCTGAGTGAGGGCCATTTATACTAGACGTCATAACACATCCATAATATTTATTTGGCACTGCCTGGACATGATTGAATATAGTTTTGTTTTTTTTCCTTTTGTTTTATTTATATGTATTTTTAATTGTTTAATGTTTTGTTTTCTGTTTGTGCCAAATTGTGTTCTGTTTACAATTGTTATAAGTTCTGTGTTGTGATGTCTATAATAATAAATATTTTCTTTCTTTCTAAAATGAAATAATAAACTTACAGACATGACTAAAGGGGTTTTTTTTTTTCAGACATTCGGCTGCAGAACCCTAAAACTGGACGGTATTTAATATTTTGTCAAATATGTTAAAACAAGCGCACTAATTACATGCTATTCACTTTCAATATCACTTACAAAAACACTTAAATAAAGATTTATTACACATTCTAATAATTCTAGAGAGAATTTCTAACCATGACAAACCACAAATTGAAACTTTAATCTCGATGAATTAAGGATGATTTTACAACATCAATTGTTTCAAAGGATTCGTATCAAGACTGGTTTTGATATGATCTGCATACGCCATTTACTACGTTATTTGTAATTAGCTAGAACAATTTTAATAGATTGTAATGGGTTTAGACGGCGATCGAGACAAAAGATAGCTGGTAATAGCATTTTCCCTTTACGGGTGAAGTAATAGTTTTGTAAGATGCTGATAGATCTAAACATATCCGGGACATTGTTATTTTATTACTCGCGGTCGCCCGCAGCTTCGCTCGGTTGGATTTCGGTTTGCTAAATAAAAATCCCAAAGTCATAAGTTTCTTTAATGACAATATTTTTGTGGCAACCGAATTCCACGTGACTGAAGCTGCAGGAAAAACATTAATTCATGTTCTGTTACATATTGTTTATTTTTATCGGCCCAAGTTATATTGAGATAAAAAAAATTAACGTATAGACACCGCTTTTTTACAATTTTAGTATATGTATAGATATAGTATGTTTGGCACATACACTGATAACGTTGCAATCTATTTTTCTTTCATTTATTTATGTCTAGGTTAAGTTATAACGACGATGATGTGGCAATACTTCCTATCTAACAAGATTTTTCGAGAAAATTACTTCCGTATATCATTGGTATTAAGGTTGATTATTAAGTTAATTTGTTAGATAGGAGGAATTGCCACATCATCGTTGAATAAGTTACCTTGTTTCGTATTGTACCAAATAAAGTTATCATTCATTCATTCATGTTGTGAGGAGGCATGTTCTTCGGAACACGGCTACCACCTGTAGTTCAAGGTCTAAGAGTCGTCCGTCTTACCTTCCAAGGAACACGATTGCGCGATCTCGTCGTGAAGCTAGCATACTGCGGTGGGCCGACTGAGCTGCCGCGAACACGTGAGGGGGCATGTCATCAGCTCGGCACCCTCGGAACATGGCAGCCACCTGGAATGTACACGTCAAACTGTTTTATTGCTTGCCTCTCATCATCATATAGGCCGGCAACACATTAGTGATCTCTCTGATTTCGCGGATGATCATGGTGGGTGGCTTTGATGACTTGTCGTCTCTAACATAAAAAAAAACATCATCGTTTTGTGCCAGTTGCGTCCGAAGCTATCGCTTCGTAGCTCGGGGTCCGTTTTCCCAGTGCTTCTTTCGCGAGTAAATTTTAGAAGATACGAGAGGAACTAAAGATCTCATGTGCTCTGTGGCATGGGACGATTATTTAATACTTGTACGTGTCCCAGATCAGGGTGTCCTGGTATATGTCGTAACATTACCCTTGCCAGCACCTAGAGGTGTGCTGGTGATTCATGATGTGTTTGTGTTTGCGTACGTGATGCGATACGATGACGTGTCAGGATTCATGAGGGAGGAGCTGTCACCTGAGGTACAAAAGATTCCATAGGGTACTCATGTCACGTCATCCCCCTGGCACAGACGCAGCAAATGAGGCTATAACAGATGATGTGGGCAGCAGGATGTAACCAATAACCTCGATGCCTTGTGATTTCCTACTAATCGGCCAATGACCTCACCTTCTCGGTATACACAGGAGCAGTCCTTCTCGGAGGTCCCATAACCAGAAGCGCGTGGCCGGCGCGGGCAGTGAGGTAGACCGGCAGCGTAGCGGGATCGGAGGACGTGCAGAGCCCCACACTCGTTGAGACATCGAAGTGATGCTATGTCTTCGCAGCGCTCTAACTGTAGCGGGTTGGCCTGGAAGAAATTCAAATTGATTTCAAGATTTTGTAGACTTGATAAAGTAGATGAGTCGTTCTTCTTTTTTATCGACAATGGGCCCTTCCTCAGTAACTTATGAAGTAATTAATTATATAAAAAATATACGTTACATCATCAAGAATTCCTAATTTACCATGAAATAATGACATTGTTTTATAACCTCGCAGGTACTTTAGCATGATTTAACTATGTAAAAAAATATACGAAGCGTGACAGAGGTGTAAATGGCACTAATTCCGGGGGACGTGGCGGAGGTTCAATCAAAAAGTATTCTTTATAAATTAAATTTTACATCATGTAATAGTCCATTAACGAATATTTAAGACATATTATTTATCATTTGCAGTATGTTATATAAAAGTTAAATGTTTATTTGTAATTTTGGCTCATTGTCGATAAAAAAGACGACGACGAAGATATCTATAAGTTGTAGTTGTGTGGAAAATCCAGGGATAGTACGAGTATGTTCATTGAGTTCTCCCATTTTTATATTAAACGCTTAACCACAGTCACAGCTGATAGAAACTGCCGATGATGTCTAGGATGTTGCGAGTTTGTTGAGAAAATGCTTGTTCCCTTTTACTAAATTGAATTTAAGACCATCAAGAAATATACCACATTCTTGTAGCTTGCCATTGGGAGCTAAAATTGCTTAATCATCGCTATCTTGAATTACTTGACACCCACAAAATAGAATCAAAAGTGCGCTGTCAAAAGTTTCCACATACGCCAAGATTAGTCTTCAGTGCTCATCCTGGACTTAGTGCTACTAATACAGAGAAATATAGTCCAGTCGACTTCACGGCGAGAAAATTGAGCCCGTGATATCACTCCGGTAGAAAGCCATTTCATGCCGAATCATGGCTTACCCACGGAACGGCACCACAATTTAACCAAAAGAGCATAAAACAAACGCTGTCTCACCTTCTCCAAGTCATCTTCATCAACGGCAAGCACCTCTCCAGTCTGGAGGACGCGAACCTTCGCCCTGCCAGCGTCGGCTTCGCCTTCCCTCACGACAGCGGTGAAGCCCCCTCGGTGCGCAAGCCACATGTGTCCCGCTTGGAGCCATTCCTTCTCGCATGCTAACTGTTCTTCAGATTTGGCCTGTAGACAAAAAGATAAATTTGCAATGAAAATGTGTTCTTTATAAACGCCATCTATATCTATGCATGTTTATTTCAGACCAGAATCAAAGCGACCAGTATCTCAGTTCTGTGGAACGGTTTGACTGCGGGAGTATTTCCCGACGCCTATCTATGCTCTAGCATAAAAAAAAACCAGTATGATCTATTCTGATCTTCGCTATGCTACATTTCAGTTCCAAACCCTGCTACTTTTAAGTTTGGGACTGAGATCCCTAGGGCTTCATTGGGCCTAGAGTGTGCCTAGGATATGTCTCTTATGTTAGGCGAGTATTCGAGTTTTGGTAAAGAACTTTGATGTGTTTCATAGTCATCATCTCAGCGTGTCTTTTCCCAGTTGCGTTCAAAGCCGCCACCTCCAGCTCAGTTGCGTCCAGAGCCTGGGGTGCTACGCTTGGGCCATGATCTAAGATAAGGAATAATACTATTCTCAATCTTATGATGTATCAAAGATTACCTAATATTCAAAACATGGATATATTAGATCTATCAAGGCTTGGCTATATTACCTATGGATGCGTTTCAACAGCTTGCCGGTGGGCTGTGATGCATCTAATCTTAATCACAATCAATTAAATAACAGTGAAGAAATTTGGTGTTGATAAACACTGGGCTCTTGGGTTCCCGACCGTTCCAACAGCTACTTCGCCCACCATTGCGATCCAGTCGGTAATACTGCAAGCATTTTAAGTGCTGCATGGAAGTACTCTGTTGTTACTCTGTTGTCTACTTTCAATTTATTATCTTGCGGTTTCAAAGTTTTTTTTAGTCGAAAAAAAACATTGAAAAATTTAGAAGTTATATGCCTCATCGTCGTCAGCCCATGTAAGTAACTGCTGGGGCACGGGCCTCCCTCAATCACATGAGGGGTAATTGCCATACTCACCACGCTTGGCAGACGGGTTGGCGAGGGTTTTGATATAAATGCAGAGTTTTCCTTCTCTGGGTGCTGATGATCATGCCAGCAGCTTTACCTTAGTCGCCTTTTACGACACCTCGGTAAGAATGAGGGTGGCCTATTCTACTCTGCCGGGACCACACGTCTATATACCTAGATGGTCTTATATGCCTGGATTAAACCTAAAAAAAAATTTGGCCATCGTGGCCTGTTATTGTGAATGACAAAGGGTGGATGGCGGATAAGAAGGTCTTTGCCCTGCAATGGGTAAGAAAAGCGACAGCTTTGGACCCAACCGGGAATTACACGCTGTGACGAGATAAGAGTAGGGTGGGAAAGTACAGACGTAATAATAATAAAATAATTTACTCGCAACTTCACTGCCGCTTATTTTACACATCAACCTTATGCAAATCACCGACTTGCATAACAATTTATTATCACAATACGACTAATTGACGCATTAGGAAACGCATGCGCCAAGGAACGCATACAATTACCAGCTACAAACATCATGTGATCCTACAACCTAGAATCGATCTTAACACTCAAGTCAGAGGTCTTAAAATTGAACATGAATAAGGAAGACGTAGACGGTAAGACAGGTCATGCAGAATCAATTACTGGTACCAGTAACAACATAACAATTTTACAGGCGAATTACTATAAAGGTCCGTTGTAACATTCACTTAACTCTGAGAACTGGGAATACTCGTAAGTTTAGAAGATTTTACGCAATCATTTTCCCTAAGTACATTTTTTTTTATTTATTATAATAATAATATAATAAATATTTCACAACATCACATACATTGATCTGACTCCGAGATAGGTAGCTCAAGCACCTGTGTTACGGATATCAGAATCAACAGTGGGATTACAAATATATATATATAATACTTTTCTTTTGTAAATACATACTTACAATACATAGCAAACACCCAGACCAATACAAACAAACATGTTCATGCACACAAATGTTTGTACTGTGCGGGGATCGAACCCGCAACCCTTGTATCAGAGGCAGCGTTCACTACCACTGTTCCAAACGGGTCGTCATTATCAAATAACATTACAAATTATACATGTACAATAATAAGACAGCACATTAAACCACAGAGGTTTGTCTTGTGCTATCGTGAGCTATGCTATATAAAAACGTATATTCAATACTCGAATCATTTATAAAAAACCATATTTTGGGAATTAAAAATTCAAATCGATTGGCGTCGCTAGTGTGCCCTCCCCGTCACCTTAATACAGGAGCTCCGAAAAAAGGAAGGTATGTAAAAGATAAGATTTGTTTTATGTCATAATAGGTGGCCCACGAACAGACGGATCACTTTATAGTAAGAGATGGCTGCTGCCCATGGGCACCAGTGGTGTCAAAGTGCGTTGTCACTAAATCCCCATCCCTTCACTCATTCGGTGAAACACAGCACAAACGCTGCATCGCGCTGAAATTTTCTGTGAAATTCTGGTATTTGCTATTCTTGTGTTACTATCCTTGTAACACAAGAATAGCTTGCTTCTATAACCAGGGCACATACTTAAAAAAAGCGATTCCTTGTGTCTTAGGAATCGCTTTTTTTTAGTATGTACCCTGGTTATAGCAGCAATAGCTTCATTATTAGAGCTTGCAAGAAATATGATACTTCACATCGACATTTTTGATAAAAAACTTACACGTTTTCGTAGCTTCTTGAGAAGTCATATCAGTTGTAATTAAATTAATCATGCTTGTATGTAAACCTATCAGTTAAGCACTTAGCTAAATTTTCCATTTTTTTAATAAGCCTGTAATATTATGTAACTTTAAATTTACTTATTTTTTGCATTTCGTTGCGGGAACGGTCACGGGACTTCTGATTAACCTCTCCTCTCTGATTAGCTTTATGTATTTTCATCGTTTTTATCAAATGAATTTTATTAATTTACTCCGGTCTAGCCGGACTATTAATACCGAAGCGTGGCTCTCCACCGGTCAATATGAGAGAACCCTCAAAATAAAAACCATCTATCAAAAGCTCAGGCTCACCCACACGTACACATCCACTAGGAAGTGCGCATTCGCACGCCGCCCACTTACATGCGACATGATTGCAATTTATAAATGTTGTTTCCGCAAATGAACTCCTTAATTATACTGTGGGAGCTTGTTCGCTTGTTCCAGGTTGGCAATAGAATAAAGAGATTGGACAAATCGGTTGAGCTAAAAAATCTATGTAGGCACTTGATCAATGACAAATTACATTTATAATCTTACATTCACTGTTATGTTATTTTTGACTGTCTCGGTGGGTGTCCTGGTTAGCGGGTCGCATTATATATCGATGGCTGCGCAAGAGGTCCCGGGTACGATCCCCGGGTCGAGCTAAAAATGTGTACCTAAGTTTTTCTGTAATTTTTTGTTTAATTTATGTATTAAAATCTAAATTATACATAAGTACTTATAAATTGTTTTAAATTACTTCAATGTATGACGATTTGTAAGTGCTATGTACAAGCCTATGCTAATATTTATTTTTATTTTGATTAAATTTTTTTGAATGTAACCAATCAATCTTCGCCTTTCCAATACTAGTTTAGTATCGAAGAGAAAGAAAGAAAATGCTTTGAACAGATTTCATTTTAATCGCAAACCAACTGACGGCACGTTTTCTCTCCCCATACGGTCGTAAGAGCGTAAAATTATATCGTCAAACGTATGTAAGCGTCGTACTTTTCTACCATTTAGTGCGACAAGCCGTGTGTCACTTAGTTCTAGCGCAGTATAACTATAATGGACAACATTTCAAAATTGCTAAGCTCTGAAACAAAAAATACCATTTCTTTATTTACTTTTCCGCTGCGCGAATATATATTTATTAATTTTTTATATTGCTTATTTACTGAGAAAAAAATTAAAAACTAAAAAACGTAAGATGACGTCATCGGACGGCAGAATGTAAAATATTTCTTTGCCTAGCACATTATAGTTTTAAATTTACGAAATGCCAAACCCATGACATGTAACTGTCAAAAAAAAAGACAACTTGTCAACGTTGAATGTATGAATGACGTTGACAATGTTGACACTAGTATTAATTACCTTTGACAGTAGTACCTTTTTTTTATTAAAACAATGATAAGCAAAGGAATATCGCTGTATTCAGCCGTCCGATGACGTCATTTGGCGCTTACGTCTATTTAGAATAAAAAGAATTTCAATCATTATTTTATGCATGAAAATGGACAAATTTTGAAAAAAGAAAAAATATGGGTCTGTTCATTTTATGTCTACTTTCATATAAAAAAACAATATGGACATGTTAAAAATATGAAATGTTGTCCATTGGTTAGTGGTGGTCTAGATTACCAATTCACATCCCTCTCATCCCATTTGCACCCAAGGGGTATAAGCAATCTCGGCCATCACTCACTAATAAACAGACTTCAACGTCCATACAACGGATTGAAGAAGAGGCCGGCAAGAGTTGATGTATCAATACGGGGATTAACACGATATTTATTATGTGAAACAACATTGTGTACTCACACATTTAGCTCGACGTTTCGGCTACGATACAGCAGCCGTGGTCACGAGCGGACTCAATACACAATGTTGTTTCACATAATAAATATCGTGTTAATCCCCGTATTGATACATTCTAGTTATAATGCAACGCGAAAATCTAAAAAACTATATAAGAGTTGATGTTTTTTCATGTAGCAGTCACAAATTTAAGAGGACTACACTTGATTCGTTCAAGTTGAAGCTGTCTGGTGCAATTTGGCTATTTTTTATTTATTTATTTAAAACTTTATTGCACAAAACGATACAATAGGCGAACTTAATGCCCAGAGGCATTCTCTACCGGTAAACCTTTGGGTCATGCAGAAAGGACAATGGTGCGGCAAAAAGAGGACTTATGTAATTTTTACAATTTCAAACAATAAAGAGGGTAGAGTACCTATTTCATTCATTAATACAAATAAAATTTAAAAATCCACCGACGGCGGCCATCTTGGGTTTGAAATTTTCACAATAAATATATTCTGCTACTCAAGCCCTTTTATATGATACCGATATTGTGGGAGTTGTATTAAAAAATACAATCCATATCTTTGTGACGGCGGCCATCTTGGTTCGATTTTTATATAACATAGCTAAGACCACTCCCCCTTTATTCTTCTTGCAAACAAAAAACAAAATCATAATCGATTTATTTTTTCGGCAGCTTATGCCATAGACAGATACCCACACACACATACACGTCAAACTTATAACACCCCGTCCGTTTTTGCGTCGGGGATTAAAATAGCGGCAGTTCTTCCCTTTAAACCTGCTAAACATTTTGAGCAACTAAACTGTCATAATCATTCATACACTACCGTATGCCGCGAGTCCTTGCGTTTGGTATAAAGTTACTATAAATAGGTAACACTTGTTCACATTTAACTTAACTCAAAGAGATAATTCAATATAAGGACATAATACTCAGCATGAAGTCCATAGACACAGGAAGAACGTTTTAATGATGGTCAGCTCAGTTACAGCGCTAAGCTCTAGTGATGGGTAGTCGCGAACTAGTACGAAAGAGTTATAGTTCCTTTGTCGTTTATATCACTAACTAGTGGGGTACTCATAGTCAGATCGGAGCCAGATTTGAATCATTTGGACAAGGCTTAAATTTTGATTATGCTTAGTATTTACATGATTTGGCCGTTTCAACAAGAACACGTCCTGTTTGTTTAGAACTCAGAAAAGTAATACCCATCGTCCTGCCTATGTGAATGCAGCGAAATGGTCAAGCCCAATATTTTGACTAAGATGTAGATCTTGTAGAAAAGTTAAAAGCTTGACTCAACATGAGATCTCATAACTTTTATATAGTGCGAGTCATAATATGGTCAGCTCGGATTGGCAAATATTTTACATGAAATATTTTTAGTGGGATTAGATTAGATAAATAAATTTTTTATTTGTGTTTAATTATTACAAAAACAACATACAAGCATGATACAACACAGCAACAAACAGTACAATAAGGCAACCTCTACCCAAGTAGAGATAAGAAAAGGAGGGAATAATATTTGGGTGGAGGAAATCATAAGATTTCCGAACTGGAGACTACGAGTACATCTATTTAACTAAACCAATGAGGAACTAGTTTTTTTTATTGAATTACATACCACAGACTCTGGGCCCGTTTCCTTTGTTTGCTAGTTATGACGAACTAGTTCATCAGCTCCTTTTGAACTAAATGTTCGCGCTCAACAGTGAACTGCTAATCCCAAGCTTGCTAAACGCTTAGATCTGCTGTACACACAAAGTGTATGCGTTACTGTACCGCTACGACAACATTATAAGCCATATATGACCCGAAGAATGATCGTGGAAACGACGCGGCGGTTCCGTATATGCCCACGGATGAATTCTATGGACACATTTCGTTAAGGCAAATTTCAATTCTAGTTTTTAACTACAACTTGCTTTAAATTAGGGTTGTCAGATTTACTTTTCTAAGCATTTTTGATCTGCAATATTTTTAGGGCCTCACAGAAAACCGGCGTAAAGCAGCACTGTAATGTTTCACTGCGTTAGTGAGGGTACCGGAGGCCCAATCGGGTGAAATAGGGGTTTAAAGGTTGGCAGCGCACTTGTGACTCCACTGGTGTCGCGGGTGTCCATGGGGAGCGGCAATCGCTTACCTTCAGGTGATCCGTCTGCTCGTCTGCCACCTATCACATAAAAACAAAATAAAATCACCACAATTTTTACTAGAGGCGACAAACGGTCGTGACGACGGTCATCTAATTGAAAGTAATCAACCGCGCCCATAAACATCACTACTTAATTTTTTTTAGTTAGCCTATTGCATCCCACTGCTGGGCAAAGACCTCAAACTGTTTGTTTGTCCGTCTTACACGACAAAACGGACCGACGAATTGACCGCCTTCAAAAACCACGAACTAAAAAGTGTAAAATAATATATTTAACACTTTATTAACTTCAAATAACGAGTAAGTAGTTTACGAGCACTACTGCTCTTTCGTTTAATGTATATCTCCGATGATAAATATAGTTTGACAGTTATTGCATTCACTACCACTGGATACTACATTGAATAATGTAGTTGGACATTTAGGACCGAGTTGACTTTAAAACCACGGTTATCACACTTTAACTGCGAATTAACCACTGATTAGTATAGTAAAAGCACGGTTAAAGTGTGATTACTTAGATTTCCATTTACAGGGTGACTTTTTTATTTGTGCTCAAATTTCGACCATTCTATTATTCATAATATTTAATGGCATTCCCTTTGGTTTCAATAATGAAATGTAAAAAAAACATGTTCTTCCATGCCTAGGTCTAAAGGTAAAATACTCGAAATGCATGAGACGGCTGAATCCTGTCGGAAGGCGCACACTCTTATCTTTTAATCTTAGACCTAAGGCCAAGAAGCGATACGTTCTGATCTACTGAACAGCCATTGACACTACTAATACTATTAAGCAGTTAAAAAAAAGTACCAAAATTGGGTTACGGTTGCTCTGCAACCAAGCCCAGTTATATTTATCTCCGGAAACTAAACATGGCTACACTAACTCCAGTTACATTACGATGCACATAGAACAGTAAAGACAACTAGGTACCTTATTTAACATCCGCACCTTTATCGTTAAACAAATAAAGCTCAAAATCGACCAACTTTTCAAGGGCATAAAATGGTGTAAACATAGCATGTACGGTAAGACATATATCTAAATATGCAAAAACCACTTTATGATGAATAAAATAAAGTTTAAAATCGATGTACTTTACAAGGCTATGAAACAATTTAGACAAAATGCGGTATCGGCACATAAATACACACACCTTTATCGATCACGAATCATTTTAAATTATCATGATCGATATTTCGCAATTTATCATGATCGATACACCAGCTCATCTTAAAAGCTGTATTGTCAAGAGAAGAAGGTTCAAAATGATGATAAAGTTCAGGTAATACCACCCACGAGATTTGTTACGATTTTTTTATGTCTTCGTTTATTACTAGGCAGGTGTTTTGTAATTTTGACCTACTAAGGATATTTATCAAGCTATATGTACAAATCGTAAGTAGGTACTGTGGTTATTTCTGTGGGTATGATTATAGCGGTGGTAGAGATACTACTGGCCGTGTGGTCCCCGGCAGAGTAGAATAGGCCACCCTCACTCTTACCGAGGTGTCGTAAAAGGCGACTAAGGTAAAGCTGCTGGAATGATCATCAGCACCCAGAGAAGGAAAACTCTGCTTTTATATCAAAACCCTCGCCAACCCGTCTGCCAAGCGTGGTGAGTATGGCAATTACCCCTCATGTCATTGAGGGAGGCCCGTGCCCCAGCAGTGGGGACTTAAATGGGCTGACGATGAGAGATACTTACATATAATAGCTATACATTATAGTAATCGCGAGTCCTTCTGAAGTTTACAGTGGAAAACATTCACGAAATAAATAAAATGTCAGTTGCTATTTCTGCCGCACCATCAAGAAATGGAACTCGTTGCCGGAGCATATGTTTCCTCCTTCCTACAATATGGTTTCCTTCAAACGAAGCGTGAATAAGCATCTCGCGGGCCAGTATGGCAGTCCCAACGGAGGTGATGCCTTGAGGTCGCTTCCGTTGTAATTGCAACGTGGGATTTTCTCTCGCTTACCATCAAGCTGAGGAGAGCCAATATAGTGTGTCACTATAAAAACAGTTCCAGGGAACCCCGTAGAGATTTAGATGGATACTCATCAGAACTTTTTTCCAGATTAACAGATCCATGTTATAATTACTCAGTGGATAAGAACGCACCTTCCATGCGGGGAAACGTAGTTCGAATCCTAGCATGCACATCTGCATTTTTCAAATCCAGGTGCCTAATTCTACCATTAGCTTCACTGTGAGGGGAAACATATATATTTTTTTTAATATGACGGGTTACAGACGAGCAGACGGATCACCTGATGGTAAGCAATTCCGCTGCCCATGGACCACAACAACACCAGTGGAGCCACAAGTGCGCTGTCAACCTTTTCCCCTTCCCCCCCATTGCGCCTCCGATATTTTCTGAAACGTGTAACTAAACTATGGAATCAGCTACCAACGATGGTGTTTCCGAACAGATACGACCCGGTAATCTTCAAGAAAAGAGCTTATTCCTCCCTTAAGAGCCGACAACGCATCTATGAAGCTCCGTGTGTCACAGATGTCCATGGGCGGCGGTAATCACTTACCATCAGGTGAGCCGTCTGCTAATAATATAAAAAAAACATGATTCAATTTGTCTGTCTCCCCTGTGAAAAGGGTGGCAAAGGTCAGACGGCAGTCGCTTCATTGTAATTACCAGACTCCCCACTGATTCATGAATCATGGTCTAAGCGTACCCTAGGCTCTAAAGCGACAGCTTTAGACGCAACCGGGAATTACACGCTAGGACGAGGAGGACTGAGCTCCACGTTACCCGTCCATCCCTCGTCGGCGGTAGGTATGCATAAGGCATGGATGTTCTCCCATTGCACTTCGAGGTCCATCCTCGAATTTATATTCAATTTATTCATAGCAAAATACATGTTGCGACGAATATGTTGGTAAAATTTATAATTTACAATGATTAGGTACTTCCTATTATTATTACAATGTCAAAAATATATATCTATTAATAAATTACTTACAATTATTTTTCTTAAAAACTATCGTCAGCTAACAATATGATTAATGGAATATAATGTGAATTTTCAGCCCATTAAAAAATAATTACCCAATAATCGAATTCATAAAACAAAAAGTATATAATTATATTAAAATGTCAACTCTATCTTGTCAAGCCAGCCCATCTTGAAAGTATTCCGCCAAAGAATAATAACATTTTCGAACACACCACACGGCGACTCTGCCGGGACCACACGCCGTGTGGTCCCGGCCGGATGATAATAGGCCACCCTCACTCTTACCGAGGTGTCGTAAAAGGCGACTAAGGTAAAGCTGCTGGCATGATCATCAGCACCCAGAGAAGGAAAACTCTGCATTTATATCTAAACCCTCGCCAATCCGTCTGCCAAGCGTGGTGAGTTATGGCAATTACCCCTTATGTGATTGAGGGAGGCCCGTGCCCCAGCAGTGGGGACTTAAATGGGCTGACGATGACGATGAAGTAACAACAATTTTATTATTATTAATGTTATACTGTGGACATAGGTTTTGTGGTAAATAGGCACGGAAGGTCAGGAGCTCAATTCTCGTGCTCGTGATATTTTGAAAACTTGGCGGATGTCACATGAAATTCATAAAAAAAAACTAAGTTTTAGTGATTGATATATGTCGTATGATGATAAATGTCACGAGCCCGATAATTGGGCCACAGCTCTAGCGGAGATTGATGTCGAAAATGTATTTGGCTTACATGCAGGCAGTATACAGTATCGTATCTCTCCCGCACAAGTTCCGTTTAATCTATCTCTGAGACAACCCGTTTGGAACAGTGGTAGTGAACGCTGTCTTTGGTCCAAGGGTTGCGGGTTCGATCCCCGCACAGTACAAACATTTGTGTGCATGAACATATCTGTTTGTATTGGTCTGGGTGTTTTCTATGTATTATAAGTATGTATTTAAAAAGAAAAGTATTATATGTATATATTTCTAATCCCACTGTTGATTCTGATATCCGTAATACAGGTGCTTGAGCTACCTATCTCGGAGTCAGATCAATGTATGTGATGTTGTGAAATATTTATATTTATGAAATATTTATCTCTGTCTCTCAAAAATCGCAAGGGACAAGTGACACAAACAGTCTAGCTAGTGATTGTTATAAAGTACTTATACTAGGACTAAGCGCCTTAAAGTATTTTAATGTAACAACATTAACAAACTCCTGTGCTACTTGTAGTTAACTAAAATAATTACAAGTAAAGATATTAGACAACAACCAAACCGACAAGACAAAGTGACAGGCGCTCGCGCAGAGTACAACTCACAATAGGAATCTAATAGGAACTGTATAATATCGATAGTCGGCTATCGATAAACTAATGAAAGTCTGATAGGCCATATTGAAGAAGTCGAAGCAGGAAATTAACCGTAGGAGAGCCACACTTCAGCATGAATGGGCTGGCTCGACCGGAGTAACACCACGGCCTCACAGAAAACCGGCGTGAAGCAGCACTGTGCTGTGTTTCGCTGCATGAGTGAGGATACCGGGGGCCTAGTCCGGGTGAAAGGCGTGTTTAAAGATTGGCAGCGCACTTGTGACAGCATTGGTGTCGCGGGTGTCCATCAGTGGCGGCAATCGCTTACGATTAGTGATCCGTCTACTCGTCTGCCACCTATTATGTTAAAAAAAGGAAAGCGGACCCAGGACTCCAGAGTGACAGCTATGGACGCAACCGGGACAAAACTCAAAGATGATGATGATGATGGAGCCTACTTGGAAATATCAATAGCAACGATAGAGGGATGAAGGGGAGGAGGTAAGTTTGACACGATCAGCGTTAGCTCTTTTCGGAGGCTACAGACGGTCAAATATTTCCTAAAATTGGGAAGTCACCCCAATGTTGACTGGCTAACAAAATTTCTTCACACACTGGGAGTTACTCTGGCTCTCCGGTTATCGATCGGCCGGGCTGTTAATATGAGGTATACTTACTATTTGTGTCGGAAATATTGATTATTCTGATCAATTTTAGGCCACAGTATTAGAAAAAAACTGACCGTCTCTATGTCATCAGTAAGAGATGACATGCGTACTATTAAACTAACTACTAGGGACGCACGAGACCGTGCGAAGTAGAAGAGTAGAAATAGGAAAGCCGCCGTGACAAAACCCTAAGATGATGATGATAATGATGATGATGACGTATAGACATATATTAACACAAATAATTTAGAAATTATAGCTGCACTATAAATTTTGTTACCAAATATCGATAATTGCCAAACAAATAGCAGCTAAAACGGGCTCGCCAAGAATTCTCTTCGAAGTCGACAATCAAACGAATGCTTGTTCTGCTGGATTTACGATGTTAACACAAACAGGACTAAATTCCGGCCTGAAAACGGCAAGAGGACTTTAATATTAACAGTTCTGAAAATATAAATAAAGCCATGGTAGCCTCTTCCAAACATGGGGGCGTCGTTGTTCGAATCAGAGCGTGTGGATTTTTTAAATCTATGTGCATATTTCTACCATTAGCTCGGCGGTGAGGGAAAAGGTCGTGAGGAAACTTGCACGTTTCGGATAGTTTCTGAAACGTGTAACCATGATTCTGATTGGTATATTAAAAAATTCAAAAGAAAAAACCGTCTTCAAAAGCAACAAACTAAAAAGTGCAAAATAATATTTTAAATGCAATTTTTTTTGTTGTTTTGTTGTTTCTTTTTTTTTTCTTGTGTGTGTTTTTTTTATATAATTTTAATGTTTTTAAATTTATTATGTATGTATCTCTGTGTTATTATTTCTTTGTTTTGTATATGTAATTTTTCATTTTCTTTTTACTTGTATATATTGCATGTCAATCTTTTATATTTTTTTTTTTCAATGAAAAGGCGTCACCCAAGGTTCAGTCTGAAAATCAGCGCTGCAGCTGCTGTGTGTGGCAATTGCAGCATATGCTGAGGCTGAGCCTTGTTGGCCGCAACTCTTTGTCTCTGTACCTTGTTTTCTCTGTTTTGTTCTATATGTAATGTGTTGTGGTCAATAAATTGTTTCTTATCTTATCTTATCTTAACACTTCATACACTTTTTTCTACCAGTACACACGAAAAAAGGTGTCACTGAAGTCCACGCCCAATACTATCGGTGGTAGCCGTTTATTTTTTTTCGGTGAGTACTTTTTAGAGTCGCATTTCCCCGACAGCCCCCGTCCCCCATCCTCCGCCAAATAACTAACAGCCTAAAGTGCTTACAGTATTGAAAGAGTTATCCTCTAACTCCTAATTGTTGAAGGTCAACTTCAATCATCAGCTGAGCCACATAAATTTATTACAAATAGGTGTAAATATTGATGCAGCTTTTTTGCATGCCGAAATTGTTTAAAATAGATCCGGTTTAGTAGCTAAAAATTAAAATCGGATGGCGTCGCTAGTGTGCCTTGCCCGTCACCTTAAAATATAGCTTTGAAACCTAA
This sequence comes from Marasmia exigua, assembly GCA_019059595.1. NCBI lineage: Eukaryota > Metazoa > Arthropoda > Insecta > Lepidoptera > Crambidae > Marasmia > Marasmia exigua. Next base: position 12,354,303 of record CM032483.1, on the reverse strand, counting down.
TCAGATTATTTTACGAGATATACGAATTTGTCCAGCAGTGGACGCCTGCAGCTCCAATTGCGTGATTTTTTTTTTGATCCGAGATAGGTAGCTCAAGCACCCGTATTACGGATATCAGAATCAACAGTGGAATTACAAATATATACATTTAAGCAGACGGGTAGAGCAAACTGGCGTCGCCAATAGATTTTAATTTTTAGCTACCAAACCGGATCTATTTTAAACAATTTCGGGGTTACACTCTCTCGGCAAACACTTATACTATTTATTAAAAAACCAAGCACAAATGTTGGATCCAACGCGTACGCGAAAAATTTATCCAACAGGCGTCGCTAGTGTGCCCTACCCGTCACCTCCAATAAATTATACTATATGTTGTTCAAGCAGTCAGAGTAAATGTGTTTATTGGACACAACACACTAGTCGTGGTATCGGAAACGTATACCGTCTCACTAAAGAGTTTGTTAGCAGCGTGACGTGAAGTGTGGCCCAAGAATGGATGTTAGATATAACTGGTCTCGAGTCATTGATTTCGAAATAGGAGGTGTGATTTGTAGGATACTTTACGACAGCAGAAATGACAGTTACGACAGAAAATAATATTTCAATATTTTTTCTTCCTTTTAAGTTTTGATTTTTTTTAGTCACCCAATACACCGTTTTATTATAATAAAATTCTTCTTTTCTGAAAAAAGTTAAAGAGTTAGGTTTTCAAGAAATCGGCTTTGCGTATTGCAGGGCCTCTGGTTTCTAAAACGTTTCTAGGCTTCGGTAATTGCTTATAATTTTTTTTTGACACCGCCATAAAATAAAAAAAATTGAGTACTTAGCCCATCCATCATTTAGTAAAGGGGTTTTTAGAATTTTTCAAATAATTACGACCTTGATTGACCAAATAGGTATGTTGTTTAAGCATTAATAAACATTAGTCATAAAAATGGTAAGGATGATCCGTTAAGGACTATGGAAAAATAAAGGTTTTAGAGTAGGTATTAAATTGACCAATAAACCAATCGGCGACACAGAAAATCAAGAAGTTAACGATTAACATTTAAGAAGAAGTTATGTACTAGGGCTACTAAACGATATTCTATCAGCCACTGGTCTAGATAAGCCAATAGTGGTAGTTAGAAGCCGTAAACGTTTCATCGGCTGTAAATAGTTTTAATTGGTGACATACTAACTGATGGACACGACGAATTATGCAATTGCAGCATGCTCCATCTATACATTACAATGTCGTGGGAAACAGAAGATATGTAGATAAATAAACGGTTCCAGTGAAGTACTTTAGACGTCGATCGGTACTTGTGTTAACTCCAATCAGTATTACATCATTGTGTTACCAACATGTTAGGCTTAACAGCATTTATTATTGTATAAAAATTGATTTATATAGATTATTCAATAACTGACAAGATGCTAACCACCTACTATTGTACACCTCGTCCTGCAGTTTATTAGTATTGGATTGAGCAACTACTACTCTTTGTGGGGGGAACCTAAGTAGTCATGCTCACTCAAATGTCCCTGGGGTGGTGGCGTTATGTGGCAGGTCATTGCATTCCCTCTAATATGGTTGAGTGAAATGATGGTGACACACATACGTCATACTTGTAAACAGGTGCCACTTTTGGGGACTGGTCTGCTTCGGTTTACCTCATAATATTTATTTTATTATTATTTCCTTAATTCTATTTTGCGTTACAATTAAACTGTATGGCTTGGTATGATGATTGCACAACATTGTATGAAAGTTTAGATATTCTCGACCAGAAACAACTTTCTTATATATATATATATATATAAATCGTCATACATTTGAATGACTTAAAACTATTTATAAGTACTTATGTATAATTTAGATGTTAATATATGTATATAACCCTTAAGGGGAGAAAATGGTGTTGAAGTTTTTTATGATAGTGCGTCCGTCTTTGATGTTAGGAATGTGAAGATTTGTACTGATACGTATAATTTGAAATAAACAGAAATTCACTTCAACGTTTTTGGAAAATCACTTTTGAAGGGGTGAAATGCAGTATGATGGTTTGCTAATTAGTAAAGTAAGAAACTTAAAATTGATGTTTGGGGACGAGTTTTGAATAAAAAAGTGACTTTTGAACTTTCAACCCCTAAGGGGTAGTTGCGCGGTTTTGAAGTTTGAATGAAGACTTTTGTAATAAAGACTAAACTGCGTGAGTAACGCCGCAGACGCAATCTAGTATTGTATATTTTGCAGGTTATGAAACGAAATAAAAACACGTACGGAACTTGCGTTGTTTTCAATCCTCACAGTATCTACCTAATCCCGAACTATCACAAGTGAGCGTCAAACTTGACTACCCAAAGCAATCCATATTTGTCATGACCGCTCCATGATGATAAATCACTACATAAATTGTACAATTTATGAAATAAAGCGGTAAAACTGACATCTTGCTCAACACCGATGAAGGATTTACGACGTGTTTTATGGCTGCGGCTGCGCAGATACCTACGCGATTTCTATCCTTACGTTACGACTGTGGAACTGTAAACGTAATGATTTGATTCCCACAGTAAAAGCACGGGTATTAACAGTAAAGTACCTATATATATATATATAGATCAAGAATCATGGTCCAAGCGTACCTCGGGCTCCAGGACGACAACTTTGGACGGGTTATTGTACATTGACCACAAAGTAAACTCGCCACAGAAAAAAGTAAGTGTAAACTCACCACAGTTCCATTTTTATGAAGTAAATTGTTTATTAATAATTTTGGTTATTGTAAACTCACCACCATTGCTTTTGTGAAAAGGTCTGCAGAAAAATCAAACAACAAGTAGAATAAAAAATTATTTATTTTTTCGATATGGGAAAAATCAGGAGGTTACATAATAAAATATATGTACAAGTATGCGAGTGAGCGAGCGCGTGATAGAGTGTGCAAAAGCGCAGGAGAAAAAAAGAAAGATGTGCTTTACTGTTAATTCTTAATTTCGTATTAGTTTTCATTGGATATTAACTTATAGGTACTCTCTTAATTGTATCAATATAATTATTCTCTAAAAAAATCAAAAGATTGTTTGCTATCGTTACTTTAAGCAAAAAATATGTGAACTGAGGATTTGTGGCGAATTTACAACAAACCTCACCCGCCTGTGACTAACTTACACATATTTTTAATGCATGTGGTGAATTTACTTTCAATGTATGGAGTTTACAAAATGTGGTGAGTTTACTTTGTGGTCAATGTACAATAACCCCTTTGGACTTTGGACGTAACTGAGAATTACACGCTAAGATAAAAATACAAAACTGAAATAGGTAGGTACTACGCACGTCTGCACATGGTCAATGCGATGCCGTCGGTCACTCAAGAAGCCGCACACTGGGCAGCTACCACATCTGCCCGGAAGATGTAAAGGCTATCGCTCCCAGGGCCATTATACGGTTTATGCTGACCGTGGGCCTCGGAGACGATCTATAAACGGGAGCGGAGATCAAAATAGATCAAATTTGGCCGCAGTGACCACTTGGCAACGAAGGCACCCCAGAACTTCGAATTGGTAATACAGGTACTACGCGTCAAAGATATTTTGACCGTGGGAGGGCCACGCTTCCATGGCTCGACCAGAATGATACGACGACCTCACATAAAACAGGCCTGAATCAACCCGAAGCACAGAACAAAATGTAGGTAACTCCCCGTTTAATCTATAGTTGATATTTTTTATAGCAATATTTTGCAATTTATTCTTAAGTACATAACACACTTAAAAATTTCATTCATGTTCAGGCAAGACTATTAATTTAAGCAGTCTCATCTTAATTGGTGGTCAAATATTTGTAATACATAATATTTCCACTGGATATTGTAAATACACTTACAATATAGGACCGCCAAGGAATGAGGGAGGCTCGTGCCCCAGCAGTGGGGACTTAAATGGGCACGCGTTCAGTGGTCTACCAGGTGTGGGTGTGGGTTCGAGTCCCGCCTGAACACGATATAAAATTTTTAAACGTGTAATTTACTAAGTATAATCTAGTTTTGAAGGAAACACATAATAATAATGGCGGATTAACGATCACTATTAAACAAATAGACACGTGTCATTTTGAATTTATCTTTACTCTAAGCTTAGACAAGACAAATCACGGCACGGTAATGACAGAGAACCTAGCCAATGGTAATGACAAATAATTAATGTCCATGAAATAACATAGTGCCATGGATAATTATGAAACACTGCACTTTCAAGAGCAATTCGTTGACCGTATCCAATAGAAAATAACAGTATTTTTAATAATTTGTATGTCAACAAAAAGGAGGCTAAAATTATACCTATGTAAATGTTACCTGTCAACTAATGTTAATACAGGATGTATCAGTAAAACTTGTGGGAGGTAGGAGGACCGTGGGAGAGCCACGCTTCGGCATGAATGGTCCGGCTCGTCCGTATGTTCACGATACGTACACGGCAGGTTCATTTTACTTAGTACTTTTTCCTTTGTATGAGAAAAATAGTTCAGCGATTTTCGTTAAATGGAGCTTGTAAAAAGCAGATGTAGCTTTAAAAAGCAATCAAGCAGATGGGTTCAGCGTTGTTTCGGTAGATGTCACTATGCTTTTTTATAGCGCTAGCAAAGCGTGTTTCTAAACAATGATCTCAAGCCGCCTGCCTACATTAGCAATTTATCAAGCATGGGAAATAAACCAAAGATCTAAATGGTATTGGAAATTTCGTTTTATAGCAAATAATATTATTTTTGATAATTTATTTAAACGTCTCCCTGACTGAACCTCGAAGATGGCCGTACTACATAGCCGATGAGTATTGGTCTTTTACCTCTAGATGGCGCTAGCACTGGCTAGCCGACTGATGCCTATATCTAAGCATATATAAGTTACTCTATGGATTACTGAGCAATACGCTAGTGTAATCAGTAAGAAGCTCCTTCGTCGAAGATAATTCGTCACAAAACATACGTCAATATGTGCTGGATACGTCAGCGTTGACGGGCGCTAGCGCTACGCTCCCTTTGCGATACTGTCGTGTCAGCCAGTAGACCTGGTAAAAACGTATCGTTCAAAAGATTGGAACATTCGCATCTTAATCAGTGCAGAGATGCGGAACAGTGAAACGCTTAATTTGAAACATCGAATCTCAGATAGATCCGTGATTCATTCCGCTCATATGGATCATTCGGCTCACTCGGATCTGTCGGCTCATCGGATCATTCCGCTCATTTAGTCACTCGAAGATTGCATCTCATTTACTCGGACTCGAGATCCATTTGAGATACATTCGGAGCGAACATTGGAGATTCGGAACAGTGTATCATTTGGCTGAACCGGATCACTGAGTCGTTTCAGTAAAGAGTCACACACGTCAGCAAGACGTTAGTGCTGTCAATGTTTACGTGCAATAGTGGGAGCTCTTTCAATTTTCACACAAATTGCTTATGACACGCATACGCTAAGAATCTATTGAAAAGTTCGTGATATCCCTGTTAGAGCTAACATCGCTCAACTTTACGCTTCACGCCTAAATCTTGCAGATGTACCTACCAGAGGAAATGATAACTTTTACCTTCAACATATGATTATTTTTTACTGGTATTTTATTTGTAAGGGTAAATCATAAACGCCCTGTTGGTCTGGTGGTTTAAGTGACGGGCCGCGATCTCGGTGTCATGGGTTTCGATTCCAAGGTCGAGCAAAAATCATGTTTCGAATCTTTCATACTTGGTTTGTCACCAATCCGCATTTGGGAAGCGTGGTGATTAAACCTAATCCCATCATAGTAGCGATGACTTTGCCCTGCAGTGGGACAGTATATGTATAGGCTGATATATGACTTTACTTTTTACTTTATTCATAAGGGCAAATATGCACATTATAATGAATGGACATAAACGGTATTATAAAACAGCACATGTTTGTAAAGCATTGAAAACTGCATTTTTATCTAATCAAACTGCATTCATTGCCATTCCTGTGGCTATTAACCAATTATCTACTAAATACTGACAGCAGCTCGTATAAGGACCTAATAATGACAAATGAATATGATTACAATTGAGGCTGTAATACCATTAGGGTTGTCAAATAAATGAATAAAAGTCACAAACTTTTTCTATAAAAAATTTAAACCTCCTGTACCTACAAGTCATATGAATATTAAAAATAGCAGGATTTAAAAAACGTGTCCACTAAAAATTTAAATCTTGCAACAGATAATATTGACATGAATAGCGGGTGCAAAATAATCTTAAAAAATCACAAATCCTTTTTTATTCAAATGTCTTGATCTTTTCTTTTTTTTAAGTGATAGGTGGCAGACGCGCAGGACGGATCACCTGATGGTAATCGATTGCCACCGCAAATGGACACCTTTAAACCCCCCTGTCCCCCGGATTGGGCCTCCGGTACCCTCTCTCACGCAAACACAAGTACATTGAGCTTCACGCTGGTTTTCTGTGAGGACGTGGTATCACTCCTGTCGAGCTGGCCCATTCATACCGAAGCGTGGCTCGCCCACAATCAATTATTAATTTAATAGTTGATATTTTAATATATTATTTTTAGTAATTTATTTTCTTATTTTCATTACAAGCAGTAAAAAACCTGTAGCGGTGCCACTGATCCGTAAAAACAAAAGTGTTCTTATTACTGTTATGGGACCTATGTGTGATGGATGATTCTGATGATGACGCATGTTGCAAAAGTTCAGTAAAGCGAAAAAATCTGTGGTAAATTAGAAACCAATGGGCTAACTCAGGCTTAAATTTATTGATATTCTTGATTTATATTGACACTAATATCGCCTTTAAGGCGACGGGTAGCCCTAACTAGCGACACCATTCGTTTGTAATTGTTAGCTACTAAACGCGTACGCGAAAAATTGACTCACGCCAAAAGCAGCCACTTTTGACGGTAATCAATTTTACGCGTACAAAAACGGACCCGACATTTGTGCGTGTTTATTTAATAAATAGTATAAGTGTTTGCCAAGAGGTTGTAACCCCGAAATTGTTTAAAATAGATCCGGTTTAGTAGCTATAAATTAAAATCGATTGGCGTCGTTAGTGTGCCCTACCCGTCACCTTAAAGCGCCAACCCTGCCCGAACCCGCACCGTAGCCCGCACACACTCGTAATGAATGAGTCAATCGGCCCTTTTTGGCGGGGCAGCGTCAAGTTTCCATGCTCGCGCGCACGTTTCTAAACACCGCGACCTTGTATGTTAGAGAAATTCTGCTATTACCAGCTTACCGGGACCTTATTGGCATAATCTGTAATTCTTATTGCTTTCTTTCTCTTTCGTTTCTATGGTTCAAAATGCTGTGATTTCAGTTAGTTTAAATGAATGAATGAATAAATCTTTATTTGACACAATAAGTAAAAAGAACATACAGTTAATACAGGTAATAATATAACAAAACAATAACATAAATAGATACTAAATAAATAAAATAATAAAAAATAAAAAAAGCCTCAAATAGGTGACCGCTCAGCTTTTGTCGACACTGGCCGATTACATATAGCCAGCGCCGACGCTGGTTTTCAGCGGCTAACCTAAAACATTGATGCACCTCTGTTCCCCTCCGCCTCCATGAATGTTTAATACGTTTTATTATTGTGAAAACCAAATACTCACTGGTAGTTACGTGGGAAACCAAATATCTGACAATGCGAGTCCTTACAGAAGGGGTGGACCCGAGAACATAAACTAAGCCTTTTCATGTAAAGCCATACTTGAAAAACCAAGCGAAGCCGTTAATACTAGGGTTGACGTGTTGGGTGACGTTCTTTCTCTCCAGCACCCGTATAGAATCTGAGACAGGGACTCTCTAGTCTCTTTCACACTCTGTGACGTTTTTTCCGAAAATGGCATTTCCTCTTTTAAAGCGCGCGTTTTTTAATTCCATGCCCGAAAAGGTGTGGTTGTCGTAAGGGATGACAAGCGTGCCAATAAAATGACCGCTGAGGATGCTAAAATCCGTGGAGGAGTGGTGTAGCACGAAAGCATACACCGGGCTCTGAAAGGACCGGTTTTTACGCAACCGGTAAAATAACCGGTAATGATTACCGGGTGGTAATCATTATAAACGTACACTAGTTATTTCTGGTTTAAGAACTTTATTATCTCACAAAGAATAATACAATTTACTTATTGAGAAAAAATTTAAACAAAAAAATTATATGTATTTGCATGAAAGACAGTGAGCGTACCTAAGTTAAACTAAAAATATAAAATATGTAGGGTAGGATTCACGAAAATCTGTGTTGTTTACTGCGCACCGAGCAACCACGGACCTAAAGCGCACCGAGCGTACTTGTATTCTGAATGTGGCATTATGGTGACTGTTTAATTTTTATTTATGAATTTGTTTTTATGTGTGTAATTGTAATTTAGTTTATTTCAACAAATGATTTTAACTGTATTGTATTTTATACTTAAATGGTTTCTTCGAAAATATATGTTTTTAGTTGTTATTTGAAACTGATTAATGATTTTGCTTCCTTATTTTTTACCGGTAATTTGTTATACATTTTGACTCCTTCGAATATTCTCCTTCTCCTCCTATTTGTAAGTTCGACAGCCTCGGTGGCGCAACGGTTAGTGGGTCGCACTTTAAAACGACAGTACGCTTGGGGTCCCGGGTTCGATCGCCGGGTCAGGCCAAAATTTTTGCTGACTTTTTCTGTTAAGAAATTCTCAGTGTTAGCCCGGAGTCTGGAAGTTGGCGGTCTTGTACCCCCGTACCTCGGATAGCACGTTAAGCCGTTGGTCCTGCGCCGAATCCTTTTTCGGTCGTGTCACACTGGTGTCCCATCGATATAAGAGGGTATAGAGAGTGCATTTGTGTCTGCGCAAATACTTGTGCACTATAATCGTCGATGGCTGATCGCTGAGATTGACCACCATGACCGAAATATCGGTTTGGAGGATATTATTTGTAAAAAAGTAATATCATTTGTGAACTCTTAAGCTTTAGAGTAAACCTCAGTGGTTTTTAAAAGCTTTTGTATAAGTTTTAATGTAAATTGTTTTTTCATGTGATAAATAAAGAAATAAAAAAAAAACAGATATCCCGCTTCTCTTTGGGGTAATACAATACCAGATATCCCGCTTCTCTTTGGGGTGTTAAAAAATTAGATCTTTGGGATAAGCACTAAAACATCTTTGCTCTTCACGGGTCGCATTCTCGCCAGCTTCGGCAGGAAGCACGCGTGCTAGGATTCCGCTCAGGCATGCCACTACCATTTTAAGAGCTACTTCTAGGGTTGGCTGAGTGGAATCAACACAATAAAAGTTGTATAACCTGTAGGCTTCTTGCTCATATACCGCTTGACACTTTAATAGACCTGCTTCGTTAACAAAGATATCAAAAAATATATATAAAGGACACACAGCCGCATATCAGGTTACTTACAACAATCTGTTAATATTCCTCGAGTGATATTCAACCGAGAGTTTGACAATAAGGTGAGAATCGACTATAGAAATTTGACAGTTTTTATTTAACACTTTTTATGTGGTGCGTATATTTAAATGCAAAAGATGAAAATATTATATCAAAATTCTACCAATAACAAATCTTTGGCAGAATCAGGACGCATCTTGGAAAAGAAGCCGTTTAATTTTTATCAAAATACAAATATATCTACCATTTTTTTTACATTTACACTTTTTCAGAAATCAACAAATTTTCAAGACTGAATTAGTTTACGTTGCACGTACAAAGATAGTTGAAAGTAAAAAAGTATCAGTCTATATACTGTCCCACTGCAGGGCAAAGGCCTTCATCGTAGAAATCAAGTCATCGCTACTATGATGGGAATAGGCTTCATCACCACGCTTGCCAAATGCGGATTGGTGATCACAAACCCGAGCTATGTTTGAAAAACTCGAAACATTCTTAATCGAACCCAGGACCCCGAGATCACCCCCCGGTTACCTAAACCACTAAACTAACAGGGCGATGGGTAGAAACTATTGGATTTGGTTGGCGACGAAAAGATAGTTTGCATACCTATATTTTAACAATAATAAGGTACTTATCATTGACAACCCTAGTGTGCACCGTATAAATAGACTCCCATGAATGTATGAGGTATTTTCAAACGGTTCACTCGTAGTGTCAATCGTCTTCCATACAATTTTAAACTATATCACACTCACAATAAGGATGGATGGATAGGCAACTAATAGAAACGTCGGAAATACTTCTTGTGGCATTAGATGATGCCCGGATATGCACTATGCAGTTTGAATCGTAATGCACTTTGGGGTACAGCTTGCATTATGCAATAGTGAAGTTTTAAGTGAATTGACACCGCTACAGATTACTAAACGGATGACAAGAGCGATGATATCTCAGTGGATAAGAACGCGCCTTCCAAGCGGGGGGTCATGGTTTGAATTCACGCATGCACCTCTGGATTTTCCAAATCTATGTGCGTATTTCTACCACTAACTCGGCGGTGAGGGAAAACACCGTGAGGAAAGCTGCACTTTTCGGATAGTTTCTGAAACATGTAACCATGATTCAGTTCTGGTTTCCCTGTTATAGGTTTGCATAGGTCAGACGGCAGTCGCTAATTGTAATTATCAGACTCCCCAAATCTTGAAACATGGTCTAAGCGTACCATGGGCTCCAGAGTGACAGCTTTGGACGCAACCGGGAATTATACGCTAGGATGAGATGAGACAGATTACTAAAAGGATGTTTTTTATGTCATAGGTGGTAGACGAGCAGACGGATTACCTGATGGTAAACGATTGCCGCCGCCCATGGACACCCGCAACACCAGTGGAGTCACAAGTGAGCTGCCAACCTTTAAACTCCCCTTTCCTCCCAAGATTGGGCCTCCGGAACCCTCACTCGCGCAGCGAAACGCAGCACAGTGCTACTTCACGCCGGTTTTCTGTGAGGCCGTGGTATCACTCCGGTCGAGCCGGCCCATTCATGCCGAAGCGTGGTTCTCCCACCGTTAAAAACGGACTTAACGTCATTTTGGAATTCTTCAGCTCATAATCAACTATTCAAAATAGAGACTTCGTCAGCCCGTTATCCCCATGTCCCATAATTTTGCCGTAAAGTGGGCCTTATGGCAACCTTGACATGCATATTCATCTTAACGTTTGTTTCATAACTTACTCACTGGCTGGAGGCAGATGAGTCTTCTAGGTAACGCTTATCCGAAACCAGAAGACTCGTCTCCTCGACTAGTCCAAAAGACATCGTGACTCTGATGTAACGACTCTTTCATGAGTTGGAGTGCAAAGGATAAGGGAGGTAAAAAAAGATCCCAATATGTACCAAGGTTTTCCTGGCCTGTCGTAAGAAGGGATTAAACGGGTTTTAGGAGTACGTGAACCACAGAGCATACCCACTGCTGGGGAGTGGCTTGCTCAGCAAACGACTGCGCGGGGGACGACATTACCGGGAGTCCTGGTAAATCGTACAGCGTTGTATTGCGCCAGATAGGGGTGTAGCGCCGAGCGCGATTAGCGGTACGGTCTTGTCCCGGCTGTGGGGTTTCCGACCGCGATGGATACCTCAGGGGTTTTAGTTAGGGCTTGAGTCCCACACACCACCTTGTTCCCTACATGTAACAAGGTGACGGCCATGACAGTCTCCCCTTAAAATAAAAAAACTACAAAAGATCCCTTAATGTTTGTTTCGATATTTCCCGAACCTGAGGTTCGCTTTCCGATTTGATCGCCTATGAATAAATTTACCACATTTGGTCACTAGGCTACAATTTAGCTTACCAAATCGAAGTACTAAAAGCGACACACAATTACCTAGGTGACAAATTATATGACCAAAGCGGAAACCCTGCTATTTACGACATATTTGGTTATAGTACTTCGTCAACAGTAAAATGACAGCTGTTTATGTAAATAACGTAAATATGACTTAATAGCGTCGTTTTGGACATGATATTACTGTTAAATTCATCCGCCCACCGCAAGCTTAGATGCATTGGATACACAAATATTTGTCAATACTACACATACTAAAATCATAAAATGCGAGAGATATGTTTTTTTATGCGATAGGTGACATCGCCTGATGGGCGGTGGCAATAAGCGATTGCCACCGCCCATAGACACTTGCAACACAAGTCGAGTCACAAGTGCGCTGCCAACCTTTGAACCCCCCTTTCCCCCGGGTTGGGACTCCGGTGCCCTCACTCACGCAGCGAAATACAGCATATTGCTGCTTCAAGCCGGTTTTCTGTGAGGCCGTGGTATCACTCCGGACGAACCCGCCCATTCATGCCGAAGTGTGGCTCTACCAGCTACCGTGGTAGCTCAGTAGATAAGAACGTGCATAATTCTACCATTCGCTCGGCAATGTTCATAGGCGGCGGTGATTACTATAATAAGCATCAGGCACATTACATACAAAAAAAATGGTTGATCTGGTCACAAGTCAGAGTCCCCTATCTAAGGGTTGCGCAGACCAGACGGCAGTTGCTTTATTGTAATTACCAGAGTCACCAAATCCTGGATCAGAGTCCAAGCGTACCCAGGGCTCTAGACCTGGAAAAAGCGTATCCTATCAAAAAATTAAGTTTCAAAACTAAAACCCGACTACCAAAACACACGATCTAAAAAGTACAAAACAAGAAAATTGTCTCTGCTGAAATTAATATGCCGTATCGCCGTGGTCGTATGCCACATTGATTTTATTTTATTATTATAATGAATCTGTTTTGCTACAGTAGGTGGCATACGACCACGGCGATACGGCATAATCATTTCAGCAGAAACAATGGACAACATTTCATATTTTTAACATGTCCATATTGTTTTTTTATATGAAAATAGACATAAAATGAACAGACCCATATTTTTTCTTTTTTCAAAATTTGTCCATTTTCATGCATAAAATAATTATTGAAATTCTTTTTATTCTAAATAGACGTAAGCGCCAAATGACGTCATCGGACGGCTGAATACAGCGATATTCCTTTGCTTATCATTGTTTTAATAAAAAAAAAGGTACTACTGTCAAAGGTAAATAATACTAGTGTCAACATTGTCAACGTCATTCATACATTCAACGTTGACAAGTTGTCTTTTTTTTTGACAGCTGCATGTCATGGGTTTGGCATTTCGTAAATTTAAAACTATAATGTGCTAAGCAAAGAAATATTTTACATTCTGCCGTCCGATGACGTCATCTTACGTTTTTTAGTTTTTATTTTTTTTCTCAGTAAATAAGCAATATAAAAAATGAAAAAATATATATTCGAGCAGCGGAAAAGTAAACAAAGAATTGGTATTTTTTGTTTCAGAGCTTAGCAATTTTGAAATGTTGTCCATTTTCTTGTTTTATACTTTTTAGATCGTGTTTTTGGGCAGTCGGGTATTAGTTTTTAAACTTTATTTTTATTTATACATATTTTTAGTTATGTAAATATAATTACATATTTGAAATGTGCTAAAAAAGCTCTTTCATTTGGTACCCCACACGGTACCGTCAAGCAAACATTTTTTTAGTTCCTTACTCTAAGTCCCCTAGAGGGCGCTGTAATAAATTTAATGTGACGTCATGTTGCATATAATCAGAAGACAACCAAGACGCTTCTCACGACACCTCATTTGTTCAAATATAATAACCAGTTTAAAAGTTACGTGGAAACAGATGAACATACATACATACATAGCCTGTCAAAATCATAACCCTCCCTTTGCCGTAGTCGGGTAAAAATATTGGAACATCGACTCTTCCGGTCATTCGGCTCACTGAGATCATTACGCTCATTCGGTTCATTCAGCTCACTCAGATCATTTAGCTCATTCGGCTCACTCGGATCATTCAGCTCATGCGGCTCCCTCGAATCATTCGGATCATTCAGCTCATCCGTATCGGTGAGCGAGATTACTACCGCATACAGATTTTTTTTATAGTGATAGATGACAGATGAGCCGTGGCAAAAATCTGGACATATTTAAGGCAAAAGTGAAACCGCGTCTTCTATACATCTTACATCTAAACTCCTAGATCTCATCGTCACATTCTATCAAGTGAGATTGTGGTCGAGCTTTAGCCTTTAGGCCAGGTAAAGTAAAAAAAATATGTGTGTACCACATCCATCCCAAATCTTATCCCTTCATCGCTATCTTCAAGATTATCGTATGTTTGAAAACCCAACGATTTCTCATAAAGTCTTCAAACCTATGTTGGTAATAACGGCACGTATATCAACATTGCGGCAGAAGATTACTCTTTTGTGCTCATGCGCAGGACAGGGTTTGTGCATTAGAACAGCGACACCTAGATAGTGCCGTTGTGAAACGTGCGTGTGCAGTCAGGGTTGTGGGAAATGGTATGTTAAGAAAAAAAATATATAAATATAATAATTCTCACAACATCTCATAGGTTGACCTGATTCCGTACTAAGTAGCTTAAGCACTTGTGTTACAGATATCAGACAACAGAGGAACACAAATATATACTTAAATACATATATTACACCCAGACACCGAACAAACACAATGTTTGTCCAGGGTGGGGATCGAAACCACGACCTTTGGCGTAAGAGGCAGGGTCACTACCAATTGCGTCATCCGGTCAGTCAAATATCCCTTTATTGTCCTAATTACAGACCGTATCTCTAAGGTAAATCCAATGTTGGCAGTCTTATCGCTAATAGGCTCTACAAGACAACCATCGAGAGCACTGCACGTCACGGATAGTTTCTCAAAACTGTGGATACCTATAATATTTTAAATAATGATTTTAAACGTGTAACCCTGATCCAGTTGGTCTGGTTCCCCTGTCTAAGGATTGCGAAGGCCAGGCGACAGTTGTTTCATTGAAATTACAGGACTTTCCGAATCAACTACGAATTACAGGCTAAGATGAGGAATCAAACATCGAATAATCCTCTATTGAACAACGAATTGATAAGAAATAAGGAGAAGGCAGTTAAAGTCAGTTATTAAAATCCAGCAGGACAATAATTTATTATCCGATAAATAGAGAATATGGCTAATACAACAATATGTAGTCGTGGGATTTCTGATATCTGTAATATTGAGAATATGGAGGGGAAAACTCACGACTCTCGGAATTACTCCTTCTGTAGTCACGGGTATATATACCTTTTATAAAGTGGTAAATCCTGCAGACAGCTGAAACGCTTATAGGTAATCCGAAAACACGAAACGCTTGCGCGATGTAATCGATACATAGCGCCATCTATTGGTATAAATTGGAACTAAAGTCCCGAAACGAAGTGAGGGCGGGCCACTTGTTAGGAACAGAAGGTTACAGTTATAGTTGCCACGCACTAAAAGTGAACAGGTGGAAATATTTGTCACTTCCGTGCCAACTGGAAAGATTCCCTGTTCTTCTGCAATTTTGTTCTACTTTCGGCATCTAATATTAGTCATCTAATATTTTAAAGTGAATAATAAAGTAACATTGACTATTAAAAAAAAATTGGGAATATCCCAATTTTTTTTTATTACGAAAAATAGGCAGACGAGCATGCGGCCCATTTGATGGTGATAGTAACCGCCGCTCATAGACATCAACGAAACCGGAGCACAGTCATGCCGCTTTCATATTTAAATGGAATAAGGCTGGGTAACGAAAAAGAGAGAGAGGGACTGTGTGAGCCTGTTTTGTGACACCCCTAACGCTCTAGAGATGGGTGACGAAGATATACCGGCATCTCATTTATATTCGGCAGAGTCCTGTGTTACGAACAATGCGCGTGCGCGGCGAATGTGGACGAGGGATATCTCCACTATGATCCTGCGAACTGTTTGTTACGGTGATGCAGAGGCTGTATAGAGGTTCTACTGTATTCCTCATGAAGTTTTACATCCAGCCAGGAAAATATCTCTAGCCAGGATATCTGATTTGGTTAGATTATTTTAAGAAACGCTCTGTGAAAGCATGAGCTAAAGATCTCAGTGTGTCATTCCCGGATGCGTCCAAAACCGTCACATCGTAGCTTGGGGTACATTTGGACTATGATCTAGGATTTAGGGCCGAGTTCACAAAATTTGGAAGCCTGTTGGTCTAGGCTAGGGGTTTAAGTATAGGGTCGTGATCTCGGGGTCCTGGGTTCGATTCCCGGGTCGAGCGAAAAGTATGTTTCGAATATATCGCACATAGCTCAGGTTTGTGATCACCAATCCGCATTTGACAAGCGTGGTGATTAAGCCTTATCCCATCATAGTAACGATGACTTGATTTCTATGATGGAGGCCTTTGCCCTGCAGTGGGACAAGTTTATAGGCTTTAACCGTGCTTGCTATTGGTGCTTGCATGGTTAAAGCGTGATTACCGTTGTTTTAAAAGTTGGTGAACTCGGCCTTTAATAGACCAATTACAATGACTGCGACCTGACCTCAAGATCAAAAATGAGATGATTGATCAAGGGAAAATACTGCACTAGATTGGGACTTAGGTAATTAAGGTATTTAATGCGTTTATTTAGGCCACATTCGATCAATCTTTACAAATCTGACGTTATACCATAGATTTATCCATGGAGAAAGATTGCTCCAATCGGGCCTTAGTAATAAAGTAAATAATATCTTATTGCACTTGAATAAAATACAAGTGGTAATCCTAGTGAAAATACATTACCAATCAACCAAGAAGCTAAGCATAGAAAGTGCTAAAGAAATGTCGCATACGTTTTTTTTTTCATTTGTGCATTGTAGACTTGTCTCATTTACATTTGCAATGGTCTAAATACACACAAACACGCATTTCAGATGCATGAGCGTGAAAAAGGAGATCAAATCTGATTAATAGGTATGCGAAAGAAAATACATTAAACGGATATCGTTAAGTCTGAAACGTTTTCTAATAAAATAAATATATTATACACGATCTAATAACACTTAGTTTTGTTTTGATAAGTAGTTTTGGTCATCTATATTATATTGGAATAGAATAAGTCACAATCAATGATACGTAGGCACAGTTTGTAATGAATGACAAAAAAAAATCTGTGAAAAATAACCACCTTCAAAAACCACGAACTAAAAAGTGTAAAATAATATTTTATACACTTAAGTAACATTTTATAAAAGTACACTCGAGAAAAGGTTCTACCGAAGTCGGCGCCCAATACTATCTTGTAATTTAATACAGCATTCAATTATTCAACAGGGATTAGGCGCCGACTTCGGTAAAACCTTTTCTTTAAAAAGTGTTAGAAATATGATATTAAACTTTTTAGTTCGTGGTTTTTTAAGGCGGTTTTATTCACAGAAATTTTTTTTTAAAGCTTTTTAGTGTCTCATTTTTTGACAGTATGGCCGTATGCTCCGCATAGAGTGACAATCAAAACGGTACTTCAACGTGTCGCCATGACCCGTAACTTTATGAATGCCATTAAAAAATGGAAATACTTGGGCATGGAAAGCTGACGGCCAACCTTCAGAACTGAAGAGGCACTCAAAGAAGAGGACCGCTAGTTTAGAATTCTACACATCAACAATCGCCAAGAAACTCAGTAGGAACCTAATTAAACAATTTATGTAAATTTTAAAACTTATTGATACAATTCTATCATAATCAAGGTATCGAGTGTCAATTTTACCAATGTTCTCAATACAGCGATTTTTTTATTAGGATGACTAGTAACGATTATTTTTTTTTGCCAACTTTTAAAATTTAGTTTGCCAACACTACGAATAGGTACGATGAAATGTAATGAGCTCTTCAACATCAACTGTGAAGTAACATTTAATTTAATGTAATTATTGGTAAATGCCCGATTATATTGATATTGTACAGTCGTATTGCAACAATCCTCTTGTGTGGTTCCAATAGTTTACGAGTATATCGGCAATAAAATAGAGATAGTCCATCTTTTGCAACGGCATTAAAGCTTACTATTTCGTTACATAATACTTATATGGCCGTTAGGGTTCCATGTTAAATACAGGCATGATGACAAGTATTACTATTTTGATGTGAATTAAATAAAGAAATATATTGTTATGGCAAAGAAAATTATTTAAGAGAACACTACTTATTTTACTAATTGATAAATGTTATTATTATATTAATGATTATATTTGACTGATAAAAACTTCTGATACGTAACTTTAATATATTTAATTTTGACTTGCATGTAAGTACTTATTAATCTTTTTAATTAAATGTAATGCCGAATATTTGTATGCCTTTAAAGGCAAAACATGGAGGACTTCAATGTAATTTGTCAACTTATACTGTACCTATGTTATACAAATAAATGATTCTATTCTATTTTATTACTGGATTAGCTGTCAAATCGTAGTCAACTCAAAGGAATGTAAACGACACTAAGCAACTCCTTCGGACTTATTATTAAGACGGAGATTAACACGAAATGTATTATATGATATCCACAACGTTATGTACTTCACGTTGTATTGTTGTATCACATAATAAATTTCGTGTAAATCCCCGTCCTCATAAATTATAGTTATAATGCAACGCTAAAATCTACAAAACTATTTAACAAAATGTTCATGCCTATTCCCATCAAATCTTTTTAAAGATATACATCATATTCGATACACTCCAGATTGTAAGATAGTGGCTCTGAGTTTCCAAACGTGCGCCTCCTTGTCGGGAGGTCTTAGGTACGAATCCACGAAATTTAATATATTAATTCATATTATTTGTTTGTATTTAATTTATTTGAATAATTATTTTATTGACATTGTTAATTTGAACTCTAATTATTATTCCAATTTTGTATTCTGACAAACTGTATTATTAACCTTGACATTGTTCTATTCTAACCAACGCAACGTAAAATATGTAATTCAGTTTTTAGGATGACTTTTGTTTTTATAATTATGATGTAATATGTTTAATTATGACAATGAGCACCTCTGGCGTTTTGGGAAACTGTTAGCCAGTGTGTGTCAAATGTTTATAAAATAAATAAATAAAACAAAAAAAATAATAAATCCAAGAACACACCTCTGGGTTTTCACATATATGTGCATATTTCTACCATTCTTTGCGGTGAGGGAAAAAAATCGTGTGTAAAACCGGCTCGTTTAAAAAAAACATTTCTGATCTGATTCCTCTTCCTAAAGGGTTTTGAAGGTCAGACGCCAGTTGCTTCATTTTAAATACCAGCCCCTCCAAATTCTAAGTTAGAGCTTTGGACGCAACCGGGAATAATCTGCTGAGATGACAAGTCTAGTTTGTAACATAAGGAAAATAATTAATAATTAAAAAAAATTTTTTTTATATGTAAGTACATACTCTTAGCATCTACTCACCTCAACCACCTTAAGTCCGCTTGTGACCACGACCGTTGTAACGCGGTCGAAACGTCATAAGCTGTGTGTAGATGCTACTACGAGTATGTATATACATATAAAAATAACCGCGTTTTGTCCCGTGTTTAATTATTTGTATAAAGAAAATGTTTAAGACTATCCAAATATATTGATACCGATGTTCCACAGAGAGATGCATGAAGAATATAAAGTCCATGTCATAAATGATTATTCTATAGACGTATTGCCATCAATCACTCCAGCGTCAAAACAATAGGCTCATTCTGATTTGTTCTACGAAGCGACGCTTGGTAATCATGAGGGATTCATTCTGTATCAGCGTATACATGTTTATATCAATGGAAGGTGCAATCAATATCAGCATGATGCATGCCGTCACAAAATGTATGAAAATAATAATGTAACATTACCTAAATAATTAGAAGAGGTTCTATCTCTTCCTAAACCAGAAACGAGCTGTTGATCTTTAAACAGGAGCGCTTACACACTGCCCTAATATTATATTTCAAACAAAAAAGAAATAAGAGTGCTTATGTAACAAGTCGCTAATTATTCGGCATATTCAGAATTAATGACATGACGGTGTAGCTAAATTTTAGGTGTAGTTGTATTTTCATCGTATATAGATAGATAGATAGATATACTTTATTACACAAAATACACAACTTAAGTACTAGGCATTACAGAAATTTTGTGTACAATTTATTTAAATATATTGTGTATTTTTCGTGTAACTATTAATTAAACCTCCCGGAAGTTACGATGATCTATCATTCCAGAGCTCTCGGTTTTATTTTTAGATTGGTAAGATCGGCAATGCCAACTAGTCGACAATTGAAAAAGCGATAAGTCGGCTAATCATCAAATACCATTGTCGATCCATCTCTAACTTCATTATGCATGCAGCACAGCAGGCTGTCACTGCTAAATTTACTCTTGGTTTAGTTCTATGAACAACATTAAAGTAAGGTGATTCGCTGTAGGTATCTGATAAAATCTTTTTTTTTTTTTACAAGCTAGCAAGGCACCTGATGGTAAGTGATCATCGCCGCATATGGACATCAGCTACACCAGAATGAATATAACATAATCACTCATTGATTTATTTCGGTAAAACATGGCATCCACTAAGAAGTCTAAGTTAATTTACCATTATTATTATTAGCACGACTATTTGAATACAAAACTAGTATAATCTAATCTATAAATATAAAAATATGTTTAGTAACTAATTTATGAATGGTAGGCTGATCCAGCAAGTCGCGTGCGCTAAAGCTTTCGAAACTGTGCGTGGGCGCCGATCACTGCTTACCGTGCCGCTACCGGGCCACTCAAATTCTGACCTCATTATTACTAAGTACTGATAAACGGTAGGCTAATATAGATGTAGAAATGGGTTCCATTTTAAGACTAGCGGTCTATAAATAAATGCATCACAGATGGTAAAGCGACCAAGCGCCTAAGGTAAATATTTTCAAACGAAACATTTGATGAATGCAATGAATCAAGTTCAGAACGAGCTAATATTACCATAGAGAAACAGCATTTTTTTTACTAACACAGGGTTCCAGAAAAGTTTTGTATCAATAGGTATATTTTTTACTACGGTGACACGAATATGAGGGTATAATATATCCTGCGTACGTGGATGATCGTTGAGATTGGCCGCCGTAGCTGTAATCGGTTGGGATTTTATTATTATATTTTTAAATTAAAAAAATGTCTTTATATACTTTTTATCAAAATAAGTACGCACAGAGATATTTTTATATTATTATAATAGATATCAATATTTAGTTTAGAGTTTAATTTTTTTTAATTTATTCTTCCCCAAAACACAGATTGCAGCGTTGCTCAATTAATTATGAATATTATGCTAATTGATAAAGATGATGACAAATAAAATTGAGCAAATAGTATTATAGAAAGACATGAAGTCGATAGTTTTTCATGGCTTCTTTGAGAAAGCGTTTGACCACCAGATGACATTATAACATTATCATGCAAGATGAGTTCCGTGTAGTCTAGGTTTTAATGATAGATTGGTCATAAGGTCTATTTGCCTTATCTTGAAATGATTTGAAAATCTATTAAAATTAAAATTTTGCAAATAGATTTTCTTAAAGACTGCGCCAAGTTAATTTAATTCCTTTCTTTATCTCCCATTCTGATCATTTAATACATTTTTTGTATTTACACTTAATACGAACAATGCTATTTAAGTTTATTTTAAAGGCTTTTTGACCATGTCTATCAAATGATAGACATGGCGAACCCTTAACCGAAAACATGCCTTAAGAGCCAAGTCTTTTTATCGGTAGTGTTAACAACCCTATTGATTGCTACAAGTAGAACAGGAAACCGAACTCATCTTAGACAGATCAGCATTAAACTCAAATGCCAACATAATTTAATCCA
Organism: Marasmia exigua; assembly: GCA_019059595.1. Lineage (NCBI taxonomy): Eukaryota > Metazoa > Arthropoda > Insecta > Lepidoptera > Crambidae > Marasmia > Marasmia exigua. Next base: position 12,332,590 of record CM032483.1, on the reverse strand, counting down.
GTGGCATTGCCATACTATAACTATTGCCAGTAGCAGGACAAAACGGTAAGACGAGCACCAGTCAAGGTCAATGATTTCATACAAACAGATCAGTCTAGAATATCTCTAAATTCTTTTGAAGAGTATATCGTTTCTCGCGGAATTTTCTACCACGTACCTCAGTTGTGTGGAACCGTTTGGCTGCAGGAGTATTTATGGACGGCTGCGACTTAGGGACCTTCAAGAGAAGAGCGTACTTTTTTATAAAAAGGCCTGCAACACATTAGCGATATCTCTGATTTCGCGGATGTTCATGGGCGGCGTTTATTAATTTTCATCAGATGACTCGCTTGCTTGTTTGTAGGTCTCTAGCATAAAAAAAATATATCGAAGCCGAAAGTTGGCCTCTAAATTTATTTTTATGTGATAGGTGGCAGCCGAGCAGGCGGATCATCTGATGGTAAGCGATTGCCACCGCCCATAGACACCCGCGTTAGCATGGATTTGAATCTAATATCAGACTAGGTAATGGTTGCGTAAGCAATTTGTTTTGAGTTTTATAGATCGGTATTTTCAATTTATACCTAATAAGGTATGAATTGAAAATATCGCCAGTGGGCCTTAAGAGTACGCCTTGTTACTCACAATAGGAAATAACGATTTAAAACGTGTAACCAAGATCCAGTTGGTCTGTTTCCACTGCTGCGAATGGTTGCGAAGCTCAAACGGCATTCGCTCATCATTATTGTTTTATTCGTCTATTTAAGTTTTACGTAACCTTACCGCGTAGCATTAAATCTGGTATATGGTAGTGTGTTAAATGAAACTATAAAATGTACAACCGACTACTAGGTACTCCCAATTCTAAAGCATTCCACTATGTCGTCTTGGTGGAGCAAAGTGGAAGTACTCGAAATCGAGCTACTATTAACCACTATACTGTGGTACTGTTGAGTGGTATGCCTGTCCAATTCCATATACGGAGGGCCCAGGGTCCCGTTGGAGTGGCGTGCCGAGGCGGCCCGTAATGATAGGGATCGGTAGCGCGATCACTCCCGGCAAAACCTCTTAATGCTCTGTACAAATAGGGCCAAGTCTTTAACACGTAATGGCATATCTTTGGAGTTCTTGGACGAGAGCAGGAAGGAGGGAAAAGGATGGGGATATTTTTATTTTCATCTCTCTTTTTCGCTTATGTACCCTTCGCACTAACCGTGTTAATTAGAGTTATTTTATTCCTAAATCATTAGGACTTTATTCGTAAATGTTCAATAAACCTTTTTTAGCTAAAACGGTGTTATAGAGCAGTTTAAGTTTAAATAAAAAAATGACAAAAAAAGTTTTACTTTATAACACGGTTTTAAAAAAGGTTTAACAATCATTTATGATTAAACCCATAAACTTCGAATGCAGTTAAATAGGCTTTTTTATGTTATACCACGAATATTGTTAAGTACTGGAGTCAATTTTTGCTTGCAAACCTTAGACACGTTTAGCATTTCTTAATAAGCATTGGACAAGTTTGCAAATTACTGTCATGTTCTTATCAACTGAGCTTAAAAAGCTTAAAAGGTATCAATTTAAATCTTTATTTTAGACCAGGAGCCCAATTCTCGGGCTTTCGACATGAAAAAACATGAGCGGATGTCGCATGAAAACCATACTTACAAAAAACTATATTTTATAAATTATGACGCCAAATTTCTCCTTATTTATTTATTTTCTTTTCATTTATTCCTGCACAAAAATGTAACTAAAATCAAGTGTTTTATGTCTAATATTAATAATACATTACCAGTGCTGCATCGAAGCAATTAGAACCGTAAATATTATTACAATTCGCAGCTATCCTTACCTGTAACAAACAAAAAATTAGTTAATTTCTAAATCACATTTGCTTTCAATGTTTTAGTGTTCATAACTAGTTCACCTGTCTAAGAGTTGCGAAGGTCAGACAACAATTAGTATCAGACTTATGAAATCCTGGTGGCTTTATTTAAAGCCGTCCCGTAATGAACGAGAATAAACCTGTCGCATCCAAACAAAGGAACCACACAGCGCGAGTGAATGGGTGGGAAACTCGAATTCTGTCGTAACGTCTGCTTTGAATTAAAGTGCATTTCAATCAAAATTGTTCAAAAGGTAAACAAACAAGACGACACCCCGATTTTGTCAAATTATCCAGTAATCACACTCTGTACATGAACACTGGCACATATATTTGATCACTTATAACAATTTATGTCGTTTTAAATTATTTTCATAGAACCACGTCATCAAATATCCATAAAAATAAAATATTTGCACTGAAAAAATAATTTTAAGGTTATGCGAAAACTGAGACAGATAAAACTTATCTGTGGAAAAATAGTGATGGGGTGATAACAACATAACTGATTGAACGAACGAATGAGTGAATTTTGAACAGAATTCTCTATTGACGAATGGAGATGATGATGATCAATATTTTCTACAAATTTCAAAGTATGTAATTGGAAAAAACAAAAACCCGTCCAAGGTGTTGATGTGTCAACTAGAGTTACTTATTGCCTATTTTCGTACTCTTTAGTAAAAACGAACTCAAAATAGAAAATCCAAGATATTTTTTAAGTTTTTAACCATATTTTCGTATAATAATAATAATAATAATAAATATTTCACAACATCACATACATTGATCTGACTCCGAGATAATAGGTGATAATGCAAAACTTTTGCCCTTTGCTATCTGCATTTAAATAAAATATAGAAATAAAAGTTCATTCTCTCCTGAACTTTCACATCCCTATTATAGTGTCATGGCGGGTCACACGGGTCAATGAACTACGTTTGTTTACCTTTTGGACAATTTTGATTGAAAGGTACTATAGGTCCTCTGGATTATGGCACAGGGGGCCTAACACAATACCACCCCGTAACCAACGAGAATATACCTGTCGCATCAAATCAAAAGAGATGCATAGCGGGTATGAAAGTAACGAGAATAAATATTCGGTCGTGAATTCAGTTTCGTAGTAGGCCCTCAGGCTACGCCCACATAGATAAGCGCATATAGTGATCTGGGCCTGCTTCGGCGTGAGACAAACAGAGACTATACGGACCTTGTGGGAGAGACACGATACGAAATACTGCCTAGCGCATAGGTCAACCAACTTCTGTAAGTTATCGCAGACCTTCTAGTGTATTATTTTGTGATCATGGCCAGGGTCATTTCACTTAGTACTTTTCCCGTAGTATGGGAAAAATAGTTCAGCGGTTTTCGTTAGATGGAGCTTGTAAAAAGCAGACGTAGCTTTAACAAGCAATCCAGCAGAGTTCGCCGTCGTTTAGGTAGTAGATGTCACTATGCATTTTTACATCGCGCGTGTTTCCGAAAAAATGACCTCAAACCGCCTGCCCACATAAGCAATTTTAAAAAGTATGGAAAATATATCAAAGATTTCGAGGGTTTTAGGAATTTTGATATTTTCAATTATTTTATTGTTTAACCAACGAAAGTTACATTTCACTTGCTTAAATATTGTATGAAAATAGACTGAATGCACTTCCAGTTACAGGTAAACACTGCATGCAAAAGATAAGTAATAAAGGATATCTACATCTAAGTAAAATGTAATAAATGTAATTAAATTAACTGGCTCTTTTTCAAAAAACATTCTTAAGCTATCTACATAAATATCTACTTTATGGCTAATCAAGTAAGTTAATGAGTCTACATAAAGGAGAGTTAGATCCCAGCTTAGATCTACGGATACGGACGTTATATAGCAAATAAAATTATTTCTGATATTTTATATAATCGTCTGCCCTGAGTCCTGACTGATTATCGAATGGGCCGTACTCCATAGCCGTTGAGTACTGAGGCCTTACCATGACTTTGAAATACTTTTCTCGCTATCCAAAACTATTGCTCTGTCTCTTTCACATGCAACACAATGAAAGGGACAAAGCGATAGTTTTCGATAGCGAGGATAGTTTTTCAAACTCATGGTAAGGGCACTGATCGTTTTCCTATATTAGATGGCGCTAGCTACTGACTAGCCGACTAATGCCTCTATCTCAGTATACCTATATAAGTTTCTCTATGATGATAGCCTACCCAGGGCTCAGTAGCGACCTCTTTGAACGATACCAGGAAACCGCTGAGATGACACGAAAACCTACGTTACGAATACAAGATCATTGTCAATAAATCTCGTTTGCTATGGCTATCGGGCTACTGTATCTACACATACTGCCAACCGTAAAGGAACACCGCCGAGATGTAATCTGCGCTTACGCATCTGAATCAACCACTTTCGCTAAATATGTCAACGTAGAGGGGTGACCAGATTTTTTGTAACAGTCGGACAGTCCAGCATATCCGATTTTAAGGCAAAATATTGTTTAATTTTTCTTCTCGTCAAAAACAAGCGGATTGGTTATTGCCCTGCATCATCTAAGTGGTTGCTTATGCATGACTTCAATTAACGTATTTTACGATAACTTTAGCGTCCCTTTAAGGTGACGGGTAGGGCACACTAGCGACGCCAATCGATTTTAATTTTTAGCTACTAAACCGGATCTATTTTAAACGAATTCCGGGGTTACAACCTCTCGGCAAACACTCATACTATTTATTAAATAACCATGCACAAATGCGGACCCAACATTTGTACGCGAAAAATTGATTCACCTTTTAGCGTGGCCGCTTTTTGGCGTACAAAAACGGACCCAACATTTGTGCACGGTTACTTAATAAATAGTATAAGTATTTGCCGAGAGGTTGTAACCCCGAAATTTTTAAAAATAAATCCTGTTTAGTAACTAACTAGCGAGTGTACTGTTATAAAATGTTATTTGAAGTGTGTATGACAATCCGATTGGAACAGTGGTAGTGAACGCTGCCTCTGATACAAGGGTTGCGGGTTCGATCCCCGCACAGTACAAACATTTGTGTGCATGAACATGTTTGTTTGTTTTGGTCTGGGTGTTTGCTATGTATTATAAGTATGTATTACAAAAGAAAAGTATTATATGTATATATTTGTAATCCCACTGTTGATTCTGATATCCGTAACACAGGTGCTTGAGCTACCTATCTCGGAGTCAGATCAATGTATGTGATGTTGTGAAATATTTATTTATTATTTTTTTATAAAGTGATAAAAATATTATTTTTCACTTTTTACTTCGTGGTATTTGAAGGCGGATTTTTTTCGCAGATTTTTTTTTAATCAACAAAATTGGTAATTCAATCGGAATTTGTTTGATTTCATTTAAGTTGGCAAACAATTAATAAATGATGAATTGTCCTGTGGTCAGCATCCACACGATAATGGCATGACAAAACCATTGACAAAAAATATACGGACAAGAAACAAAAGTGGAGAAGGGTATGTCCATGTTTTTGAGCGTACAAAATTGTGTACCCTACTTAGATCCACAAGATCTCAATAATTTACATTGAAACACGCATGCACGAGAGAAACTAAATCGGAATTGATAATTTCAACCGAAAGTAGACTTAATTAGCTACTTAAATTCCAACCACACTGATACAATTCAAGTGAAGAAATTCAAGATGTATTGATCGAGAAAAAAAAAAACCGGCCAAGTGCGAGTCGGGCTCGCGCACAAAGGGTTCCGTAGCAGCAAATATACATTATAAAGATTTTATATCATCGCGGATTTTTAAAGGTGTACAATACTGTAGTATATTTTTTGATCTATCTTATAAGGTTCAGCCATCGTTTTCAGTGTAAGCACAATAACTTAACCAAAATTACAGTTAAATCAACCTATCTCAAAAACTATAAGAGATACTTTGATCAAACCAAAAATCGTTGAAAGAGTTAATTAGCATGCATCACCTCTATTTTTTTTAGAATTTTATACCCCGTAGTTATAAAAATAGAGGGGGGGGGACATACTTTTTACGACTTTGAGAGCTGATATCTCAAAAACCGTTCACTTTAAGAAAAATGTTTTTTAGAAAACTTTATATCATTTTAAAAGACCTTTCCATTGATACCCCACACGGGTATGTACATCGAAAAAAAAAATTTCATCCCTCAGTTACATGTATGGGGGGCCCCACCCCCAATTCTTTTTTTTACTATTTAGTGTCATATTTTTGTAGCGGTTCATACAACACATATTCCCATCAAATTTCATCACTGTAGTACTTATACTTTCCGAGTAAATCGGCTGTGACAGACGGACAGACGGACAGACGGACAGACGGACATGACGAAACTATAAGGGTTCCGTTTTTGCCATTTTGGCTACGAAACCCTAAAAACGGAGACTGGTGAATAAAAAAAGAACTCAAACACATTTGTATCTAATATACACAAATCAATAGATTCTAGGGAATATCCCAACAACGTTCATATTTTTTATGTGATAGGTGGCAGACGAGCAGGCGGATCGTCTGATGGTAAGCGATTGCCGCCGCCCATAGACAAACGCGACACCAGTGGAGTAACAAGTGCGCTGCCAACCTTTAAACCCCATTTCCCCCGGATTGGGCCTCCGGTACCCTCACTCACGCAACGAAACACAGCACAGTGCTACTCCACGCCGGTTTTCAGTGCAGCCGTGGTATCACTCCGGTAGCCGCCCCATTTATGCCGAAGCGTGTCTTTCCCACGGTCATATAAATGGATTAGTCCCTTGGATTGTGAATGCAAAACACGACCTGCGAACGGGATTATTTTAAAGGATTATTGTAACCATTATTTTGAAGGGTAAATAGCCGTGTTAGTTTCACCAGTTATAAATAAGTTACAAGACGGCTTGTGGAATTTATCTAAACGGAATCATAACCATATTTTAATCAGATTATCGCATAAAGTTGAAACAAAACGTTTCATCAGAAAACGGCCAGCTGAACCAGTTTACCATAGACAATACTTATTAAGGTGAGACTGCGATCTCACTAGCGCCGCCTATCAATTTGTATTAATTGTGACGAAAATAGGATATTGTTGCAAAAAACGGGCAATGAGATTCTAAAAAAAAAGTATTTGTGATTTTTCCAAGATATACCTAGCATAAAATATCTCTTTAGAATAAATAATAATATCACATACATTGATCTGACTCCGAGATAGGTAGCTCAAAGCACCTGTGTTACGGATATCAGAACCAACAGTGGGATTACAAATATATACATGCAATACTTTTCTTTTGTAAATACATACTTATAATACATAGGAAACACCCAGACCAATACAAACAGACATGTTCATGCACACAAATGTTTGTACTGTGCGGGGATCGAACCCGCAACCCTTGGACCAAAGGCAGCGTTCACTACCACTGTTCCAAACGGGTCGTCATTAGAACCAAATTTCAGAAGTAACCAAATTTTTGAGAATTGCTAAAAGTGGCCACTTTAGGGGAAATCAAAAATTAAGTTACATGTAGCCAGATAGGATATATCTTGAAAAATCCCAAATACTTTTTTTTAGAATCTCATTGCCCGTTTTTTGCAACAATATCCTATATTCGTCACAATTAATACAAATTGATAGGCGGCGCTAGTGAGATCGCAGTATCGCCTTAATAGTCATTCATAAATAAGATTATCATAATAAAAGTTACACACAGAAGAAATCAGGTTTAACGTTTTAGCATTGATCAACAAGTTACCGTCCGGTTAAAACCAGTATTTATGGAATGCTAAAATATTAACTAAGTTACATAATTAAATTCTATCAATATGTACCCAATTTTAAGCGAGCCTAATATCACCTCACCTAAGCTTGTAATTCTAAGTTGCGTCCAAAGCTGTCCCTTTGGAGCCCAGAATACGGTCAGACCAAATAATAATAATAATTAATAATTCTAACAACATCTCATACGTTGACCTGATTCCGTACTAAGTAGCTTAAGCACTTGTGTTACAGATATCAGGCAACAGAGGAACACAAATATATACTTAAATACATATATTACACAAATACATTATATTACAAATGATTTAAGATTCGGGAAGCCAGGTACTTACAATGAAGCGACAACCCGTATGACCTTAGCAACCATTAGACAGGGGAACCAGATCTACTGAATCATGGTTACACGTTTATCGTGAATCATGCAGGTTTCCTCACGATGTTTTTCCTCACCGCCAAGCTGACGGTAGGAATACTCACATTGATTTGAAAAATCCAGAGGTGTTGCTTGGACAAACTCCCGCATGGAAGGCGCGTTCTTATCCACTCTCTATTACCGTGGGAGAACCACGCTTCGGCATGAATGGGCCGGCTCGACCGGAGTTGTTACGGACGCCGGTGCTAGCCCGTTGATTTGTGACGTAAAGTGATTTTAGTGACTATTAATTTGTGATTAGATATAAGTAAATTGTAATAATTATAAGTTAGTATAAGAAAAATTGTATTAGAATAAGTTTTTTAGAAATAAATAGTTGATTATTGGCGTTTGATTGATATCCCGTAGGTTAAGTCTGATGTACTGGTAGGAAATAGGTAGAATAGGTCTAAGTGTACGCTAAAAATAGGGTTAGCCTACACTTAGAATAGATAGGAATGAGAGACAAGGACGAAACGACGCGACAATACATGCGTCCTTGTCTCTCAGACAAAATTGATAGCTCCCTTACATAGCGGCTAGTTCGCTATGGAAATGGGAATATCAATAGGGTCGGTTGCCATAGAAAACCACCGACGACACATGACACGACACAGTTTAGTTTTTTCCGACAACCTAAAAGAAACCCTCCTCAAGACGCCAGTACACGGACGGGCCTAGGGGTATCAAGCGCCTGCGACACAACATAAAAAACGGGTTTCTTATCAACGCCCCGCGCCCCGCACCCCGCTCCCCGCCCGACGACGCCTCGCCATATCGGTGCGTGGACGCCGACACCGACGCGATATAAAGAAAGAAAAAACCCCAACATACAGTCCACGACATCTGCTGGTCCTTCGAGGGTCGGATCGATTGGAAGATATCAGCGCTAATTGGACGCCGCTGCGCCGCCGTTACCAATGGTGGTAACCAGGAGCCAGGCGACGCAGAGGAACAACGACGCGCGCTTGAAGAACAACGCATCGAAATGGAGAGGCAGCGACGATTATCGCTGGATCCTCCGACCTCACCGGAGCGACGACATCGAAGGAGGGAAGAATTACTGATGGCAGCGCAACCGGAGCGTGCCATACCACCGACGGTCGACGCAGGCGAAGAAAAATTGCTGGTAGCAGACAAAGTGCAACTAGCTCCTGACAAGACACAACAGAGGCCTACTTCACCGGCATTATCGGTGCGCTCGCAGCGATCCAACGCCAGCGTAGCGCTTCGAACCCAACTCGCAGAACTAGAAGCAGCTGAGAAACTCACCGAACTTAGAAGACAACAACTTCAACTGGAAGCGGAATTAATTCGAAAAAGGCTTGCTGTCGAAGTAACTGCATTGCAAGAAGAGGCTCAAGACGTCGTAGCGGGACAAGGAGTTGAAGATCTGAGAGTCGACAACTGGCTGAGAACCAACCCCGCCCCCACCCCGCGGGGGGAGAAGGGGGAGAGGGGTGCTGCGAGGGAGGAGCCAAGGCAACTGCGCTTCGAGCCAAAGAGAGCGCGTTCACCGACGCCCACGCGATCGAAGAGCGGTGTAGAGCAGCTTGCAGAAACATTAGAGAGGATGGCGAGACCACGATTGCGGCATGTTGATTTGCCGACCTTCAGCGGTGCAGCCAATGAGTGGCTACCATTCAAGGCTGCGATGCGGGACAGCACGCGTATGTATGACGTGTCGCCGGCTGAGAACATACAACGGTTGAGAAGCTGCCTTCGCGGTGAAGCGAGAGACGCCGTAGCCGCTTTACTACACACGGCTACGAACCCGAACACAATTATGAAGACACTGGAGCAATGCTTTGGACGACCGGAGGTCATTATTGATAAAGCATTAGATGACCTCAAGAAGCTTCCAAAACCTGGCGCTTCATCGGCGGACTTTAACAACTTCGCGATCAAGGTGCAGAACATCATTTACGTGCTCAGAAGTATCGACCGACGCGGATACCTCTACAATCCGCTACTTTCAAGAGAGGTGCTAGATAAACTGAGCCCGCATCTACGATCAAGATGGTGCGACTACGCCAGCGAAAACGACGGATCATCAGAACCGGAAATAGTTATGCTTTCTCGCTTCCTTATGCGAGAGGCGGACCGGGCGTTGCGCTACACTTACGCATCGCCTACCAGCAGTACACCAGTGGCAGCAATCAAGAAAGAAACCAGGCCTGCTGCAGTACAACCTCCGAGACGAAGACCACCACCTGTCTACACCGTCGTAGCCGAGCCAGCGAAGGAAGAAATAGATACTTGCCCCAGCTGCGAACAAGCCCACCCGCTGACACAGTGCTCAGCCTATAAGGCACTGTCAGTGGACCAGCGGTGGGATTTTGTACGAGAGAAGCGGCTGTGCTTCAAATGTGTGCAGCGAAGACACCGATACACCGGCTGCAAGGCGAAGAGCTGCGGAATCGGTCAGTGTCACCGCCCACATCACGCGACACTGCACCATGAAGAGAGAGCAACGACGAGCCAGCAGTCACCGAGTACGCCACCTACCAACAACGCGACGGCGCTATCGGTGGCGTCCCCAACCAACACCACCAGCCAACGATCGGTCCTACTCAAGATGTGTCCGGTCATTGTGGTTGGGCCGCGAGGCGAAGCACACACTTTCGCGCTGCTGGACGAGGGAGCTACTATCACTCTCATCGACGAAGACTTGGCGCGAGACATCGGCGCAGAGGGGCCGACGCAACCACTTCATCTTCACGGCGTCAACATGAAGCAAGAAGAGAAGAGAAGCAAGCTCGTCAACATCAAGGTGCGGGGCCGACACGAAAGCGCGATATACGATTTGCGCGCCCGCACTATGAAAAACCTTCGCCTACACCAACAGGCAGTACCAGAGGCGGTCATGAGGCAAGACCACCTTCGAGACCTAGACAAGGACGCGGTGTGCTATGGATTAGCACGCCCAGGCCTCCTAGTGGGCTCTGACCACTGGGAGCACATAGTCTGCAGGGAGCTTCGAGTCGGCGGCCCGAATCAACCGGCCGCATCAAGGACGCAGCTCGGCTGGGTGATACATGGCACCGTACCACGCAGCTTCATCTACCAGCGAGAGAACGTGCTACATATCTACGAGCCCGATCGGCGCGTAGTTGACAAGACACAGCACGACCAGCGACTTCACGAACTGGTGGAGCATCACTTCAAGATTGAGGCGCTCGGCGTCGCGCGAGAACCGCGCGTGAGTGACGCAGATCGACGAGCGACTGACATTGCAGAAAAATCAATCAAGAAAATCGCTACTGGATATGAAGTTGGCCTGACGTGGAGAGACGATCACCCATCCATGCCGCCGAGCTACAACGCAGCACTACGACGACTAAGAAAAATTGAACAGAAGATGGACGCGGCCCCAGACTTTGCCGCACAATACACCGCGCAGATAGAAAATCTGCTGACGAAGGGGTATGCCGTGCCATGCGACGGGACAGAAAAATCGAGCCCCGTCTGCTGGTACCTACCTCACTTTGCCGTGCAGAACCCGAACAAGCCCGACAAACAGAGACTGGTTTTTGACGCAGCAGCGAGAAGCCATGGCGTCTGTCTCAACGACTACCTGCTGGAGGGACCCGACCTACTGCTATCTCTCCCGGGCATTGTGTATCGCTTCAGAGAAAAACCCATCGCCGTCACTGCTGACATCCAAGAAATGTTCCTGAGGGTCAAAATCCGACTTGATGACCAGCCAGCGCAGCAATTCTTATGGCGGGGCGCAGACAGAGACAATCCTCCGCGACACTACAAGATGGCCAGCATGATATTCGGGGCGGCGAGCTCGCCCTTCCTGGCTCACTTTGTGCGCGACTACAACGCGCGCGCACACGCCGACGAACATCCGCGAGCACTAGAAGCCATCACTCGAAGCCACTATATGGACGACCTGGTGGCCAGCTACGAGGATGAAGAGGAAGCCCAGACCGCCATTGAAGAAATAAGAAGAGTACACGTTGCGGCCGGCTTTACACTGCGTGGGTGGAGCGCGAACAATAAGAAAATTCTCAACGACGTGCCGACCGAGTTGCACGCGACGACGCCCGCAACACTGGGGGGAGACGGGCCCGAAAACAAGATCCTCGGACTCGTCTGGAATGCAGAGGAAGACCAGCTGGGGTTCAACACTTCTATGAACCGAGTACCGCCCGAAGTTCGCGCACAAGAACGCGCGCCGACGAAAAGAGAAGCGCTCAGTGCGGTCATGTCCATCTATGACCCGCTGGGGCTACTCAGCCAGTACACGATTCGGGCGAAGATTGTGTTGCAGAGCCTATGGAGACTACAAATACCCTGGGACAACCCTATTCCAGCAGAAGAGCAAGAACTTTTCGCGGAGTGGCTATCTCACCTACCAGAGATAGCGCGCCTCCGCTTACCGAGATGCTACGCACCGAGAGGCTACGAGCGCGTACAATTACACGTGCTATGCGACGCGAGCGAGCAGGCCTACTCAGCAGTGGCTTACTGGCGGATTGAAGACAAAGATGGAAAAATCAACGTCGCGCTAGCAGCTGCCAAATCAAAGGTGGCGCCGCGACGCGTCCAGACCATTCCCCGCCTCGAGTTGCAAGCCGCTGTCATCGGAGCCCGACTCGCCGACGCGTTGAAAAAAGAACATAGCATCGAGGTCAAGACAACAAGATACTGGACTGACTCTTCGACGGTGGTGCATTGGGTGCGCAACGATAAGAAGAGGTACACACCGTTCGTCGCACACAGACTGGGCGAGATAGCGGAGCTCACACATCGAGATGAGTGGGGATGGCTGCCCACCGACGATAATGTGGCCGACGACGCAACGAGATTCGCACGCACAAGCATCACCGCGAGCGACCGCTGGTTCCTCGGGCCCAAATTCCTCTATCTATCCGAGGAAATGTGGCCTAGGGAGCACCAACCCGCCGCAGACGACGACGAACACGAAGTTCTGCATACATATGACGGCGGGGACCGACGCGACGCGGAATGGCTGCCTGATCCGTCACGCTTCTCCAAATACGAGACGCTAGTACGAGCAACGGCGCGTGTGCTGGCATTCATTGACATTTGCCGGCGCCGAGCGAAGCGCCTCGAACACCGACACATCGAGCGAGCGGAGCGCGCCCTTATACAGCGCGCTCAGCAAGACGACTTCGAAGAAGAAATGAAGAAACTGCAGTCATCGCGCCCGATTACGCGGTCTAGTAGGCTATATAAGCTAGACCCCGTGATTGAGGACGACGCCCTGCGAGTGAGAGGCCGCATCGGTGCAGCGACCGCGCCAATCGACACGAAGAGGCCACTAACAATAAGCAGGCGGTCAAAATCGGAGACGTCGTGGCTGTCGTGGACAGCACTCTGCCTCGCAACGTGTGGCCTATGGGTCGCATAGAGAAGACATACCAAGGACCAGACGGCGGCATACGAGTTGCCGACGTGAAAACGAAGACTGGCCTATTTAAGCGACCAGTCAGCAAACTCGTCGTCCTGGTGGAAGAGGCTACGCAAGCTACGCCGGGGGGAGAACTGTTACGGACGCCGGTGCTAGCCCGTTGATTTGTGACGTAAAGTGATTTTAGTGACTATTAATTTGTGATTAGATATAAGTAAATTGTAATAATTATAAGTTAGTATAAGGAAAATTGTATTAGAATAAGTTTTTTAGAAATAAATAGTTGATTATTGGCGTTTGATTGATATCCCGTAGGTTAAGTCTGATGTACTGGTAGGAAATAGGTAGAATAGGTCTAAGTGTACGCTAAAAATAGGGTTAGCCTACACTTAGAATAGATAGGAATGAGAGACAAGGACGAACGACGCGACAATACATGCGTCCTTGTCTCTCAGACAAAATTGATAGCTCCCTTACATAGCGGCTAGTTCCGCTATGGAAATGGGAATATCAATAGGGTCGGTTGCCATAGAAAACCACCGACGACACATGACACGACACAGTTTAGTTTTTTCCGACAACCTAAAAGAACCCTCCTCAAGACGCCAGTACACGGACGGGCCTAGGGGTATCAAGCGCCTGCGACACAACATAAAAAACGGGTTTCTTATCAACGCCCCGCGCCCCGCACCCCGCTCCCCGCCCGACGACGCCTCGCCATATCGGTGCGTGGACGCCGACACCGACGCGATATAAAGAAAGAAAAAACCCCAACATACAGTCCACGACAGGAGTAATACCACGGCCGCACAGAAAACCGGCGAGAAGAAGCATTGTGCTGTGAGTGTGGGTACCAGAGACCCAAATCAGGGGGAAAGGGGGGTTTAAAGGTTGGCAGCGCACTAGTGACTCCCCTGGTGTCGCGGGTGTCCATGGGCGGCGGCAATCGTTTACCATCAGGTGATCCGTCTGCTCGCCTGCCACCGATCACATAAACAAAATAAACTCAACTACCATCGCTCACTGAGCTACCATCACTCAAGACAACCTAATATAAAGTGACCTAAACCTAATATGAGTGGATTTCAGAGCTAATACTACAACCGTACACATAGTGAATGAATGAATAAATCTTTATTTGACACAATTAGTAAAAAAAAATACAGTTAATACAGGTAATAATACCTATAACAAAACAATAACATAAATAGATACTAGTGGAAAATCATGACTAGAATTCCGTTGAAATAAGACCTGCCTGACCACACAAAGCAAAATATTTTTCTTCTAGAATGTCGCTTAGAAGGTCATTGAAACTAACGAAATTCATTAACAGAAAGTAAACTGCCATAGAATGCCATAACCTTAAACACTATTTCTTGTTAAATATCGCTTGACCGCAATCGCACCTGATGGAAAGCGACGATGCGGACTAGGATGATACTCGACTGCCTCAAAGATGTCTGTTAACTCTTGCTTTAAAGATCATATAAAATGGCATCATCTTTGTATCGTTAGAACAAATTACAAAAACAAACCAAGATCATTAATTATGTGCACAATTATGTAAAGGTGACGATTACGTTTCTACTCAATGTAGACGTAATTTTCATAATTTGAAACGTATATCTTCTTTGTTCAGTACTCGGCTTACAATCAATCACGTCGTGACATTTGAAGAGTGGTCCCATCACAACCAAACCGGTTCTCAAGAATTTATCCGTTGCATTGTAGCTTATTGTCCTAGGCGAAGGAGCATACGTGGCGACGCGACGCGATGCGAAAAATATCAAGTAGGTAGTCGTAGTAAGTCACTAGTCCTTTGTAATCTTATATAGGAGTCGAGAAGTCTGTCACACTGTATAGTTTAGGAGTGCAATGATATGGCCACCAAACGCGGATAAATCCTAGGAACGATGAAGTCGCTCTTCTAAGCATATGAGGTTCTGGGGTAACTTCTGCACTTCAGGGAAGTCCTGGGGCCCATCGCATCCAAACAAAGGAGAAAAACAGCGCGTGTGAAAGGGAGGGGAGATCCGATTCTCGAGCACTCAACATTGATGTCGAGTTAGAGATTTAATATGTACATTCGACTATATGACATATGACATTTTATGATTCGATATGACATTTTGACTGACCGGATGGCGCAATTGGTAGTGACCCTGCCTCTTACGCCGAAGGTCGTGGGTTCGATCCCCACCCTGGACAAACATTCGTGCGATGAACACTTGGGTTTGTTCAGTGTCTGGGTGTATTATATGTATTTAAGTATATATTTGTGTTCCTCTGTTTTCTGATATCTGTAACACAAGTGCTTAAGCTACTTAGTACGGAATCAGGTGAACGTATGAGATGTTGTGAGAATTATTATTATTAAAAAAAAAATCCTTGGTGGTGGCGGATGAAAGTTGAAAATTCGTCGATACAAATCTGTAACTCCACTTCAATGTCTCTTTCTTCAGTGCTCGAGAATAGGCTCTCTGGTTCGCTCTACGGCCTTTGCGCTGGTTTCTCCAGCCAGCAAACCTCCAAGTAGAATGAAAGAAAGTCTTGTTACGAGAAAAAAATCCAACTCTAAATTAATTTCATTAAATATCGAAAAGACAACTCTAAGATGTTCGATGATCAAGACGTACATCGTGAGCCGTCGTCACGATAAATTATTAATTAACTTTTGAACGTTTCGATTTATCCGCGCGCTTTCTGACATAGGTAGGGCACCTCGCCTAATGTCACTCACCTAGGACAATGGGTAATCGTTTGATTCTTAAATATATCTCTATTTGTCAAGCTATGCGATAATTGAATGGCTCAACGTATGTAAAGGCAAACAATGGTAATGTTGCAACTGCAACTTCTTTTAAATTCATTGCTAATCTCCTGTATAATTTGTCTCCTACACTAATTCTTTCGAAAGTCTACATACAGTAGTTACTACTCTTTGTTTAGCCTTTCACAAATACAATGCGACAAGGATTGGGCCTGAGGCTGTATGCTTTGGCTAAAGCTATGGAAGCTCAGTTGATAGATAGAGAGAGATGGAGATATATTTATTTGTTCAAATATGTGTACAAAAGGTTACATACATTTTTTTTTAACTGTAGATAGGTAAGCGTTTGACCATATTTCACCTGATGGTAAGTGATAATATGGTCTAAGATGTATCACGATTACCTAGAAGATACCTATTCACTCGCGCTTTGAAACCCCCAAATTGTAGTCTCTAGGGAACAACTCCTCAGGCAGCTGATTCCACTGTTTCACAGTACGAATAAGGAAACAGGATTCAAACCTCTTTGTGCCGACTTTTGGTATTTCTACCATGTACCGGTATCGATTGAGGGCCTGCCTGGTGGAGTAGTGGAAGAACGGAGATGCTCCAATGGCATTGTACAGTTCTGTGACGCACTCTCCAAAATTTATCCGATAGAAGATCGATAAGCTTGCTAACTCGCGTCGATGATCAAGGCTTTGTAGCCTCTTACCCACAAGCTCGTCGTCGCCAATTAGCCTCTTGGCCCTTCTCTCAGTACTCTCTAACGCCTCGAGCTGGTATTTGGCTGAGCCATCCCAAAGATGAGAACAGTAATCCATGCAGGCTCGGACTTGCGCTTGATACAAGTTAAGCAGCTGTCCTGGCGTAAAGTACTGCCTTACTTTAGCCAGAATACCGAGCTTTTTTGAGGCAAGTTGAGCTTTAGACTCGATGTGCGTACATAATAGGTTTCAACATGTAGTACCTTTGCGGCATAAAAATTAAAATCCCTATTTATTTTTACTTAATGTTGTAACATATTTTATAAAATTAAATATGACAACGAATTATATTACAAGTACAATTTAAATTTGTCACTGAAGAAGTCCGTCAAGTTATAATAACATTTTTTAATTAATCATTTCTTAAGCATCATTCTAAATTCATTGAAGTCAATATTTTTATTGTTCAAAAGCAAAAGACAAGTCCTCCTCATCTTAGCGTGTAATTCCCGGTTGCGTCCAAAGCATTAGCTCTGGAGCCCGGGGTACGCTTGGGCCATAATTCAGGATTTGTGGAGTCTGGTAATTACAATGAAGCGACCGCCGACTGACTTTCGCAACCCTTTATCAGGGGAACAGACCCACTAAATTATGGTTATACGTTTCAGAAATTATCCGAAACGTGCAGGTTTCCTCACGACGTTTTCCTTCACTGCCGAGCAAATGGTTGAAATCATGAGCATGCACCTCTGAATTACTCCAAATCTAGGTGCATATTACCAATAACTTGGTGGCAAGGGGGCACATCGTGAGGAAACCTGCTCGTTTTGGATAATTATTATTGAGATACTCGTAATTATTCTGAATGTGCCATCATCAACATGGACCAACTGGACTGGTTCGCTTGTTTAATGGTTGCGAAGGTCAGACTGCAGTCGCTTTATTGTAATTGGCAGACTCAAACCCTGGATCATGGCAACATTATTCTGTGATCGTGGTCCAAGCGCCCGCGCACAGAATAATATTGCCCCGGGCTCTGAAGAATGGCTTTGGGCGCAACTGGTAATGTTACGCTGAGATGAGATAAGACAAAACGTCAGTTTTTGGCTAATAACTGAAAATAACTCTATAGAAACACTAACGTGACGCTTTCTAAAAATAGGCAATAGGTTTAAATTTTTGCAATCTCCCAAAAAAGATAACCAATCAAATAATTTTTTATATCTTGTGATTTAATGTCTTCTGTCTCGAGTAAATTATTATACGTCTTCTTTATTATGTCTTAAATTTCAAACTGCCATTTATCTCACAACATAATTTATTACGTTTTTATCCAATTAACACGTTATGGCGTTTATAATTTAATCGAAGACACTTAGCATTCTTTATGTTTCGATTTCTAACAGCTTCGACGATCCGACCTTTTGCGATCGTAATATTAAAATACCTCATTCATCCAAATCGGCTGGGCAGTTTAAGCAGAATCTTGGAATATACAAATATATTTACATAGAGTGTGTATCTGTGAACATATACATCCCTTTAATCACGTTTTCTATCAACCATTATGAACAACTTTTGGAAATTCGCATAAAAAAATGTCAACTTTTCATACAAAGTCGGTCACGTGACTTGGTCATTTGGTATAAGGATTCGAAAAAAAATTCGTCGAACTTCGAAAAGTCGTAGAACAAATGTTGCTCAGAATGGTTGGTAGAACACGTGGTTAAAGGGATGTAAATGTCCACAGATACACCCTGTACTTACATACATATACTGCTAAAATCACGCTTCCTTCTTGGCTTTGCCGTAGTCGGGTAAAAAAGTGAATATAAATACAAATCATTTATTCATGAAGACAGGTTTTATAAGATGGTCTTACAGTTTAAATTTGACAACCTTGTATCACTGCCTTCAGCCTTGCAGGCATATGAATTCCCAAATAAAGCATCATCCACTAGAATTTTGATTTAATTTACACGTATCAAGTTCTCATTACTGCAACTATTGCATGTACTTGCAGTAGTTCATACATTTCAACAACTGACTAAAGATGGCCACAGGAGTATGCAATTAGAAGGGATTGAATATTAACAGACAAGGACAGCACTAATGTCAAGTATAATTTGTCTCCTACACGATAAATGCCTATTGTGAAACGCACGTGCGAGACATGTAATTATTATGCGAATGCCGAAATTACATGCTCAAAACACTTAAGGTTTTGCCATATTGTTTCAATGTGTCTCTGCGAGTTGTCATAACCGTCTTTAAACGCTGGTGTCATTAAGGGTATTCACGGCCTTTGTATATTTCGCTTTGTGTTTGTGTTATAATATCTATGGGAGTAGGTATAGGTTGTAGTTCCTTCGTTGATTCTAATACCAAGAACCAAGACCATTAAAAAGTCAAATTAACGGAAGACAAAAAGAACATTTAATTATTTTCTTCAAATATTTTTTGGTTTTAAAATCTAAACAATTACCGGAGAGTCATAGGAAATAGGTTTTTTTTTGTGCTAGTGGCGGACAAACGAGCAAGCGAGTCACCTGAGGGAAAGTAATCAACGCCGCCCATGAACATGAACAATGAGAGAGATCGCAAATGTGTTGCCGGCCTTTTTAAAAAAAGAACGCTCTCCTTTTGAAGATATATGTTTACTTGTGTTTCAAGAGATAGGTATTTGTAGTCATAGTAGGCCATATTTGTATAAATATTTGATCATTAATTTTGGAGCTTTCAGTAATTTACGTGGTAGTTCCAACTGAGTTTCACTTGACAATACCGCCTAACAAACTGAGGCTTCAGCCGCCATTGCAACTGAGTTACGTTTGGATTACAAAACCGCCAAACCACGAGTAAGAAGGGGGGAAGCAGCTTAGTATTATATAATTATCATTTCAGTCAATAGGAGCCCACTGCTGGACATATGCGACGACCCGTTTGGAACAGTGGTAGTGAACGCCGCCTTTGGTCCAAGGGTTGCGGGTTCGATCCCCGCACAGTACAAACATTTGTGTGCATGAACATGTCTGTTTGTATTGGTCTAGGTGTTTTCTATGTATTATAAGTATGTATTTACAAAACAATAAGTATTATATGTATATATTTGTAATCCCACTGTTGATTCTGATATCCGTAACACAGGTGCTTGAGCTACCTATCTCGGAGTCAGATCAATGTATGTGATGTTGTGAAATATTTATTTATTTATTATTATTTATTTATATGCCTCCCCGATTGTTCTCCACACAGATCGGTTTTGTCCCGCCCGCATCCAATGGATTCCTGCGACCTTCACAGGTCGTCGGTCCACCTTGAGCTTAGTATTAAGGTGACGGGTAGGGCACACTAGCGACGCCAATCGATTTTAATTTTTAGCTACTAAACCGGATTTATTTTAAACAAATGTTGGGTCCGTTTTTGTACGCGAAAAATTGATTAACGCTAAAAGTGGCCGCTTTTGGCGGTTATCAATTTTTCGCGAACAAAAACGGACCCAAGTATAAGTGTTTGCCCAGAGGTGTAACCTAGAATTTTTTTAAAATAGATCCTGTTTAGTAGCTAAAAAATTAAAATCGATTGCGTCGCTAGTGTGCCCTACCCGTCACCTTAATACCTACTTGTATTTTGTTTTTGTGCAATAACGAATATACCTATATCTATCTCTGGCTAAGTGGAGGGACGATCTGCGCAGGATGGCTGGCAAGAGCTGGATGCGAGAAGCCATGCATAGATCACGGTGGCGAACAATTGGAGAGGCCTACGTCCAGCAGTGGACTGCGATAGGCTTATGATGATGATGATGATCTATCTATCTATACAATTGAACATTGAATTCCAATATAAGATCAACAGCATCCAATTTTATTCCGCGTCATGAATCGCCAATGTCACAGATTCGTTACAAGGTATGTTTACATAACCACCAGAGGGAGCGACTCGCATACAAATGAAGTGCGGATCGAACATACTAATGTCAGTGTAGAAACTGCGTAGGCGCTGATTTGTAGAGGCCGGGGAACAATTGCGAACCGACTGTGTTATTCAAATTGTTAAGATCCTTCATTAAGCAAAATATACATGTTATAGAATAGAGCTCTGTGGACTGATTGTGAATGCAAGAAAACTAATCTATAGATAACGTGTGAAAGCTACTAACTGGTCATAACATTATTTTAACCGTGTGATTCAAGCCAAATTGATTGGCGTCGCTAGTGTGCCCTACCTGTCACCTTAAGCCGTACTGCGCCCAATCCTGTTCCATCGGAATATGAGGGTAAGGAAATAGATAGTGCACTTGTGTTTTCGCACACACTTAAGCACTATAATATATATTGGCCGCCGTAATCGTTTGAAGGATTTACAAAAGAAAAGTATAATGTGTATATTTGTCATCCCTCTGTTGATTCTGATATCCGTAACAAAGATGCTTGAGCTACCTATCTCGGAGTCAGATCAATGTATGTGATGTTGTGAAATATTTATTTGGACACCCGCGACACCAGTGGAGTCACAAGTACGCTACCAAATTTGAAACCCCTTTCCCCCGGATTGGGCCTCCGATACCCTCACTCAGGCAGCGAAACATAGCACAGTGCTGCTTCACGCCGGTTTTCTGTGAGGCCGTGGCGTCACGCCGAAGAGTGGCTCTCCCACGGCAAAGTGTGGTGATAAATATGGGTTGTATAATTAAGCTAAACAGTTGCATCCTTCTAAATATTTATTTTAATAGTTTTTGGATCAACATTTTCTAAAACATTGCACAAAAACTTTGTATGTATAAAGGTTGTTTCAAATAATAAAATAAGTGAATCTTTATTGAAACCAGTAACATTATTTTACAAACAATTGTAGCGTTGTTGTATATAAGTAGGAGTCTCCATCTTATATAATTTGCTTCAATAATTTATACTATTAATAAAGAGGTAAAATCTAAAAAAAGCAGCAACGCTTATAGCCAATCCAAAAACACGAAACGCTTGCGCGATGTAATCGACACCTAGCGTAATCTATTGGTATAAAGCGTAACTAATTCTTCGCAACCCGAAGACAGGGGAAGCTGACCAACTGGATCACGGTTACACGTTCAGAATTATTATATTAAATATTTTAGGTATCCACAATTTTAAGAAATTATCCGAGACCTCGTATGGAAGGCGCGTTCTTATGCAAGAAGCTACCATCGCTCGCATCTACCAAATCTCAATACCACTTAGACATGTGTAACTCTTAACTGAAACGACTCAGAGATCCGACTCAGCCAAATGATACACTGTTCCGAATTTCTAATGTTCGCTTCCCGAATGTATCATTATACTCAATGGATCTCGAGTCCGAGTGAACCGAATGAGCTGAATGATCCGAATTAGCTGAACCATCCGAGTGAGTCGAATGATCCGAATGAGCTGAATGATCCGAGCGAGCCGATAGATCCGAATGAGCTGATTATATTACATGGCACAGCAGGAGGGGATCAATTATTCATTCGTAACAATATCAAATAACCGCGGATCTCTATCTGAAAGTCGATATTCAAAATAAAGCGTTTCACTGTTCCGCATATCTGCACTGATCCAGATGCAAATGTTCCAATCTTTTGAAAGATACGATTTTGCCAGATCTAATGCCACTTACAGTAAAAAAACAGCAACCACCTCGTACATTGTTACATTTCAAAGCGGTAAATCATAATACGGTCCCACGGTGAAAATCGTTAGCGCACAGGGATCACGGGGCAGCCGCCCACCGTGCGCCCGCGGCGGTCGCGGTCACTGCCTCATATGGCCCGAATACTGGGCTGCGGTCGGTATGCGAGCGGAATAGTGTTAAGTAAAGTCAAGTATCAGTCTATATACGCCCCCACTGCAAGGCAAAGGCCACCATCATAGAAATCAAGTTATCGCTACGATGATAGGATTAGGCTTGTTCACCAGGCCTGCCTTATGCGGATTGGTGATCATAACCCGAGCAATGTTCGAAAAATTCGAAACATACTTTTTGCTCGAAAACGGGAATCGAACCCAGGACTCCGAGATCCCGACCCGGTACTTAAACCTCTAGACCACCAGGGCGTTGTAACTTGTGAAACTTGGGGAATTGTGTGATCGAGTGAAATCACTTGCCTACTAAAAATTAACGTGAATCTCACAGAAAACCAGCGCTGGTTTTCTGTGAGATTCACGTTTATGAGATACGCGTCTGTGCTGTGTTTCGCTGCGTGAGTGAAGGCACCTGTGGCCCAATCTGGGGTTCAAAGGTTGAAAATCGAAGTGGGTGGTGGAACTTTGCTTACTTTTAATAAACTGAAGAGGAAAATACGCCATGAAAATACGAATAGCCAAAAACTCTAATTAATTTGAAAAATACATGACAGATTTTTTTCTCAAAAACATTATGAGTCTTATATGAGTTATTGTCTTATATGAGTTATATATGCTGTTGCCTGGTTGCGGCTTGATGTCGATTTCTGTGACAACCTGTATATATTTTTAAATACGGAGGGAAATGATTTTAAAGGCTGAGGCTGTCTTATAAAGTAGAATTGTAATACTAGATGAAGTGACGATAGATAGCCCTAAGCCCAGCAAACCAAAACTAAAGACAATGAGTAAAGTACGATTTCAAAATTGACTGGAATCTTCCGCAATTTGGATATTCGATATCATACCAAATAACAAAACAAATTGTTAAATAATTAACTTCATGCTTTACCTACCCATACCTTTCATCGCTTTCTCTATAACCACAGCCTTACAAAGGCAATACGACGCGCCGCGACCCCAGTGCGATATCGTGATCTAAGGAAATCGAAAGTGTTCAAAATTGCTACCAGCCAACTCGCTGACGTCCAATTTGAACACCCTCAGGACACGCTAATAATATCAACTGACTCGTTATACAACATGATACCATGACCGTAACTATGTATGAGTTAAGCAATAGGTTATTTAAATAATACGCCAATATAACAATTTTGCAAGAGTAACTGAACTATTAGAATAGTTTATAACGGGATTACTAACATGTACCAGATTTTTCTTCTTCACCGTTTTCTTCATTGCTGAAAGGTCATGCCTTTCTTGAAATGCCTTTATCCGGGCGGTGACAAGGTCTTTCCATTATTTCCTATCCTCGGCTTGTCTTAGGGAAATTGGCAAAGTGAGTCCGGTTACATCCCTTATTTGGTCTACGAAGAGGTGGGCAGTCTCTTCGTATAAAAGAGATATTCTCAATAAAAGAACACATAAAAGCGTTCAAAAACAATGATAAACAGCAATCAGCAATCGCAGAACATTTATTAAAATCGGGTCTAAATTACTGAATTGAGTTTTGAAACTCCTAGATAATTACGACAAAATGTAAGCTACTACATACCTAGATTGGTCAGGGAAGCGATTAAAACTATAAATTTAAAATTACGAAAATTAAATTAAGTAATTGGCATAATTTAATATGTAATTTGTTTTTATACATTTATTTGCTAAACCAAGGCATTTCCCTAAATGATTGACCCTAAATCTTGCTAGTATTTCCAACTTGAACTGTTCTAATCCTCATATTTTCTAAAAACCGAAAAGCGCTATCTCTATTTTTTCGAAAACATATCCCCTTACAAGGCACTTTTTATCTCACTCTTTAGCAAATATAACGAGACCATTTACGACTTTATCTCAAAAGATTACAAAGGTGCGTTACGTTTACGTTATGGGGTCGAGATAAGGTACAGAGATTACGAGATGAAATTACCCATGAGATCATGCAGGCACTGTGATAATCTAACTTGTCTTGTATGAGGCGAAATCATTATGGCCGATACCCGGTGGCTTACAATGAACCTGTCCGTTAACGAACCAGAATATACCTGTCGCATCCAAAGGAGACACACAGTACGTGTGAAAGGGAGGGGAAACTCCTATTTGTGAACAATTTCGGGGAGATGACGTCCCCTTGTCTCTCTCCTCGTTGTAATGGTATAGGACTTGTTTGCTGATTCTGTACTTGGACGGACATAGTAGCGGCATCATAGAAACATCTCAACACCTGGATATATCGCCAATCGACTAGGCATCGCTGCAGGGACTCCAGAACAGACCAGATTTCAACCGAGTCAAAGGCCTTCTCATAATCCACAAATGCTAGACACAGGGGAACAATTAGAGAGGACCTACGTCCAGCAGTGGACTGCGATAGGCTGATGATGATGATGATGACCGCACAACCTACCACCGTGGCGCCAGACTGGTGCCTCCCGTGTTCCCAGGTTTCTTAATGTAGCTATCCTCAGTGTTAATATACATTGTACAGCTTACTCAAATGTACTCTCTAGTGTACGGCATATCAATGCATTCGCTGTATTCAAGTAAGGGGGGCTATGGTACAGACTCCTCTCGATCTAAACATTCGACGGACTGTTTCAGGCACCCTAAGTTGTATTTTTCCAAGTGATCCGTCTGCTCGTCTGCCACCTATCACATAAAAAGAAAAGCCACCGGGGCGACGCCCTTAAAAATGTCCTATGCTTTGCTACTTGCTTATCTTTACTGTGGCACTAGTAGCTAAGCAATATTGGTGAACTAAGTATTATTGAATGCAAAACCGCGTGACCGCCACCGACATAATGGCATTCAAGTTCGTGAGATGCACGCCGATAAGCAGCCAGTGGGGTAATCAAGTACAGCCAAATAAGCGAAGTGAGATATCAAAGAGCAGACTCTGCCGGGGGCTGGAGTAAGGAATTGGCGATCAACTTACTGGTGAACTGTCGGGTGGAACAAGGATAGCCCTTTCAGATATTTATTTTTGTGAAGAAGTGAGGCGATGTCTGCGATATACTTTCTAAACAGTAAAATTCTAGCCAAACATTGCAAATAAAAACAAATATGATAAAATATTATGACTATCGAGAAATCTTTATTAGATGAGTGAGTACTAATGGAAGGAAATCTAGAAGAAGGTTTATGCAGAACATACGCAAACATACCTATATTAAAATGTCATCACTAAAAATTTGCGTATCGTTTTTCATACAGCTTGATCAAAATTGCAATGTGTACTTACCAAAAACGGCGGTGGATGCTGCTGAGATGACAGCTCGGTCCAAGGCCTCAGCAGGGAGCGCTCGACGTCCGCACCCACCACAGCGAAGCTCACTCCGCACTTTCTCCACAGCGAAAGTTCGTAGAGCCTCCGCCATGGCACACCAATCGGAGTCTTCTTCCGAATACTCCCTCGCAGAGACGGAGTCCTCACAAACGGTTCATGGGGTATTCCATTCTTGCTGGCACCTCTCCATGGCGGCTTAGTTCCATTGGTATTAATTCTCCCATTGCTTATCAAATGATTCGAACCTTTTCTTTGGAAACCTGGTTTGATCTGAGGCGTTCTCTTTTTCTCATCAAAAAGCACAGCATTAGCTAAATCCTCGTCGTTATTCGAACCGTCAGACTTAAGCTCTTCAATTGTAACAACACCCGACTTCCTCTCTCTGTAACTTCCTCGCAAGGAGTCCTACTAAATGGCGATTTGCATCCGTCGATTTCATCGTGAAGTGAGGATATAACACTGTCGTCTGCATATCTCATGCGAGCAGTTTTCATCAAGGAAGCCTTTGTATTCTGAGCAAATAGACGCTCAGCACGGATCCATTATCTTATGATGATCGAATCGAGTTTTTGAAAAGCTTTCGGAATCGGTGTCACTGTGGCCTTCGTACGAGCTGGTGCTGTTGCTGAAGCTTTTCGTAAAATCATTGTTTTTGTTAAAGTGTTGATGCTTGTCCGCTTCTTTGATTTCTATGATGCAATCATTGCGGAAGGATTTGCGAGATTGGAGGCTGGTATTGGAGTCTGATTTCGCAAGAGGATTATGTTTGTGATCAAAGCAGCCATTAGCATGTGCTTTGCCGGTACAGTGTCTGTGTATCTTAGCTAATGCAGCGAGAGTTTTATTGCCATTTGGCGATATCTCATCGCCGCACCGCAGTGACTGCTCAAACGAACCTTGGACGTGGAACATTCTTCATCTACTCAACTCTCGTTCTCATAGACGTGCTGCCACGAATGGCATTTCCAGAGGTCGAAGTTTAAGCTCCGCAGTTCAAATCATGGCTAATATCACTGCGCAATAAGAGTATTTGCTTATAGTTACGAGTTTTACGGTCCAGATCGTCGCGATAGTATATCGTGAATGTGTATAGAGGTTGGGCCTGACAAATCGTGATTACAAAAGCAAATTTTGAGTGATTGATGCTTTAGGAGAATGTAGGGTCATTCAAAGATACTAGTGAAGTCACGTAAGATTGTTTGGAATCAGGATCCCGTCGCGTCGGTTCTAGGGCTTAAGCGTGACCTTAGTATAAAGTGATTAAAAGCGGACCAAAAGGCTGAGACGCATGACTGGTAAGGGTTGTATGAAGTTTGTGGGTCTAATTATATTGGTCAGGTCTGATTTTGTGCCAGGTAATCAGCTTTGCTAATTTATACTTTAAGGTGTAATCGATAAGGTTGAGAAAGGTTGTCGGGTCGATTGTTCCATACTCAGACACGCGTAGCATTTCTGCACGCAGGCACAGGAGAGTCGTGTTTCAGCAAATTGGCCCGGGCTATTGCAGTAGGTAATGATGCATTAGAAGCATGAATAACAAACTGTTAGACATACCAGCGGAGCATGCCTGGCATTATACAGCCGCAATTATGGACGAAAGTGTTGAGCATTTACAAGAATTATGATTAATAGCCCACTTATGCCAACACTGAAATCGATATCGTTCAGAAAATGACTTAAGTACTTTAAGATAAGGTTCATTTTAAGGAGCTAAACCGTACGTAATGGTATAAGATGAAGGGAATCCTTTAGAACTAACTTATATCTTTTAGTACGAATGCAGTGTGAAATATAAAAGCGAGTAAGTATGTATTGGTAAACGTCTTCATGATGGTTCATGAACTCGTTTTAATGTTGTTAGATCAAATTAAATTTGTGAGAAAGAAAAATCTACTGTTCCTTAAATTTTGTCGATTGGTTGTTTCATTTTGTTGACCAGGTGTTTTTTTTTTTCTTTATATATTATACTGGTGATTCAGATACAAAGAAGGCCTTGCCTTTTTCTGTAAATAATTTTAGAATAATGTTCAAAGTATAATCTTGAAAGATGTTACATCATTGGATTTATGAAAAATCACACCCGGCAACACTACTACAGACTGAATTTACACATGTAAACGCCTCTTCTAATAAGAATATAAAAATAAAAAAAGTGTTAAATGATTATAAAGTTTCATTACACAAAAGTGACCCGTACTTTGTCCCTAAGCTGATCTAATCAAGTATTTGAGGCTTTGTGTTTCTCAAAAATTACTCAAATGTTGCGTAACATAAAACACAAGTGTGCTCTCTATTCCCTTGCCCTCATATTCCGCTGGAACACCAGTGTGACACGATCGGAGAGGGATCGGGCACAGGACCAACGGCTTAATGTGCTTACCGAGGCACGGGGGTACAACACTGCCAACTTTCAGACACCGGGCTGACACTGAGAATTTTTAACAGAAATTCTCAGGAACAAACATTGGCCCGACCCGGGGATCGAACCCCAAGCGCAGCCGTCGCTTTGCACCGCACTACCCACTGCTCCAACGAGCCAGTCAGAGAAGAAACTAGTACGAGTATAGTTATTTTATCAAGCTATTATGTAAAGTGGGCAGAACTTCGAAGTCATAAATAAGCTCGCTGGTACTAAAATTACTATTACATAAACACAGGCATATAGCACTCTTATCTTTATTTTTTTATATATATGAGAGGTGGCAGACAAGCAGACGGATCACCTGATGGTAAGCAATTCCGCCGCCCATGGACACCCGCAACACCAGTGGAGTCACAAGTGCGCTGCCAACCTTTTCCCCTTCCCTCATTGGGCCTCCGGTAACCTCACTCACATGGCGAAACACAGCGCAGGCGCAGCTTCACGCCGGTGTTCTGTGAGGCAGTGGTATCACTCCGGTCGAGCCGGCCTATTCATGCCAAAGCGTGGCTCTCCCACATTTATCTATCAATTTAGTATACCTACATACATTAAGAATCGTTTGTATGAGGTAACATTAGCAAATTAAGCTTATAAATAACTTAAATGCCTTACCATTAATAGAAACCATGGACTGATTTAGTCTATGATAGAAACTGTCTTATAGTATTGAAGTACTTTTCTACGAAATGCCGATGCAATCTAATAAACCTAAAAAATAATAATAACATGCACGTAGAAACATATGCGAGCGCTAAAAAAATTAACTTTTCAGCAAAAAAAGAATTGCTGCACTGTGTACCTGCAATAATACATGGTTTTTATTTGTGGAAAGTTGGTGACGTTTGTGTGAGCGCGCTAACAATTTTTCATAAGAAAAAATATCTATGAAAAACCGTTGGGAGAGCCAAGCTTCGGCATGAATGGGCCGGCTCGACCGGAGTGATACCTAGCCTCACAGAAAACCAGCGTGAAGCAGCACTGTGCTGTGTTTCGCTGCGTGAGTGAGGGTACCGGAGGCCCAATCCGGGGGACAGGGGGGTTTAAAGGTTGGCAGCGCACTTGTGACTCCACTGGTGTCGGGGGTCCATGGGCAGCGGCAATTGCTTACCATCAGGTGATTCGTCTGTTCGTCTGCCTACCTATTACATAAAAAAAAATCTGCGGTAAAAAAACGCCTTCAGAAACCACAAATTAAAAAGTGTAAAATAATATTTTTAACACTTCGTACACTTCAGATAACATTTTATATCAATAGACTCGAGTAAAGATGTTACCAATGTCGGCGCCCAACGAGATACTATCGAGATACTAATCTTGTAATACATTCAATTACTCAACAGGGATTAGGCGCCGACTTCAGTAACACCCTTTTTCGAGTGTAGTGTTATAAAATGTTATCTGAAGTGTATGAATTGTTAAAAATATTATTTTACACTTTTTAGTTTGTGGTTTTTGAAGGCGTTTTCTTTTCGTTGAATTTTTTAAAATATTTTTAGTGTCTCATTTTTGGGCAGCAGCGCCAGCAAATCGGTCAATAATCGGCGGAGAAATCGGTGAACATACGTAAAAAAAATACATACAGTCTAACATAGAACCTCCTAATTTTTTGAAGTCGGTTAAAAAAAACTTCCCTTTAAATACACAGAAGGTCATAGAAACCAAAACATTTTTTTAATAAAGCAACACTTAATCATTATGAATGTAGGTACATCTTGTCTAGAATTTAGGCAATTTATTTATTTAAAGTTCAGCTACATGATACATATCACACAATCTTAGTTTATTTCATCTATGGGAACGATTTTCTGGTATTATTTATTTAAAACTTTTATTGTACAAATTTTGATACAATAAGTCGACCTTAATGCCAAGAAGCATTCTCTACCAGTCAACCTTTGGGTCATGCAGAAAGTGCAGTGGTGCGGCGAAAGGAAAATTTGTAGTTACTAGTAAGGAAAAAAATAAAACCATTTGGTATTGGGTTTTTGGTATGTACCAAAAATAACCAAAAAGGCACATAGAACGCTCACCACCTTATGAATAGCGATCTAAAATTATTACCGTACTAAAGCTCATGTCATCCCGTTCCAACACGCAATGTTAAAAAGAGCTGGCCGACAAATTTTGTTCTGGGACTATCCTTAGTTCGCGATTAGTAATAAGGGGATTACTGTTTAATTGCAAGCAGTACCTACCTATGCTTTCCAACAAATGATGAGGTAAGCTAAGAAATGAATACCTTATCCAACATCTTCTCTATGTAGTACACTAGGTTACAACAACCGAAATCATTTACTTCGGTTTTGTAATATAAACCTACGTATATGATGCAACATGGAAGGCCGTTCACACACTATCCATCAATTGATTTAGCATTATTAATAAATTCTTTTGAAAGTAAAAGTGTATGTCAAATTGAATTTGTCGTTTTTTTTCTAGACACAATATGATGTTGTAACTCCTTCTTACTAACTAAAAAATGACCCTTTATACTTTTAATAATAACTATTTAACTAAACATTTAAAAAAAAAACCGTTTTAAACTTTCTTAAACGTTGTCCATTAAAGCACGTTAATTATGGAGTAGTAGCATTAATATATATTTTACAAATTAAAAAAAGTATGGAAAATACAACTTCTAAGAAAATTGCCATACAAAACGGACATTTTATTTATTATATGATAATATAAGTTACATTAAATAAGGTAAAAAAGAGGGCGGAATAGGCCGACCCACGCTGAGTTACCTATAATGGACAGACCCAATGTTTTGTTCATTGACTTTGTTCACTTTACGAAAGTAAAAGTCGTCGTAGTTGACACTTGCGTTTCGCGTTTGGCGATTATGGGTGATAAATATTCATGAGTAATGGGTGTCACCACGGTGTCACCCGGATTACAAGAATGCCGATGTTGACTGACACCATCTTTCAGAGGTGCGGAATATTATTATACAACGTGTTCTTTTTTATATCCCATAATCTGAGGTCATATTATATAGATTAGAACAATACAAAAATCAAATAACATGTGGTCCAAAAATGCATAGTTTTGAAGATATCATCAAAATGTATTTAATTAGTTCAAAAAATAACACCCTTATGACGAGTCCTCATTTTTTTCAACGTTGCCACACTTACGCAAAATGTAGTATAAAATAGTATTTAGCACGTGTCGGCTATGTCAAACTTTTATTGACTTGTAATTTGGAATATCGAAAAAAAAAATTTTTTTTGTTAGATATTTCTTTGAAAATTTATGAAGATGTTTTTGAACTTTAATAAAACCAAGGACAATGACCCACAGCTTTGGTGCCAAAGTAAAATATACTCAGGGAAAAAGTCCTACAGAATACTTAGCACTTGGACCAAAAAAGAGTATGTCTTTTCTAGGTACGATTTGAAAACATATATAAGTAAATCTATAGACAACGACGATGACGAGAAAGCCAAATCGAAAAAGCGAAAAATTTGCGATGTAATCGATGCCCAGCGCCATCTATTGGCATTGTAGAAACATTTTTCCGAATTTAAGTGAGGGCGAGCCAATTGTATTTTATAAATAAACTTTCGTTACGCAATATCAATTTTATTATTCAAGACAAGTCGTCAAAATCACTCAGCGTATGTCGGAAGTGTGAGCACGTGGGCGGTCCTAGAGGTAGTCAAAACTTAGCCTTTATGCAACAGTTCACGTTCACTATCTATGAACTAGTGATGTGCAAACCTCGAGGCGTTGAGTTCTACTTTTGAGCTTCGAGGCGGAGACAGTGAGCAATTAGACATGTATAACTCAGGAGTGATTGGGACTAAAACATGTACATCATTGCAAAAGAGTTAATAACTCCGTGACTCCTTTGCTTCCTTTATAACTCTTTACATCTTTAACTCTCTGATGTGAAGATTGATTTTAGAAGGACGAAGTCCGAACCAGTATTTACTCATTTGGACTAATATTTTAGAGGATATGATTAATTCAATAAAAATAAAAATATCAATATGCAATATGCAAAGGAACTGTCTTTGAAATTTGCATATTGATATTTTATTTTATAAATAAATCTTCTGTGAAAATGATGGATTGATGCACATCAATCCAATCACATCAATGCGTCCTATTTGAAATTTGCATATTGATATTTTTATTTTATAAATAAATCTTCTGTGAAAATGATGGATTGATGCACATCAATCCAATCACATCAATGCGTCCTCTTTGAAAGTTGCATATTGATATTTTTATTTTATAAATAAATCTTCTGTGAAAATGATGGATTGATGCACATCAATCCAATCACATCAATGCGTCCTCTTTGAAATTTGCATATTGATATTTTTATTTTATAAATAAATCTTCTGTGAAAATGATGGATTGATGCACATCAATCCAATCACATCAATGCGTCCACTTTGAAATTTGCATATTGATATTTTTATTTTATAAATAAATCTTCTGTGAAAATGATCGATTGATGCACATCAATCAAATCACATCAATGCGTCGTAGCATAAGAGTAAGACACAGAAACCTGACTCTAGCCGACATTGGCCAAAATTAGATTTACCAGTGACCATTAATAGCAACAGAAATTGGACGCAACCGGAAATTACACGCTAAAGATTTTTTTATGTGAAAGGTGGCAGACGAGCAAATGGATCGCCTGAGGGCGTTTGCCGCTGCCCATGGAAACCTTTCTTTCCCCTGTAATGGGGCCCCAGTACCCTCACTCACGCAGCGAAACGCAGTGCTGCTTCACGCCGGTTTTATGTGAGGCCGTGGTATCACTCCGATCAAACCGGCCCATTCATGCCGAAGCTTGGCTCTTCCACGGTCGAAGATAAGGATACTGTGCCTCAAATCTAAACTCGTTCATCACTACGATGAGCTATGTCATCCTACGCGTCTCCGTTATCTGTAAGTCAATATTTGTGCTGATATCTTCCTCGAGACGAGAACCAATCGTGGGAACTGAATGAGACTTTTTGGCTCTAATCCGACTAGAATTGCATTTCACTAGAAACCGTTGGGCGAAAGTGAGTAAGGTGTTTGCAAATTTTCGCAACTTGATTGGCTGTTTAAAAGAAAATCAGATTGGCTGTTTAAAAACAGATACCAACCACAGACAATAGCGTCTTATTGTGCACACAAATTATTACATGTAAATACTATTGTATCATGAAAACACTTAATCTTATGGGAAACCATAGAAGAGTTAAGAGTCTAGGAAATCAATTCAGTTTTTGGGCAGTCTGGTAATTACAATGAAGCGACTGGCGTCCTAACCCTTTAACAAAGGAACCAGACCAACTGAATCATGGTTACACGTTTCAGAAAATATCCAAAACGTACAGATTTCCTCATAATGTTTTCCCTTACCGCCTACAAAATGGTAGAAATACGTATAGGTTATAAAAATTAAGAGGTGCATGCTCGGGATCGAACATACGACCTCACATATGGATGATACGTTCTTATCCTTTGAGCTACCATCGCTCCAAGCAAAGAATCATCACAATATGATTAAGGGTCACTAAGTAGACGAAATTATCAAACTAGTTCCATATTTGTGTTTAAAAAGCCTTGAAAACAAATACTTCGTCAAAAAAACATTTATTTACCCAATAAACCATACATCTAAACGCACTTAGCACAAGTAGCGTAACGTAAGCAAGCATCCTAAACACATAAAAGATAGGGTTGGTACTCGCGATAAAGTTAGCCAACAAGCTTTGATAAGTGCTGATAAAAGAAATGGGCACACATCTTAAAACGATCCCGTCACTTTAGATACAGTCGAAAAAGGAACAAGAGGCTCTTGTTTCGGATAATTTCTAAAGACGTGTAACCATGATTCAGTTGGTCTCGTTCCCTTGTTAAAGGATTACGAAGATCAGACGGCAATCACTTTATTGTAATTACAAGACTTCCAAATTCAAAGAATCATGGTCCCAGCGTACCCCGGCGCCAGTTTTGGACCCAAATGGGAATAACACACTAAGATCTCTTTAAGGTCGCATCTTTTTGGAAACATCAAAGATAGCAGCTGGTTTCACAGTTTCTTATCGCAATACAGTGCGTTAACTGTAATATGGAAGGAAATAAAGAAATCCATGATGACAAGGAAGTGGATGAAATTGAGAAATTTTGGTAACATGAATAAACATGCTGTACGGTGTGGTGGAAATTGCCATTAGTCGGTGTCAGCCCTGCGAATAGACCGGGTGACAAAGTTGGTCAACGGTTCATGCAAATTCGCTGCGACACAGTCCCACCTATTTGATAATATCGAAACTTTCAGTTGCATAATATGCGCGTGCTCATTAACGAACGGTGATAACTGATAAATCGATTTATATTGCGCTGCGCATCCACTTATTGTGGAATCATATTCTTACAAAGGGATTTCTTTATCTATTCTGATATTATTATCCTACTCTATCATCCATCAGCACGACATTTAAATCTTCAGAAACAAGCCTATAGTTACCTTCTTTTTAAATGAGTGGTGGTAACCCATTTGCATGGCTTTTGGTGTTGTCACATCTGATGACTGTACTTTGTTTCTCTTTCAAATAAAGTCAGTTCCAATTGAAAAGGCCGTTATGAAGATAATTCAGAATATTATGTGACTGTCATTTTAATCAAATTATACAAAAACCAATTTGATTCTGAATGATTTTTAACCCCCGACGCAAAACGACGGAGTGTTATAAGTTTGACGTGTCTGTGTGTCTGTCTATGGAATCGTAGCTCCCGAACAAATGAACCGATTTTGTTTTTGTTTTTTTTTTTGTTTGAAAGATGAATAAGGAGGGAGTGTTCTTAGCTATGTTGGATAAAAATCGATCCAAGATGGCCGCCGTCACAAATATTTGGATTTTATGTTTTAACACAACTCCCATAATATGGTAAAAGGGCTTGAGTAGCAGAATATATTAATTGTGAAAAATTTCAAATCCAAGATGGCCGCCGTCAGAAAATGACGAATAACCCATTTGTTGTTCCAACTGCCTCAATATAGGTATCAAATGAAAGAGCTTTAGATGTGTCGGGGGTTTTTTAAATTTTAAATTTAATTCTATACGTAGAAAATCTGAAAACCTACGAGTAATCATGTGATATATAACAAAGTCGCTTTTGCTGTCTGATGATAACAAATATTTATGCTCAGATTTTTAAAACTACGCTACGGATTTTGATGCTGTATTTTTTAATAGATAAGAGTTACCTATTCAAGATGAAGGTCAATATAATACATGCATAATATTGCACCCGTGCGAAGCCGAAGTAGGTCGCTAGTAAAATATAATTACGTGTTACAATGGAACTGTGAAACCACGCGCCCTATTTAGTAGGCTAGAGCTATCCATCGTGACTGACGACTTAATTCCCAGCTGATGTATGATAACCATGCTGAGCCTTACGATAATGATGGCAGCCATCGTCAACTATCGATTGCCAGGCTTGATTACAGTTAAAAAGGGCACCTAAAGGTGCTGGAGTTGTCTTATTAATAATTGATTTACTGATAGATGTACGAATCGAATACGCGAAGAGCAATTGGTAGCTCAGTGTACAGATAACCAACATCAGGTTACTACAATCTGTCAAATTAACTCAATAGATATGGAACCTAAAGTGTTTAACATTGAGGTGAGAATCGATTGAATAAATATGACAGATTAGTACCTATACATTGGGTTTCAGTACAAGAACGGGCGACTTCAACGTTAAGTCATTGCATTACGGATTTGACCCAAATCGCCTTGAGCAAGCACCTCATGCATGTTTTTTTACCGACTCCAAAAATGGACGAAGTTCTATGTTTGACTGTATTTCTTTTTATGTAAGTCACTGAGGGAGGTTTTTTTATTAATATATTAAATGGGTTTGCACTAGACCTCATTTCACCTGATGGAAAGTGACAATAAGGTCTAAGATGTAGCGTGCTTACCCAGAAGAAGCCTATTCACTCTCGACTTGAAGACACCCAAATTGTATCACTCTGGGAATACAGAAGCCGGCAAGGTGTTCCATTCCTTAGCAGTTCTTACCAAGAAAGAAGAAGCGAAACGCTTAGTACGAGCTGGTGGAACTTGGAGCACAGTGTAAGGGTGGATTCCTGTCGTCTTCCGTAATGTAGGTTTTCACAGTACAATTGTTTTTTTAAATTTTAATTAAATTTAGATTCAAAACGAAACGAAATGAATTGACTTAATTTATTCATGTTTTAAATTAAATACTTATGTAAATTCATTATTATTACTACTAAATAAACCTTATGTGTTATTAACAGTGGGAGAGCCACGCTTCGGCATGAATGGGCCGGCTCGACCGGAGTAATACCACGTCCTCACAGAAAACCGGCGTGAAGCAGTGCATGCGCTGTGTTTCGCTGCGTGAGTGAGGGTACCGGAGGCCTAATCCAGGGGAAGGGGGGTTAAAAGGTAAGCAGCGCACTTGTGACACCACTGGTGTTGCAGGCGTCCATGGGCGGCGGTAATCGCTTACCATCAGGTGATCCGTCTGCTCGTCTGCCACCTATATCATAAAAAAAATGTATTCTATTGTACTCAATCTTATTCAAATCTTGGAAAGGAGCGAGTCAGCCCCAACAAAAGTATTGTATTTTACTTACTGGGGATGTCTCAACACTAATAATGTTATGATAATTTGTGCAATAAAAAGATTTTTAGTAATTATTATTTTATAATTGTTGAGATAATACCTACGTGTAAATGGCCCGAACATAAGCCCGGGCAAAAAATGATCTACAAATCGCTAACATTTGAAAAAGTTTACGTATGTAGGTAATACTCTAGTGTTGTGAATTGAAGCCAAGTGTCGATTTTGCAAACCCAAAGGTCGTTTGCTGATTGGGTGGGGTAAGTATGTAAATATTAATTTCTTCAGAACACTTTTTAGTTCTTAATTTAAGCTCAGTTTATATTAGGAGAACGATATAGGCCTGTGATTCTTAAACGAGTATTTTAGACAAAATAAAATCTTTGATTGAAATAACGTAATGTGCTATTTTAGACTTATTTTTGCTCTACAACATGCTTATTTTGATAACCTTCAACTTTAAGGGTACTGCATATACTATATGATCATTTTTCTATAAGAAACATATGGCAAAATATATAAAGTAATTAAAAAAATCTACCCATACAAATTGTCGTCAGCTGTTCAGCTTGAGTATGAGAAGATTTTTTTCATATTTAACCGGGGTTAACATAGTATGTTTCTTTGTGCCCTGTGGCTAGAGGCGTATAAGAATACTGCCAAGGTATTCCCGGCCTGTCGTGAGAGGCGGCTAAACGGGCCTTCGGAGTACGTGAGTGTACCCACTGCTGGAGAGTGGCTAGCTCAGCATTACGTCTCCGAGGAGGGCGATGTTACCGGGTGTCCTGGTAGGTCGTACAGCAATGACGGGCTGCATTGCGCCAGGTAGGGGTGAAGCGGCGAGCGCGATCAGCCGTGCGATTTAGCCCCGGCTGTGGGGTTTCCGACCGCTATTGCACAGAGATGGACACCCCAGGGCTTTTGGTTAGGGTTAGAGTCCCACACACCAGCTGGTTCCCTACACGTAGCAAGGTGACTGCCATGATGTTTCTTTAAGAAAATAGGTACGAGTATTTATAACAAAAAGAAGTAATAAATAAGCTTAATGTTCGTGCATATTTTATTACTATCATAATTAAACTTCTGACTTCTTTATTAGCAGTGGCAGTAATTAACTCTTTCTATATTTAATTCCAACAGTAAAAAAGTTGTTAAACAGTTGGAGGGCAGCTTCACGTTATCTCAATTTGATTAAAATCGCCAGATGATATTTTCCCTGGTTATGAACAGGTAGTAAAACACACTAAACATCTGTAGGAAGCAAGCACACTAATCTCTAAATAATTTCCTTATCTTTATATTCATAGTGATAGTGATAAAATCGTAGTTAAGGTGACGGCACACTAGCGACGCCAATCGATTTTAATTATTAGCTACTAAACCAGATCTATTTTGAACAATTTCAGGGTTACAACCTCTCGGCAAACACTTATACTATTTACTTAATAACCATGCACAAATGTTGGGTCCAACGCGTACGCGAAAAATTGATTCACGCCAAAAGCGGCCGCTTTTGGCGTGAATCAATTTAAAAAACGGACCCACATTTGTGCATGGTTATTTAATATATAGTATAAGTGTTTGCAGAGAGGTTGTAACCCCGAAATTGTTCAAAATAGATCCGGTTTAGTAGCTTAAAATTAAATTCGATTGGCGTCGCTAGTGTGCCCTACCCGTCACCTTAAGAGAAAAAAAAAACGTGTTTGTCTACAATCAAAGATCTTTGATAATAATGAAAATTTACAGTTAACTTGAAACGTGGGAGTGCCACGCTCGGGCACGAATGGGCCGGCTCTACCGGAAAGACACAAAGGTGGCAAACAGATTTACCTATGACTGCTAACATAAACCGTGGCTTTACTCACTTCATGTGTACTATCGAGGGTGTAGAAATCTCACACTCGTAATAATCTGGCTCGACCGGAGTGATACCACGGCCTCACAGAAAACCGGCGTGAAGTAGAGCCTGCGTTGTGTTTCGCGGAGTATGCGAGTGAGTACTGGAGTCCCAATCGGAGGTGGGGCAAATAAAAAATTGGCAGTGCACATTTGATTCAACTGATGTTGTAATAAGATTGGTCAATGGCGGACCAGGGTTATCCGTCTGGTTATCTACATACTAAGATGAAGAGAAATTGTTTTTTTTACTGCAGACCACCCTTACACCCCTAAAAAAAAGTAATGTATCTTAAGTTGACGGGTAGGGCACACTAGCGACGCCAATCGAATTTAATTTTAAGCTACTAAACCGGATCTATTTTGAACAAATTCGGGTTTACAACCTCTCGGCAAACACTTATACTATTTATTAAATAACCATGCACAAATGTTGGGTCCGTTTTTGGACGCGAAAAATTGATTACCGCCAAAAGCGGCCACTTTTAGCATGAATCAATTTTTCGCGTACGCATTGGACCCAACATTTGTGCATGGTTATTAAATAAATAGTTTAAGTGTTTGACGAGAGGTTGTAACCGCGAAACTGTTTAAAATAGATCCGGTTTAGTAGATAAAAATTAACATCGATCGTCGTCGCTAGTGTGCCCTACCCGTCGCCTTAATAGGCAAAGGCATGTAAAACACTTTCAATATTTGAACGATAAACAACAAATTTCAAACTCAATACAATCCAGAGCTTTAATAACTAAAGCAAAAGAAGTTAAACAGTAATTACAACCTGGAGCCTAATTCTCGGGCTTGTGATATTTTGAAAACATGGCGGATATCACCTGAAAACCATACAAGAAAACTATGTTTTAGTGATATATGTCGTATGAAAAGAAATGTCACGAGCCCCAGAATTGGGCTCCTGTGCGGATAAAGAATGGGATCATAAATGGAGGCGCATCTTTTTACTTCTCGCTCACACACTATTTGCGTCTATACTCGCACCCTACGAGTGCGAGTCTTTGCGAGTATTTGCGTCTATACTCGCACCCCACGAGTGCGAGTATAGACGCAAATAGTGTGCGAGCGAGAAGTGAATAGATGCGCCGCCATTTCTGATCCCATTCTTTATCCGCACAGGTTGTTGATAGTTTTTTGTAGAATTCCAATTAAATTCATAATAACACTAAAGTCAAAGAACCTCTTTAAAATATGATTTTCATCAACTTTAATAACGAGACGTCATAAAGAAGCGAACAAAAACTAATTAAATACCTAGAATATTAATGAGATATGGTTTTATACGTTGCATAGTCTAGCCAAGATCAAGGTGAAATAGTGTTGCTAGATTTACATAATGTGTGCCGTGCCGTGTGGTCCCCGGCAGAGTAGAATAGGCCACCCTCACTCTTACCGAGGTGTCGTAAAAGGCGACTAAGGTAAAGCTGCTGGCATGATCATCAGCACTCAGAGAAGGAAGACTCTGTATTTATATCAAAACCCTCGCCAACCCGTCTGCCAAGCGTGGTGAGTATGGCAATTACACCTCATGTGATTGAGGGAGGCCCGTGCACCAGCAGTGGGGACTTAAATGGGCTGACGATGATTTACATAATAATAATAAAGATGATACAATGATTAAGAGGGATTAAAAAGGTGAATTGTCGATATATGTAGAGAATCTACGAAGCGACAGCTTACGCAACCAGGACAAACGTTAAAATAATATATATTTTTTATTTATGTGATAGATGGCAGACGAGCAGACGGATCACCTTATGGTAAGCGATTGGAGCGATGGAGTCACAAGTGCGCTGCCAACCTTTTAACCCCCCCTTTCCCGCGGATTGGGCCTCCGGATGATGATGATATCGATGTAAGATTTGATTTTTACACTCGATAATAAGACAGAAATTACTTGCTAATATTATTTGAAAGAAGGTAGATATACAACGTGTCATTTAAATAGCGTAAAACCTCTCGGGTGTTAGCTCAGCCCATGAAACTGAATATCTTTCACTACGGGACCAACATTGAAAAAAAAACAGCCGCCTCTTACAAATTGGCTTGTTGCGCTGATCGATTTGTATGAAACAGCTGTTTTTTTTAATAGAACATTGTATAGTTGAATTGGGCGAAAACCTGAAATTTATATCTAATTTTCAATCGCTCGTAACCAAGTCAATATTTTTTCCAGCTTTATGCGTCCACTTACGTACCATATTGTTTTTTCAAAGTTTAGCCGTGCTAATACAATCGCCTGCATCACGTTCAGTTGGCATACTAATCCATTGAGCTACCATCGCTATAATATACCATTAGCGTGGATGCTCCTATATTTAAAAAACCAGCCAAGTGCGAGTCGGACTCGCCCATGAAGGAACCCTAGTAGCTAACCCTAGTAGCAGTAAGTAAGATATATGGAAAAGGTAAATTGCGGTTTACGGTTTATAACGTATTAAAAAAAACTATTCACTATGTCTAGTTCAAATCAACTTTCGTTGTTAGTTTTCATTGTTGTGTATCACATATATTTTTTTAGTTTTATAATTCATTTATAACAGAAGTTAGTGGTGGGGGGGGGGACACAATTTAACACTTTGGGAGCGTCTCTTGCGCAAAGTATTGTGTTTAGAAAAAAAAATATGTTAAAAACCTCGACATCATTTTTAAAGCTCTATCCATAGATACCCCACACGTATAGGTTTATTGAAAAAAAAATCGAGTTTCAGTTTCAAGTATGCAGACCCCCCCAATTTTTATTTTTTCCATTTTTATGTAAAAATCGCAATGCGGTTAAAAAACACATCTATTTACCAAGTTACAATAGTATAGTTCCTATAGTTTCGAAGAAAAGTGGCTGTGACATACGGACGGACACACAGACGGACAGACATGACAAATCTATAAGGGTTCCGTTTTTTGCCATTTAGCTACGGAACCCTAATAAATGAATAAAATAAATATAGTTTAGTGTTGTGTCAGTGTTACAAAATGGAATTAGGTGTAACAAAAAGTTAAATATATTTGTTACAAACAGCGTAAAATACTGACCATAATTACAAATAATAATAACTATAAACATCTGTGATTTATCATCCTTTACCTAACATGCAGACACTAAATTACAAACAGGTTAACCTTAAATATTTGTTACAAGGATTAGAATTAAAGATCCGTCCTTAGAATACCTTAGAGTCAGGGTTTCTCAAAGAGGGGTCCTTGTATCCATCCCAGGTGGAGAGCCCTACATGATCCTATCTACCCCATATTGTCCTGGGACCAGACCGCGATGTCCCGTAACTAACGATAATATACCTATATCATCCAAAGAAACGAGAAACACAGCGCGTGTGAAAGGGAGAGGAACTCCGATTCGGTCGTAACGTTCGCGCTTGAGTCCCAAAAGCATAATAGCGATCAGATCACCTTGTTAGTAGTGGGCTGCCCAAAAATAATTTTTAGAACGACAGATGAAATATGGGAAACATTTTACCCTATCGAGTGTGTCTACCTTAAGCACTTTTCAATAGAGTTAACGTAGGGCATCTCACAGCTGATCAGGAGCCCAATTCTCGGGCTCGTGACATTATGAAAACATGGCGGATATCACCTGAAAACCATACAAAAAACTATGTTTTACTGATATATGTCGTATGATAATAAATGTCACGAGCACGAGAATTGGGCTCCTGGAGTTCAATTCTCGTGCTTGTGACATTGAAAATCGATATAAATCTTAAAAACAGTTTTTTGTATGGTTTTCATGAGACATCCGCCATGTTTTTTCATATCGAGAATCCTGAGAAATGGGCCCCAGGTCAATAAAAGAAATGGAACAGTCGAGCGCCTTGCATTAATTACCTCTAAACTCAGCACGTTTATTTGAAAGCTAGATCTTGATTCCGTTTTATATATTACAAAAGGTTTTTATATTTTTTTAAGGCATAGCATAGTGGCAGTTTGAGAAACCCAGCCATAGTGGCAGGGACCTCGTTAAAATATCTGCAAAGGTCCTTGAGTGAGCAGGCGCACGTTTTGCGATACAAACAGGCCTAATGTATTCAACGGTTTACGACAGGACTGGGGCTTGTACGCGAGCGGAGAAAAAGAGGCAAATGTGTCTGCTACTCACGACTGATGATAGAATTAGGAGATTAATTTTGCTCGTTATCCATTTTAATATTATGTATAAGAAACTGTATCTGTCTGTCTGTTCGTCCGTCTGTCACGGCAAAACTGACCGACGAAACGATGTGCTTTTTAGTTGATATAGTTGTTGGGATGCAATGGACAGTGACATGGGTTACTTTTTGGCAAACCACACGAGAGATGCTAAGGGCGACCACTAGTAAGTACATAACTTATACATCGAAATAAAATTTTCTGTCTCGCTAAATAGTTAACTCGTAGAGATTGATGTTTAAAGTTAAATATCCTTATTTGTGAGTGCGCGTCACTAACTTCGAAGCCCCAACCTTACACCGTGACTATTCCAACATAATATTTGAAGATTTGTAGACCCTAAGACTAATACGAAAAGTGTCTTCAAAAATGAATAAAACCTGACTAAAGATTTATTCTGTACAAACATACAAAAACTTGCAAACAACAACACAAAAAAAATTACCTAGACAGTCTTCTCATCGTGTCGATGGTTATAAATAAGATTTAACGTAGGACTTGTGACTGAAAACACAACAAAATGGCCAATTCTCGTGTTGGAGACCATAATTCATAAAGATTCGCATAACCGGCGTAG
This sequence comes from Marasmia exigua, assembly GCA_019059595.1. Lineage (NCBI taxonomy): Eukaryota > Metazoa > Arthropoda > Insecta > Lepidoptera > Crambidae > Marasmia > Marasmia exigua. The sequence goes on along the minus strand of CM032483.1, from coordinate 12,288,868 downwards.
TAACGGCTTGACTCTCTCTAGTCGACTTGATCCTCTAGCAATACGACGAGATATAGCTTCCCTCAGCATTCTATACCGCATCTATCATGGGGAGTGCTCTGAGGAACTGTTTGATCAACTCCCTGCAGCTGAATTCTTACATCGAATCAGACGCAAGCGATTTTCATTCCATCCCCCTCATTTTGATAGATGGCGGTCTAATACTGTGTATTTCTCGCGGAACCTTCTACCACGGACCTCAGTTCTGTGGAAACGGTTTGGCTGCGGGAGTATTTCCCGACAGCTACGCCTTAGGGACCTACAAGAAAAGAGCGTACTCTTTTTTAAAAAGCCGGAAACACATTAGCGCCTCTACTAGCTTCAAGCATAAAAAAAGTAATTAGACATTTAGATCAAAAATTGCTTTTATTTAGATATCGAAAATTTCGTTGCCACTTTTCCTCATAAGTCATTTCATGGCTTGAAAAGTTATGTCTCTACTAACAAGCCTATATCAGATATGACGTTCCATATTTTATCAATAGGTATATGAAAACTAATTTATTAATCTAACCGGCGTAGGCGAGGAACTACCTTGTTAACTTGGAAGTGGGAAGGTTATGTTTTTAAAATGCATTTTATATTTTTGTTTCATTCCAGAAATGCTTGGAATGACTTCTGTCATAAGAATATATGATCGAAGTCTGGCACAATTCTTCTCAAACAAGTTTTATTTCTGGCTATTATATAATCACTTCCTTCTAACGCATAGCCGATTTTCCTTAATCATGATAGTTCGCAGTGATTCAGGATTAGGCAAGCCGCGTAGTTAAATTGAATTGTTTCCTCTTGTCACCTCGGCAACCTTTGGATAAGGGAACCAGACCAACCGAATTATGGTTGTTATGTGTTCAGAATTATCATCTCGTCGACTTCGACGGTCCTCAGCCCACGCAAATATCGTCATTGTCCGTGCAAGAGCCACACTTCGGCATAAAGCTCACAACCGCTATAATTGAAATATTCTTTTACCTACTGTATGTGTCATAAAGAATATCTATTTCAGGAAACAAAAACTATTAAAATAATTTCCGAAACGGAAGAATAAAACAACGATCTCCATGCGTAGGCGCATCATAATGATTTCTCAGTATTGTCAGTCGGGAACCGTAAATAACCAATGTAACTTATAGGTGATAATTACGAGAATGCATTCAAGCGCTGGTTATAAATAAATTTACATTAACAATTACGACTGCAAAATTAATATGGGTTTGGATAAGTTGGTCGACAGAATACAAAAGTTACGTGTACAAAGCAAATAAGCTTGGTCTTTGTTCCGGTAGATGGCACTATGTAGTTTTGCATCGCGCTAGCACAGCGTGCGCTACCCCGAGCCGCCTGCCTATGGAGAGATGGCAGTTTAAACTAAAACGTAACATTTTAAGATAGAACTGGTCATTTATTTGCACCCTCTCCCTGCCTGATCTACAAGGGTGCCCTAGATCCGGCTCGAAGGACCAGATATAGTAGATAAACAAATAAAGTTGTAAAACGAAGAATGGTCGAATGAATAAGTGATAAATAACATATGAAGTGCAATGATGTTTATAGTAAAATGCATGTGTTAATATGAAATACATTTAATATACGTACCTACACACAGGGTGTAACGTTTATCACTAATAAAATAACAAAATTTCAGTAGTATACATATATGTATACTACTGGAGTATAGATAATTTCGGAGCGGGAGTCTCTAAGCAAACATTTATACTATTTATTTAATAATTGTGCACTACTTTCTAATCTGTTTTTGCACTCAAAATTTGTATTAACGCCATAAGTGGCCGTTTTTGGCGGTAATTAAAATTTCGAGTACAAAATCAGACCCAAAAGTTAAGTATAAGTAGGTATTAAATAAATAAGTGTTTTCCGAATGGCTGTAGCTTCTAAATTGTTAAAAAGATATCCGATTTAGTTGCTAACAATTTAAATCAATTGGGGTTCCAAGTGTACCCTACCCGTCACCTTAATAAGTCTGATTGACTTTCAACCAGTCATAGTGATTAATATATCATCAGCCGCCATCATCATTAAACAAATAAGCTATAAACATTACGAGTTACCCGATGACATCCCATCGAGAAGGCTCGTAAAATTTACTGTTCAATACGCAAATTCGATCCAGGGTCATCAAACATAAGCAAAAGCTAATTAAATCCTCGAACACTGGCAACGCATCAGCGAGTACTCTGAACTTGCAGATGATAATAATTGCGATTATATAATACCGCCAAAAGTGGCCACTTTGTAATCAATTCGCGTACGCGTAGGACCCAACATTTTTGCATGGTTATTTAATAAATAGTATAAGTGTTTGCCGAAAGGTTGTAACCCCGAAATTGTTTCAAATAGATCCGGTTTAGTAACTAACAATTAAAATCGATTGGCGTCGCTAGTTGACCCTACCCGTCATCTTAAGACGACAGGTTGCCCTTACTAGCGACAAAAAAGACAAAGCAAAAGCTAATAAAATCCTCGAACACTGGCAACGCATCAGCGAGTACTCTGAACTTGCAGATGATAATAATTGCGATGATCATTTACCACCAGGCGACCTGCTGGCTAGTTTGATGCATATAACAAAAATGTTCAAAAGTGTTTTGTTACCACTACCCACTCGTACATCAGTCGCCACTGGGCGATCACGACGACTACAGGCAGGCTACAGACCTAATCGGAGAAGGGTACGGACGGGAAGGAGACGACGACGACGAACAGATGCTCGTCTCCCTCCTGTCCGTGGGGGAAGCCAGTCAGCGCGCGGTGCACAGGCACCACCCACTGCTCGGTAGGGACAGTTTAGCGCTCCTGGCTGTCCCTACCGCCCCCCCATAAAAATGAATGAAAACATTTATTTCGACCATCATGCGGATCATATACAATAAAATACGGAAAACAGATATAGATTTAACAGAAATACACATAGTACTAATTTCAATCAAATTACATAAAATCAATTAATTAAAATTAGATGTCAATAGAATAACAAATAAAGACTTGCAATTAATAATTACATTGACATTACGTATATTTAGTAGTAATCTTTTCAAGTTCAAATTGTCCGAAGACAAATAGTATTCCATAGCAATATTATAACTGCACCAAAAAAAAATTCTTCCCCTAGGATCAATAGCAAATCATTTCTGCCTTTGAAACCCAACCCACTGCCAACCCTTACCGTAAATCTATTCATGTGTCGACAGTTAACGACTTCTCGCACTAAGCACCCGAGTTGTGTTACCTGTATATTTTTATCTATTTACTTTTAGATCTACTTCCTTTTACGACCGCGATGTGGGCTGAGCGCGGATCAGAAATGTTACATGTTATAAATAACACAAAGTGAACTTGAGATGAAGGATTTGTCTCAAAAATTATAGACTTCAACTTCCAACAGGTCATCTATTCGAATCTGTTTCCACGCTTCCGTGTCTTAAGATAAACAACCAATCTCATTTCCATTACTCTACTCTTATGTAGAAAACTAAACACTCGACATTATAAGTAATACATTGGTCCTAGTCCCAAACTAAGGTTTTCCATTGTACCACAAAAACCCAGACAACACAAATATCTATTTCATCAATAAACATTTTTGAGGCTTCGGGAATCGATTCCGCGGCCCGTTTTGACAGGTGCTCTAACCATTGCGCTAAATTATGGTATTCGCTTTTAAAACCCCCTGAAATTATGTAACGTGATTACGGAACGACCATTAAAGCCAGCCGACTTTCACACTGAAATCTGACTAAGAACACTAAAAGAGGTATGAAACGTCCTTTTAAGAATTTAAAAGCACTTTAACGGCGTTTAGGAGACATGCTATTACACCACAAAAGCAGTTCTGCTAAGTTAATATTGCGGTAGGTCTGTTATTTGCTTACTTCAAAACTGCCGGCAACTACCTTCTATTACTTAGGGCGGATTCGACCAACTTTGTATAAGAGGATAACTATCCGCAGGATAATTTACTTTGGTATAGCTATACCTTGCTTAACGAGGGAATGAACAAAAGACATTATAAACCGGCAAAAAACAAAATATATTGTTTTGTGATTTATGATATGCCACCAGGATATTTTTGTTAAGTAGGGTTATACAGGTAATGTTAAAAATCAAAAACGCCAACTTGAATTACCTACGATATTATTAGTTCTGTTAAAATCGGCGGTCTAGCAAATTTACCATTGGAATAAGGCGTAGACTGTTGGATGAGTAGTTGGTAGAACGGATTTATATTTTACAGTGCATATAACTGCGCTATCTAATAGATTTATCGTTGGATAAGGATTGGTCTATCCATCATTGGTGAATCCATCCTTAGAAGAATTTTGATTGAGACAACACTAACCATACATTTTGAACTAGCCAAAACATCATCATTAAATATAAAAATAATAAACATACACAGACAAAAATAAACTTAAAGTAAGTACCTAGACAAAATCTTGTGTTAAGAATATGTGAATTAAAGTAGGTACCATAAATATATACTTTTAAAGATTAAAATACGAAGGTACAGGACAATGACAAAACTTCCAGGATGGGAATTAAACCGAGCCTTTGCAGCATCAGGCAGGGTACGTCAGTACCAAATGAGCCATGGTATAGTATAGGCATAAAAGTCGTAAGAAAATCTAACTGATACAATATCACAATCCAAAATCCTTATTTTTCTATTCCAACAATAAGGTTTTAGGCCCGAATCGACCAAAAATTGAGGGTAGCGCTACGAATCGTATGGTATGACAGTGTTATACCATAGATTTATTCTCGGATAAAGATTAGTCGTCTAATCGGACCTAAGTTTCAATAAATATTGAACGACAACTCCTAGTGTGCCATAATGAATGCACATTATGCTAATCCTCTGCACACCTGTAAATTTGCATAGGCAACGTTCTGCAACCTTTGAATGTTCATAATAGGCGACGGAGACTGAAAAAGTAATGTTTAGTAGAGCTAACAACAAAATTTTTCTTACATCGAAAATATATTCGAGAGTAAAGAATTATTGAGTCAAGGCTGAGACATACCTGAGACATACCTGAGAATCAAGGTCCTGGGAACGAAGATGGGGAGCTGGATCTTAAATATTAAAGTTCTGGCCAATAAATACGATGGCCGACTTGGACCGAGTGCTACAATATAATATAATTCGCAATTCCTACCATAGATAAATACATAGGTAGTTTTGAAAACATTTGTCAAGTAGTAATAATTATCAGTGACGTACTTCGTGCAACAGACGCTAATTTGAATATGCCTCGAAATATCGCGAAGATGTTAAATATGCTCTTTAAATATTCATAAAACATCTTCAGTGAAGATAAAAATAAATAATACAAAAATGTGGATTGTGACACTTTTGAATACAAAAATAACAAAAAACTAATGAATATCACGCTCCTAATAAAATTAGTTTTAAAAAGGCATTCGGACTTGTCTCATATTACAAAACAAACTAAAAACAAAATTGAAGATTAAATTAAAATTGGAAATACAATAAAAAATAATCAAGAAACAATCTGAGACGAATCAATAATGACTACTTTTGTTACTCGTATTATTTTCCTTTAGGCTTGAACTTATTGTTAAAAATTGGCTTAGGCAATACATGATTGAACACTTAACGAAGCTACCGAATCTAGTATGAAACACAACCAGAGTATTCCCTACACTTTGATTAATATACAGTATCTACACACAAATGCCGTTTGAAGATCGAAGTAAGCAGGCAAGATAAAATAAAAACCGAAATCTATTGCAGTTTTTCAACAATCTATCCATGATAATTGGAATGAATAACAAACAGATCGTATATCACTTCTATTGGTGACATTCCCATCACATTTGTATATGACAAAGATACATGCAGAAAGAATGTTAACATGAAAATTACTAATACATTCGGTAAGCTGTAACTAATTGGCAAAGGCGTGTTGCGTATAGATCGTAGATTTATACCTAAGTATAAAAGTTGGAAAGGATATTAAGCCTTATGTTTAAGGCGACAAGGAGGATAGAAAGTCCGTGAGTATTCAACTGTATAAGAACATGACCGAGACGACAATAGGCTCAGTAAAATTATTATGCAATGTTTTTACTTGTTTTCACCAAGTCAAGAATATGGAATACATAATAATAATAACTACCGACAAAGGTAATGAGGCATGTTGGTTAACTTTACATTTCTAATTTAACAACACGTTTTCTGTCTTGCTTCCTGCTGCACAAGGATTGAAACAGGCAATACAACATACAATGTAATAGAAAACTTTGATACTAAAATATTAGTGTTGTAAAATATATGTACCTATTTTCATATTGTCTAATATTTTGTATTTATAAAATCTAGTTGATTCAGAAGATATCTTTTATGATATTATCGTTTCTATGAACTTAATACTTAAAAATATTCTCATTTCATTTATAAAATATGCAAATTTAAAAAAAACTACCTCTTCCTAAATTTTAAATGAAAAAACAGTTTTCCACAACAAAAGCAGCCATCAAAGTCTTCCAACAAAAACATAAATAACTAGTCTTTAAAACCTCATAAACTATCCAAAGCAGGAAATATATACGATCTAACACGCAGTTAAGATACTAGAACCACAACAAAACATCGAATTATCTACGAAAGCAAAAGTGAAAATAATACCCGCCCCCGCAGATTGTTATAGCACAAAATTTATTTTGTGGTTATAGCTACTTAAGCTTTCGCTTGTATCATCAGACACCGACAATAGATTGAATATTATTTGCAAAAAGTTTATTGATATCATCGCCACATAGTGGAGACCCGAACAAGTTAGATCAAAGAAGGCGATAGCAGGATGTTTTCGACTCCTTCCTATAGTCGCAACTAAACCACAGTCGTCCAAGATCGTCATATGTGGAGAAAGGGTAGTTAGACTTCTAATAATAGGCATTTCACAAACTTAACAAATTCCATGTATTTTTTTCGGGTTAATAAGACCCGAATGTGGGTTTTTTTGCAATTCGGCGTTTACATGTGGCGACTTTGCAGTCGTGATGATCTTTGTACTGTATGATTGTACTCTTAAGGGGCTAACGCTGTTCCGCGCTGTACATACTCTTAGAGGGATGTCGCAAAGCAGATTTCCGTTATCACTATTACTCTCGTGCGCACTGCACAAACATGTTCGAAGCAACATGTTTTACTCGTAACAAGCTAAAGTTTCCGTTGACAATGTCTTATTTGATAATTGCTCCCTTATAATCTTTAACTTGTATCTCTTCTGAATTCCACTCACAAGTCTTGTACCAATCTTATTCAGGTCTGTCTTACCGCTCTGTTTACGTCAAAATCCCATCTAGTTAGTAACGGTCTTTTGCTTCATCGTAGCCAAGTGTTACCTTCATAGGTACTGTATTAAAATAATATATTCCTACCACGGTCACATTCCCGGCATTACTTGAGCATTTGGCAAACCCTTGAAAATGCAGTACACGTGATAGTTTAATACTGATATAACATCTGGCGCTCAACAACAAGGCATAGAAAAAAACTATCTATTGATTTCTCTTTTACCTTGAGATAAAATAGAGTTGGACGGGATCTGTTTTCTTCGTTCTGAATAAAAGAGTAAACAACTTGAACTTGGAATTGACACGCTACCTTAAGTTACTTGTCCAGATTTACACTAAACTTTTTGAAAAGACGAAAAGACTAAAGAGAGTTAACAGTGCCCGACTGGTATTGACAAAAATCAGGAAGGTATGGCACATTTTGATGTCGGAGGCCAAGACCCACTCTGGGTAACTTTCTCTAGATAAGATCCTTCACAAATTATAAGGTTTTTAAACATTTGGCTACGTCTTCCATCTCAAAATAATTTCCCTGACAATCCCTACAGAAACGATATTATGAGGCTAACATAGCACAAATTGTTTTCCAGCTACTGTATTAAGCAAAATATTACTATAATCTCTGAAACATCATACAAGGAGTTTACGTCAGAGGACGGTAAAGCTGGCTAGTGTTTTCCACCACAATGGCAATATGGCCAGAGGCTCGACATTATGTACAGTCGACGTCAGGTCGCGCCTCGAAATTGTTTAATCATTGGTCCAGTAGTTTGAGTTCTCATCATTACAAACATACCACAATTACCAGGGACTAAGAGATAATTAGTCCATGATACTACTAGCAACGAGTGGAGACCAATATCGGACACCGGAGGGGGCGGCAGACTATCAAAGCGCTAGGTGGACGCGGAGGTCGAGACTGGATGAGTCAGGCACGGGATCGCCGGGAGTGGAAGAAGAGGGAAGAGACCTACATCCAAGAGTGTATAAACAATGGGCTACCATAAAGAAGATGATGACTACGAACAATCGATAAGTATGTTTTAATTATACATAGATTCTGACATAACTTAAAAACCCTCAAGGACACTGTTTAACCTTATAAGTTAACCTTAAAGTTTTAAATTGTGAGGTCGTCGTATCAACCAGAGTGATACTACTTGATCACAAAAAACCGGCATGAAGCAGCGCTTGCGCTGTCTTTCGCCGAGTGAGTGAGGAAACAGAAGGCCCAATCCAGGGAAGGACATGGGAGTTTAAATGTTGACAGCGCACTTGTGACTCCACTGGTGTTGCCATGTCCATGGTCGTTGGCAATCACTTATCATCTTGTGATCCATCTGCTCGCTAACCACCTCCCCTCATCTAAGCGATTAATTCCCAAATGGGTCCAAAACTGTCGCTTTAGAGCCCAGGGTACGCTTGGACCATGATCCAGGATTCGAGGAATCTGGCAATTAGACCATTGCATTGGTAATTGGTCTTTTACCATCTCTTCTTCATCTTCATCTTAGCGTGTATTTTCTGGTTGGATGTAAAGCTGTCGCTTTATGCCATGGTTCGGGATTTGGGGAGTCTAATAATTACACTGCTCGTTGCTTATGTGATTGGCGGTAGCCAATCACATAAGCCACCAAAGCGTCGTTCGAACCGCCTTACTTCTTACTACTGCCTATTTTTAAGCTGTAAGTCCACGCTGTGCGGGACGTAATTCCAACGATTTCACGGTCGCTTAACCCGACAATGAGTGGAACCTCACGTATCCGAGACGGTTGCTTAGCTCTTGATTTCACTCGCACTTATGAAAGGAAAACTTGCTGTTTTTAGATCCTGTTTGAGAGACAAAATTGATGACGAAACGAAATGTTAAGATTAGAAACAGAAATGGAAAGGATTTTGGAAATCTAAGTGAAGCAGTCGCCCAGTTGACCGGTTGTCCTCCTCATCATAGCGTGTGATTCCTGGTTGCATTCAAAACTGTCGCTTTAGAGCCCAAAGTAACGCTTACATCATAATTCAGAATTTAAGGAGTCAGGTAATTACAATGAAGCGACTGCCGTCTGACCTTCACAACCCTTAAACTGGGGAACCAGACCAACTGAATCATTGTTACACGTTTCAGCCAAAACGTGTAACCCGAAACGTGCAGGTAATCTGACAATGTTTTCCCTCACCGCCGAGCTAATCTAGAGGAACATGGTCGGATTCGGTCCACGACACCCTGTATCTTGCCCACTGAGCTAACATAGCTCATTTACCCCTTGTATCCCTGGTAAGACGTGGCGATTGATCTGCGTGAGCTCCAGGTCAAAACTGGCGAGAAGTAGTACAGGATCCCGAAGTGGTGATCTTTTGTTTCAGATGCCAAGACTCTTCGGGTCGTTCGGAGTAAGTAAGTAAGTACAGGAAAAGTCGTTTCTCCTGACGCTGAATCCCGTTTCTATGCGGGCGCGGTTGACAAGTATTAATACAGAAACTCCGGACAATCCAACTAGTTTAGCCGGACATAGGGCTAAAAAAAGTGCACTGTCCTGTTTCGCTTCATTCAGCTATACCTCCTCACAGGTACCTCCTGTGAAACGGCAGTCAATACATAACAAATGCTAAAGAAAGTTCAAATGTAAAATATTAACAAAGGCTGATCAGACCGGATTACTACTTCATAGGAGGTCCAATTCGGGGAAAAAGGAGCTAAGGTTGGCAGCGCATTTGTGACTCCCGTGGTGTCGCGGGTGTCTATGGGCAACGGCAATCGCTTGCAATCGCGGCGATCCGCCACGATCTGCCATTGATCACATAAAAAAAAACAAAAGACAAGCAGATGTATTTCCTAATGGTTACGAATTTCCACCACACATGGACACCTGCAACACCAGTACTGTTTTCATGAAGGTTTGTCTCTTTCTTCTGGATATAACAGGATATAACTTCCAACCGATTTCGGCTAAGGCGGCCAATCTCAACCATCAGCCACTTACGCAGGATATATTATAATGCTCAAGTATGAGCACAAACACATAGGTATACACTGTCAATTCCCTCCCCCATATTTCGATGAGACACCATAGTGACACAACCGAAAAGGTATGTCAAAAATACTCATTAGGCAAGTTTTATTTAGATGTATCTCTCAGTTTATATAACAGATAGCAGCAAGCAGCTAAGGCGACAGGGCTACCCGTAACTAGCGACACCAATCGATTTTAATTGTTAGCTACTACAGCGGATCTATTCGAAACAAATTCGAAAAATTTATTACCGCCAAAAGCGGCCACTTTTAGCGTGAATCCATTTTTCGCGTACAAAAACGGACCCAGCATTTGTGCATGGTTATTTAATAAATAGTATAAGTGTTTGCCGAGAGGTTGTAACCCCGAAATTGTTTAAAATAGATCCGGTTTAGTAGCTGAAAATTAAAATAGATTGGCGTCGCTAGTGTGCCCTACCCGTCACCTTAATAGCAATTTATTCTAACGACATTACGGGTATAATGTTCCGGTAAACTTAACTAGCTATTCACACGAAGCTTTACGAAATGTCACCTCTGCCTACCAGATCAGAGCCATGACGTAAAACTAGTTCAATATATCCTACTAGTGTCTATCAGGGCTGGTTATATTAACGGATATTTTCAATTAAACCAATAAATCCAAAATTATTGGAAACATTATGAAAGTCGAATTAAAAAAAATACTAATTTTCGGATTCTAAATCACATGAATCGGAATACGTCATCTAGATTGTTAAATTATAGAGGTGGCAAACGTGCAAACGGGTCACCTGACGGTACTAAAGAGTGACACCACTAAAGAGGGAAGTCAAAAAACATATATAAAATGTTATTTGAAGTGTTAAAAATATTATTTTACACTTTTTAGTTCGTGGTTTATGTAGGCAGTTATTTATTCGTAGAATATTTTTTTTTATACATTATATATCTATAAAATTTAAGGTTTCCCCTGAATTTTTCCAGGATCCCATCATCAGATCCTGATATCCTTATCATGGTACCATTCCGGGACTATCTACTTTCCAACTAAAAAAGTATCATATAAATCGGTTCATAAATGGCAAAGTAATCGGCGAACATACACAAAATATATATATACGAGTAGAATTGACTACCTTCTCCTTTTTTTTGAAGTCGGTTAAAAATACTTAATCAGCTAGTATTTACTAGTAAGTTTTATTTAGATGTGCCTCTTAGTTTATATTGATTGAAAATACACTAGAGGCTGGCACATTTCAATCGTTCGATTAGATTACCAATGACGCATATAAGGAAAACATTACATGAATGAAACCATTACTTATTAAGTTACTCTAAATAAGGAACTACTTTGATCGTAAAATTGAGATAAACTCGCTTACAGTCACGTATACCTAGATTACATATTTTATATTTCATTTCACGGAGATAGAAATACACTCATCCATCATACATCTTTATATATATAAAAGGTGAACCTGAGTGACTAAGTGACTAGGAATGCACCCACAGCCCAAACTACTGACCCTAGAAACTTGAAATTTGGGAAGGCGGTTCTTTTAATAGTGAAAGTGAGCACTAAGAAGGGATTTTTAAAAATTCAACCCTTAAGGAGGTAAAAAGAGGGTTAAAAGTTTGTATGAAAGTCCGCCATCTTTAATGTTAGAAATGTGAAAATTTGTATTCAGACTAATAATTTGAAATAAAATGTAACCCAAATCACGTTTTTTGAAAATCACCTTTTGAGGAGGTAAATTAGGGGATGAAATGCAGTATGGGGGACTAGACAGTTTAAAAGTGAGAATCTTAAAATTGATGTTTGGGCACAGGTTTTTAAAATAAACGACTTTTAAATTTTTAACCCCTAAGGGTTAGGTAGGGGGGAGGGGGGTTAAGTTTTATGGAAGACTTTTGTAATAAAGACTAAAACTGCGTGAGTAACGCCGCGGGCGCAGTCTAGTCTATACATACAACAGAGATGCCTTTTATAAACAGAGTTATTCATATGTATTAATTAATATGTTACATTCCTTGATAAATATGTACATATTATTACTTTTATGATCACATGCTGTTTTATTTAGTTCGTATTCATGTGCTTTTATTATGAATTTTAATTTTTTTTAAAGATTTGTTTGGTTTTTGTTCATTCTGTTAATATACCTCTTTGACAACTGACATTTAATATGAATTGCAACCGAATGCTACATTTACATTTATTATTACGTTTAAACACTTCTCAAGTGCGGGTCAAAAATATTTTTCCTGCCATAAATTGAGATAATATCATGATTTTTGAGAATATATTATAATGTCTCTAGAGGACATCCTCTTTTTGTGGTCCAAATGCCGGCGAGAAATTTTTTGATGTATTCTGTAGGACTTGTCCTTCTGAGTTATTATCACCATGGCAAGAAACCAGAGTCATTATCCTTAATTTTAGTTCAAAAATCAACATCTTCACACATTTTCAGTGAATTAACTAACAAAAATGTTTATTTACAACTACAATGTATCAATACGGGGTTTAACGCGATATTTATTATGTGCACTCACATATTTAATAAATATCGCGCTAAACCCCGTATTGATACATTGTAGTTATAATGCAACGCGAAAATCTAAAAAATGTTTATTTGTTATACCAAGTCTTGACATTTGGACATCAGGAGATAAAGTCCAAACAGAATACAGCAATATTTTTTTATTTGGACCAAAAATATAATATTAAAGTCCGAGGATCTCCTTTAAAGTGTTTGAACGAGGATTCAAACAACGACCTCCTATTCGAAAGGCATAGTTTTTATCCACTGAACTACTTTTACCGTCGTTCAATAAACTAGCAAATGTTAACGCTTGTCGGCGTTCGGAAGTCGGCGAAGCGGTACCAGTTTGGATGCGCGTGGGTAGCCCACGAGTGCAGTGAAATTTTTCGACAAACATTGCCGTTGCAATGACTTTTTTGACCTCAAGCTGTGATTTGAGTAAGTTTGAAGTGTAATCGTTAACATTTTCTATGAGTTTAAGATGGTTCTGTTCATCAAAAACTTCAAAATAGTGACTTAGATTTTAGCAGGCTCTAGAAAGCATACTTTTTATTTCATTAAGCATTTTCGTGCTTTTCGACAGAGACAGTGATAGACTTATTAGGGTACCAGATATTACGCTACGACATGTCCTTTTTTTTAAAACGGTGTTTGAAAAGAGTTCTCCTTTCACGGTAAGCAGCGGCATGACAGCTCCGTCATTGTTGATGACTATGAGCGGCGGTTACCATTTACCATCAGATGGGCCGCATGCTCGTGTGATCCGCCTGCTCGCCTGCCACCTATCACAAAAAAAAACTTTTCATACAAAGTCATTTTCAAAGTTTTTTCCATTTTGTAGTCGAAAAAATGTGTGACGAATTTCAAAAAGTCTTAGAACAAAATGTTGTTCCTAATGATCGGTAGAACACATGGTGTTAGAGATGTAAATGTTCACAAAAACACCCTCTTGTATAATAAGAAGTTTCATTTGCAATTAATTATGAAAATATCAAAGTGCCGCGCCACATTTCAAGTTGACCAAATTGATAGAATTATCTATCAATTTGGCATAAAATATCATGTTACACATTTCTAGTGCAATATATTAATATTGCACTAGAAATGTGTAACATGATATTTTATGCCAAGAAATCTGTTGCAACAATAGGTACAGTCAAAAGCACATGAGACTATATACTTTGACCTTGAGACCGCCCTTATGTCCGGGGCATAAGCTTTATTTTCGTACTATAAGTGTTTACCGTGATGTGCTGTTGACAGTACTTACTATACTCAGAAAATGTATCTCCGACATGTAGGTATTTGAAAAGCATGGACGCAGTTTGTTCTTATAAGCGTCGAGATTACTTAACTACGTAGGTTAAGGTGACGGGTAGGGCACGCCAATTGATTTAAATTGTTAGCAACTAAACCAGATATCTTTTTAACAATTACGGACCTGCAGCCTCTCGGAAAACATTTATACTATTTATTTAATACTTTTATATTCTGCCTATGATTCGCAAGAAAAAAAAATCTGTTTGATTTTTTTTTCACAATGTGCCATCTGTCTCTCTTCTTCTCTAAAATTATTATTCTGTCGCGTTTGCTCACGGCATGAAAAGGTCAAATACATATTTTAGTCAACTTAAGATTCTATTGGCAGAATTAATCTTTGTGGGCCTAAGATGGTTTGGTTTGACCGATGTAAAAAGTAAGATGATGTTGAATATGCCCCTAGATTGTAAATTTGAACGTCTTGGTGTCTTCACTTCTAAAATCATTTTAGGTCGTAAGAACCAGTCGTGCTAAAGAAAATCACAAACGTATTTAATCTCATAAAACGGCCATTATACACCGTGCTTTTTAAACCGTCTTACTCCCTTATCGAGGGCATTATACTGATGAAAACAATCATTTTCCCCCAAGGAACGTAGGGTCTAATCTCAAAAAAAATATTTGCCTTCCCATACAATTTGCACCAATTACTTTTGTATGGAAAGGTGATTTTTTTTCAGAGATAAGACCCTATGTTCCTTTAGTGAAAATGTTTGTTTTCATTAGTATTACGCCCTCGATAAGAGATTAAGACGGTTATAAAAGCACGGTGTATAAGGGATATAAGTTTGAGTAGGTATATATGAGTCATTTATCTTTTATACATCGGATCGCTTCATCGTATCGTTCATATCGTTACTGAATAGTGAATGTTCTCAGTAATCTCCAAGTTGCAATATTTTGAACACAAAGACTTCAAATGTAGGTAATGCTATAAACAAACGTCACTAGATGCACTAAATGCAGTAAATCATTTCACGGAGTTATACATCTTTTAACAACACAATGTCCCGACTTCTCGAGTCATAGTTAGATCGCACGTTCCAACTCGATAGTTTGTGCTTCAAATTCCTGACCAAGCCTATAAATATTTAATTCGAAATTTAACTCAAAAACATTCAAATAAATTTAATGTACGGTACAGATAATAAAAAGGTTCGTCACCTTAAGATAAATATTCGCTTACACGGCAAGAATCAGTTATACCAACATACCGTGTTAAAAAGTTCTGCCAATCTTCTTTAAATTTTCTTTACATCAAAAAGAAACAATTTTGCTACAAGCAAACTGAACTTTCTGATGTAACAGTTAAGCATAATTTTCTGTGCAACAGGTATTACTCTGACAAACTTACGAAAGATAATAAATGCTCATAACATATTATCAAACGAATCATTTAAAAGCTGTCGAACCTTTTCGTTCTTTGGCTGTACAAAACATACTTACACTTCTACCTACTAAATTAATATTATAAATAAATAAATATCACACAACAGCAATACCATCGACCTCCCAAAGTAAGTATCTTAAGAACTATTTTTTAACCACGTCTTAGACCAACCATTCTGAACAACTTTTCTTCTAAGACTTTTGAAAATTAGTCTTTTTCGACTATTAAAATGAGCAAGTCACGTGAACAACTTGTGTAAAAGTAATTGAGATCCTTTTATGCTAATTTCCAAAAGCTATCGAGCAAAATGTTGTTCAGACTGGATAGAAAAAGGCGTATCGAGATATTATAATACCCAGACACAAAACAAACACTGTTAATCACACAATTGCGGGTGTCTATGGGCGGCGGCAATCGCTTACCATCAGGCGATCCGTTTGCTCGTCTGCCACCTATCACAAAGAAGAACAAAGAAACACGACCCGTGGCACCAGAATGGGAATTGAACCCATCTTTGACGTATGAGGCTATCAAAGGTGCCATCGGACCAGTCAACACTTTATCAATTTGAAGTTAAGTACTTTCACATTAAGAAAACCCTAGTTCCTAAAAGTAGCGTTCTCATAGAAGCCATTAATACCGGACTAACAATAACTCAGTCTCAAACGCATCTGCAAACTGCAATGCAGATAACACAAGATCAGTTCCATTAGGAGATTGAAGCGATGCAACCCGAGGTGTAGAAATACCTAGTAGTGCAGGGGACAGAGTACGCGAAAGATTTCAACATTCAAATCGTCATAAAATCAACCTACTTCTTCCTAAAAGGTCATTAACTCATTCGCATGCATATTTGTGTCACCTATGAACATAGGCGGTTGTGATTGCATTCCATCAGGTGACTCGCTTGCTCGTTTGCCTCTTTAGGCAGAAAACATCCATATTGTCGGTCTCATTTTTAAACTTCCATCAGATACTTTTGAACTGGTCCGATGATACATTTGGTAGTGATCCTACCTAAGGACGACCTTTGGTATCCACGACGACGGTCAGACGGACGGTTTCGAATCCACGAGGATTCGATTATCATTCTGGACGAACATTCGAGTGATAAACACGTGCGTTAACACAGAATTTGGGTCTTATAAAATCTAAATAAAATTCTGATAGAAATAAAACAAGTTACCTCCTTACTTTAGAGTATATGTACACTTATACAGCGTCATTTTCTATCGTTTACATCCCGAATACCTCATAGTACACATTATTGCCGGGGGATATTCTATTTTGTATGGAACAGCTGTTTTCTTTTCCCTTATTTTGTTGATCTAACATGCTAAATAAAAAATAACGGTGTATAGTTATATGATTTTATCTGTTATTCATTTACCCTGCAAATATGTTGCTTTGCTCTAATGTAATGTTCAAACCTTTGCAAGTTAGAAACAGATTTAAAATACCAGATGCGCACATAATAACTCTTTTTAAATGCTAATTTTAATAAAATGTTCATTAATGTGCATAACATCTTTAAATAAGTATGTAGTAAAAACTAGTTTCATTACATATATAATTCGACATTTTCAAACTCGAAAGGTCATATTTAAGTAATGTGCATATGGAGTGATAAAGATAAAAACACTATAAATATAATAAAGAATTCATGCTGATGTTTTGATTATTAAATTTTGCAAGAAAAACATAATAAAACTGTGTGACGATGGTCGCTTTTGATGTTACGTAAAAAACAGTTTACAGATGTTTTTTTTAGATTAGTAGTTAGAAATTTTGGTGATTAGATACCTGAACCAATTAACCGAAAGAGCCTACGATTCAGGCTATAATATAAATGACTCAGCTCGACCAGAGTGATCCCACTACCTCACAGAAAACCGGAGAGTCGAAGCACTTGCGCTAGTATGAACCGAGTGAGTGAGAGTACCGGAGGTCAATCGAAGGGGAATATAGTTAAAAGGTTGACAGCGCACTCTTAAACCCATTGTTGTTGCAGGTTTATGTTAGCGCCGTGCCTCGTAAAGCACGTAAAGCCGTTGGTCCTGCACCCGATCTATTTCCGGTCGTGTCACACTGGTGTCCCATCGGAATATGAAGGCAAGGAAATAGAGTTTTTTTTTATATGATAGGTGGGCAGACGAGCAGACGGATCGCCTGATGGTAAGTAATTGCCGCCGCCCATAGACACCCGCGACACCAGTGGAGTCACAAGTGCGATGCCAACCTTTCATCATCATCATCATCAGCAACTCGCACTCGTCCACTGCTGGATATAGGTCTCCCCTAATGCACGCCACTGCTCCCGATTTTCGGCCACTCTCATCCAGCCCACACCAGCCAGCCTTCGAATGTCATCATCCCATCTTGTCGCAGGGCCTACACTACGCTTAGCGAGTCGCGGTCTCCACTCAAGCTAATTGCCAACCTTTGAACCCCCCTTTCCCCCGTTTGGGCCTCCGGTACCCTCACCCACGCAGCGAAACAGCACAGCGCTGCTTTGTGCCGGTTTTCTGTGAAGCCGTGGTATCACTCCGGTCTAGCCGACCCATTCATGCCGAAGCTTGGCTCTCTCACAAACTAAAAGAGTGTACTTATGTTTGCGCACACACTTGATCACTATAATATAACCTGCGTAAATGACTGATCGTAGATTGAGATTAGCCGCCTTAGCCGAAATCTGTTAGAGGGTATTATTATTATATTAACGTCGGCAATTGCTCACCATCAGATGATCCGTCTGTAATACCTACGGTTTATTTCTAATGTAAGAATTTATATTTTAAAATTGTATTTGCATGCTGTTAGTCAATGGCTGGATAGGTGATCATCGTCTTCTGTACACCCCTGTTCAAAAGCAAATAAACTATTCTTAATCTTATTCCTATGACTAACGCATTACCTCCCCTGTCCCCGATACTACACGATCCACGAATATTCTAAAATAAGTGCGCACGCGCCTCGGCTAATCCGATCCCTTTTATAGACGCACAGTTACATTCACGGCATTCCCGCGGGTACCGGGAGAGAAGGAACATTACCCGACTTTTTGTCTCGTCTGCTCAAGCTGAGGAATCCGAGAAGGGAGCTTTGATATCTTGATTTGTATGGGACACTCGTTCGAGACAAGAGTGATCCAATAATACAACGCGTCCGAAATAATTCGTCCAGACTGCGAGATGTTCAAGGCCAATATAAATAAATTCATATAACACCTCATAGGGGTACAAATTTATAGACCCGATTCCGTACAAAATAGCTTAAGGTGACGGGTAGGACACACTAGCTTTTTAGCTACTAAGCCGGATCTATTTTAAACAATGGACAACATTTCAAATTTTTAACATGTCCATATTGTTTTTTTATATGAAAGTAGACATAAAATGAACAGACCCATATTTTTCTTTTTTCAAAATTTGTCCATTTTCATGTATAAAATAATTATTGAAATTCTTTTTATTCTATATAGACGTAAGCGCCAAATGACGTCATCGGACGGCTGAATACAGCGATATTCCTTTAATTATCATTAATTTAATAAAAAAAAGGTACTACTGTCAAAGGTAAATAATACTAGTGTCAACATTGTCAACGTCATTCATACATTCAACGTTGACAAGTTGTCTTTTTTTTTGACAATTACATGTCATGAGTTTGGCATTACGTAAATTTAAAACTATAATGTGCTAAGCAAAGAAATATTTTACATTCTGCCGTCCGATGACGTCATCTTACGTTTTTTAGTTTTTAATTTTTTTCTCAGTAAATAAGCAATATAAAAAATGAATAAATATATATTCGAGCAGCGGAAAAGTAAACAAAGAATTGGTATTTTTTGTTTCAGAGCTTAGCAATTTTGAAATGTTGTCCATTTCGGGCTTTAAGCCCGAAATTGTACCTCTAGGCAAAGACTTATACTATTTACTAAATAACCATGCACAAATGTTGGGTCCAACGCGTACGCGAAAAATTGATTCACGGAGAGGGATTGGGTGCAGGACCAACGGCTTAACGTGCTTTCTGTGGCACGGGGGCACAATTAAATACTATTTAATACGACTTTCGTAACGAAATTTTAGGTACAAATTATTGGCCCGACCCGGGGATCGAACACGGGACCTCTTGCGCAGCTGTCGCTTCAAAGTGCGATCCACTAACCACTGCGCCACCGAGGCAGTCAATAAAAAAAAACCATTAACTTAGTTGCATAGTCATGTGTAAATTAAACCACTCCGCTATAATCTATGAAAAAAAGAAAATTATATAATTAATTAATTAGGCAAACATGTATGGTCATGAATCGCTAACTGATTTGTGTAATAACAAGTAACGATTTCAAACAACAATCGAAAGTCGTCCAGATGTCATCACGACATCTGTCAAACTCAAATCTTTGAATGCCTGCATCTGTGATGCCTGTCAACTATTTCTAAAACATAAGACGGCATTGTAAATTGGGATTGGACACGACGATTTGTTCCGTAAAACTTTAAACAAAGTAACATCATTTATGGCTAAAAATCTTAAAAAAAGAGCTTCACTAAACACTTTTTAGACTAAAAAAAACATTAAAAAGGAAAAACATCACACCAACCAAAAACACTGGCACAAAACACTAGATTTATTTCTTTAAAACTTCACTATTCACTAAGTGACTTCCAAAATTAGAACTTCAAAATCACAGATTCCAAATTTGACTTGAAATCCAACGAATATTTTCGTAATGCGCGATCAGCTGCGCGCGAGTTGCGTACGAGCGGCGCGTGCGACGGGATCGCGGCGCGGGTTTTAACTGTTTACCGCTTCGGTATTTTGTTTGCTGTATCTTAGGCTGAGATAAACGCTACTTAGAAGGATCGGCTAAATCTAAAGAGATGGTGACAATTTGTTATTTTATGTTCGAAATAATTTACCTCGACATCATTCATAGAAAATTCATTCATATATTTAAGATGGATAAGTCATCTATTAAGAATAAACGTAATGGAGTTTTCAAACAATAAACCATCTAAAACCAAGGATTTACACTTCATTGGCCTCACTAGGAGGGCAAATGATGAGTGAACTGTGACTCCCCTATCATTAAACCGCATCGAGCAAAAACACATATGTGCCCTTCCTTTGTCATCAAATAGACTTTAAATGTGTACAGACTGCCACACATCAACATTACGTGTAATTTGTATACTAATCTAACAAACGCTTTAATCAATTCTCTGTCACCTTAATGTCCAAACAAGGAACGAGATCTCCCTTTAATATTGTGACGTCTTTGTGTATGTTTTGTTCTGTCTTGGTTTCAGATAGTGCTTGGTGAAAAACTCAATTAAAATAAACATCAAAAGGATTTAAGCTCGCCACACCGGTCAATAACCATTAAATTAACGTGTCTCTTTAATCACTCGACATTGGCAGAGTTATTATGTGTTCGTCGTAGGCAACACAGTAGCAGCCATTTAAAGAAAGGAAAAAAAATTGAGTGATTTTGACAGATTCTAGTCACCTGATGGCTGTCCTGTACGGTCGAAGAATTTAAACCTTAAAGGGTTTCAAACGAAAATCGCTTGCACTCACGACACAAAAATGGCGTCATTTCAAACAAAAAACTATGCAAGCTGCAAGCGATTTATGCTCTTCAGGTCATTATGCGTTAGATCCTCGATCGTATTTCTATTTTAGGGAGTAAAAAGCCGGCCAAACTTTTCTTTTTGTATGTGATAGGTGTCAGACGAGTAGACGGATCACCTGATGGTAAGCGATTGCCGTCGCCCATGTACACCTGCGACACCAGTGGTGACTCCTCTGGTTTCGCTCCACACTCCACAAGTGCGCTGCCAACATTTTAACCCAATAGTTGATATTTTTAGCAATCTTTTGCAATTTATTCTTAGTAAATAACACACTTCAAAATCACACCTTCTACATTCCGGGTGGATGTTCTACCAATTACCTACATTGTGGAAGGTGTGGGTTCGAGTCCCGCCTGAACACGAGATGAAATTTTTAAGTGTGTTATTTACTTAAGAATTTTAAACAAATTTCCCCCGGATCGGGTCCGGAGGAAATTTGGGCACCGTCCCTCACTCACACAGCACAGTGTTGCTTCACGCCGGTTTTCTGTGAGTCCGTAGTATCACTCCGGTCGAGCTGGCCTATTCATGCAGAAGCGTGGCTCTCCCACGGTCGAGTTTACCTAATGAAAATTTTCTGTAGAGAAATATCAAAAACCTCACTTGTAACAATGCCCTAAGTCCATAGAATTATTACAAGATAATTCTAATTTAAGGTGACGAGTAGGGCACACTAGCGACGCTAATCAATTTTAATCTATAGCTACTGAGCCGGATTTATTTTAAACAATTTCGGGGTTACAACCTCCCGGAAAACACTTACACTATTTATCAAATGACCATGCACAAATGTTGGGTCCTTTTTTGTACGAGAAAAATTAATCAACACCAAAAGTGGCCGCATTTGGCGGGAATCAAATTTTCGCGTACGCGTTGGACCCAACAGATGTGCATATGGTTATTTAATAAATAGTATAAGTGTTTGCCGGGAGGTTGTAACCCCGAAATTGTTTAAAATAGATCCGGTTTAGTAGCTAAAAAATAAAATCGATTGGCGTCGCTAGTGTGCACTACCCGTCAACTTAAACGGCGCGCGTTGATGTCGTTTTCTTGTAGATAAACAATGGCATTTGCAAGATATTTTTATTGAAAGGGCAAAATTGAAATAAACATTGTGAGGAAGCCTGCAGGTTTCGGATAGTTTCTGAAACGTGTAACCATGATTCAGTTAGTCTAGTTCTTCTGTAATGGTTTGCGATGGTCACACGGTAGTTAGCTTCATTGTAATCTCCAACACCCCAAATAGTGAATCATGGTCCAAGCGCATCCCGGGCACATAATATTTAATATAGGGCTCCAGTGCGACAGTTTAGAATGCAACGCGGAATTACATCCGGGAATCACACGCTAAGATGAAGACTCTGGAATCCTATTGATTAGGTTTTAAATAAGTTTGCATTTAGTAAGTAACCTATATTGTGTATAAAATAAATAAAGTAAAATAAAGTATCAGCCTATAAATGGTGTCCCACTTGGATTGGATTGGATTGGTGATCACAAACCCGAGCTATGTCCGAAAAATTAGAAACATACTTTTCGCTCGACCCGGGAAATCGAATCTAGGACCCTCTAAGATCACGGCCCGGTACTTAAGCCACTAGATCAACAGGGCCATTATAAAATAAATAAAAATAAATTAAATTTAAGTGATTAGTTAATTATAGTGTGATAATATGCTGCCGGCCTTTTTAACCCCCGACGCAAAAACGACGGAGTGTTATAAGTTTGACGTGTCTATGTGTCTGTCTATGGAATCGTAGCTCCTGAACCAATGAACCGATTTTGATTTCGTTTTTTTTTTGCTTGAAAGATGAATAAGGAGGGAGTGTTCTTAGCTATGTTGGATAAATATCGATCCAAGATGGCCGCCGTCACTAAAGATTTGGATTTTATGTTTTAACACAACTCCCACAATATGGTTATCATATAAAAGGGCTTGAGTAGCAGAATATATTAATTGTGAAAAATTTCAAATCCAAGATGGCCGCCGTCAGAAAATGACGAATAACCTACTTGTTGTTCCAACTGCCTCAATATAGGTATCAAATGAAAGAGCTTTAGTAGTGTCGGGGCTTTTTTTAAATTTATAATTAATAGAAAGAGTAGAGTAGTTTTTCAAGAAAGAGCTAATTTAAATAAGGCCTGATTCGACCAATCTTTATCCGTGGATAAATATATGGTATAACGACAGATTTGTATGGAATGACAGCGCTATAGCATAGATTTAGTATTGGAATAAGATTGGTCGGATCGGCCCGAAGTATGTTAAGCCTTACCTGAAATTTTCAACCAGTTGATTTAAAAACTCGGTCAGAAATACGCTTCTACCTACGAAACGCCCTTACCTGTAAAAGAAAAAAACAAGTTCTTGAACACATGATAATCAATTAGAGATGATTGTGACATTGACGGCGTGTGCAAATTTACAAATTATCATTTATGCAAAATGTCCTGATATTTTTTTTCATTTATTCGACGACCCGTTCGGAACAATGGTAGTGAACGCTGCCTTTGGTCCAAGGGTTGCAGGTTCGATTCCCGCACAGTAAAAACATTTGTGTTCATGAACATGTCTGTTTGTATTGAACTAGGTGTTTTCTATGCCTGTATTATAAGTATGAATTTAAAAAAGAAAAGTATTATATGTACCTATATATTTGTAATCCCACTGTTGATTCTGACATCAGTAACACGGTGCTTGAGCTACCTATTATCTCGGAGTCAGAACAATGTATATGATGATTTTATCATTATCATTATTGAGTTAAGTTTCTATGTATCATAAGATTTATTGTCTTGATTTCATTACATTCAATAAAAAACCGCTGACAGCGCGACGGTTCCGTAAAAGGGTTCCTAACTCACATAAGTATTTAGTTACCTACTCATTTGTTTGGTCATGGTTATTTAATAAATAGTACAAGTGTTTGCCGAAAGGTTGTAACCCCGAAAGTTGTTTAAAATAGGTCCGGTTTAGTCGCTAAAAATTAAAATCGATTGGCGTCGCTAGTGTGCCCTACCCGTCACCTTAAACACTATTTGCCTATCCTGTTTTAGCGCCTTTTTCCTGTCAACAAGATTATCACAAGAATCCCGCAGGCGCTATCTGCTAAATAATAAACTGAACAGGCATTAAGTAATAAAATCAGCCTGGAAAACCGTTAGACATAATTGAAATTGTTCGCTCACGATTGTTCTGATAACTACCAGTTTATTTAATTGATATGGTGCTTGCAATTAGGGTTACTATGAGTACACCCGCCCTATGCATTTTCACAGACAGTCACTGGTTTATCTAATATTGCGGCTTAAAATGGTCTATCTGTAATCTGATTATTTTTACAACTTAAACATCTAATATCAGCTCATAAATAAATTGCAAATTAATTAAATTTCAATTTTAATTAATTTAATTTTTGACTCCAATATAATTACAATTAAATTTCTTTACTAATAATAGTCCTTAAGTCAATTGTTACTAACACAAATATGGATGTTACTTATCTGAATTAAATGTTATTTTATTTTTTATTTTTATAAATAATAAATAAATATTTCACAACATCACATACATTGATCTTGTACACGCCTTCCGTGCACATCCGAAATAAATGTAGAATTTTAAATTATGTCGCTGTTGCAATGAAAACGCATTTCGGGTTCGCAAGCTGATTGTATTGTCTTTTCAGAAAAATCAATAATTTTAACAATATTGACGTATCATTTGACGTCTCAATAAAAGAAAACATGAAACTCGTAAGGAGTTTTTACATCGACATAAATGGACTGTACAGATCTGACTCCGAGATAGGTAGCTCAAGCACCTGTGTTAATCTTGTTTGAAGCTAGCTACTAAACAACATACAAAACTTAAAAGCTAGATGATCAGTTTTATTTTTGGTAGCCCTAACTGCAATTGATTTCGTTGGACGTAAAATACTGTTCGATTGTGTAAATTGGATAATTTTATTCGGCAAGGATTATTTATAGTAGAATAGTGTTATTGATATTTATAGTTTTTGTCAGAGTCAACTTGCAACCGTAAATCAATTTTTTTTTTATCAAACCTATCCATGGACCGGTCTTTAAAAATGATATTGAGGTTTTTAACATCATTTTTTTCTAAACACAATACTTTGCGCCAGAGACGCTCCCAAAGTGTTAAATTGTGTCGTCGTCGTCCCCTCTTACTTCTATAATAAAAGAATTATAAAACTAAATATTATAAAACTAAAAAGTCTCGGTCAGAGTTCTCTCTTGACCGCGGCTGCTGTAACGTAGCCGAAACGTCGAGCCAAATATGTGAGTACACAATGTTGTTTCACATAATAAATATCGTGTTAATAATCGCCGTATTATACATTATAGTTTTAATGAAACGCGAAAATCTAAAAAACTAATTATTCAAAAATATTGTTAAAATAATAGTAGCCACACAAGAACAAGGCAGGTTTTGTCCTTATCTAATCTGAACAATCAAATAGCCACAATATAAACACGCCTGCGATTACATAGGTACTAACTATAGAGCTTTTATGTACGCTAGGTAAATATGCATCCCTAATATAAACTATAAACTGTCCCACTGTAGGGTAAAGCCCTTCATCGTAGAATTCAAATCCTCGCTACTATGATGGGATTAGGCTTAATCACCACGCTTGTCTAATTCGGATTGGTGATCACAAACCCGAGCTATGCTCTAAAAATTCGAAACATACTTTTTGCTCGTCCCGGGTATCGAACCCAGGACCCCCGAGATCATGGCCCGGTACTTAAACCACTAGACCAACAGGGTGTCCCTAATAATAATGATACGAATTTATTACAATTTCGTATACCTAGTATGTAGGGAGATAGGAATTTAATGGATGAAAATTCCAAACTCCATACGTACACATGTGTACGTACGTACTTTGATAAGTATGTATACTTATCAAAGTATTTATACCAAAGTGTCAAATTTCTTCAGTTTAATTTCACGTTTTGTTCAATATCTATCAATATAGGAATTTTAACAGATTGTAGTCACCAGATGTGTGTCTGTCTGTACATTTATATGAATGTCAGTAATAATAGCTTTTTAATTAGTTGTCCATTTGCTAATATTGATATCCCAGATTTTAAATAGTAGTAAGTACACTTATGTTATTTCATTTGTCATAGCACTTTAAATAACGAAAATACGCATTCCCATAAAAACACGATTTTGTTAATATATTAAATTAAGTAAATATGTTAAATGAATAAATATTTAGCTTATTTTGTGACGCTAATAATACAAATTACAATAAAAATAAGTTTAAAAAAAGTGAAAACCTTCGCCAACCTATCTACTTGCAACTTTCAAGGGCCAAGAAAGGAACACTCGATAAATTTATAAGCTCTAATATTCTATTCTTGGTAGGCGTATTGAGAATGAAAATCAAGCTTCAATTATTTTTTTAAGTTTCGCCACATCCATTTAGCCACGTTTTGTATACAAAATAAGATAGATTCCGGTGCGCCACACCGCAGTATAAAACACAAATATGTGCGCCATCTATGGGGTTTTAAGTACAACACGTTAAAACATACTTTAATGTTTCTACTCATCGCTAGATGGCATGACTGTATTAAAAAAAGCACCATGTTACGCTCCTACACAATAGATGGAGTTAAAATCGTTTATGACGTTCTGTTACGTCAACGCAACCGTCCAATGAGAGCGAGGATCACAAAGAGGGATTGCCGTTCTTTTGTGACGTCGTGCTGCGCAGCGCGTCTATTTTCGTTCGTGATAGGGCAGCGGACATTTTGTTTGGCTCGTTGACGCAAGCGAAAACGAGCACTTTGAGATGCCTTTGAACGCGGTTGGCTGGACAACTAAGGAAGACGAACTTCTCGCTGAATTAATTCAACCGCATAAATGTTTGTATAGTGTGCTAGACCCTTCAAGAAACAATATTTTGGCTCGCCAGCAGACATGGAAAGATATAGCGCAGAGTTTATCCAAACCAGGTAAGGAAATTTTACTTCATTAAATTGGCAATCTTTCACTGCAAAGTGCAAAACAAAACTGCAGTCTAGTGTTCTTAAACTTCCCTCATTGTCAAAATAATACTAACAGATAAGTAAGTACTTACAAAAGTTATCTAAATTTGAATAATATTGGCCTATTTTTGTAGAACTATACTAAAGACCGAATTATAAAGGAAAGATTGTGATTGAATACCTACGTAAATAGTTCAATAAACTAACAGAAGGTATTTTGAAAAAATCCTCAATAATTTCATTAGTTTAATTATGTACTTAAGCTAATACTATTAGAAATTGCTATAGTACTAACTAGTAGTAGTATCACCCTACTTACTGTCCCACTGCAGGGCAAAGGCCTCCATCATTAAAATCAAGTCATCGCTACTATGATGGGATTAGGCTTAATCACCACGCTTGCCAAATGCGGATTGGTGATCGCAAACCCGAGCTATGTTCGAAAAATTCGAATTATAATGTACTACCTAGTTACAATAATAATAATTCGTTGATCCATTCTATTTTCAGTTGAAGAATGCAAAAAACGCTGGCGAGGACTTCGAGATGGCTACATGAGGAGCAAACGAGTGGGTGCCATGCACAAGACAAAGGTATTTTATTTACTAACACCAATAAAATCAAGATCCTACGACACAACATTTAAATAAAAAATTATAACTTGAGCAGGTTGTCGATACTGCTACCATTTTGATCTATTGTGATCTTTGCTGTTACAATCCATTTCTAAACCTACATTTATTAAGTGCCTTTGAAACTTTAATTAATCGGAAATAAAACTGTATTTTCCAGGTGGGCATGTTCGAAAAGCTGCAATTCCTCGACGGTATTAACATGGAGGATGGTAATGAGATCCTTGGAGATGCACTGATGGAGAATGGTGATGAAACCCTTGGAGAAACACTTGAAGTTGTGGAGGAACAGCATATACAAGAGGAACCGCTCATCGGAACTGAACAGCAAGTCATTACAGACAATCAGGAGTATTATGAGGTGAGGGTTTTGATGCATGAAATATACTAAGTGTTCCCAGCTCATTACAACCTGGCACATCATAAAGGAAGAGTAATTTAGTAATGGCTCCTGAACAAACAAATGTCCAAGTTATTCAAACAATAGGTAGTAGTTTTTTTCTCTTTATAGATGAAAAAATAATGCAGCAGAATAAGTTACGAGAAATAAAGATGACTATACAAAATTTGCATTAATAAAAAAAATTGTACAGCACAACTCATTACCTGTAGTATCCAGGCTGTGTTATTATCCTTACTCCTTACTAATATTATAAAGGCGAAAGTTTGTTTGGATGGATGTATGGATGGATGTTTGTTCCTCTTTCACGCAAAAACTACTAAACGGATTTTAATGAAACTTTACAGTAATGTAGCTTATAGATCAGAATAACACATAGGCTATAATTTATAAAGATATTGTGTGAATTGTCCAAATTACACGCAGACGAAGTGGCGGGCAAAAGCTAGTTATATATATATATATATATATATATATATATATATATATCTAATACATAAATTAAGAAAATGTTCTATAGGTTAGATTTGTACAAAAGTGTTTAAAATACTTAGATTTAGATTATTTTGGGAGCGATACTGTGTTACTTCTAACTTAAGTGTGTAGAACAGAACTGAGTAATTCCGCCAATGGATCCCTCACAATCTGTATCTTCATACTTATGAAGTATGGGCACAGACTACATACAGTACTGTTGAGATATAAACAATTTTTCTTTTTGTAGTTCAGAGAATGTATTATTATTAATATGGTCATGAGGGTGTTGAATAATAAATTTGATAACAGTAATTTTGACTACCACCAGATATTGTTACTATAGTAAATACCTATTAATTATACATATAATTACGTATAGGTAAATTTATGAATTTAATTGAAAGAATAGAGTATTAACGAAATTCATTAATTTTTTTCAGATCACAGTAGTGGATGGTCCACAAGAAACTGCAAGCATTAAACCCTTCATCAAAATCTTACCCAAGCTAGACACAAAAGATACTTCTTTTATCAGTGGTTCTCCACCCAAGAAGATCAGGAGGAACGGAGGCAGAAGGAAGGCAGTGCCTTTGCCTAAAGACATACCACCAATAAAGATTCTACCCAAACCAATACTTCTAAACGGGCCAAAGCTAGTCAGGTATGTTGAAGACCCGAAGACTCCAGAACAACGGTCACAAGTCATAGACCAACTCATAGAAAAGGTTCTAAAGGAAAATACAAATGAAATTGATGTATTCTTCCGAAGTATGGCAGCGAGTGTCAAGAAATTGCAGCCGAATTTGATTCCCAAAGTTAAAATGGAAGTATGCAATGTCATCGCGAAATATGAAATGCAGAGCTTCGACAAATCTATGCAGAACTTTTGAGATGCTTGATTAAGTGGAGCAGTTTTGATTTCGGAAAGCAATATTATGAGAAAGGAGCATTGTTATGCCTCTAATCATAATATTGGATGAACATGATTTTATACTATACAGAGCTTGGATCTGCTGTATAAAACTGATTGATCTAATCCACCTCGTGTTTGTGTCAAATGTATATAATTTCCTTGTGATAAAGACTAGTATATTAGATATTAACCTGAGTGCGACTCGCAATAATGATAAAATGTTAAATTACGTTAGATTATAAATATTACTAGTATATTCATATTTTATGAATAATTAAATGTAAATTAAGTTGTCAGCATGTTTTATTTTATAATATGGTTACTGACGAAACTAAAAGTCAATTTTGTATTCTAAAACATTGCGATTATAAAATACTTGTGCAGTTTTAATATTAATTAATGCAATCATATTTTGTGATTGTTGAATAAGATTGAACAAAAATTTCATTTTGATACCCGCTTGTTAGCGCATATGCGTAATCAAATGATTTTAATTTTTTATGGTTGTTGGAAATCTATTTAAATAAAACTTGTGTTTTTTAATGTCAGGTATATTTTTTTACACATATCAAGTAGGTAGGTCAGTAAACATATTTATGTTACGATTGTTGAACTGATTGATATACATAACATTACACACACAGAAATATTATTTCTCTGATAATACAAGTGCTCAAACGTCATAGTTAAAGAGTTAAATTGATGAACTTAATTTGAAGTTGTCAACAAATTATGTGATAATTCTGTATGTAAATAGATGTCTTTCTATCCAATGGACTCGTTTCTAAGCAAAAGTTAATGCCTAGATCTACAATTTTAGCTATAGCTTTGCTACTAATGTCAACTCTTTTAAGTTCCCACAGTAAAGAAAACACATATTTTCGAAAGCGCAACTCACTCGACTGCATACGGCGGAAAGGCCGGACTTCGAACTAGAAACCGCAAATATCACATTCAGCTAATTTATAAGCTGTCAGTATCACCACCTTATCTCACGCTTGTCAATTTTAGTCCTTATCTCCTCATCTTAGCGTGTAATTCCCAGTTGTGTCCAAAGCTGTCGCTTCTGACCCCGCCGAGCAATCGGGGCTTTTGTGGTATTCAAGTCTGACATAGCCCAAAAATTGCATGCTGATGCCTCAAGTGGCAACGCCAGGAGATCAGACGGCCGATGGGGCAGAAAGGTCCTCGAGTGGAGGCCGCGTATATAAGGTCGAAGCCGTGGCAGGCCCCCTACAAGGTAGCGGAAATACCTTGGATGCGGGCGGCATAGGACCGATTTGTGTGGAGATTACTGGGGGAGGCCTATGTCCAACAGTGGACGTTTTTTGGATAAAATGATGATGATGAAGTCTTGTCTATTTAGGCGACAATCCCTTTGACCGTAAAAGCATGACAGCCAAAGTCTCTTAAGGTTATGAGGATTCTCAGTATTATGGCCCTTCGTGCCGACAAAGGATCCTTGATAAGAATCATAGTCCATAATTAAATTGGACGTCGACACCCTAACGTGAACAAGTAAAGTATACCGAGGGTATTGAGCCTTTTATTTTCGATTAAGTAACTTATTACTTTATTACCAAACCATTTCCGACCACTATTCTATGTAAACATATTACTAGGATAGCAATACCATACAACGACCTGTCTGGATGTAGGTAATCAAAATTAATGTCTCATTCCCCCCTATACAATATTGCGGCAGTCTGGACACCCCACTAATAGTGGACACGTGATCACCATAAAATTCATTCATTGCATTTTTACGCATTCCATGCATTTATTTCAATTTAAAAGGTGTCTGGTGGTAGATTTATGTTTCCAAAATTAAGGTGACGCATCGCGTAGGTAACTAGCGCCGTCAGTAAATTTATATTAATTGTGGCGATTATGAGACATTTTTCTAAAAGTACAACGGTGAATCTTTAAAGCAAAGTATTCAGAATTTTTAGAGACAAAATTATGTCGTAATTTTTTTTATATGATAGGTGGCAGACGAGCTTAGCTTTTCAACTTTTCAACCTTTTTGCTGCTCTTATTAGCAGAATTTTAATTGCCAAGTCTAAAATTCAATTACAGCGTAACTCTGTGTAGTGGCACTCGTAAACATTACCTGTTGGAAGTCCACGTAGCGAATCAATTCTGTGTACACCAGTTCCGCCAACCGGATAAGGACTAGAGGTGCAACATACATTCGTTAGTCACGAAAAAATTAGGGGGAATTTCATAATACGTAACCTAACTTATAGGTATGCAGGTAACCCCCCGTTTTAAAACTAAAGGAGTAACTCAAACCATCAAGAATTTTTATGCTTTTTTTTGTCAGGTGGCTCAAGAGCAGATGGATCTCATAAATTATTGTCAGCGATTGCCGGCCGTTACCCAAAAACACCAGTGCTCCGTGCTATTACGGAAAAACGTGTCAATCCTACGGGAAACCATCTTTCGGGCCAAGATGATCAACGGTGGAAGCCGAGAACTTTTAGAAAAGTTACCTATAACACATTAATATGATATTATAATTTTTTGCAAATAAAACACGTTTAGCTGATGTGGCTCCGAGAATAAGTCATATAAAGTCCTCCCTTCGTCCGTCCTTCTGTGTATTATTATTTTGTGCTTCGGATACTCAACCGTTTAATGTAACGGGCAGGGAACACTAGCGACGCCAATTGATTTAAATTGTTAGCAAATAAACCGGATTTCTTATTAATAATTTCGAAGCTAACTTTTGGGTCTGCTTTTGTGCTGTAAATTTGAATTACCAACAAAAACGGCCACTTATGGCGTTAATCCAATTTTCGAGTTCAAAAACAGATAAAAAATAGTGATTGTTGATTTAATAATTGTGTAAAATAAATAGTATAAATGTTTTCTTAGAGATTCCTCATCCGAAATTGTTTAAAATAGATTCGGTTTAGCAGCTAACACTTTAAATCGATTGGTGTCGCTAGTTAGGGCTACCCGGTCGCCCGTATATAGTCACTCGAAGTCACATCGCTTTCTCCCATACCGAGTGGAACCTACGACTCAAAAATTAGTAATTCGATCTTTTACATTCCCCTTTCCCGCACCCCAAAGGGTTGACCCTACAGTACTGCCACTTATTTACTGCGGGGCGGGGTGTCTAGACGATACGGTTCACCGGCCTTACGGCTGACGGTAACGTCCTTGTCGGATCCCGGGTTTAATACCACGTGTTAAACTTGTAGTTAAATAGCTTAGGGTTGAGATTAAGTCGGAAATTACAAGAGGTAGGGGCTTTAATATAAGTAGTTATCATTGTTTGTACAGTCGGCATCAAAAAGATCTTAGCTTTCACACCTATCAATTATAACTGACCATTAGGCAAATGTAACACCTCGTGGGGGGCCTGCCACGGCTGCGACTACCTGTACGTGGTCTTCACTCGAGGACCTTTCCGCCCCAACGGCCGTCTGTTTTCCTCGCTATTTGCCCTGACATTTGAGACATGCAATCCTTTGGGCTATACATGCGACCTTAGTTCTCCTGCGGATCTCATCATTTCTGATACGATCACGCAGAGACTCCGAGCATAGCTCTCTCCATTGCTCTCTGGGTGACTTTGAGCCTCCTTAATCGACACATAGTAAGCGGCCACTAAAAAGATTTTACGAGTAGGAACATTCCGTCAGTGCGATTCCACTTCAATTGCTTCTCATGTCGTTTGCATGATTTTATGTCGTTAGTTTTATTCAACGCTGTGCCTGTGATACTTATAGGTACAGTGGCGGACAGGTCAGGCTATACAAAACTGTCAAATTTCCTCAATCGATTTCAAACTCAAAGTGTAACAACATAAGGTTTATAATCGAATGAAGAAATTCGACAGTTTTGTATAGCTTGATGTGTCCGCCACTGTACGTACTCTTAGGTATTACAGCTTTGTATGGTGTACCTCGTTACGCCTTCAACAGGGGCTCTGGCATTCAATGGAGCTCGCTCTTGTGGTATTGTGTAATCTGAGCACCCTCGGGGCAAGACTTTGATGCTTAGCTTGTAGTTATGTGCAATTCATCGTCAAGTCATAGACGAGGTACTACGAGGACTTTAAAACCAGATTTTTTTTAATCACCCGATACAGCTGAAGATGTTTTACTCAGAATTCTACACCAGTAGACTTGCACAAAGTTCACTGGATTAAAAATAGAGATACAGTTATTTTGAATCTAATAAACTCTATCACTCATCTGGTTCAGTAGTTCACTTGAATCAGTAGTCTAGTTGCTGAGTCGATGACGTTAAAGAACTATTCATCTGATTGAACTAGTCATTTTAGGTTGCTTTATAGTGTTAGATGAAGAAAACCGGAAGCATCGCCTGCCCCTATTATTCGATTTAGATTAGACATCCCTAGCAATTTTTTGACGTTGACAGATTTGACAATGAGAGTTAGTTTGCTCCAAGAAGGTTAATCGAGTTAATAAGTGATAATGAAATCGTTGCGCAAGTGAAAATTGTGTTTTAATAATAGTATAGATAGATATATAGATATACTTTATTGCACATAAAAACACAACTTAATAAAACTAGGCATTACAGAAACTTAATTATACAATTTGGGCGGTCTTATCGCTAGAAGCGATTTCTACCATACAACCTACAGGCAAAGGACATTTGATATCAGCTGTTATTAGAGCTATCTTTTTACTTTAAATCAACCAAATAAGATATAGACGGTTGAACTATATGGGACATGAAAGAGACAAAGAGTGAGTGATAAGAACTGAATTTTGAAGGGAACTGTTGAATTTAGAAGAACCTTAACCTGAACCTTAAGAGCAAAAATCGCTTGCAGCTTGCATAGTTTTTTGTTTGAAATGACATCATTTTTGTATCGTGTCTGCAAGCGATTTTCATTTGATAGCGCCAGATTCCCCGACCGTACTCAGGAACTGCACAAACCATAACATACTTGAGAACTATCTTATTGGTGGTCGGAGCGCAAAATTAATACATTATACTTACTAGGCAAATATCTATACTTATAGTTTTGTATAGCTTGACCTATCCGCCACTGTATGTACACCGCCTGATTTATTCTCTTAAGGTGACGGGTAGGGCACACTAGCGACGCCAATCGATTTAAATTTTTAGCTACTAAACTCGATCTATTTTAAACAATTTCGGGGTTACAACCTCTCGGCAAACACTTATACTGTTTATTAAATAACCATGCAAAAATGTTGGGTCCAACGCGTACGCGAAAAATTGATTCACGCCAAAAGCAGCCACTTTGGCGTGAATCAATTTTTCGCGTATAAAAACGGACCCAACATTTGTGCATGGTTATTTAATTTATTTTATTTTATTCGGAACATCAACAGCTGTCTTAATACAGTAGTTGCAATTACAAGAATAATAAATAAATAGTTTCACAACAGTCACATACATTGATCTGACTCCGAGATAGGTAGCTCAAGCACCTGTGTTACGGACATCAGAACCAACAGCGGAATTACAAATATATACATACATATAATACTTTTCTTTTGTTTACATACGTATAATACATAGAAACACCCAGACCAATACAAACAGACCTGTTCATGCACACAAATGTTTGTAATGTGCGGGGATCGAACCCGCAACCCTTGGGTCAAAGGCTTAAAGCTAATAACAGGTCTTCACTGATAGAAATAAATAGTACAAGTGTTTGCCGAGAGGTTGTAACCCCGATATTGTTTAAAATAGATCCGGTTTAGTAGCTTAAGATTGAAATCGATTGGCGTCGCTAGTGTGCCCTACCCGTCACTTTAAGTGAGAGCCATCATTTCCGTAATCATGTGCAACGGAAGTGACGAATCTTTTTTGCCTTAATCAATTATAAACTATCACTTTCTTTAATTTATGAATGGATAAGCAACAGTTAAGCAAGCATGACACGCTTGGACGATTGCTAACATTTAGTTATACATACGAGTAATGGCTGCATTGTTTTGTTTTTCGTTCGTAAATCAACAAATTACACATGTCGTGTGGCCCATTGCATGGTTTATCGATGTAGTACAATTCGTTTGTTAATTTATTGGTAGGTATTTAGCAGTAACCCTGTATTACCAGCACGCGAACAAATAACAAGTTGGGTAAATAGCATGATAGCATATCCTGATCGGGTGGCCCTGTACGTATATGAAGCTCATAATATGTATTTAGTGGAGGCAGTAAATCGAGTGCAAGGTATCTCCTGTATCATTTTTTTTATGACATAGTTGGCAGACGAGCAAACGGATCACCTGTTGGTAACCCCCCCCCCCGGATTGGGCCTCCGGTACCCTCACTCACGCAGCGAAACAGCACCGTGTTGCTTCAAATCTATGGTATATCGCTATCTTTCTATACAAATCTGACGTTATACTGATTTATACACGGATAAAGATTGGTCGTAACCAGCCTTAAGGTGACGGGTAGGGCACACTAGCGACGCCAATCGATTTTAAATTTTAGCTACTAAACCGGATCTATTTTAAACAATTTCGGGGTTACAATCTCTCGGCAAACACCTATACTAATTATTTTAGTCTAACTTCTAACATGAACTTTTCGATATGTTTTTTTTGTGATAGGTGGCAGACGAGCAGACGGATCACCTGATGGTAAGTGATTGTCGCCGCTCATGGACACCCGTAACACCGGTGGAGTCAACCTTCAAACCCCCCTCTCCCCCGGATAGGGCCTCCGGTATCACTCACGCACCAAAACACAGCACTGAGCACAATGCTGCTTCACGCTGGTTTGTGAGTCTGTGGTTGGTATCACTCCAGTCGAGGCTGCCCATTCATGCCGAAGCGTGGCTCACCCACGGTCAAAAGGTAGGTAAAGACATAAACATAGTCATACATTTTGTATGTAAGTAAAAAAAAGCATTTCATACAATTCTATGCCCTAGGTTTTAGACCCCGTTGAATCTTGAGCTAGCGCTGTGTATTATGTAGTACTCAGCCACCGGGAAGGGTGGAAGCAATTGTGGTATTGTGTACCCCGAGTGTCCCCGAGTACCCTACAGAAAATAATAGGCGTCTGATGAAATGTTAACCCTGTGTTTAATAGGCATGCTTCTTGAATAAAGAGATTTGTGTATTTTTAATGATTGTGATTTTTCAAACAAAATTTCCAAATAACGATTATAATATTTTGACGACCCGATTGGAACAGTGGTAGTGAACGCTACCTCCGATACAAGGGTTGCGGGTTCGATCCCCGCACAGTACAAACATTTGTGTGCATGAACATGTTTGTTTGTATTGGTCTGGGCGTTATCTATGTTTTATAAGTATGCCAAGACTGACCGGATGGCGCAATTGGTAGTGACCCTGCCTCTTACGCCAAAGGTCGTGGGTTCGATCCCCACCCTGGACAAAAATTCGTGCGATGAACACTTGTGTTTGTTCAGTGTCTGGGTGTAATATATGTATTTAAGTATATAATGTGTTCCTCTGTTGTCTGATATCTGTAACACAAGTGCTTAAGCTACTTAGTACGGAATCAGGTCAACGTATGAGATGTTGTGAGAATTATTATTATTATTATTATTTACAAAAGAAAAGTATTATATGTAGATATATATTTGTAATCCCACTGTTGATTC
Source organism: Marasmia exigua (assembly GCA_019059595.1). Taxonomy (NCBI): domain Eukaryota; kingdom Metazoa; phylum Arthropoda; class Insecta; order Lepidoptera; family Crambidae; genus Marasmia; species Marasmia exigua. The sequence continues at coordinate 12,251,540 of CM032483.1, read as the reverse complement.
TGATATCCGTAACACAGGTGCTTGAGCTACCTATCTCGGAATCAGATCAATGTATGTGATGTTGTGAAATATTTATTATTAGTGTAGCAGTAAGTAGGTACAGCTAGTCGTTATTAATCGGAGTCAGATCAATGAAGTGATGTTCTGGAATAATATAAGTATCTTTAGTAGGTACCGTCTCCTCGACTGCCACCAATCACATAGAGAAAAACGTTTTTTTTTTCGGTCAATAGGCTAACGCTTGACCACAATCGCACCTGATGGAAAGCGACGATGAGGTCTAGGATGATTTTATTTTATTATTTGTTAGAAATGGGGTGAGCCCTGCGTCTCATAGCCACTGCGACCAGTAGATGATCTATTGTGGCAGCCCCGTAACCTATTACAGCACCTCATGTAGCTCCAGTTCCAGGATAAACCCGAGAATGGAGCTGATGGGGGAGCTTTTGATCTCGTCTGCTGAGATCATGTGTGCTCCCAGGTGCCGGCTTCTGCACCGGTGCAGCGCTATGCACTCGCCGAGGACGTGGATAATCGTTTCCTCGTCCTCGCGACAGAACCTGCAGATTTTGGTATCTGAAAGGCCCATGTTGTGCAGGTGCTTATTTAATTTGCAGTGCCCTGTGAGGGTCCGAGTGAGTGCCCTAACATGTCCTCTGCTCAGTTTTATTATTTCTACAGCTCGTCTAGGATGATACGCGTTTGCCTAAAAAGATGCCTGTTCACAGGTGATCAGGAACGACAGTAGACCTCGGCAGGGAGTTCAATTTCTTAGCCGTCCGCATTATAAATATAATTGTTGAATAATTATATTTTTTCTGCTACGTAATTCCTACTTGAACGGCTGCTATGTATGTGTGAAATATTTCAAATTTATTTGAGTTAATTTTTATGCTAAAGGCAAAAATCGGGCAACCAGGTCACCTGATGGTAAGTAATCACATGGACACCAGCGACACCAGTGGGGTCGCAAGCGCGCTGCCAACCTTTATACCTCTCTTACCCTGGATTGGGCCTCCGGTACCCTCACGCAGTGAAACACAGATGTCCCAGAAAGATGCGGCGGGGCAGGCGCGAGAGACAAATCTTCTTGCTAACCAACTCCGAGCGCCTCGGAGTGGTAGAAGACGGCGCACATTCACGCATCATCGTCTCTATTCACTCCGAGGTTGACCAATAATTGGTGTGGGGGCACCAGTCTTAGTATAGCACAGACCACAATCAACGCCTGACGGGGACGATTCGGTGCACTCGGTCCCAGTCGCCCCTCCCTTTCGGGGGAGCAGTGTCGAGCCCACCGTACAGGTGGGCATTTCTCCTGGGTGGTTATGGAGCAAACGCTACGCTAGATTCCCACGACATCCCTTAAAATGGCAATGAGGGTGTGCCGCTGTGGTTTTAGTTGTTATGCCTCTGAGTTACCTTCCCAGAGTAGAGCCCAACATAACTCGTGCTGACCCCCGTCAGCCGGGTAGGCCTAAAGATGTCCCTGCATCGCACTTCGCAGGTGCCGCGTTTCCACAGTGACAATGACAACAAGAAAGGCGTTTCCGGTCCCTTGCAAAGAGTACCTACGCATCTCTCTTGAATGTCCCTTAGCCGTAACCGTCGGACAATACTGCTGCAGATTCGCCTTAAATCGAAGTAGATTTGATTAACAAAACCGAATCTTTCTATTTCCTGCTAAATCGCCATATGGCCATGTGCATTCCGTCCAGTCTGTTACCACGGAAGTGAGCTCGCTCGAACACTCCGTGATTCGCTTAGAGATGGACGATATATCGATGTTTTACCCGATATTTTTACTAAAAAGCAAGTTAATAGGTATCGGTAAACAATTACCTAACCAGAATTAATGAACGGCGCCATATCCTTGATGCACCTTGTTGACAATTGAGTTTATAGTCAATGCTTTTCGCTTTGGGAGGTCAAAAGGAAAGCGCTACAACCTAGCCAGGGGTTAGCTCCTCAATGGAACAGCGTCTTACTCTCACTTCGCTCGCTTTCAGGTCAAATTTACTCGTCAAATAATATCGATAGGACTCTATCGACGGCGACATCACTACTCGAGCCCCATCGTCCACGTGAGTGACGTGAATTATTGACTCTAGCCCCCCTCCCATCGTCCACGTGAGTGACGTGAATTATTGTAGAGTGCATTGCCGCATTAGTGAGCCGGGGTCAGCCTCTCAGCGGAACGATGCATCTTTGTCTCACTCCGCTCACTTTCGTTCTTGACATAGTAGGACATCACAACTCTGAGCCCCTTCGTCCACGTGAGTGACTTTAAATCATTGTCGGGTGCATTACCGCATTAGTGAGCCAGTGGTCAGCCCCTAGGTGGTACGATGCGTCTTTGTCTAAATCCGCCCACTTTCAGGGCACGTAATATCGATAGAAGTATATCGTCTTTGTCTCACTCCGCTCACTTTCAGGGCACATAATATCGATAGCACTCTATCGACGCGTCGTAGGACATCACTACTCGAGCCCCATCGTCCACGTGAGTGACGTGAATCATTGTCGGGTGCATTACCGCATTAGTGAGCCAGGGGTCAGCCCCTCCTCAGTGGGACGATGCATCTTTGTCTCACTCACTTCGCTAGGGGAAGCAAATTAGAGCATCTATCTGAATCAATCTTATTGGTTCTCGTTTTGAAAAGCATCATCAGGGAAAATGAGCGATGGAAAGAAAGAAATTATTCGACTTAAATTGAATTAAGACTTATTCGTACTGCGAAACAGTGGAATCAGCTGCCTGAGGTGTTCAGCGCGAGTGAATAGGTATCTTCTAGGTATTCCTGCTACATCTTAGACCATATTATTATTTACCATCAGGTGAAATATGGTCAAACGCTTACCTATGTACAGTAAAAAAAAAGAAAGAAAAACTATTTATTGACCACAGCCACAACACATAATACATAAAACAAATAATAAAAAAACGGTACAGAGCATAAGCGTTGCGGCCCACAAGGCTCAGCCTCAGCTCAGCATATGCTGCAACTGCCACAAACAACAGCTGCATAATACTACTCTTTGGCTGCAGCGCTGGTTTTAAGGCTGGACCTTGGGTGACGCCTTTGCATTAGAAGAAATATAAATATTGACAACAGAATACAACAAAACAGACACACAATTACATAAAGACCGACCAAGATCAGAAGGCACTTCAGTGACATTGACAAGAGGGCGTTGTACAGCATATTTTCTATTAGAAAATGTCTAAACAGCATTAGTTCCGACTTATGCCACGTGCCAAATAACCGTGATCAAACTTTAATAGACAGTCCAATATGTTGGAGACAGTGGCGCCAAATTCATTCGCTTTGTAACTAGTATATGCTTTATAGTCTGTGATACAGTATCGAAAGAGAAAAGGGAAAAAAATTGACAATAATGAACGACGAACACAAACTAAGTAGAAGATACTACGACGAATAATGAATTGACGATGGGTGGAATGGATGCATATAAATTGCAAAATTCCTCTCTATTTTTTCTTTGATCCGATCCCAAACAAACCACCAAACATTTATTTGCTAGAAATACATGACATGATACATAAGGTCTTAAGAAGAATTTCAAATAGCGTTCAAATATTATACTGATGTACATACTAATAAATAATGAAACGCATTCTGAGTAGGATTAAAATTATAATAGCGATAAATAAATTAACAAATATCAGTACGCGCGAAAGTCTACAATGAATCTGACAGCTCGAGTGACAGACGCCATTAGGGATGGGGTAACGACTAGTGATGTCTAGCCATCCGATTTTTTATTCGGCTAACAACACCTACAAGTATATCATATTAAAAAGTAAGTACTCTTTGAAGTAAACATTATGAGTAAACGTAAACATTACGAGGTAGGTTCGATAAGTTATTTGACGTTGAAGGAAAACATCGTGATTTTGGGATGTTTTTCTCACTGTGGATATCCAGATCCACAGTTGCTGAGAAAATGATTCTGAACGTGCAACCATGATTCAGATGGTCTGGTTCGCCTGTCTAAGGGTTGCGAAGGTCAGACGGCTGTCGCTTCCTCTCAAGAGCTGAGCTGAGATGAGAGCAATTACCAATGCAATGGTGTAATTACCAGACTTACCGAATCCTGAATCATGGTCCAAGCGTACCTTGGGCTCCGAAACGACAGCTTTGGACGCAACTGTTAATTACACGCTAAGATGATGAGGATGAGGTGGATCCCACGATCTCCCGTTTAGAAGGCACACGTTCTTATATCCACTGAGCTGCTATCGCTCTAACCAATCTAATAAGATAATGACACAAACCAATTAAGGGGCCGGCGAACAACGTATCTCCCATACAAACGTAATACCAAAATAATTTGAAATTTGAGGATATCTCGACATTTAATTATTACACGGATTGAGAAAGTATTTATCTATATCACATTGTTTTAGAGAAAATATAATCAAGTTTCATTCATAATTTTTGGCATCCGCAAATGCACACATTTTTTTACTAATTTCAAAAAACTATCTTACTGTTTTTACTCGCCAAGGGGTGGCGCGACAGAGATAGCAAGATGTCCGAGAAAGGGCGAAGCTCGCCACGAATTAAATTTGAATAGATTTAAAATAGCATTGTTAACATTTCTAAGAAAATATAGCTTCTGTGACATAAGAGATTTTTTGGATAGAAAATGGTGACTTATGTTAAACATTTGAATGCTATTTTTGGCTAAACATGTGAACTTATGTAAACTTAACGCCCTGTTAGGTCTAGTGGTTTAAGTACCGGGCCGTGATCTCGGGGTCCTAGTAATCGATTCCCGGATCGAGCAAAAAGAATGTTTCGAATTTTTCGAACATAGATAGCATTAGGCAAGCGTGGTGATTAAGCCTTAATCCCACCATAGTAGCGATAACTTGATTACTATGATGGAGGCCTTTGTCCTGCAGTGGGACAGTAGGTATATTGTAGGCTAGGGATTCGGTTTGCTTGCTCACTGGCAATTAGTGGCAAATGTATATTAGTTTTTTTTTTAATTAACTACTTACATAACTTAGTAATTTATTATTGTGTGGCTTGTAACTTGCGGATAATGACTTCTGTGGAACAAAATGTGTTACCGTTAAACTCCAATATATGTATTAGAATAGCTTTGTAATTTTGCAATGTTATTTAGTATCGTTAATTTGTGAACTCCATATATCTGTGATTCCACATGAGTACATCTGCTTCGCGCGATTTATTTACTTACATAACTGTAGTTCTGCATTTAAGTGAAATATATTATATTTATGTTTTGAGAAATAAATTATTCTTAAACCTTATATGTATAGGCTGATACTTTACTATGTGAACTTTTGTATTTTATAATTTATTTTTATTTATTTATTTATATAATTAAACGGGAAGAACCCAATTACACGCCGTGTGGTCCCGGCAGAGTAGAATTGGCCACCCTCACTCTTACCGAGGTGTCGTAAAAGGCGACTAAGGTAAAGCTGTTGGCATGATCATCAGCACCCAGAGAAGGAAAACTCTGCATTTATATCAAAACCCTCGCCAACCCGTCTGCCAAGCGTGGTGAGTATGGCAATTACCCCTCATATGATTGAGAGAGGCCCGTGCCCCAGCAGTGGGGTCTTAAATGGGCTGACGATGATGATGATGAACCCAATTACAAAATTGTGCAATACAAACACAAAATAAGATCTTGTATATACCGTGATTTATGCAAATAAAATTGAATTGAATTGACGCTCCGCCGCACTCTTAAGGTGACGGGTAGGGCACACTAGCAACGCCAATCGATTTTAATTTTTGGCTACTAAACCAATATTTTAAACAATTTCGGGGTTACAACCTTTCGACAAACACCTATACTATTTATTTAATAGGTACTTATAGTTAACTGTACTTATGTTGGTCTGCTTTTGCACTCGAATTTTGGATTACCGCCAAAAGTGGCATTAATAAATTTTTCGCGTACAAAAACGGACCCAACATTTTTTCATGGTTATTTAATAATAGTATAAGTGTTTATAAGTTTACTTAAGAATAAATTGCAAAGAATTGCTATACCAAACACAATAGTATAAGTGTTTGCCGAGAGATTGTAACCGAAATTGTTTAAAATAGATCCGGATTAGTAGTTAAATTAAAAATTAAAATCGATTGGCGTCGCTAGTGTGCCCTACCCGTCACCTTAAGGTTTTTCTATCACCACTATCACATTGCTTTTTCTATTTTAATATGAGATTAATTGAAACCGAATATCGTTTTCATTTTAAGCGAAAGACAAAGTTAATATTATCTTAGGAAGATGTCTAGATCAATCAATCAAAGATGATATTCTCACAGATTAGGGCAAAAACTGATCGCTTGGTTCGTTGATGGCGAGAACTTTCACAGGCTTCGTAATACCAAAGAGATTTTCACTTTATGGCCACCTAGAAGAGGTAATTGATCTATTCTCAAAATTAAAACATTTACCCCCTTATTACAAATAGTGAACTAAGGATAGGTCTGGAACAAAAACCTGGCCAGCCCCTTTTAACATTGCATGTTGGAACGGGATGACATGAGTTTTAGTCCGGTAATAACTTTAGATTCCTCCGGAAAATGTTCGGTCCTAAACAGGAAGCAGATGACAGTTGGAGGATCCTAAAAAATGCCGAGGTTGAAGAGCTGATAGCGAGCCCAACATAATGGGAGAGACGAAGGCACATAGACTCCGATGGCTCGGCCACGTTGAAAGAATGGTATCAGATCGGGGTGCCAAAAGGGCATATCTTGGGCAACCTACTGGTCGCCGGCCAGTGGGGCGCCCACGCTACCGCTGGCGGGATGTAGTGAACGCGGACCTGCAGGAATTGCAAGCAGGAGATTGGCGACAAGCTGCACAAGACCGAGAAAAATGGCGGCATCTCGTATCGCAGGCCAAGACTCATTTTGGATCGTTGAGCCATCGGAGTAAGTAAGTAAGTAATAACTTTAGATCGCTATTTATAATTAGGTCGATAAATGTTAACTGAAAATACAAAAGCCTACACATTATAAGACGCACTTTTACGACTCCTCTTCATCTTAGATTGTATTTCCGTCAATAGGATGCGAGCCCTAGTAGGAGAGCCACGCTTCGGCATGATTGGGCCGCCTATACCGGACTGATACCACGGCCTCAAGGAAAACCGGCGTGAAGCAGCACTGTGCTGTGTTTCGCTGCGTGAGTGAGGGTACCGGAGGCCCAATACGGCGGGAGGGGGGTTTAAAGGTTAGCAGCGCACTTGTGACTCCAATGGTGTCGCGGGTGTCCATGGGTGGCGGCAATCGCTTACCACCAGGTGATCCGTCTCGTCACCTATTACATAAAAACCCCATTCCAGGCCATACCATGATTCAGGATTTGAGTAGTCTGGTAATCACAATGAAGCGACTGCCGTCTGACCTTCGCAACCCTTTACAGGGGAATCTGGTTCCCCTGATTGACGTCATGAATCATGCTTACACGTTTCAAAACCAAACGAAACGTGTAGGCCCTCCTCACGATGTTTTCCCTCCCCTTTGAGCTAATAGTGGAAATACGCACGTTTATTCGAAACGTGCAGTGGTACACGCACGGATTCGAACAACGACTCCCCGCATGGAAGGCGCGTTCTGTACCACTGAGCCTTCCATCGCTCATAGGCACTTTTACGACTGTACCTTTATTAATAACAGCAAAAAAAAAAAAACAATCAATCTAGGGGGAAAGTCATGATCCCATGACCCTAAATTCGCGATTGACCGTGTCAATAAACTAAATCCAGATTGCAATCAAGACAAACGATCTAACTCAATCAGTAAGTAACGCTGAATCATTCTGCGAGTATCACTCAATCACCGGAGCTATGTAGGTGCATCACTCACCGAACTATCAATTGGACTGCCGTTAATTATGTCATCACAATTGTTTTGCTTCGATTAACAGACAATCGCTCATTCACTGCTTTGCTTTGTAATGAATCGTGTACACTCGGTGTGTGAATCAAATGTGTACACGCTACGAGTACCTAAACTAAAGACCTGCATCAGGGTGAAGTTTATACAATCTGTGGTGAAGTGGAGATGAAATGTTTGCAAGATCGGAATTATTTAGATCATCATCATTTCAGCCAATAGACGTCCACTGCTGGGCATAGGTCCTCCCTCAATGTCCCAATGTTCTCCACACAGATCGGTCCTGTGCCGCCCGCATCTAATGGATTCGCGCAACCTTGTGGGGGGTCTGCCACGGCTGCGACTTCCTGTACGTGGCCTCCACTCGAGGGACCTTTCCGCCCCAACGGCCGTCGGTTCTTCTCTTTATGTCCCATGCCCATTGCCACTTGAGACATGCAATCCCTTGGGCTATGTCTGTGACCTTAGTTCTCCTGCGGATCTCATCATTTCTGATACGGTCACGCAAAGAGACTTCGAGCATAGGCCTCTCCATTGCTCTCTGGGTGATTCTTAGCCTGTTCCGTATGTCATCACTGGCAACATACGCTTGCACACTTATTTAGATAAATAGGTAGTATTTTCTACTATCAATCTTTAAAAAAAATACACAATATAGTTGAGGATATTGTCTAAAAAACATGCTTATTTGTTAAATGATAGGATTAACTTTTCTTGATAATAGAAATCCCAATAAACGGCAAATATCTATCTTTTTTGCAATATAATAATAGATTTTCCACATTATTTTTATACACAAATATTTGTCTTTAAATTTTACAAATAACCTACAAAAATGTAGGATTCTTTATTCGAAATCCTTTATTATATACCATCCTTTATTCTAAATAATCCTGACAATGTCTCAGTGGTTGGAATGACAACGCGCTTCCCCCGTGTAATCTGCCTCGTCTTGAGTGTAAGCGCACGATCCGCGTTTGTATAAGAAGACCGTACGTAAGTACCGTCAAGGAAATTGAATGTTTTAAGCAAGCAGATAAATAAATACGAATACTTATACGTACTATCAAGCATCAGAAACCACATGAATAAACTTAAACGTTTGCATAATCGGTTACCGCTTCCACAAAAAATAAAACCGCAAATCATAACCATCACCGCAAACGCAATAAAAATATAGTATTTTTTTTCTTAAAAACAAAGCTAATATCCAAATTCATTCGTTCGTACGAGAATCTTGTATATGACTCGCACACTGTGTAGACGTCACTTACGTACGAGTAACTCGCACGTTAGAGGTACGAAGGACAGTTTCGTACGAACAGACAAGCCTATAGCCGAGTAGCTGTCCTCTGGAAAAGTAGCAGCGCGCACTGTGTAAACCAGACTTTATCTGTCAAAGACACCCCTTTGAATCACTCTTTACGATTACAATTGATTGATGATGATTCACAAACGGCCGCAAGAATATTCGGCCATTCAATTTGTGTACATTAAAGACAATTGCATGGCATGCAACAGCGACGTCCGATGACAACATTCACTGAACTGGCAAAGTGCCGCCTGCCATGACGAGAATTTAATTCAATTTCGGCTCGGAGTTTATTGACACTTATGGCAAGGCCAGTTCATGAAATACGAAAATACTATTATTATTTACTTCTACTATTAGAAGAGTTCTACTATAAAAATGTAGGTTGAAAAAGAAACATAATAACCGAATAGAAAGATTCTAAGAACTTGAGACCTCAGTAAAATAATCTTAAACGTCGATGCAGCTTATGTTAACCATTTTCAACGACAGTCATTATGGTATATTTTATAAGGATAATATACCTTTTTTATTCTTCTAATACAAAGACGGGTAAAATAAAAGTCCAGTAAGTATGTATTCCAAAATGAAACCTTTTCGTCACTTGCCGGGTCCTACGCCCGCAAAACGAGTGAGATGGAGACGGTTTTAATGTAGGGCCACCTGGTCTCAAAAAATATCCGGAGCATGGCCCGCTGACCACTTTAAACAGAATGTGCCATTTGCACTGACTAACAATCTCAGAAAGTGAAATATGATAAGATACACACTGACAAAATTTCTATAACTATACATTATCAAGACGGGAATTAACAGGATATTTATTATGTGATATAACATTGTGTACTCACATATTTTGTGAGCGTCGTCTGCTGGGGCCGGGCTGTAAATCACACAACACTAACAAACTGTTAGTGTAGTGTGTCGGAATAGCTTCACTGACAATTCATCATTAATATCAAAAAATGTGAGGGTGTCCGAAGATTCCCACACCGGCCCCAGCAGACGACGCCGTGCTCCGCCAGTCCGCTCGTGACCACGGCTGCTGTAACGTAGGCGAAACGTCGTGCAAAATATATGGGTACACAATGTTGTATCACATAATAAATATCATGTTAATTCCTGTCTTGATAAATTATAGTTATAAAACAACGCGAAAATCTAAAAAAAATCTATAGCCATCAAAATCCTGTATTTTTAACTTCCTACGCTTGTTATAGATATATTGTAGTAGATTTACTACATAATTTGATGATTATCAATAAAAACCGTAGCCTTATTTACTAAATTTTGATTATTTTTTATACAATGAAACATCCAATCAAGTCGCCTAACAACTTAATATAGTTTGGGATGAAAACCCAAACGTACCACGTCAGAACTCTTTTGCCCCGGGTATATGACTAGGTATTGTGAATAGAAGCTAAAAAAATGTAAAATACGCTTCCACCATTCATAATTAGAAGGTCCGGTTATAGATTACTAAAGCTCCTCTATCGGTGTTTTATGAGAAGAGTCAGAAGAGTAGAGAGTAGATAGGCTAAAGAGTATACGGGTCAAATATTACAAGCCATAGTTACAGGGTTTAGCTCACTCACCTGAGTGGAAGTGAACCGCCTGCTCCCGGAGCGGCTGAGGGTGCCCCCGCGCACGTTACTGTCTGCCAACTCCACGTCGCCGCCGCCGTCCGCAGCGCGCCTGCGCGACAGCTCGCACAACTCCGCTATGGGTTGCACCTGGACATAATATTAGCAATTAGTCTAAATCTTGGAGAAAAACCGTTAATGCATCTTTGAACTGTGAAGCAGCAAGAAATGTTTCCTCAGAGTGCTAAGTGGTTTAGTTCGTCACGTATGGCCCTGGCTGAAAACCGGCGCTGCAGCGGCTTCAAGCGGTTGCAGCATATGCTGAGGTTGTGGCCTGTGTCTTGGTGCGTTAAGAATCAGGCCAAGGTACTCCGGCCTGTCGTAAGAGGCGACTAAGAGGACCTTCGTAGTACGCGAGCATAACCACTATTGGGGAGTGGCTTACTCAGCATACGACTGACTCCGCGGGGGATGACGTTATTGAGGTGTCCTGGTACATCATACATCAGAGAAGGATACGGTCTAGTTCCGGCTGTAGGGTTTCCGACCGTGATTGCGTTGAGATGGACCCCCATCGGTTTTGGTTAGGGTTAGAGTCCCACACACCATCTTGTTCCCTACTATGTGACAAGGTGAAGGCCAGGTTTCCCCTGGAGAAAAATATGGTGAGGTTGGAATGTATTGTATTGAATTAAATTATTCTTTCGATTAACCTTGTGTCATGTATTTTAATATATTATGTCTGTATCCTGTATCCTATCATTTGTGCGTAATTGTTGTATCTATTTTGTTTTTGTGGTCAATAAATAATTACATACTTATAATCATGCTCTGTCCATTTTCTTTAATTTTATTGTTGTTATAGCAACTTATTCTTAAGTAAATAGTGCCCTAATATCTAGTTATGAAATATGAAAGTTCGTGATTTTCTCAAGATTACTACAAAAATCTCTTAATTGGTTAATATTTTATTGTTGAGCTCCTCAATGATTTCATTGAAAAGCATCGGTTTGGCACGTAAAGAAGAATCACGAGATCGCAGCAAGCACAAACCAAAGTCCACGACCAAGGCCGTCGGACATCCTCATCATGATTGGCCGATCACAATAAAACTGCTGATAGTTCAAAGCCCGGATAAAAAACGTCACAGTAATTTCTCTGTGCAGTCATGCCTTTACGCAAAAACTTTAATCGCTTCTGGGTGTCCGACAAATAGGCACAAACTCCACGTAACTTTTAAACATAAGCCCCCTTATTACAAATCGCGAACTAAGTACTGTCCCTGAACATATTTCGTGCCAGCTCGTTTTAACATTGTGTGTTGAAATGGGATGACATGAGCTTTAGTACCGTAATAACTTTAGATGACGATTTATAATAAGGTGGTATACCTAATTTGGTTTGATAAAAAAAAATAGAGCTCAAAATTATCTTCACTTTCATTTGACATCCCACTAACTGGATGGATATGACAGCAAAATATTTTTTTATGATCTAACATTTTAAGATATAACATTCGCTTTATACGAATACGTCTAATTCGTAATTATACTCTGTTTAGTATCTATGTCATCTGTAGGATAGTTAGTTTCCCACATAGGATTTCCACCTCTTTTATCAAGGATATACTTAAATAGACTACCAAAATCACAAAAGATCATAGTTGATATTTTTTATAGCAATCTTTTGCAATTTATTCTTAAGTAAATAACACACTTAAAAATTTCATCTCGTATCCCGCCTGAACACGATATGAAATTTTTAAGTGTGTGTGTACTTAAGCATAAAAGTTATTTTTTTTTACATTAGCGTAGATGGGCAATAACCAACCAAGTTTATAATCATTGGCCTGCCGTCAATCAAGTCAGTTTTTACCGTTATGCGCATAAATCCATTATATCGCAGTAAATTCCGCAAAACACATTACAGTACATTTAGCACACCTACCTACCACACGTACCTACTAAACAAAACTCCATAACAAGTTTACAGCGTACTTACACAAAGAAATTAATTGTCTATTAAAATACAAAAGACGGCGAACGGTTAAATTACAATAGGAACAATACTAATTTATAAACCCAGTGACGCAAAAATTAAAGATCCGTGCAATCAAATAACCGTTAAAAGAAACTATCGAGTTTAATGACATCAAAACACAAATATTGTGAGAATTAAAACAAGATACAATATGGTTGTTAACTTTTACGAGCGATAAAATAGAAAAACCGCAAATTTCGATAAGAAAAGATCCTTAGTGGTTCAAATTGGCTACGAAATATTATAATGTATATTGATTGCTCAATCAATGTCTGTTCACTTATGATCTTATGAATTGGAATAAGCAAATAAAACAAATTTGTCATTACTACGAAAAACATTTGCAAACGAGTACCTATATTATGCTGTTCTACGCAAATGAATATTTTCTCTTCTTAATAACGTAAAATCACAGGCAATTCATAGTAGCATAAATTACAATTTAGGTTTAAATTAGACTACGGTAAGATTTGTTCGGCTCTCTTAAAATTTATTTTCACTCGCTAATTCGGCGAAATCTTTCGCTGGTCACGCGATGTTCTTAATCATTTCAGCTTTTCCAGGTTACTTTCAAGTGACTTTACTTTTACTACTACGAAGTTATTTAAGAAAGTGAAGTTATTAGGTGCATTATAGGTAAGGTAAGAATACAAACCTTTATAGTGACAGAATCTTGGCTGCTTTTGATCAAATCTATGACATCTTCCCTTGTCTTGCCTTCTACGTTGACACCGTTTACTTCTATAAGTCTATCGCCAGGCAGAAGGCCTGTTTCACTCGCTCCAGGATAAGAACCAGGCTCAGCTAGTATCACAGCTTTAATCGTCAGCTTACTTATCAAACCATTGGTAATATTTCCGTTACATTTATCACCATTTGGAAGACCATTTTCCTCGTGACCGTTAAAGTCTTTGACATCTCCAATGAAGACTCTTTCTTGAACCATAGCCCTACGAAGGCTGAAGCCGAAATCATTTCTAGGTGACTTCTGTCTCTGTATTGTTAATACTCTGGGTTTGGGTAAAATCAATGGAGTCAACGAAGGTAATGGTAAGTAGACGTCTTCAAAGTTGCTCGTCCTGGACCATCTATGGAAGCCTTGTGATTCTCCAACAGGTGAGGTTGAGAATGGTGGAGTTGCAAACGATGAATTTGTAGTCGTATCGGTTAAGGAGTCGGCGCTTGGTGACGTCGAAGTAACTCCAATGTAGCTGTTCCCGTTCGTCTTTGGCATCTCATCTACGTCCTGCGTGACAATAGATGGGTTATTGGAATTATTCTTGTATTTCTGATACTGTTGTTCCACTGGACTGTGGATTACCTTCTTGGTGAAGTTCTGTAGCTGTTGAATGTCGTCGCTGGAGGACGTGCTTTTAGAACCTGAGATGCCGTAGGAGATGACTTCGTTCTGCTGGGTGTTTCGCGCTAGTACATTTGGATCCTGGCCATTGATGTAATCAACTGTGTCATTACTTTGGACGTTGCTCTCTTGAGAATTAGAACTAGTATTGCTAAGACGAGGACCCTTGAGGATACCTCGTTTGGGAGGTCGAGGTGGGATCGGAGGTAGATTTGGGGGTTGTCGTGGGCTGGTGTTGGCGTTGTTTGGATTATTCAGGGAATTGAGAGAGGTTTCTGAGCTGTCTGATTGGAGAACGCCATCCTTTTTGCTCCAGCTGTGAGTGGCGGGGTATCCAGGGGACAGGTGGTTATTTTCATCGCTTAAGTTGGAATTAGACCCCGAGGTGGGTATGAGCGGGTAGTTGGAATAATTGGAGTCGTGTTCCAGATGGGCGAACAGCGAGGCGGTGTAGTCCGCGGTGATGCCGGAGGGTAGTTTCTCCTTTTCTTTGCGTCTGCCCCGTAATTTCAGAGATCGTCGAACCTGTAACAATAAAATTGTATAGAGTAAACAGCGAAGGTAATACCTATTGGGTATTCATGGTTGAATGAGCATGAAGGTCGTTAACAGAATAGATTGGAAAATCAGACAAGTATAATGATAGCATAGATAGATTTGAGTACCGCCATGTGCGGTGTGTGTAATCTAATAATTTTCGCCTTGAGCAATTAAAGTCGTACGCAAATTGCTTTCCTTATGTTAGATACGTAATTATTACAATTGAAGGCAAACAAAGGCTATATAATATAATTTGTCTCAGGGCTGACATTGAGGAGTAAAATTCAATTCCAATTAAGTAATACAAACAAAGTCGAATGATCTTTCATCGTGTCAAAGAACCGAAACCGAGGTTCGAATCGTGGACATTCTGCTTTTAAGGGGTATCACTTTCTATGGAAAATTTTCCCCTCTACAATTGTCATCCACGTGCACTAAAATATTCGTGCTAATATGAGTGCGTTAGAGGCACGATTCTCTATATAATTCGTGGCAGTAAAACATATTTAATAGACTTCAGTATTTGATAGATTCAGTGGAGTCACAAGTGCCCTGCCAACCTTTAAACCCCCTTCTCCCGGGTTGGGCCTCCGGTACCATCACTCGCGCAGCATAACACAGCACAATGCTGCTTCACGACAGTTTTCTGTGAGGCCATGGTATCACTCCGGTCGAGCCGATCAATTCATGCCGAAGCGTGGCTCTCCCACTGTCATAGTTTATGATTGATGATAGGTCCAATGTCATCCAACAGCCAACAAAAACTTGTTCCACTGCAAATTACGAGACGTGTAAATCAAGTATCTCGTGACAAATAATATGGATGCTCCGAAACCAGACGAGTTCTTATGATTGCAAAAAACCGGCATTCCGGCGAGCGCGTGCGCTGACGCCGCCGAACGCTTACTACTCGTATCAGGAACAACCGAAAGTGTTACAATTAAGATCGGACCGGTTTCCATTTTAATTCCGAACGTTGTTTTTTGAAAACCGATGATGAAACTTTCTTTATTTAATTTTTTTTAAAGATTGAATAAAAGATTATAAAGCCTGATCAGAAAATCCAGTATTTTACCAGTTTTTGGTTACTTAATTGATAACTTTTACTTTTTTGTTGCAAAATACACAGATTAAAAGTTTATTGGTTTATATAATTCATTGTATGATAAAAAATAACAGAAATTGCAAGAGACAGAACTAACTGTTGAACATTTTAATGATGTTTAAAAGATTTATGGATAAAAACCGTAACGTTTACAACCTACAACATAATAAAAGCCTAATGGGAGTTTGAAATTTTGACATCAGGGCATGATATTCCCAGACAGTAAAACTCCATGCAAAGGAAGCCTGGAAGCAAACAGAAGCCGTTTACTGTTCACCTAATGGTGTTACCATACCAGCGATTGATCAAACAATGGCATCGATAAACGTTGGTCGAAATGTATCTATTAATGGTAGCAATGATTCATCGACAGCTAACTTCCATAAAACGTCGACTATCGAATCGGATAAGCAGATGGATCGATGTTGACCATGCTACTATTAAAATTCAATCGCAGTAATAACCCTTTCTACCTATTATCGATCGATCAACGTGGTAGAATCAATCGATAAAAGCTGTATAAAATAGTTACCAGCGCACTAATGGCCCATCCAATCATTTTGAAGCCATTCGTCTTGGCACTTAACAAATCCTCCATAGACACGTAATCAGAAAATTCACAAACCGCTCCTAACCTCGCAAAGAACAATACTGCGATATAAACCACCGAACAATGTTAATAGGAATTTGTTTAGAATAGTTTATCAACAGAAATGGAAAACAAAGCTGAGAATAAACAAACAAGATGTTTAGACGATCTTAAAACGCGTCTAATGCTGATAGAGTCAAGAAAACTCAACAACTTTTTTTACCTAGCCTATACTATCCCATTGTTGGGCAAAGGCCTCTCCCAAATCTCTCCATTGTTCTCTATTTAACGCCATTTGTGCCCAGATTTTGGGCCTACCCATTTGTCGGTTTGTTTGTCAATAACTACTAAATAAGTCACACAGAGAGCAATGGAGAGGGCTATGCTCGGAGTCGCCTTGAGTGATCGTATCAAAAATGATAAGATCCTCAGGAGAACTAAGGTCACAGACATAGCCCAAAGGATTGCATCCCTTAAGTGGTAATGGGTAGGGCACATAGCGAGGAGAACAGACGGCCGTTGGGGCGCAAAAGTCCTCGAGTGGAAGCCACGTACAGGAAGTCGCAGCCGGGGCAGGTCCCCCACAAGGTAGAACGACGATCTCGTGTCGCCGATCTGTTTGTAGAATATTGAGGGATGCCTATGTTCAGTAGACGTCTATTGGCTGAATTGATGAACTATTAAATTAAAAAGAAATAAGGCAGGACATGTTATAATGGAGGAACATCTCTCAACCTGGACCCAAAATAAGTATCTTAATCACTTGTGTTATGCGTATACAGAAGTTCCAGAACCAACAGAGGAACTAAATTTGTGGTTCCTCTGTAACTTAATTAAATATGAGTCGTACAATCCAAAGTAGAATTTTCATATAACGAGCTGTAAAGAAGATAGCCAATTTTGAAACTATAGGACTCATTATAAACACGTAGACACTAAAATAGTGTGCAAGTCACACGAATGTTTTCTGAGAGTGTAATTAAAAAAAATACAGCCATCATCATCATCATCATCTTAAGCCGTTTTCAACCAATTTGGTGTAGACCTCCATCAATTTTCTCCATTATTATGTATTTTGAGCAGTCGAAGTCCAGTTGTGCCCGCCAATCTTTGCAATGTCGTCTCTTCATCTCATTGGTGGCCTTCTGATAGATCTTTTCTGATCCTATGGCCTCCACTAATAATGCAGTATCACTACCAAAATCAAATGCGTGATCGGACCAGTCAAGTCATGCTGCCGCACTCAGAGACTCAAATTAAGCTGAATCAACTAAATTATGGAAAGTCTTTATTCGTATTCAAATAAGTGTCAATATTTTTTCTTAAGTAACTAATAAAGTTAATTTGACGTCCTGAGTGCGAGCAGTTAGTCAGTTATGACAACCGTTCTTGTTTACAAATTACCGAACGCTCATCAAAACATCTTATGTCATCCTACTGACTACAATATCAATCTTAAACTCAAACTATCTCCCGTGAGTATAATATTTCAAAATCCTACGTCCACGAAGCTTGCAGCCTTTTCCCAGCCTTCTCTCCGGTCCACTAGCACGCAACCAAACACCGGGCCTGTGAGCCCACCGTAACGTCAACTAGAACCAGGACCGTCTTAACTAAAGTCAGGTACCAAAGCCCCAGACTGAAAGGTCTTTAAAAATATTTGGGGAGTTTCCTTTGCTACCGTTTCTTCGAGGCTCTTTTTTGTGAATGAAGCCCAAAGACATATTACTAAAACATCAGCTATGCACCCTTTTCGACATGTTAATCGGTCATTTAAATTGGACTAAGTTTTTAAAATCTCAGTCACCATAACCTACTAGGTGGACAATGACATTCATATTCTCTATGTCATCGTTGAAGCTTATGCGACTCGGAAATAATTTGTAAAAGTGCAGCATTTAATGACAGCTTCAGGTTGAAAAATCTATCTACAAAAGTTGGTATTTTTTTTAGTCAATGCCTGTAAGTGAGAGAGTAGATAAGTTAATTCCAATGGCCCCGGGCCCCGGCAAGCCTGAATACTGCCCTGTAGACACACCTGCTTCTCAGAAACCGCAAATCTTGCGCAGGTGATCTGGTACTCAAATTTAAATACGGGAACAAAGCTGATCATTTAAACAACTTTTGTTTATGTGCCACACATTTACGACAGCACAAAGTTTCTACAAACTGTAAATTCGCAATTTAGTATGTGATTAGGCTAAACCTTATCGAGTGCAATTCTCCGTTCCAAAGCTGTCGCTTCGGAGCCCGGGGTACGCTTAGACCATGGATTTGGGAGAATCTGGTAATTACAATGACCGCGTAATCAAACCACCATTTTTTTTTTTGTTTTTTTTTGTCGGTCGGTCGGTTCTGTCAACCTACGTGTGCACGTTTTGGTTTTGAACAGAGTCACCGGGCATTTGGGGAGCAGAAGGCTCACACCCTATCAAACCACCAGAATAATGGCAACGCGTTGGATAATGTAACGTGTGGCTCTATCATACCCTCTTTTTGTGCTGGTATCTTTTGCCAATGTCAAGTGAAAATAAGGATATAGTAGAAGTCGTAGAAGTCAAAGTCGTAGTCAAAAACATAAACGATCTCGTCGGATTGAACTGCTGTGGATATCACGCTACGTACGTTGCGTGGACCCGTTACTTTTAACTGTAACCAGAACATACAAAACATTTCTTCGTAACAATCCTACGCATCTCTTTAAATAATGGCATTCTGAAAGCATTAGATGTCAAATGAAACAGATATTTAAGATCCCATTAATTTTACTAAGATCCGCTACTTGCGCGAATTACCGCTGTAAGCAAGAAAATATATCTGAATTCCATCATTCCATGGATTAGCCGTGTGTTCCCCGGCAGAGTAGAATAGGCCACCCTCACTCTTACCGAGGTGTCGTAAAAGGCGACTAAGGTAAAGCTGCTGGCATGATCATCAGTACCCAGAGAAGGAAAACTCTGCATTTATATCAAAACCCTCGCCAACCAGTCTGCCAAGGGTGGTGAGTATGGCAATAGGGTATATGACGAAGCTCAAGATTTTACAAAATATAAATATTTTATCAAAATATAGGTCAATATGTGCCAATGGCACAAATTCTCAATTACAAATATAATGTGTAGCCGGTTTTATGGTCATTCAAAGATTCATGGGCAAGTCCATTTTAAAAGTATGAAATGATTAAAAAATAATTATACCATTGAATAATCCATACAATTTGCACCAACTATTATAATAGAACCATTGACATAAACGAAACATTTGATATAGCTACCATACAAAATTCAAATGAAATGCATACAAAATACTGTCGTGTGACGTCACATCTTAGTAGCCATTTGTATGGAGCGTTTTGGGTTTGCCCAAAATAATGTGATTTTAAAGTTGTGATATCTCAGGTAGTTTAAATGAGAATCAAGTGATTCTTTCAACGATGTTTCTATCTTGCTCGGTTTGTGCATGCACTTTCTATGGGACCAGTGACCATTGACAGTGTATGCGACATGCGCAGTTGTCATCTGATGCGACCGAGCGGGTGAGCAGGTTGCGGATAGCTCGCCCTCCCCCATACCCACCTCTTTGCTTGAGGACGGGAGAGGGTGTCACGTTGACCCCGGACAATAGATGGCTGCTCCAAAACCCAATCCCAGGCTAGGAGCATTCCTGACAACCTCAAACCCATGCTCCCCACCTCATCCTCGAACCACCCTAACTCACCTTATCCTTCCCCTCATGTCCTGGAGGAGTTAACCTCGACTCTAAAAAACCCCAATCTAAGGTGTCATCCGACCCGTGCCGATAGATGCATGGCCGAAGGGATGTTCGGTCGAGAACGGAGGGGCCTCGAAACCAGGCGAAATCGAGGTCTATTTAGCCTTACCCCTGCAAGCGGGGCTCTGCAGGGGTGGACCTTTACTTCCCTAGCTTCTCGTGGGAACTATATGGATATTCTTGACATTATAGACGACCATCTAAATTCTACCGAAGAGGTACCAGGTACCTCTGAGGCTATGCTCTTTGGTAGCGATACTGAGGAGCATACTATCACTGCCGAAGCACCTGGGACTGATGGACCGGGTACTTCTAACGCGGAGTCGACCCCTCTGGGTGCAACGCACCAAAGGGACTCGTCGACCAAGGGGCCAGAGAGTAAACCCAGGGTTAAGCTCTCTGGAGCTGATAGGAAGCAAATCTATCGGCTCGTAGCGAAGGGTATGACCTTCGAGCAGGCGCTAGAACTGCGCATGAGTGAGAAGGCTAAGCAGAGGACCCAAGAGGAGGGGGAAACGAGGGAGCGGGCGACTAAGCGCCCTCTCAATACCTCGTCAACCTCAAATCAAGGCAATCCTACCAAGGCACCGAAGCTTGGCGAGCCTTCCACCTCGAAGCCTACCTTTAAGGAGGTTGCTGGGTCCGTCACGTGTGGCATCAAAGACGCCCTGGGAAAAATGGACCAGGAGAGGGTCGAAATACTTCAAGGTGCTATCTTGAAGTGTATCGACACCTCAGATGACGGTGACGGCCCCAGCTTTATTGGATGATTTATTGTGGCATCCTTTTGGCGTGCGCAGATGAGAACTCGAAGGAGTGGCTCATCCGCAAACTGCCCAACATTAAACCCTGGGATGGAGCTAATCTCTCCGTTGTAAACGAAGAGGATATGCCCAAGCCCAGGTATGGCACGGCCTGGATACAGGAAGCCAAGCACGACGCAGATACCATCCTGCGGAGGTTGGCAAAACAAAATAAAGGGTTAGACCTCTCGAGTTGGAGGGTAGTCAACCGGAAGCCCGAAGCAAAAGGTCAAACAGTGACCTTTTCCTTCGACGAGGCGGCCTTGGAGACTATTCTTCAGCGCGAGGGGCGCCTCTACCTTGACTTTGGCCTCATACACATAAGGGTCAAAGGGGGCAAAGTATCCGGGGACAAGAAGGAGGGGGCAAGCGTCGAGGCGCGTCCAAGTACCTCCAACTTGGTCTCGGGTACGGAACCCTCAGGAGGAGCAACTGGAGCCGACTCCAGCAGCAACACACCTCCACCCGTCCGGGGGACGTATGGAGTCTCGAGGGGCAACAGTCGTGTTGCAGGACCATCGAGAGGCAGGAGCACCACTACCTGCCAACCATCTGCCCTAGACAGCAGAGGTCGTGGTCGTGGTGGTCGAACACGACCAGCAGGGGGACGCGGCAAGAGAGGCGCTGTGCGAAGGCCGGTAAATCTACCGACCCTAGCACAGGAGCACTCCAGCAGGAAAGCCGCAAGCAACCTGCTCAACAAAAACAATTAATCCCCCCCCCCCCTTCCCCGTAAGAAACAGACACAACCCACCTACACAAATATCCTCCTATCCCTTCCCTCCTAATTTAGAAACTTTCTCCCAACCCTTCCCTTCCCAATCCCCAAACCCAACAACATAATGATTAAGGTGATACAAGTAAACCTCCAGCACTCAAAGGCAGCCTCAGCTGCCCTTTGCCAAAGATTCCTCTCTGGGGACCTGGACATCGCCTTGATCCAAGAACCGTGGGTGAATAAAACCACAGTAATGGGGCTAAACTCGGCAGGTAAGATATTAAGTAACACCTGCGGAGTGAGGCCAAGAGCATGCATGCTCTTCAAGAGAGGCATAAATTACCTCCCGATCCCTTCTCTGTGTACAGATGATGCTGTTGCAGCGTATATAGACCTACCCGGGGGGAAAGGTGGGGAGACATTCATAGTCAGCTCCATGTACCTTCCCGGTGAGGACCAGGATCCGGTGAACAAGGTGACGCCGGTAATGGAATACTGTCTGGAGAGAGAAACCCAGCTGCTGGTGGGTACCGACTGCAACTCCCACCACACATCATGGGGCAGCTCCAACACGAACGCCAGAGGTGAGTTACTGTTTGACTACTTGCTCACTAATAATCAATTTGTTCTTAACGTGGGTAGCAAACCAACCTTTACCACACGTTCTAGGCAGGAAGTACTAGACATAACTTGGTGTTCAGGTAATCTCGCACACCGAGTGACCAATTGGCACGTCTCAGATGAGCCGTCCATGTCCGACCACACCCACATTAGGTACGACATACTATGCTCGGGAACAAAGGAACCGAACACCTACCGTGACCCCAAGGGAACAGACTGGGAGGGCTTTAGGAACTCCCTTAGGTTATACCTTGGAGATTTTAAATACATCAAAACTGTGGACCAAGTGGAAGCCGCAGCAGAGGACTTAGGCAAAAGCCTAATGAATGCGTATCTAGAAAATTGTCCTCTTAAGACCACTAAGAGCAACAGGAACGCGCCTTGGTGGAACAAAAACCTGGAGCATCTGAGGCAAAGGACCCGTGCCTTATTTAACAAGGCAAAAAAAGACAAGAACTGGGATGCTTACAGGAAGGCGTTAACACGTTTCAATAGGGAGCTCAGGAAAGCAAAAAGAAGATCCTGGCAAAAATTCTGCGGGTCCATCAAAGACACTGCCCAAGCTGCCAGGATCCATAAAATACTATCCAAGACACCTGAATCCCATCTAGGCCTGCTAAGGAAAGCGGATGGATCTTTCACAGAATCTCCGGAGGAAACACTGAGACTGCTTGCTCAAACGCACTTTCCGGAATCCGTGTACATTAATAACGAAAGAGAACTCCAGGTCAGTAAGTCTCCGGAAAGGAGACCGAGGAATGAAGACTGGAGGAGAGCTTCCGTTATTTTTCGTCCCCAGCAGATAAGTTGGGCAATTAGGAGTTTCAAGCCTTATAAATCTGGTGGGGTCGATGGTATCTTCCCGGCTTTGTTGCAGCGGGGCGAAGATATCATCATCTCTACGCTGATAAAACTATACCGTGCAAGCTTTGCTTGGAGTTATCTGCCATCAGCGTGGACTCGGGCGAAGGTCACTTACATTCCCAAGGGAGGGGACAAAGACAAATCGCAGCCCAAGTCCTACAGACCGATAAGTCTCACCTCATTCCTATTAAAAACGATGGAAAAGGTGTTGAACAGTCACATCAGGGCAACATACCTCGTTGAAAAACCCCTGAGTGCAAGACAACATGCCTACCAAACAGGCAAGTCCACGGAAACGGCACTTATTGACCTGGTGGACAGAATTGAGAAAGCCATAGAAGACAAAGAAATTGCACTCTGTGCCTTTCTCGATATCGAAGGGGCGTTTGACAACACCAACTTCGATGTTATAACACGTAGCATGGTGAATCGTGGAATCGACGACACCACCACCAGATGGATGGGATCCATGCTACAAAATCGGACTGCAACAACAACGTTGATGAACAAAACCCTTCATTATAGAGTGACCAGAGGATGTCCACAGGGCGGAGTCCTATCACCCCTTCAATGGTCATTGGTTGTTGACAGTCTCATCTGCGAGCTCAATGAAGCCAGATTTCTGACTCAGGGTTACGCAGATGACATAGTAATAATGGTCATAGGAAAATGCCCTAGCACCATTTCCAATCTTATGCAAAGGGCCCTACGAATAGTAGAAAACTGGTGCACGAGACACGTGCTAACAGTCAATGCACGTAAGACGGTCTTAATCTCGTTTACCAAAAGAAGGAAACTAGAAGCGCTCCACGCCCCAACACTTCTTGGTACGAAGCTATGCTTGTCCAACGAGGTCAAATATCTCGGAGTCTTTTTAGACCAAAAACTAACATGGAACAAGCATCTCGACTACATCACTAGAAAGGCAAAAATTGCGATGGGGGCAAGCAGTAGGTTGGTGGGGCTAAAATGGGGGCTACGGCCCATGGCCGCACTCTGGATTTATAAAACCATAGTGAGGCCGATCGTCACTTATGGCTGCTGTGTGTGGTATAAGAAGACGCACCAACTTAACTGCGTAGAGAACCTCAGCAAAGTTCAAAGAACAGCCTGCCTTATAGCCACCGGCGCGCTTTCGTCCTCTCCCTCTGCAGCACTGGATGCCCTCCTGAACATTCCACCTCTGCACATTCACGTGCAGATGGAAGCGAGGATGGCTATCACGAGAGCGAAAATCAGAGGGAGGACGAGATGGCAATCTAGGGTCATGAGAAACCTCTACAACGAACTAATGAAAAGTCCGGTCATGGATATGCCCTCTGACTCCATGGTCCGTGAACACCGCTTCGATAAGCGGTTTACAGTCTTGTTACCGAGTAGACAAGACTGGGAGGCTGGAACTCCCGGAAATGTTAAACAGAATGACATCGTTTGGTATACGGATGGCTCCAGGAAGCAGGGCATATCCGGGGCGGGATTTTGTAATGATCGCTGCGGAATACGCAAATTCGCCAACCTGGGTCGCTATACCACGGTGTACCAAGCGGAAGTCTTCGCAATAATTGGCTGTGTCCAAGAGAGTCTACAAATGAATCTCCAGAATAAGAAGATATTCATCTTCTCAGATAGTCAAGCTGCCCTCAAGGCGTTAACATCCTGTGAACTTGACTCCAAACTCACTAGCGAGTGTGTCCTGCTCCTAAACCAGCTTGGCAATGCCAACATCGTAAATCTGATTTGGTTACCGGGACACTGTAATATCAGAGGCAACGAGGTCGCTGAAGTGCTAGCAAAGGCCGGGGCAGAGAGCCCACTACTCGGACCGGAACCAATAAGTGGCGTTCCAGCCTGCATGGTCAGGTTCGAGTTAAAAGAGTGGGAGCATAAGCAAAGCACTGAATATTGGAAAAGACTACCTCGACTAGAACAGTCTAAGGCGTTGATACAGGCGTTCGATCAGAGACGAGCTGTAGAGATAACAAAACTGAGTAGAGGACATGTTAGGGCACTCACTCGGACCCTCACAGGGCACTGCAAATTAAACAAGCACCTGCACAACATGGGCCTTACAGATACCAAAATCTGCAGGTTCTGTCGCGAGGACGAGGAAACGATTATCCACGTCCTCGGCGAGTGCATGGCGCTGCACCGCTGCAGAAGCCGGCACCTGGGAGCACACATGATCTCGGCTGACGAGATCAAGAGCTCCCCCATCAGCTCCATTCTCGGGTTTATCCTGGAACTGGGGCTGCATGAGGTGCTGTAATAGGTTACGGGGCTGCCACAATAGATCATCTATTGGTCGCAGTGGCTATGAGACGCAGGGCTCACCCCATTTCTATCAAATAATAATCATTGAGAGGTCTTTTGATTGTAAAAATAAAAAAAAATAGTCATATACCGTATTACCCCTCATGTGATTGAGGGAGGCCCGTGCCCCAGCAGTAGGGACTTAAATGGGCTGATGATGATGATAGGATTCCATATGTGAAACTTCTTTCGATGTACACCTATTTTGTCAAATCTATCATTTATGTCCGTTTTCTTACCATTAGCTAGGCGGTGAGGGAAAACATCGTGAGGAATCATGCACGATGATTCTGAACGTGTAACCATGACCTAGTTACTCCGATACCCAAAAGTGACGTTTTGGTTGCAACCGACAATGATGATGAAAATGATGATAATGTAAGATCCAATCCTCTTTTTGATTTAATGTTAGGATCCAATACATTTTTAACTAAAACCGATGCTGCCTGCATGTACGAAAATACATCTCTTCAAGTAAGATTTGTATAAGATATCAAAATTCCAACGGACACTAACATCGTACTCTTACTTCTGACATCGCAAAATTACAATCTATATTGCGATCAAGACTCTTAAAAAGCATTTATCGAAGACTTAGGAGAGATAAATTTTCAATCACAATAGCATCTTTTATCAGACCGTTGGATCTTAGACCAGCAATAAGCCATTATCTGTATAGTCAATTACTCAGTTGATAGCAACTTGTCGCGAGCTATCGACAGCCGATTTGTTGATAAGATCATGTTCGTCTAAACGATCGTGTGAACGGAACTTTCGTTTGTTGGTAAATAAACTAACATAACATTTATACCAGGGATCACCAACTAGTTTCTATCGGAGTCCGTTTTAAGAGATAAAATAACCCACTTAGAAACCTTATTCATTAAGCTTTTATTGCAGATAAATAAATCCATACAAATTCGTTTGTAACATTTTGGTGCTTAAAAACTATGTTCGTATATCCAATTACAGAAGATTATCTTATCCTTAAAGAGAAGAGCGTACTCCTTTTAAAAAAGCCGGCAACACAGCAGCGATCTCTCTGATTTCGCGGATGTTCATGAGCGGCAAAGATTACTTTCTATAGGTGACTCTCTTGCTCGTATGTCGCCGCCTCTAGCATATATTTTTTTTAAATAATAAAATATCTATTGTAAATTTTTAAATCAAGTTAAATATTATGAAAAAGAAACCAGAAGCAATAATGTTCATAGTATTTATAACACTCCCGTATAGGACTATACAACCTCGAGCGCAGCTGTAATGTCACCACCACACCGTGCGATGCTGCTTAAAATATATGGTATAGATAGAAAGGTCTATGATGATGATTTATAACATCACAGAGTTTGATAAAAGATCTGCAACTTATTTATACGGATCTACCTGCTAATGACTTAATAATAGACAATAATAATTTAGCTAACGATCATGACCCGGTGACTCAAGCAGGCAAAATACCAATTGAAGTTATAGAATAAGATAACCAAAATGTCATTTGAGTCTATAGAATACCAATCTAAAGATGACTAGGGTTACTTCAATCGAATTTGTATGTGATATTAACATAGCATGTAAGTTTTCATATAAGCGACATAATATGTCTTAATTAAAATAAATATATTATTAAACCGATATGAAGCAAGGCTGATGGTAAGCAAGAGGAGAGCCCAGGATGCAGTTACAACGGACGCGCTAATTAAAATGAAATTCAAAATAAATAAATTGAGACAACATCACATACGCAGTCCTGATCTCAAAATAAGGCTTTCCCTTGTACTATGCAAACCAGGTAGCTTAATTTAAAACCGTCCCGTAACGAACGAGAATATATCTGTCGCATCGAAACAAAGGAGACACAAAGCGTGTAAAAAAGAGGGAAACTCCGATTCAGTCGTAACGTCTGCTTTAAATTAGGCCCTCAGGAACAACGAAGGTACGACAAATACTCAGTAGACCCAACACCAAAATTTGATATTGACTTGTGTTTACAGTTTTATAAACAATGAACGATAAATTAAATACTTAGAAAAGAACACTGAAGTCTGTAATACTTAACACTGAAATAAAGACTGACTTTTGGGGTGAAATAAAGACAACATTTCAATGTTGACAAGAAGTTGACAGTTGAGAGAAGATAATAAAAGACACAATAGACACAAGGAATTTTGATATTTTGCTTCTATGTATCCCAGAATAAAGAACCGTAGAATAAACTCAAAGCTCTCCTAACTAATACATCATAGAAACTTTTCTAGGTATATCTTAGCGTAGGTAACCCTAGAAGCACTGAATGCCACGATGATGGTGCAACACAAGAATGCAACTTACCCGCGACCTATTGCGACATTGCAAACGGTGAAGTCAGTGAGATCACATCTTTTCCATGTTCGGCAGAATATTTCGTCGCACTCTACTCTTCACTGACATTTTGGAGGGTACTCTGCATAGAGGCGCAGTCGTTTGTTTAATTTATATTCGTTACGATAGAAATAAAGTGATGAAATTCCCCACTATCATAACTTTTGGTCAATATAGGGAACGATATACCGAAAGATGAATTAAGGTGACGGGTAGGGCACACTAGCGATGCCAATAAATTTTAATTATAGCTACTAAACCGGATCTATTTTAAACAATTTCAGGATTACAATCTCTCGGCAAAAACTTATAATATTTATTAAATACTTATACTTAACTTTTGGGTCTGCTTTTGTACTCGAAATTTGAATTACCGCCAAAAGCGGCCACTTATGGCGTGAATCAATTTTTCGCGTACCTATGCGTTGGACCCAACATTTTTGCATGGTTATTATAATAAATAGTATGAGTGTTTGCCGAGAGGTTGAAATTGTTTAAAATAGATCCAGTTTAGTAGCTAAAAATTAAAATCGATTGGCGTCGCTAGTGTGCCCTACCCGTCACCTTAAACTTCGACGAATTGGTAGTTATTAATTAATTACGTCATTAAAGAGGGGTGAAAGGGGTCGACCATAGAATTAGAGCGGCATCCTAAGTAAGTCTATGGGGTCGACGAAGTGTGACATTGTGTATTTATTCGAAGTTCTGGGGAGCGTTCCAGCTTTGCCTATTGGTCACTGCGACCAAATTATCTATTGTGACCTCCGCTCCCACTTATAGATCGTCTCGGTCGGCATAAGCCGTATAATGGCCCTGGGAGCGATTTACATCCTCCGGGCAGATGTGGTAGCTGCCCAGGATGCGGCTTAGGTGCCCGAGGGCATCGCATTGACAAAGGACGTGCATCGGTGTCTCGTCCTCTGTCTTACAGAATCTACAGGTGGGGTCTCCGGCCAGCCCGGATCTGGTGCCGTGTTTGTTCAGCCTGTAGTGAAACATTGTGTGGAGAGAGAAAATTTTAAATAAGTAATGTCCTGTCATTCACGACTAGAGATATGAACCAATATGCTGCCGTTCGCTAACTATAACGTCGCTAAAGAAAGTAAAGTATCAGCCTTTAACTGTCCCACTGCAGGGCAAAGGCCTCCATCAAAGAAATCAAGTCATCGCTACTATGATGGGATTATAATCACCACGCTTGCCAAATGCGGATTGCTGATCATCACAAACCCGAGCTATGTTCGAAAAATTCGAAACACACTTTTTGCTCGACCCAGGAATCGAACCCAGGACCTCGAGATCACGGCCCGGTACTTAAAAGACTAACTAAAGAATAACGTTTGAATTTTTAGAGTCTAAAAATGTTGGAATACCTATTATTCCAAGGCTATAATAGCATGACCGACCGGTTCTATGTCCAGACACTCGACATAACAGAAAATAATATGAATCATTATGTGTCATCTACAAGGCTAGGACTTGTTCCACTGTCTAGAATCTACTTTACGCTCGTCATAAAAATTGTTAGGACCATTGGACCAATTACGCTTTCCAAAAAAAAGCCGTTATAAAATTCCAAACATTATACCATCTGCAACCAATCTGTATGTCTGTATGAAGAGTATTTATATCAAACCTAATCTGTATGTCAAATTCCGTATAATTATTATTTGTTAGAATAGTTGTCTTATTTTCTAGCTTCCGATATTTCGAAATATCGGAAGCTCAAAGATTACAAGGTTACAAGGTGATTCGGAGTTACCCAAATTGACTGTAATGCTTGTATGTAAACCTATCAGTTAAGCACTCAGCTAAATTTTCCATTTTTTTCCTAATAAGCCTGTAATAATATGTAACTTTAAATTTACTTATTTTTTGCATTTCGTTGCGGGAACGGTCACGGGACTTCTGATTATTATGTATTTTCATCGTTTTTATCAAATCATTGATTTGGTGACGTTTTTTTTAATGGAATGTACTTAAGTGTCTACCAACAAAACAAAATGTATAAAATACTCTTGAAAACAAGTTGCTAAAGTATAAATAATTATAAATAAGCTTTATGTAACATAAATAGCTGTAAGTTTTCTTAATAAATAAATTTAAAAAAAATTAAAAAGACACATGGTAACAAACCACGTTACAAACAGTTACAAAATATTTTAATGTATTGACCATGAAAATTTAAAACAATAACCTATGATTTATAATACTAAAATCATAAACCTTTTTGATTGTCGTAATGGGGAAGGAAAAACAAATATTCACAGTGGAGAAAGATGACAGCCAAGCTCTTATAAAATACCATCACATTACAGCAACGGGTTACCAATCTAAGCACTTTGAATTGGACATGACAATGATTTATACCATAGACGCACATCCATCACAGCCAGGTGGATGCAAATCAGAGATCAATGTTGCCAACATAGTACCTACCTTTTAGGGATGCGTAAAATATATCACTGAAATGAATACAGTGAAAATATATTTTCGACTTCCGGACATTTGTCACTCTTTTATATCTTCGGTTCATTTAGCTCACTCAATGAGAATTTTAAAATGTTGTTGTGAATTCACTTACAACTTGAGACACTATCGGAAACAAACAGGTTCCCTTTCGATGTTTTCCCTCAAAACCGCTGAACGGGCGATAGAAAACAAATTCAGAGAGGTACCTGTTAATGCTCGAATTCGAACCCACTCTCGCTCACTCAGCCTGTTCTGTCTCATAGAATTAAAGCGGCATGTAAGTCTATAGTCTGTCTAGTTATTAACTTTTATTCAGTATGCAATAAATAGTACCTATTTGTCTCACAACACCCAAAGTCATTTGTGATATCAAGATGGCAACACTGTCACCACTAATAATATCCAACAATGTATATGGAGGGCCTTGACCATTACAGTAGCCTAAGAGTCAAAAACGGCCATAATTTCGTCATTTCGTAAAAAAGTTTCTCTGTACATGTCTCCAACAGCCAGCGACTAAGAAATTAGGGTGCGGTTACTTTCCAACAAAAATATCATAAAATATAGATTCAGCTTTATTGAATGACGAAAGTACAATATAAGTTTGTTTTATGTCATAGGTGGCAGACGAGCAGACGAATCACCTGATGGTAAGCGATTGCCGCCGCCCATGCATACCCGCGACACCAGTGGAGTCACAAGTGCGCTGCCAACCTTTAAACTTCCCCCGGATTGGGCCTCCGGCACCCTCACTCAAGCAGCGAAACAAAGCACAGTGCTGCTTCATGCCGGTTTTCTGTGAGGCCGTGGTATCACTCCGATCGAGCCGGTCCATTCATGCCGAAGCGTGGCGTTAAGTCTTATGTTAGCCACCTTCAGCAGATCAAGATATCTTGAAAAGTAAACTTAACCCTATCTCTATAAACGCTGGTACTTCTTAACTGTGTTGGAGGTATGCACAGAGACACTTAATATTGTATGTAGAGCACCCTTGGTGATCAGGCAGGGAGATGGTAGAATTTGAAGACCAGTCTCGTCTTGACCAACAGGTCAACGCAACAGCGTTTTATTTTGATCTACCAATCCTAGGCAGACGGCTCAAGGTCATTGTTCCGATGAAACGCTTTTCTAGCGCTATGCAATAATGCATAGTGCCATCTACCGGAACAACGACGGACCTCCTGCTTGTTTGCTTTGATCAGCTTTTATAAAATGACGAAAGTCTGACCCGTGTGAGCTCTTGCACTATAGGTGTGATCGGTGTTAAATCAATCTTAATCGATTTATATTTTCATAACCATAGACAGGTGATAACTTACATCAAATAACATAACGATTTATATTTTCATAACCATAGACAGGTGATAACTTATATCAAATAACATAAACAGATTATGACCTATCTCACAACCTACATATTGCATGGTAAATGATTATCGTGTTTATTAAAAGTACAATACTTTAACACGCATAAAAAATGTACTTTTGTAACACCAACTTGTTTTGGACACAAAGTACCTATGTGGTGGGTGATAGTGATAGAAATCACTGGTGTCGCGGGTGTCCATGGGCGGCGGCAATCGCTTCAGGTGATCCGTCTGCTCGTCTGCCACCTATCACATAAAAAAAAACCAATACATCACTACTCAGCGCCGCTGCGCTCGGTAGTGATGTATTGGTTTTTTTTTTAATTGGTATTGGTTTTTTCACTCATCGCTATGAGTGAAAGAAAACATCATAGGTGTATACAGCACGTAGCCACAAACCTATAATAATTATTAAGATAAAATTACTCTGAACACCCCGTTGGTCTAGTTGTTTAAGTTAAGTACCAGGCCGTAATCTCGGGGTCCGGGGTCCGATTCCCGGGTCGAGCAAAGGTATGTTTCGAATTTTTCGAACATAGCTCGGGTTTGTAATCACCAATCCGCATTTGACAAGCGTGGTGATTAAGCCTAACCCCATCATAGAAACGATGACTTGATTTCTATGATGGAGGCCTTTGCTCTGCAATGGGACAGTATATGCAGTATGTATAGGCTGAAACTTTACTTTACATTACTCTGAACATGTAACCATGATGGTGAGACAATCTAGGATTGGATTCGTCCTTACTTATGCGACCATTTACCGCTCGATCGTACCAACATACTGATATAATACCCAAATAAAAATACCGTTTCACACAAAAACCCAACCAGCTTGTCCAGTTTTGCTAACGACATTCTACGACGAATTGCGACGTCCATAACCATACCTAACTACAGACGTAACTGTTTTACACGATTTGAAGATTCCGTATAAAATATATCTTATCACTAAATATAATTCTGAATGTTATCGTCATCAAGTGTTCTCGTGCACTCGACATTTAAGTCGAAAAAATTGAAGCCTATTCTCGAGCACTCGACAATGATGTCGAGTTAGATATTTGTATGGACGATTGTATGAAATCTCTAAATTTGACTTCAATGTCGAGTATCGGTTGATGCAATTCTAAGGTTTTAAATAAGTATTTAGTGGTTTTACTGTACGAATTTTGTGTTTTTTTTGTGCAGTGAAGTGCCGCAAAGTGATATTAATAGAAGAATCTTTTAACTTTAACGTTTTTAACACTGCTATTATGTGTCGAATGAGTTGTGCACAACTTGCTTGGACCTAATAGGGTCTTAAAACCTGAAAATTTCGTTAAGAGTAGTCTCGACAGTCTCCGTAGGTCAATAAAACGCTAACACCTCCGTTTTATTGAGTGACTGAGACTTTGACTGACTTCGACTGTTGACAATTCGTCAAAATATCACTTGATTTTTTTTCCTGACGAGTTGTCCCGCTTAATAACGTCTAAATTATTAAACATGATAATGGCGACAGTAGTTCTCAGTAGATAAGTGGATTGCCACAAATAAAATAAGAAGAAGACTAAGGTGAGGGTACATCAGGCCCAATTCTGAAGAAAGGGGAAAAGGTTGGCTGCGCACTTGCATCCGTCTGCTTGTCTGCCACCTGTCACAAAATACTTTCAACAAAAACATACCTCCTCCAGCCTCAAGGGCTCCTCGAGCCCAGCCGCTATCCTCTCCCTTTTCTCCCTCTCCTTCCTTTCTTTCTTCTCTCTCTTCCTCCTCTCTTTATCGCCGTCCCTCTCCTCGCAGCCGCCAGCGTCGCCGCCCGCGAGGACGGTCGACTTCTTGATGAAGTTGAACATGGCGGCTGCTACCTGAAACAAGAAAAAAACAACATTGTAATTAAAAAAAAAAACAAAAGTAATGCGATTTACTGATGAGAGAGCCACGCGACGCGTGAAGTGTGTCAAATGGGCCGGCCGGCATGATTGATCAACAATATAAGCGAAAAAAATCAGCTGTTCCATACAAAACCAAATATCCATTCCGCATTAATGTGTACAACAGTAACAGCTGATTTAACATGCTAAAGGGGCTTTATTAATGACAATTATGAGGACATTAAAACGACACACGACATTCAGCGTACGGAGAAACGAGTGGTTCACCCTAGGCGGATTTTTAGGGCTATCCACTTGAATGTCCGTACGCCGATCACACCTGTTTCTTAAAGAAACAAAACATTTTGCAGATAAATGAACACAATTTATCACCTATTCCCATAATTAATATATTAGGGGAAGGTTTAGGGGAAGGGGAAGAATTTCTTAGCAAAAATTCCGTTCGCCAAACGCCTTCCATTTTTCTTCAAACATTGATTTGACAAAACATTTTATCGCTGTCGTGACAAGCTGTAATATCTGTCCAATCCGTGGCGATAACTATCAAAGTGTTTGCGTTTCTGAAAGCGCTATAATAAGCTGGTTGTAACTTAATATTTTCCGTCGGTAACATTTTTAGTTTAGTTGCAAATATCACGCTAATGAAGTTAGCGAATTTACCTTTTTTTAGCTCAACTAGTCCCACGGCTGGACAAAGGCCTCACCTTATAGCATTACATTAACACATTCCTATACATATATTAAAGAGTATATATTTCACACTAGGTACAAAAGACACACATGGCTGACGTCCGTGGCTCTCACTCAGCTGGCCCTACTGAAAATCAGCGTCATGTTATTATGTTGGAGGTCTCAACACACAATATATATAAGTGCCTGGTTATTTTGTACCCTGTCTTAAGATTTATTAAAGTATAAAGTTTATAAACTTACAATTTATAAAAGTGGGAGGGTAATTCTTCGATTTTTGTGGACTGCCACGAAACTGTAGTCTAATATTACTCCGAAAATGACATCACAATTTTAAAATTTTCTGAATATATAAAAGGCGTGTGCGTATTCGGCGTGTAGGGCTAAAACCTCGTAGGCTGATGCAATTCAAAGGTTTTAAATTAGTGTCTAGTGGTTTTTAGTGTGCAAATTTGGTGTTTATTTGTGCAGTGAAGTGCCGCAAAGTGATCTTAATAATAAGAATCGTTGGATTGTATCGTTTTAAACACTGCTATTGTGTGTCGAGTGCGTTGTCTCGTGACAACTTGCTTGGACCTAATAGAGTCTTTCCGCTGAAGCCGTAGGTCGATAAAACGTAAAAACACCGGCGTTTTATTGAGTGACTGTGACTTTGACCGACTTCGACTGTTGACTACCTACTTATTCGCAATAAGTTACCTACTTGACATTGGCGATTTATCTTCGGGTAGAGCCATAACAAAAAAAAAGACATGTGCGAATAATAGTAATTGTGGCTAAAGTACGGAGAAACGTCTCTCAATATTGTTGCGAGTCCTAAAAAACCGAGTGAGGATGCCGGAGGCCCATTCCACCCCGATTGGGGGGTGTAAGGTTGGCAGCGAACTAGTCACGGGTGTCCATGGGCGTCAGGTGATCCGTTTTCTCGTCTGGCACCTATCATATAAAAAAATGCCATTGATGAAAAGATCATACATGCACATGATCAAGCTGAGTTTGTATCACTACAAGTAACTAGTCCCTAAAGACTAACATCGAATACACGTGACATTATTCGTAGCAATAGAATTTAATCTGTAACGGTTCCTCGGAACAGATCTTAATCCTCTAAATCAGCTCGGAACAAGCTTAACTATCGGGTCACATAACAGATGATCAGGACCTATGCAAATTGTACACAACAATCTCATTAGCCATAAGATTCAGTCCACACGGCGTCTTTATAAGCGCTGCGATACAAACGCCCGTCAGTGTGATTTTAGATAAATGCTGTATAATAAAAATACTTAATAAAAAAGACTTTATGGGAGATAGAACACGAACCACAACTTCATATCCATAAAACACTCACACACACCCACGCGCGCGTCCGCACACACACACGCGCACGCGCACGCACGCACGCACGCACGCACGCACGCACGCACGCACGCACGCACGCACGCACGCACGCACGCACGCACGCACGGAAGGAGGCTTCTCAGTAAACCGGCGTGAAGCAGAATTCCTCGGATAGGTTCGGACTTTGTAGGTACAGACAGTCACACATGAGGTTACCACAACCTGTGTATCAGATTGTGCGTCATGTGCTGGCTAATATGTATTAGTATTTTAAGGTAGTTTTGATTTAACAATCGATGGTGATCTAAATAAATAAATAAATTAGTCGAATCGAAACTTACAACAGTCACGTCCACGCGTTTTCGGCGGTGACCAAATCTCTGCGCAAGATCATTTTTGAAAACGCGTGACATCGAAGCGTTTCCACCACTCAGTGTGTATGGAATCTCACTTCACAATGGTGTCCCGTTATTCCTCGGAACCATATAGTAATGTCATCTGGACTAACTGTCGGCTATGTGATTGCGTTCTGAATCGAACTAATCGCGTTGAATACAAATGGTGTGTCGTGACATGTGTAGGGCGCACGCGCATTACATTGCATTTTAGAGTTTAGAGCTGTGTATCTGTTACTCTTAAGGCGACGATACTAGCGCCACCAGGACCCCAACTCTCGTGCTCGAGATATTTATTTTATCACTAAAACATAAGTGAGGGTGGCCTACTCTGCCGGGGACCACACGGCATATTATTGTTACTTGTAAGTATTAATTGAAGTACCTTCATTTTTAAAAAATGTCTCTTAATCGCCTCAATTCGTATCAATGTATTGATTGTCTCAATTGATTGACCCGATTGATATACCGGAGGTTAGACCTGGTGACCTATATACAGGTATTCAGTTGCTCATATTAGGCACCAGTCTGACACAAGGTGGGAAAAGTGCAATCTGTTGTTTGCCCAACAAATGTTGGGTCCGATTTTGTACGCGAAAAATTGATTAACGCCAAAAGCGGCCACAATTGTTCGCGTACGCGTTGGACCCAAAATTTTTTCATGGTTATTTAATAATTAGTATAAGTGTTTGCCGAGAGATTGTAACCCCGAAATCGTTTAAAATAGATCCGTTTTAGTAGCTAAAAATTAAAATCGACTGGCGTCGCTAGTCTGCCCTACCCGTCACCTTAAACGTTTGCTTGGTTTTTATTCTCAAGTATTTATTACATTGCTTTTGCATGATGTCTTCATTTGACTTTCATAAAGAATAAATTCCTAAATTGAAAACGAATTTTCTTCGAATCCCCTTTACACGTTTTATGGTGCATAAACGAAGAATGATTCACCCAGGGCATTTTAAATTCCAGTACGATACGATGCCAGAGTATTAACAAAGCAATGCATTGGTATTATCCAAGAGTATGTAAAATCCCATCAAAAATATAAATGTGAGATGAGAGCCAAGTTCACAATACCATCACTTTTGTACAGAATTTTTATTTGGTAATTATTCGTAAAGTGTTTCTAATAGGATGAATAAATTGAAAATTATAATAATAATATCCTCCGATCGATTTTGGCTAAGGCGGCCAATGTCGACGATCAGCCACTTACGCAGGATATATTATAGTGCTCAAGTGTGTGCGCTAATACAAATGCACTCTCTTTTCCTTTACCCTCATAATCCGATGTGGCACTAGTGTGACACGACCGGAGAAGGATCGGGCGCAAATCCAACGGCTTAACGTGCTTTCCTAGTCACGGGGGTACAAGACCGCCAACTTCCGCACTCCGGGCTGACACTGCGAATTTCTTGACAAATGTTTGGCCCGACCCGGGGATCGAACCCGGGACCCGAATCGCAGTCGTCACTTTAAAGTGCGACGCACTACCCACTGCGCATAATAAGATAAATAAAAAGTGAAACCTTCATTTCCTACGCTTGCTGTAGTAATGTATTGTGTAATTATTATAATACGGGGTTCTATTGAAACTCAATTTTACCAGTAAGCATTGCTATCGGCTTTTTTTGTTAATCTTGAGCTGACTGACGAGCAAGCAGGTCATCTCATTTTAAGTGATCATTGTGGTCATGAACATCAAAATTAGTTCAAAAGGATAGAGAGTTAATGACGTCACAGCGTCTGGAACGTGCGCTATCCAGGCCGCTTGTTGACCGAGACAGCGTTCCGATTGTAATGTCCCTCGCGTGATATGACGTCAACACGTAGTTCCTACTCTGAGCTCTGGCGTGACTTTTACTGCATAAAAGTCCTGCATAAGTCCCGGTAATGTAAAGGATAGAACGTTAATGGCGTCACTGAGCCTGGAACGCGCGCTATCCAGGACGCTAGTTGACCGAGACATCGTTCCGATTGTAATGTCCCTCGTGTGATATGACGTCAACATGTAGCTCCTACTCTGGCGTGACTTTTACTGCATAAAACTCCCGCATCAAGCCCTGGTAATTTAAAAGAATAGAACGTTAATGGCGTCATGAGACGGGGTCGCGCTATCCAAGCCGCCCGTTGACCGAGACCACCATCCTAATTATAATTAATGTCCCTCACATTAAATGGCGTCAACATGTAGCTCCTACTCTGGCGTGACTTTTACTACATAAAACTCCCGCATCAAGCCCTGGTAATTTAAAAGAATAGAACGTTAATGGCGTCACTGAGACTGGGACGCGCTATCTAAGCCGCCCGTTGACCGAGACAACCATCCTAATTATAATGTCCCTCACATTAAATGGCGTCAACATGTAGCTCCTACTCTGGCGTGACTTTTACTGCATAAAACTCCCGCATCAAGCCCTGGTAATTTAAAAGAATAGAACGTTAATGGCGTCACTGAGACTGGGACGCGCTATCTAAGCCGCCCGTTGACCGAGACAACCATCCTAATTATAATGTCCCTTACATTAAATGGCGTCAACATGTAGCTCCTACTCTGGCGTGACTTTTACTGCATAAAACTCCCGCATCAAGCCCCGGTTATTTAAAAGGATAGAACGTTAATGGCGTCACTGAGACTGGAACGCGCGCTATCCAGGCCGCTCGTTGACCGAGACACCGTTCCGATTGTAATGTCCCTCGCGTAAAATGACGTCAACATCTAGTTCCTACTCTGGCGTGACTTTTACTGCATAAAACTCCCGCATCAAGTCCCGATAAATCCTTTAAAGCGGATTATTCCCAACGGCCACCACTGGTGGCCGTTGACACAATTTTTTAGTTTTCGTCGCAACGGCCACTAGTGTTGGCGGTTGGGAATGTTTAAAGCGATATATCATTAATGGCGTCACTGAGTCTGGAACGCGCGCTATCCAGGCCGTCCGCTGACCGGGACATTGTCCCGATTGTTATGTCAGTCGCGTAGCGTGACGTGACATCACGTTCCTTTATGCTGTTGCACTGGGAGCTATGAAGTTTAATTACATGCATATAGCATCGTAACACCGCTTGTAGATGTTCACATTTTTATTGAAACATATACTCGACTCGTGGCCGTGTGGTCCCCGGCAGAGTAGAATAGGCCACCCTCACTCTTACCGAGGTGTCGTAAATGGCGACTAAGGTAAAGCTGCTGGCATGATCATCAGCAGAGAAGGAAAACTCTGCATTTATATCAAAACCCTCGCCAAGCGTGGGTATGGCAACTACCCCTCATGTGATTGAGGGTGGCCCGTGCCCCAGCAGTGGGGACTTAAATGGGCTGATGATGATACTCGACTCGTACTGGTATTTTGTTTTAGAGCAGTCACCTAGCTACCTATTTTGAAACGTATCTCACAGTTATTTTCCCGCTTGACTTTTCGTTAAGAATGAATCATTTTAGGAAAAAGACAATATGAAACCTGTTATTTAGGAACAAATTTTCCAAAAGATTACCTACTCGTTTAGATCAATTTACTTCGATAATCTCGACTAGTTTTTAATATGCATGATACGGACTCTTACTTATTTTAGGGTAATGATAAGAACTCGTGCATGATGAAGCACGTTTCATTATCCTCCCCTTTTATTAGTTGTTACAAAGATCTACATTTAAAAAACCATTTAGGAGTTTGTAATCAATTCTCAGAGTCTCAAACAACATTTTTACCTAAACACAGGGGTTCCCAAGTCACCCTCAAAACAATGACGGATGACTCGCCATCCCCTGCTAATTTAACCAGATCCATCAGTACGGGATGGACCTCAGTTCCCAAACTTTTTTTGCTCAGTAATCGGCATGATGAGATATTTATTTGTATACAAAAAGTATCTAATGTAGGTAAATAACGCAATTAAAAATATTCATGCATTGAGGTGGGTATGTACCGACCTTCCTTTTTCTTTCATCTCACCATCTGCCATGTTGTGGCTGTACTCAGTATCATGTTTTTTTTATGTCATATTTGGCAGACGAGCAGTCGTATCACCTGATGGTAAGCGATTGACGCCGCCCATCAACACCCGCGAGACCAGTGGGGTCAAGGTCACAAGTGCGCTGCCAACCTTTAAACCCCCTTCCCCCAGATTGGTTCTCCCTCACTCACGCAGCGAAACACAGCACACTGCTGCTTCACGCTGGATTTCTGTTCATTCATGCCGAAGCGTAGCTCTCCCACGATCAAAAATGTATGTACATTGTATAGTTGTATTGTCAGCTCAAGGCTAAGCAAGCACTTACAAAAAATCGTCGGCTAACTATTACGTTCGGTAGTTCCACCCGATACCTGCGTGGAAGGTTGTGGGTTCGGTTCCTACCTGAACACACGAAGCATTGTGAAGTCTTTATTTACTTCATCATCGTCATCATCGTCAGTCCATTTAAGTCCCCACTGCTGGAGCATGGGCCTCCCTCAATCACATGAGGGGTAATTGCCATACTCACCACGCTTGGCAGACGGGTTGGGGAGGGGTTTGAAATAAATGCCGAGTTTTACGACACCTCGGTAAGAGTGAGGGTGGCCTATTCTTCTCTGCCGGGGGGCACACGCGGCGTCTAATTATTTACTTAACTGCAAGGATTCCGTTCCGGCTATCTTGAATTCCGTTTCTAGAAGGCTCTCTCTGGAGTCGTGATGCAGCGAATTCAAAGGATGAGAATCAGGGACGTGCCTCGTTACCGCATACCACGCAATCCAATGCTTATGTAGATAATAGTGTTTGCTTATCGATAATCTACTATCGATATAGTAGACTATCGTTAAGCAACACTATTACATACGCATCTAGCTATATAGACTATCGAGTCTACCGATAGACTATCGATAGTAGACTATATAAAAGTAAAATCGATAGTATCGATAGTGAAATTAGATCAATACTATTGATAACACTAATACTATCGATAGTTTAATGTCCGACACTATCGATAGTATCGGACACATTTAATCAGGCAGCAATAGACTATCTATAGTACCAAACTAACGATAATATCGAGTTTATGATTAATTCTGTTAGGAAACACAATACTATCGATAGTATCGAGCATTAAAGAAATCAATAGTATCGATAGTATTGGCTTTATCAATACTATTGATAAAATTTTACTAACTAGTTTTGACCAATAGCAATACTATCGATAGTCTGAATGATTTTCGAGGTCAACTATCGATAGTTCCGCAACACGAGTATGTAACCGTATCGC
Source organism: Marasmia exigua (assembly GCA_019059595.1). Taxonomy (NCBI): domain Eukaryota; kingdom Metazoa; phylum Arthropoda; class Insecta; order Lepidoptera; family Crambidae; genus Marasmia; species Marasmia exigua. Next base: position 12,210,257 of record CM032483.1, on the reverse strand, counting down.
ATTTCACGACACGCACCTAAGCCCAAACAGTTTGGGCACCCTAGGGTTGGCCCATTCCAAGTGCCAGTCACTGTTACACCGCTTTTAAATTAACTATTTTCCTATTTAGGGTGAAAATACTAGTTTCACCGAAGAAGCGAAAAAAGGTGTGTGTGACAAAAGGTTGTGTTCTTCAGTCAATAGGGGGCGGCACACTAATGATGTCTAACTCTACGCTAATGTAGGTACTGGCCTATGAGGCCAGCAAGGCAAAACTAGGGCAACACCAAGAGGAAAATGTAAAGAAACAGCTATTAAGTACTATTATTTAGATGCTTGCAACGCCACGGGTATTACTCACGGTTTGCAGTGTTACTCGGATCTGTTCAGTCCACGTGCCTGTAATTCTTTAGTAGGAGTCTTCTTATCGTCGATCCTATATTGCTATTATTAATGTGTGTTAGTATGAAAAGAGACAATTAAAACATATTTACACGTGGCCGCGTGGTAAAGTAGCAGCGGACATCTTCCCATTAGAATAGAATCGCCACACATTCAAGTACTCCGGGACATGTAATAGTTTAGTTTGACATTTTCTAGTTTTTGAATCGTACTAATCATAAGTTACTTATTAATTTGTTTACATGCTGCTCCCCTCTATGAACATTAAATAGTACCAAGACCATTACCTAGGCTGGGCCTACCGGGCGTCGGCCCATCGGTCGGCTCTGGTATGCTTTCTTCACGAGACGAAGCTCGTCCAGTCTCTCGAGGTGGCCAAGGCCAGCGACGACGATGCGCCTCGGTCTCGCCGATGATGTTAGGCGTGTCTACAATCTTCTCTATTTCGACATTTGTGCCAGTCATCGACATTGCTCACCAGATTAGCAAGCTTAAGTGGCAGTGGGCTGGCCATATAAGTCGCAGAACCGACAACCGATATGGGGTAAACGAGTTCTAGAGTGGAGACCGCGTCTTGGCAAACGTAATGTAGGGCGCCCTCTGGCTAGGTGGGGAGACCATCTGCGCATGATGGCTGGCAACAGCTGAATGCGAGAAGCCATGGATAGATCACAGTGGCGAACAATTGGAGAGGCCTACGTCCAGCAGTGGACTGCGATAGGCTGATGATGAGCCAGTGGAGTAAGTAAGTAAGAACACAAGGTTATTACAATCTGTCAAACTTGCTAAATGGATATTGAACCAAACGAGTATGATATCTCTAATTTCGATTTAATGTCGAGTGCTCGACAAATGGCCCTCTATAATGCAACTAGTTTGTATCACTTTAGATTCGAGATCAGCATCATTTACCCTCCCTTTTTTTTCTGTCCCACAAAAATTATAAAACAGGGCTGCCTTATCTTCGTTTATAGATTACTCGTAAGAAATGCGTCAACACGCTCTCATCGCCTCCCCTAATGGGATTAGCCATGCGTGGAACAGTTTAACACTCGTCAAGTCTTTCAATAGGCTTGGTACATGTATTATGATAGAATGCCCAGGAGCTTGTGATGTCTTGTACTTACTCCGCTGCCTCAGCGACCCGAACCGAGTCCTGGCCTCGGAAACAAGAGATCTCCACTTCGATCGAGCCGGCATAACTACATGCCAGTCTTTGACTGGAGTTCTCGCAGATCAGACTCGACGACGTGACAGCTATACCGAGGTCAGCCAACTGGGCGTGTGGGCCGACGCCCTGGTATGCTTTCTTCACGAGACAATCTACTTCCGATTGGAAGATTGTGAGATTTCACAAGGTGTCCTAGCCAGCGACTGATGTAAAATATCTTCTCATCATCTTCAACCCACTCTCGTCCACTGCTAGACATAGGTCTCCCCTAATGCATGCCGTTGCTCCCGATTTTCGGCCACTCTAATCTAGCCCACATCAGCCAGCCTTCGAATGTCATCATCCCAAATATCTTCTCAATGGGATCATATTCGAAATGTTCTGTTTTATCTTGTGGGCTGTTAAGATAGTTGTCCAGGTTTACAAACCACCATACTCTGACGTAGTTGGATAGCGACTACTATAAAAATGACGACAGTCGGAATCTTTCTTTCGGACATTCACGGTGTTTTATTACCGTACTGCCATCTTGTTCCAACACGGAATGTTAAAAGGGGCTGGAACGAGTTCAGTTCCAGAACTTTTTTTACATCGAGTTTTGTAATAAGGGGGATAATGTCCTAATCAAACCAACCAGATTTACAGAAACTTGCTCCTAAATAAAATAACCAATCTGTCACAACTCTACAGTCATCAGAAATCAAATTCTCAAGCAATACCTTAATTTATTCTACGGAAACTCATAGTTCATTGTCCGTTACATAATTACGGTTCTTCAGAGTCTGCCTGCCACAAATACTAGTATTATCTTAATTGACCAACATATATACCTAACTATGTGTAATTTCATATTCCAAGAACAAAAAATGTTTTCGAGTTCACTTAAGCTCAAGTCTCATTGTTTACAGCGATTAAATTCTTGCAAACCTTAAACTTGAACTCTACGTCAATAACATAAGAGTTCACGATCATCAATACTTCACTTGCAGTATTGTACGTCGCCTCACGTGGAACCAGTATTTTATCGTCACGAAACCTATTAATAGATACGTTGACTCATTCAATCGGTCCATTGAGGCTGTTCAATCTTTTTATCGTGATAATGAGCTGGTATCGTTAGCAAAAACTGTTGTTAACCAGTCTGATGTATTCGCTGACGGTCGATTGCATTCGCATCTGGTTTTAAAATGCGATAATGATACTATAAATGTACATTTTATGAGGCAACAGTATGTTTGGTTTTTTCATTTTAAATAGTCCCTGCAAAGAAGTTAGACTTTTCCTTTAAAGGCGGGTGCGTGGACATAATTAGTTCTTTAGCAGGACAGTGGACCGGTTAGAAATCGGTAAGAAGTATCAGCCTATAGATGTCCCACTGCAAGGTCAAGGCCTCCATCAAGAAGACCAAGGAAAACACGCGTCTTCGTGAATAGCACATCTTTGCACAAATAAAGATGTGCTAGCCTGGTGAATAGCACATCTTTATTTGCGATTTCCGCGATTTCCTTGGTCGAATATGAGCAGAGCGCATCTTCGCCCATTGGCATTGGTGTCATTACACGAACTATACTATATATGCAAATGGTTGGTTAGCTTAACAAAAAGTAACAAAGCGTCAAGCCGAAATGGCGAACTTTAGGAGAACCGTTTGTCCAGAATTGGTGATGATAACGAACGGCACGCACTTTAAAGTCTGTATCTACACATAATAATGTCCTCCGAACATGGCAGCCAATCTCAGCGATCAGCCATCGACGCAGGACATATTATAGTGCACAAGTATTTGCGCAGACACAAGTGCACTCTCTATTCCCGTACCCTATTATTTCGATGGGACACTAGTGTGACACGACCGAAGAGGGATTAGGCGCAGGACCAACGGCTTAACGTGCTTTCCGAGGCACGGGGGTACAAGACCGCCAACTTCCAGACTCCGGGCTAGCACTGAGAATTTCTTAAAAGAAAAACTCAGGTACAAATTTTTTGGCCCGACCCGGGGATCGAACCCGGGACCCCAGGCGCAACCGTCGATTTAAAGTGCGACCCACTAACCATTGCGCCACCGACGCAGTCATCTACATATACGCTTTACACAAATCAAAACCAACATCTAAAAAGAGAGGGATCCAGTTAACTCCTCTGATGTAGATCTGAACCCAGAGGTTCAGCGGAGGAGAGAGCTTACGTTGAAGAGAAGAATACAATCAATAGGTTCTAGATGTTGTATAGCTATAGCAATTGGATGTCTTTTATAATGATAAAAAGCGACGATGAGGTCTAAAATGTTACGCATCTGCCTAGGAGAGCCTGTTTACTCTAGCCTTAACGATTTCCAGATTACAATGATTAGGGAACACAGATCTCGGCAGGGAGTTTTCATCATCATCATCATTTCAGCCAATAGACGTCCACTGCTGGACATAGGCCTCCCCCAATGTTCTTCACACAGATCGGTCCTGTGCCGCCCGCATCCAATGGATTCCCGCGATCTTCACCAGATCGTCGGTCCACCTTGTGGGGGACCTGCCACGGCTGCGACTTCCTGTACGTGGCCTCCACTTGAGGACCTTTCCGCCCCAAACGGCCGTCTGTCCTCCTCGCTATGTGCCCTACCCATTGCCACTTGAGGCATGCAATCTTTTGGCCTATTTAGGGAGTTTTATTCCTTAGCAATTAGATTTTTGAATGCATCTTTCAAAGCCTGCCTGTATGTCTATCACTTTGTTAGCTAGTACATAAATCTATTTATTCAAAGGCGCACGCGCACACCGTTAATCCAACGTGATAGGAATTGGTTAAGGTCTTTATTGTGTTTCACGGTTTTTAAACATGTGATAGTGAAGCGACTCGAGTTATTCGAGTCATTTGCAATTTCAATCAAATGCCTAGAGTGATTTTTAAGAAAATCGCGAGTAACAATTGAAGAAGTACTTACACAAAAGCTGGGGAGGAGCCTAAACTTCATGCTATCATCGTTTGCGTAAACTCTGTGACAGGAAAAAACATGTTTGCGTAACTCTTGAACTTGAGAACCCCTTAAGTAGAAATTCGTAATCAAAATTTTTATGAGATTGGGGATTGGTGATTCTACCCATGAGTGACACCCACCCGAATAAATTTCGGCTTTGTTTTTATATCACTCGCTCGTCACCCAAATCACATCACTAACATGTGAATTCGCACGCCCGCTACGTTTAAACACAACGGTACTTGGTATGTGAGAAAATGAGATTCGTCGGTATTTGGAGTGTTAACTTTATGAATAAAATGTTTAGAAAGGTACTCGTACAAGAGTATTCTCTACGTTTGGTTTCAAACTGAGGTGCTGGGCCACTTTTCGGCAGGCGAAAAGTATTCAGATCATCTTTTCAGGTCAAAGTTGGTGTAGCGCTTTCCGGGCATTTGACGTGGTGATTACTTTTTACGTCCATCATCCACTTCTGAACGTTGCCCTCCAACTCAAAACAGCAATCTTTTGAAATTGTTAAGGCATACCCTACCTATTTTTTTAAGTCATAGGTGGCAGACGAACAGACTGATCACGTGATGGTAAGCTTTTGCCGCCGCCCATGGACACCCGCAACATCAGTGGAGTCACAAGTGCGCTGCCAAGCTTTAAACCCTCCCTTCCCCCGGAATGGGCATCCGGTACCCTCACTCACGCAGCGAAACATAGCACAGTGCTGGTATCACTCCGGTCGAGCCGGCCCTTCATGCCGAAGCGTGGCCCTCCCACGGACCGAACTACCTGCGTAGTTTTGCTACGTGTGGTGACCACTCATCCTACAACGTGTCGACTCTGACCTCCATCAGTACATCTAGAGACAAGACCTGCCTACCCCCACTTCAATAGTTTTCACGTCAATTTAAAATCCCGCTTTCCCCAAAAAAAGTCTAGCAACGGCTAGTACTGGCACAGAATGCTGGTCCTGTTACCTGCCTTCGTTATTGCTTGGATGAGAGCCAAGTTCCAACCACTGCGCAAAGTTAGACGGTTAGTTCCTGTACTAAATTATCTCAACTTTGATTATTCAAGACGGGAATTAACACGATATTTATTATGTCACAACATTGTGTACTCACATATTTTGCTCGACGTTTCGGCTACGTTACAGCAGCCGTGGTCACGAGCGGACTGTATCACATAATAAATATCGTGTTAATTCCTGTTTTGATTAATTATAGTTATAATGCAACGCGAAAATCTAAAAAACTATATATCTCAACTTTGATTTACGTATTCTAAAAAAATTCATAAAGCAAGACTTTTACTATTTCGCATAAGAAACGCTTGATTGCTTCCTATAATTCCGAGAATTCTATTGTTAAACTTTAATGATACTTTTTTCAACTTCATTATAAGATCATAAACTACCACATCAGGCTTTTGACTTTGATTGTGTATCTGTTTCAACAACCGTTTAAATTGTACATTCTTCAGACGCTACTATTAACGTCAAGAATAGAATCATGGGAGAACAACAAAAACAATAGCAGAAAAACATGACGCGAATCAAGAACATGGTGTCTCAATCTTATGAACCCATGTAACTGTTACTTGTGACTCCACTGGCATTGCAGGTGTCTATAGGTGATCTCCTCGGCCCTTTTGTCACCTATTACATAAAAAAATCTCAAAATAACTTAAAGTAAAAATAAAATACAAAAAATCTTTCGCTTTTGTTTGTATACCTAGAACCCAATGTGCTATTATTTCCAAAAAAAAATCTGCGAAAAACCCGCCATCAAAAACCACGAACTAAAAAGTGTAAAATAATATTTTTAACACTTTATACACCTCGAATAACATTTTATAACAGTATACTCGAGAAAAAGTTTTACCGAAGTCGGCAGCCAATACTATCGTGTAATTTAATACAACATTCAATTATTCAACAGGGATTAGGCGACGACTTCGGTAAAACCTTTTCTCGAGTGTACTGTTATAAAATGTTATTTGAGGTGCATAAAGTGTCAAAGAGATCATTTTTTTAGTCTTCGTAATTTTAAGAAATTGGCATATTCCTGAAGTCAACTTTAATGTTTGAAGTCTCTGAAATGAGCTCGTTCATATTATATTTTCTGGTGACCCGATTGCTTGCGGTCCAGTTTACTGAAGAGCACTCAGGGATTCGCCAACCCCACTTTGAGAAACCCTGATCTAAGTGTTCAATTTGATCTCGATAACAATGGTGCGGAATGCTGGCGTAACTAGTCCTACTATAATCTCTGTGTACTTTATGCCATTATGTAGTAGGAACTCTGTGTTGTCATAGGTATCATTACGTAAACTTGGTACTTACTTTCTTTGTGCAACGGCAGCTGTGCTATGAGGAGTAGCACACGTGTCAGTAAGTAGGAAAACATGAAAACTGTGCCGTGACGTCACTGTTATTGTAAGCAATACGCGTGACTCTCATAACCTTTTTATTGAAGACCACGAATAACCTGAAACTGGCGTAGACGTTTTGTTGTTTACAATAATGGTTACGTAGAACAAAAAAAGGGGGGGGGTGTATGTAGCTGTACTTTCGTGTATTATAATAATAATATCTTCCAACCGGCTACGGCGCAGTCAATCTCAACGATCAGCCACGTTCAGGACCGCCAACATCCAGATTCCGTGATAACACTATGAATTTCTAACCAAAAATTATTCTGTGTATTATTATTTTGTGGTGAAAGTGTCATGAAAAGTGAGCCCTCGACTGGTGAAACGTTAGCGTAACGTAACCCGATACTTCGTGGCTAATACTCCAATAACCTTGATCAATTTCTAATCCTAAGGCTTCGGACTGGAACTCAACGAGGACTATGATCAATAAACTAACATTATCTGTGCCATATCTAATCGTAACTTCTAATAACTGTATAACATGAGCCGTCATTTGTGATATTGTTAACTACTTGCGGCCATGGGAGAGTCATGCTTCGACCGGCTCGTCATAAGTCATACGACCTCACAGAAAAACTGCGTGAAGCAGCGTCTGCGCTGCGTCTCGCTGAGTGAGTTAGGATACCGGGAGGATCAATTCGAGGAAGTAGCGCTGGGTAGTAATATGGGGTTTATGTAATATCGAATCGAAATTATATCGATATCGCATTGATACAGTGAATCATGTTTCACTAAATATGGTTTTGATACGAATTGATAATATCAAGCGTGATTCTAAACCGACACATCGCATTGATACAGATATAACGTTGTTAGCGTATTTTACCAAATTTTGATACGAACCACACACACGCACACAAACACACATAGATTTTAGATTCCAAATATGTTTTGTTCTTTTATATAAAATATCAGCCCATTAGTTAGATTTCCTTCTTGTACTTTTTATGTTATAAATTGCTCCTTTTATTTTGTAATTTAAATTTAAGTTCGCCTTAAATGTTGAGTACCGTGCGTTCGTACAATAATTAGGTTTAGGAAATGCTTATTGGCCGCTGCAAGACAAGTCATTTGCTTAATGCAGTGACCGCCTGATAAAATATTGTACCATGTATTTGTTTTTAGTAAATAAAGATTTTGTTTTGTTTTGAACCGATATCGGATATTACGATATTGATGCAATATCGGATTTAAAACTATATACGATTTGTATTGGCCATCCCTACGGGGAAGGGAAAATGGTAGGCAGCGCACTTGTGTCTCCAGTGGTGTGTGAGTGTCCATGGGCGGCGGCATTTGCTTACTGTCAGGTAATCCGTCTGCTTGACAGCCACTTATCAAATAAAAAAAACTAACAACCCGCACGAAGCATTGTCCGCATGGTGATATCGACTAACTTATAACTTAACTACTTTAGATAGCTCAGTTAGAAGAGCAGTCATTTAGTTTAGAAAAAAGTGAGTTCAGCTGTCACCTGAGGAGGCACCAAATATTTTTAAATGCATTATTTACCGAAGAATAAAGTACTATAACTAAAATAAAAACCACAATGGTAATCTTGACCGCATATTACCTACAACATTTACAATGTGGCCAACAAACCACACAGCCCAAAATGTATAGATACGCAATTAGAAGGCCATTCATAAGAACATCCAGCTCTAATCGTTATGGTAGTTAGCAGAGTCGTACGCGTAGATCCATATAAAAAGATCCTCTATTCTTAGGTTTTTGTATTCGATGGAGGGTCTCGCTGTTTTGGTACACAACAGTACAATTCGATTCGCACGCACCACTCCAATACGCAACGTGTTGGGTTCAATCACCCGATTACGTAACACCGGCCTCGCTGTGAGCTTTTTCATCACCTCCATCATAAATTAAGATGGTTACAGAAGGGCCAAATCGAAGTAACTATACTATAATAAACGCAAAGTCTCGGGTATATCGCTAACGCTTGACCACAATCGCACCTGATGGAAAGCGACGATGACGGCCAGGATGATACGCGTTCGCCTAAAAGATGCCTGTTCACTCTTGCCTTAAGGTGACGGGTAGGGCACACTAGCGACGCGATCTATTTTAAACAATTTCGGGGTTACAACCTCTTAGCAAATACTTATACTATTTATTAAATAACCATGCACAATTGTTGGGTCCGTTTTTGTACGCGAAAAATTGATTCACGCGAAAGGCGGCCACTTTTGGCGGTAATCCAAAATTCGAGTGCAAAAGCAGACCAAACAGTTAACTATAAGTATTAAATAAATAGTAATAGATATATAGATATACTTTATTGCACAAAATACACAACTTAAGTACTAGGTATTACAGAAATGTTGTGTACAATTTCGGCGGTCTTATCGCTGAAAGCGATTTCTACCAGACAACCTTCGGGTAAAGGACATTTAATAGTAGAGAAGGGGTAGGTGGTAATAGGTATTTGACGAGAGGTTGTAACCCCGAAATTGTTTAAAATAGATCCGGTTTAGTAGCTAAAAATTAAAACCGATTGGCGTCGCTAGTATGCCCTACCCGTCACCTTAAAGATGTCCAGATTATAGCGGTCAGAGGAAAACAGACCTCGGCAGGGATTTCTTCCATTTCTTAGCCGTCCACTTAATAAATGTAACCAAATACTGTACTGTACTGTATTGTACTACCAAATATCATCAGTCCTTATTTGACACCGACTGCCACGAATCTTTGGCTCGAGTATAGTGCTTGCTTTTTCCTAAATCAGATTGCGCCCAACCCTAGATAAATCAGCCCCCGTAGCAAATAATACGAGGACCCGTTGTAAACGATACGTCGAGCCGTTGGCAGGACTCTCCCGTATCAAAAGATATGTGGAGCCGCCGGGGGAACCCCCGTAGCAATTGATACCCTCCTCCCTAGGAAAATCGCTAGCTACGCCAATGCATATCCGCGGTCTCCACTCCAAGACAGACCTTGCTCCAAAGCAGTGCCGTAAATAGGGCGGTTGCCACACCGCTGCCCAAGCACAGGGCGTAGAATCTGAGGAGCGCTAAAATGGCCAGACCAGGCAAGACTTTGACCTGCTTAATGTTCCCGCTGCACCCCTAGCAGTAGAGTAGCATATTGGCGCGTCGGGTAGAAGAAGTTCGCACAGATTGCAGAAAATGATGTTTACGGAAACGCTCTAAAGATTGTCAGTTCTAAGCAGTCGTGGCCCCTTCAACGTGCTTACTCGTTAGACATTGAGCATCTGTAACTTTATATTCATTGACTTCAACCACCTTAAGAGCAACACGTATACCCAACTAAACGTTGCTATAAAATGTATTAATTTAACGATTCGAAGATCGTATAGTCTGCAAATAGATTTTAATTGAATCAACACTTACTGCCTACACCTGCAATAACATTGGTGGAAGCCGATTTAAAAGCCAATAAGTACTTTTATGGTGGGATATTACCACCGTGAAACGCAGTCCTGGCAGAACAGTAGTTTATCTTTAGAATCATTCGATCATTTAGAATCGATTACACAAACATGCAAAATACTTTGACCATGTGAGAGCCACGCTTCGGCATTAATGGGCCGGCTCGACCGGAGTGATACCACGGCCTCACGGAAAACCGGCGTGAAGCAGCACTGTGCTGTGTTTCGCTGCGTGAGTGAGGGTAACGGAGGCCCAATACGGGGGAAAGGACGTAAAAAAGCTGATCAGAGTGAATTGTTTAACATTTGAATGAATGAATTACTTTATTTGGCACAAAACAAAACAAGGAAACTTAATTGTAATTTAACCTAGACATAAATAATCCCACCAAAACATTCTGTAAAAACTGGCTAAGTCTCTATGGAACTGCTTGGGTTCTCTGTGCTCTATAATGACATCTCTATGCAAAGCCAAGTCTAAGAGGTTTAAAGTCAGATTTTATGTTTTCCGCCGCTGTCATTTCATGCGGAAAAGTTGAACAAAAATGACATTCTCCCTGTATGTGCCAAACAGGCGGCCGTTCAACAATAGTCGGTGTTGGTAGAATAGACCAACCCCCAGGCTGGTTTTCAGCAATGTTTTACACATTTAATTTAATGTCTCGAAAGCGCCAGAGCTATTTCCCATGACCAACTACCGGGGATGAGGCAGTACGGAAGCATTCGCTCGTATAAAGTTGCCGAACGTTTCCTCCTCAGATTTCACGCCTCTGATCTGTCCGTCACACATCGCTGTGGGAACTCCGCTTCCGCGGTTTACGAAAGACGCATTTGATGGACGATTCTATTTGGTAACAAATAGGAAAAATGTTCTTCAATGAGGCGCAAATCGTAGTATTACCGGCTCGACCAAAACATTGGTTCAGTATTATGATTTAAGAACATCAAACATTATAATCTAGCACGTCCGCAATTTGTAAATAGAAACGAAAGCATAATTTATAGTAGCATGAAGCAAATGCAAATGTAGCCAAGACATTTATTTTATTTTATTAAGGAAAACTTACTGCTTATAATGTTGTTTATATCTAAAGTACCTATACATATGATTAAAAGCTAATTACAAGTTTCCACATGCGGTTGAAGGAAAACAAAATACCTAATATAAACACAATTCGAGATTTTGTTTTGTTTGAAATAAAATTCCTGACCGATGAAGATTTTAGTGACACAGAGCATGAAAATCTTAGCGTCTCGTAGTTTCGAATCCGGGGGTACGCTTGAGCTATGATTTAGGATACGAAAAGTCCCCCGGGGAATATCGTGGAGGGAGGCTTCGGCTGTATCACCATGATATTCCCCAATATGGGCGATGAGGGAGAACCGCAGGGGGTTTAGTGGGTATGCCTTTGCCTGGCTTCTCTTTGGGAGAAGCCCCCCGCCACAGGAGAGCCCCACATAACCCGGCCGCCTCCAGGTGGTCTGGTATGTATAAGGTAGTCTGCTCTTCTCTTAAGCCGGCGGCATTCCCCCTGCGAAACCAAAAAACAAAGAAAAAGGATACGAAAAGTCTGGTAATTACAATAAAGCGACTACCGACTGACCTTCGCCACCGTTACAGTTCCGGAATAATCTCTCTCTCTTCTCACAATCTACCGATCTCTTTTTCGTCAAATATGGGCGGTAACTAGAGATGTGAAAAAAGTAGATCTCTATTTCGGCCTTATTCATTATCATTATCTTTGAGCAGATCGCTCTTCATATACTCACATTGCCTTCAAACCATGCCTTCTCCTCTCGTTTTTACATATTCCTAAGTCCTATTTATTATACAATAGATTAAATGCCAAGTTATCCTTCTATTCCTATCCAAATATTTCGCACTAAAAAGATCTACAAATTGCAATACATATAAACATGTCCTGTAAAGACACAGCGGAATTATTAAAAGTCATATGTTAAGTTATTTTTATTGATAGTAATTTAATTTCATTTAGTTTAGTTATAAATTTGTTTTGTTTTATTTGGGATGAACATGTTTGTTTGTATTGGTCTGGGTGTTTCCTATGTATTATAAGTATGTATTTACAAAAAAAAAGTATTATATGTATATATTTGTAATCCACTGTTGATTCTGATATCCGTAACACAGGTGCTTGAGCTACCTATCTCGGAGTTAGATCAATGTATGTGATGTTGTGAAATATTCATTTATTTATTTTAAATAAGGCCTGAATTATAAGTTAAACCTAGTTCAGGTACAAATATAAAAATGTTAATTAGTATAAGATTTAATACTTATAAATGAACAATTTAAATCTCTTCACATTAACGTGTAATTTCAAAGTAACAACCAAAATACACGGTTAACATTGTATGTAACGAATACATAATCGTGTCAGCTCGATGCTAATGCACTTAAATTAGTTTACTGTATATTGCGGTCGTGGTGTGAAACCGTGAAATGCGATCACGTAACAAAACAAATATCAGCGGTTTGTAAAGAAAACTTGGCCTTATGGCGGCCTTTTTGACCGCAGAGTGCTAGGCTGCTGTTAGCGAAATCAAATCAAATCAATCAATCAAAGGAAGTAGTACCATACAGTATTAGCCACGGGTAATTATTGGGAATACACATTACACACATCACGCCGTGTGGTCCCGGCAGAGTAGAATAGGCCACCCTCACTCTTACCGAGGTGTCGTAAAAGGCGACTGAGGTAAAGCTGCTGGCATGATCATCAGCACCCAGAGAAGGAAAACTCTGCATTTACATCAAAACCCTCGCCAACCCGTCTGCCAAGCGTGGTGAGTATGGCAATTACCCCTCATGTGATTGAGGGAGGCCCGTGCCCCAGCAGTGGGGACTTAAATGGGCTGATGATGATGATGATGATGACACATTACACACGTACCACCTTAGTATTATAAATCGCGATCTAAAGTTATTACTGTACTAAATCTCATGTCATCCCGTTCCAACACGCAATGTTAAAACGGGCTAGCACGAAATTTGTTCTGGGACTATCGTTAGTTCGCGGTTTGTAATAAGGGGGGTAGGGTTACTTGCGCAGATCTCATTCTCAGCGTGCCGTTTCCGTTGCATGCAAAACGTCGTCGCTTCGGAGCCCGGGGTACATTTGGACCAAGACCTATGTACACATATCGTGGTGGCAATAAAGTATAGAGAACAGCTGATTTTTTTTTCATTTATTTTATTGATCTAACATGGTAAATGGACTAATTTCACGATATATATTACGAGGTGTTCGGGATGTAAACGATAAAAAATAGCGGTGTATATTGAGTAAGTCGGGTTATTCCATAAAAGCGATTGCCAAACCTTCGCAACCTTTATTCAGCATCAGTTTCTAATCTATCTAATCTAACAGGTGGTGAGTATCGACTTAGAAAAAAAATCCGAAACGTGCAAACTTTCCTTCATTCGCCAAGCTAGTGGTGATTGGTGGTTCTGAGCGTAGGAGAGCCACGCTTCGGCATGAATGGGCGACTCGTACCGGAGTGATACCACGGCCTCACAGAAAACCGGCGGGAAGCAGCACTGTGCTATGTTTCGCTGTGTGAGTGAGGGTACCGGAGGCCGGAGTCCCAATCCGGGCGAAGGTGTGGGGTTGGGGGGTTTAGAGGTTGGCAGCGCACTTGTGACTCCTACTGGTGTCGTGGGTGTCAATGGGCCGCGGCAATCGCTTACCATCAGGTGATCCGTCTGCTCGTCTGCCACCTATCACATAAAAAAATGATAAAAGACCAGATTGACCAGTTACGAGAATTTACAGCAATATTATCGGTCGGACCACATACTAATTGAATTTGTGGTGACGACAGAAATTTCGATCATGGCGAGCTAATTGCCGCGTCAAGTGTGGGCGGTAACTAGAGATGTGAAAAAAAGTCGATTAATAGATAATAAAATTTTAAAAAACTTAAAATTTAATACTTTTTACTTAGAGCACAAAACCGGGTTACGTATTTACTCGTAAGTGTCATCATTAAACCTATTTGTTATGGCAAAGGTCGATCGTCTTCGCCCGCTATATTTCATTATTTGCGGATTTTGTTGCTTGTTGTTAACGAAAATTTAGTTGACTTTTAAGGATTTCAGTATCGAATCCATCTGTTTTGTAAATACTGCAGTGAAAAGGTGATCCCACAATTAAAGTTGGGATCGCACAATATTCCACTGTTTTTTATTGCAGAAGAAATAATAATCTACTCAAAATAATCTGTTTTCCGTGAACGGTACATCTCTAGACCAGATAACCAACAAACTGGCCCTTTAATACGGTATTAGCCTGGGAACAGTATTTACGCTATAAAGCGTTGTAATTGATAGTTCTTCTGCGATCTTTTTTAACAAGATAATTGAAAAAATATCGAGGTGGAAGTATAGATGTGTGGATAATCGATATGAATTATATAATATGCTTCATCAGCCATATGTAGTAGTAAAACTATGGAATCAGCTACCAACGATGGTGTTTCCGAACAGATACGACCTGGTGATCTTCAAGAAAAGAGCTTATTCCTCCCTTAAGAGCCGGCAATGCATCATGATGCCCAGTGTGTCGCAGATGTCCATGGGCGGCGGTGATTCACGTACCATCAGGTGAGCCGTCTGCTCGTTTGTCTGCCATAAATTAAAAAAAATATATATCCACTGCTGAATACTCAGATCTGAGCCGCTAACTATAAAAAACAAGTAGCTAGATCTTATTTAAATTCCCTAATCTTAACGTGTAGTTCCCGGTCGCTTTGGAGCCCAGGGTATGCTTAGACCATGATTAAGTATTTAGGGAGTCTGGCAATAGGCAAGACAATACGACAAAAACATTATTAACATTTTAATACGCTTTTCGAATAAAGAAAGAGAAAAAAGGTGAGAAATTATTTTTAAGTAGTTATCGTTAAATGTGTGCTCTTATTAAAATATTTATTTTTTAAATTATTTCATTAATATCTACTATAGTATACTAGTTATAATGCAACGCGAAAATCTAAAAAACTATTTATTAATAAGCCGGAAGTGACGTAGTGCCTGAGCCTCAAAGTATTGTGATGTCGGTGTGTCCAATAAAAAAGTTTAGGTGACTTTAGGTTGCTTAGTGTCGCTGTCATTATTTTGTCTTCAGTGTCATTTTATGATCAAGAGCCCAATTCTCGTGCTTGTGATATTTTGAAAACATGGCGGATATCACCTGAAAACCATACAAAAAAACTGTTTTAGTGATAATATATGTTGTATGAAAATAAATATCACGAGCACGAGAATTGGGCTCCAGGAATTTCACTTTTTTTTTAATCCACGTGAGCAAAAGCGTTTATTTATCATGCCGAGTGAATGAAGTCACAGGAGGAATTTTACATTTTATTTTTTTCTCCATAAATATCTGTTTCAAAATTCAGAAATTATTCTTCTTAAATTTCTATGAGTCTAATCAAAAAATTGTATGTTTCATTTCGGAAAATATTTTTTTGTCCTGTTGTCCATTGCAGTCCGATCACGGTCATTTGACAAAAGTCGGAACTAATGCTGTTTTGACATTTTCGCATAGAAAAAAACGTTTTACAACGCCCCCTGATCAATGTCACTGAAGTGCCTTCTGATTGTGGTCATACTGTACGATGATGAAAGAAAATGAAGCGACTGCCGTCTGACCTTCGCAACCCTTTATTTAACGGGGGAACTAGAACAAATTTAGGTACAGGTTTCCACACGATATTTTCCCTCACCGCTGACCTAATGATTTTCACGCACATAGATTTGAAATGTCCAGAGGTACATGCTCGGATTCGAACCGCGACCCTCTGCATGGAAGGCGCGTTCTTATCCACACTGAGCAAACATCGCTTTGATCTGAGCTAGATCTTTTTTTTTTCAAATACAAATACGTTTATTGCTTATTAAGACATGATACATTAAGAGACATGGCAGTGAGTAAATTAAGTACATTAATAAGCAAAAGGAGGTGGCTCAGCTTGTGCTGCCACAGAATGAGACATTCCAAAGACAGCGCTGGTTTTCAGCCAATCCAGCTTCTCTGAAGCTAGAAGTCGAGAAGGTAGGTTTTTTAAGAAGAAGTGAAGAAGGTAGGTATCTTATTTAACGAAGTCCAAAATGTAGAAACTATTTCAGCGAAATCGCCAATCAACGATCTACAAAAATGACTCAATACAGAAAACTGTTTGTTGTACTTAAGAGACAAATAGCAGATAGACTCATTGTAGGCCTAACAGAACTTTCCCCTGAACAATAGGTCCAGCCCTGCGGATACTGCAGCCCCGTTATCTATCTGTGCATCCGTCCGGACCCAGTGTTCGGACCTGGGTCATTGTCCTAGCGGAAGAAAGGAAACGCCACGGCAGGAAATTGTGACTTTAATGCACAACTGTTTCGATCGTATGTTTTCTCTCAGGTACTGGCAAACCGGAAGAGAGAATATGAAGGAGGAAATGCAAAAATTGTGATAGCATAATGAAACTGTTAAAGCCACTCACTGCCTTTAATCATAGTGTTAGTATTTTATTGCTGTGCTGATGTGTTATTGTGTCTTGTCATCTGTGCTATTTAGGTACACCTGCCGCTTTTATTTGTTGTAGATATGGCGTTTTTAAGCTAAGAGCGATGGTAGCTCAATGGATACTAACGCGCCTTCCACGCAGGTGGTCGAGGTTCGAATCCGAGCTATGCACCAATGGCTTTTTTCAAACCTATGTGCGTATTTCTACCATTACCATCTGCTCGGCGGTGAGGGAAAACATCGTGAGGAAACCTGCACGTTTCGGAAAAAGTTTCTGAAACGCGTAACCATGATTCAGTTGGTCTGGTTCCCCTGTTAAAGGGTTGCGAAGGTCAGACGGCAGTCGCTTCATTGTAATTACCAGACCCCCCGAATCCTGAATACTGGTGTAAGCGTACCCTAGGCTCCAAAGCGACAGCTTTGGACGCAACCGGGAATTACACGCTAAGATGAAGATGGCGTTTTTAAGCTAAGAGATGACTTCAAAATAGATCTAGCATTGGTCAAAATTACCGGTCAATTTTTAATCGACTTGTCCCTCAAAACACTTGACATTGGCGGAATCATATTTGCGACCGTAAACGTGCGCGGGATAAGTCCATGAAAAAGTAATAGGTACCTATTACGTGTCCTGATTCTTTGGACGTAAAGACGATAGGTGGACCAAAGCAATATTGAAGTGGCAGGATCTGTCCTTGATCGTCACCTGGGAAGTTTACTATTTATCTGCCAAACAAATGATATTATGCCTATGGCTGAGAAATAGTGGCTGAAATCATGGAGTGACAGAATAAAGCCAAGGGCCAGAGCATTTCAGAAATACCATGACTTGCACAGGACCGATGTGAATCGCGGGCACAGCTGGAGGTCTGTACTCTGCAGTGGACTTAAAGTACAAGGATAATGACGAATAGCTGAGCATGTAAAATGGATTACGGAAACAAGTCGTAGTAGCTTAGTTCATCAGGCTGCCTATTACCCGGTGCATGGCAGAAGTTGCGCAAACGCATTATTAGTGTTGAAATTTGAAAGGCATTGGCTTTCGCTAGCAGGTGCAGGTTGATACTAGCGAAAGGAGCTCTGGTAGTGGTACAAAGTTCTATCATGGGCTATCATTGATATTGTCAAGGACTTTGATTCATTAAATATAACATCATATTGAAGATGGACATGAGTTTTTAACTCAATTAAGAAAATGTGTTCACAATGTCGAGAGAGAGCATTTACTTAGGTACCTATCTTAAAACACAGGGATTTTCCCAATCTTTTTTTTTTATGTGATAGGTGGCAGACGGATCACCTGATGGTAAGCGATTGCCGCCGCCCATGGACACCCGCGACACCAGCAGCTTTTAAACCGCCCTTTCCCCCGGATTGGGCATCCGGTACCCTCACTCACGCAGCAAAACACAGCAAATGCTGCTTCACGCCGGTTTTTTATGAGGCCGCGATATCACTCTGGTCGAGCTAGCTCAATCATGCCGAATGCGTAGCTCTCCCACGGGCAAAACGGTTTCTTATGAAGCAAAGCTACCCTTTTTATGTGGTAGGTGGCAGACGAACTGATGGATCACCTGATTACCTCAACGTTTCCAAACATAACTTTAAAAACATTAGTTTCTAGATAAGATTGTCTTTTCTTGAATAAATCATCTGTGACTATGATTTACTCTTAGAATAACAAAATGCTAAACTAAAAAAATATAATCAATAACATTGATCATGATTTTATCGTCATAGAAAATTTATAATAAAATACAAGAATACCGTAAAGTATACCGTCATCTCTTACTAATTATGGAGATAAATCATCAATATGCTAATTATTATCATAATTTACCTATTGCTTGCTTAGCTAGTGATAAATTTTAATTTTCTGCTGATCAATCAATACATTTTGAAAGATGGTAGATGTTTTAAAGAATAACAAAGCTTGTAAAGATTTCAATCTAGTTTCCTCTGGAATGCAAAGAATAAAGTATTTAATGTACCTAAATCCTTAAAAGAAAGAACATTAATATGTCTAAGTAGGTACAATATAGAGCTAAGTAAGTTAAAAACTCAAAAGTAGGTAAATAATTCATCATTGGTAGATTCATCAAACTAAGCAGGTATGGCGTTTATTCCTTCCAATAATTTTATTGGTTAATTCAATTCGAAGTTATGTTCTATAGTAGAAGTGATACGTTTTCTGACCTTAGAACCAACAGTCCTAAGGTCAGCAAAGGTATTCATATCCCTTCTAAGTTTCGCTGCAACATGCAGCAAGTATAATACAGAATGGCTGGCCGGCGTATTGCACAACCCAAGTCAACATAGGACAGCAGTGAATGTTATTTCAAGACTAGAAGGTCAATGTCTGCGGTCCGCGACCACACGCACACACTCGCACGCACGTGCGGGAGACTGATTGTTCGAGATCGTAAAAGTACCACAGTCGAACAAGCTTTTGGAATTTTGGATGAAAGTTTCTGCAAATCCTTTGAATGCTTCAGAAGAGTGGAGATAGGGTTTAAGAAATTGCATGGTCACGAGTAAGAAGGAAAGCTAAAAGTATTACTAAGCTAAAGACACGCGACATGTAGCAGAATTTGTGGTTGTCCATCTCGGTTCTTTGTGTCAAGTTGGCAACGTTGCGCGATAAATATTCTAAGTGGATACCTACTTAAGCTAAAGCATGATATAATATCAAAAACTTGTGCAGCCTTTACATTCAGTATTCAAGGTGGTTAGGTATCAGAATCTGCAAATATGTACCTAGTATATTAGCATTATTAAAGAATCTTACTTCTATGAGCATGGTGCTTCAAATAGCTTTGGTTTACTTGTACCGTAGTTTCTGGTGCAGCCATTACTTAGGTTCAATATTCAAGGTTTAGAATCAGTCTTTGCAAAAACCCAGGTTAGTACTCTCTTTCTGAGCGGCGTATCTGGTACACTGTATATCTCCCTCCAACTGTGCGCATACGCATCACTCGGCATGATTCACATGTGGGTTATAATAACGGCGCTAATCGTAAAATTGTTAAAATTAGCTCCCATAAAATAAAGACTTAAAGCGAATCCTATAATAGCACGCCATATTTATCGGAAGCCGTTTCTTTAGCAGCCGGAACCGGATGTCTGGCTAGTATTGTTCAATTCTTGTTTTTGGATAGAACAAAGATGTTTAATCCTGCATACTAATCCGACAAATTGGCTTGAAGGTTTGATTGAATTAAAGTTTGATATTCGATAAAACATCAATCTTGATTTTTATTATCAGATGGAAATAGGATAACAAATACATAATTTTTTCACGTTATTCAGTGCTCTCCCAGTAGGTACAATTGTAACGACTTTTGCAATAGGGACAAGCAGTAAATACAAATAGGTACCTAGATGTACCTTTGCACTTGTTCAAATATATCGCCTTATCTATCATATTACAAATAATCGATTTAGAGCCAATTCAACCAACCTTATTCCACACAAATCTGATATTATACCATAGATTTATTCATGGAAAAAGATTGGTCGAATCCAGCCTTAAGCGACAGTATTGCATTAATTAATGTAATTCTTAAACACCCATTTTGAAAATTACAAATTCAACATAAACACCACATAAATAATAAATAATTTAAACTATTAGATGAATACAAACAGTATATATTTAAATAAGCCAGCTGATTAAGCCAGAATACAAGATTTAATAGGTGACCTGGTTATATTTACTAAACGGGAAGTTTGAACAAAACACCACAACCTAATTACCAGTTTCCTGTTAACAGACAAATGCCTGATGATAATATTCCTGTTGAAATAGTTTGTTTAGTTTATTTCCTCATAGCGATATCATACAGACATAATTGTTATTTATAACCAATAAACAATTATGCCAATGTCACTAAAACTAAATATAATTAAAATAATAATATTAGTTTTTTACTCTACCACTAGTTATTTCATACGCATGTAGTTCGTATCCATTCGTTTACATGTACGTATTATGACTATATTAATTTTAAGAAAACAAGACAGCGAATAATTAGAAAAATAGTTTATACACCTCTCTATTTTTTCTTAAGCGTGAGAGTTCAAGATCTCAAAATATTTTGTCCATCATACATATTAGGAGTAATTAAATAGTACACCATAATCTACTAGATTCATTTTGCTTCTGACACCATTGCCATACCTTTCTCATTATGCAGTTAATTCTTTCATACAGAAGAAACTGTACTTATATCAATAAAAATGTTGCCTTTGGGATTAAATTGCGCCCGGAGCCACGCCAATGGGTTTTAGCAGACAGATAAACAGTGCAAACTACAAATTGTCGCCTGTCGTCTACATAGACGACACATCCTGTGCTAGCGTAATGCACAATAACCATTCTGACTATAATAGATAGATACAAGTTACTAGACTACATACGTACCTAGTTGTTTCTTTGTAGTTGGTAACGTGTACTCATACTCAATACTTTTAAGCATGTTTTACAAATAGGTACCTGTTTATTTACAGTTTGTTATTTCCTTTATACCACTTTTCAATTGTGTATTGGTTAATAAAAAAAGCGTGTTGTGTGTTGTCTTAAAACATGGACACCGCGGGTTCAAATCCACGGATGAGATATCAGTTTGATTTCTCAAGGTGATCCTTCGATTAGGATGTTGAAGGGTAAACCCTTGGTCTCATCTCTTTCTACTAGTTGTTATCCTAGGGTGGTTTAAAACTCTTACACCAGGGCTTCAGCCTATAAAAGAAAAGTAACAACGGCGTTTTTATCAAACCCTATGGTTTGTGTTCTACTTGTGTTTATTAACACAACATAGTACTTTGCACAAGCCCAGAGAAACTGTTTACCTTTATGTGCCATTAGAAAGTATCGTTAGCAGAAAAAATATGTTACACAGGTACCGACTTGACATCAATGACCTATTGTCTCTCGTAAGCGTTGTTTGTACTTCGTACATTGTTATGCTTATTGGTGGTCCGTTACAAACAGTTGCGTAGACAATTTTGTGAAGTTTTGAAACGAACCTATCTTGTGCAGTGCCTGTAATAAATCTTCCTTGTTCAATATTTCGAAACCAATAGCTTTTGCTAAATTCATTTATTAACGCAGCGGTTTTACTTATTGTAGGTACAAGAAAACATTCTTAAGAAAAGAAACAAACAGTACAAATTGTCAATATTATTTTAACCATGATTCAGAATATCATTGTACTTATATCATGAGCAAAACATAAAAGATATTCAATGAATTAGTAGACGGAATACACTATACTGATATAATTTACTGCAAAATTAGATCCCCGATAAAATCGAGGCGTTGGTAGCCGCTACTGATTTACAGAGCCCCTTGAGGCCAATCAGTCGTTTCAAATTGAGTTTCTGGAGAAATGCTCCCAATAAACTAACGTCCTTCTGAAAACGGAGAATTCGTTTTGTGAATATGTAAACAATACAAATACTTAAGTAACATTCATCTGAGCGGTTTCATGCAAATCGTGCTCCTGTTTCGGGGCGTGACTTCATAAATATGCAGTATGCACTCCAACTATAAAAATCAGATCGTGACGGGGTACTTGCAAATAATATTTTATGCCTCTAAATTACGCAGGAAATGTTTATCAGTGTAACACTGCAATCAAAACTTTATGGTCTGTAGCGCCGAAGAGTCAATATGTAATTAAAACGAAGTAATCGATCATTACATTACACCATACGTATTTAATAAACCAATATAGGCGATTCAATGCTAACGGGTATTGACAGAAGTGAAAGATTCTAGATTACTACTTTACCTAATTTGCATTTCTAACTAAATACTAGACCTAGTAGGTCATTTAAATCAATGATAGCTCAGTGGATAGATAGGAATAGGCGCCTTCTGAACAGGAGGTCGTTCAATTGAAAGGACTTTTAGATTTTTCAAAACTAGGTATATCAGTCTTAGTAAAATAAATACTTATAATAAATACTAATAATATTTTCCCTCACTTACTCAATAGTGAGTATACAATATAAGAAACCTAAATGTCTCGGATAGTTAGGTATCCAACAACTTGTATCCTGTTTGTGATAAAGATTCTGAATGAGAAGTCAAGTCATGATCCACTTGGCTTAATTCTAAGGTCTTTCTAACTAAGTTTTGCAAAGGTCAAAAGGTAATTACCAGGCTTGCCACAACTTTGGCCATGATTCAACGTTGCCCTATTTAGAAACTGGATCAAACGCTAGGATCCAAAATCTCAATACAATCTGGATCCAGAAAAAAGCGTTTATTTAAAATTTCTCGGAACACCTTGCGTTACCGTTCCCGTAGATAAATCACTATTTCTCAATGACCTTCGACAAAAAATACCAATGCATTTGCGACACTCTTACCTATGCCAAACAATGGAGCACTATATTAGTGTGTGAACACCAACTCGAGCACAAGAGATCTTTGAAGCGTCGGTATTGCACTCGCGATGACGTCAAAAGCCGGTTGCAATATGCAGGGCACATGTCTCGCAGTAACTGGACGACATTGGGACCACATCGCATGTGTACTTACAAATCCTACAATCTATACTATAACACTGTTTGATTAGATGATGGGCGGTAACATTGGTTAGAACGAGGATGCTGGGTGGGAGATTTATTTTCATAGTATCGTATTTCAAACGAGGTTTACTTACACTAGATTTTTATCATTTCCTTACATTAAGAGAGGGAATAATATAATCTAGTCTACGCCCTTAATTGGTTTTATTTTTTTATGAGACAGGGAAGCAAGCGGTTGTCCTGCGCGGCCCATAGACATCGGCTACACCAGAAAGAATGCAGATGCGTTGCCGGTCTTTTAAGAAAATGAAGCCTGAGACCCTAACAATGGTCCTCAACATGGCTACAGGTTGAGGGTCTCTGGTAGCTTCTCAGTTTTTGAGAAACTAGGTATTTGACGAGAGGGACGTGGAGGTCACGCTAAGTTTTCCTCCACAGACAAGCTAATGTTCTCGTGTCTTCAGAGTATTAATGCTAAAACTGCAAGAACGCAAGACCAAGATTATTTCAGTAACACTATCAATCAATATATTGTTTTAAAATTTCATGGTCACTAACATTAGAATAATTATTTACGGGATGTGAGTTACTCCGTGACGCTTGCAATAGTGCCGAAATATCGGAAACTCAAAAATAAGGTACCTACATGGTAGAAATCCCAAAAATAAAAAGTAAATATAGTTATCCCATAAATAACTATATTTACGGGATTTCTACCATGTACCTTATACTGTCAATCAAGTTCTGCAAAAACTAGTTGACATGATAGAGGTAAGCACTAATTTTCCTGTCTAAAGTCAAGTTTTAAAACTGGGCTGGACCTGTCAATCATGTTCAGTCTAGTTCGTGACCGTACGGATGTGTGTGAGAGTCTGAATACTTCAAGGTTGGCTAACAAACACCTTATTTTCAAGCTACCGATTGGTTAAAAAGTTGTTACGATGTAGGTGTATTAAGTAGCTGTTTTGTTAGCATGTTTACTAAGTAAAACAAATTAGGACCATTTAGGATAGTTATAAAAATAATAGATAAGCAATACTTTCCGCTTGTTCGAGCTTATTATATTCACGACAAATGAGTCACATTCTCTTTAGAATTCATAGATCATTCTCATCACCTTTTGTATAGAATCTCGGGTGGGTAGTATAATTTCCATATTACTGCTATTATTTCTGATTATCTCAAGTACTTCAAAAGAAGACAATACTAAGTCAAGGTTGCTTTGAAGGTCATTGAGAACAAAAATGTTTTTTTCTTGCCATCGTCAGAGTTTAGTAAGTCAGTTTCAGCAGTCTTAAAGCAGAGTTGAAAATTCAACATTTTAAGAATTCTACATATTGATATTACCTACTTAAACCTTTTCAGAATCAAATCTAATGAGAATTCAACATTATGTTCCAAACATTATGGTCTGAAATCGAATGGGGTCAACGCAATCAATGCAAACGAAAACTTGCGAACGGAACTCAGTTTAGCGCGTAAACAGATTGATCGCGTTCAATTTCGGTTGTGAAATGGGCCCTTGGAAGCATAAACATTAATATTTTATTCGAATCGGCTAAGGACCCATCTGCTCAGAGCAACTTTAGTTATGAAATTGATACTATATTTAACCTATTTCTACAACATTAGGAATCAGGACCACTTCAGCAAATCAAAGTTACTTTTCTACCACCAAATGAACTCCACAATATATGCACAATACTCCACTCATTATGGCGTGTCACGCAGGGTGATAGCACTGCATTGCATTGCATTTTAATTGGGTCAATCTACTATAACCAGGGCTTTAGTACAAAGGCTAGCGATGTGGGACTGTAGGACATTCACCCGAGTGTGAATTAGTTCCGCTGGCTCTAACACAACTCGGCAATCAGTTAACAGTCCAATTTTCGATGATGCAATTACAATTATTTGGAATACAATAGCCGTATTATTGTTCTTTGGAACTTAATTGTTAATTATTACTCCGGTTGGACGTGAATGAATGAATATACTTTTATTGCACTCATAATACAGTATGAAAACTTAAGACTAGGTATTACAGGATATGTACAACGAAGGCGGCCTTATCACGTGGTAGAATGTGTTATGTTAATACTATTGCGAGCTACGATATTCTCGCTAATTCTCGAAAAAATAGCCGATGTTTCTATCGATGCTATAACGTTCAGTAGATCGATGATATAACGCTCAGTAAATTAACACCAAAAAAGATAGAGAAATTAAGAGTATCTTTACCTAATAAATTAAAAGATACTACTTTAGTTCACCAATAATTTAGATTAGACCAAAATGTATTAGGTTTGAAACCGGGAGTTAAATATCTTTACTCATAAATTATTTTCCCCAAAGACTCACACGCTTTTTAAATTTGGGAGCTGCTCAAAATTGCTAAGCATGTCTGAGTAAGTAGCTTAAACGCTGAAGAAGCTTGAGAATTGTGCCTTTGACATGAGATTGTCGAATAGAAATAATCGAATATACGGAAGACCCGACTTATGAAAGATGCAACACCAAAGCAAATACTAGGCGCTAAGCAAATGTATGAACGTCGTACTATTATTTTAAAAATATCCCAGTAGATTGGACCCAGCCATCCGTAAATAGAACATGTGAATTAAATAAAACCGTCGAGTTATAATTACTCCACGGAAGAGCTCGTCGGAACTGTACGTAATTTTAATAATTAATACGGATTTCGTCTGGTGCCGACACCATAATGTAATCCCCTAAGGACAAGCTTAGCTTCTACACTTCAGAACTTATGCAGTTTAATCATATCGTCGCTATAACATAATGCATACAGCTAGCTTATGCTGAAGCTCTTTAAGACATAGTTTACTATAAGACTACGCAAGCTCCGGAGTTCCATATTTTCATCCCCAAAATGGCAGCTTACTTAACATTTAGGAATCATATATTAGTAATTTATAGGGCCTTTCGATAGGTACGTAGCATTCTTATAGGATTTATCGTATCATTATTTTGCGGCTTATGAAGTCCCATGATTCAAAACAGGACTGATCACTTTGATTTAGCATTGAAGAGCAGCACTCGCGTTATTCTTTCACTCACCAGGAAGAAAATGACGATTAAATAGCTCACTAGATATATACTTTGTGCGATAACGACGAATTGGTAAGCAAATAATCGCCAAAGTTGTAAGAACCCACACTGCCCTTTTTCCGTTGGGAACTCTGCTAGTCCAGACTTCAGACTGCTTAAATTCTTGCCAGACCCTAATATTCAAATCTTCATTAACCACTGCCTGGTGCCACTGCGGAACTGGCTAATAGACATATTGTACAGTACGTCAATATTGATAGCCCTTAATTCATCTTGAGCAGTAAGCAAGTCGATTGCGTGTGCATAATTCAATAGCAGACAATAATCCACCGTATTGCTTGTTCTGTTAGATTTATTGTTCTCGCGATAACTCAATAAGGCTCCCCAAAACTTGCCCAAACTGCGGATTCAAGGAGTACCTAAGTCATGAATAAGATATGGTTAAGACATGAATCTTTTTGTTGAACTTATTAATTTATGGAAGGTCTTATCCAAAAGACTCCACCCTCGAAATTTCATCCATTGAGCTTTTGAAGAAAAGAAAACGATTTTACTCAAAATAAGCAACATAATTTATGTACCTAGCTAGACTTAGAGACTAGAACCCAAACAAGTAAATTGAGAGAACAAAAAATGGGCAAAGGTATCTTAATGGGTAGTTAAAGAGGACGATCGAATGAGGAATATTTAAGCTATTCGTTTTCTTTTTTTATTTCGGCATTTCACAGCAAAGTAGCTTGCTCAGAAGGCTCCGCTTCGGAAAACAAAAGAAAAGCAAATATTTTAGGTAGTTTACCAATACCTACTTACGGGAGAAGATTGTTGCATCTATCAGTATTTACCTACGCCTACACAGAAAATATATATAATCTTACGAAAGTCCCTACATCGGACTAAAACAAAATTCTAACCAAATTTCTCCGCCCGTATGCACCACACAGCTGACTGAGGCGGCTTTATCGATTGCGCCTACCCCGCCGGTAACAACGAATCCCAGAACGGCAACAGCCTATACGACAGGCGTATTTTAGGGAACCATCAAATATTAAATGCTTATTTTGGCTCACGCCTTATGCCTTTATTCTCGACGTTGGGTTTTCTGTGCCTTGAAGTAAATTTTGTTAGCTAAGTAGTGTGTAGTGTCTGCAAGCATTTTGGCTATATTAAAAACTTTTCAAAAGTTCGTTGTTCTAGATTTTCTTTAAAAAAAATTAGACAACGCGTAGGTATTCATAGGGTTCATGGTGATCGCTCAGGGAAGGTGTTTAGGCCCCAAGTTAAAAGTTTTGCCCAATAAATTATCTACTTCAAGAGACCACTTGGAGGAAACTATTTAGTACTTCATATAAGTATTAGCAAGTCCAACAATACTCCTAGGCATAGTGCTTATATGGCTTAGTACCAAGGTAGGCTCTACCTATCTAGGAAGTGTTAAAAACTAAGACCCTCACCCCCTTATTACAAATCGTGAACTATGTATAGTCCCGGAACAAAACTCGTGCTAGCCCGTTTTAACATTGCGTGTTGGACCGGGATGACATGCACTTTAGTACGGTACTTAATAACTTTAGATCGTGATTTGTAATAAGGTGGTCAGGGTTTTCGTTTTTTAGTAAAAGTGTTCACTCCTTGTACTGTAAATTGTTTTCCAAGAGTAAACGCGCTATAATTATTAGCGGTTGGTTTATTTATCGATGCCTCTCTCACAAAAATAATTATTTATTTTTATTATTTGCATCTGTGAACAGATGTCAAAATGTAGGAGATTTTGACAGTGACATCTGTCGATTTAATCCACATAATGAAAAAAACACAGAGTATGTTAAGTAATTTAAGTAGACAGTCACACATCTGGTTACTAAAGTCTGTCAAAATCCCTAAACACCTACCTAATCAGGATTTCAAACCTCAATTATTTCTATCAAATAATGGCCACATATGATCGGGACCAGTTGAGGAGTTTTATATCCCAGCTTAGAATAGAGTCATCAAAGTAAGTAAATAATGGCCAATTCGCGTTAGAATGGAATATTTAATATATTTGTAACTAGAGACATCTAAAAGGCTAAAATCACTTGTCGTCAGGTAATCAGTTAGTTAAATAGCTATTATCTGTGAAGCCAAGCTATTAGTATTTGACTGAGCTGATAAACAGTTCCACTTTCGTTAATAGACTTATTACTAATAAGTTATGAGTCTAGTCAACAGATAAGACCAAATAGGTGTCATGTTATTATAATTTAATAAATACTTTCATTGATATCCTCCAACCGGCGGCTAATATCAACGATCAGCCACTTACGCAGGATATATTATAGTGCTCAAGTGTGTGCGCAAACACAAGTGCATCGCTATTCCCTTAACCTCATATTTCGATGGGACACTACTGTGACACGACCAGAGAGGGATTGGGCGCAGGACCAACAGCGCAGCAGTCACATAAATTGATTTCGTTGTAGGTGTAAAAGATAAAGTACAGTCACATGCACTAATAAGTATACAATCTCATTCAAATATGAACGTTACTGTTCCGCCGTAAGAGTCGAGGTGTTTACATTTCATTGCAGGCGTCTGTACATGTTAGTTCCCGAATAAATAAATTCCCCCCTGCGCTAGGTTCTCATGGACTAAGCCAGGATGGTCAAGACCCCCTGACCCACTCCCTGGATCCACTCTCGTGTATTGGCTGAGTCTGTAAGTATACCAAGATAAAGAAAAGGTTGTCCCGTGTCTCAATGGGTCTACTAATTACAAAAATTGTAGGTTTGGTATAAACCTTTTGTATACTCACTATGCATACTACTACACATTTGGGCTGATGACTGCAGAGTTAAAACTGTGAGTAAGTGTTTAAGCTGAGTAAGCACTTGATCAGAAAATAAGTATTTAAAAAATTATTATATGAAACTATAACTTAGTAACATTAGTAATTTTTCAAATACTTTTATCATAAAAAGTTACTTTTACACATATGATGAAGTACAGCACTCCAGTGTAAAAAGTTATGATTGATTTGATTGAGACAATGTTGCCAAACTAAAAGTATGTATCTCTAGTAGAATCTAGTAGAATATGCAAAACAATAAAAACTACAATTAATAAATGCACCAACATTTAATGAAACCTTTATTAAGATTAGGTATATTATCACATGTCGGTGATTCTCCGAAATTTGCCCTTCCTGTTCCTTCTTGTCTCAATTCCATGGGCTCAAAATTTTAATTGAAATAATAACACGTAAAGATACCTACCCTTCTTTCAATTTAAACTTATTCTGATTTCAATATAAACTTCTAATTTGAACAATATTTTTGAGCCCATGGAATTGAGACAAGAAGGAACAGGAAGGGCAAATTTCGGAGAATCACCCATATTATTAATTTTTCTTTACATTGTAAAAAAAGAAGAATTATATACTTACTCTTTTTGAGATCTGGATATCATAAAGTCAAGCAGGTTATGATAGGTATGAACCTAGTGGTGATTCATGTTGTATGTAATTTTTAAATAAACTTTCAGCAACAACTACTTATGTATCTATTGACATACTGACATATGTTTTTTTTAAGAAGTTTCAGGCAAAGTAATCATTGTTCTACAATGCTAATGATCCCATTCTTTATACTTCCCTAAGGTCAAGAAGCAAGGTCCAGCAAATAATATTGAGAAAAAAAATCCCTTAATTACTGACTAACTAGTAAAGGTAACATTGGCAAAGGGATACATGAATACCGACATGAATTTTAACTAAAGTAGTATGTATTCACCTAAGTTTCACATGTAAATGAAACCACATAAGTGCTCCAGCCATGACCTACCTGATATGCCTACCTACTCTAGCAAGTATTTAAGTTTAGCTGGCAAAAACGCGAAAAATAAAAACAATTACCAATGCCAAATTTATACACTATTAACAATGTTTATTTACCAACCAACTCACTATCTATTCTGTGTAATATACAAAGTGAGATAATATTTCGCAGTTTAATAAGAGACTCCTCAGCATTCTAACAAAAATAATTTGCCCTATTCCTACACGATAACTTGCAAGAACCTTTTGCTTACGCTATAGTAAAGTAACTATCCGGTTCATGTAAATATTTACTTACTTGTACGTATTTTTAATCCAACAACTGTGCAATCCTCGCGGCGTACAGCCAGTCACACACAAAACACAACAACACCACGAATTCCAGACATTATATTCACAGTTAACACAGTAAAACGTAATGCACACCGTCACACAAGCATTTCAATTCTAAACACAACTTAGATATCACTTTAATATCACAATAATCACTGCTTTCACACAGTAATATCGGGAAATTAGTTTGACAGATGTCGATATCGCGTTTTGTCCGACGCAAACGTATCTACTTCGGTAACGATTCGAATAAACTAAACAACAATCGACTCCGCTCCGGTCTTCGACTTCGAGGCGAGCAACGCCCGAGAGCACGCGTTTTTGTTAGCATTCAATCACAGACGGGCTGTCAAGTTACAATGTGGCTCTCTTTCGTTCATTATGTAATCAGAAAGAGATGCATTTGAAGTTTGACAGCTCAATATTACACAAAATTTATTATTATTCATTTTATTAAGATAACGTAGTACGCGGTTGTACAAAATAAATAATTAAAATTAGTTTATTTCCTAGTACGTTTATAGACTTTATTTCATTAAAAAAACTTTATTTGATGGACCACCACAGATGAAAAATAAATTAAATAATATCTACGCCATCTAGTGTCCAGTAGTTATTTCCTAGTTAAGTGTACAGAGAAGCATGCTATCTGTACTAGTAACACTTAGTTGTTATAGTCTAACTATTCGCCGCTAGATAGAGTTACTAAACTAATTTTGCAATATTTCTGAACAAATAAGAAGGTAGTCTAAAAATCATAATTGTGGCTCTTCCACGACAAAGATTATTTTTAAACATATGTTCACTCTCTAAAATAAGAATCCGCAAGAATCCTCCAACAACATAACAAATGAAATTCTACCTACCTACATAATTTGAATATCATTCGTTCATACATAATTGACATTTCAATATTTCTAAGCCATCTTTGCTTTCTTATTCTGATATCGAAAATATATTTAAACTAGCTTTTGCCCGCGACTTCGTCTGCGTGTAATTCGAATAAAAGCAAGGTCTTTATATATCTTTATAAATTATAGCCTATGTGTTATTCTGATCTATAAGCTACATTACTGTAAAGTTTCATTAAAATCCGTTTAGTAGTTTTTGCGTGAAAGAGGAACAAACATCCATCCATACATCCATCCAAACAAACTTTCGCCTTTATAATATTAGTAAGGATAGTGGCCACTTTTAGCAATTTTATCAAGATTAATTTTACTTACATAAGGAAATTATTCCATTTGAGACCAACTGTCTCAAAAAAATGTTATGGCCAGGCAAAGATTCTCCCTAGCACATCTGGCTGGTGTCATTTTTTGGAAGCTGTCTAAGAACAACAAATTGAAAGTGGTTATTATTCTCTTTATTTTTGGGATAAATTTGGTTCGGTCACAATAATGATATCAATATTAGATATAAAAAGCGTCCGCAGAATAGATATACCAGACCATTACGTTCTGGCGAGGAAATAGAATGAAACAAAAATATTTAGTGATCACAAGAGATCATTTGATGAGAAACATATTACAAATCGCGAACCAAGGATAGCCCCGGAACAAATCTCATGCCAGCCCCTTGTAACATTGCGGGTTGGAACGGGATGACATGAACTTAGTACGATAACTATACATAGATCACGATATGTAGTAAGGTGGATTTTGTTATTTGTATTGTCTATTTAATGTATACTTCGAAATATTTCAATCGTTTTTTAGATTTTCGCGTTGCATTATAACTACAATGTATCAATACGGGGTTTAACACGATATTTATTATGTGCACTCACATATTTGGCTCGACGTTTCGGCTACGTTACAGCAGCCGTGGTCACGAGCGGGCTGCTGTAACGTAGCCGAAACGTCGAGCCAAATATGTGAGTGCATATAATAAATATCGTGTTAAACCCCGTATTGATACATTGTATTTCATTCTAAGCTAGCTAATGAGTATGGAATTGTTTATGTACCTAATTATGACACGATTTTCAACAAAATAAACAAAAGCTGTGTGTAAGTATGTACTTAATATTTTTTTATTGTATTACAATTTTATTTACTCTTTGGAAAATAAGTAATTTGCAGCCTGAAAATGATGAGAACACACTCATTCTAGTGAAATTGGCTTGATTATTCTTAGTCCAGAGAAGGAAAACTCTGCATTTATATCAAAACCCTCGCCAACCCGTCTGCCAAGCGTGGTGAGTATGGCAGCTACCCCTCATGTGATTGAGGGAGGCCCGTGCCCCAGCAGTGGGGACTTAAATGGGGTGATGATGATGATGATGATGATGATTCTTAGTTTATTTCCGTAGCTGCGTACGTATTACATTGAGGAACGCAACAATACCTACTTCGTATTTCTGCTTTATTGGCAGCCAGTTTATATTATTTAATCGTGAACCAATTTCCTTAGTCATTGTTGTGAACATGAATAAATCATAACTTTTAACCAAAAATTACTTCAAAATATCGCACATCCTCTGAAAAACTGTCATAAGCCAAGATCACCTTCGCATTGCGTAAATGCCTTTTTTCTTAGTTCTAAGCCTTTTTTACATTCTAGAAACGAGTTTATTAAACTCGTCAACAGTTAAAATATTTTGAATACAAAAAAATCTGCATTGATAATTGAGCAGTAACATTAATTAAGTAACTAATAAGTGAAAACGCGTTTTTCTCAAAAGTCGCTTTTTGTGTTATTACAGGAGCCCAATTCTCGGGCTCGTGACATTTATTTTCATACGACATATCACTAAAACATCGTTTTTTGTATGGTTTTCGGGTGATATCCGACATGTTCTCAAAATATCACAAGCACGAGAATTGGGCTACAGTTTTTCAGAGGATGTGCGATATGTGTCGTTCTTAGAGTGCTTCCAATTATTGCCGCTAGGGGAGCGCGCATAATCTTTGCCTCGCAAAATTTGCCACAATTTTAATCACTTGGCGACGCGGTGTCACCTTGTTTTGGGAATGAAAAAATATTTTGTGGATCAATTTCATTAAATTTTATGTAAGTATCTAAGTACTGTGAGAATCTTCGGCTGTATCGGTTACCTCATTACGGTACCTACGTACCATTTTATTTTATTATGTACAGTGGCGGACACATCAAGCTATACAAAACTGCCAAATGTCTTCATTCGATTATAAACCTTATATTGTTACACATTTAGTTCGAAATCGATTGAGGAAATTTGACAGTTTTGTATAGCTTCACCTGTCCGCCACTGTACCTACCTACGGTTGGGAAATCTGGCGAGCAAATATCGTTTGCAGCTTGCTTAATTTTTTGTTTGAAATTACACCATTTCTTGTCATGAGTGCACAAGCGATTTTCCTTTGTATCGCCTACAATCCAATTTGATACATTTTGCCTTATATCATAATGTCGATCAATTGTGAGGCTAGACAATTTAACATTGTCCAAGATTGTGAGATTTGTGAGTAAACCGGCGAATAATGTGTTTAGCATAGAATAATAACTAGTTTTATGGTGTTTAGCCTATTCATGTGATAATCTCAATTTGACACCTATTCAGGAAGGATCTTGATTATTTTATTACCAAACACGATCTTGCGGAGATTTATACATTGCGAGTATTATATTATTAATTTATTATAGTACTACCAGTACTATCTAATTATTTCCCAACAATCATATAAGTAAGTAGTATGTAGTATTGCGAGTTATTTTTGTCAAAAATGCTCATAGGTTTATTATCTTAGTAATTAAGTACCTACCTACCTACTTTTAATGAATCAATGCAAGTAAGGTATGTACAATCTCTCAAGTTTCTTTAATCGATTCTCACTGTGATGTTTTACTATTAATTTGTTAAAGAAAATTTACCGATTGTTATAACCTAGAGCCCAATTCTCGTGCTTGTGATATTTTTAGAACATGGCGGATATCACTTGAAAACCATACAAAAAAACTAAGTATTAGTGATATATGTCATATGAAAATAAATGTCACGAGCACGAGAATTGGGTTCCTAATATTTTTGGAACCAACTGTAACTTCACTGTCACTAGTCAGCATCAAAAGGAGTTTAACACTTTGTTAAATTAACTGTTCTGCCTATTATCGTCAGTTTCCAAGCGGTACGTACAAAATGTTACTTGAACATGGTACTAATGTGTTAAAAGCTACTTTGATGCTGACCGTACTAACTAAGATACATTGAAATAAAACAAAAAAATATACAAAACGATTTATTAAATATGCACTGAAAAACTTATACAACACTTGTATGATCTTAAAATTCCGAAAACTCAACTTTGGCAATACACAGAGCGTACAAAAATAAATCTTAACTCGTTGAAAGAGTGACCAAAGTCCGCCTTCCTACAGGATCCTAAATAAAGATAAGTTAACTTTACGAATAGTTGTGCTATAGGATAAATAGAGGACTCCACGCCCTGCAGTCTTCAGTCAGGCGGTTACTGCACTTTGTACACCCGGGTGCAGGTGACGTCCTTGGCAGTCATGACCTGGAACAAGGTAAAACAGCGTCAGATAATGGACAACATTTCAAAATTGCTAAGCTCTGAAACAAAAAATACCAATTCTTTGTTTACTTTTCCGCTGCTCAAATATATATTTATTCATTTTTTCTATTGCTTATTTACTGAGAAAAAAATTAAAAACTAAAAAACGTAAGATGACGTCATCGGACGGCAGAATGTAATATATTTCTTTGCTTAGCACATTATAGTTTTAAATTTACGAAATGCCAAACCCATGACATGTAACTGTCAAAAAAAAGACAACTTGTCAACGTTGAATGTATGAATGACGTTGACAATGTTGACACTAGTATTATTTACCTTTGACAGTAGTACCTTTTTTTTATTAAAACAATGATAAGCAAAGGAATATCGCTGAATTCAGCCGTCCGATGACGTCATTTGGCGCTTACGTCTATTTAGAATAAAAAGAATTTCATTAATTATTTTATGCATGAAAATGGACAAATTTTGAAAAAAGAAAAAATATGGGTCTGTTCATTTTATGTCTATTTTCATATAAAAAAACAATATGGACATGTTAAAAATATGAAATGTTGTCCATTATATTTATTTTATATTTGACGACCCGTTTGAAACAGTGGTAGTGAACGCTGCCTTTGGTCCAAGGATTGCGGGGTACAAACATTTGTGTGCATGAACATGTCTGTTTGTTTGGTCTGGGTGTTTTCTATGTATTATACGTATGTTTTTATATTTGTAATCCCACTGTTGATTCTGATATCCGTATCACAGGTGCTGGAGCTACCTATCTCAGAGTCTATGTGATGTTGTGAAAATATTATTATTATTATATATTTATACTTACTGCTAACAAAAACGCATCCTCAGTAAAATACTGGCATTACTCAAAATTTTAGATAGATGCTAAGTCAAAATAGTATTGGCTTTAATCCAATGGGATCAAAGGTCATCTAATAACAATTTTGAGTTAAGGTGACGGGTAGGGCACACTAGCGACACCAATCGATTTTAATTTTAAGCTACTAAAATGGATCTATTTTAAACAATTTCGGGGTTACAATCCCTCGGCAAAGACTTATACTATTTATTAAATAACCATGCACAAATGTTGGGTCCGTTTTTGTACAGTGGCGGACACATCAAGCTATACAAAACTGTCAAATTTCTTCATTCGATTATAAACCTTACATGGTTGCACATTGAGTTCGAAATCGATTGAGGAAATTTGACAGTTTTGTATAGCTTGAACTGTCCGCCACTGTACGCGTAGAATTGATTAACGCCAAAAGCGGCCACTTTCAGCTAAAAATTAAAATCGATTGGCGTCGCTGATGTGCCTTACCCGTCACCTTATGTAAATAAATAAGCACGTAATCTGATTAAATTTTTAAGTACGTAATTTACTTAAGAATCAACTGAAAAAATATCAACAATTTTGAGTTAGGTCAGTACTGAGCGATATTTTGGAACGTACACACGGCGTCACGTCGAGTTACCCTTCTTAACCTTTGGACCGTTCTTATATCTGGGGAACAAGTGCCATTTTTCCACTGCTGGGGAGTAACTTGATTTGACGCTGACTGTACATAGGAAACATCAAAGAACAATCTTAGATGTATGTAGCGCAAAAGATTTGAGAAATGGTAGCTCAGCGGATAATAAACTGCGTGTTTAGAATCTGGGCATGCATGTACCTCACGACGACGTCCTATGGGTAGACCACCTGCCCGATGGTTCGACGATATTGTAACGGCAGTGGAGAAACAATGGATTAGGCTGGCAGGGAACAGAAGGTAGTGGCGTGCTAAAGAAGAGGCCTATACTCAGCAGTAGTTGGATGTGGGCTGATATGATGACGATGTTGCACCTCTATGTGAATATCTCTATCGTAAACTTGGCGGTGTGAGTGTGGTAAAACAAGGTAAAGTTAACTCAACAACGATAATGTGACGCCTCATCATCATTAGCCCTTTAAGTCCCCACTGCTGGGGCACGGGCCTCCCTCAATCACATGAGGGGTAATTGCCATACTCACCACGCTCGGCAGACGGGTTGGCGAGGGTTTTGATATAAATGCAAAGTTTTCCTTATCTGGGTGCTGATGATCATGCCAGCAGCTTTACCTTAGTCGCCTTTTACGACACCTCGGTAAGAGTGAGGGTGGCCTATTTTACTCTGCCGGACGCCTACGATGTGACGCCTAGTTAGAACTAATTTGGTTTACAAATGAAGCCCGGTTCAAGTGGGCATTCACAAATAGATTAATGTAACGGAAAGGTTAAAGGTCCTACAGTGTTCATTGATTTTTAATTGATAGTATTGCCAACAAGACCATGAATCGTCAAAATATTTAACTAAAATAGAAAAAATGAAGTGAAGTATCAGCCTTTTTATTGTTCCAAACGCAGTGCGCGGGCCTCCATCATATAAATCCAGTCGCTACTATTAATGGAATTAGACTTAATCACCACGCTTGCCTAATGCGGATTGGTGATCGATCACAAACCCGAGCTATGGTTGAAAAATTCGACACATTATGTACCTACTTTTTGCTCGAGCCAGGAATCGAATACAGGACCCCAAAACACTTTAACCAAAAACTTAAGCTCTAGCTAGACCTCCCTGTTAGGTCTGGTTGGTCCATAATATTTTGTAAGTACTACCTGTGCGGATAAAGAATGGGATCAGAAATGGCGGCGCATCTATTCACTTCTCGCTCGAACACCACGAGTGCGAGTATAGACTCAAATAGTGTGCGAGCGAGAAGTGAACAGATGCGCCGCCATTTCTGATCCCATTCTTTATCCGCACAGGTAGTACTTACAAAATATTATGGACTAAATTATTTAGTCCACGACAACATACATAATTTACTCGTAATGTGGCTGTCAAGACATTCTGTTGAATGTATCTTGTTAGATGGCCGTGTGGTCCCCGGCAGAGTAGAATAGGCCACCCTCACTCTTACCGAGGTGTCGTAAAAGGCGACTAAGGTAAAGCTGCTGGCATGATCATCAGCGCCCAGAGAAGGAAAACTCTGCATTTATATCAAAACCCTCGCCAACCCGTCTGCCAAGCGTGGTGAGTATGGCAATTACCCCTCATGTGATTGAGGGAGGCCCGTGCCCCAGCAGTGGGGACTTAAGTGGGCTGATGATGATGATGATCTTGTTAGATTATAAATATACATACAAGATATATAAGTGTAGTAGATATCTAGTGAGTCATTAACGCGACCGGTACATTACAACTATTACAAGTCATGACAAAATATTATACATTATCTTGTTCTGGTGACATAATCCATTAAATTGTACAATAACACGTCTAAAACCCAGTTACATCCGATAAGCAATGGCCTTACAGCGTACAGAGTTATTCCGAAACTTCTAGCTAAATTTTATCAATGAATTCTTTCTATTACTTACTATGTATTCTACTGTTCGATTCCCGGGTCGAGTAAAGGTATATTTAGATTTTTTAGAACATAGCTCGGGTTTGTGATCACCAATCCGCATAAGGCTAGCGTTGATAATTTGATTTCTATGATGGAGGCCTTTGCCCCGCAGTGGGACAGTATGTAGCCTGATACTTAAGGGGTAATTGCCATACTCACCACGCTTGGCCGACGAGTTGGCGAGGGTTTTGATATAAATGCAGAGTTTTCCTTCTCTGGGTGCTGATGATCATGCCAGCAGCTTTACCTTAGTCGCCTTTTACGACACCTCGGTAAGAGTGAGGGCCTATTCTACTCTGCCGGGGACCACACGGCCATTCTACTTCGAGTGCGAGTATAGACGCAAATAGTGTGCGAGCGAGAAGTGAATAGATGCGCCGCCATTTCTGATCCCATTCTTTATCCGCACAGGTTGTACATAACATTACAACTACTAATTTATTTATTATTATCCTTTAAGGATTGCATGCCTCAAGTGGCAATGGGCAGGGCACATAGCGAGGAGAACAGACGGCCGTTGGGGCGAAAAGGTCCTCGAGTGGAGGCCACATACAGGAAGTAGCAGCCGTGGCAGGCCCCCCACAAGGTGGACCGACGATCTGGTGAAGATCGCGGGAATCCATTGGATGCGGGCGGCACAGGACTGATCTGTGTGGAGAACATTGGGGGAGGCCTATGTCCAGCAGTGGATGTCTATTGGCCGAAATGATGATGATGATGATTACAACTATGAAACATGCACCTTTGACGTATGTAGAATTGTCACTACTAAATGAAATGGTCTGTCATCTTCGTATGAATAGTTTTAATTTAATTGCTTTTAATATACAGTCTTCATCTTATCGTGTAATTCCCTGTTGCATTCAAAGCTGTCGTTTTGGAGTCCAGAGACTTACCCATGAGTTTGAAATACTATCCTCGCTATCCAAAACTATTGCTCTGTCTCTTTCACATGCACCACAATGAAAGGGACAAAGCGATAGTTTTCGATAGCGAAAACAGTTTTTCAAACTCATGGTAAGGGTACAGGGTACCTATGCTTTAACTATGATTCAGGACTTGGGGAGTCTAGTACCAATTTACAATGAAACGCCAGCCGTCTGACCATCGCAACCCTTTACAGGGGAACCGAACTAACTGACTCATGGTTACACGTTTCATCAACTATCCGAAAACGTGCAGGTTTCCCTACGAACGTTTTCCCTAAATGGTAGAAATATGCACACAGATTTGAAAAACCCAGAGGTGCATGCTCGGATTCGAACCACGACCCATGGTAAGCGCGTTCTCATCCACTGAGCTACGCTACCATCGCTCTTTTTAAATATAGATATACCACCTTTATACTAATCGTGATCAAAAGTTATTTCCGTACTAAAGTTCATGTCATCCCATTTCAACGCGCAATGTTAAAACGTGCTGGCACGAGTTTTGTTCCGGGACTATCCTTAGTTCCCGATTTGTAAACTCGCCCTATTAAAACTCGTCCCAGAATTTTTGTGGCGGTAATACATACCTACTGAACTCTACAAAACCAATAGTTTTAATAGGGCGAGTTTCGAGTGAGTTATTAGTTCCACTTAGTACCAATAGATAGCGCTAGGTGTCGATTACATCGCGCAAGCGTTTGGTGTTTTCGGATTACCTATAAGTGTTGCTTACCTAAAAGTATTGCCAATGTCTGTGAAATTTACCTTTTATAAATAGTATAGATTTGAAAATGTTCACTAGCACAACTGGCTACAGTTGAATAACAATAATAATTCTCACAACATCTCACACGTTGACCTGATTCCGTACTAAGTAGCTTAAGCACTTGTGTTACAGATATCAGACAACAGAGGAATACAAATATATACTTAAATACATATATTACACTCAGACACCGAAAACAAGTATTCATCGCACGAGTGTTTGTCCAGGGTGGGGATCGAACCCACGACCTTTGGCGTAAGAGGCAGGGTCACTACCAATTGCGCCATCCGGTCAGTCAAATACGGCGCGAATAGCCCAGACGATTCCATAATTATGTATACAACTTACTTCCTTAGACACCAACCATGAGTAAATTGTGTATCTATGCGAGCATGTTACATAATAATGATGATGATGAGTAGGTATAATACAACATCGTCTGCATAGACTTTGAACCAGATGTGCAAATAACCTTTTGTCATTATGCCATGTTATTGACATTATTCTTATAAAAATCGCTTTACAAGTATTTTGTATGCTGCATGTATTATTTCATTTGCGTCGTTGTGACATTTTTAACCAGTATTTATTTAGTTAACTATTCGCATCCTAAGTTCTTTTGTCGTTAGACTAAAATGGAATGACCGGACCAAACCATGAACACAATATTGATTATGTACATAGTTAACATAGTTCAGCGGAAAAATCTTACGTACGTTACGTGACGGGTAGGGCACGCTAGCGACGCCAAGCGATATTAATTTTAACTACTAAACCGGATCTATTTTAAACAATTTCGGGGTTACAACCTCTCGGCAAACGCTTATAATATTTATTAAATAACCATGCACAAATGTTGTGTCCGTTTCTGTACGCGAAAAATTGATTACCGCCAAAAGCGGCCATTTGTAACGTGAATCAATAGTATAAGTGTTTGCCGAGAGGTTGCATAAAATAAATATAAATCATGTTTAAAAGTCCAAAAACACAGATGGTGTTCTCATTTTGATATCATTTTTACCTGACTACGGCAAAGCCAAAAATGATATTTTGTCTGAAAAAAAATGCACAGTGGGTGCTATATGAAAAACAACGATAGATTTTTAGACAAACATCGAGTTTGATGTTAAATGAAACAGGATGAATTCCGATTCTACAAAATTGGAACCCGACTAAGCACGATTGAATGTCCACTGTAAAGATGAAAACAGGTTTAAAAAAATAATTGATCAGTATTACATTATATTATAACATTATAAAATATTAGTTTCGTATTGCCCCAGACACACGTCATTTGCTTAATTTTGCCATGATCTTTTCCAAAATGGAATACAAATCTTATAAATGACGTGTGACTACGACAATAACAAAATAATATTTTATAATTTAATGAAAAACAAATTTGGTTAAATTAATAAAAACTTGTTTTCGTCTTTTCCGTGGACATTCAATCTTGCGTAGTTGGGTTCTAGTTTTTAACACTATTTTTTGATGAAATGTTGTCAATTCAAGCAGTCAGGACTGTTCAATCTTGAAACACGCACGTGGCGTAATGTTACCAGATATATAAGTTACTCTATCGAAACCAGCTCCTTATTACCAACACTGCTTATAAGGGCCTGCATCACATTCAAGTTTGTAATCCGACACGAGCGCATACCGCGGGCAGCGGTGCGATTTCTCTTCAGTCATTAGCGAGATTAAGATTATATCGATGACTAAGATCACTTTCGTGGTAAGGCCTCAGTTTTTATTAGTTTTCAATGAATCAATCAGATATCAACCAACCAATCGGCGTTTATGAGGCTAAGGGAGGTCGCCCACGGCGTCTTTTTGTAGCGATGCAAACGCGCGTTTACTAAACGGGCGACAGTAAAGTACCAGCCTATAACTGTCCCACTGCAGGACAAAGGCCTCCATCATAGAAAGTCATCGCTACTATGATGGGATTAGGCTTAATCACCACGCTTGTCTATTGCGGATTGGTGATCACAAACCACAACATAGCCCACCGAATTAGCAAACTGAAGTAGCAGTGGGCTGGTCATATTAGCCGCAGAACTGACAGCCGTTGGAGCCGTAAAGTCCTTGAGTGGAGACCGCGACTCGATAAGCGTAGTGTAGGACGCCCTGCGACGAGATGGGATGATGACATTCGAAGGCTGGCTGGTGTGGGCTGGATGAGAGTGGCCGAAAATCGGGAGCAGTGGCGTGCATTAGGGGAGACCTATGTCCAGCAGTGGACGAGTGTGGGTATCTGATGATGATGATCACAAACCCGAGAAATGTTCGAAAAATTCAAAACATACTTTGGCTCGACCCGGGAATCGAACCCAGGACCCCAAGATCACGGCCCGGTACTTAAACCACAAGACCAACAGGGCGTTCCTAACGGGCACAGTATCGCGTCTGAATCTGAGCCCAGGACACACAGCTAGCGACCACTTCGCGGCTGTATCGATGCGGACGCGCGACAGCATCGCTACAAAAAGTTGCCGTGGGCGAGGCGCCTATGATCCACTTTAGAACGTTGAGCTAGTGCAGTAAGTGTAAGTATTTTTTTAGCGATGTCATTTTATGACCTACCTAAATGGTCTCTTATCTCAAAATGGCTAGGAACAACGACCTCTCCACAGCTCTTCATAAAACCTTGGACGCGTTATCACAGCTCGACCGCACTTTATTATCTTAACATGCATTATTTGCTTTTGTATTGGTTTTATCTCGTTACAGTGGCAAAGACGAATAAAATCAATGTTTTGTTTTGAGTGCAAGAGCAATATTGTTACTGTAGTTTGTTGACCTCTGTCTTACGATCTTAATAAGTTTTAGGACGGTTTTGTCACAGAGTAATGGGTCTGTCTGAATGTAAATAGGAATGATCGAATCGGTTTCTTGGTAAGCCTAGAAAAACGTGATTATCAAGATGAACTTAAACTAAGGGTTGGTTACTGAATTGAGAATATGAAGTTAATCACGACTTGAGCACAGAGCTTTGACAGTTGAGTCATACTTGAACTGGTAAACTTTGTGCTCAAATACGTGCTTTTCTTCAAATTCTGTCTTTCAGATATCCTGATAGATACTTACATCGGCAATAAATATCTGGTCATGCCACCACTGCCAATGCCAGGACATAAGGTGTCCCCTCTCTGGATTTACCCCTTAAACCCAAAAAGGTTGGCTTGATGTCTATAGGTATGACCGCGCCAATAACCACACTTATAAGAGCGGTGGACGTCAAAGACCATGCGAAGTAGAGAAGGTGTATCAGGCAAGCGGACTTCGAGCTTCGAAGCGCCAGCTTAAGAGGGCACCGGCAATAAATGCTAAGGTGATGATGATGTATCTTCGGGTGGGATGCTCTAACTGCCCAGTTCTCACTGCCAAGCCGAGTTGTTCTGGATCAGTTACCTACAACGGGTGGCCTGGTGGAAGGTTACTAAAGGCGCAGAATGATAAAACCTTGTAAGAACAGACCCCTTTCGGGTCTACGAGCTAAGGGAGTAGTAAAGTACTTACAGCCTTCATCTCCTCAGGTCCGAACTCCCTCAGGTAGGTGACCTCCAGGCCGTCGGTGGACTTCTGCACGTGCTTCAGCGTGTTGCCTTCGAACGAGCAGACAGACTTCACCTGAAAACAAGCAAGAATAGATATTAGTGTCACTTTCTGCCACTAACCTCAGTTTTGAGGAAAGCGTTGACTACAGCACTATTTCCTGGCGGTCAAGTCTTATGATTTATGGATTGGCGAGCTGTAGTGGAGAAGGACTGGATCCGACAACTGTTGGAATGAACGTGTTCTGGACTGGAGATCGTGTCTCGGTAATTGTAGTGAAAGGACCTATCAGACCAGGTGGAGAGACGATTTGCGCAAGGTTGAAAGAAGCTTGATGCGAGTAGCCGAAGATCGATCTAAGTGGAAAACATTTGGAGATGCCATGTCCAGCAGTCAACTGCGACAGCCTGTTTATTCCCAATATCCTCCACTATATCAGGAACAAAAAAAATAGAGAAATAGAGAAGATTGTGGACAAGCCTAACATCAGCGGAGAGACTGGGCGAGCATCGTCTCGTGTGAAAGCATACCAGAGCCGAACGATGGGCCGACGCCCGGTAGGCCGGCCTAGGTATCGCTGGAAAGACGTCGTCGCAAATGATCTGCGATAACTTCAGGCCAGTGACTGGCGACAAGTAGTGTAGGATCGACCAAAGTGGCGTTCTCTTGTTACGGAGGCCAAGACTCGTTTCGGGTCACTGAGTCCCA
Source organism: Marasmia exigua (assembly GCA_019059595.1). Classification (NCBI taxonomy): domain Eukaryota; kingdom Metazoa; phylum Arthropoda; class Insecta; order Lepidoptera; family Crambidae; genus Marasmia; species Marasmia exigua. The sequence goes on along the minus strand of CM032483.1, from coordinate 12,165,695 downwards.
GTGGAGTAAGTATCAGGAAAAAATCAATCAATCAAATATACAAGTTGTAATATGATAAGTTTCTTTACCTTGGCGCCGTCAGCACGCTCCTCGTCGAACTCCTCATTGGGCTTGAACTTCATCTCCGTGGTCTTGAATGTAGAGGAGGTGACGAGGTTGTAGCCGTCTCCCTCCTGCCGGAGCTCCACTGTGGGGGTCACGGCGTTGGCGGCCTTGCGGGTGATGAGGCCCACACCTGGAAAGAAAAAGAGTGTTCTTTGAAAAAATGGCTCTATATCCATCTTGACTTATGTAAATTATATAGGATTGAGGACATTCATGATTTCGTAAGGAATGTCTGGACGTAAATAGAGTAGAAGACCTGACTGAAGGTTTTTTTGATCGTAATATTGGGTATATTATTTTTATTTTCTTTTTTAGCATACTGGCTCAGCAAAGGGTACTTCCGTGCTAATGACATATGTATAATTATGTGCTAATGATAATGATAAAACTGGAGTTTATACAACACAATTACTTAAATATTTCACAACATCACATACATTGATCTGACTCTCAGATAGGTAGCTCAAGCACCTGTGTTACGGATATCAGAATCAACAATGGAATTACAAATACTTTTCTTTTGTAAATACATACTTATAATACATAGAAAACACCCAGATCAATACAAACAGAGATGTTCATGTCATTATGTACACAAATGTTTGTACTGTGCAAGGATCGAACCCGCAACCTTTGGAACAAAGGCAGCGTTCACTACCACTGTTCCAAACGGGTTGTCATAACCATTTCAAGTCACGGGCCGAAGTTACGGAGGCGCTCGGTGTCTACGGCCCGCGCTCCCAAACTCAAAAATATTAAAACGCGTCTAACACATGCTGGAATATCGCCCTAATTCCGTAGCAATAAGCTAGCATCCGAGCTGCGGTTCAATTTGAACATGACGTGCTCGTCATTTACCTCAATAGTCATAACCGAAACTTAGGTTTTAACCTACCTAAAGCCTTCATAAAATCGTTGAAGTTTTCTGTAGAAACCATCGTGTACTTTTTACCTAGATACGGAAACATTTTCTTACAAGTCTAGAAAGCTTATTTGCTAAATTCTTTCGAGCATATAATCAAAGGCAAAATTATATCATAAATTACTACTCTTTGATTATATCCAAGGAAAGGAGAAAAAGCCACAGCTAACAGATGAAATGACATCCGACTGACGTCAATCTGAGTGAAGTGCGGTTTAAAAGAGGTCGTAGCTTTTGAGGTGAGTTGTGTTTGTGGTATGAAAACTTCTTGGTCCCAACCAATATGAACGCCCTGGCCACTTTTTTGGCCACACAATTAATTAAAAAGTTAGAGACTGACTTTTTTGTTCTAATGTTTATTTTTCTTTTCGTATTTACTCACAAACTAAGTAGAAGATACTATTTACTCGACTACGGCGATGCAAAAACCACCTACTGTAGCAAAACAGATTGATTATAATAATAAAATAAAATCAATGTGGCATACGACCACGGTGATACCGCATAATAATTTCAGCAGAGACAATTTTCTTGTTTCGTACTTTTTAGAGCGTGTTTTTTTGGTAGTAGGGTTTTAGCTTTTAAACTTTATTTTTTTGATAATGCGTATCGAGTAAGTCAAGACATAATACATACAATTAATGTAATGATGACCTGCACATTCATGCAAATTAAAATCTGCTCGTATCTAAAATAGGATTGTATTTAACGTTCCCTCAAAATAGTACATTTCTAACCTAACCTAACTTTTTTGCACACCAAAAAATACAATTTGCACATCAAATATTTAATCATAGTTTAATCTGCAATTAGTATTTTTGCATGTGCAAATAGGCAATTTTTGAGGGTTGGTATAATAGTATACTCCTTAAAAATAAATAGAATTTTTCAATTAATTTAAAAGCTTTTTTTCAATTAAGTACATGTCGCTTTCATTGTACAAAACTTCCTATAAGTTGGTATATTGTACATATGTAAATCGATTTAAATTACAAAAAAGTCTAAATATTATATCCTTGTACTGTAAGCAGTGGCAATGACAGTAAGCTGTCATTGCAACGGTTTTAACCTTGATATCCGATACTGATATTTACATCCCAATTCCTGAACTTTGTTATCAATATCTTCTACAAATGTAGATAGCCTATGTTGGTAGGTGTGACATGTGATTAGCTGTAAATACAAAAGTGACTTGTCATGATCTCTTCCATTGTAACACCTATCTTTAGATATCACAAAATACACAATGTTTTGTGTTTATGACACATAACTTGTGGCACTTTATCTACATGTTAAACGTCGCACCCATGATGGATTACCTGCCATAAAAATAACATCGTCGGCTTCTTCCCATACAATTGTACAAGTGTACAACCCATAGACTTTGAATGCCGCTCTGCTAGTACAGCCAGACAATAATAAATATTTCACAACATCACATTGATTTGACTCCGATATAGGTAGCTCAAGCACCTGTGTTCCGGATATCAGAACCAACAGTGGGATTACAAATATATACATATAATACATTTCTTTTGTAAATACATACTCATAATACCGGATTTATAGACTGACCGGATGGCGCAATTGGTAGTGACCCTGCCTCTTACGCCAAAGGTCGTGGGTTCGATCCCCACCCTAGACAAACATTCGTGCGATGAACACTTGTGTTTGTTCGGTGTCTGGGTGTAATATATGTATTTAAGTATATATTTGTGTTCCTCTGTTGCCTGATACTGTTACTGATGTAACACAAGTGCTTAAGCTACTTAGTACGGAATCAGGTCAACGTATGAGATGTGAGAATTATTATAAATAATACATAGAAAACCCAGACCAATACAAACAGACATGGCTATACTATACAATAGACAAAGGTTCATGCATACAAATGTTTGTACTGTTCGGGTATCGAACCCGCAACCCTTGGACCAAAGGCAGCGTTCACTACCACTGTTCCAAACAGGTCGTCAGTATACAAACAATGATAAAATACGTTTTTTTTCTATTCTAATCGATAGTCATTATTAACGATAAAAAATCTCTAAGAAACCTTAAGTCTTACACTCGTCTGTCGTAAAAGATATCCCTAGTACCGAATATTTAGCAACTACTTTGGGTGGTTTTCAGGAATGTAATAAATGAGTTCCTTCCTCTATGGTGCACAAGCACAATTCCTGGGTAGTCGTACTTAACATCTACCCAGTTATACTCTGTCATGTATTTTTTGTATACTGTATTGTTTCTTTTCTGTTAACTTTATCCGGAGTATAATTTCTGTGGTGTAATAACCCTTTCTAGTTATTGGATGGATGGGGTCGATAAGAAAATCTGCTTCATTTAAACTTACTTTTTTTTACATTATGGCGGACAAACGACGGCTCACCTGACGGTAAAGGATTTCCGCCGCACATGGACATCTTCACATGAGGCATCACAGAGGCGTTGCTGGCTCTTAAAGATGGAATAAACTCTTTTCTTGAAGATTTGTAGGTTCTAGAAGGTTGTATTTGTGCATTCGTATAGGTAGATAGTTCGATCTATCACAGGATCAATTTAGGTACATTTCTATAGATAGGTAGATGTAGCATTTTTTTATTTTTCCTTTGGTAAATAATGAAGTCAAAATTCATCGATACGTCTGCGGCTGGGACTCGAATCCATCACCTTTCGCTAACCGGGCGAGATGGCTTATAATAATAACCATTGAGCCGCCGGGTGCATTCGTTGCTAAAAAAATGGAAGCGCTTGCCTTCAACGCGAGCTCGAAGGCGTATCGATGTTTATGTGCATTGTTCACTGCAATTTTCTTGCAGCTAAGTACATAATTTATTTCTCTGCTAAACGCGAGGTGCAACACGATTACACGATGCTTTGCAATCACCGTAACGGATCACCAGTCCCGTGACATATTGGGCAGTTCAATTAATTGCACGGCAAAAAGTTGGCGCCTGAAGAATCTATGGTTGAACATAATCGACCGAAGATAGGGTTGTCACTTTCCAGGTATTCAAATGAAAAGGACAAATCTACTCATTTAAGGTGACGGGTAGGTTGTAATAACTGTTTAACTTTTTTTGCTTTAGTTATTAAAGCTCTGGATTGTATTGAGTTTGGTTAATTTGTTGTTTATCGTTCAAACATTGAAGTGTTTTACATGCCTTTGCCTATTTAGGCGACGGGTAGGGCTCACTAGCGACGCAAATCGATTTTAATTTTAAGCTACTAAGCCAGATCTATTTCAAACAATTTTGGGGTTACAACCTCTTGGCAAACACTCATACTATTTATTAAATAACCATGCACAAACGTTGGGTCCGTTTTTGTACGCGAAAAATTGATTCACGCCAAAAGCGGTCACTTTTAGCGTGAATCAATTTTTCGCGTTTGTGCACGGACCCAACATTTGTGCATGGTTATAAGTCTTTGCCAAGAGGTTGTAACCCCGAAATTGTTTAAAATAGATCCGGTTTAGTAGCTAAAAATTAAAATCGATTGGCGTCGCTAGTGTGCTCTACCCGTCCACCTTAAGGTGACCGGTAGGGCACACTACCCATTATATTTTTATGCAGATAACATTTTCTGTGATTGAACTTTTATTTAATTCAAGTCATTAGAAACCTATTACATGTGACAACCTTAAACACAGACCAGACTTGTTAAAATTCATTAGACGTTTTTCTAATTAAAATATTCTGTAATTGCTTTTGTCGGAGGAAGTTGCTTGATTTTGTATTCATTTATTTTATAGAGTATAAATGTCTATATACATTTATTTATTTCTAGCGGTAGGGTGCCTATCATGGCAAAATTTCGATGATGTAGGACTATGCCCAGCAATGGGACAGTATATGTATAGGCTGATACTTTACTGTAGGTACTTTACAGTGCGACAAAAAACTACTTTTCTTAAATAGATAGATAGATAGATATTCTTTATTGCACAAAAATAAAATACAAGCATGATACAACAGCAACAGACAGTACAATAAGGAGGTCTTATCGCTTGTAGCGATTTCTTCCAGACAACCTTTGGGTAGAGGAAAGAAATATTGTATTCGTAATAAGGGAAGGCAGTGCAAAGAAGTTTAACAAATGAAATTGAGAATGGATTTCTGCCATTCTCAATTTCATTTGTTAAATATAATAACATTATTTTATATATTAATATTACATAAAATGTAATAATGAGTTCTTACAACAATTTGAAAAATGTATTCTTCAATTCGATACATTTAGTGGCTGAGTTAGGCCACCTAGTCCACAACGGGATCATGTAACTCCCGGCAGACACCGGCCATGCCCTTATGGAGCGCTGCCGCATTCCACAGCTCCTAAGGGAATCCAGTTCCATAAGCATGGTAGGGTTGGTGCAAAACTAAAGCGCCGGCTCAGGATACTACGATACAGTCCGATCAAAAGTCATAACTAAAGCTGATTCCTATACAAGTGTCAGTGCTTTCGACATTTACCCATAGAAAAAATATTGTACAAATGTACAGCGCCCCCATGTCAATGTCACTGAAGTGTCTTCTGATCGTGATCGGTCTGTACGTGTCATATGTTTTACCACAGATATTATAATTACATTATATTGGCCGTGTGGTCCCCGGCAGAGTAGAATAGGCCACCCTCACTCTTACCGAGGTGTCGTAAAAGGCGACTAAGGTAAAGCTGCTGGCATGATCATCAGCACCCAGAGAAGGAAAACTCTGCATTTATATAAAAACCCTCGCCAACCCGTCTGCCAAGCGTGGTGAGTATGGCAATTACCCCTCATGTGATTGAGGGATGCCCGTGCCCCAGCAGTGGGGACTTAAATGGGCTGATGATGATTATAATTACAACTTTTACGATTAATATTCTTTCCACTCGTGTGTGTTTCGCTTCCACATAATTTATGGTCAGCACCTATTAAGCTTTTGGTCAGTGTTTCCAGAACCATAAATACTTATAGAACATTAGGTTTGTCAAATCATTAGCGAATAGGTGCTACTAGGTAAGCGCATTATACCTGAAAAAAACCGCCGTTAGGTACTAACGTTTGGACAAAAATAAAAAAGGATTAAATTACGTACCTAATTAACAAAATTTTTTTCAATACCTACATTTTATGTGATGTATGATCAACAAATTGATTTGATCATTATCTCAAGATGATGTTTGCCATTTTTCAAAAAAAAAAATATGTTACGATTTCATAATAAAATACATTATACCTAATCGTATCTATACAATGTAGGAGGAGTGGTTAATTTATAAACGTTTTTGGGCAATTATAAGCATTTTAGTACCCAATAAAAAATTTAATCACTACTGACAACCCTGACGCTATGGAAACCCGCCATGTTTAATTAAAAAAGCGAGTCTCGAATGAATGAAAGTACCAGCAAGTAGGTATAGTTAAGTACCTACTGGCCGGTTACTTCCTCTGTGAGCTAACTTGAATACGTACGGTCAGCATCAAAACTAGCCTAAATATCACTTTAGTACCATGTCGAAGTAACATTTTTACGAACCCCTTGGAAATTGACTATAATAGGCAGAACAGTTACTTTGACATGGTACTAAAGTTTTAAGCTATTTTTGATACGGACGACCGTACAAGCTTTCCGGACAATGTTTTTTATGTGATAGGTGGCAGACGAGCAGACGGATCACCTGATGTAAGCGATTGCCGCCACCCATTTACATCCGCGACACCAGTGGAGTCACAAGTGTGCTGCCAACCATTAAACGCCCCCATTCCCCTGGATTGGGCCTCTGGTACCCTCACTTATGTCTAAACAAAATGTTTTCGTACGAACTCAATCGACGGCCAATAGTAAAAAAAACACTAGGTATTTAAATACTAAATAATTACTATGATTCCAATTCCAAATACTTGTTTTGAACAGACACATGAAAAAGTCTAGTCTATTTAGGTACCTATGTACTGTCAAGTTAATTTAATTATACAAGGCAACGAAAACACGACGATCAATCCGAGGAAGTCAAGGACAGCACCTAGTGAATATTCAAGCCAGATCGGACATTGACCCCGGGCAAAGTACATTATTACGTAAGCCATGTTTTGATGAACAGCGAAGCACAGAAGATTTTTGTTCATAACTTGACCTACTGAGGTGATGAAAAGACCTACTTTGAAGATAATCAAGTCTTTTGAGTCATTATTTCAAATCAGTCACGGGATTTGCCTGTTTTGATTTCAAACTGTCACATCATCATCATCATCATCTGCCCATTTAAGTCCCCACTGCTGGGCCTCGGGCCTCCCTCGATCACATGAGGGGTAATTGCCATACTCACCACGCTTGGCAGACGGGTTGGCGAGGGGTTTGATATATATGCAGAGTTTTCCTTCTCTGGGTGCTGATGATCATGCCAGCAGCTTTACCTCACACTGTCACATAAAAACGTATTTTTTTTTTATTCTGGAATTGACTTTTTCTATATTGAAACCATCGATAGGATAGCAAGATAGTTAATAACGCACTTTAAAATGTACGGTTCGACGAATTTTCCGGTGTACCAGGGCTAGGCGATAATCGCTTGCACGCGCAGCGGGGTCGGCGAAGCTAATACCTACGTAAACGCATAACGCAGTGCAAGCGACTTTGCTGGCTAACTGGAACACCGCTACGTTCGCTGACTGTACAATGATGTTACGAGTAGTTAAGAATAAATTGAAAAAAAAAAAAAAAACTAAAAAATATCAACCGTCTATAGATAGGATTGGATTTTTAGGATTTTTTTACAACTACGGTAGCAAACAAGCATACAGCTCGCCAACTTTCTCATTTAGAATATTAATATCGTAATTAAAATAGTAAAAATAATAGTAAATAAAAAATAGCATTCATATGGATATTTTGGACAGTAAAACAGCATTGTTTCAAGCACTAATTGCTTGTGTTAACAAATGAAAAAAACAGCAAAAACTTAACAGTTTTACTCTAGAAAATTCCAATAAAAGATAGAAATTTATTAATCAACGAAATTAGAAAGTGCAGCGTATATATACAAGTAAATAACACCAATAATAACATTCTAACAGTCATCATATTAGATAGAAAAGAAATATTTAAAAGTGGTAAAAAAAAATGTCATTTGATGGATGATGATGACATAACAAATTCTTTGGAGAGCAGTCAAGAGTATTGAAATCGGGGGCAAAGTGCAAAGATATTTATTTACGTGTGTTCATAATATTTTTGAGTTCATTCACTTACGTAACAACCTTTGTTTATTTTTAACCCCCGACGCAAAAACGACGGGGTGTTATAAGTTTGACATGTCTGTGTGTCCGTCTATGGCATTGTGTCCCGAACAAATGAACCGATTTTGATTGTTTTTTTTTTTGTTTGAAAGATGAATAAGGAGGGAGTGTTCTTAGCTATGTTGGATAAAAATCGATCCAAGATGGCCGCCGTCACAAAGATTTGGATTTTATGTTTTAACACAACTCCCACAATATGGGTATCATATAAAAGGGCTTGAGTAGCAGAATATATTAATTGTGAAAAATTTCAAATCCAAGATGGCCACCGTCAGAAAATGACGAATAACCTATTTGTTGTTCCAACTGCCTCAATATAGGTATCAAAAGTTTTAGTTGTGTCGGGGGTTTTTTAAATTAAATTAAAAATGTACAGACGGTTCACACAATCTGTCAAATTTCTTCCATTGATATTGAGGTGCTAAGGACTTCTCGTAACCGTTGGCGACCAGACCTTGGGTTACTGCAATCTGTCTTTTGAAGAATTAATAATATTAATATTATAACCCAAATTGGAGATATTCGCTAGATTTGGATTATTTATTGTATGTACGAGTATGTACTATTAATTCTTCTCAGCGATCAGATGGTAGCTTCGCCTTTCATGCGAGGGGTCGTATTCAGGTGGATCAGAGAGCACGCACATCTAGATTATTCAAATCTATGTGCGTATTTCGACCATTATTAAGCTCGGCGGTGAGGGAAACCATCGTGAGGAAACCTGCACGTTTCGAATAGTTTCATAAATATGTAACCATGATTCAGTTAGACAAACCATGGTTCGCCTATTAAAGGGCTGCGAAGATCAGACGGCAGTTGTTTCATTGTACATCTGACTAAGTTCCCGGTAGGCCACTTTTCGACCTTAATGCGATGAAATGAGGTCTAAAAGTGTCCTACCGGGAACTTTGTCAGATGTACCTAATCACCAAACTAACGAATTGTGGTTTAAGCGTACCCTGGGCTATAAAGCGACAGCTTTGGACGCAACCGGGTATTACATGCAAAGATGAAACAAAAATATTTTTTTCTCAATAAAAATGTTGAAAATTTAAGGGTACCTATCAGTTTCAGTTTCGGTTCTGATTTTTGATAGCAGCCAAAAATCCTCACTATGTACAGATTGACTAATAACGTCCGTTACACATTGTGATGGTGACTGGTTTCTAGTCCCCGGTCATCAAATCAGCAGTCATCGCGTACCGGAAATCCGTTTTTGTTTTGTTGAAATTGTTTTTCGTCTCATCATCATGGTGTGTCAATTACGCATGGTGTGTCAAAAGAGGTACAACAAAGCTTTAGGTAATCCATCATGGGGAGTGCTCTGAGGAACTGTTTGATTCCCTGCAGCTGAATTCTTACATCGAACCACAAGCATGCGATTGTCATTCCATCCCCATCATCTCGATGGATGGCGGTCTAATACTGAGCGGTTCCCGCGGAACTTTCTACCAGGTACCACAGTTCTGTGGACTGGTTTGGCAGCAGGAGTATTTCCCAATGGGTTACGACTTAGGAACCATCAAGAGAAGAGCGTACTCCTTTTTAAAAATGCCGGCCACACATTAGTGATCTCTCTGATTTCGCGTTTGTCGCCTCTAGCACAAAAAAAAATCCAACTAGACGAAATACTTGCGCGATGTGATTGTCTATTGGTCCATCTGTTGGTACCCACTTGGAACTAAAAGAAAAATAGAAGAAGAACTAAAAGAAGAAGTCCCGAAACTTTTTTATTTTCTGTTTTGTTTTGTTTTTATTTTCTTTATCTATTTTGTTTTTCTTTTTGTTTGTTCTTCTTTTGTAACTAATGTTGTACTCGTATGTAGTGTTGTGATGTCCAAAATAATAAATTTTTCTTTCTTTCTTTCTTTCTTCGAAACGTAGTAAGGGTAGAGCCACTAGAGTGAAATTATATCTGGATTGGCTGTTGCTTGAGGCTGAACTTAGGGACTAATAATTAACCACTAAAATCTATCTTATAGACCGTAGACAGAGCCACGAAAGGAGTCAAACTAAAATTTTAGATTGCTTTTGTTGAAGCTAAAATTATTTATTATCTTTATTGTAAGGAAACACACAGTACTTAAAATAACACTATTTAACACACAAATACATAATCTTAAACCAAGTTTCCACTAATAACTAATATCATAAAAACCGCAACATGATGTTCGTAATATAAACAAAAAGGAAGAATTGAGCAATTGACAAATATCTACTTTGTAAAGTCAGGAGACAATTTACCCACAACAGCCCTTTTGTACGCTCGCAGTGTAGTGTTAAATAGATCTAAGTCACAAAAATCGCTGTTATAATTACGACAGGAGCGCAACAGAAAGGTGTTACGGGCATAATTAGTTGAAGTCAACTATATTCAACGATATTATTTATTTATAATATTCAACTTATAATTATAACTTCTTTGGTGCCCCGGACTTAACTACTCACATCAAATGACATTGGCACAGGACTTACCTACTTGTGGAGATACACTTGACTAAAATTAAAGATTAAGACTATTATACTAAGAGTACATTTAAAAATAATATGTATTGTTAGTGCAATCCCAGGACAAAGAGAAAGATTAAAAGTGAATGGACATCGAATATTCTAAAGACGACGACCACTAATGCTTTGACTTTCAATTCACAGCAGATCCTCTCGAAGACAATTTGCTTAATAAAATAATATTTACTCCGAACATACCAATCTAAAGAATCACTTTTATCGACATGCCTATGAGAGATGAATCAGATAAATGATCAAATGCCTGTCCTCCTATTGGCTATTCAGAAGTAGCAGCGCACCGTGATTGGTCAATCGAGTATGGTGTGACGTCAAGGACAACGACCTTCTAAATTGGCGCAATTTTTCAATTTAGAATCCATTAGCAAAGGAAACTTGTCAGGCGATGCAGTACGAGAATAAGATTTACTTTTATTGAGGAATCAATTCTTGAATGGGCATTTGGAATCAAACAGCCACATTGGAGGACTTGGAGTTGCTTCCCCCTTATCTCTTGTTGGCAGGGGATATCTTAGATTAATAACGCTCGGTGTTGCCAACTCGGTGTCAGATTTTTGGGCTAGTTCTAGCTCAAAAAGGGCTAGGATTTTGCCAAACGCACTTAATAAAAATCGGCCAAGTGCGAGTCGGACTCCCAATTTTCCCACAGACTTGATGAAAAAATAAATTGAGTTTTAGTTCTAAGTATGGGGACCCCCCAATTTTTTTTATTTTCCTATTTTGTAAAAGTCGTAATGCGGTTAACAAAATACATCTACATAATTACCAAGATTCAATAATTATAGTTCAGTAGTTCTTATAGTGTCGCAAAAAAGCGGCTGTGACATACGGACGGACAGACGGACAGACAGACATGACGAATCTATAAGGGTTCCGTTTTATACCATTTGGCTACGTAACCCAAAAATTACCTCTTTGACATTCTGAGTACACAAAAACGTGTACAAAAAACTACGTAGCCATTTTTAAACGTTTTCCATCATTATAATGAAATATTTTCCTCGATTAACAAAATTTGTAGTTACCTCTACAAAACGTCTTATTCCTACGGGAAAACATCAATCATTCCTGACAGGCCATGTTATTAAGGGGAAAGTTTAAGGCTCTAAAAATATAATAAATAAAATAAATAGCCTCATTATTACGACACAACAATAATTAGCCTATTTATCTTATTTATTAAATAAATAAAAAATAGACTAATTATTGAAATAAAAAAATAGGCTATTGTTGTCTCGACTTAATTAGCCTATTTATTTTATTTATTAAATAAAAAAAATTGGCTAATTATTGTTGTCTAGCAATAATTAGCCTATTTATTTTATTTACTAAATTTTTAGGGCCTTAAACTTTCCCTTAATAGTATAGCCTGTCAGGAATGATTGATGTTTTCCCGTAGGAATAAGACGTTTTGTAGAGGTAATAGATCATTTTTGCAATATCCCTAGACAAATTTGATTTAGTTTCTGCTTTCAAAGACTCAAATGAAGATATTATCCAATATTTAATTTGTAAGATGAACTTTTCTGAAGGGAAACCGGAATATATACATAAAATTAGTTACATGCGTATTTTGTAATTGACAAGTATTTATAACCAATGTTTAATAATTTTGTACGCAATAGAACTGGTTTTGTATATTAATTTGTGTGTAATCTGTTTCTCAATGCAGGTCTAAAGTGATTTGATGACCCATTTGGATCAGCGGTAGTGAATACTGCCTCTGGTGCAAACATTTGTGTGCATGAACATATCTGTTTGTATTGGTCGGGGTGTTTCTATGTATTATAAGTATGTATTTTCAAAAGAAAAGTATTATATGTATATATTTTTAATTCCGCTGTTGATTCTGATATCCGTAACACAGGTGCTTGAGCTACCTATCTCGGAGCCAGATCATTACAAAAAAAAAAAAAATACAAAAATGTTTATTGCAGTAACTTAGTCTAGTACAATATTTTGTGTATGATGCTCCCTTTTAAGCTCATTTGCTTGTGATAGGCAACACCGCTCTTCCATAGCATAGTGACAATAGACTAAACTCACTAAAATAATTAATTTAAATTGAAGTTCAAGATACAATAATTGTTATGTGTGTGTGTGTGTGTGTGTGTGTGTGTGTGTGTGTGTGTGTGTGTGTGTGTGTGTGTGTGTGTGTGTGTGTGTGTGTGTGTGTTTGTGTGTGTGTTGTCTGTTTGGACGTGACTGGAGGTGTATGTATGCCTGCACATTATATAAATTATTCATTTAATATTTTATCATAAAGGGTAAATAGTTAGTAATTATTATTATTATTATTATTTTTTATTTATTTTATAAACAACTCTATTTCATCATAACTCTTTGTTTTTAACCACTTAGTGAGAACCATTTTACATTTTGCGTAAATCATATTGTAAATATCAAGGTCTTTATTTATTTTATTATATAATACACAAGCTCTATTTCCATATTGCCTCCGTGCAAACTCAGATCTTACGAACGGTTGTGTTACAACATTCCGCTTTCTTCTTGAGTTAGTTTCACTATGCCGGATAGGGTAGCGACTTATGTTTAGTTAGCACTGTATTTAATATATATAATTTCCTAACAGACAAAAGATTAGTAGATGAGTATAACATATCTGTTGGGAAATCCCGTGGCTTAAAAAACATGACCTTAAGCAATGCTCTTTGAGTTCTTTCTACGTCTATAAGTCTTGTTTTAATGGCACCACCCCAGACAGAAATACAATAAGTTAGGACGGACTGCGCCAGAGATATGTAGGTTAGACGTAAAAGACGATCAGAGGCCACATACCGTAATGTTTTAAAGGTCCAAATTAACTTTCTCGTTCTCGTCATGAGTAGCTCTATGTGATTATGCCATGATAAACGTTGATCCAGCATGACACCCAGATATTTTGTGCTGGATACTTTCTCAAGATTAGGGCAAGTACAAGACACAACAGATTCATTAGAACATTGATGGATACTTATTTTAAAGTCGGACGGGGGCTGGCCATTTTCATACTTGCTGAAGTAGATAAAGTTGCTTTTCTGAACATTTAATGATAGCAGATGTATATTTAGCCACTTAGCGATCTTAACCAGTCCCGCTTCGGTTTGTGACTTTAGGTCACCATAGTTCTTTGCTGCAAATACAATAGCTGTGTCATCTGCGTATGAAAAAATTTTACCACCGTCTAGTTGCATGTTACAGAGACTATTGATATAAACAAGAAACAAGGTAGGGCCGAGCACACTACCCTGCGGCACCCCGTAATCAACTATACAGTCTGAACTCAAAGTGTTTCCAACTCCAACTTGCGATCTACGATCTGTTAAGTAACTTTCCAAAAGTTTGAGCGGTTTTCCCCTAATGCCTACGCCCTCAACACTACGCAGAAGAATTGGCACAGACACAGTATCGAAGGCTTTTTTTAGATCAAGAAAAACCGCCAAACATTTATTACCGGCATCGACATTTTCTACGATATTGGAGATCAGAGCTAAAACAACGTCTTGTGTTGATAAGTTCTTTCGAAATCCAAACTGAGATGAGGAAAGTATGTTATATTTGCAGAAGAATTTTACTAATCGAGAATTAATAATTTTTTCCAAAATTTTTGCTATTACAGATATTACCGATATGGGTCTGAAGTTTGATGGATCAGTCTTGTCTCCACTTTTGTAAACAGGCGTTATGATAGATCGTTTTAGTGTAGTTGGGAACAACCCACACTCAAAACACTGATTGATAAGATGGACCAAAGTGGGTATAATCTCCCTGTACGCAAGTTTTAAAAAGTTGGTCGATAGTTTATCCCAACCTGGAGCACTATCAGACTTCATAGACATGATAACTGAGTATACCTCTTTGTAGTCAGTATCTAAGAGAACAAATGAAGTCTCTAAGGGCATGTTAGTAGAGGAAACAGTTTCTTTACTTGTAGCAGTTATGTTTAGTGCAAGTTGCTGTCCGATCGTAGCAAAATAACTATTAACTCTGTCAAGAGATTTCTCTGGGGTTATATCAATATTTAAGAGCTCCAGATTTTGTGTTTTGGGCGGTTTACGTTGAGTTATGTTGTTAATAGTATTCCATAGCTTTTTTGGATTTTTAACGGCTTTTTCTAATTGTGCCTTGTCGTGGTCACGTTTTAATTTCTTAATAATTTTAGTGCAAAAGTTACGATATCGTTTAAATGTTATTTTAAGTGTATTGTTTTCCGGGTCTAGTTTTACCTTCCGTTGCAAATCATTTCTGTTTCTAATGCAGCGTAATACGCCCGCAGTCATCCATGGCTTAACTATCCGATCTCTATGTGGAATTTTAATTGTTAAAGTATTTAAAGTAAGACTTTCCTGCAGAGTTGTTATTAATCCTTGTGTTATGAGGTTAGGGTCAGTTAGTGTTAGTAGGCCGTGTAGAGTTTCACTATTAAGGTGTTGAATTGCTTTTTCATAATTTATTATTTTCTTTATATTTATATTCATACGTGTTTTCATGCTTTTAGAGATTATTTTTAAGAGAATCATACAATGGTCGGTCACTGTAGAGTCTAATACAGCAATAGTTGCATTATTGTTGTAACTTTCTAACCTTAGAATAAAGTGATCGAGGCAATTATGACCCCTAGTAGGTAGGGTGTGACCTGGCAGCATGCCGTGGGTGGCCAACATGTTTAAATAATTGTATCTATTTAAGCGACATTGAGATGATTCGAAAGGATAATATATTAACGAAATATTAATATCTCCAGTGAGAACAACGTTTGTACACTGTGAGATAGTACTGAGATGTAGATTTAAGGAATTTATGAAGTCGTCGGCATTAGTTGTTGATGGGGAACGATAAATACCAATAATAATAGTTTTTCCAATAGTAACTTGTAGGCCAGATGCATGAGACAAGTTTATTTCCTTAAAAAAGGTTGTATGTGAGTTCTTTACGTAAGCAACTACACCATCAGCTTTGTTCACATGTTTAGTTGTATGGAACGATGTGTAGTTCTCGATTTGAGGAATATTTTTGTTAGGATCTAGTCTGCATTCACTTAAGATTATTACATCGATTTGAAAATTAAATACTGCCTATGTTTAATTTAAAGTCATCCAAATTAGCATAAACACTACGTATATTCTGAGAGGCCACTGTAAGATCAGATGATTTTACACTTAATAGAGATGACAGCTCATTAGTTTGACATTTATAAGACAAAGCTACGGTAGTGTTGTCTAATTTCAGTGATATTTGTTAAGGAATTATCCATTTAGGGTTTATAAGAATAGGGATTACATTATCAAGTGTTCTCATTTTCAAATAATGAAAGCGGGACAGACAAGTTTTGAATTGAAATGTATAATAGTAATAAATATTTATGTATGAGTAGTAGATGTGTGTGAGTGTAGAATTATAACTGCTGAAATGTAATAGAGTTCGTGTGTGATTTGTTTGTGTTTGTGAAAGTGAAATTGCAATTATGTTGTAAATTACAAAAATGAAAGAACAGAAGTAGTCGCATGCTTTACCCAGTCATTTAGACAATATTAAATTTTGAATTTGGGCTTCACTCTTTACTAGAATGACAGGTGTGTTTTCCTCTTTCCGTAGGTATACTCTCCCGTAGGAAGTCCAACAAAATCTGAAATGATTTGATTTGGCGACGTCTCGAGCTAGGAAAAATAGGCGAGCTCCTTTAGCGGTGAGCTGCTCGGAGATAAAAACGGCAGTTTCTTCATTTTTAGTAGCCCCCAGGTGCTTGGCTCGAAGTTTGTCTTTGTATTTATTATTAAAAATCTTGGTTAACGACAATATCTCCGTTTTTTGCAACGTGGATGATAGTTCCACTATAATCGGGGTGTTATTACTCTTATCACTCTTTTTGCCTGGGACTCTGTATATATCTCTGATGTTTTCTTTTTTTATATTACAATTTATGGTTTTTCCTAGTTTTTCAACCATCCCAACCAAGTTTGCTTTTGTTTCTTTAAGCAGCTTCGGCATATTTTTTATTTCCCAAGCTTGTTCATTGTATGTGATGTTGTGAAATATTTATTTATTATTTATTTAAAGTAGGTAATATTTCAAAGGACTTAGAAGACGTGGCCATTGGACTTGGATTGGTAATATAGAACGGAAGTTTAAGGCAATCGACTTAAGTAATATGAGGAAATAATGTATTTTTTACCAAGCATAACGTGTTTTAACCCCAACGCAAAAACGACGGGGTGTTATAAGTTTGACGTGTCTGTGTGTATGTGTGTGTCTGTGTGTCTGTCTATGGCATCGTAGCTCCCGAACAAATGAACCGATTTTGATTTTGTTTTTTTGTTTGAAAGATGAATAAGGAGGGAGTGTTCTTAGCTATGTTGGATAAAAATCGATCCAAGATGGCCGCCGTCACAAAGATTTGGATTTTATGTTTTAACACAACTCCCACAATATGGGTATCATATAAAAGGGCTTGAGTAGCAGAATATATTAATTGTGATTTTTTTTTAATCCAAGATGGCCGCCGTCTGAAAATGACGAATAACCTATTTGTTGTTCCAATTGCCTCAAATGAAAGAGCTTTAGTTGTGTCGGGGGTTTTTTAAATTTTCAATTTTACCTATATAGGATTGGACGACTGCGGACTGACCGAAAACGTTGGAAAGAGGGTATGGAGGCATTTGCCCTGCAGTGGGACAGTACAGGTTAACAATAATAATAACGTGTTGTGGGATTACCCATAAGCGTTGCCGCAGTCTGTAAGATTATCTCTTTATAATCTCTCTATATCCTCTTTATATAATAGTATAAAACTCTTTAGATAGATACATAGGCAAAATTGCTAAATCGTATATGGAAGTCGATGATATAGGCAGTATTAAGATTACGTAAATTCCGCCACCGATTACTAATCCTACTCTCGGATGATTCCGATAACGCCAATCCCTGACTGCACCGCATAAAACAGCATAACCACGATAACTCATGCAAGTTATTATTCAGAGCAGAAGATAATTATAAAGGTTCAATGTCCATGTCATTATCAGAGGACGGTGCCAAGAGTCGACTTGAATGAAGATCGGTGTATTTTCGACGACGCAACGCAAGACGAATGCAACTAATAATATTCAATCTATTTCGGAAGATGTTTCCATGGTTCTCTAGTATCGAGAGACCAAGATCGTATAAGCGTCAGGAGACTTTGACTTCATGATACATATGTGACGTGTGTTTACATTTTGTTTTTTTTTGTGATAGGTGGCAGACGAGCAGACCGATCGGCTGCCGCCCCATAAACACCCGTGGAGTCATAAATGTGCTGCAAACCTTTAAACCCCCCGACATACAATTTAACACTTTTGGAGCGTCTCTTGCGCAAAGTATTGTGTTTAGAAAAAAAATATGTAAAAAACCTCAACATCATTTTTAAAGACCTATCCATAGATACCCCACACGTATAGGTTTGATAAAAAAAAAATTTTTTTGAGTTTCAGTTTCAAGTATGGAGACCCCCCCATTTTTTTATTTTTTCCAATTTTTATGTAAAAATCGCAATGCGGTTAACAAAATACATCTATTTAGCAAGTTTCAATAATATAGTTCTTATATTTTCGGAGAAAAGTGGCTGTGACATACGGACGGACACAGACGGACAGCCATGACGAATCTATAAGGGTTCCGTTTTTTGCCATTTGGCTACGGAACCCTAAAAAGTACCTATATGATGTCAGTTAGTTTCCCTAACTGCACTTAACTTGTCAGGTCAAACATTTAGATTGACCTGACTAATAAACAAGAACCAGGGGGTCTAATTTGAAGTTAACTTTGAGACTCAACCAAACGGATTTGACGACGTTTCCTAATTTGAAGTGAACATTGCGTCGGTTGAACTCAACCGAAACTCTTTTGACACATCTCGCCTCAAACCCTAATTTGAAGACACCAATGCTCAACCAAAATATCGAATTTGACATTTCTTGTCTCGCGTCTTTATGTCAAAATTCACGATAGCTCGAAAGGTGTTTTGGTTCGGTTGAATGGATTTATGGTGTATTAAAAAAGGATCTTTATGTCTTTGTAAATAAGGTCCAATGACTTACATATCAATAAAGATTAGTTTAAAGCGGAGTTTCTTGGTATAAAATGTTAAAATTGCTATACCTATATAGATGATTATGAATACATAGAGTACTTAGGTACTTTTAATGCTTAATCAAAGTTTTAATGTATGAATCTCAGTACTTACGTTTAAATATGTAAATTAATTTACATTAAGTGCCTATTTACCTACTTACTGAGAATTTTTGTAGATTTATGCCAGTGAGAATATGTATGGTATAGTTCAATGATTTATGCAGATTTAAATAAGTAAGTATACTAAGTACCTACCTAGTGGTGTAGGCTTCTTATAGATAAACTAGATTCACTAAGTAATTAGTCTTTTTCTGCGACTAAGTACATTGTATTCTTCAAACTTAATCTTATCAGTTCAAAAGTTTGAAACTTTTGATGATTTAACTAGGTATTATTTATATAGGCTTTTGACTCAATTAGGTATTAATCCACCAAAGTACAAAGTGAAATACATTTTGAGGGTTTTAACCATTTGCAAGCCTCAATTATGTATTACAATAATTTTGCCTAAGTTCCTACTTTGTCTACATTACAAGTATACGTAATAAGTTTTCTCTTTCCTTAAAAAGTAGGTATACCTACCTACTTACCTTTGTGTTAGGTTCCTACATAACTATTTAACTAGTTATCTACTTATAAATTTTACAATTTTGGGGTAGTTTTGGATATCCATTAAAGATTACACAGTACCAACCAGTTAAACTTATGTTAAACTGGTTTAATACATTTGCTCCACTATTAGTTAGTGAATTTCAATATATCCCATAGAATATTTCACAACATCACATATGTACATTGATCTGACTCCGAGATAGGTAGCTCAAGCACCCGTGTTACGGATATCATAGTCCACAGTGGGATTACAAATATATACATATAATACTTTTCTTTTGTAAAAACATACTAATACATAGTAAACACCCAGACCAATACAAACAGACATGTACATGCACACAAATGTTTGTACTGTATGGGGATCGAACCAGCAACCCTTGAACCAAAGCCATCATTCACTACCACTGTTCCAAAAGCCCTGTTAACACTCATGCGATTAACATACTAATTAACAGGAGAGCAGTACATAAGGAATGAAAAAAACAACAAAGTACATGTCTTGGAATCATTTATTAAAATAAATAATAAAATATACAATAATGTTATCCTATTTTAAGAAGAAACTATGTACACACACATATTTTGTATTCTTTCTGTGCAATAAAGAAATAGAAATAGAAATTATTTATTTAGCACACAAAGAATATAACACAATGCTTAAAACTAGACTTATAAGTACAACTTAAATGTGCTAAAAAGGTTCCCACTCAGCATAATGTCGTGGTTACCGGAGCAGGCAACCTCGACGCTGATTTTCAGTGGTCACCATGAAGAACAAATTTTATACATTAAACTAAAACAAATTAGGTATGGCACAGCGATGGTATATTAAGTATTTACAATTAATATTACAAAAATAATGAAAACTGCAATAAACTGACAGACACAAACTAAAACAAACAACACTCCTATACACAGAGTTACAAAACCAAATACAATAGCATGGCACGCCAGTAATTTAATACATTATTTATTACAATAAGTAAATAAGGAGGGAGCAACACATAGCACACTATTTTTTTTGTAATTCTAGAAGATAAGCTTTTAAATTAATCTTGAAACAATGCCTAGATTGAGACTTCTATCTATCTATCTTCACACACCCACTTAGTATTAATTAATAACCTTTAACTATTTACAAATAAAACAACGCCCCATTGTCTAATGGTTTAAGACGGTTCTGACGATGGCCCTGTGGCCATGATCTCGGGGTCATGGGTTCGATTCCCGGGTCGAGCAAAGGTATGTTTTGAATTTTCCGAACATAGTTCGGGTTTGTGATCACTTATCCGCATTTGGCAAGAGTGATGATTAAGCCTAATCCCATCATAGTAGCGATGACTTGATTTCTATGATGGGGGTCTTAGCCCTACAAAGGGAATAATTAAGCTGGTACTTTACTTTATTTACATAATAAATGATGACTGAATGATGCTTGTCCATAGGTACTTATCAGTTGAATTATAACAAACTATTTTCAGCAAATAATTAACTTCGTTTAGCAGTGAAGCCCGGAGTACTGGAACTGGGTATGTTTCTTCTAGCGGAGATCTGTGCAATGCTGGTAGATATTCTGCAATAATCATAAAGGAGTTTTAAATAAAATAAATAAATACCTAATTATAAAAGTATTTTTATTGCTCCCTCATACAAAAAACTGTTAGTAGGTACATAGGTATTTCGATTACAATCATACTTATTAAGTAAATAAAAACAAGCTATTTAATTTTAGATTGGAAATAATGTAAAAAATAAACTCAAATGCATATTTCTACCAACGAGCTCCATATGCACTTAAGATTACTTGAATAAGTTTCTGTAACATGTAACCATGATTAATTTGGTGTGGGTTCCCCCGTCTAAGGGTTGTTAAGGTTAGACGGCAGTCCCTTCATAATAATTGCCAGACTCGCCAAATCCTCGATCATGGCTCACGGTACACTGACCTCCAAAATCATGGTTCTGGACCACCAACCAAGAATAACACTGCAAGGATTTGACAACCCATTTGGAACGGTAGTGAATGCTGCCTTTGTTTCAAAGGTTGCGGGTTCGATCCCCGCACAGTACAAACATTTGTGTGCATGAACATGTCTGTTTGTATTGGTCTGGGTGTTTTTCTATGTATTATTAGTATGTATTTATAAAAGAAAAGTATTATATGCATATATTTGTAATCCCACTGTTGATTCTGATATCCGTAACACAGGTGCTTGAGGTACCTATCTCGGAGTCAGACCAATGTATGTGATGTTGTGAAATATTTATTTATAAGGATTATACTTTTGTATACATGTTTCAAACAATTATATTATCTTTATCTTAATATTTTTTCATTCAGTAAGGAAATTAGTTATAGCACAGATATTATAGATTCAGTGGAATAACTTTTTGTTAATTGATTACCTCCGGTGAGATGTTCACTTTGTTCAACTCATTCTCCTCTCACAGTCATTCTAGCTCAGCTTTCTATTACAGTTTGGTCCAATGGAGAACTTTGATGTCTTGTTTACTGAAATATTTAATTACAAAAGGTTAAATTATAGAATGATGTTTCAAAGTTGTTCTTTCTAAAGTGTAAATTGGAATAGTCATCATCATCAGCCCATTTAAGTCCCCACTGCTGGGGCACGGGCCTTCCTCAATCACATGAGGGGTAATTGCCATACTCACCACGCTTGCAGACGGGTTGGCGAGGGTTTTGATATAAATGCAGAGTTTTCCATGTCTGGGTGCTGATGATCATGCCAGCAGCTTTACCTTATTGGCCTTTTACGACACCTCGGTAAGAGTGAGGATGGCCTATTCTACTCCGTGGCCGAGTGGTCCCCGGCAGAGTAAAATTAATAACAAATAAACTTATTTAGGTAGGATTATGCGACTAACCTAACTTATACTTGATTTTACTTAAGAAAGTAGAGTCTTTAGATAACTATAGAACTTGTATATAAGCATAATACTAATGTACATACGCTTTCAAACAATTTAACAATATTTTAAATTATGTATTGAGATTGCATATTTATCGTACGTACATACTTATGTCAATAATTTACAAGTTTTTTTCTAATGTTTCACAGATGGCCACAGATAACTATATGCGCTATGATGTAGAAAAATAGCAAGCTGTCAGATTTTTAAAAATATTTTAACATTTTAATGTTTTTATTATTTAAAATCTTTCTTTCAAACACATTAAACAATAGTCCTTTAATTTAAAAAGTCAAATATATTTATTCTTTAAAAAAAATATTGTTAATTATAAATAAAATCAATTCAATTGGTTTTATTTGATGTGGGTCTTTCGGCGACACTATCATCGCGAATATCATTCATTCACGAGAGTCTATGGTCGGATCCGTACGAAAGTGTCCCATACGATGGTATTTCAAATTGCCAAATTAAACTACAATTGATTGACTGTCGGCTCGATCGAACGATCGTACGTGGTAACTTGAAATTAGACCCCCAGGTGGCTTAATTTGAAGCGGTCCCGTAACGAACGAGAATATACTTGTCGCATCCAAACATAGGAGACACACAGCGCATGTGAGAGAGAGGGAAACTCGGATTAGGTCGTAACGTCTGCTTTAAATTAGGCCCTCTAGAAACAGGTCAACTCAATATTCTAACGTGCAGCTCAAAGCTAGCGTGATGGGGTAAAAATGCAATTTTCCATATCGCTGGCTGCAAATCGCATAACAATTCCTCACACAACGTTAGTTTATGCCAAATATAATTAGACACCATATTAGGTACTGGATTAAAGCGATGGTAGCTCAATGGATACGAACGCGCCTTCCACGCAGGTAGTCGAAGATCGAATTCGAGCAGCACCAATGATTTTTTCAAATCTAACTAACTAGGTTGGCCGATAGTGAGTCTTGGCCTCCGATAATAAGAGCCTCCATCTTGGTCGATCCTGCGCCACCTCCTGCCAGTCATCTGCCGAGAGTCCGCGCAGGTCTTTTTCGACCTCATCCTTCCAGTGATATCTCGGACGGCCGACTGGCCTTTTGCCATTAGGACGAATTATAATTACAATTATAATTATATTTCCCATTTTCAAATCTATGTGTGTATTTTACGCTGCTGCTATGAAGTTGAGCAATAGCCTTCTATCTAGCTTTTTATCAAAAATCTTATCCACAATCTATATAACCATACATTTCTTATCAAGGTATATGATTGTTCCAAAGTGTTAGTAACTTTTAGATTTTATTACTGTTAAGATAAGCAATGAACTTTGTAGTCACCTACATACCTAAAGCCATTGATGGTCCAATTTATTTGGCTTAGGTGGCTGGCTACTCACCCAAAAATAACTCACCCAAGAATTTCAAGATTTTTTTTCAAGACACAAAAATATTCGTTAGGTTAGGTTGGTACAGTGACCAGCAAAACATGTCAAAACTTCTTGGGTGAGTTTTTTGGGTGAGTTGCCACCTAAGCTATTTATTTATTTTACTCAGAGATAAGATGTTTTTCTTCCGTTTTACGTGCCGGTGGTAATATGTAACACTAGGAAGTTCTTGCGCCACAAAACTACCCTGAGACGACTGCTAATAGGAATGGTGTGGTTGCTCGTAAAGGACTTTAAGTCATCCTTGATAGGTTGGGATCTACCAACCTATCACCATTAACTATTCTTAAATTTTGGAGGTAGTGTCCCATTGTCAGGGAAGGACAAATCCACCCGCCTTCGGGCCAGACACAATACATTACAGCTAGTGATGTACAAGCCTCGAGGCTTCAGAGTCCTTTTGCCGAGAGCTCAAAGTCGTTTACAGGGCTCGCCTCGGTTATAAAAGCTCGACAACTGTCTTTTTTAGAGTTCAAGTTTAGTTTGTCTAAAGCTTGAGGTCTTTCGCAGAGCTCGAGCCTTTTCGAAAGCTCGAGCCCTTTTGAATTCTCAAAAACCCTGAAACCGGTATTTATTTATTCGACGATAGAAATACTCCTATGAAGTTTCAACTAAATCAATCGAAGGAATCTTGTAGCTCCATACAAAATTTCACTTCCTAAGGGGATGAATTTTAAAAAATCCTTTCATCTACCCCCTCGACCACATTGGGTAGCCACCTGCCAAATTCGGAATCTCTAGACCCAGCGATTTGGGCTGTGCGTTCGTATCTCTGTCAGTCAGTCAGCAGCTGTAGCTTTATACATATATTACTTATATATTACTTAGTTACGGAGTAATTAAAGTTATAAACATAAACTTGAGCTTGGCTTTCGTTCATTTTAAGACTCGAGCTCTTTTGAAGGTTCGAGCTCTTTGGAAGGCTCTAGCTCTTTTAACAGAACTTTCGGGGCACCGAGGCTACTGAGCCTTGCCATTCCGCCTTGAAAAATAGGACTCGAAGCCTCGAGTCTTGTACATCACTAATTACAGCTGGAATGCGGTGGGGCTGGTTAGACATGTCTGACGCATTACAGAAAAATAATTTAGTCAAAATTGCTCGAAACCGCGCAATTGGCGCGCAAATACATAGTTTTATTTCATTTTTTATATTTTTATCTTCAACCTCATCGAAATGTATTAATGACTGTTATTAAAGCTGAAGGATTACCATTCGTGATAAAAAAGACAGTTACCTACAAAAGTTTTTTACTTTTCAATCAACTTCCCGAGATTTTGTAAAAAGGTGTCTGCTGCCATTCATGCGCTTTGATGAAGGCTATTTTTTGGTCTAGCTTCATCCGTGCCTACCACCACCTACATTACCGCATAGAATCGATGTAACAAGATCATTTCATCCGTATAACTCATCTACTGAGCTGTGGCAAAAAAGTTTCTCACATCTCGCTTTGGCAGTTCTCACAGTCTTAACTAGTCTAGTATTAAAAACGTGGAAATATTTTTTAGACACAGGAGTCCAATTCTCGTCCTCGTAATATTTTGAAAACATGGCGGTTATCACCCGAAAACCATACCCGTGACATTTATTTTCATACGACATACATATATCACTAAAACATAGTTTTTTGTATGGTTTTCGGGTGATATCCGCCATGTTTTCAAAATATCACGGACACGAGAATTGGGCTCCAGATGGACACACGGATTGACGGACAAGAAACTTAGGAAAGTGATCTTATAGTGGTTCCGTTTTTTCTTTTGAGGTACGAGGTACGTACCTTAAATGTTATAATAATAAGTAATCTTTGTAGTTATCCCTACAGTATTTTATTTTATGGGATAGGGGGCAGACGAGCAGACGGATCACCCGATGATAAGCGACTACCGCCGCCAATGAACACCTGCAACACCAGAGGAGTCACAAGTGTGCTGCCGACCTTTTAAAAAGGAATACGTTCTTTTCCGGACAGATACGACCTGCAAACTGTTTGCAGGGCGTATCTGTCCGGAAATACCGCAGGCGATAGTAACATGATTTAGATTGAATATCAAGTCTAAATCATGTGCCGAAAAAAGGCGAATTTCTAAGGGTTATCTTATAAATAACATAAATGTCTGTTACACCTCTGAAAGCTAAAACGGTATTAACGCAATTTTCATTCTTTTTTCGAAAATTTTGTTTTGATACAAACGTCAAAACTGCTCTGTAACACCAGTTTAGCTAACAAAGGTTTATTTAACATTTATGAGTAAATCCCTAAGACTAGGTCTCGGCTAGACCATCTATTAAATTCCACAATAGGCAAGCTAAATCAAGGAGGCCTCCCAGACATCGCAATGTCAAGTTCATTTATATCGGCGCTCGAGGCGGTGCGTAGGCGCACGCCCTCAGCCTATCGCGGGAGGAAACGTACTCGTTAATGCAGATTGGCTGGATGAATTCCTGGGGAATGGAATGCTGGAATATGGATGGTATGGAGAAATGTACGTAATGTAATAAACGATTTTAAGGTAATTTTAAAGAACTAAAAAATCCCGTTAGAAATGTAGGCAAGAGTAATTGAAGTCACATCAAAACGCCGCGCTGTTAGTAGATTGTGATTTCGACCAATGATTCTGAAAATTGTGCACTCTAATCGGCAATGCTCACCAGTCACAAAACTTTTCATTCAATAATTGGTCTTGCTTAATTTATGAGATAACGAAGAAAGAATGAAGTTTGTGAATATTGTAGAATATGTTTTTTTCCTCATGATTAAATCTTATCGTTGGAATTAATTCTCTTCGATTTTACAGTAAATGAATAGATAGTTATCAATATTGATTTGATTTTATCTCTTAAATAGTTATTGATATCGGTTTATCTTCACTATTTATACAGTTTAAAGAGATAATACTGAAAGATATAAGTATCGATGGTACCGATTTAGTTACAACTATTGAGGCAACTATCTACTATCGAGTACCTAATATTAGATAAGATTCTAAAGCACTTGTTCGTACTGAAGTAACTAACCTATTTCCAAAATAACCGAGTATAACACAAACACCGAACCTTTGTGGAAGGTGAATGAAGTCCAACGCACTTAATCGGAGGTCAAAGGTTCTAAGCCAAGCAATCTGTTCTAGACTTTTTTCAAATATGTGTAAATTTTTATATTCTTATCATTAACTCCGCGGTGAGGGAAATCATTGCGAGGAAACCTAACAAACAAAAGTTCCGTATAGCAGTAGCTTCGTTATCATTACTAGTTTTAATGGTCTTACTAACATCCCACTCAATAGAAAATATTCACATATATGCAGACATGTTCATTCTCATACTCGAATAAATCTGTACAGTCCCACCGGATCCTCGATGTCGGGTTATAGAAAACGTCCCAGCCGTCTCTTATTGAACCAATTGAGCTGATTGCTGTCCATTTTACGGCAATTGTCGAGGAGCTCGGCTTAATCGTCGGCGGGATATTCACATGCTCTTCCTAATTAGTAGGAGGAACGCGGCGGACTTTTGATCTTTTATCAATATGTCAATAGATTCGACTATCTTTTTTTAGTAAGTCTATTGAGTTCCACTGCTAAGAAAAGAATTTCTAACTTCTTCTTAACTAAAGTCTCTCGATTGCTACCTATCTAATGCCCTTCCCGTAGAATCTTTAAATGTAGGTAAAGATGGAGTGCAAATTTCATCTATCATCAGATCATAGATAGATGAAATTGTGAAGTTAAGTTTGATTTTTCTAACAATGCCGAAATTGAAAAATTACGGAAACATCCAGACTATAACTATTCTAGAAGTCATAAAAATAAAAATACAGAAAAGTTACCAACTTTAAAAAAAAATCGAGCATAATTTTTCATTGTTGCAGGACTTCGGTAGGCACGTAAAACCTCAATAATATGTTTGGTACTTTATGATGAAGTTTATTGAACACTTTGGACAGTAAAAAAAAAAAGAGTTTATTCATTGCCAAAACGTTAGATTGGCTTAAAATGTAATCGCAAATCATAGTTCTGCTACTAATAAGCAGCATGATTGTGCTCCGGCATTGTTGATGTCTATGACATCAAAAACGGTAACCCGTTTACCATCAGATGGGCTGCAAGCTCGTCTACCTACTATAAGCAATAAAAAAAAAACCAAGTGACTGATCCTCATATTTTCTTATAAGTCTAAGGCGTCTCATACACGCCAGTTGGCATAATTCCTACTGCGGCAAAAGTCAATAGCTCGTTCTAAGTCCAAGGTTGCGATAATTTTACGTTTTTACAAGCGGACGTGAGTACCAAAAAGTAACTACCTACCTATCTAATTATCTACGGTCACCTTTAGTGGAGTCAAAACACGTCGGTTTCATTTTCTAGAAGTTAGGAAACTATACATAGCTTAATATAACCATTTTAGTGGCGAAGTATACGGAGTATTATTAACTTACTCTATGACAAAAAGTATAACTAGGATCCATTATCGGCTAATAGATTATCGATCCATTTAATGTCTGTGTTGCGATCCTCGACCAGGAAGAATGCCTATTCTTAAATGTCTGTAATAGAAAAATAATATTTCTATACTGTGACATTTCGAGAACAAGAGTGATGACTATTGGATATAATTTGTGACAATATCGAACTCGAGTTAACATAGATTTGCTTCTCAATCAAATGCAATTCAAAATCTTCAATGCAAAATGCAAAGAGAGACAGACACCTTATTCAAAGACATCAATTTGGTGAAAAAAATTGGGTGTAGATTACCTATAATCAAACTTTGCAAACTCGTAACTTTGTATTTTGTTCAGTCAGACTGAGTCACAGACTTAAACATTAGACCTGCCTGATCCATCAACTAGGATTTTATTAATCCATTCATATAGTCATAATATTGATAAGTACAATATTTTGACTTCATTCAAGATTACGTGTTTCTAAGTAAATGATACACATACTATACTATACTATTGACGTATACAATGCCAACTGATGCACATGAAGTTTTGAACCGCGTTTCCTTCACCTTCGGTAGTGATGCGTGAAAGGCATCGAAAACGAACTTATATTTTTAAAACACATTTTCTTTCTAAACGACGAACATAAAAGTTTATTTCAGAGAAATAAGTTCAGGCTGCAGTTTTCTAACTTTATGCGTCCTCTTAAGGTGACGGGTAGGGCACACTAGCGATGCCATTCGATTTTAATTTTTAGCCACTAAGCAGGGTCTAATGAAATGTCTCCTCCAACGACCCAACATTTGTGCATGGTTATTTAATAAATAGTACAAGTATTTGTCGAGGGGTTGTTACCCCGAAATTGTTTAAAATAGATCCGGTTTAATAGCTAAAAATCAAAATCGATTGGCGTCGCTAGTGGGCCCTACCCGTCACCTTAAGAGGACGCATAAAGTTAGAAAACTAAACAATTTTCAGCCGCGTTCACACTTCTCGCACTTGTTCAATACTAGGAAAAGTCACTGCGTCTGCGATCGTTAATCTACCTTTAATACACTCTCGTATCCTTCAGCATAGATCCTTTTGATAGAATTCATTTACAGCAGTCTTGTAAGCTAAATTAAATTCTATTACGAAAAACTTGAGAAAATCGAATTTGCAAGATGAATATTCCCAATGTGAAATATTAACCGATCGTTACATCACTAGTAAGACAAACACACCCACAGTGACTTAATGATTGATTGCCACTGACCAATGATTCATTGCTTTATCGTCTTGAAACAGAGCACTTTCATGACCAGGAATCAGCGATAACCTCAATGTAAGGAATTTTACTAGATGACCTAATCGATTGCAATTTATTCTTGCTTGAAGAAAAATTAACAACGTTCTTTTGTGCTATGCGTTTATAAAACCATTTAGTAAGATGACGTGGGTTCGCAATGAATGCGATCATTCTATTATTTATGTTCAGTGGTCCGCTTTGATACTTTATGGGGTTAGATTAATTAAACCCCAAAACGGGACAGACCCTATTAACGGTTATCTCTCCCAGTTTATCTAAAAATGTTCTGTTTTTCGGAACGTTTCGCAAATTTTGTCAGTCAGACTGACCTTTCCAAATAAAGATCAATACAAATCTATCTAAGTTTAGTATACTTTTTAAAACAATTTTAGAGTACCTACGTACTTTGAACCTGAGCTTGCCCTTATAAGAATAGCAGGTGTTGTCTTCATAGTCTGATCGTAATAGCAATATTTGCAGTGTATTAAGTTCTAATTGACAAAAACGATATTCCGTTTTGAGTTAAAAAAAGAAATGGTCACTTTATGTGTGATGCACAAAGTCATGTACGGTACATACAGAGAGTAAAAAGTTTAGTAAATTTTCGATTACACGGCAAGAATCAGTTATACCAACATACCGTTTTAAAAAGATCTGCCAATCATCTTTCAATTTTCTTTACATCAAAAGGGATCAATGTTGCTACAAGCAAATCTGAACTTTCTGATCTAACAGTTAAGCATACATTTTCTGTGCAACAGGTATTAGGTACTCTGACAAACTTACAAAAGGTAAAAGTACTTATAGCATATCAAACAAATCAATTTGAAAACTGACGAACCTTTTCGTTCTTTGATTCTACCTACCTACAACCTGTGCTGATAAAGAATGGGATCAGAAATGGCGGCGCATCTATTCACTTCTCGCTCCCACACTATTTGCGTCTATACTCACACCCCACGAGTGCGAGTATAGACGTAAATAGTGTGCGAGCGAGAAGTGAATAGATCCGTCGCCATTTCTGATCCCATTCTTTATCCGCACAGGTTGTAACTACCTTCTTAACTTTATATTTTCAATATGGCTGGAGGACTATCGCGATTTATTAATATTGTGTAAGAACCTCTTTGTGATTGATCAATTTAGGAAAAAGGTTGTTTATCGTATCGTGCATTACTTTAGGTTTACTCAAAGTAGGTATTTACTTCCGATCTGTCAATCAGAACTTGGGTCTAAATTACAAAAGTTGACAAAAAAGATTGTTATCGCGGGCGTATTAACGACACGTTTAAAGAAACCGCTAAAGATTATATCATGGATTTATCAGTGACAAATATATCATTTTTATTGAATCGCAATAAATAGAACGTTAGAAAAGTTCTTTTTATTGCGATGATATACTTAATCTATGATATAATTAATCTTTTAAAGTATTTTTATCATCATCTTGTCTATCATTACTGCACCAATAAATCCTAAGTCAGCACTTTTTTTCTGAAAAACTTTTTTTATAGCCTCGCAATACAAAACTACCACCATTTTGTAGCCGTTTAAAATATATCTACCTACTCGTATGGTAATAAGTTAAACGGTATTCCTACCTAACTATTTAATTATTTTTAGCATAAAATCTAAAAAAAAAATGAATAGATACGCACTTCGGCCCCAAAGAACAAGACATATCACCTAATGGTAAGCCATTACCGCCGCCCATGTATTTTCATACGACATATATCACTAAAACATAGTTTTTTTGTATGGTTTTCGGGTGATATCCGCCATGTTCTCAAAATATCACAAGCACGAGAATTGGGCTCCTACAACACCAGACGAGTCACAAGTACGCTGCCGACCTTTAAATAAGGAATACACTTATGCACAATAGATACGATTATCAGAATCAGCAGAGGAACCACAAATATATTTTTTTTTATTTAAAGTAAAGTAAATTATCAGCCTATAAACTGTCCCACTGCAGGGCAAAGGCCTCTTAGGCCTGAAGCTTAGGCACAGAATAAATATAGGCTTAGGTACGTCCATTAACTTAATTATGGAAAGCCTTTACGCCTATTGAATTAAGTGTCAATATTTTTTCTACATTTGTTTCAATCTTTTATTAATATGGCTCTACCTGAAGATAATTAGCCAATGTCAAGTGACTAGTAGTCAACAATCGAAGTAAAATGCTGGTTTTTCACGTTTTATCGACTTACGGATTCAGCGGATATCACTCTAAGAGCAATCGCGGGTTTTAAGACTCTAAAAGGTCCAAGTAAGTTGTAAGGAAGCAACTCACTCGACACACAATAGCTGTGTTAAAAACGATACAATCCAACGATTCATATTATTACGATCACTTTGCAGCACTTCACTGCACAAACAAACACCAAATTTGTTCACTAAAAACCACTAGACACTAATTTAAAACCTTTGAATTGTATAAACCCACGCGGCTTGTTTTAGCCCTACCCGCCGAAAACATATTTTTTCTATAGTAACAATTCAAGTTAATTTGACGTCATTGAATGCGGCAGTAAGCTTTATTTCAAGTTTTCCTCAATTTGTCACAGGTAGGAGACAAAAAATTGATAATTAATTTTGTATAAATATTTTTTTTTTAAATTAGGAAAATGAGACTGCACTTACAAATACAACATTACATAACATTAATCTGGTCCCAATCAAAGGTTTACCCTAGTAGTTGAAAACACCCAGATCTAACTAAATATATGTTTCATCAACAGGCTTTTGTGCTGGCGCAGGAGTCGAACCCGCGACCCTTGCCTCAACCGGCGCTCAAACCACTGTGCTATACGGGTCGTCAATTTGTTTTTTCAAGCAGTGAATATATCTCACATAATTCCAAACTAATCGAGGAGATAAGAACAGAAATCACAGAAAAATCATCAGTATAGGCTTTCACCCAAGTAGATGTCTATTTAGGCACACTGATGGATGGACATTATTAAATTCAATCAGTGTTGTTATTGTAGGGCCTTTGATTGAAATATGCGGGCGAGATCGAAATGCGGGCGCGATGAGGTTCAATACAAGTTCAATCATACATTGACGTAATTTACCATGGGGAATGGAATGGGTCATTGACACAAGAACATTTTTGAATATAGAAGTTCTAAAATAATTCGAATTTCTATCAAACTTTAAAAGATTTTTTTAATAAATTAATAATAGTATGTAGTTTATGTGACTGTCACATAATGAGGGTTAAATAGTTTATACCCGCTGTCCACCCACTCTGCATTTCTACCCCGGGTGGACATCAAGTCTTTAAAAAAAATCCCGTTGTCCGCCCCTACTTGGTACAAAGAGGAGATGGATAGCAGGAACTTTTTTTTAATTGTGTCACTGTCCACCCGGAGTGACAACGCAGGGGGTGGACAGCAGGAATAAGCCACATGATGAGGTAGATTGCCATGTCAGTCTACGTGTTAGCCATGGACGGCTGAATTTCTAACAGTTAGCTCTAAATCTATCATTAGGTTTCGACTTAAATAAATTATTATTGAGGTCACTATAAAATTATATTATATTAAATAATAAAGCACTATTCATTGACAGTGATGTGGTGGGGGTTATCATGTACCTAGTTGACTTAAAAAAAAAACAAATTCCTCTCTCTAAAAAAACTTTCGTTAAATTTAATTAAGTCTAAATTAAATTATGTACGAGTAAAATAGACTCAAATCAATTCATATTTCAAAACTCCTTTTTTATAAATAACAAATATGTGGGTAGACATAAATCTTACTCATAACTTATTGTACCTAAATACATAATATCCGAATATTTTTACGATGTGTTTGTTTAATTGCTGTAGAATGAAAGCAGATGTTTTACTTGAATAGTTGTCATGGACTGCCGATGTATAAAAAAACAATTTACCTACAGGCATGCGCAACGCTGATATTATCAACTACCTACTTACGTTTCGGCTTTACAATAAATATTTGAAAAAAGAACGAATTCCGCAAGTGAAATTTAGCATTCAAACAACGAACCATTTATCAAAACGGTAAAAGATATTGCATTTGCATCTTGTCGTTAAAAAATTAAGAGTATAAAAAAATGGCAAGTCCGAGCGGGGTGGCGTGATCCACACACACCGGCCGGCATCGCATCGATTTTATTCTCAGAAACATCTTACACCGAAAATATTTGAAACGACTTACCGAGAACCTTCATGAACTCGTCGAAGTTCTCCGAGGAGATCATTTTGTACTTCTTGCCGACGAATTCCATTTTTCAAAATATATTTAACTACCGCTTGTATAAAAAAATAAATGTGTAAACCGAGTACCGGCTAAAACTAGAATGATTTCTTGCGCTAACCGGCCGGCAAGGTGCGCATGCGTGGACCGTTGAACGAACGGTATTGGCCGGCGAATTGAATGAACGAAGTTATTGAACTGTCCTTGCTAGTGATGTGACCCGTCACTTTATTATCACGTATTAGGTATTGAAGTATCAATCCACTCACGCAGTTCGGTGCACAGACGTCGGCGTGTCAGATCGAGTTAAACCCCGTAGTTAAGTGCAAAAATAGTATCGGACGTAAGGACGGTTCAACAAGAGTAACTCCATGTGACACCGTGTGTATGTATATTTGATAAAAGCGTGGTTCTATTTTACAAAAGTTTTGAAGGCATACAAAGTTTTTAAACTTTCGCGTTGCATTAAACAAATAATTAATATAAACGGGACAAAACGCCGTTGTGTTACGCGTTTTGTCCTGTGTACATTAATTCTTGGCATACAAGGTGTTTCGAATTGTTACCTACCTATTTATAAAAAGGTTTTTTCTTCAAATTAGATATAAATGTTATATCAAGATTTGGATAAGAAAAAGAAAGTAGAAATATAGTAATAGAAAAACTAAACTTTTATAGAAGGAAATGAGCAAGCAAGTCATTTTAGTAAATAAATAAATATCTTACAACATCACGACCTGACTCCGAGATAGGTAGCTCAAGCACCTGTGTTACAGATATCAGAATCAACAGTGCGATTACAAACATAATAATACTTTTCTTTTGTAAATACATACTTATAATACATAGAAAACACCCAGACCAATACAAACAGACATGTTCATGCATGCAAATGTTTGTACTGTGCGGGGATCGAACCCGCAACCCTTGGACCAAAGGCAGCGTTCACTACCACTGTACCAAACGGGTCGTAAATACCACCGCTATGCAAAAAACGTTCATCAAAACCGAATGCTTTGTGGCTTTGTGAGTGACAATCTCATAAGTATGGTTTTTAAATTTTCGTGTTACCTTATTTATAACTTTAATCAATAAAAACTTGTGCAGCCCAAGGGTCATGCAGTAAGTACAAGGCTGCGGACAAATTATTACATTGACATGATACTAAATTGTTAAGCTACTTTTGATGCTGACCGCACTTACAACGATAGATTTAATCAACTTAGATTGTAGGTGGGTGGTTCTTCTTTTTTTATCAGTAACTTATGAAGTAATTAATTGTATAAAAAAATATACGTTACTCCATCAATATATTCCTAATTTACCATGAAATAATAACATTGTTTTATCACCTTGTACTTTAGCATGATTTAAAAATGTAAAAAAATATTTAAAGCGTGACAAAGGTGTAAATAGCACTAATTTCGGATAATACCTAGTATTATTCTAACCAGCTGACATCACTACTCCCATATATCTGTCTCGTTCCTCCACACTGCCTACCGTATCTCGCCATCACTATCACCATTGAATGTTACCCTAAATAATCATAATGACCGTATGAATGGATTACGCCATTAAGGGGGAATCGGGGTGTATTCTTGCCATAATTTGTGTTAGGAATTTAAATTATTTCTTAATTTGTCACGTAGGCGGACGTGATAATAGCGTAGTATTGTAGTAGTGTGCCCCCCGCAGTGATGTTTTTGTAGTTCATTCAACTGTTCTATCGGTTTTATTGACTAGACCAGAAGCCCAATTTTCATGCTCGTGATATTTAGAAAACATGGCGGATATCACCTGAAAACCATCCAAAAAAACTATGTTTTAGTGATATATGTCGTATGAAAATAAATGTCACGAGCAGGAGAATTGGAGCCCAATTCTCGGGTTTGTGACATTTTGAGAACATGGCGGATATCACCCGAAAACCATACAAAAAAACTATGTTTTAGTGATATATGTCGTATGAAAATAAATGTCACGAGCCCGAGAATTGGGCTCCTGGGGTCCAGGACCCCAATTCTCGGCCTCGCGACATTTTGATACAATTAGGCGTACTTAATGCCAAGAGGAATTCTCTACCAGTTAACCTGCATGATCAGATTATCGTATATGTATAGATTGTGAAAAACTAGTTTTCATTTTCCATATTTCATGGTTAAGACCATATTTTCCATAAAAATATTGCAATCATAAAAAAAATGGCGAACTTCAAACCAATATATCGTTTTTGATTTCGGTAATTTGAAAAACATGGGATTGTATACTGCATTCAAATTAATAAGAGCGATAAACGATATAATATAGTAAGTAGGTACAAACTGTGCGGATAAAGAATGGGATCAGAAATGGCGGCGCATCTATTCACTTCTCGCTCGCACACCCAGGAGTGCGAGTATAGACGCAAATAGTGTGCGAGCGAGAAGTGAATAGATGCGCCGCCATTTCTGATCCCATTCTTTATCCGCACATGTAGTAAGTACCTATATGGTATCGCAGAATACAAAACAAGAACCCTTTCCTTCCTGGATAATGCTAGAAAAGTAAGTTTTTTTTTCTGAATATCTAAGTATAAGTAACTTATAAGTATGTATATTTCTGCCATTTTTGCCAGGTTGTATGTGAAAAAACTATTTAAATGGGTTCAGTTTTGGTGAAGGGATCAGTATAGAAAAAACGTTGTTTTTATAAGATAAGATAAGAAATTATTTATTCGACACTTAACATGGACATTTACAGACGGAATATCTTAAAAGCTAAGTGCCGAAACGGTCCCTACTTAGCATTATGAACTTTTGTTGCATTTTTCTCTGTTGCGGAGAGAGGTTTAAGGCTAAGGAGACGGTGAATAATACGTACCGTACAGTGGCGGACACATCAAGCTATACAAAACTGTCAAATTTCTTCATTAAATTATAAACCTTATATTGTTACACATTGAGTTCGAAATCGATTGAGGAAATTTGACAGTTTTGTATAGCTTGACCTGTCCGCCACTGTACACCGCCTGATTTATTCTCTTAAGGTGACGGGTAGGGCACATTAGCGACGCCAAGAGATTTTAATTTTTAGCTACTAAACCGGAACTCTTTTAACAATTTTGGGGCTATAACCTCTTGGCAAACACTTATACTATTTATTAAATAACCATGCACAAATGTTGGGTCCGACTTGGGTTGATTTTGGATCCGTAGTTACCTTTTGGTTAAATTAACTATAGTTATAGGCGGATTAGGGTGTTTCTCCGAAATTTGACCATCCGGTTTCTTCGCATCTCAATTCGTTGGACTCAAAATATTGTCCAAAAATAGAATTTGAAATTGATATAAGAACACGTAAAGATACCTACCCTTCTTTCAATTAAGCTTCTTCTGATTTCAATAAACGGAAAAAACGAAACCGCGAAACCGAAAAAACCTTTTCACTCTGCAGACATTTAAGAACAACACGTCATACTATAATCCAATAGTTAGGATGTGTCGTTACTATAACGAGTTGTTACTCGACCACGATGAGCTGGATATTTTTATAAATAAATATGTTGCATTTACGTACACTGTAAAAAATATTTTCCACTGAACTAACCTAGGCACTTAATTTGAGTTTGTTTTCTAGTTTTTCTTTCGTTGTTTACGTGCTAATTATAATTCATGCTGTGTGTACACGCTTTTGGGTTTATATCTAGTACATTTTTTTTTGTTACTATTTAATATAAGTTAAGATTATTATGGCATACACTACAGATTACCCTGTAGTGTATGCATAATAAATAAATAAATAAATATAAACTTCCAATTTGAACAATATTTTTGGGCCCACGGAATTGAAACGCGAAGAAACCGGAAGGTTAAATTTCGGAGAATCACCCCACGGTTATTTGGCTCGTGACAAAAGCCGGAACTAACGTCGCGTTTCCTTTACAAGTCAGTGCTTTTGACGTTATCCCGTAGAAAAAATATTGTACAGCGCCCCTATGTCAAGAGTTATGCTTAAAAAATGTTATTTTTATATTATTTTCCCATTTTTTATCTGTAGTGTAAGGTCCTACAAATAGGTCTTACCACAAAGAACTTCGAATACTCTTTCAACTTGAAATATTTGCATGCTACAATTTAATGGCTAAATAGGTTCAAGCAACACGTAAATTTACAACATCTACATTCTATGTAACCACCCTATTTATTGGCAAATAAAGTATTTTGTATTTTAATGTCACTGAAGTGCCTGCTGGTCCTAGTCATAGTCATTGGTCTTAGTCGGTCAGTAGCTGTCTAACTAATAGTCAAAGTGACAGCGTCAAAGTAACGTAATTCCTTGTAATATAACTATTGGTTAAGCTAACTATTCCTAAAAACACACATTTTATCGAAAGTTTACCATTGGTTACTTTTTAAAATCATTAGTTCAACCTTTAGTAACTACAGATCAAAAAATCGGTCCTAAGATAGTTTTGACTCAAAAAAATATCTAGGCGTTTTGTAAAAGTTAATATCAATCCGTCCACTTTGTCTTGATAAATCTAACAAGACCGACCAAAAAGTAAAGCACAGTATATCATGATTTTTAATAGTATATACTGTGATAAAAGTTTCAGCCCATTTTGTATACCTACTGTCCTACAATATGGCAAAGGCATATCATAGAAATCAAATCATCACTACTATGCTTAATAACCACAGGATGGGATTAGGCTTAATAACCCTGTTTGCATGATGCGGATTGGTGATCATCAAAAATTCGAAGTGTCGGAAATATTCATAACATAAATATACTTGCTCAACGTGGGAATCCAACATGAATGCCCGCGTTTTATAGTTCTATGACTTAAATCATTGAAAGCGCTCGTTTTCTATTTCCATGACTTAATTCATTGACACAAAGCGCGCGTTTTCTACAAGGTGTATCTGTAAATGATATACATCCCTTTGACCACGTGATCTACCAAGCATTCTGAACAACATTTGTTTAACGACTTTTGGAAATTAGTCGAAAATGTTTTCGACTGCCCATACAAAATGACCAACTTTTTATGAGAAGTTGAAATTTTTTCATCCGAATTTTCAAAAGTCATAGCACAAATGTTGTACAGAATGGTTCATGGAACACGTGGTTAAAGGGATAAATGTTCACAGATACAACCAACAGGGAGCTAAAACCGAACCAAATGTGAGAAAAGACCTACCAACATACATTTACTTGTATGTAATGGCCCTTCTGTAATACAAACAATCGTACATAGATTCCACTCTTCTTCCTATCGCGGTAAAGTACATACTATCACAGAATACTATTTATTTTCCTGAATATCTATGGCTGCCTGTCAACAGTCACACTCACTTTGGCAACACTGGGGTTCTACTCTGAAAATGAATTCACCACCGTCCCTTTCACACGCTCTGTGCGTCTATTTCATGTGAAAGATACAGGGTCAATGATTCGGTAGTGAATTAGTTTTCCGAGTAGGTCCCCTGGTGCTGAGCAGTTCGGATATAACGAAATGAAGTAACAACAATGTATTACTCGGTACATTGTGTGTAGCTGGTAATCAAAGAGAAAACCTTCGGTTTATGACAGCATTACCCGTCGCGATTGGGGTGGCTATGAGGATATTTTTTTTAGGACAACAATTCGTTTGTATATTCGTACGGTCATGTACTGCGAAAACCGGACAGCTATGTGAAAAACAAATAAATAAATTCTTTATTCAATTTAGGTCCCCCACAGAACACTTATGAATGTCAAAATAGGTACATAATATCTACCGCTGGTTCGGAATGTCGATTTCTACTGAGAAGACACCAGCAAGAAACTCAGTAGTTACTCTTTTCAAACATTGATGATGTTACAGAGTTTCAATTGAAAAGAGAAAAAAAAACAAATATGAAAGTTAATAGACTACTATGAATGACAACTTAAAAGATTAATCAATTAACATGACCAAGAATCCTTATCATTTAAATAGTCTGGTACACTATAGTAACCTTTCTTCATTAGGCAGGTTTTAATATGAGACTTAAACTTGTCTGGCCATGCCACCACCGGGTCCCGGCAAAAGATGTAGACCTAAAAAGGTGTGTCTGGCTTGGCATCGTAAAGGATGACATGCGTGCTAATAAACTGACCACTAAGGATGCACAAGATCGCGCGAAGAGGAGGAGTCGAAGCAGGAAAGCGGACCCCGGGCTTCGAAGCGAAGATTAGGTCAAACCGCTAAGATGGTGGGTGATGATGATGAAAACAATAAGACGTTCCTTCTTTGCTGTAATACTATGATGAGCAATGGTACGAGTATTCCCGTCACACATAAACTCCCATTCATGAGGATTTGTGAAGTAAATTGAACCTTACATTAAGGAATCAAGGGCGCATTATTATCGCCCCGTGTATTCTTTAAGTAAGTAAGTAGGCCGTGTGGTCCCCGGCAGAGTAGAATAGGCCACACTCACTCTTACCGAGGTGTCGTAAAAGGCGACTAAGGTAAAGCTGCTGGTGTGATCATCAGCACCCATAGAAGGAAAACTCTGCATTTATATCAAAACCCCTCGCCAACTCGTCTGCCAAGCGTGGTGTGTATGGCAATTACCCCTCATGTGATTGAGGGAGGCCCTTGCCCCAGCAGTGGGGACTTAAGTGGGCTGATGATGATGATGATGATGATGTAGTAAGTAAACATATATTGACTACATAAAAGATTTATATAGACAGGACACATAACATAAGCATAAGGAGATTGCACAGTAATACATAGGAAAAAAATATTAAACAAAAACAAAAAAAAAGTTAATATATAGAAGAAAAGGAACAAAGTGAAGTGGTCAACAAGGTCCAAGCTCAGCATGTGATGCAGCGGTTTGCCGCCGCTGCCGCGCTGGTTTTCAGTTTGGACCTTGAGTGACTGGCGAAATCAATTTTTAATGTGACAGATAACAAGGAATATGAGAAATAATCAAAGATAACAAAAAGAAAAGACAAAAAGAACGAGGATACAAAAAAGCAGTAGTAATTTTCTACAGTGATAGCCTTGGTGATGGCAGACCGCGTGCCGAGTGTGCAGCGCGAACGGGATGTGACCGGAAGGCTTGTGTCCTACTCGTTCATGTCCGATTAAGGGACCAGTTCGTTCAACTGACCGAGTACGAACTATTCTATTCCGATGGTTCAAATCGGTCTTCTAGTACATTTTATTCTAAGCGACATTGGGCTCAAATGACCGACCGAATGATTATGGATGACTGAGCGGTGGCGGTGAGGGAGAGAGTTGAAAGATCAGTCAGAGACGTCGTGTACGTGTGAGTGAGCGTGATGGACGATGTACGACTGAATTGTCGAACGAAATGCCGTCTTCACGAAACAAGCTACTTTTCTGTGTATAATTTTAGCTAGCTAGCTAGAAAAATTGATTTACGTCAAAAGTGGCTAAGAACTAAATTAAAAGCACGATTGGCGTCGCTAGTGTGCCCTTCCCGTCACTTTAAGAACGTGTTTTTGTTTTGTAGTCGGGTTTTAGTTTTTAAACTTTATTTTAAATACGCCATTTTAAGCGATCATTTTACTTTATATAAATGTTAAGTGTTTGATAAATTAATATTACAGTCTTAAGCCTGAAAAGTATGAAGGGAAATCAATAATGAACCTCCGGTCCGACTGATGTCATATAGTGATCATTGAACTAAATGAACTGATAGTACTAAAAGACCGAACTATTACATCTGAACGATTGTCCTAGTTCGGAGCATTCCGTTCAGTGTCCGAGAAAGAACAAGCCTAGTGACCGGTAGTGTAAAGGTGCCGACAGCTGTCTATGGACGTCACCTTCCATGTTTCACCTCGGGTTATTTATTATGGTTTCTCGTAGCTCAGTGGATAAGTACCCGCCTTCCATACCGTCGTGGTTTGAATCCGAGCATGCACCTTTGGATCTTTCAAATCCACGTGTGGATGATGAGTGAAAACATTGTCCGTGAGGAAACCTGCACGTTTCGGGTAGTTTCTGAAACGTGCAATCATGATTTAGTTGGTCTGGTTCTCCTGTGAAAAAGTTGCGAAGGTCAGGAAAATCTTACCTAAATACTTTACC
Source organism: Marasmia exigua (assembly GCA_019059595.1). Taxonomy (NCBI): domain Eukaryota; kingdom Metazoa; phylum Arthropoda; class Insecta; order Lepidoptera; family Crambidae; genus Marasmia; species Marasmia exigua. Next base: position 12,123,734 of record CM032483.1, on the reverse strand, counting down.
AAAATTTTTGGTTCTTTATAACTGCTAGCTATTTATGTAAATCATAGACTGGCACTAGTATAGTCAATAATATGTGGATTTTTTTTTGGTAACGTAGGGAAAATGCATTAGGCATCTTCCCGTCAGACAGGTCGGGGGACCTGACGGGGTTTGTGAGACTCCCAGAGGTTAACCCACTAAAAACTTCCGACGCTCGCTGTTGATTTATAGGCGACGGCTACGTTGACTTTACAATCCGTTTGGGTCCGTAGGTCGATAAAACGTAAAACACCGGCGTTTTATTAAGTGACTATGACTTTGACTGACTTCGACTGTTGGCTACTCACATATATCAATAAGTTACTTGACATTGGCAAGATAATATCTTGTAGAGTCATATTATAATAAAAAGTATAATTATATAAATGAAAATAAGGATATGTGGTATAAATGCCGTATTTTTTCCCTTTTTTATGTGATAGGTGGCAGACGAGCAGATGGATTACCTGATGGTAAGCGATTGCAGCCGCCCATGGACACCTGAGACACCAGTGGAGTCACAAGTGCGCTGTTAACCTTTAAACCCCCAATCCCCCGGATTGGCCATCCGGTACCCTCACTCACGCAGCGAAACACAGCACAATGCTGCGCTCATGCCTTCTGTGAGGCCGTGGTATCACTCCAGTCCCTTATCCTAAGGAATAGTCGAAGATGGTGCCTCTACTATGGAGGCCTCGCTGAAAGCGCTTACAGTGTCGCTCTGCCCCGCTCTACTCTACACGATGTATATTTTGCTTACACATTTATTTAAGCTCTCGCTAAGCTACATTTCCGTCAGCTAGATTTTCAATCGAAGACCTACACTTCAGACTTTTTGGCATACATTTTTTGGTTATGGTTGAATATTACGATTAACATTGTATTCGTTCGATTATATGGGGTACCTCCCTAGAGCTTAAAAAGAAAATGCATTGACCGATACAACATTGTACCAACGTTAAATTCTTTGTAAAAGTAAGTTTTGACTAAGTTTATAAATAGTTTAACAGAGAAAGTAAATTGTGAAATTATATTTTTTTGTTTTTACTGCAATAAATAAATGCAAACATAACTTTAAGTAAATAAGAAATTGTGCTTTTTTAACATAGTAGAAAAATTGATAAATTCAATGACCATGGTTCTGTAACAAAGGTTATGTTTTTGAATTTTATTGAAGCGACATGCGTGCTAATAAACTGACCACCAGGGATGCACAAGACCGTGCGAAGTGGAGAAGTCGAAGTAGGAAAGCAAACCTCGGGCTCCGAAACGGCTTGGGACGCAACCTGGCCAAATAGCTACGATTATGATGATAATGAAAAAATATAAAGCGACATAACCGCTATCTAATCATTTTCAAAATTAGAGCATTAATTTGAGCTTTAAGTCGCCATTTTGCAACTGAGAGAGACGAAGCGATAAATGGTAACACTAGCTGTAATTAATAGGATATTTTTATTGAATAACGTCATTCTATTTCATTTTCCATTAAATTCATGAAAAATCGTTCCATCAAAAACCAACCTTAACCTAAGGCCATAGAACGCATGCGCGATTTCAGAATCCAGCATCTTTCAGTCCGCTACCAACCTCCTTGCGACCCGCGCGCCACGCACAGTGTACCAACCTCGTACCAACAAAAGAATACTGTGTCACAATATTCAAACACAGGTGAGCAAAAGAAAATATAAAAAATATTTTTACTGCCAGTATTTTTAAGGCAAAGTTACATATTGTGTATGCCTTTAAGGCGGTAACTCACTTTCATTATTGTTTGACTGAATGAGGGAATTCTACAGATTTGCAAGTCAAATTGCAATGACATTTTCAATTTATGTCAAGAGTTCTAGGAAAAAAAATTCAAGATGAAGAAAGGTCGGAGGAAATCGATTTTTATACGATAAATTAATTTAAGCAATTCTTCTAATTGAATGATCTGCTTATCATAACATATTGGGGTAAAATATATTAGTGACGTGAATAGCCCATTTTTAGCTTTAGTTACATAATAAAAATTAAATATGCGTAACTGGGATACGAATATTCTGTCGAATTTGTTTATCAGATTCTTATTTATATTATTTTTTGCTATGGTCAAACGAATTTGGTCCAATTGAGGAAAAGAGGATGCAAAAATTATTGCTTGTTTTATTTAACAAGTGTAGATAATATACATAGAGTTGATAGAAAAGATTGTCTGGAAAAATCTCTACAGGCGATAAGACCGCCTTATTGTAATGTCTGTTGTTGTTGTATCATACTTGTAATTTGTTTTTGTGTAATAAAGAATATCTATCTTTAATAAAAAATAATGTGCTAAACATATATATTACCTACCATCGTCCTATTGGTTAGCTATAGACCTACTCCGAGCCATGTAATTCTTTTAACACATTAGCGATCTCTTTGATTTCGTGGATGTTTATGGGCAGCGAAGATTACTTTTCATCAGGTGACTCGCTTGCTCATTTGTCGCCTCTAGCATAAAAAAAAACTAGGATTTTGTCTACTGGTTCTAAAGCGTCATTCGGTCAACAAGAGCTTGCTCCACTGGCATCTCGAAGTGTACTGGTATTAATCTCCCTTAAGGTGACGGGTAGGGTAGCCAATCGCACAGTGGCCAAGTTCCGATGTCCTAGATTTTAGTCCTGCGTCGAAACTCGAATTTCGGACTCAATCTTGAAGTTTCTCGTTTTTCTCTCAATCGCCCTTTGTACAACTATAATTTTGTGCATGGTCCATTTAAAACATATAAAAGCGGTCTTGTTTCTCTTTTGTTCAATAAAAAAAATATATATATTTTTTCACTCCAATCTAAATATCGGCAACATCATCAACATCACTTACCATCAGATGGGATTGTGACCAAATGTCTGGCTATTCGAAAAAGAGAACAAATAAGCTAAAGCTGAACGGCTGATCCATCAAGGCAGGGCCTAAACTATAAAACCCTTATTACAAATCACGAACTAAGGATAGTCCCAGAACAAAATTCGTTCCAGCCCCTTTTTTTTAATATGGCTCTACCCGGAGATAATTTGCCAATGTCAAGAAACTTATTGAGAATAAGGAGGTTGTCAACAGTCGAAGTCAGTCAAAGTCACTCAATAAAACGCAGGTGTTTTTACGTTTTATCGACCTACGGATTCAGCGGATATCACTCTAAAAGCAATCGCGGGTTTTGAGACTCTATTAGGTCCAAGCAAGTTGTCGCTAGACAACTCACTCGACACACAAGAGCAGTGTTAAAAACGATACAATTCAACGATCCTTATTATTAGGATCACTTTTCGGCACTTCACTGCACAAATAAACCCCAAATTTGGACACTAAAAGCACTAGACACTAATTAAAAACTTTTGAATTGCATCAGCCCACGCGGCTTGTTTTAGCCCTACCCGCCGAATCTAGCCACTAACATTGCGTGTTGGAACGAGATGACAGGAGCTTTAGTACGGTAATAACTTTAGATCGCGATTTTTAATAAGGTACTTTGTGTTAGAAATTAGACATTTTGTATAATATCACTTTTTTTTTATGAATGAAGCCAAAAGTCAAAAAGCGTCGACATTTGTGGGCGGCTTCTGCATGTTTTGCACTTTATATACGTACAGTCACACATCAAAGTTTAAAAAAAGTCTTCAATCGCGTTCGGTTCAATATCAAATGAGGAAATTTGACAGATTGTAGTTACCTGTTATGTGACTGTCTGTACCCTTAAAAGAAAAAGCGAAACCACAGGGTGAATGAAACACTAGCGCGTTGCTGTAGGTAATTAACACCTAGTGACATCTGTTGGTACAACTTGGATTTGAAACTACTCTCTAATAGTGTTGCTTATCGATAGTCCACTATCGATAGTCTATCTATATAGTGGATAGTGAAAGTAAAATTGACAATCAGCAATACTATCGATAGTCTCGATACTAAAATATTCAATCATTTATCTTGCAGTTTTACATAGTCAAAGGTCGTGCGTTAAATGGTAGTAGGTACCATTAGTTAAAGCGATACCATTGAACGCATAAGGATTAAATAATTTTTTACGTTTTTTTTATTAACAAAACCCAAATTAAAAATTAGTTTCATTCCCAATAAATAATGAATACCTAGGTACAATAGTCCGGATGCCTCGATAATTCGAAAGAAGTCGGAATTTTGTCTAACCGGATTAGCGAGACTCTACCGTAATAGCGAAATTAAGCCCCGAATCGAAGTGAGGTCGAACCACCGGGTAAAAAACGGAAGCAACTTTGATTGGAAATAAACTCTTTAAGATGACGGGTAGGGCACACTAGCGACGCCAATCGATTTTAATTTTTAGGTACTAAACCAGATCTATTTTAAACAAATTCGGGGTTACAAACACTTATACTATTTATTAAATTGCCATGCACAAATGTTGAGTCAGTTTTTGTACGCGAAAAATTGATTCACGCCAAAAGTGGCCGCTTTTGGCGTGAATCAATTTTTCGCGTACGCGTTGGACCCAAAATTTGTGCATGGTTATTTAATAAATAGTATAAGTGATTGCCGAGAGGTTGTAACCCTCGAAATTGTTTAAAATAGATCCGGTTTAGTGGCTAAAAATTAAAATCGATTGGCGTCGCTAGTGTGCCCTACCCGTCAGCTTAAAGTGTATAAACCGGGCGCGGATACGGTTAACGAGGGGGAGAAGAGGAGAGGGGGTTAATTTCTCTTCCTCAAAGTTTATATGTCACTTTCATTGATCAATTACAAATTTTACTACCCCAGTTAGTATATAACCTTGTATAAGTCATCTTATTCTTTTACTTAAATAATGGCCATGTACGTGTACCTGGGGTTTCTTAATGTGTGTAACAGGGGCTACAATATTTCAGTCTGTTTTTTTTTTGCCTTTTTCATAATACAGGGTGTATCTGTGAACATTTACATCCCTTTAACCACGTGTTCTACCAACCATTATTAACATCAGTTCAATGACTTTTCAAAATTCATCAATTGTTCGACTCCCCATACGAAATTACCAAGTCACATGACCGACTTTGAATGAAAAGTTGAATTTTTTTCAAGCGAATTTCCAAAAGTGATTGAACTAATGTTGTTCATAATGGTTAGTAGATAGAACACGTGGTTAAAGGGATGTAAAAATTTTTTTTATTTATTTAAGGCAACAAACAGTCATAATATACAAAAATAGTATTATGGTAAACATTGTTATTAAAAACACCTATAGTGCCTGTAACATAGTCTACAAGTATAGCAATATAGTTGAGCAACTTCTAGGTCGGACAGTAATTATGAGACAGAAAAATGATGAATGACATAAGGTTGGAAAGGAAAGTGAGTGCAAAATTATTGATTCACTAAAGTATGGAATAGAACGGATTTGAGCTTAAATATTGATAAGTCAAAATAAGTTAATAAACATTAAATAAGTCAACATCTGCAAAGCACTTATTGTAAACGTTGGTGGAACGATACATAAATGAGTTTCGCGTATAGTTTTTTCGATATTGTGGGGTAGCGAAAGGTTGTTTAGTACGTGAGGAGCGCACTGGTAATCGAACCCGTGACACAAATGACAGCATGCTCAGTAGTGACGACGAGTCTACTAAGATATTTAGTATTTTAAATAGGAATATATGTCAAACATTTCACAAAATGTTCACAGATACACCCTGTATGACTAACCTGGAAAATCATTCGTATGAAATTTAACCTCGAATTTAAAAAGTTATCAAAACGCCAAAACCGAGCATGTGTTTGCCACGAACGGTATTGGAGTGCTTACCTACCTAAGTAGGTTTTTATTTGTATTATAATATCTGTGGAATTGCGCAAAGCAGTACTTACTGTCACTTCTTGAATATTATTGTTTCGATCCTACTATTTAGATTTTTATATCCCCTTAAAAAAGGCCGACTTTCTTCTGCGAGGTAATCCCCTCGAGGCTACGAAGCCAGGTCAGGCTCGAATGCCTGCCCGTCTATGTGGTTAGATAAAGGAGCACTATTTCTTGTGTGGTGAGGACCGACAATTTATCAACGTTTACGGGTAGACGTGTAACTCTTTTCTGAAACGACTCAGTGATCCGACTCAGCCAAATGATACACTGTTCCGAATCTCTACAGTTCGCTCCGAAGGAATCGAATGTATCATTCTACTCAAATGGACCTCGAGTCCGAGTGAACCGAATAATAATAATAATTCTCACAACATCTCATACGTTGACCTGATTCCGTACTAAGTAGCGTAAGCACCTGTGTTATAGATATCAGACAACAGAGGAACACAAATATATACTTAAATAAATATATTACACCCAGACACCGAACAAACACAAGTGATTCGCACGAATGATCCGAATGAGGTGAATGATTTAACTGAGCTGAATGATCCGAGAGCCGAATGATCTGAATGAGTGGAATGATCCGATGAGCCGAATGAGATGAATAATCCGAGTGAGCCGAATGATCCGAATGAGCGGAACGAATCACGGATCTATCTGAGAGTCTATGTTCCAAATCAAGCGTTTCACTGTTCCGCATCTCTGTACTGATACAAATGAAAATGTTCCAATCTTTTGAAAGATACGTTTTTGACAGGTCTATTTACGTGCCCTACGAAGCACGGAATCATTTTTCTTTCGGACAGGTAATGAAAGCTTCATATGTTTCTAAATTGGATCCATTTTTATTTTCGAGTATTTTATTTATGAGCCCTCATACAAAGCTGATTTCGTAAACCTTATTGCAAACTTTACAGCATGACAATTTTACCTAAAATTCCTTAACAATTAAATGCTTTTATACCCAATTGAAAAGTTTGTCACATCAAAATTAATTATAAAGTAGATACTGTCTGTATTTTCTCTATGAGAGAGTATTTTTGATAGTTACACCAAACCAATTTTAATCGATTTAGAACGCGGACAGAAAACCAAAAAATATGTTATGTCTATATATTATAAGTATGCATTTACAAAAGAAAAGTATTATACATACGAGTATGTAGGTAGCTATATATTTATGATTCCGCTGTTGTGCTTGAGCTACCTGTCTCGGAGTCAGATCAATGTATGTGATGTTGTGAAATATTTAATATTTATATTTACCTATTTATGTGAAGTGTTAAAAATATTATTTTTCACTTTTTAGTTTGTCGTTTTTGAGGGCATCTAGAATGTTTTTGTTAGTCCATTTTTTTTTTATGTAATAGGTAGGCAGACGAACAGACGGATCACCTGATGGTAAGCAATTACCGCCGCCCATGGACACCCGCGACACCAGTGGAGTCACAAGTGCGCCGCCAACCTTTAAACCCCCCTCTCCCCCGGATTGGGCCTCCGGCACCCTCACTCACGCAGCGAAACACAGCACAGTGCTGCTTCACGCCGGTTTTCTGTGAGGCCGTGGTATCACTCCGGTCGAGCCGGCCCATTCATGCCGAAGCTTGGCTCTCCCACGGTAAAAACGGTTTATGAATGGGATGTGCCTATTAACAATTAAAAAAGGCGTCGACAACACAAAAACAAAATTCAGCTCTTGTGATGCATTTTACCGAGTGAGTGAGGGAACCGGAGGCCCAGCCGGAGGGCGAAGAAGTTTAAACTTTGTAACGTAGACGCAGTCAATAAACTATAGTAGTGACTAGGTACTACGTGAGCGCAAACACGTAGTAGTTGCTTCAAAGGCTATGTAGCGCATAGCTTATTGAAGCTACAGCTACGCTTCGCTACCGTAGCGTATATGTAGTCGTTATATCCGTTTTTAGGGTTCCGTAGCCAAATGGCAAAAACGGAACCCTTATAGATTTGTCATGTCTGTCCGTCTGTGTGTCCGTTCGTATCACAGCCACTTTTCCCCGAAACTATAAGAACTATACTATTGAAACTTGGTAAATAGATGTATTTTGTTAACCGCATTACGATGTTTACATAAAAATTGGAAAAAATGAAAAAAATTGGGGGTTTCCATACTTGAAACTGAAACTCAAATATGTTTTTTTTATCAAACCTATACGTGTGGGACGCTCCCAAAGTGTTAAATTGTGTATACCCCCCCCCTTTAACTTCTAAAATAAATGAATTATAAAACTAAAAAAATATATGATGTACATAATCATGAAAACTAACAACGAAAATTGGTTTGGACTAGATCTAGTAAGTAGTTTTTTTTAAACGTTATAAACCGTAAACCGCAATTAACCTTCCATATATCTTACTTGCTGCTACGGAACCCTCCATGGGCGAGTCTGACTCGCACTTGGCCGGTTTTTTTTTCTATGGAAAAAAGTCAAAAGCATTGTTTGCCCATATGCCAATTGTAAAAGAAACAGCATTAGTTCTTATTTTGCTACTTGCCAAATAAACGTACAACCTGTGCGGATAAAGAATGGGATCAGAAATGGCGGCGCATCTATTCACTTCTCGCTCGCACACTATTTGCGTCTATACTCGCACTTTTGTGGGGTGCGAGTATAGACGCAAATAGTGTGCGAGAGTACATTACATTCTTTATCCGCACAGGTTGTAAGGGAATATTTGTGGTCTTTATTCATAAACATTCAACAGACCTTCATTAGCCAAAATGTGGAGTAGAACACGTAGTCTTTTAATATAACACATACGTCGAAGATATAGAACTATTAAAATAAAGATTAAACTCTTGATGTAGCAAATAAACAAATGTAGCTACCTAGGTATTTAGTACCAATCAAGTACCTACTCTCAAAAATTGGGCATGAACCCAAAACCGTACTTAGTTTCAAACCGAAACTGTTAATCCAATTTGAGTCTTACCACTCCGACTTATAGAGTAGCTTTGACTGCATATTTGCTCCATCTTGGACAAATTAAACATGGAGTTAGCGTAAACGGGCATAAATAATGCCATGGCGTTTGTTTGTTGTTGTTCCCACGGGCAAAGTGCGCGTTTCGACGACTCTGCATTTTGTATTAAGCAGTTATGGCTTATGAACTTTCAAGGGACGAGCGTACTGCATCCATCCTGAGAGGCCGGCCGCTTTAGTGACTTCTTTGATCATGATTTAAGCAAATCCCTTCATGGTTAGCGATTGGTGCTATCCATGGACACCCGCCGCACCAAAGTAAAGTAAAGTATCAGCCTATATACTGTCCCGCTGCAAGGCAAAGGTCTCCATCACAGAAAGCCACTGTGTCACACTTGTACATCACACCCAGAAATTGTATTGTCTTTGTTGTTTTCTTTTTATTGTATGCTTTGTATTTTACCTGTTGTGTCTCGGTCTAGAATGTTGACTTTTTGTATTATAATGTATTTAATATATATCTGCCACATCGTACACTTCTTTTAATATGTAATATACCTACGGGTATGCATCTATTCCCATCTGCATTATATATTGTATTCCTTCTTTTCATCGTCAGCCCATTTAAGTCCCCACTGCTGGGGCACGGGCCTCCCTCAATCCCATGAGGGGTAATTGCCATACTCACCACGCTTGGCAGACGGGTTGGCGAGGGTTTTGATATAAATGCAGAGTTTTCCTTCTCTGGGTGCTGATGTTCATGCCAGCAGCTTTAGCTTAGTCGCCTTCCTTCTTTTACATCCTACCTAACTCACTCGCAATAAGCAGCTTTTTTTTATGCTAGAGGCGGACAAACGAGCAAGCGAGTCACCTGATGGACAGTAATTAACGCCGCCCAAAGACATCCGCGAAATCAGAGAGATAATAACGCTAATAGCTCCTCTTAGGATAAAAAAACTGTTAATAAAACCGACATTTTGCCGCCCCCTAAATATGCCGCCCGGGGTGGACCGTCCCCCTCCCGCCAATGCGCTACGCTACTGTAATGGAGTCATTGACGGGTGACCCTAGCCAGAACTCAACGTTCTGACTTACCTAAGACACGTGTTTTTCACACTCCTGAAGTCAAACACCTATTAATTCCTAAAGCTAGACTGAACACAGCCATTTTCTCGGCTAAATTAGCTAAGAGAGTCATACATAAAGCGATAAAAATGCTGAACAGCGCAAAGAATATCTTTAAATATGGTGTTTATCCGTTATTTGCTTAAAATCACTTTTGAGCAAAAAACTTTTTGAAATTATTACAAAAAACTACTTTTCATATAATGCTGGCCTATTCGGTTCAGTCGTTTTGAATGAGATGAGCCAAAAAAAAAAAACATTCCAAAGCTCGAAAAATCGGTATCTAAGTTTTTTTTAACTTTCGGTTAACTATCAGTTCATCCATAATCTCCGTTGAGCATCTTTATTCCGCTGTTTATAAAAACTATGTCCTGACCCAGCTCCACATTAAGGCTAGACTGTCCACGATATGCCATATACGCATACTTACATATTTCGGTCATACAATGCGAGAAGGAAATGTAGAAAAACTTATTGTGGTTGGTAACACCGAAGGCGGAAGATCGCGCGGTTGTTCGCAAACAAGGTGGACCGATCTGTTCAAAGACTCGTCGTCGTCAAATTCTGTGCAGTCGTAAGAGATGCGCTAGACAGAAATCGGTGGAGGCAGATCATCAGCTCCAGATGCAACCATGATGCTGACAACGATCCTCAGACATGAGAAACCTAGAGAGACCAAAATGTATATCCTCTCCAATTTGGTGGAGTCTTAACCTTAGAACACTTTATAGTTTACCTACCAATCAATCGTAGCCTAAAAATAGAGAAGAAAACGTTCCAGCGATGAGGCACTGTTTACCTGGATCTACTCAAAAATAACACTGGAACTCATTTACAGCGATGCCACAGACAAAATATTGCTAGTGGTTCGGCTCACGTACTTAGTTGCAAAGGCATCATCATCCCGTTTGCCATGCTCGGTTGATACTTTTCTAACAGACGAGCAGACGGATCACGTGTTGGTAAGCGTGCAACCGCCTACCCGCAACACCAGATGAGTCATTACTGCGGTGCAAAGCTTCTCTTGGATTTGGCCTCCGGTACCCTCATTCACGCGGCGAAATACAGCACAGACACTGTTTCACACCAGTTTTCTGAGGGGCCATAGTATGAATCCGGTCGAGCCGGCCCGGAATGCTGAAGCGTGGCCATCCCACGGTAGAATCTTTACCGCACATAAGGTTTCACATACTTAGAATAGTATACTATAATGTCATATTAGTAATGTGTACAGCGTACACACATAGTAGGTATGTTCACTCCCTGCCTCCCGCTGGATGCGGCTCCACCCCCGCTCGGTTACCTTACAGTTAGGTACTCAGATGCGGCTTTTGCCCATGTAGCGCCCGGGTGCAATCAATATTTGGCGCCCTCTTGTATCAAAATGCGCGAACAAAATGAAATTGTTTGGTGCATAAAACACGCAGTAAGCTGCGCAGTACGCACTCCTCACGTTTATACAGGGTAGGTATCATTTAGAGTATCAAGCCGAAGGCCATGGATAAATTGGATTTACAGTGGAGGCTCTTGTCGCGAGCGGCTCTCGGCGCCCCCTAACACCGGCTCCCGGATGCACCGCACCCTGCACTATAGGTAAAAACGCCCCAGTGTGTACCCTACAATGATATCTTACTCAACAAGCATGGTACACGTTCGTCTGCACTAGTTTATGGCTGTGGTTGTGTGTGTGTGTGTGTGTGTGTGTTGGATGTATGGTTTGCGACGAATTTGCCCGTTCAGGACAAGGTCAAACATCCCGTCTACAAGGTCACAACGCCGCTCTGCATGTCGAAACGTTAAATGTGTTGCTATTGGCAAATTTAGACTGTGTACCGCTTAACGGTTTACTCCATAAAATCTGTTCAGTCTCGCAAGAATACATTTTGTTGGTACACGTGCGTCTGGAGCTTTGTGAAAATTTCGTTCTTCGATCGAATAATGAAGAGATTCATTGTGTAAGTGAAACATTAGTCTTTGTATTATTTTTTATTAATATTATGGCTCTACCGGAAGATATCTTGCCAATGTCAAGTAAATTATCGAGAATAAGTGGGTAGACTCTAAGCAAAACCAATGGTACTCGAGAATCTATCCGAACCAAGAACGAAAAGACTTTGGCAGTTGGCACCTGTGATGTTCATGGACGACGGCAATCGCTTACAATCAGGTGATACGTTTGCTCGTCTTCCATTATCCTAATGATAATGACGAGAACCATCGGCGATAAACTGTTAAACAGTTTGGCAGATTAAATTTTTCTATAGGTATGAGTGTTTTATAGTTATACTTCATAAAAGAAATCTTAAAAATGTATTGTAATTTATAGTGTAATACTTAAATATTTATTCCAATGACAATTTAAAAAAATCCGACGAATTGAGAACCATCCCTTTTTTTGAAGTCGGTTAAACTACATCATTTTTTTGGAAAAGAGGGTTTGAATCACTTTCAGATGCTTTCAGTGGAAGTAAATAGAGGTTCCTGTAGTGTAAATCTGTGAGAATAAACAAATTGTCTGGACCGTAATATGTTTAGCCGAATCATTCGAGTGAATCATTTAAGAAGTACCTAAATCTATTTGTTTATCTGAACTGTTTCCTTTTAATGCGAAAGTAGATCGATTTCTTAGTTTAGTTCTTGCAAAACGAACTCAGACGATTTATCTAAGATAAGTGCGAAATCTTTAAATAATTCAACCTCAAAATAATTGGACACAAAAGGTCGGCCCTAGCTGGCACTGATGTCGAAGAGCTCGTTGACTTACGCGCTAGGCGGTATATCGTATAATCCTCCAACCGATGACGGCTACGGCGGCCGATCGTAACGATCAGCCACCTACGCAGGATATATTATAGTGCTCTAGTATGGGCGCAAACACAAGTATCATATAGTGTTTCTCGCGCACTCGTTCCGTATATTCTCTGTTATGATCTGTCTGTCTATCTCTTATGTCTGTCTTATCCCGAACCATGCTGAAATCACTGTGCACGCGCATGAATATATGTGTTCGTAACTTGTTTATGTTTCACGTGATTATCTATCTAGAGTCTGCGCCACGCAAAGTCTCGCGGCATTACACGGAACTAAAATCTTAGGTTCCTTCTCCCATATCACAAAACACGATCTGAGAATAGTTTCGGAAAAAAACTCATTTCACCCTCTTTAAAATTGTGTGTTAGAGCTGGATGGCATGAGCCTTAGAACGGTGATAACTTGAGATCATATTTTGTAAAAGGTGGCTTGTGTCTATGAATAAGACGACCCGTTTGGAACAGTGGTAGTGAACGCTGCCTCTGGTGCAAGGGTTGCGGGTTCGATCCCCGCACAGTACAAACATTTGTGTGCATGAACATATCTGTTTGTATTGGTCGGGGCGTTATCTATGTATTATAAGTATGTATTTACAAAAGAGCCACCCTCACTCTTACCGAGGTGACGTAAAAGGCGACTAAGGTAAAGCTGCTGGCATGATCATCAGCACCCAGAGAAGGAAAACTCTGTATTTATATCAAAACCCTCGCCAACCCGCCTGCCAAGCGTGGTGAGTATGGCAATTGCCCCTCATGTGATTGAGGGAGGCCCGTGCCCCAGCAGTAGGGTCTTAAATGGGCTGATGATGATTTACAAAAGAAAAGTATTAAATGTATATATTTGTGATTCCGCTGTTGGTTCTGATATCCGTAACACAGGTGCTTGAGCTACCTATCTCGGAGTCAGATCAATGTATGTGATGTTGTGAAATATTTATTATAATAATAATAATAATAAAATTACTTATGACGACTGAATCTTTTTAAGGGTTTTTATTGGTCATATCTATCGTTGCGTTACATAATAGATAATTATGTAACGCAACGACAGATATGGCCATGGTTTGGGGTTACCGGCAAAACACTAGAGCGGTGTCTCTCTAATTTCCCCAATATCTTAAGGTCCCTACATCTCTCCAGAAAATTGTTGTCGTGTTCTAAGAAGTGTGTTTGTCGCAGAACAGCTGCGGGCGTGGAAGCGCCCGCGCCGACGAGACGAGTAAGCGCGCCAACATATTCTCCGCGGTGAACAACTTTTTCGCTGATTCGCCACTGGTGAATCAGCTCAAAGGGATCATGGTGAGTAGTATAGCATCAACCTCCGTCACAGAAATCAATCCATAACTACTATGAGGGAATCAGGCTTAATTACCACGCATAATCATGAGTGGGCATAGAAAATATTCTTCTTCTAATGGCAGTTGTTTCTTTCGTGGCAGACGAGTAGAAGGATTAACTGATGGTAATAGATTGTCGCTGCCTTTGCACACCCTCACATTGGAGTCACAAGGTGCACTGCTAACCTTTAAAGTCGCCTTTCCCCACCGATTGGCCCTCCGGTAGGTGCCATCACTGATTCGGCAAGTGCACAGAACCTCCCGCCGGTTCTCCGTGAGGCCGTGATATAACTACGGTTGAGCCGGCTTGGATCGAACCCGAGATCCCAAGTGCAGTCGTCGCTGTAAAGTGCGACCCACTAGCCAATGCGCCATCGAGCCATTCACTTAGTCAGTCACTGATGATGCTATAAAGTTGTCCTACGTACTTTTCTTCCCAGGGGAAACCGTCATGGCCGTCGTGCCGTCACCTTGCTAAATGTAGGGAACAAGGTGGTGTGTGGCATTCAAACCCTAACCAAAACCCCTGGGGTGTCCATCTCCGCGCTATCGCGGTCGGAAACCCCACAGCCTAGACAGGACTAGACTGGTACGTTCTACGCTTCACCCCTATCTGGCGCAAAGCAGCTCTTCAACTCTGTACGACTTATCAGGACCCCCGGTAACGTCGTGTTCCGCGGAGTCGTATGCTGATCAAGCCACTCCCCAGAAGTGGGTACGCTCACGTACTCCGAAGGCCCGTTTAGTCCCCTCTTACGACAGACCGGGAAAACCTTGGCAGTATTCTTGAATGAGGATTACAAGCACAGACGATAATTCATTACCACAGTTCACCGCATCTCCCATCCAGGCCGACGATCGATTTTCCGCACCGTTATACTTGTAAAACATTTTTTGAAGAAGCGATTACACTTTCTTAGAAAACTTCGGGATGCCATATTCTACCACTGCGCGGGTTAAGCCGCGCGCAGCTTAATTGTACCAGCCCACGGAAATGAAATATCGAAAGGAGGTTGTTAAAGAATAAGAGAGTGGAGAGGAAGTCGAAACAATAATTTTAATTAAAGGTGAAAACAGAGTGTATAAAAACGAGAATAATTACAAAAAACATAAAGTAATGAAATAATTCGCGAGAGAAAATTTGTGCAGAAGAAGTATCCCACAAACTCAGTAGAAGATACTACGTATGCTTCCAGAAGCTGTGGGAGAGCCACGCTTTAGCATGAATGGGCCAGCTCGACCGGAGTGATACCACGGCTTTACCGGCCTCCTCACCTCACCTCAGAAAACCGGCGTGAAGCAGCACTGTGCTTTGTTTCGCTGCGCGAGTGAGGGTACCGAAGGCCCAATCCGAGGAAAAGGGGGATTTAAGGTTGGCAGCGCACTTGTGACACCCCTGGATTCGCGGGTGATTAAGGGCGGCGGCAAACGCTAACCATCAGGTGATCCGTCTGCTCGTCCTATCACATAAAGAAAAGAGCCTTGGTTTGGACAAGCTTGGTCTAACATCTGTTTTTTTGGTCTAGACTCGACAAACGAGCAGTAGCGGGGGAGAACCAGGGCCTCCAGACGACGCCTCAAGAGTGGAAAGCAGAGAACCGCCCTCCTTGGCCATCAGTCCTTCCGAGAGGTGAGTGATAGATAATAATAAAAAAGTTTACAAATCACGACCTATGTTTGAGGTCCAGACCTGGCGAACTATGGTTAAGAATGCAGGGCCATATATACCGTCAATTATTTGTCGTTTACATCCCGACGATTTCATACGGCAGAGATGAGAATGTTATGATGGATGTGCGGCGTGCCGAAAATGGATAATATTGGATTAGGATTAGGGGATAATGGTTTCATTAGGTTTTTTAAGGATCGGCAAACATATATTGTGTAGGTAAGATTGTATGGCCGCTCTAGATATGTAGTTACAAGCTCATAAGCACTCGAGACACATAGGTGCACCGTATTAAAAAATATATATATATAATATCAGACGACGTGTGAAAGTGGCACTCGTCACTGGAAAACTGAAAGAAATTGTCTATCCTGGACATTTAACGTGGACATATAGTTTTTGATTTATGTGTTAAGTGGTAGACGAGCAGACGGATCTCCTGATGGTAAGCTATTGCCGCCGCCCATAGACATCCGCGACACCAGGGTAGTCACAAGTGCGCTGCCAACCTTTAATCCCCCTTTCCCCGGATTGGGCCTCCGGTACCCTAACTTACCGGTTTCCTATGAGGCCGTGATTTCACTCCGGTCGAGCCGGCCCATTCATGCCGAAGCGTGGCTCTCCCACGGTTAAAAGACACGGTAAAGTGGTATTAAGATGGTCGTTGTAACCAAAAAAGATATGAGAATTAATAGCTAATGATCAGGGACATCAGTGGGTATACCAGGGCTCTGGGAATTGTACCGCAAACGATGCAGAATTAAAAACAGAGATGTCAAAGTTGATGATGATGATGCTGTGGGCCTCCAGTATTTTTGTCGCCTACTAATTTTCAGCTTGACTGTACCAGCCCACGGAAATGAAATATCGACAGGAAGTTTTGAAAGACTGTGAGTGGAGAGGAAGTCGAAATGATAAGTTTAATTAAAGGTGAAAACAGAGTGTTTTTTTATGCTAGAGGCGACAAACGAGCAAGCGAGTCACCTGATGGAAAGCAGTCATCGCCGCCCATTAACATCCGCGAAATCAGAGAGATCGCTAATGCGTATATTTACGAGAGAATAATAAACCGGATCTATTTTAAACAATTTCGGGGTACAATCTCTCGCCAAACACTTATTCAATTTATTAAATACTTATACTTAACTTTTGGGTCTGTTTTGGTACTCGAAATTTGAATTACCGCCAAAAGCGGCCACTTTTGGCGCGAATTGATTTTTCGCGTACAAAGACGGACCCAACATTTGTGCATGGTTATTTAATAAATAGTATAAGTGTTTGCCGAGAGATTGTAATCTCAAAATTGTGTCTCTGTAAATGGCGGCCAAGCCAATAAAATAAATAAAAATTACAAAGCCAAGTACTGCAATATCTAGCAACTAGGTACACCACTGATAGCAAAATTACATATTTTTGTCGAATGCCCTGTTGGTGGTTTAAGTACCGAATCGTGATCTCGGGGTCCTGGGTTCGATTCCCGGGTCGAGCGAAAAGTATGTTTCGAATTTTTCGAATATAGCTCGGGTTTGTGATCACTAATCCGCATTTGGCAAGCGCGGTGATTAAGCCTAATCCCATCGTAGTAGCGATGACTTGATTTCTATGATGGAGGCCTTTGCCCTGCAGTGAGACAGTTTATAGGCTAATACTTTAAAGTGTTTTCGGACAGTGCCGCGAGGTGGCTGCATAGCGCGCCTCTCAAAGCCAAGCACTGCAGTATCTAGCAATTTTAAATGTGGGAGAGCCACGCTTAGGCATGAATGGGCCGGCTCGACCGGAGTGATACCACTGCTTCACAGAAGACCGGCGTGAAGCAGCGCCTGCGCTGTGTTTCGCCGTGTGAGTGAGGTTACGGGAGGCCCAATGGGGAGGAAGGGGAAAAGGTTGGCATCGCACTTGTGACTCCACTGGTGTTGCGGGTGTCCATGGGCGGCGGAATTGCTTACCATCAGGCGATCCGTCTGCTCGTCTGCCACCTCTCATAAAAAAAAAACCACACCACTGATCGCAAGATTACATTTTCTTAGGGCTTTTTTATAGCTCCGTTTATTGGCTCTTCTCAGCCTGATGATAAGCAAGAGAAGAGCCCAACGGAAGCGATGTCAAGGCATCACCTCCTTTGGCACCGCCATACTGGCCCGAGATATGCTTCTTCACGCTTCGTTTGAAGGAATCCATATTGTAGGAAGGAGGAAATACATGCGCCGGCAATGAGTTCCATTTCTTGGTGGCTATTATCATTGGCTTACTGATGAATCCTGAAATGTACATCAAATGTAATATTTGGGTACCTTCTACTAAGTGGGGTTCAAAATTACAACATCAAAACAATGCTTGAACTCCGCAAATTCCAGTAAGGTAGCACTTCCAAAGTTCCAACTCGAATCTTTCAAAAGCTCTTCCGAAGTTTTCAGCTTCGGGTCTGATGGAGCACTTTTTGTTGTCTTTGTTCATTTCTTAGAAGAAACGCCAAGAAACAAAATGGATGAGGGGTTTAAATATTCGCGTTATGTACTTTTATTAGATTTGGATTTCTTATTTTAAGGCGATACTGTGATCTCACTAGCGCCGCCTATCGATTTGTATTAATTGTGACGAATATAGGATATTGTTGCAAAAAATGGGCAATGAGATTCTAAAAAAGAGTATTTGTGATTTTTCAAGATATATCTGGCACAAATTATCCCATACAAATCGATAGGCGGCGCTTACAGTTTACAATGATAACATTTCTTATCTAAGCTTAAATTGTTACTAATTTAGTTATTGTAAACCCAACAAAGCGTCAGTGAAGTTCTAACACCACGTAAGTCATTTATTGGCGGTTTTGACATTTTGATGCCATTCACTAGAGAGACGCGTCATTTCGCCCAATCAGAATCTAGATACGACCAATAAAAACCTTTAAAATTACGATAAAGTAGAAAGTCATAAAATGACTACTGAATAAAATTATTTGTAGGGAGCGTTTTCACTAATTAAATTTGAGAGTTACTACTGGTGAACCTGTGTTACAATCCAATATTAATGTGAAAACTCTTTGAAATCTAAGTTATAATAAATGAGCGTAGGTATATTTGTGTGAGCGTCGTACATATACTGGCACATCAAGCATACGTTGACAAATATAAATTTATGTGAGCATATACTTACATGTTAATATGTATGTATAAACGTGTGTGTGAGTGTGTGTATATTGGGTCGTTTGTGTGTAAGATATGTATACATATAGTGTTAATTGAACTTGTAGGTACTTTTTTTATTTTTCTTTGTTATTATGTGTTGTTTTTACTTTTACTTTAATTTCACAAGTTTTTTTTCTTTATTTGTAATGTTGTGTGTCGTGTGTGTTTAAAAAATATATGTTTTAATCTTATCTTATCTTATCTCAGATGTTTCTTAGAACTCTATTTTCCTATAAAGAATTTAGTAGGAAAAAGTACTGCCTGTAAATGAATGGAATATGTATGATATTCAGATTTACACAAAGATACCACCCGGGTGAAACCGGTAGTGATGTCATGAAATACACTAAATTCTCATGTCATCGATTTGTCTTCCTCCATATTGATCTCACTTACTAAACTGTTAGTAATGTGTGAATTCCCTCATAATTGAAATCCTGACTATTACAACGCTATTAGCGATGATGAAGCGATGGCAATATTGGTTTAACGAGCAATTGGCATCAAATTAAGTTGCCTTCATTTAGCCGCTAATAGTCTCGGTGACGGTTTAGTGATTTATTATGACCGAAATTTCGTTTTAGTTTTTATTGTTGGAAGTGTAAACGAAACATGCTGCTCTATGCTTTAGTCTATGGACTGTTCTCCTGTAAGGCTGTCGATGTGACGTGGGCTTATGGCCATCGAAGAACTGAAATACAAATCTAAAACATAAACACTTATTTATTAATACACAAGTCTGCTGCTGCCGCCACTCTGCCAACTGGTTATGGTCGTCAGATTTTTTGTATAGCGTTTTTTGTAGAAAAGTTTTTTTTGATAGATTTTCTCAAATTGAAAAAAGATGGCTACCAAATGGAAGTCAGTTTCCCGTCGAGAAACTAAAAGGTATAATGGATTATCATTCATGGAAATTCGCAATGAAGATGATTCTAATCCACGAAGACCTGTTTGAATGTGTTTTGACTGAGGGAAAGCCCGAAGACAAAAAGGACATGAAGGCGCTGGCGAAGATCTGTCTTTCCGTCAGTCCGTCTCTATATCCGCACGTCCGTAATGCGAAGACCGCGTATGAAGCGTGGGGTAATCTTCAGAAAGCATTTGAGGATCGAGGATTATGCCGGAGATTAGGCCTTATGCGATGTCTTTTTGGGATGAAGCTGACAGACCACGTTGACATGGAACAGTACATTTACCCGACTACGGCGAAGCAAGAAGGAGGGTTATGATTTTGACCTTTATGTATTTATGTATGTATGGTTGTTCATCTGTTCCCTCATAACTTCTAAACTAGTTATTATTATTGAATTAATGAGGTGTCGTTAGAAGCGTCTTGATGGTCATCTGGTGATAAACGACATAAAAAAAATATATATGACATCACGTTAAATTGACTACATTGCCCTCTAGAGGACTCAGGGTAGGGAACACAGTAGGGAACTAAAAAAATAATATGGCTTGACGGTACCGTGTGGCGTATAAAATGAAAGAGCTTTTTAGCACATTTCAAATATGTAATTTTATTTACATAACTAAAAATATGTTAAATAAAAATTAAGTTTTAAAACTAAAACCCGACTACCAAAAAACGCGCTCTAAAAAGTACAAAATAAGAAAATTGTCTCTGCTGAAATTATTATGCCGTATTGCCGTGGTTGTATGCCACCTACTGTAGCGAAACAGATTCATTATAATAATAAAATAAAATTAATGTGGCATAAGACCACTACAATACGGCATAATAATTTCAGCAGAGACAATTTTCTTGTATCGTACTTTTTAGGACGCGTTTTTTGGTAGTCGGGTTTTAGTTTTAAAACTTAATTTTTAGGCTTTTACGCCACAATTTTTCTCGTGAGTTCAATAACTCGATTTGCAACTCAAAGAACTCAGACCGAAATGATTTGCATCAGGGGATTACTCTCCTCCACATTTTAGCAAATAATTCCCATTGCGTCCAAAGTTGTCGCATTGGAACCCGAGGTATGCGAATTCTTCTAAACAACATCATCATCAGGTGAGCCGTTTATTCGTTTGTCCGCCATACTGAAATAAAAAACTTTTTTCGTATTCGTTTCATAACAGAGACCATGGTACATGTAAGAAACTTCACAATTTTATGAAAGGAAATTAATATAAAGATTGAGGTGAGCCCTTCAATTTCACGCTGAAAGAATTCCAATAGAATCATATCAACATTTCCCTACTTTCACTACCTCAAAGAGCTGAATCGATACGCCATGATACACACTTGAAAAGGTTTGCTGGTGTGGTAATATTCAGGGACTGCCTCGGTGGCGTAGTGGTTAGTAGGTCGCACTCTAAAGCGACGGCTGCGCAAGAGGTCCCTGGTTGGATCCCCGGGTCAGCCCAAAAATTTGCATATAAGTTTTCGGTAAGACATTTTTAGTGTCAGTCCGGAGTCTGGAAGTTGGCGGTGTTGTACCCCCGTGCCTCGGAAAGCCCGTTATCCCTCTCCGGTCGTGTCACGCTCTGGTGTCCCATCGGAAATAAGGGTAAGGGAATAGAGAGTGCACTTGTGTTTGCGCACACACTTGAGCACTATAATATATCCTGCGTACGTGGCTGATCGTTGAGATTTTTTTTTTTTTTTTTACATTATAGCGGACAAACGAGCAGACGGCACACCTGATGGAAAGTGATCACCGCCGCCCATGGACATCTGCAACACCTGAGGTATCACATATGCGTTGCCGGCTCTTAAGAAAGGAGTACACCCTTTTTTTTTTTTTTTGGCCGAGATTGGCCGTCGAAGCCGTAATCGGTTGAAGGATATTATATTTAGGGTGACTTTAATACATCAGCAAATTTTTAGACGGAAGCTCTATTGAATATTTAAAAAGAAACATAAATCAGCCAGTGTCATACATTTCGAAGACTTATGACTAAGGGCCAAGCTTATGTAAGGTAAGAAGATTGATACTTTGTCAAAATGAGGTGAACGATAAAAAAGTTATATATCAAGTGTTTTTATGTCAAATGATCGTTGTATGAAGTGAAAGTTGAACTAAATCTTACTATTTATATGACTCCACTGGTGTTGCGGGTGTCCATTGGAATTGCTTACCATCAGGTGACCCGTCTGCTCGTCTCATCATCATCATCATCAGCCCATTTAAGTCCCCACTGCTGGGGCATGGGCCTCCCTCAAACACTTGAGGGGTAATTGCCATACTCACCACGCTTGGCAGACGGGTTGGCGAGGTTTTTGATATAAATGCAGAGTTTTCCTTCTCTGGGTGCTGATGATCATGCCAGCAGCTTTACCTTAGTCGCCTTTTACGACACCTCGGTAAGAGTGAGACGGGCCTATTCTACTCTGCCGGGGACCACACGGCCAACGGTCTGCTCGTCTGCAAAATGTATAAAAAAACGCATAGTAAGCTTTCGTATCTAGGTGCTTGACTGTGGGAGAGCCACGCTTCGGTATGAATGCACCCAGAATGACTCAATATATGAGAAATTGTTTAAATATGAGCATAAAATTATTTAATAAAATTCCAGAATGCATATAGAAGCACTTAACTCTCCCCAGTAAGATAAAAAATTGTATGCTTTGTTACTGGACAAGAACTTTTATGTAGTGGGCGCTTATGGCAAGAATCTATTTTTGCGTACAAAATACCCAAAAGGACCTAACATTTGTACATGGTTATTTAATACATAGTATAAGTGTTTGCCGAAAGATTGTAACCCCGAAATTGTTTAAAATAGATCCAGTTTAGTAGTTAAAATCGATTAGCGTCGCTAGTGTGCCCTACCCGTCACCTTAGGCAATTTGTAGACTCTGCATGACAATTTGAATTAAAAAATATTTTGACATTTATTTTAATTGTATTGAATTTATCTTTATAAAAACAATGTTCTTAATTGAATTATATTTTAAGATTATTTTTACATGCCATGTATGGCGAAACATGTTGATCAGACAAGTTCATGACCATCCTATTGCTAAATGTAACGTGTTTCTAGTAAATAAAGATATTCATTTATTCATTCAATGAGCAGGCTTGACCGGAGTGATACCACAGACTCACAGAAAACCGGCGTGAAACCGCACTGTGCTGTGTTTCGCTGCATGAGTGAGGGTACCGGAGGCCCAATCCGGGGGAAAGGGGGATTTAAAGGTTAGCAGCGCACTTGTGACTCAACTGATGCCGCGGGTGTCAATCAGCGGTGGCAATCGCTTACCATCAGGCGATCCGATTGCTCGTCAGCTACCTATCACATAAAAAAAACTTAGGTTACCACCTAGTGTACCTAGTATAGCACTTAATTAATACTAGGTACACTAGGTACCTACTAGGCTTCCTACCTTTTTTTTTTGTTGACCCAGGAGAAATGCGTTACGCATACCCATCCGTCTGTAAACGGATGGGTTAAGTCGGACTCTCCTCTGGCGACGGCTTCTCCTAACGAGAAGCCGGCCAGAGGCATACCGACTAAAACTCCTGGGACTCTCCCTCATCTGTCCATGGGTGGGCGAGTGACATGGGGCCAAAGCTCGGAGCCTTTCACCACGTCACCCCCCGGACAGGGATGCCCGCCTACACGGCGGGCCCGGCGCTTCTCCCCCCGGGGTCGGGGGGAGGGCCGGGGGAGGGATGGGGACAGCCGAGAGAGTCGTGCCGTCCCCACCAGGCGTAGGAGGAGGTCCGTGCAATGCCGGTGGTGGGGTTACAGCCCCACGCATCAGCGGACCTGCTCCTCGCAGGGGAAGGAGACGCAAGTATTGGCGTCGTCTCCTCCCTCTACGTGCCTTGCGGATCGCGTGGGCGAGAGGGTCAGCCTCTCGCTCGCGCTCCGCCGCCTCGTTCGCCTCCATCACATGCTCGCAATATGCGGCAAAGGCCTTCCAGGCATCCTCACTCGCTTATATAGACTAGGCTTCCTACCGAGGTTACCTACATTTAGGTACTACAATTGAGTCTTGCACGTGCCACAGAAATTACGTACCTAACCAGACCACGTTAAAGTTATTTTAACAGGAACTAGTTCAAATGTGGGCTGTTTAATTAATCGAGGGAACTATCTTACCCGCAGCTGTGAGGGACGATTAATTGAATAGGTAAACTTCGCAAATGGTAGAAATGTGTGGTATAACCTGAAAATGTATGTCCAATTTCAATGTATACAACTTCCGGATAGCTTCTTTAAATAATAGACAATATTATGAATTGCTATTAATAGAGAAGCATCTTTTATAAAATCGGTAACTTTTTTTGCGAAAATACTAAATTATTGGGTCAATATTTTCATTATTTAAATATCATCGCATAATACTAAGGGTTTTATTCATAAATGTTCAATAAACCTTTGCCAGCTAAAGCGGTGTAATAGTGCAGTTTTAACGCTTGAAACAAAAAAGAAATAAAAAAAAGCAAATAATAAACATCACATACATTGATCGAACTCCGAGATAGGTAGCTCAAGCAACTGTGTTACGGATATGAGAATCAACAGTGGGATTACAAATATATACATATAATACTTTTCTTTTGTAAACACATACATACAATACATAGGAAACACACAGACCAATACAAACAAACATGTTTATGCACACAAATGTTTGTACTGTGCGAGGATCGAACCCGCAACCCTTGGACCAAAGGCAGCGTTCACTACCACTGATCCAAACGGGAACAGGAAATACTTTATAACACCGTAATAAATAGGTTTTTACCTATAAAATTGCCGTTCTGCAGTCCTGGCCATTTCAAATCAAAATATTTTTTGTTTGGCTAACAATTCTAATTTCAAATATAATATGGAATCCTTTTCGAAAATAGTCATTTGTTTATTGAATATTGTTACATTTTTATCGCATTTCAAAATGTTTCGTGATCATTGTTACGTTAAAAATTCGAGTAGGCAATTAGGGAATATTTGTATTATTGTACCTACCGTCGTGGCACGACACGCAACATCAACGACATTTACGGAGCTAACACTACAAACCAACGCACCACCTGTTATTGGTTCCGTTCTGGAAATTTCGACCAGAAAGGAACCTCGGGGTCGTCCGAAGACTTTGGTCGACCATGCCGAATTAAAGGCAATTGTGGAAGCTGATGATACACAATCTACGGTTGAATTAGCAGCAGCTTTTGACGTTAGCGTCAAAAATATTTTGGTCCATTTGCGTCGAATTGGCAAGGTAAAAGCTTAACGAATGGGTGCCCCACGATGCCCACGAACTCAATGATCGCCAGCGCGAAGTGCGCGTCAAGACATTTCTTGCACTGCTCAACAGACACAAAAATGAAGGAATTTTGAACCGCATTGTTACCTGCAATTAAAGATGGATTCTATTTGATAGCCGCAAGCAGGTTGTTTGGATCCTGGTTCAACATCTAAACAATGCCCTAAACGAAAACCTACCCCTAAAAAGTGATGCTCACGGTTTGGTGGTCTAGCGCCGGTGTTTTTAATTATAGCTTCTTACCAAACGGGGTCAGCATTACTGCAGATGTGTACTTTGAATAACTGAATACAATGGTAGAGAAGCTGGCACATCTCCAATCAGCATTGGCTAATCGCTCGTCTCCGCTGCTTCTCCACGACAATGCGCGACCTCATATTGCACAGCAGGCGGTCTCCAAGTTGCAAGAACTGGGGTTGGAAGCTTTCCGTCGTCCGCCCTACTCGCCAGACCTTGCGCCTACAGACTCCTTCTTCCAGAATTTGAATAACTTCTTGGCGGGAAAAATTCAATACCCGCGGGGCAGTACAAAATACCTTTAAAGGATATGTTCATTCCTGTCCAGCTGATTTCTTTTAGAAGGGCATCAATGAACTATCAAAGAAGCGTTGATTGCATGGGTGATTACTTCGATTAATACTTATAAATACCTGATAAAAATTCGTTCAAATATTTTCATCATCATCGTCATCGTCAGCCCATTTAAGTCCCCACTGCTGGGGCACGGGCCTCCCTCAATCACATGAGGGGTAATTGCCATACTCACCACGCTTGGCAGACGGGTTGGCAAGGGTTTTGATATAAATGCAGAATTTTCCTTCTCTGGGTGCTGATGATTCGCCGTGTGGTCCCCGGCAGAGTAGAATAGGCCACTCTCACTCTTACCGAGGTGTCGTAAAAGGCGACTAAGGTAAAGCTGCTGGCAATATTTTCATACAAAACGGCAATTCCAATAACCTAATATTTATTATTTATTGTTTTGATCACGTCACGGTGGGTTCCCTCGCAGGGATTTAGGCTTATCGTTTGTGGGACAAATCTTTGTAATCATATTGTATTTGCCAAAGGTGATTTATGAGATCAAAAGTGATTGTGACTGGGTTGGAATAACATTTATTGTACAATCTTCTGATAACTGGAAATGCAACACGATTAATAATAGGTCTTAACCGACATTGCCGTTTTGTATTGCGATTTTCTTAGAAGTTGTATTTTCAATACAAAGATTATTTTAATTTATAAAGTAACTATTAATGCTACTACTCCATAATTAACTGTGCTTTAATTGACAACGTTTAGGAACGTGCACGCGTAGGATAGTTTTTCAGAAAAAAAATGTTCAATTAAAAAAATACTTTTGATAAAAACGTCAAATCTTCAAGATTTTTTTTTGCGTCACAAATACTGATATTATTATCTGATCTCTATTTAAGTAACATAATTATTCCTTAAATATATCTTAAATCAAAATAAAATTATAGTGTGGCAACTTTTTGCTTATTAAAGGAGTTACAACCTGTGCGGAGAAAGAATGGGATCAGAAATAGCGCCGCATCTATTCACTTCTCGCTCGCACAATATTTGCGTCTATACTTGCACCCCACGAGTGCGAGTATAGACGCAAATAGTGTGCGAGCGAGAGTAAATAGATGCGCCGCCATTTCTGATCCCATTCTTTATCCGCACAGGTTCTATACATATTATTGTGTCTGGAAAAAAAGCGGCAATTTCAAAGGTAAAGACCTATTATTAAGGGTGACTACAAAGATAGTAAGAAGTAGATATTCCGGAAAGTCGTAACATAGGATTTTTGAGGAACGAATGGCGTTCCCATGTTCTATCACCAACGGTATTTGCTAGCGGCAAACGGTAAAGTATTTCATTCAACTTGTATATCATTCATAAAGAATGATATTCAAGTTGTTCAAAAACTATTTTGAGCAAAACACATCACTAGAAGGTTTTTCATAAAGCCAACGTAATCCGTAACTCTTTTGTTTAGTGGAGGGATAGAGCCAAAGAAAATGTTGAATTTTCATTTTCGCATGAAACCTCTCTTTTGAACTAACTCTTTAGAGCACAACACATCACTAGAAGGATGATCTTCAAGCCATCTTAATCCACAACCCTTGTTTAGTAGAGGGTAGGCTAAAGGTAAAGGTAATGCTTTGTCAGCAGACCAATTTCTCGAGACTCAATTTAGCTTATGAAAGAATAAACGGTTTTGAACTCTACCTTGATGGCTTAAGGTTCTTTTGCGCTGGTATCTTGCGGTATATTCACGAGAGGCAGAAATGTATTTATTGTAATTGTGTTCTACAACACGAAATGGTTAGGTCACGTCATGTAAAGACTGTCAAATTAGGTTGTCCTTCAACCAATCTTTATTTATCTTTATTTTATAATTTATCTCAGAATAAATCTACGACATAACCCTGTCATAATAATGTCCTCCAAACCGATATTTCGGTCATGGCGGCCAATCTCAGCGATCAGCCTTCGACTTATAGTGCACGAGTATTTGCGCAGACACAAGTACACTCTCTATTGCCGTACCCTCTTATTTCGATGGGACACTAGTGTGACACGACTGAAGAGGGATTAGGCGCAGGACCAACGGCTTAACGTGCTCTCCGAGGCACGGGGGTACAAGACCGCCAACTTCCAGACACTAACACTGAGAATATATTAACAGAAAAACCCAGCCACAAATTTTGGCCCGACCCGGGGATCGAACCCGGGACTCCAGACGCAACCGTCGCTTTAAAGTGCGACCCACTTACCATTGCGCCACCGAGGCAGTCATACCAGGGGTAAACCCTGTCATAACAGGCGTTTGAAAGATTTGTGGAAAAGTAAATTGCTCACCATTCGATAGTATCTACATAGGTAGGTACCTACTTATGTACTATCCAATAGTGAGCAGTTACAGTGCAACAAGCTTGTTTTGGCTGATAGATGCCATAATATAAGTAGTCTGTGGTATTTGTACACAACCGGGGACTTCACTTAAGTTCGCTTCCCACTCTGGGCAAATATCTGTGAAACCAATACTTATGTTTGTTGTAAAACTGTATAGGAAAAAATATTATTTCCTTATAATTTATTTAAAGGCTTTGTTGATGGGAGCCATGGCGCGTTTCTACGCCTTTACAGCTTGTAATAAATAACTGATGGGGTGCGAAAATCACGGGCTTGTTTGAGTGCGTTTTGTTCCCGGGACCCGGGAATAGGGTCACCTCTCGCCGGTATTGATTCATACAGCATTATTATAAATGGATCTGATTTATTCCCGATTTCCCCCAATATTGTATAAATAGATAGATATATTGTTACTATGCCATGCCATAGACATATGCCATGTATTTGTGAAATTAATTATTATTTGTCCACCACTGGACACTGGATATCGGGAAAATAAGTTATACAATATCCACCAGCGGCAGGTAACAGTACTGTTTTCTTCTCGATTTCTCGAATTTATTTATCATTGACCTGATTTCGTATTAAGTAGTTTAAGCTCTTGTGTTACGGATATCAGACAATAGATATACCTAATACTGATAAATACTGTATATTGGAACGGAGGCGGTGTACGTACACCTAAGCTTGAATGCTTGATACACGAGTATCAATCGAGTTCGTACGAGAAAAGTACGAATGTTAAATGCATGACTGATTTATATTATACATCATTACAATCCTCATAAAGTCTTCTAACACATATTTGAAAATTAATTGCGCCAGTATATTACAAGTAATTAATTTTAATAATTAGGGTTTTACGGAATCACCCCAAAAGGTTCGTTTCAATCCGTACAAAAATTTTGTATTTCAAATTTCTAACTTCAAAAAAATATTTAGTCCAGCAAAAGCTATTAGCATGATTTTCAGGCAAATCTCTGTCGCTCTATAGTGCATGGACCCAATGGCCACACAACATACAACGATATCAGAGCTCTTTATTTTTATGAAACATATTTTAAGATTGACTGCACGATACACGTATTTCAAACGTTTCACCGATTCATATTGTACATTATTGCAATTATATAAAGGGTTATAGTCCTCTAACACATATTTGAAAATAAACGCGTGAGGAAATCAATGATTTAAAATATATTTTCGAAAAAGCTTTACTCCAATGGCTTGTAACTTGTAACACAAGATTAGTATGCAAATTTTATAGTGAAACATAAAATACAACACTCTGAGTGTTATTCTAATTCTTCTAGAAATGCCATGTACGGTTACATCCTCCAGAATGAGCCTCCGTTCCCTATTACACCCAGTCGCTAAACGACAGAATTGTTCATCACCCGAATGTTTTCCATGGTGGGAATTTAACCTTTTGCTTATAAGCAAGGTCACTCCCTCGTTTTAATTTTTCAAATACCTATAATTTCAAATGGTGTCAACCCTATGTAAGGCCAAGAGGGACAAATAGAATGTTTAAATTGAATTCTGTAGCCGCATGCTCGTCGGGTTGTAGGCTTGGACTATTGAATGGGCGGCGATAAAATTCAATAGGGCCTCGTGGGGCGGAAAAAGGCAGCCTTTGGTGTAAAATCTTGGCCTATATAAAAGAACTTACTAAGTACTTGTAATTCAGCTTAAGTATTTCGTCAGAACGAATTTGGAACATTAATATTGAATTAGATAAAATTAAATAGGGCTTCGTGGCAAAAGCCTTTTTTTTGTAAAATCTTAGCCTGTATAAGAAGTAATTACTTGAATGCCGGTTTTTTTAAGTTAAAGTATGAAATCGCGGTTTTTTATCGAGACACAACAATATAAATAATTCCTATAAAAATCCAAAAAATTACTTTCATCGTCAGCCCATTTAAGTCCCCACTGCTTGGGCACGGGCCTCCCTCCCACATGAGGGGTAATTGCCATACTCACCACGCTTGGCAGACGGGTTGGCGAGGGTTGTGATATAAATGCAGAGTTTTACTTCTCTGAGTGCTGATGATCATGCCAGCAGCTTTACCTTAGTCGCCTTTTACGACACCTAGGTAAGAGTGAGAGTGGCCTATTTTACTCTGCCGGGGACCACACGGCTAATTCTACTCTGCCAAAAAGTTACTTTGGTATATTTTTATTTTGGTTAAAGACCATATTTCTAAGGTTTGTAATCATCAGATAAAGATCAGATAAAATTGTATTCTTGATGCAGAAAAAAAATCTTGAGACTTTTATTGTTTGGCCTAACTGACGCTTTCAGCATTCATAACTTTTGAAATAAACAACGCTCTTTTCCGAAAACCCATTCTAAATATACTTAAATGTTGTCCATTAAAGCACGTCATCATCATCATCATCATTTCATCCAATAAACGTCCACTGCTGGACATAGGCCTCCCTCATGTCTTCCACACAGATCGGTCCTGTGCCGCCCGCATCCAATAAATTCCCGCGATCTTCACCAGATCGTCGGTCCACCTTGTAGAGGGCCTACCACGGCTGCGACTTCCTGTACGTGGCCTCCCCTCGAGGACCTTTCCGCCCCAACGGCCATCTGTTCTCCTCGTTATGTGCCCTGCCCATTGACCCTTGAGGCATGCAATCCTTTGGGCTATGTCTTTGACCTTAGTTCTCCTGCGGATCTAATCATTTCTGATACGATCACGCAGGAAGACTCCGAGCATAGCCCTCTCCATTGCTTTTTGGGTGACTTTGAGCCTCCTTAATCGGCACATTGTAAGCGGTCACGTTTCGGTTCCGTATGTCATCCCTGGCCACACGCATGGAAGACTTTCGTATTAATATTAATATGGAAAACACAGCTTTTCAAATAATCTCCATACTAATCGGCAATTTCCTACCTTCATTATATTAGTTGCTTGCGTGGCTTACAGGCTAGCCTTTTCTTAGTCTTCGTATTTTTTTTTATGATATAGGGGTAGACGAGCAGACATATGACTGACCGGATGGCGCAATTGGTAGTGACCCTGCCTCTTGCGCCAAAGGTCGTGGGTTCGATCCCCACCCTGGACAAACATTCGTGCGATGAACACTTGTGTTTGTTCGGTGTCTGGGTGTAATATATGTACTTAAGTATATATTTGTGTTCCTCTGTTGTCTGATATCTGTAACACAAGTGCTTAAGCTACTTAGTACGGAATCAGGTCAACGTATGAGATGTTGTGAGAATTATTATTACATATCACCTGATGGTAAGCGATTACCGCCGCCCATGGACACTTGTCACGTCAAAAGAGTCACAGGTGCGCTGCCGGCCTTTTTACGCTCTTTTCTTGAAGGTTTACATGTCGTATCGGTCCGGAAACACCGTAATGTAAAGCAAAAGTGAACAGGCATCTTCTAGGCAAGCGCGTAATATCCTAGACTGCATGGCGCATTCCATTAGGCGAGATTTTTTTTATTGCATATAATAGGCAGATTTGTGGTCTAGTTGGCAGCTAAGTCCACATCATAGCGGTTGCTAAACTAGTAATGAATGATAAATCATGATGCAATTGTTCTGATTCGTTCTTCCTGGTTATTGATTACGGAAGGTCATACGGCATGTCTTGTACGCGTCTTGGCAAACGTAATGTTGGGCGCCCTCTGGCTAGGTGGGGGGACGATCTGCGCAGGATGGCTGGCAAGAGCTGGATGCGAGAAGCCATGGATAGATCACAGTGGCGAACAATTGAAGAGGCCTACGTCCAGCAGTGGACTGCAATAGGCTGATGATGATGATGATACGGCATGTAATTTCATGATCTACCACTCCCGCATAGAAACTGGAGTAAGCCAGATAAGTAATCGGTTAGATAATATTATTATCATTATTATATAACTCGGCTACGGCGTCAATCTCAATGATCAGCCAGGTCCGCAGAATATTATTATATTACTCGTATATTATAGTGCTCAAGTGTGTGCGCAAACACAAATGCACTCTCTTATTTTAGTGTCAGGTTTAGGATCAAAGGATTGACGTACTTTCCAAAGCACTTAGATCTGTCGGCTAGCCTTAATTTAGCCTAAAAAGCTAGACATCCTTTGGAAGGTCAAGCGGTACTTCAAGCCCAAGCAGCTCTTAAGTTTATTTCGAGCCTAGGTTCGCTTCTGCTCGGAGTACTGCTGTCACCTCTGGGACGCTCTGGACTCAATAGAGCGACGTACGAAGAGGCATTTCGGCGATGACGCACTCTCCGAAGCTGACCTGCAAAAAAAACCTACCTTTAGCATTTTGGGCTAATACCCAGAAATCCTTAACAGAAAAATTCAGGTCACAATATTTTAAAAGTGCCAACTAACAAGCCACTGCACCACCCGAGACATTCTTGTAGAAAAATCGTAATGAAATTCTAGCTTCTTTGAAATAAATCCCTTACTTAGTGGGATCATTAATTATGCATTCTTTTCTCCTTGCTTGGTTGGTATTAAACGCTCAGCTAAAACTTAGATAAATGTCGTTAAATCGCATGCATACTTAATTAACCGCATTTATACATGGAGTTTTAATAATCTGTTACTCCATATTCTAATAAAATTCTAATTGACGACCCGTTTGGAACAGTCGTAGTAAATGCTGCCTTTGGTCCAAGGGTTGCGGGTTCGATCCCCGCACAGTACAAACATTTGTGTGTATGAACATGTCTGTTTGTATTGGTCTGGGTGTTTGTATGTATTATAAGTATGTATTTACAAAAGAAAAGTATTATATGTATATATTTGTAATTCCGCTGTTGATTCTGATATCCGTAACACAGGTGCTTGAGCTACCTATCTCGGAGTCAGATCAATGTATGTGATGTTGTGAAATATTAATTAAAAAAAAAAATAATCTAGTTACACCTAGAAAAGAAATCGGTTTTTCATAGAAAGCTAGCCGATAGGGATTTTTTTATTTCACATTAATTTATCGCTATAGGTAGATAGATAGAAAGATATTCTTTATTGCACAAAAATAAAATACAAGCATGATACAACAGCAACAGACAGTACAATAAGGCGGTCTTATCGCTTGTAGCGATTTCTTCCAGACAACCTTAGGGTAGAGGTGTAACAGAGGAAGTCAAATTTACAATATTCAATTCAATATATTTATTGTTAATCATATGATGTACGGTGTTACATATCAGGTATTATATACCATGATGGGTATAACAATTTGGGACGTCATGACAGGCAGAATTTTATTCTGAAATCTAATAAAGAGTAATTCAAATGTTATCTGTTAGTTTTATTAGAATGAAATATTTTTTAATTTGTAATGAAAATAAGAATTCTGTGTTCCTAATTGTGGATATTCATTTTTTTATGTATTTATTTATTCATCTTCAATTTTAGTTCCGAATACAATATACCTACCTATTACATAAGTGTTTATTATCAAGTCGATACGTTCGTTCCCGAATAATGTGTTTGCCTTCAAACAAAGTATTAAGTAAATCAAATTGATTAAATATTTAAAGTATGTACTATTTATAAATAAAAAAAAACCCCTACACTGGGTCCTCCCAGACTAAGAAGGTGGGTATGGGTCAGGACCCCATGACCCACCTGGATACTTTGTATGTAAGTAAGTAGTATTTATGTATGGACATAACAAGGGCAGATCCAGGGGGGGCTCTGGGGAGATGGCGGAACATTGTCGATGAAAAATGAATTCCTCGGGGGATCTCTACCCTCTGTAATGAAGACATTGACGCGAGGAAGGGTATTGTAGATATTATAATTTTTCACTTACCAGCATCCTGTCGGACCGGTCAGCCTGCGGGCGGGGGTCTCAGCAGAGACAAGTGTCGTTCCTGAAGCCGGCCGCCGACACGGCGCTGGACAGGAAGGCGTCCATCGTTGATGAGACCTCGGGCATCACCAGGACGCAGATGAAAGGTAAATCTTAAATAATACACTCGTAAAAAAGATTTTTTTTTCATAAGTATAGGGGCCGTGATCTCAGGGTCCTAGGTTCGATTCCCGGGTCGAGCGAAAAGTATGTTTCGAATTTTCCGGACATAACTTGGGTTTGTGATTACCAATCCGCATTTAGCAAGCGTGGTGATTAAGCCTAATCCCATCATAGTAGTGATAACTTGATTTACACTGAACACTCAGAATAAATTAGCACAACGAATTGACCTATTTCATTCCTCTTTGAGTGAATTCAGAAGGATGTTATTGTATGTTTTATGTTATGGTTAAAATGCAAAAGGATTGTTTTATAAGTTACATATATCATATAAATAGGATTTTAAGTAATAGTTTCTGTATAGATAGGTACTTATATAATAGTTAATTTTAATGGGGTTGCTTGTCTATTGCATTGGGTCTCAACCTGTAAAAATAGATTAAGTTCAGTACATAAATAAATACATAAAAATAAAAAATAAATAAAAAAAATTCTATGATGGAGGCCTTTGCAGGGACAGTTTATAGGCTGATTAAAAAAAAAGTATAGAGGACAAACTAGACGTGTGTAACTCTATAATGAAACGACTCAGTGATTCCGACTCAGCCAAATAATACACTGTTCCGAATCTCTTATTTTTGCTCCGAATGTATCATTCGACCCAAATCGATCTCGTCGATCGGTTCGCGGTAGTAATCTCGCTCAATGATACGGATCAACGGATGACCCGGATGATCCGAATGAGCGGAATGATCCAAATTCAGAGCGAAAGAGTATGCCGTGGGCTATTAGGTCGCTTCGCTTTGTAAACGCTCGCAATCCGTCAGAGTGGCAATTCCCTAACAGGGAAATCAGACCAACTGAATCAATGTTACACGTTTCAGAAACTATTCGAAACGTGCAGGTTTTCTCACGATGTTTTCCCTCACCTCGGCGGCTAATGGTAGAAATACGCATATAGATTTGAAAAATCCAGAGATGCATGCTCGGATTCGAACCACGACTCCCCGCATGGAGGGCGCGTTTTATCTACTAATCATCAGCCCATTTAAGTCCCCACTGCTGGGCACGGGCCTCCCTCAATCACATGAGGGGTAATTGCCATACTCACCACGCTTGGCAGACGGGTTGGCGAGGGTTTTGATATAAATGCAGAGTTTTCCTTCTCTGGGTGCTGATGATCATGCTAGCAGCTTTACCTTAGTCGCCTTTTACGACACCTCGGTAAGAGTGAGGGTGGCCTATTCTACTCTGCCGGGGACCACACGGCCAGCTATCTTATCTACTAAGCTTACTCGTTATACTACGTCTCTATGGAGGAAAATGTGTCTTCTAGTTTTTAAGTTATGAAGGCCTATTCTCGAGCACTCGATATTAAAGCCGAGTTACAGATTTGTATGGACGAATGTATAAAATCTCTGAATTCAACTTCAATATCGAGTGCACGAGAATTGCCCCCCGGAACCTTTTTTATATGTGAATAGTGGCGGATCACCTGATGAAAAGCTTTTGCCGCCGCCCATGGACACCCGCGACACCAGTGGAGTCACAAGTGCGCTGCCAACCTTTAAATCCAACTTTCCCCCGTATTGGGCCTCCGGCCTCTTCCTCCCAATTAGTCCATGGAAAAACCCTTCTCAAAATAATTGCTTTATTAACAGTAGCAACTGAAAGACAATTAATTATTAATTACATGTTCCATATTTGAAATTTTCTTGTTTGCGAAAATGCGAATGTAGGGCGCGTCATTCCAGCTTAAATACAATATCTACCACACATCATATAAATTATGATCTATTAGTGGTACCTACAGTCTGCAATGAAATGTAAAAAACACCTAGATTTTTGAGGTGGAACAATAAGGTTCATAATTCAATGTTATTCAATGTTTCATATACAATGTACTCTAAAGTGGTATTATCATGTTTTTTTTTACATCTCATACGTTGACCTGATTCCGTACTAAGTAGCTTAAGCACTTGTGTTACAGATATCAGACAACAGAGGAACACAAATATATACTCAAATACATATATTACACCAGACACCGAACAAACACAAGTGTTCATCGCACGAATGTTTGTCCAGGGTGGGGATCGAACCCACCACCTTTAGCGTAAGAGGCAGGGTCACTACCAATTGCGCCATCCGGTCAGTCAACTTTAGTGTAGGTATTGATGTTACACAGCAATTATATACTAAAGGCTGACAGTACACCTGTGACTCTACGATTGTGATACCATTGACACTCCGGTAATCACTTACCATCAGGTGATCCGTCTGCTCGTCTATCACATGAAGAAAATTCCATCCACATCACTTGGATAGATTTATTTCCACTACACTGCGTTTCTCACGTAATTTCCTATCGCCTTACAATAAAACTGTCGAACCAGCTGCCATCGGTGGTGTTCACGAACAGATACGACCTGGTGACCTTCAAGAAAATGGCTTATTCATTCTTTAAGAGCCGGCAACGCAAATGTGATGATACCTCGGGTGTTGTAGTTGTCCATGGGCGGCAGTGATCACTTACCATCAGGTGTGCCGTCTGTTCGATTGTCCTATATCTGGCAAAAACGTATCTTTCAAAAGATTGGAATATTTGCATCTGCATCAGTGCAAATATGCGGATCAGTGAAACGTTTCATTTGAATCATTTGGAACATCATTCAGATAGATCCCTGATTCATTTATTTTAAAACAAATGAACAATCGATCCCCTCCTGCTGTGCTATGTAATACTTATCTATTTTCCCCGCGTAATGCATGGAAAGACGTTTATTGTTTCACCCCTAATAGCCCACGGCATACTCTTTCGCTCTGGATTCGGAGCATTCGGCTCACTCGGATCATTCCGCTCATTCGGATCATTTGGTTCAACCGTTGATCCGTATCAGTGAGCAAGATTACTACCGCGTACTGATTGACGAGATCGATTTGGGTCGAATGATAAAACGCGCCCTCCATGCGGGGAATCATCCGAGCATGCACCTCTGGATTTTTTAAATCTATATGCGTATTTCTACCATTAGCTCGGCGGTGAGGGAAAACATCGTGAGAAAACCTGCACGTTACGGATAGTTTCTGATACGTGTAACATTGATTCAGTTGGTCTGGTTTCCCTGTTAGGGAGTTGCCACGCTGACGGATTGCGAGCGTATTCAAATCGAAGCGGCTGCGCAGCGTTCACACCGCGGATGCGCAACGGATACGCGACGGATTCGGGGAGATAAGTCTGAACGCCATTTTTTTGGTGGCGGCCACGCAGAAAAACGCCGGTGAATCCGTCGCGCATACGCAGAGTGAACGCTGCGCAGCCGCGACCTGACCTGTTTTTGAAAACTCGCCAGTGTGGCAACTTCCAAGGGTTGAAAAGGTCAGACATTATAAATAATAGGTAATAATTAATAAATTGAGACAACAGACATCACATAAATTTTCCTGATCCCAAACTAAGGTTTTCCCTTGTACTATGGAAAGTACAAGGGAAAACCTATTTTTTTTACTGACGATGATGGTCCATTTGATGGTGAACGGTAACCGCCGCTCATAGACATCAACAATGCCGGAGCACAGTCATGCCGCTGCCTACCGTGAGAGAAGAACTCTTTTCAAGCCTCGTTTAAAAAACACCCACCACAGGTACCACAAACACCCAGACCCAACAAAAATATCTGTTTCATCAACAAACATTTGTGTTAGTGTGAGAATCGATCCTGCGACCTTTGCGTCTCAATTGGCACACAAACCACTGCGCTAAACGGGTCGTCAAAATTGTAATTACTAGACTCCTCAAATCCTGAATCATGGTCTAAGCGTACACTGGGCTCCAAAGTGACAGCTTTGAACGCAACCGAGAACTACACAATAAGTTGAGGAGAGACTTAGTATTCGTATAACGTTGTAGGATATGTAGTACCAGTAGGTATAGTACCAAATCCAATTATGGAAATATCGACCTCAGTAAACAAATAATTTGGGCGCATGTTGTGTGTTTGTAGATTGTTGACCTATTATCACAGAGTAAAATACTTTCGTACATAGCCGTGGTTGATCATATATGAACTTTCTGTTTTGTATTGTAGTA
Source organism: Marasmia exigua (assembly GCA_019059595.1). Taxonomy (NCBI): domain Eukaryota; kingdom Metazoa; phylum Arthropoda; class Insecta; order Lepidoptera; family Crambidae; genus Marasmia; species Marasmia exigua. Next base: position 12,085,630 of record CM032483.1, on the reverse strand, counting down.
GGTACGCCAGGAATATTTTCGTTAGTGACGTCATGAGAAGTGTTATAACACGCAATCTGTTATTATTATTGAGTATTTAATATTCCCAATACACATTTTTGTGAATACCTCGCTTAAGGACTATAAGTTTTATTGCGTGTGGGGGTTAGTGCTAAATGGCGTAGTACGCTTGATCTCGTAGCACGCTAGATTGCGTAGCACGCAGGTTCTTGTAGCACGCTGGTTCTCGTAGCACGCTAGATTGCGTAGCAAGCTCGATCTCGTAGCCCGCTAGATTGCGTAGCACAGTCGATCTCGTAGCCCGCTAGATTGCGTAACACGCTCGATCTCGTCGAATGCTAGATTGCATAGAACGTTCGGACTCATAGCACGCTAGATTGCATATAATGTTCGATCTTGTAGCACGCTAGTTGCGTATCACGCTCAATCTCGTCAAGCTTCCTTGACTTCGTAGCACCCTAGATTTCATATTATGCTCGATATCGTAGCACGCTAGACGAAGTCGCTCCACGGCGAGTTTGTGCTAAATACTTCGACGTCTATAATAGGGTAGGTATGTAATTACGTTACTTACGTACGTTAGTTCTGTAGAACAGTTGGGCTGTAGCGGATGATGACTTAGGGACCTTCTAGAGACGAGTAAACTGCGACGTATCAACGACTCCTTTAATGTCGCAGATTTTCATGGGTAGCGGTGATCACCTACATGCGGCAAATAAGTTTGCGCGGAGACATTGAGTGCGCAGAAATCAATTTTACAATTTTACAAGTGCGCAAACATCCTCACTTACTACGTGCCCCGGCCTATACCACCAGGTGACCTGCTTACTCGTTTCCCGCCTATAGCATTAATAAAACTAACTTGCAAAAACCCTTGTCTCCAGAATTCCGTGAAGCCTTCCGCCTGTTCGACAAGGACGGCGATGGTACCATCACCAAAGAGGAGTTAGGCCGAGTGATGCGCAGCCTGGGCCAGTTCGCCAGGGTCGAGGAACTGCAGGACATGCTGCAAGAGGTCGACAGCGATGGTGAGTCGGATAACGAGTTGAATGGTACAGGAAGGTACTTAATTACCTACATCTTCGGACTGCAGACATCTAAGTGGACACAAAGGTTTGGCTTGCCGTTGTAAGTTGTTAATGCTAACAGCCACATCTCTGTAGCTTCATAGACCGTACCAAGGGGATGAGGCAAAGCAGGATAACGGACCAAGGGCTTTGAAGCAATAGCTTTGGTCCTAACCGGGAATGTCAAGCTAAGATGACGATGACGATTTAGTTCTCTATCATCATCATCAGCCTTTTATAGTCAAATGCTGGACACAGGCCTTTATAAGATTTTCATTTGATAGGTGGCAGACGAACAGACGAATCACCGTTACCGGTAAGCAGTTGCCGCCACCCATGGACACCCGGGACACCAGTGGAGTAACACACCTTTAAATCCCCCTCCGATACCCTCACTTACGCAGCGAAACACAGCACAGTGCTGCTTCACGCCGGTTTCCTATGCGGCCGTGGTATTACTCCGGTCGAGCCGGCCCGTTCATGCCGAATCATGGTCAAAAAAAGGCCTCTGCACAGATAATTATAGTTTATATTATCTATGGCTTCTCCCCAAATGTTTGTCACTTCGATCTTTGGATACTTGCATCTTGCTGCTGCCAGCCTCTTTCTCTAACATCACAAATATCCCCTTCCAGGCGATGGCAACGTGAGCTTCGAGGAGTTCGTTAGCATCCTGTCCAAGTCGATGTCTGGCGCCGGCAGCGGCACCAGCTCAGCGGAGCAGGAAGAGCGAGAGCTTCGCGATGCCTTCCGTGTGTTTGACAAGCACAATCGCGGGTACATCTGCGCTTCCGACCTGCGAGCTGTGCTGCAGTGTCTGGGAGAAGACCTGTCTGAGGAGGAGAGTGAGTATTTACCACTAATTGATTAATATTTGGGGCTCATCAGGCACTTCATTTAACGCCCTGTTGTTCTAGAACGCCCTGTTGTTCTTGAACGTCCTGTTGGTCTGGAACGCCCTGTTGGTCTAGAACGTCCTGTTGGTCTAAAGCGCCCTGTTGGTCTAGAACGCCCCATTGGTCTAGTGGTTTAATTACCGGGCCGTATCTCGGGGTCCTGGGTTCCAGGTCCCAGGTCGAGCATGTTTTGAACTTTTTGAATATATCTCGGGTTTGTGATCACCAATCCGCATTAGGCAAACGTGGTGATTGAGCCTAATCCCATCATAATAGCGATGATTTGATTTCTGTGATGGATGCCTTTGCGCTGCAGTGGGATAGTATATAGGCTGATACTTTACTTTAGGCACTTCAGATCTACAAAGCTCTCATTTCTCATGCACATTAGAGCGATGGTGGTAGCTCAATGGATAAGAACGCGCCTTTCAATGCGAGTGGTCGTGGTTCAAATCCGAGCATGCAAATGCGAGCATGGATTTTTTTAAATCTATGTGCGTATTTCTACCATTAGCTCGGCGGTGAGGGAAATCATCGTGAGGAAACCTGCACGTTTTGGATAGTTTCTGAAACGTAAATCATGATTCGGTTGGTCTAGGTTCCCCTGTCAAAAGGGTTGCGAAGGTCAGACGGCAGTCGCTCATTGTAATTACCAGTCCCCAAATCCTGAATCATGGTCTAAGCAGTACCTTGGGCTCCAAAACCACAGCTATAGGCCTCACCGGGAATGTGTAATTCCCGGTTAATGTGGCTAAGATGAGGAACTCATTTCTCACGCACGGGAGGGGAGGGGTTCCCACTCTGGGGGCGAGGAAGCGTCGCTGGGGTTTAGTCGGTATGCTTCCAGCCGCCAGGGGAGTCACTCACTTGCCCCCGGCAAGAGTTATGTGGAATGTAGCCGCGTTAGCAGGTAGGCAGGTAGGTACTTAATGCAGCTTCGCTTAGCAGGAGCCTAATTCTCGTGCTCGTGATATTTATTTTTCATACGACATATATCAATAAAACATAGTTTTTTTGTATGGTTTTCAGGTGATATCCGCCATGTTTTCAAAATATCACGAACCCGAGAATTGGGCTCCAGGGCCTTCTGTGTGATTGTTCGAAATATTTATTTAATTTATTTAGTGAACCTTTGGGTCATGCACCGAATCAATTTAATTAATAATCTCAATTCTTATTTCCAGTTGAAGACATGATTAAAGAAGTGGATTCTGATGGGGATGGAAGAATTGATTTCTTGGGTAAGCAACTTACTTACCTGCCTACTTACTTAAAATAGGTAACCTAACTTGTACAGTCTTCTAACAACCATTTTGAACATTTGTTCCATAACTTTTGGAAAGTTGGTTTCAAAAAAATCTACTTTTCATACATAGTCGGTCATAGTTCGGTGGTCTTTCGTATGATGAGTCGAAAACATTTTAACAAATTTCCAGAAGTAAGTAGTAGAACTAATGTGGTTCAGAATGATAGGTAGAATAGTGGTTAAAAGGATAAAAATGTTCACCAATACGCCCTGTATAGATAGTAAGTAAGTAAGTATATCGTCATATTCCCATATACATCCCGTCATATTATTAGACTGACCGGATGGCGCAATTGGTAGTGACCCTGCCTATTACGCCAAAGGTCGTGGGTTCGATCCCCACCCTGGACAAACATTCGTGCGATGAACACTTGTGTTTGTTCAGTGTCTGGGTGTAATATATGTATTTAAGTATATATTTGTGTTCCTCTGTTGTCTGCTATCTGTAACACAAGTGCTTAAGCTACTTAGTACAGAATCAGGTCGACCTATGAGATGTTGTGAGAATTATTATTGTGAGAATTATATTAAAGGTACTAAGAGGAAAAGATGAAAGTTACCTACCTTCAAGTTTAGACCGAAGTTTAATTTAAAAAAAAATATGATGTCGTCATAGAGACTGTTATTTTTTTATCGCTTACATCCCGAAAACCTCATAATACTTAGCTATCGTGAATAAAGTCCAAGTTAGATCAACAAAATAAGCGTAAAAATCAGTTGTTCCATACAAAATAGAAAAACCACCGGAATCCCGAAACCCCGTGGTTTTTCTATTTTGTATGTAAACCATAAAAAATAACCCTGTAAGTATATATAGATAATTTGCGGGAGTCTATACGCGGCGGCAATCACCTACCATCAAGCGATCCGTCTGCTAGTCTGCCTATCACATAAAAAAACCGAATCATTAGCGGTCAAATGGTCTTATCTGATGAGTGTGCGTATATCTCCAGAATTTGTACGAGCCCTCGGCGAGCCAGAAGACGCGTGCGACGATGAAGACGACGAAGACCCCACCGAGATCGAGTTGCCTCTCCCCAGAGCTGTCGCCGCCAATTAACTTTACCGAATGTAGGTAAGGGTGTCTCCAGATCGGCCAAATGCGTAGCTCGCGATTGCAATTTACACGGTCAGTTTGGCGTGACGCCAAACCAAACTGGGACGGGACGTTTATGAAGTCTGGCGTGACTGGCCACATACGATCAAGTTTTCCCAAAACCATTAGATGTGCCGTGACATCTTTAGAATAAAAATCCCGTCGCTAAGCACTACCAAGGTCAACAAATATATAAACAAATGAAAATTTCAAAAACCCCTGACGGCGGCCATCTTGGATTTAAAATTTGTCACAATAAATATATTCTGCTACTCAAGCCCTTTTATATGATAAGTCACCATATTGTGGGAGTTGGGTTAAAACACACAATCCATATCTTTGTGACGGCGGCCATCTTGAATCGATTTTTATCCAACATAGGACACTCCCGACTTATTCATCTTTCAAACAAAGAAAACAAAATCAAAATCGTTTTATTCGTTCGGGAGCTACGATGCCATAGACAGACACACAGACACACACGCAGACACGTCAAACTTATAACACCCCGTCGTTTTTGCGTCGGTGGTTAAAAACTGACCGTATGCGGATCCCCCCTGCGGATGCGGATATCCCCTAGACCTCTCAATAAAGGCACATTCAGCAATAGCTGTGACTGCATGCGGGATCTGGACGAACCCTAACACTACCTACACCAAAAACACGCACCAATTATAACGGCTCTGTATAACTCGGTACTTTAACTGAAGTTAAGTTAGGTACATCGAGAAAAGTGAAGTGGTGCGTGTTTTGCTTACTTTTCGTGGATTTCTGATTAATTTCTGATTTAAGGTTAGATTAATTCTGATCTCAGAAATCAACAAAAATAATACATAAATATACATACACCGTGAAATTTACTACTTTTTTATCTTCTTTAAAAATTGTATAAATGTACTATTTAATTTCAATTTATAGAACTTAAGGTAGTTAATTAAATTAATTATAAGAATTTGGGTGACAATTCCAAAACTATCTATTACAATGAGGGTTTCCGTATAGGGACCTAGAGAGCGCGCCGCGAAAGAAGTCTTACGGCATAACACGGAACTAAGGTCTCTCGCCCACTGCGATTTTTTGTAGCGATGCAAACGCGCGTTTACTAAACGCACGACATCATCCCTACTAACGCGTGTTAATCGCGTTTGTAACGCGCTACTGCATTGAGACTGTATCGATGCAAACGCGTGACTGTGTCGGGCGACATCGGGGGAAGAACGGAGCGAGGGTGGCGCACTGTGTCGGACGACATCGGGGGAAGAACGGAGGGAGGGTGGCGCACTGTGTCGGACGACATCGGGGGAAGAACGGAGGGAGGGTTGCGCACTGTGTCGGACGACATCGGGGGAAGAACGGAGTGAGGGTGGCTTACTGTGTCGGACGGCATCGGGGGAAGAACGGAGGGAGGGTGGCGCACTGTGTCAGACGACATCGGGGGAAGAACGGAGGGAGGGTGGCCTACTGTGTCGGACGACATCGGGGGAAGAACGGAGGGAGGGTGGCGCACTGTGTCGGACGACATCGGGGGAAGAACGGAGGGAGGGTGGCTTACTGTGTCGGACGACATCGGGGGAAGAACGGAGGGAGGGTGGCGCACTGTGTCGGACGACATCGGAGGAAAAACGGGGGGAGGGTGGTGACGCAGGAGTGGAGAACCTAATGTGGCCTCAACGGAGTCCATCTTGCAACTGTTGCAGTTACTGAATCGCGTTTGCATCGAGACAGAAGCGCGACAGTATCGCATTTGTATCACGTCTGAATCTGAGCCCAGGACACACAGTTAGCGACCGCTTCGCGGCTGTTTCGAATGCGGACGCGCGACAGCATCGCTACTGCATTACTACAAAAAGTCACCGTGGGCGAGGTCCCTAAAATTTCAGATTCCTTCAACGTTATTTCAAAACGCGATCTTAAGTTATGACCATACTAAAGCTCATGCCATCCCGGTCCAACATGCAATGTGAAAAGGGGCTGAAAAGAGTTTTCTTCTGAAACTTTTCTTATATCGCATTTTGTATTAAGGCCTATTATAAACATTGAGCTCCAGTTTGAATGTTGATGACGACTGAAGCGCGCGAATTCTTTAGTGGCGCGGACTCTATTAAGAATCCAACAAGTGGAATGGTTAATTTTTGACGCGACGGCAAATTTACGTTACCTATGCGTAAGATTAACATGACAGATTGTAGGTAGGTAGTATGTAACTCAGTATGGCTCAAGGGTGGATCCAGGGAGAGGAGGATCAAAAATGTAATCGTTACTATTATCTAGAATGGTTGTATTTTTTTACTGTGATACTTAATCATTTTATTGTACCAACATGTTCATGGGTTGGCTTATTCTCCCGAAGGATCCAAATTCCTTTACTATTTGAACCCCTTGACTTGAAAGTTAGATCCGCCCCTGGCGTGGCTGTCCATACAAAACAACTAATAACTGTTGAAGTTGGATTCATGGCAAAAAGATCCATCTATCGGATTTGAACGAAAACCCTCAATAAGCTTGCATACTTGTCTTTTGAATTCATAAAAATAAAAAATGAATAATATTACGGATTTTCTTATTACCTACTACTTGGCTTCACTTCGAATTTATACATTTTCTATATGTACAAGTAACTTGTAATCAAGAGTGAGATAGAACATCGTATCCTTTATACTGCTTGTTGTGACGGTGTGTATAATTAAGATAATATTTTTCGCAGGAAAATGAGGAAATGAGGAATTTCGTAAAATACTAAGACTTATAAATCATGATCTAATTTCGCTGCTGGTTCAGCGGACCGAAGAGGATCTAGGATCTTGCCACTCTGGAATTGTCCTTAACCACCGAATCGCTTGTTCGGCCGCTATAGGGGTTGGGGGTCATGAGATACTGGGACATTAATAATGATGAGTGTCAATCAGCGATACTCAGGCATTATCAAGCGATACGCGGGAATCCCGACTCGCTCATTTTTAGTTTTTTTTTTTATGATTTAGGTGGCAGACGAGCAGACGGATCACCTGATGGTAAGCGATTACCGCCGCCCATGGACGCCTGCAACACCAGTGGTGTCACAAGTGCGCTGCTTACCTTTTAACCCCCCTTCCCCTGGATTGGGCCTCCGGTACCCTCACTCACGCAGCGAAACACAGCGCATGCACTGCTTCACGCCGGTTTTCTGTGAGGACGTGGTATTACTCCGGTCGAGCCGGCCCATTCATGGCGAAGCGTGGCTCTCCCACTGTTAGTTAGTTGCTAACTGCCGCACTCAGAGACGTCAAATTAACTTTAATATTTCAATACGCATAAACTTTCCATAAACTTGACATTGGCGGAATCACACGTGCGGCCGTCACCGTGCGCGGGATTAGGCCCATAAAAAAAAAAAAAGACTTTCCATAAGTAAGTGAACATAGCGTCGGTGACGTCTCTCTATGCGGCAGTAAATCATGGAATGATGATAACTAATAAATCATTTAAATGAATAGTCAAAAGATTCGTCTAAGATAAGTATTTTTTGTAGAATAGATAAGAAATTCTTATCTATGATGTTAATCCTTATTTATTTCAGATAAAAGATCAGAAGCAATATCGTTTTAATTGATTAAAGAATGTCCCTTAACTTTTTTTATGCTAGAGACGACGAATGAGCAATCGAGCCACCGGATGGAAAGTAATCATCGCCGCCCATGGACATCCGCGAAATCAGAGATTGCTGTGTTGCTGGCCTTGTTAAAAAGAGTAAGCTCTTCTCTTGAAGGTCGCCAAGTCGTAGCCAAACGTCGTAAAAGAAATTTCCGCGAGAAACGCACTTCCGAAATTCCCTCATTTATTGTTTTTCTGCGAAATAATGACTATAATATAATTAAATAAGTATGTAACTATTGTAAAATATGGTGAAACGACTCATTAGTCGCCTATTCTTTTCACTATCAAAGATTTTTTTCCAAAAAGGTAATTTATTCAGTTCACTATTTTAACATTAAATTATTGCTTTAGGTCCAAAAACGACTAATCAATCGTTTCATCGTACTACACTACAAATTATTTATCTACATTCGACCATGTAATAATATCTACTATTTACCACTTTATCCTAACTACACATATCCTAATAAGAATTTATTAACTGATTTATTTGTCTTTGAAATGAAAGTTCCAATCGATCGATTAAGATATGCATGATTAGCTATAATTTTAATCCTTACGATTCTATCGATGTTGTAAATTAATCAGACCAATATACAAAATATAATGAAATAATTTATAATGACTAAGTTTTATTACACTAGAAACAGTCAGCGAACGTAGCGGGTGTTCCAGTTAGCCGACAAAATCGCTTGCACTACGCTATGCGTGAGCGCAGGGATTGGCTTCGCCCACCACGTTGCGTGCGCAAGCGATTATCGCCAAGTGCTGGTACACTGGAAAAAATCCTATTTTTTCCTTGTACACCGTACACCAAGCACCCCAAAATATTGTCGAATTTGATCATTCGGCTTTCACCTTAATTTCAAACACATTTGGAATTGAGAAAATTTTACAGATTGCAGTAACAATTTATATAGAGGCAATAGAGTTTTTCATTCATAATTAATGACTGAAATACTCTACTGTCCGCCACGAGTCTTTGCATTACACAAAGGAGAATCACAGTGCGACTACGTTGTTTTGGCCGAAAAATCACATTGGCACGGGGAGGGCGTAATATAGCAAGAAAACAGTGTCAGTGTCACTTATATAACACTTCCTCAGAAACCTCAGAACGCTGGAGCTTAATTTAAGTATAATCTATGGCTGGAGCGTTAGTAAAATTTTTCCACGGCCAAAGCGAACTGGTCACACTGTAATACTGTCTAAAATTAAAAGGCAAAGTTTATGGACAAATTTTATTAACATATCAAAATATTTACAGCTTACATATTTGATACAATATACACGTTGTTACAAATTCACCTTGGTGCCTTAATATAGGTAAGTAGGCTTTGACTACAATTACAACCTTAGGCAGTATGCGTTGACATTGAGCTTAAGTTTTTGAAAATACATAAAATAATTTGAATAAGATCTTATTTAAAAAACTTTTGAAATCTTTTTTTTCATCAACAATTAAAAATATTTTACTAACAAAGTCTTCAACATACTTATTTCATAAATATTATGACTGACTTATTAGAATAATTTGTTCCTAATTAACAGTTATATATGCCTATTTAGAAATTGGTAACAAAAAACAGTTCAATTGGTAGCAAACACATTATTGGATTGGATTCATATCGAAATGCAAATTTGTTTTGGTAAAGGGGTTTGGCCCCCATAATAGAAATCGCGAACGAAGCAACATCCTCATGCCGGAACAAAATTCGTGCCAGCACCTTTTAATATTGCGTGTTGGAACAGGATGACATGGGCTTTGGAACAGCAATAAATGTAGATCGCGATTTATAAAAAGGTGGAAAGAGTTTTGGCGTATAGTTTATTTATTTGCAAAAATAGTGGCCAAGGGTAAAACCCATAAAAATTGATAGGTCACATCAAATTGCATTGAAAATTTTAACGTTACAGATATTTAAAAATAATCATTTATTTTAAATTAATTTCGGTAAAACTTGAAAACCAGGAGCCTAATTCTCCTCGGGTTCGTGATATTTTGAAAACATGGCGGATATCACCTGAACACTTAAAAAAAAACTATGTTTTAGTGATATATGTCGTATGAAAATAAATATCACGAGTACGAGAATTGGGGTCCTGGAGCCCAATTCTCGGGTTTGTGACATTTCAAAAACATAGCGGATATTACTTGAAAATCATACAAAAAAAACTATGTTTTAGTGATATATTGTCGTATGAAAAGAAATGTCACGAGCCCGAGAATTGGGCTCCTGACGTTTTACAAGGTTTCATCTCAGGACATTTTCGATGTATTTTGGTGTGATCTATCGATTTTAACGTTTTATTTATTGCTGCTATTTTAGATAATTCGATGACCCCAATGAGCCAAACTCCATAGACAAAATGCCAAACCTCTCTATCTTTTAAAAGTAATTTTGTTGGTATATCGAACCCCTTTTAATATGTAAATAATAGTCCTTAGCGAACTTAGACAATTAGCAAGTTAACAATAAAGGCCCGAAGCCGGGCGAAAAGAACATTTGCATTGCCAAGTTACCTCTTATTTTTGGAGAAATCTGTAGGTAATGTATCTACCCTACTAATAAATATGTTTCATTGCTATGGTAGTAATTAAAATGAAAATAAATATTAGTAATGTCCAATTTTAATTAAGCCTCCAAAAATATGCAAATTTCCTAAGATTTAAGAAAATGTCAGTTCTTTTTCTTACTCCATAAAAGATTATATGGGATGCGAAAAAATCACTTTTTTTATACCATCGACGGATGATGGCAAACCATGCGTGAAGCTCGCCTGATGGTACATTTTCTTCATGTTTATCATATAACTTGCATAAAAAGATATTTATTCTTAATCAATATTAAGGTGACATGTATTAGGGCACACTAGCGACGCCAATCGATTTTAAATTTTAGCTACTAAACCGGATCTATTTAAAAAAAATTCGGAGTTACAACCTCTCGGCAAACACTTATACTTATTAAATAACCATGCACAAATGTTGGGTCCGTTTTTGTACGCCAAAAATTGATTCATGCTAAAAGTGGTCGCTTTTGGCGGTAAACAATTTTTCGCGTACGCGTTGGTCCCAACATTTGTGCATGGTTGTTTATTTAGTAATATAAGTGTTTGCCGAGAGGTTGTAACCCCGAAATTATTTAAAATAGATCCGGTTTAGTAGCTAACAATTTTCGCTAGTTAGGGCTACCCGTCGCCTTAAGAGGGCTTTGACACAAAAATTACTAATATTTCAGTATGAAATATTTATTAACAAACAAAATCTCAAAATGTTTATATTTTCATTCATTCATTCATAAAAATATCACTCGTTAGTTTTATTTTTAGCACATAATTATATATCCACACAGGTTATGTATGAATATGTATATATTGATGAATTTGTGTATGATAATAACAATATTTATATGTTGATTACTTAATTGACTTACGTTTCTCGGTTACAAGTGTTATTGCTATACTACTGCACTTTTTTGTTCATAATATTCAAATATCACTATTTACTTTGTATATTTTTAAAATAGTTTCTTAACATATTGATATCGTAACTCTTTACTGGTAGTGGAAACAAATAAACACGACAATATCTATAGTATCACACGGGTTGTGTCACACTAGTGTCCCATCGGACTATGAGGGCAAGGGAATAGAGTGCACTTGTGTTTTGCGCACACACATGAACACTATAATGCATACTTACGCAGCCACTTGGCTGATTGAGATTGGCCGCCTTAGTCGAAATCCGTTGGAGGATATTATTTTATCTGTAGTATTGCGATAAAGTTGTCATCATTACTATACTTCTGATGCCTAGTAGCACTTAGTGTTGGATAAAGATTTTGTTATGAAAAAAAAAAAACAAAGCATGATATGCGGTGATATATTCGATAAGTCGACCTAGATTTTAGTTTCTACAAGACATCAATCGAAACACGTCGAATTATCGATTTAAACTTCGATCGACGATCGATCTATTGGATTATAACATCCCCGCTGCCCGAGGCCAGGACATCCGCTACACCAAATGGATTGCGGATGAGTTGCTGGCGTTTTAGGAAGAGTAAGGTAGATTATATATTAAAAAGACTACTGTGACGTAAACCTGTACCTTGACTTACGATATCAGGCAGACATGGAAACGATGTCTCCAAATTAAGCCTTGCGATTCGCGCAAAAGCATATTACAATATGGCACATTATACTAACAGTTGAATCTTCACTCTTAATATCTCCATTTCTTTAAGTTGCGTAATTCCTGTTAATATAATATAGGTTAGGTTTAAAATAAGTTGGCAAAGTTCGCGGCGCGGTAAAGGTGAGTACCCACTGATTGGGTTACGGGGCGTAATGTAACGTTGGCAACGTACACGAACTTGATGCTCGCCAGTTCTCTCAAACTTCAAGCATTCGTGCAGTGCACGAATGCTTGCTTTTACAAGTAGACATGTGTAGTTAACTCAGGCATGATTGGGACAAGATGTACGTACATCCTTAATTTTAAGAGAGTTATTAACTCCGTAACTTCTTTGCTTCGTTTACGCATATTTACATCTTGAACTCTCTGATGTAAATATTGTTTTTTTAATAGAGAGTTAAAAATGCGAAATAGTGATACACTCTTTGCTTTAAAAGAACTCTTTAATTAACTCTTTTATCATACAAAAGATTTATTCTGCGCAAGTCTACTCGCTTCATAACATATTACATTACGCTCCTACCCACCAGTCAGTACCCACCTTTATAGAACGCTGTATTTCATACATGATGTCCAATGACGTTCTTTTTACGCGATGCGAACTTTAACAGGTGGCTTAATTCGAAGCCATCCCGTAACGAGAGAATATACCTGTCGCATCCAAACAAAGGAGACAGGCAGCGCGTGCGAAAGTGATGGAAACTCCGATTCGGTCGTAACCGTCTGGTTCAAATTAGGCCCCCTGGTTATATAAAGGGCATGGCAACCATATTACGTATACAGATAAACTATCATAAAATTTAATTTTAGATTAGATGCTCCATTTGATGGGATTCTTTTATCACAATATACTTGGATAAAGCATTAAATAACATTGGTTTGGAGATTTTATATTGTGGGCAACGGTAAACAGTTACAATTCTTTAACAACTTCTCTTTCAAGTTTTGATTCAACTTGATATGATATCTAGAAACAATGTATGCGTGTAAAATTTTAGAACAATTTATAAATTAACTGGCTATCGCCTGTGGCTTCTCCATCCCTTCAACTATCTCCATGCAAAAAAACACTTCAATCCGTCGCTACGTTTTGTCGTGAAAGGCGAACAAACAGACACCTTCACATTTGTAATATTAGTATCTATTTTAATATAACACATTGTTGAATTTCAATTACAATGAGCATTGCAAATAGTATCAATCGCTTTCTAGCCCAAAAAAGTTTCTGTGAGCAACCACTGCATAGAAACAGAGAAAACCTCACGCCACTTTAATCAATCAAGTTATCGTGACGAATTTTGACGTCCTTCCCATTGTAATTCATTTCCCGATTAAAGCTGAATAAAGGAATCAGTTCAATTTAGTATCCATTAGCCGTACAATGGCCCGTTCGATCGAATGCGACCAATCAACAAAGTAGAAACACAATTGAATATTATTACCTATACTAAATATCTCATATTAAGAACTCAACTATAGAAGTCATATGCTTGGATTGAAATATTTTTTTGCCAAATAAATAGTGTTTGCGAAGTCGTAGAATAAACAATGGCGGCATAGCCAGAAATTTCGCAAAATCGCGAAAAAGAAAAACAGTTTTTTGTATGACATTGTGTTTCTGACCACGCATCTTACGTGTATTATCTATGTTCCCTGTTGCCTACTAAGCTGTCGCTCTGGAGCTCGGGGTACGCTCATACCATGATTCAGGATTTGGGGAGTCTGGTAATTTGCAACGAGGCTAAAGTCTGACCTTAGCAACGCTTAACAGGGGGACCAGACCAACTGAGTCATGGTTACACGTTTCAGAAACTATCCGAAACGTGCAGGTTTCCTCACGATGTTTTCACTCACCGCTGATAGGTAGAAAATGTTTCGGTGAAGTACCACTTACTAAACACCATAAGTGCTTGTTCACGTTGACTCTTGGGCGCGGTGGCGGACGCGGTCGCGAAATATTCAAACATATGGCGTAATATGGAAAGTGTGACATACGAAACGCGCGTGCGGTTTAAGTAGCGGGCAGCTAGCGACGCCGCGACCGCGTCCGCGCGTTCTACGTGAGCAAGCACTTAGATTCGTAACAAATGTTAAAATGTAATCTTAGCTTAACTTTACGCTACTTCGATAAAAAAGGCGTCTTTATCTATCGATTGATATCATAGATAGATGCGCGGTTGCGTAATATCAAACATATGGCGTAATTATGGAAGTGTTCACATACGAAACGCGCGTGCGGTTTAAGTAGCGGGCAGCTAGCGACGCCGCGACCGCGCCCACGCGTTCTACAGTGAGCAAGTACTTAGATTCGTAACAAATGTTAAAATGTAATCTTAGCTTAACTTTACGCAACTTCGATAAAAAGGCGTATTTATCTATCGATTGATAGCATAGATAGATGCGCGGTCACAATATATCAAACATATGGCGTAATATGGAAGTGTTCACATACGAAACGCGCGTGCGGTTTAAGTAGCGGGCTAGCTAGCGACGCCGCGGTACCGCAGCCCGGGCATTCTACGTGAGCAGGCACTTAGATTCGTAACAAATGTTTAAAATGTAAACATTACGGGACTTCGATAAAAAAGTCTTCTTTATCTATCGATTGATATCATAGATAGATAGATAGATATTCTATATTGCACAAAAACCAAATACAAGTATGATACAACAACAACAGACAGTACAATAATGCGGTCTTATCGCTTCTAGCGATTTCTTCCAGACAACCTTTGCATAGAGGAAAGAAATAACAGTATTCGTAATAGGGGAAGGCAGTGGAACGTAGTTTAACAAATGATCATCATGTGTTATCTTCGAGTAAAGTAGGTATAACTTACTTATTTATGAGAATTTCCTAAGTCACAAAAAAAAACGATTTAAGAATGGTTAGTAGAAGAGTTGGTTGAAGGAATGTAACCGTTTACCGAAACACCCTGTAGTGATTCAAGGGCCTTAGCGCGATAGACGTCCCGTAACGATCGAGAATATACCTGTCCCATCCAAACAAAGGAGAAACACAGCGCGTGTGAAAGGGAGGGAATTCCGATTCGGTCGTAACGTTCGATTCCCGCTAAGGCCCCATGCCATAGGTGAACTCGTGCTCGTATCTTAGCTGGTCGTGTTCTAAGCCACATAAAAATATTTTGTTCTAAACTCATTCTATATTAGTGTTGCCGAACTATCGATAGTTTTCATTCGATAATTACTACCTTATAAATAGAACTATCGAAAGCATCGATTGCTTTAGTCTATCGATAGTTTACAAATTTATGATAGTATTAAATGTGTTTTAAAAAGCACGTTATTACGTTTTGGTACGTACATTTATTACCATACTACCATACAAACAAATGGCTACTAAGATGTGACGTCACACCTAAGTATTTGTATGCATTTCATTTGAATTTTGTATGGTAGCTATATCAAATGTTTCGTTTATGTCAATTAGTTCTATTATAATACTTGGTGCAAATGGTATGGGTTATTCAATGGTATAATTATTTTTCAATAATTTCATACTTTTAAAATAGACTTGCCCATGAATCTTTGAATGACCATAATACAGGCTAGACGTTATATTTTTAATTGGGAATTTTTGATATTGGCATATATTTACCTATATTTTGATAAAATATTTATATTTTGTAAAATTTCGAGCTTAGTCAAATACCCTATTCGCGGAATGTTCGTGATCCTTTGATTCTGAACAATCGATACTATTGATGTGACGTCAACCATCGATAGACAACCGGTAACACCATTCTAAACTTCCAACAAAAACACAACACTACTCGAACAACTCAAGGTTTACCGGCTGCTGATGTACTTGGGCTCCATGTGGCCGGACTCGCCGAGGTTCCTCAGCACCACGTTGCCGCTCGGCATGATCGAGATCCAGGTGATGGAGCCGTGGTTGAGCGACATGCGCAGCCAACCCTTCGGGAGGGAACTGAAGCGCCCTGGAATTCAGAGGTGATTATTAAAGGACGCAAAAAAAAACTGCTTTATTTTTTCATGTGATTGGTGGCAGACGAGCAGAAGGATCATCAGATGGTAAGCGAAAGTAAACTCTGATTTTTAATTCGGGGCACTAATTCGACAGGTGTCAATGTGTCATTCCCATACATTTGTGCTACTTTTGACACATGCAGTGTCAAAATCTACGGAAACTTGACGTTTGCAGCTGTCAGTTTAGTTCGCCGAATTAAAAATCTGAGTCTAGTGATGTTTATGGGCGCTGTTGATTACTTTCAATCAGGTGACCAGCTGGCTCGTTGGTCGCTTCTAATAAAAAAAAACTATCTGGTGTTTTTTTTATGTGATAGGTGGCACACGAGCAGACGGATCACCAGATGGTAAGCGATTGCAACACCAATGGAGTCACAAATGCGCTGCCCACCTTTGAACTCCCCTCCCCCCCCTAGATTGGGCCTCCGGTACCATCACTCACTCAGCGAAACACAGCACAGTGCTGCTTCACATCGGTTTTCTGTGACGCTGACGTGTCTGCTCATCTGCCACCTATCACATAAAAAAAAACTTTGCAAACCGTGAGTAATACCTGTGGCCGTAGCAAGCATCTAGATAATATTAAGGCGACGGGTAGCCCTAACTAGCGACACCATTCGTTTTTAATTGTTAGCTACTAAACCGGATCTATCTTAAAACAATTTCGGGGTTACAACCTCTCGGCAAACACTTATACTATTTATTACTTAACCATGCACAAATGTTGGGTCGGCATTTGTGCATGGTTATTTAATAAATAGTATAGGTGTTTACCGAGAGGTTGTAACCCATCCGATCCGGTTTAGTAGCTAACAATTAAAATCGATTAGCTAGTGTGCCCTACCCATCACCTTAATAGCTGTTTCGTCACTTTTCCCCTTGGTGTTTCCCTAGATTTTGCCTTGTTGGCCATATCATGGGCCAATGCCTACACTATGTAAATATAGCTTTAGGCATCATTAGTGTGCCGACTGAAAAACGAAAAATTTGCTTTTACACTAAAAATTCAAGTAATAATCTAAATACTCACTTGCACACAAAGAACCGTATCACATTAGCATGACACACCAGCAGGGTGTAGGTGTCCTCGGTCTGCTCCGGCGGCGCCCTGTGGAAATACCGGCGGAAGGCCGCCTCTATCCTCGCACCGTCCTGGAAAAACTGCTACACGTACCAATACGAGGACGCATTACTATACTGACCAGTTTTAAACCATAGGAGGGGTAGTTAAAGATTAAATACGGAGGAGGTAAAAAAATTGGGAACTTATGATCACTCACAAAAAAAAACCTCTATTATTCTGTCTGATTAGACGGAAAAATGGAGGATTTTTATGCATGTCTGATCAGACCGAAAAATAGAGGAGGTACAGAATTATTAAATAAAAATAGTATAAATGTTTAAAATAGATCCTGTTTAGTAGCTATAATTTGTTTTATTATTCTTTTTTTATGTTATAGGTGTCAGACGAGCAGACGGATCACCTGATGGAGAGCGATTGCCGCCGCCCATGGACACCCGCGACACCAGTGGAGTCACAAGTGCGCTGCTTTTTTAGACCCCGTTTTTCCAAGATTTTTTTAAATAGATCGGCGTCGCTAGTTAGGGGTACCCGTCGCCTTAATGATGTTTGATATTGAAGTGAGAATCGGATGAAGGAATTTGACAGATTATGTAACAGAATGTGGGACTGGTTATACTTTCTGTTTTATCTACACCTACTATCCAACTAATAATAGATCTACCAATTCAACATTTACCACTATAATGAACAAAATACTACAAAATACTCAGAAAATAGTAATTAATATGAAAGCGATAAGACCACTTAAATGGTGGTAGTAGGCATTAACAAAAGTCAATTAAGCCTATAATTTGTATATAGAATCATATGTAAAATTACACACATAAATTATTATTATATTTTTATAGTATTATAATTTCACTTTCAGAGAACAATAGTGTATAGATAGACCAAAAATAGACTAAGATACTGTAAAGTCAAAGCATGTACTTATCAAAAGTTGTAAAAATAAATAAATAATATTACTTATGTGCTGATGGGACTGTATTACCAAATATTGTATCTCTCCCTGTGCGATAAAGAGAATAGATATCTAAACTCAATATTGTTTTACTTATATCCATAAACATTAGTAAATATCGTGAAAATATCGTGAGCAAATCTGCGCGTTTCGAATAGTTTCTCGAAACGTGTAACCATGATTCAGTTAGTCTAGTTCCCCTGTTACAGAGTTACAAAGGTCAGACCGCAGTCGCTTCATTGTAATTACCAGACGCCCCAAATCCTAAATCATGGTCCAAGCGTACCCCGAGCTCCAGAGCGACAGCTTTGGACGCAAGCGGGAAGGACTATCATCTTCGTCATGGTAAGCCCATTTAGGAGCCCACTGCTGGGGCATGGGCCTCCCTCAATCACATGAGGGGTTATTGCCATACTCACCACGCTTGGCAGACGGGTTGGCGAGGGTTTAGATATAAATGCAGAGTTTTCCTTCTCTGGGTGCTGATGATCATGCTAGCAGCTTTACCTTAGTCGCCTTTTACGACACCTTGGTAAGAGTGAGGGTATTCTATTCTACTCTGCCGGGGACCACACGGCAAGACGAGGACTATACTCGTATGATATACATATTCAGGGCCACAGGATAACAAACAAGTGAAGGACGAATGGGAAATGGTGATCATGGTTTTAAGCAAAAATCTGGTCAGTAAGCATCAAACAACACATCACATGATAATGATAAAAGTGAAAATCGTTTCTCAAACTGCAAGTCTGAACCCTCAATGGGTCAATGAGGAAAATCCCTCACCATATATAATTATTTGCAGATAATATTTATAGTATTCCAGTGGCCCGTCCTTACTTCGTTTCGGGAGATAAATAACTTCGTAACGGAAATGTTTCATACTGACTTTGAACCCCCGCTTTAACCGCTTAGGGGGTGAATTTACAAATATCCTTTCTTAGTGCTCCACTAAGCTATAAAAAATCCCTGGGCAAAATAATAATAATAATAATAATAATTCTCACATCATCTCATACGTTGACCTGATTCCATACTAAGTAGCTTAAGTACTTGTGTTACAGATATCAGACAACAGAGGAACACACCAGAGAAACACCCAGACACTGAACAAACACAAGTGTTCATCGCACGAACGTTTGTCCAGAGTGGGGATCAAACCCACGACCTTTAGCGCAAGAGGCAGAGTCAATACCAATTGCGCCATCCGGTCAGTCAAATGTCGACTTACTATCCTTATTTAGCGTACCCACCTTTAGCATTAAAATAAAAATAATAAGGGCGCAGGATACCATCTTTGCTTGACTAGAGGGCAGGATACTAACAGATTGAGTAAACGAAGTTCAATTTTCAAAAACAATATTATTTATAGGTCTTCAACTCTAGTTCAAGATCTCAATGTAGTCTCAGAAGATGAAAATTATAGAAAACCAAATGAATGTACACAATACAAAATACAATTGATGTAGCCAAGATCTTATTATTAAGCCTTTATTAAGAAACAAATTATCTTAAAGTTTGATGTATACATCACATCATGCTTTAAAATAATCTGTTGTTGCAAGTTGCTGTTTGTCCCATAAATATTTAAGTTATTGATACATATACTTTTATCTAATCTGATAGATCATGATGACCCAAATAATCAAGTACACTCTGGATGTCACAATATTTATGGAACAATATATATGAGAATGTTTAATACTGGACTCCTGGAAGGAGCAGCCAACCTTTTCCCTGCCTCCAGTCTTATTAGAAAGTCGTATGCATCAATATGACTAATATGGTGTTTATTACAAAAAATCTCTTAAGGTGATGACGGGTAGGGCATACTAGCGACGCCAATCGATTTTAATTTTTAGCTACTAAACCTGATCTATTTTAAACAATTTCAGGGTTACAACCTCTCGGCAAACACTTATACTATTCATTAAATAACCATGCACAAATGTTGGGTTCAACGCGTACGCGAAAAATTGATTCACGCCAAATGCGGCCACTTTTAGCGTGAATCAATTTTTCGCGTACAAAAACATTTGTGCATGGTTATTTAATAAATAGTATTAGTCTTTGCCGAGAGGATGTAACCCCGAAATTGATTTACATAAATTCGGTTTAGTAGCTAAAAATTTAAATCGATTGGCGTCGCTAGCTGTGCCCTACCCGTCGCCTTAAAGCCTTGTATGCAACACTGATATAGCTATATGTATGTATAGTTTTAAGAACATTTTCGGGCGCTACATTACCGTGGAGAGCCACGCTTCGGCATAAATAGGCCGGCCCGACCGGAGTGATAGCACGGCCTCACAGAAAACCAGCGTGAAGCAGCACTGTGCTGTTTCGCTGCGTGAGTGAAGGGTACCGGAGGCCTAGTCCGGGGGAAAGTGGGCGTTAAAAAGGTTGGCAGCGCACTTGTGACTTCACTCGTGTCGCGGGTGTCCATGGGCGGTGGCAATTGCTTTCCATCAGGCTGATCCGACTGCTCGTCTGCCACCTGTCACATAAAAAAAAATACTGTTTTGAAAGAAATAGAGGAATTTCAAATAACAATTTACTACAAGAGCAGACTACCACTTAATAATACAAGAGGTGATCAGTCAAATAACTTATTGTCTGCCTCAGTCATAAATCTTTTAAATAGGTTAAAGATGTTTAGAAATAATAACAAATTTACAAGCCACGGTGCCAAGTTTACAGTGGGAAATTCAAATATTCATAATTCAACTTATTGTTATTCTACAAGAACGGTCACAATTTCCATCTTATTTTTATACATTGCATCATGTGGAAATTTTATTTAAGTATTTATTTATTTAGGTTCACCAACAGCACATCATACAAGTATTAACAAGAATGCTAAATAAATTATATTCACTTGGTACTATAGTCTCTACACTAATTTTATATTATTGTCACCATTGTATGTGACCATGACTGTTGGAACACGCATGACTGTTGGAACAACAAAAATAGTAGCAGTAAAAGTAAAATAAAAAATTAACATTTTTTTTTACGTTTTTTATGCAGACGAGCAGACAGATCACCTGATGGTAAGCGGTAAGCGATTGCCGCCCCCCATTAACACCCGCGACACCAGTGGTAGTCACGAGTGCGCTGCTGACCTTTTAAACCCCCCTTTCCGCCGGATTGAGCCTCCGGTACCCTCACTCACGTAGCGAAACGCTAGCACAATGCTGCTTCACGCCGGATTTCTCTGAGGCCGTGTTATCACTCCAGTCGAGCCGGCCCATTCATGCCGAAGCGTGGCTCTCCCACGGTCGAATTACTTATACTGTTTACTGTTTGAGTTATCTCATAATATTTTCATTGAATTTTAAACTTTTTAACCTATGGATTTAGAACTAAGTAGCAAATAATATGCATATGTTATTTGGAAGGAACAATTTCTAGCCATTGATTTTTATATGGAGTTAGTAAGTTTTTGAAAATAGTAATTATACTTACTCGTGGCTCAGGTCTCCAGTGCCCAACAGGTGGTTCTGGTGGAATTGGAGCTCCTTCCTCGATCAATTGGCAGTCTTTGACTTCAATGTTCTTGTCAAGATGTTTGGCAATGATTTTTGCCGTCTCCTGTGCTCGAGTCATTGTGGAACGCACAAGGAGGTTCCATTTGATATCTAGATTTGCTAACCTCTGGCCAGTGAAGTCAGCTTGCTGTCTACCTGTGATATCATTATTTGAATGAGCTTTGTGGTCGGTGATAATAAGATATGTTGAAATTATAACTGCCTTTAATCAGTCAATAATAATTAATAATATAATCATAAGTTACACAGTTCACTGTAATATCAGCACAGAAATCATTATAGATAGAATCATTTACGGAACGGCCTCAAAGTCTTTTACTTTGAGGCCGTTCAGTAAATTATTACAGAAGTATCAATGGCTGAAAATACAATATCTTATTTACCATTTGTGGCTTACTGAAAGGTGGGACAAATCAATTATCCATAAAATCAGAGTTAACATAATCTTAAATAACCCCTTTCATCAAGGACACATCCTTTAATAATGATGAGAACAAAGCAACATTGAGTACTGTGCAACACAGGGTTGGCAAATATCAGGGACAGCTGTCAACAGGGATGTTTTATAAAAATCTTTGAATGGGTTTTTTTTACAACTGTTTTGATTAGAACCTATTGAACAAACAATATGTTTCCCCCCTTTGGAAATTGGTACATTATTAACTCAATCAACTGGTAACAAAATCGACAAATAATTTAACATTACCTAATTCTGTTAAAGTCCTCTCTTTGTCTGTAGCACCATCAACATTGTACTGTCCGTGTCGGATGAGGATTAGGTGCCTCACAGCTTTACTCTTCGCTTTTTCAATCTTTTCATTAAATTTGTTCTCATCTTCAGGAGTCTCAGACCGTTTTGGTCTCACTATGGATTCAGGTTCGCGGCTAGAATATTGTTGAGAGATAAACAAATGAGGTCAAACAAAAAAACTTGCAATTATTAAAATTTTAAGGATTTTAGGCGATGAATATATTTAAGTTACTTTATTTATACATACAACATGACTTTTAAAGAACTAATTATATTAATTATTCAGTTTAATTGACCAATAAACGTGGGAGAAGTGGCAATTGGTTATGTTAATGAACATGGAAATAATAAACAAATTGTATACTTACTGATCCCAATTCTTGTCCCATTTAACAGTAGGAGTGTAATTCGTGGTCCATGAGTTGTGCACGTCAAATCTTTTATTATTTTTACTGGAATTTAACGTATAATACGCGATACCTCCACCTAGTGTGCCTAAACCTATTATCGCGATTTTGTTAAACCTAGACAACGAAGCCATTTTGTACAAATGAAAATTGCTTAACAAATTTGCCTAATAATACTTTGGTACATTAAAAATGTAAACAATAGAAGGAAATTAAACTCAATTTTCTGTCGGTCCAAATTATAACCTTATAAACCCGATTTCGTTCGTTTAGCAAACGTCATGCTAGACGTCTTTCTTTGCTTTCTTTGCCCAAGTCCAGTACAGATAAAAATAAATGCGGTCCCATACAGTCTGCTGTTAATATCATTTACTGATTAATTATTTTAAGTAAAATACGGATTCATAATAACCGCACAAGTTGAATGCAAAAATCTTAGAGTAAACATAAACATATTTATTTTTTTATGATAGAGTCTTTATTTATAAGTTATGCGAATCCGTCGAAATAAATAAGGGCTAACTTTTAGCCCCAAAACCGCGACATACGTTTCAATCACAGAGTACTTTGTATGGTTTCAATGTCAGTAGTGAAGTTACGGGGTAAGCACGTCAAACGCTTGTGAAAAAAGTTATTAAAAATGACGAGTTACGCCATAAAGGTGACGGGTAGGGCACACTAGCGACGCCCTTAGATTTTTATTTTTAGCTACTAAACCGGATCTGTTTTAAACAATTTCGCGGTTACAACCTCTAGGCAAACACTTAAACTATTTATTAAATAACCATGGACAAATGTTGGGTCCGTTTTTGTACGCGAAAAATTTATTCACACTAAAAGTGGCCGCTTTTGGCGGAAACAATTTTTCGCATACGCGTTGGACCCAACATTTGTGCATGGTTATTTAGGCTATTAGGCTGCGGTAGTCCCCAAAAAAGTGCTCTGTGGTAGTCGCTTCCCATCAGGCGTGCCACACATTTGCTTACCACCGAAGTAGTAGAAAAAAAAAACAAAGTTTTTTAAATTTCGCTGGTCTTGCTCCCGGGCCACTAACCGGAAAACATCTAAAAATTTAATTTGGCTATTATTCAATGTATGATTGTAGAAGAGAAAATAACCATATATATATAATGCTAAATACTCGTACCAATAAATAACGCGAAAAATTGAATCAATTTTTCGCGTACAAAAACGGACCCAACATTTGTGCATGATTATTTAATAAATAGTATAATGTTTGCCGAGAGATTGTAAACCCGAAATTGTTTAAAATGTTTATTCTAGTTCTTCAGTTATTCCCAGTATTAATCCCACTACTTATTTTAAGCCACGTTTTGGAATAAGAGGGTGAAAGTTACAAAACGGGCAGAATTTAGCTTAAAATGGACTGTCTGGATTCCAGAATTTACTCATTAGGAATAGTTAAAAGACATTCTACTAGGGTTGGCGAGGGTTTTGATATAAATGCAGAGTTTTCCTTCTCTGGGTGCTGATGATCATGCCAGCAGCTTTACCTTAGTCGCCTTTTACAACACCTCGGTAAGAGTGAGGGTGGCCGTCTGCCAAGCGTGGTGAGTATTGCAATTACCCCTCATGTGATTGAGGGAGGTCCGTGCCCCAGCAGTGGGGACTTAAATGGGCTGATTATGATGATGATGATTCTACTAGGTAGGTACCTACTGTTGTTGTGACCTTAGTTCCCACTGAAAAAACCTTTTTGTCATCGTGATCTTGCCGTGAACTTATTAATTATTGAGTCGACGAAACTAGCACCGCCAATTGGCGAGGCAAAGATTCTCACTAGCACATCTGGTGTCAATTTTCGGAAGCTGTCTAAGAACGACAAATTTAAAGTTTTACATACTAGTTTACGGGATAGTGGTTAGTATTCTCTTTATTTTGGGATAAAATAATGTGGTTCTGTTATGCTTATGTTTTTCACAAAAAGAAACATCAATAATAGATAAAATTAAAGCGTTGGCAGAATACACCAGACCAAAAAGTGGAATGGTGATATTACATAGTGAAACAGGAAAATATTTAGTGATCAGAACAGTTTCATTTGATGAAAATCATATTTTGTTGTTTTTATTATCAATTTAATGTTTATTTTGAAATATTTCATGCTAGTTAACGAGTATGGAATTATATTTGATTATGACATGATTTTCAATAAAAAAACGAAAGCTGAGTTTAATAATTTATTAATGTATAACAATTATAGTTTGGAGCCTGAAAATGATGAGAACAAACTCATTTATAGTGGAATTGGCTTGATTAATCTTAAAACAGTCTTCCATTTAAATGTTTAACTTCAAAATTTTGTCTTTTGGGAACTTATTCCCGAAGCTACGTACGTATTACATTGAGGAACACAACAATACTTCGTTTTTCTTCTTCATTACTAGCCGGTTTATATTATTTAATCGTGATCATGAGTAAATTAAAACTTTTAACCCAACATTACTTCAAAATATAGCAAAGTGTCGTTCTTAGAGAGCTTCCAATTATCGCCGCTAGGGGAGCGCGCATAATCTTTGCTTCGCCAATAGATATAGGTAAGTACGGTACAGAGAATGAAAAGTTACGTCACCTTAAGGTAAACTTTCGCTTGCACGGCAAGATTCAGTTATACCAACATACCGTTTTGAAAAGATCTGCCAATCTTCTTAAAATTTTCTTTACATCAAAAGGAATCAATGTTGCTATAAGCAAATCTGAACTTTCTGATCTAACATCATCATCGTCATCATCGTCAGCCCATTTAAGTCCCAACTGCTGGGGCACGGGCCTCGCTCAATCATGTGAGGGGTAATTGCCATACTCACCACGCTTGGCAGACGGGTTGGCGAGGGTTTTGGTATAAATGCAGAGTTTTCCTTCTCTAGGTGCTGATGATCATGCCAGCAGCTTTACCTTAGTCGCCTTTTACGACACCTCGGTAAGAGTGAGGGTGGCCTATTCTACTCTGCCGGGGACCACACGGCACGGCTGATCTAACAGTTAAGCAAATTTTTACAGTGCAAAATTACGAAAGGTAATAAGTGCTCATAGCATGTCAGATTTCAATTTCAAATTCCAAATAGTTTTATTGCTAGTTAAGTGTTACATACAATGGTGTTAAAATAAATAATTATCAAACGAATCAATTTGAAAACAGACAAACCTTTTCGTTCTTTGACTGTACCTATATGATTGTGATTTGACTGTGTATGTCATATTGATTGTGGCAATCATCCGATTTTTTTTTAAAAGTAGGTAGATACGTATAGTAACGTATAACATATTTAGGTAATAAAGGAAATATTAATATTTATTTCAAGACGAATTAGGTATACATGCTCCAAGTACCTACCAAAAAATATTATTACCATGGACTAATGGTCCAGTCACTTATATTAGCGATTAATTACATAACTTTGTTATAAGAAAACTGTTAATACTTTCCTTCAAGTATTTTTTTATGTGATAGGTGGCGGACGAGCAGACGGATCACCTGATGGTAAGCGATTGCCGCCGCCCATGGACACCAGCGACACCAGTGGTTACAAGTGCGCTACTAACCTTTAAACCCTCCTTTCCCCCGGATTGGGCCTCCGGTTCCCTCACGTAGCGAAACACAGCACAATGCTCATTCACGCCGGTTTTCTGTGAGGCCGTGGTTTCACTCCGGTCGGGCAGGCCCATTCATGCCGAAGCGTGGCTCTCCCACGGTCAAATTAAAAATATATATCCGTACAACACGTCAAAGTATACAAAACTGTAAATTTTCTACATTCGATTCTCACTTTAATGTCAAACACGTTTGGTTCAATATCAATTGAGGAATTTTGACAGAGTCATCATCATCAGCCCATTTAATTCCCCACTGCTGGGGCACGGGCTTCCCTCAATCACATGAGGGGTTATTGGGTTGGCGCGGGTTTTGATATAAATAGAGTTTTCCTTCTCTGGGTGCTGATGATCATGCCAGCACCTTTACCTTAGTCGCCTTTCACGACACCTCGGTAAGAGTGAGGGTGGCCTATTCTACTCTGCCGGGGACCACACGGCCAAGATTTGACAGAGTGTGGCAACCTAATGTGAGCGTGTCAGTACTTACTTTTTTTAATCTTTTAGAATCGCCACAATCAATATAAATATGTAGGCAGCGCTAGTTTCGTCGATAGAGAGCCTTAAGAAGACCCATTGTTCTCAGTGACGAAGCGGCATGTTTATTTTTAGCTTTGAGTATTGACAGATTTTTAGTGAAATATAGATAAGTAATTATTGTAAGAAGCCACTTGTGTAGTGTGTGGATATCTACGAATGTTGTAAAGATGTGATGTTTCACTATATTGTTCTGAGACAATATACCTACCTACCCCTGGAACGTGTTTGATAATCGACTGAAGAAATTTTAGTAAGTACCTATACTTACTTTGATATCGACGATGATGTGGCAATACCTCTTATCTAACAAATTAACTATAACTTATAATCAACCTTAACATTAATGACATAAGGAAGTCATTTTCTCGAAAAATCGTTTTAAATAGGAGGTATTGGCACATTTTCGTCGATATGTGGCTGGCTACGTATATATTCTACTCTACTTTCTGCATGGCCCAAAGGTTAACTGGTCGAAAATTCCTCTTGGCATTAAGGAAGAAGCAACACTGGCGCATTGCGAGCTTTTACGTGCAAGAGTACGAGCTTTAGCGGAGCGAAGACGCACCCAACACGTCGCGGCTGTGCAGCGTTCCCGCGGATGCGTAACGGGTTCATTGGCGGTTTTATACGTGGCCGCCTCAACCACAATCCGGCAATTAAAAACGCTTGCAATCCGCCAGTCTAATAACTCCCTAAGATCAGGCCGCGGGTGCGCAACGGGTTCATTGGCGGTTTTCTACGTGGCCGCCACAATCCGGCAATTGAAATCGCTTGCAATCCGCCAGTCTAGCAACTCCTTAAGTTCACGCCGCGGGTGCGCAACGGGTTCATTGGCGGTTTTCTACGTGGCCGCCACAATCCGGCAATTGAAATCGCTTGCAATCCGCCAGTCTAGCAACTCCTTGAGTTCACGCTGCGGGTGCGCAACGGGTTCATTGGAGGTTATCTACGTGGCCGCCACAACCACAATCCGGCAATTGAAAATGCTTGCAATCCGCCAGTCTAGCAACTTCTTAAGTTCACGCCGCGGGTGCGCAACGGGTTCATTGGCGGTTTTCTACGTGGCCGCCACAACCACAATCCGGCAACTGAAAACGCTTGCAATCCGCCAGTCTAGCAACTCCCTAAGTTCGCCCATTGTACTAAATTTTGTGCAATAAAGTTTTGTTACAATACAGTTGCCACAATTGATTCTTAACTCGCCCGATATTCCGTAAAATATAACTTGATTGGAATGACAGCTGTCACTTGACGTTTATTTCAATATACATATGGTTTATTATTTTATCCAAGTTTCGTTCCATAGATTTTTATTGACTTGACCTTGGGTTAGTAGAAAACGTGGTTATACCTACCTAGGGATGTTAAAGTTTATACCTACCTAGGGATGTTATAGTTTATAGTTACACCCTGTATGTAGTCTCAAGTTTCCCCATTTGACGGTAAATATTGTTGGTGGGTGGGTGGGTAACATCCGGGAGTGGAGGGGGATCGCAAGCGCCGCCGAGCTGTTTCGCCTCACTAGAGACCGACAAGGATATGCTAGATTGACGGTCAACCTTCGCTATTATAGTCGGAGGGGCATTTTAAAATGGAAGATAAAAAACACAAAAATAAACCAATTTATCTTTATTTTATCAATCCGTTTCTCCTTGGTTTGAGTCCAATGTTGTACCCGTTCACAGAATCAGCTGATATGGCGATGGTGAGGCGTAGATCCTTGTAGGTTTCTGTTGAGGTCACCTCGAACTCCCTCAAGAGACGCACGCAGATCGTCTTTATTAACTTGGTGCCGAAGAATCTTCCTGTAATTGTAAAAAATAATCTTCAAAATCCGTTAATAATTGGCAGAGTAATGCGCGCACAGACATAAAAAACACCTAAACATTTGCTGGCACTTATGTTCATTAAAAAGAAAGAAAGAAAACATATATTATTTTAGACATCACAACACAGGGCATACATCAGTTGTGTTTACAACTGATGTATGCCCTGTGTTGTGATGTCTATGTGATGTCAATTTGGCACAAACAGAAAACCATTAAAATACATACAAATAAAAATAAAAATTTGCATGTCCAGGAGCCCAATTCTCCTGCTCGTGACATTTATTTTCAAAAGACATATATCGCTAAAACATAGTTTTTTTGTATGTTTTCAGGTGATATGCCATGTTTTCAAAATATCACGAACCCGAGAATTGGGCTCCTGGCAGCGCCAGGGAACACCGCGGCTGGAAGCTCATTTCAGAATTTGCACGAGCGTGGGAAAAAAGAGCGCTCGAAACGAAGCGTTCTGGATTCGTTCTAGGGATTGGTTCCAGGTAGTATTGGTGAAGTTTGCCGCGGCGTCTAGTCGTGCGGTTGTAAAATGGTGACCCTGGTATGATATTAAACAGCTCCACAGAGCACTCTCCATAGAAGACCCTAAAGAAGAGGCAAAGAGAGCCAAAATTTCTTCGCGACTCCAAAGACTCCAATTTGTCCGTGAGATCGGGATCCCCGACAATCCGGGCAGCTCGTCTCTGCAAGGCGTCAAATGGGTCTAGCTGATATTTAGGGGCGCCTGTCCAAAGATGGGAGCAGTACTCCACGTGGGCATCTGAACATTGATAAAAGACAGCTGTACTTATGTCAGTATACATACGCTAAGGTGCATTTCCATTTGTTGTTCGAAAGCAAATGTGAGATGTCTGAGAGTAAGACACCCGGTTAGCTACAACGTTTATTATGGTCGTCGTCGTCGTCGTCAGCCCATTTAAGTCCCCACTGCTTGGGCACGGGCCTCCCTCCCCCAATCACATGAGAGGTAATTGCCATACTCACCACGCTTGGCAGACGGGTTGGCGAGGGTTTTGATATAAATGCAGAGTTTTCCTTCTCTGGGTGCTGATGATCATGCCAGCAGCTTTACTTTAGTCGCCTTTTACGACACCTCGGTAAGAGTGAGGGTGGCCTATTCTACTCTGCCGGG
Organism: Marasmia exigua; assembly: GCA_019059595.1. Classification (NCBI taxonomy): domain Eukaryota; kingdom Metazoa; phylum Arthropoda; class Insecta; order Lepidoptera; family Crambidae; genus Marasmia; species Marasmia exigua. The sequence continues at coordinate 12,055,541 of CM032483.1, read as the reverse complement.
GACCACACGGCAATTATGGTACTTATACATAAGTATACATACACCTCAAAATGACAACAAATGAAAGTACACCTTGAGGTATTGCAGATCTTTATTGCACAACATACAAAACTTAAAAGCTAGGTTTTAGTAAAAGTCATATAATAGGGTACTTGACTATAAGCTCGAGATTTTACAAAATATAAATATTTTTTTATGTGCCAATAGCAAAAATTCTCAATTAAAAATATAACGTCTAGCCGGTTTTATGGTCATTCAAAGATTCATGGGCAAGTCCATTTTAAAAGTATGAAATTATTAAAAATGATTATACCATTGAATAACCCATACAATTTGCACTATTTTATAAAAGAACCATTGACATAAACGAAACATTTGATATAGCTATACAAAATTCAAATGAAAAGCATACAAAATTCTTAGGTGACGTCAGATCTTAGTAGCCATTTGTATGGAGCGTTTTGGGTTTACCCAAAATAATGTGATTTTAAAGTTGCGATATCTCAGGTAGTTTAAATGAGAATCAAGTAATTCTTTCATCGATGTTTCTGTCATTGAGAGGCCTTTTGATTCCAAAAAGGACATCTGAGGCAGCTAAGCAATTAGCTGATATTTTTAGTACATAAATGATCCTCTCGTCCCGTGCTGTAACTATTAATCTTTAAGTCATGTTAATTTCGGTGAAGGTATGATGGGGCTGACATGTCTATGAAGACAAAATCCTCTAAAATAAATAAAGAGAAAAAAAAAGATTACAAAAATTAATCTTTAAGTCATGTTAATTTCGGTTAAGGTTCGATGGGGCTGACATGTCTATGAAGACAAAAGCCTCTAAAATAAATTAAGAGAAAAAATTTTTACAAAAAAAGTCAAATACCGTATTGTCAATGCTGATACTTTTTGCAAGGTTATTTATTTAAATATAAATAAATAACCTTACATAAAGAAAACTTGGTATTTTACAGTGCTATTACACCAAAGTATACACAAGCTAGATTTACAATAAAATAAAAATTACTATAATTTTTTTACTTAAAAAAGTTACAACACGTTTTAGAAATAATCCTAAATTGTCATTAGTGATATCTATGTCAGGAAAATGCGTTAGCAAGTCGTTGAGCAGTGAGAGCAAAGAGTAGTATTATATACCGGAAAAGTGAGAGTGCCCGAGCCGTGTGGGTGCGTTTGCGGCGCGGCGTGTGCGCACATATTTTGTGGTTGTGAACAGGCGCATTCTTCGGCGTGGGCCTACGCTACCTCTAGATCCTCCCATGTGCCTATGGGTTACAAGGAAGCCTATTCGTTCCAGTGCACTTGGATTATTCATCTTATTATTCAGGAGAAGAAGGTTGAACGCTAATAAGGTACAGTCAGCATCATAATATCATAATGATCTTCATTATGATGCTGACTGTACCTTATTCGTATTGCGAGTATCCATGCATGAGCGGCAGCAATCACGTACAGACTATCAGGCAATCCGTCAGTTCGTCTACCGCTATCTAATAAAAAGTCGATGGTAAATTATGATAGAGACCTTCAAGAGAAGAGCGTACTTCTTTTTAAAAAGGCCGGCAACACATTAGCGATCTCTCTGATTTCGTGGATGTTTATGGGCGCCGAAGATTACTTCCATCAGGTGACTCGCTTGCTGGTTAGTCGCCTCTAGCATAAAAAATATGGTAGTCCTTACCCAAGCAGTCCATAGGCCCCATGCTGAAGGGAAAGTAGCAGTTCGGATGACGTAACCTCGTGTTCTCGGGGTTGAATCGCTCTGGGTCGAAGGCTTCGGGGTCCTTCCAGAAACGAGGGTCTCTGTGTAAGTGGTACATCGGGACTACCAGAGAACTGCCAGCTGGTAATGTGCCGGAACCTAAACGGTGACAAATAAGTTTAATAAAAAGTGTACAATAACATTTTTAACACATCATATACTTTAAATAACATTTTATAACAGTACACTCGAGAAAAGGTGCTACCGAAGTCGGCGCCCAATAGTACCTGTCTTGTAATACTTCATTCAATTATTCAACAGGGATTAGGCGCCGACTTCAATAACACCTTTTCTCGAGTGTAATGTTATAAAATGTTATTTAAAGTTTATGAAGTGTCAAAATTATACACTTTATAATTATACACAAGAGTGAAGCCTGATGTAATTTTTTTTGACTTCCTCTCATGAGAACCCAAAATTCCCACTGGAAGCCTAGTAAATAATTGAGTCTTATAATTTAGAAGCGGTACTTGCTTAAGTTCTACCTATAGACAGCCATATATTAAATTGGGATGCATTTTTAATAGGTAAAGGTGTTGTCCCCGATTGTATGGCCCCTGGGCGAGGACCTTGTACAGTTGGTAAAAAAAAAGAAAAAAAAATACCTTAAATACTTTGTAACCGTCCAATTCCTTTAAAATGACTTCGTTTTCTGGTACAAACAAAAATATCACAAAAAATACAGCAATACTTAACAGCAAAACCATCATGGCGGGAATGACAATTGTTTATGACGTCTGTCACTTTTGACAATTTCAAAATCGCGTCGCCTATTATTTGTGTCGTCGACTGCTTTTTACTATCAAAAACGAAGCTAAATTGTTTTAAAGACATCGAGACACATTAACGCAACAAACAGAACAAGACGAATGATTTGAAAACAAACTTGAAAAGAACGGTGATATAAACTATCAAAGTGACAGTGACGAGTGAAATCTGACAGCGGTTTTCATTCATAGTTTATGGTATCTTTTTTTGTTCGGACGCCATAATGTGGTCATATTATTTATTCTTTACTGAGAGAATTAATAAATAATTTTCATTTTTGTACCACCATACAACACGTTAAATTTTTTTAGCATTTTTATAACAATCAGTAGAATTTTCTTGATTTTTTGAAATATTGTACAATGTCCTCGCCCACTTCGGGACATCACCTTTGACGTAAAATTGTATAGATTTTCCTCAGTTGATATTACTATCCAAAAGTGTTTGGTACATGATGTGTATGTAGCTGGTCTAACTTTAATTCTAAGGTAAAAAAGGAACCAGAAAACATGAAATTTTGTTTAAAAAGTGCCAAAAAAACTAGAGGTCCTTTATCCTTACCAAATGTGTTTTAGTCTCGGACATACAGGTTGTATCTGTGAACATTTACATCCCTTTAACCACGTGTTCTATCAACCTATCAGAACTACATTTGTTCTAGCTATAACTTTTGTGAATTCGCATAAAACAATTTCAACTTCTCATACAAAGTCGGTCACCTGACTTGGTCATTTTGTATTGGGCGTCGAAAAAATTTTCGACTAGTTTCGAAAAGTCGTAGAACTAATGTTGTTCAGAATGGTTGGTAGAACACGTGGTTAAAGGGATATAAATGTCAACAGCTATACCCTATAGAGACGCCACCACTGGTCCCGATCATTCGCGCTCATTACGCCAATCACAGGATCAGCAAAGATCTAAAACTTACTTATTACTATATCTTCAGATATGCTCCGTTGCAGTAAGGCCCCGATGGGGAACAGCCGCAACACCTCTTTCAACACCATCTCCAGATATGGCATCAGCTTCAGGTCTTCATTTGTAACTGGTCTGTCTACATCCCCCATCACGCCCTTGATCTCTTTATAGAGCTTTTCCTGTAATAAGTCTTCGTTCTTATTTCTTACCTCAATAAAGAATAGGTACAGAAAAAAGTCACAGAAAATTAAGGCTGAGTCTGTGGGCTGAGTAGATCAGTTATTCTCATGTTTATTTACAAGGGTAAAAATACCTATTGAAAAGTTAAGGAACCATTGCTCATGGTATAATGAGATCTTCAACTTGGTTCCTGTTAGTTTTGATGTTAATAATATCTTCCTCTTGGGCGATTATCATCATGGTTTACACTCCACTGTCGCCATGCGCCCTTTACCTGAGCCTGATTTGTGAACTAAACGGAGAGTAACACGGCCAAACATCTTTTGCTCGATTGGGGTCTTAGACAGTGTTAATTTGTATTAGTAAATGTGGGTAAACATATCTCAATAAAAATATCACTACTGCTTAGATACCTACGTCATAGATTAGATTTCGAACTGCTCTGTCAACACAAACAACGTAGAAAGATTGTATGAAATGGAGGATGCCAAAATGTTTAAGATACATACATCAAAACCTTGGTTAGCTGTTGTTATTAATAAAAAGAATGTTAAAGTAACTGAAGAGGAATAAATAAACATACCTGACAATCCGGATGATATGCCATCATTAAGATTGTAAATGAACTAATCTTTGCTGATGCTTCTTGACTCTGAAAGGTTGTATTAATAAAGTTAAAAGAGATTCACATTCCTCTACTATTTGTGGGACATCTTCGCTGCAGGAGATATTTGCATTAGCAACGTTGACATCAATGCAAAATTTCTACTAAGTGGTGCGAATTATAATTTTGCAAAGTGACTAAAGTATATTCGGTGTGCATATACGTTCAACCTTCTTAGCTTACCGTCGTAAATATAGTGAAAGTCTCCTTCAACAATTCCTCTTTATCCATTTCTCCTGACAGTATAAATCTATCTATGACACTCAGGTTCATATTCCACGTGCCTTCTTCAGACGAATTCACCAGATCCAACTTGCTGGTATCTTTCAGCTTCTTGAGGTAGTCTAATCTATTCTTTATGATTACTTGGCTAAAGTCGATAGTCATTTGAAGATACCGCAACTGTTCCTTGAAGAGATGACTCATTCTGAATACAGGGTTGATTTGGAGGTACCATTTGGTCATCCTATCGAAAATTATACTGTAAATCCTGAAAAATAAATTGTGGATAAGTATTATGTGATAGATTAGTCAGCTTAAGCTATCGTTTTTTGTAAATAAATATTTTTTCAATAAAGTTTCTGAGAAGTTGAAGAAGTAATTGAATTTGAATATGCTGCTCAGTCAAAAAACTGATTAGATTGCGACTATTTGACCTATTGACTATATTTATAAGAGGCAGTTTCAAGTGTATATAATTTGAACTTACTGAGCGACGGTAGCTCAATGGATACGAACTCGCCTTCCACGCAGGTGGTCAAGGTTCGAATCCGAGCATGCACCAATGGTTTTTTCAAATCTATGTGCATATTTCTACCATTACCATCTGCTCGGCGGTGAGGCAAAAAATTGTGAGGAAACCTGCACGTTTCGGAAAAAGTTTCTGAAACGTGTAACCATGACTCAGTTGTTCTGGTTCCCCTGTTAAATAGTTATGAAGGTCAGACGGCAGTCGCTTCATTGTAATTACCAGACCCACCAATCCTGAATCATGGTCTAAGCGTACCGTGGGCTCCAAAGCGACAGCTTTGGACGCAACCGGGAATTACCCGCTAAGATGAAGAAGTAAGCTGAACTTACTGAGGTGTAGAGTCTATTATATTTTGTATATGAGGTAGATTCATTGTTTGCTCCTTACTTAATCCCATGAGAGTTTCTGAAATAAAAAAATATAACAAATTAGTCGTGCCGTTGATTACTGACAAATTCTGCTCTAGCTCAGAGGTTGAGAGAAAAAATCTGAAGAAACTCTGTCTTTCATTAACTCGTGATAATTGATTCAGAGAGTGTAGCCATGATCTAGATGGTATTTTGGACAGGGGTACAAGAGGACCGGTTCCCCAGAAAAGGTGAAACGGCGGTCGCATCATTGTGATTGCCATCTCGCCAAATTCTAGATCGTAGTCCAAAAGTAAAACTCTGAAGCAACGGCTTTACACGCAACCGACTGAGACGATTAGATGATGCTGACCATAGAATTCCATATCCCCCTCCCCCCTCCTCTCTACCTCGACTGTGCCAACTCCACTGCGTGGGGTAGGGCTAAATGGTTGATTGATTGACTCACGGCAGACAGAGTAGCTAGTAGCCTGGACGATGAACCGATACACATTGAACTGCTGGCCTGCAGGAAGGGCCCGGCACTTCTCCAGCAGAAGCCGGGTCTCGTTGTTGAACACGTCACCGTAGTTCTCGATGGCTCTCTTCCCATAGTTCGGGTTCGCCAGTTTGCGATGCTTCCGCCATAGAGGACCTGAAAGAGGCTTGAAAAGAGAATAAGCAATTTCCAAAGCTGATAGGCAGTAGTTATTTAGATTTTACCTAGCCGTAACATCTTACCTAGCCGTAACACAGTTCTCGGACTAGCACGGGAGGTAAAGAGTTTTGTTTGTATACCTTCATCTTCAACAGATATTTGTTGCGACTACAAATAAGACCATACTGCTAGTCAATAATAGAATTGTTGCCGTGTCTTAGTTGGTATACTGTAAACTGGTTATGAAATAAACTTTTTATTATTTTTTTTTTTATTATTTTCCGAAAGAAAGATTATGCGGTTTTTTAAATTTTTGCATTATAACTACATTACAGCAGCCCTGGTCACGAGCGGATTCACGGCGGCTGCTGTAACGTAGCCGAAACGTCGAGCAAAATATGTGAGTACACAATGTTGTATCACATAATAAATATCGTGTTAATTCCCGTCTTGTTAAATTATAGTTACGATGATGGGGTGTTCTGGAGCATTTTTTGATGGTCGTTATAAGTACTCGTTATCTAACCATATCAGAAGCCGCTTAGAAGCTTTAGGGTGGACAGCATGCTTTTGTCAGTTGATGATTCCTTGCAGCTTGTATGCACATCAGAACTTGGACCAGCAACGTCACGTCTGTCCTTAGACATTGCAGCTTGTATGCACATCGAAACTTGGACCAGCAACGTCAACGTTAAATTGTCTAAGCGTCTGTCTAACGAAACATAGATCTAGAGAAAATCTTGACTTTCCCTAGCCATGATGTTCTGTTTACAGATGGGACTTCCTAGGATTCTCTCTCAGATGGCTTTAGTAGTTGTTGGTTTACTTATGGTGTGAGGTCGACAAACCCTTGGTCTATCAATGACAGAAGACAATTCATTGCATATGACGATCGAAAGATGATTCCTTCAGGGTACGGCACTGCCCAACTGTTTCACTCTCCCTGACTTGCCAGGATTTCGCTCTTGATAAGCTTATACATACCTGAACCACTAAGTATGCCACCGCCCAAAATGTCTTCCATGTATTTGTACTGAGGTCCTTTGGTGCTATTTCTAGGGTTCGAGAGAAGTTCCTGAAAATGATGTTGTAAATATATTTAGAACAAATGCCCCAAGAAGAGAAAATCAAACAAGAGGAACTCGTATACGAATGAGCAGTACTTGAAGATGTTTTGGATAAAGCAATGATGTCAGTTGGATCTATAGAGTAAGGTAAATTGTCTGGTTCTAAATAATGTCTTGCTACTAGTGTACCTACCTATAACATAAGACAAAGACTCTCCCTGGGAGAAAGGGGCAGTCTACTAATCGATCATACACATTTTTTAGATAAATACCGACCTTGACATCATCTGGGTTGTTGACGATGATATTCAAATCCGGTCCCAACCAGAATCTGATAATATCGCCGTACTCTGACAGCATACCTCTGAAGACATGGATCACTTCTGGAAATGTAAAAAATAACATATTGTTATTTCACTTACTCGACATTATTACTTTTCTTAGATCACCAATCATGAATTAGGGTCTTTCTCATAAAAAAACATTAGTGTGTGTTAAAAACGTAACGTATATTAAGCTTAAAAGAGCGTTATAATGGCTTTATTACATTCCTTATGCATAAACTTTGTTCGAAAATTTAAGACTTTGTTATATAATTCGTTACAAAATAAATTGACGTATTTATACGAATACAAATTTAAATTACGTAGCTGTTAAATGGTAAGTACATATAACATTTTATCAGTACGTTATAATAGTATCTATTCCTTGTTCGGCGTTACAAGGCGTTAATTAATAAGAAATTTAACAAACCCTAAGTTATATTCGTATTTTCGTGAATGGACAACATTTCAAATTTTTAACATGTCCATATTGTTTTTTTATATGAAAGTAGACATAAAATGAACAGACTCATATTTTTTCTTTTTTCAAAATTTGTCCATTTTCATGCATAAAATAATTATTGAAATTCTTTTTATTCTAAATAGACGTAAGCGCCAAATGACGTCATCGGACGGCTGAATACAGCGATATTCCTTTGCTTATCATTGTTCTAATAAAAAAAAGGTACTACTGTCAAAGGTAAATAATACTAGTGTCAACATTGTCAACGTCATTCATACATTCAACGTTGACAAGTTGTCTTTTTTTTTGACAGTTACATGTCCTGAGTTTGGCATTACGTAAATTTAAAACTATAATGTGCTAAGCAAAGAAATATTTTACATTCTGCCGTCCGATGACGTCATCTTACGTTTTTTAGTTTTTAATTTTTTTCTCAGTAAATAAGCAATATAAAAAATTAATAAATATATATTCGAGCAGCGGAAAAGTAAACAAAGAATTGGTATTTTTTTGTTTCAGAGCTTAGCAATTGTGAAATGTTGTCCATTGTTTCAGACCCTTGCCGCCGCACTCAGAGATGTCAATTAAGCGAAATGTTATTTTTTCTTAATGATAGAGTCTTTAATCAATGTATTTTTTTAAAGTAACCATTTAAGTTAATTTGACGTCTCTGAGTGCGGCAGTTACAGTTCTTAAAAACCATGACTAGATTTTTATCTGATTAAAAGTCGTATAGTTCTGTATTTAAACGACTAGTTTGCTTGTTGGGTGGACAGTGGACACCCGCAACACCAGTGGAGTGACAAGTGCGCTGCCATCCCTTGAACCCTCCTTCTTCGGATTGGGCCTCCGGTAACTTCACTACACTTGGCGAAATGTTTCGCTGAGTTAAATTAAATAAATAAATAATAATAAATTGTGACAGCATCACATACATTGTCCTGGTCCCAAACTAAGGTTTTCCCTTGTACTATGGAAACCAGAAACAACGAAGGTGCCATAAACACCCAGACCCAACACAAACCTCTTTCATCAACAAACATTTGTGTTGGTGCAGTGTAGTTTATGTGTCTTATTTTTTTACTAATTTTAATCCGATTTTTATTCTGTAATCTTAAATTTTATTAGAGAAAAAGAAGAACTATCAGAAGAAAGAAGCCATCATAAGACTACAGATGGCCTCAGAATCTTCGGCAAACGAGTTACCATCTTCCTTTGCCGAAGGTTCTGAGGTTATCGGTAATTTGAACCATCATTCGACTTCAGGCAAACCTCAGGGTCTACAACGAAGCAGAATTTCATGATCGCATCTTTGTCCAGTTCCTTTCAATAGCGCTGTGCGTCTCTTTTCTTTGGATGGTTTTCTGTGTAGACGTGCGTCTTTTTTTATTTGGATCAAAGTCAAAGTCAAATAATTCTTTATTTGCATAGCCTTGTACACAGCACTTACAAATCGTCATACATTTGAATGACTTAAAACTATTTATAAGTACTTATGTATAATTTATATGTTGATACATAAAATATACTAAGGGAATTAATAAACATAATGCGATTCTACCACTGGCTCGGAAAATTGTTTCTGGTCGAGAAGATCCGGCAAGAAACTCGCCAGTTACTCTTTTTAATCGCCAAACTTTCATATAATGTTGTGATGGATGGTTATCACATTTATATTATCTGCGGTAATCACATTTATATGATCTGTGGTTATCACATTTATATTATCTGCGGCAATCACATTTATATGATCTGTGGTTATCACATTTATATGATGTGCGGTTATCACATTTGTAAGATCTTCGGTTATCACATTTATATGAAATTCTCTGATTAGCACTCTGGTCAAGCAGGTCCATATATGTAATGCGTGAACCCCTAGGAGTAATATTGTTCTGTGGTGAACCCTCCCTCTATAATTTTGTTGTGCAATAACAGTCCACAATGTGTTTTATAAATAATGTAAGTTCCACTTTATTGTCCCTTGTATTGACTATTGAGAAGAAATATATTTTTCTATTCTATTCGGTCTACTTCATATGACAAGCGATTTAACATTCAATCGATTAAACAAATCATTTATTGCCTCATTGCGACATTTGCGACAGCTTTGCTTGATTAAATTGGATTTAAACTGACTTATAACATTATGTTATTAGAACGTTTGAACGAATTAATAAATATAGTCGAAAGTTATTACCGTACTAAAGCTCATGTCTTCCTGTTTTTAACACGCAATGTTAAAATTTTCTACGAAAAAAACCGCTTTCACAAAACCACGAAAAAAAATGTATAGTAGTGTAGTGTATACGTATTGGTTCGTGGTTTTGAAGGCGGGTTCTTATTCGTAGAAAAAATATTTTTTCATGCTTTTCAGTGTCTCATTCTCATCAAGAATCATCTAAATCGGTTCATAAATGGCAAAGTAATCGGCCAACAAATATAAAAAAAAATGGACGGGACTATTTGAAGTCGGGACTATTCTTAGTTCACGATTTGTAATAAGGGGGTAAGGGATTAAAAACGAAGGTTCAAAGTTAGTATGATAGTCTATGTTCGGGCCTCGGCGCCATATTAAAAAAAAAAGAAGAATTGTGTGTAAATAAATAAATAAATTGTTTTGGCACTTCATGTCACTGTGCAAATGGTTCAAATTGAAGTCCCTAAGGCTTGAATCGTATCTCTTTATAAACACTTGACATTGACGGAATCAATGCGTCGCTGATCGTGTGATCGTGTCCACGAAAAAAAATTGCCGAAACGTAGTGAGGCCGGGCCATTAGTCTTTTATTAGGAAAAACAGTTTGCCCATCATTATCAATTTATATTTGTCCACAGCTGAACTTCTGACCCTCTTATAACACACCACTCAACTCAACTAAAGCCTTATAATTATTATCGTTGCTTGCTATGTAATATCCTCCAACCGATTACGGCTACGGCGGCCAATCTCAATTGTCAGCCACGTACGCAGCTTATATTATAGTGCTCAAGTGTGTGCGTAAACACAAGTGCACTCTCTATTTTCTTACATTCATATTCCGATGGGACACCAGCGTGACACGACCGGAGAGGGAATGGGCGCAGGACCAACGGCTTAACGTGCTTTGGTGGCACGGGGGAACATATCCGCCGACTTCCAGACTCCGGGCTGACACTAAGAATTTCTTACTGAAAACTTAGATACAAATTATGGCCCGACCCGAGGATCGAACCCGAGCCCTCTTGCGCAGCCGTCGCTTTAAAGTGCGACCCACTAACCACTGCGCCATCGAGGCAGTCAAGCTTGCCATATAGGTAATAGCCATAGGTACTTAATCGCCACGCGCTGTTTGCCTAACGGCTAACCAGTTGATTAGTCAGGTCTAAGTGACCTTCGATCAAAGAAATAGACCGCGAATGATACAACAAAATCAACTGACGCAAAACCAGCCGTTCATTCAAGTAATTTGTTTACTCAGGTATTATGACCAGGGCATGACCCCAAGTCTTCACGGAAACCCGTCCAATTATCTACATTTACATAAGTTGCGACTTGCGACCGTCTTGGACCTTGCCTTGTTCTGCAATTAAGGCTATAATTGAATGCGGTTTGTCTTATCTGATTAGGATCTGGAGTTAAGAAGCTGTCATAACGTGCTTGTTTTACATAGTGTGTGTTTTGACCAGGGACTAGAAGCGGTTACGGTATGAGGTTACGCTTGAAGTAGATATATGAATTGGTATCGTTACTTAACATTTACGCGATATCGGTACCGTAAAACATAATAATAATAATATCATCATCATCATTTCAGCCAATAGACGTCCACTGCTGGACAAAGGCCTTCCCCAATGTTTTCCACACAGATCGGTCCTGTGCCGCCCGCATCCAATGGATTCCCGCGATCTTCACCAGATCGTCAGTCCACCTTGTGGGGGGCCTGCCAAGGCTGCGATTTCCTGTACGTGGCTTCTACTCGGGGACCTTTCCGCCCCAAAGGTCGTCTTTTCTCCTTGCCATGTGCCCTGTTGCCGTGTAGTCCTCGGCAGAGTAGAATAGGCCACCCTCACTCTTACCGAGGTGTCGTAAAAGGCGACTAAGGTAAAGCTGCTGGCATGATCATTAGCACCCAGAGAAGGAAAACTCTGCATTTATATCAAAACCCTCGCCAACCCGTCTGCCAAGCATGGTGAGTATGGCAATTACCCCTCATGTGATTGAGGGAGGCCCGTGCCCCAATAGTGGGGACTTAAATGGGCTGATGATGATGATGATGTGCCCTGCCCATTGCCACTTGAGGCATGCAATCTTTTGGGTTATGCCTGTGACCTTATTACTCCTGTGGATCTCGTCATTTCTGATACGATCACGCAAGGAAGTCCAACTTCCAGAAAGAGGTCGATCGACGAATCCTACTCGGCTGGGCAGCGTTCGGGAAGCTACGTAGCATATTTTCGGCCCATATACCGCAGTGTCTTAAGACGAAACTCTTCAATGCGTGTGTGTTGCCAGTGATGTCATACGGAACCGAAACGTGGCCGCTTGCAATGTGCCGATTAAGGAGGCTCAAAGTTACCAAGAGAGCAATGGAGAGGGCTATGCTCGGAATAATAATATCCTCGAACCGATTTCGGCTAAAGCAGCCAATCTCAATTTAAGATCAGCCACTTAAGTACGCAGGATATATTATAGTGCTCTAGTGTGTGCGCAAACACAAGTGCACTCTCTATACCCTAGCCCTCATATTCCGATGGGACACCAGTGTAACACGACCGGAGAGGGATCGGGCGCAGGACCAACGGCTTAACGTGCTTTTTGAGGCACGGCGGTACAAGACCACCAGTCCAGTCTCCGGCTGACACTGAGAATTTCTTAACAGAAAAACTTAGGTACACATTTTGACCCGACCCGGATCGAACCCGGGTATTAAATAACCATGCACAAATGTTAGGTCCGTTTTTGTACGCGAAAAATTAAAACACGCCAAAAGCGGCCACTTTTGGCGGTAATCCAAAATTCGAGTGCAAAAGCAGACCGAACAGTTAACTATAAGTGTTAAATAAATAGTATAGATAGGGCACACTAGCGACGCCAATCGATTTTAATTTTTAGCTACTAAACCGGATCTATTTTAAACAATTTCGGGGTTACAACTTCTCGGCAAACACTTATACTATTTATTAAATAACCATGCACAAATGTGCAAAGGTTCGACATGTTTTTTGTTTTTTTTTTTATGTTTATTCGCCGATTACTTTGCCATTTATGAACCGATTCAGATGATTCTTTTTTAATTGGAAAGTATATAGAACGCCTTATTGTACTGTCTGTTGCTATTGTATCATGCTTGTATTTTTCTTTTTGTGCAATAAAAAATATCTATCTATCTATCTATAGTCCCGGAATGGTAGCATGATAAGGATATCAGGGTCTGATGATGGGATCCTGGAAAATTGAGGGAACCCTCACATTTTTAGGGCACACGTAATGTTTTTGTATCTTTTTTCAAAAATGCACCAGTACGCCTGATTGTATTAATTTTATGGCTCTGACAGGCCAAAAATGAGACACTAGACAGCTTGAAAAATAATTTTCTGCGAAAAATGTTGGGCCGTTTTTATCTGCGAAAAATTAATTCACGCTAAATGTGGCCGCTTTTGGTGGTAATCAATTTTTCGCGTACGCGTTGGACCCAACATTTGTGCATGGTTATTTGATAAATAATATTAGTTTTTGCCGAGAAGTTGTAACCCCAAAATTATTTAAAATAGATCCGGTTTAGTAGCTAAAAATTAAAATCGATTGGTGTCGCTAGTGTGCCCTACCCGTCACCTTAAGCGGCCGGAGGCCGGAGCGTTCTGTTTAACACATGGATATTATGTATGTTTGGCATTTCGTGACCGCGGCTTGAGTCAACGTGCTTGGTCACTTACCCTCAGGCTGACAGATGAACTGCATGGCGTTTCCCAAGCCAGGCCAGCACGGAGGGCCAGGCAGCTCCTGAGCCATCTTCAGCATCCGCCGGTGCTTGTACCGCCATTGCAGCCACAGGGAAGCTATTAAGCCGACCGCCGCAAGCAGTAGCCACAGCATCCTGAAAAGATGGTTGCATTAGGTGCAATAAAAATAGTTTCTTTGTGAAAATAGTAAGAGAAACCTGTTACTTTTTTTTATTTAATAACACATACAAAGACTTGATAAACAATCACGTTAATGGCATTGTATAAACCACTGAGGTTTGTCCACAATGCTGGGTTTTACGTTAGCCTATTGCTCGCATTAAATACAAAAATACATTGACAGATTTTGATATTTCATTGTGGCTGTTCGTACCAATGTATCTATCGGTTTTTATCTTAAAGTGACGGGTAGGGCACACTAGCGACGCCAATCGATTTTAATTTTTAGCTACTAAACCGGATCTATTTTAAACAATTTCGGGGTTACAACCTCTCGGTAAACACTTATACTATTTATTCAATAACCATGTACAAATGCGGGCCCAAAATTTGTACGCGAAAAATTGATTCACGCTAAAAGTGGCCGCTTTTGGCGGAAATCCATTTTTCGCGTTCAAAAATGGACTCAACATTTGTGCATGGTTATTTAATAAATAGTATAAGTGATTACGAGGTACGCGAAGAAACTAAAATGGAAGTGAGCCGGCCATGTAGCTCGACTCCAAGACCGCCGTTGGACTGGAACAATATCGAGATGGAAGGGTAACACAGGCAGACCAATCACGATATGGGATGACGAAATAATTCAAATTGCATGCCCAAATTGGACCAAAGTAGCCCAAGACAAATGGACAAACTTGGAGGAGGCCTTCACCTGTGAAAACAGGGTTCTAGCTAGTAATTAGAGTATAACTTAATAAAATAAAATTATCATAATAAAATATCATAGTTAATAAACATAGATAGATAGATAGATACACTTTATTGCACAAAATTTACAAATCTTAGCCTAAGTTATTATACTAAACATAGTTATAGTTAGTTAAGAATTATTGTAATTTTTAAAATGCAAGAAATAAAAGGCTTTTTTTTATAATATTATTCTATTTATTATTTATAAGTGTTTGCCGAGAGGCTGTAACCCCGAAATTGTTTAAAAATCCGGTTTAGTAGCTAACAATAAAAAACGAATGGTTTCGCTAGTTAGAGCTACCCGTCGCCTAGTTACAAACACGTATGTTTCAATGTTAATATATGAAAGACAGTTTGTAATAACAGAATGTGTCGCTGTCTGTACATACTGTTAATGAGGTTTGCGACTTAGTACATGATTGGTGTAAAACTGTGAATTTTATAAAAAAAAAACATACAGCAAATATAATTGTATAATAGCTTTACATTAAGTAGTATGCTAGACCAGTTCAGCATTTACCTCACAAGTTCGTAGTAGAAGAATAATTACTCTGAAGTAATTAAAGTACCGACCTACAGGAAGAGAATAGGAAAATTACTATTTACCTTTTCTGGGTACCAGAAATACCTTCAACCATGATTATGATTATTATATAGGGCAATCAATTGCGGAATGCACCATAACACAACAAATTGACGAATAATTATACATAAGTACGTAAACAAGAAAACTGATTGATATCTCTTGCGTTTACCGGTTGATACTGTTATTAATCTAATTTGAAAAAAAAATCTGCCATTTCATCACTAAAAGGCCATCAGGTCTATTTATCATTTTGCTAAGTGAAATGTCTTGTTTTTTGTTTTCTTTAACTTAAAAGCAGTTAAACACCAAAACTTGACAAAAAGGTAGTTAAAGGAATCTTGTTCAATAGTTTTTTAGATTTTCGCGTTGCATTATAACTACAATGTATCAATACTCCGCTCGTGACCACGGCTGCTGTAACGTAGCCGAAACGTCGAGCCAAATATGTGAGTTCACATAATAAATATCGTGTTAATCCCCGTATTGATACATTGGAATCTTGTTCCCCAAAAAAATATTAAAACTAGATATCTAAACTTAGATTTCGCTGATGCTGAACTGTTAAGAAATTTAAGAAGAATCTTATTACTATTTGGAAGATTAAGAAGAATCTTACTTCTTTTGAGACGACATTTTTTATGTTTTTGTCGATTACTCAGAGCCTACTTTTGTGACTTCGACAGCAGTAGTAACATCTTTTAAGGTGACGGATAGGGCACACTAACGACGCCAATCGATTTTAATTTTTAGCTACTAAACCGGATCTATTTTAAACAATTTCGGGGTTACAACTTCTCGGCAGTCACTTATACTATTTATTAAATAACCATGCACAAATCTGCAAAGGTTCGCATGTTTTTTTGTTTTTTTTTATGTTTGTTCGCCGATTACTTTGCCATTTATGAACCGATTCAGATGATTTTTTTTTAATTGGAAAGTATATAGACCGCCTTATTGTACTGTCTGTTGTTGTTGTATCATGCTTGTATTTTTGTTTTTGTGCAATAAAGAATATCTATCTAGGTATCTATCTATAGTCCCGGAATGGTAGCATGATAAGGATATAAGGATCTGATGATGGGATCCTGGAAAAATTGAGGGGAACCCTCACATTTTTAAGGCGCACGTAATGTTTTTGTATATTTTTTCAAAAATGCACCAGTATTTACGCCTGATTGTATTAATTTTATGGCTATGAGAGGCTCACCAAAAAATGAGACACTAAAAAGCTTGAAAAATAATTTTCTGCGAAAAAAAAACCGCCTTCAAAAACCACGAACCAAAAAGTGTAAAATAGTATTTTTAACATTTTATACTCTTCAAATAATATTTTATAACAGAACACTCAAGATATACCACATTCAATTACAAAATTTTTACTTGAGACTGACATTAAATTTAAAACTTTTTAAGTAAATCTAAATTCTCACAATATCTCATACGTTGACCTGTACTAAGTAGCATAAGCACTTGTGTTACAGATATCAGACAACAGAGGAACACAAATATATACTTAAATACATATATTACACCCAGACACCGAACAAACACAAATGTTCATCGCACGAATGTTTGTCCAGGGTGGGAATCGAACCCACGACCTTTGGCGTAAGAGGCAGGGTCACTACCAATTGCGCCATACGGTCAGTCATTTTCTACCAACAGGGGCGTCTTTACCTATAGTGCAGGGGGTGCGGAGCACCCGGGCGCCGGAAGTTAGAGTGCACCCGGGCTCCGCAAGGAGCGGGCGCGAGTACTCATCGTTCTTCTCATCTTAGCGTGTGATTCCCAGTTGCATCCAATGCTGTCGCTTCGAAGCCCGGGGTACACTTGGACCATGATACAGGATTCAGGATGTCTGATATTTACAACGAAGCGACTGTTCAATAGGTAGTCGAACATGTTGTAAGTATTCTATTTTGTTCGCGCATTTAGAAACAAGTGGGCGCCTGGTTATTGCTTGCACCCGGGCGTATCTTGGGCTAGAGCCGTCCCTGCCTACCAGGTATGGTCTGCCACAGTTTTATGAAACGGTTTGGCTGCAGCAATATTTCCTGACAATTACGACTTGGGACCTACAAGAGACGAGCGTACTCCTTTCCAAAACGTCGGTATAGCATCAGCGACTCTTCTGATCTCTCACATGTTCATAGCAGACGGTGACTGTCTTGCTCCTTTGTTATCAAGCATAAATAACACACACTGAAGGACACTGAAGGAGGAAAAACAACCGCTGGTGACGGAACGTAGAATATTCTTAAAGATTCTGGGACCAACCAAAGAGAAGGTATTGAGAGCCCAGGTTAAATCAGGAAATTGAACACCTTATAGCGAAACGTCATGGGGTAAATGAGATCATCCCAAATACGCTGGCTCGGACACGTGGAGAGAGTGGGAGAGGATCGAGCGGCCAGAAGAGCTTATCTGGGAGAACCGAAGGGACGTTGTCCCTGGAGGGACCACGAAGATGCCAAGGATCTTAAGGCACTAAACGTACATAACTGGGTGTAATGGCACAATCATCATCATCAGCAACCAACACTCGTCCACTGCTGGACATAGGTCTCCCCTAATGCACGCCACTGCTCCCGATTTTCGGTCACTCTCATCCAGCCCACACCAGCCAGACTTCGAAAGTCATCATCCCATCTTGTCGCAGGGCGTGAAACACTACGCTTACTGAATCGCGGTCTCCACTGAAAGACTTTACGGCTCCAACGGCTGTCAGTTCTGCGGCTAATGTGAGCAGCCTACTGCCACTTCAGTTTGCTAATTCGGTGGGCTAAGTCGGTTACTCTGGTTCTCTGTCGGATTACATCATTTTTGATCCGGTCCTTCAGAGTTACTCCGATCCCTTTCCATAGCTCTATGAGCGACTTGAATGGCACAAGACTGAATTAAATGGCGAACTTTGACGTCGCAGGCCAAGACCCAAAGATCGTCGAGCCAGCGTAGTAAGTAAGTAAGCATAAAAAAGTATGATACCTGTAGACGTTGTCCAGACGCGACCTGAAGCTGGAACCTCCGCGATCGCACTACTGCCTCTAACCCAAGGCAGACTAGTTTCATTGTAAATGAGTACGAAACGAAAACGCGTGGAGGGTGTGTTCACACTGGTATCTCCTAGCTATATAAAGTTCAAAATTTCCTTCCTTATAAGAAGACTAAGATATTTGAGCGATGTTATCTCAGTGGTTCAGAATGCGCCTTCCATACGGGGGGTTCGGGTTCGAATCCTCACGCACGTAGATTTTTCAAATCTACGTGCGTGAGGAAACCTGCAAGTTTCGAATAATTTCTGAAATGTGGAACCATGATTCAGTTAGTCAGATTCCTCTTTTAAAGGGTTGCGAAGGTGAGACGTTTACGATTACCAGACTCTCTAAATCAAGAATCATGGTCCAAGCGTACCCTGGGCTCCAGAGCGACCGTTTTGGACGCAACTGGGAATTACCCGGTAAGATGAGAAGAAATCTAAGATATATCCGAATTAGGTTAGGAGTGCTGGAAGCTCAGTGAATAAGATTGTGGCTCTTCCGAATGGAAGGTCGTAGTTCGAATCTGTACACACGCCTCTAGATCTACTTATTTCAAATCTATATGGGTTTTTCTACCACTTAATCGGTGGTGAGAGAAGACATAGTGAGGAAACCGGCATACAATATAGAGATACCTACTTAATGATCGTTTAACTATAATCTTCATCTGGTTCCTCAGTCTAAGGGTTGCGACTTGCGAAGGTAAGATGACAGTCGTATGTACCATGGCCTTCAGCGTTAAAGTTCGCTTTTTTAACGATAAGACCGCCGAAATTCTACATAAAAATTCTGTAATGCCTAATACTCAAGTTGTGTTTTTGTGAATAAAGTATATACAGGGCATCTCAAGACTATAGGACTAGTATGATAATATCTGTGCTATGGGACCTCCTCCCCTCCTCCTTGCGTCGTTTTTCGTCAGTTCTGAGGTTGGTCTGTATGAGTAATCTTCTCTCGGACTATCTTCCAGCTCACTCTATCCTCGACCACGTGGGTTGCATCACAGACTGTGGTGTTTAGGGTTGAGCTGATTTGATCGGACCAGCGCATGGGTATTCTGCCTCTAGGCCTTCTTCTGCTCTATGGGACACGAAAGTGAAATACCTTAATTCCTGAAGTTAGCATTTGTAACTTAAAGGAAACATCACTTTATTTTTTAAAAGAAATGCAACTGCGATCAATGTCTTTTTGGATTGTGCTTGTTTTGAATGGGCATTGAACCAATCGATACAGTCACATTAATAACGATAAAAAATCTAAAAACCATAGGTCTTGCACTATTCTGTCGTGTAAGATATGCTAAGTAGCGAATATTAATAATCTTTCATTCTCCTGGTATCTTCAGTGGTTGATCCCAGAGCCACCAATTTCTATGTTGATTGTTGGTATGTGAACGCAGCCTAACAATGCACAGATTACGCACAGTTGGAGTTGTCAAAGAGGCAATGCGTCGCGTAACATAATAATCGCGCCACTCGTGCAAGTGGAGATCAAGTGTACCTACGATAGGTACATAAGTATCACCTACTCGGTATACTACGTTGAGAACTTACCAATAGGCTAGTTGCCACTTTAATTATTATATGAAAGAACGGTTCATTCCAATTACATTACACCATAAAATATATGAAATTTTTTTAAGCACCTTTTCTAATATAGTTTAAATTAAATTTTCGCTATACAGCCATAATAGCCATCCGCCATGATGGTCTATTAAAGATCTGTGCCGTGACGTCACTGTTATTGTAAGCAATATGCGTGACTGTCAAGGCGTATAAATGAAAGACCACGTAGGTATAACCTGAAACTTGCGTTTGACGTTGTGTTGTTTACAATAATGGTGACGTATATTTCGGATAATAGTAATCTGTGTTTCGGACCCTTGTACGGAATGATATTTGAATTAAAAGTTATTTTTATAAATGGTGACATAAGGCAAGTTGCCTATTCTTAGAACTTACACTAGAGTTCTCGTCACCAAAGATGTACCGAGATTGGCATCGCGTCTGTCACGTCAACATTCATAGACACAAGAAATCTCAAATTTTAGTTCCGTGTTTTGCTGCAGGATATCTTTCGATTTTAGAAAAAAAAAAATTGGCGGATGGTTAGGTGGGCCAGGCTCCATAGAAAAAAATCCAAATCCCTTTCCAACGGTACAGTAGTCCAAGAGGGATTTCATCGCATTGTTTGAGACTGCTGATATTTGTTTTTTTTATTTTCAGTGATTTTAGTACAGTAGTGTTGCTTATCGTCCACTATCGATAGTCTATCGATAGAGTATCGATAGTCTATCGATAGAGTATCGATAGCCTATCGATAGAGTATCGATAGTCTATCGATAGAGTATCGATAGAGTGGATTGGGAGTAAAATTGCTACATTGTTTTTAAGTTCGTACCTACCATCTTCGTTGAATATTTTTTTCACAATCAGTAATTTTTTCATGATATTTTTAAATACTGTACAATATCCTGGCCGGCAGTGGGACCTCGCCTTCAGGTATCTTCTTTCGTACTGGTTTTTACCCGACTACGGCAAAGCCAATAAGGAGGGGTTATGATTTTAGCAGTCTATGTTGTATGTAAATATGTTTGTGTGTTCCAAGATTCTCCCTAATCTACGCAGCCGATTTTGATGAATGAGGTATTAATCGATTCCTTATTATTATTAATACTAACACAATTGATTGTCCCTGCCCCTGTATCAAGTACGGTCAGCATCAAAAGTAGCTTAACACTTTAGTACCTTTAGTTATGTCGAAGTAACATTTTTACGTACCCCTTAGAAACTGACTATATTAGGTAACACATTTACTTTGACATGTATTTTTTTTTAAAGTGGCACAGTAAATTGGCTCTCCTGAGCCTGATGGTAAGCAAGAGAAGAGACCAAGTTGCAATTACAAAGGAAGCGATGTCAAGGCGTCACCTCCGTTGGCACCGCCAAACTGGCCCGCGAGATGCTTCTTCACGCTTCGTTTGAAGGAGATCCATATTGTAGGAAGGGGGAAACACATGCGCCGGCAACGAGTTCCATTTCTACTACTAAAGTGATAAGCTACTTTTGATGCGAACCGTACGTGGGTACATTTTAGTACGAGACACGTTTACCCAACATTTTTCCACAAATATTACTGCTATTGCTTAAACTGGTTAATGTCACCGTGACTTTTGGCCCGGATCGGTGTTTTTATGCATTACACGTTAAAATGAACGTGTTATGTGTGGCTATGAGTAATGTGTGTAAGAGGAAGAGATCTTAAAGATAAAATTTTATGAGCGGTCAGCTTAGGGCTTTTCCATAGCCGTATTGTTATCAGGATTGCCTGGAACTCAGTGGCACAGCGTTTGTGTCGGAAGACTCTTTTACCACCCTCTTGAATATTGGGAGAATTATTTAAATTACATTAACTTTAATAATATAATAATAAATATTTCACACACATAGACACCTACACCTTCATCAAGTGTCCTTTATCCAAAGGTTGCCTGGAAGAGATCGCTCATAGTGATAAGGCCGCCTTCGTTGTACACATCCTGTAATATCTAGTTTTAAGTTTTCATACTTTATTTTTAGTGCAATAAAAGTATATTCATTCATTCATTCATTCATTCATAGACGACCCGTTTGAAACAGTGCTAGTGAATGCTGCCTTTGATGCAAGGGTTGCAGGTTCGATCCCCGCACAGTACAAACATTTGTGTGCATGAACATATCTGTTTGTATTAGTCTGGTTGGTTATCTATGTATTATAAGTATGTATTTACAAAAGAAAAGTATTATATGTATTTGTAATCCCACTGTTGATTCTAATATCCGTAACACAGGTGCTTGAGCTACCTATCTCGGAGTTAGATCAATGTATGTGATGTTGTGAAATATTTATTTATATTTAAATATTGATCTAACTCCGCGATAGGTAGCTCAAGCACCTGTGTTACGGATATCAGAACCAACAGCAGAATTACAAATATAGGGGAAGTACGTCCAAAATGACATATATGGACAAAACGACACATTAGTGTTATTTGAAAATCTACGTGGTTCTGTCAAAAATTTGTCAATAAAGAAGCACCTACTGCGAAAATATTGTACCATAGGATTTTTGAGACATGTTTTTAATACACAACGGACGCCATGTTTGACATTTGTGTTTCGAGGTTGGAAAGAAATTTATCTTTGGTCGGTTGTTTATTGTTTTTCGGTAAATTTTCTTTTGTTATTTTACTGTTTCATAGTTTTATATTTCTAAGCATTTGATGTTTGGTGACCGTCAAAATGACTAGACCCAACGAGATATTTAGATGAGACCGTGTGCACTATTTACTACCTATTTGCTACAATTTGCTACCTTTAATTATATATTTGCTACCTCTTTATTAAGACAGATATCTCATAAATTAAGTGGCCAGTCATTCCGACGTCTGGTTGACTGCTGAGTTTTCATACTGAGGTGATCGCGTAGAATTTAAAACATTGTTCTCACTGCAACAAGATTATTCTTTGATTTGTAATATTTTTGTAGCGTATGTACACAAAATGAAATACAACCACTATGGACAATACGACATATCTCTTTGGCCGTAGAGATGGTGGTGATAAAAATAATTATTAAGTAAATCTACATAAATCTTTTAATTGACAAAATTGGGAATATGCCATGGTATCATACGAGAACAAAATAAGCGATCGGCAATCATGGAGTCCAGAAGCGTGGAAAAAAGCTATTGAAGCTGTAAAAGTGTCAATAGTGGGAGAGCCACGCTTCGGTATGAATGGACCGGCTCAACCGGAGTTATACCACGGCCTCACAGAAAACCGGCGTGCAGCAATGTGTTGTGTTTCGCTGCGTGAGTGAGGGTACCGGATGCCCAATCCAAGGAAAGCGGGTTTTAAAGGTTGGCAGCGCACTTGTGACTCCACTGGTGTCGCGGGTGTCCATGGGCGGCGGCAATCGCTTACCATCAGGTGATCCGTCAGAAAAAAAGGGTTGGCTTCTGACTTTGACCTTCGAATTGCCTGAATAGAGTGGATTTGCGCACAGTTTTAATAAAAACAAGGGTAAAGCTGGCCAGGAGTGGCTGGATGGACTTCGGCTGTGTATTTCATTTAGTCCATTCGATTCATGTCGTTTTGTTTGATACTTTTCTTTTGTAAATACCCAGACCAATACAAACAGACATGTTCATGCACACAAATGTTTGTACTGTGCGGGTATCGAACCCGCAACCCTTGCACCAGAGGCAACGTTTACTACCACTGATATACAAATAGGTCGTCACTTTGTAACTATAACAACATGTAATTCGCGCTGTTGGTGTCTCATTTTTTTATTTTTATTTTATAAGTGGCAGACGAGCAGATGGATCACCTGATGGTAAATAAATAACATTTAATATAATATAAATAAACTGACTCCGTAGATAGCACTACCTGGTAAGGATTATCAGAATCAACAGTGGGATACAGATATATACTCGTACATATAATACTTTTCTTTTGTAATGCATACTTATAATACAAGAAAACACCAGACCAATACAAAAGACATGTTGATACACAAAAATGTTTGTTACTGTGCGGGGATCGAACCCGCAACCCTTGGACAAAGGCAGCGTTTCACTACCCTGTTCCAACGGTCGTCCTCGTTTTTCGTCATACCCTCTATTGTCATATACTATCGTCATCCATTAAAAATATAATTGAAAGATGCGAGAGGGGAAATTTACAGATTTGTATGGAATACAGGAAATCTTCATACATTTCGTACATACAAATCTGTAACTCGACTTCAATGTTGAGTGCTTGAAAATAGGCCCTCAGTATAACCACAATTAGATCTAAATATGTACAGTCAGCATGAAAATTATCTTAGCGTTCATACCCACCGAAAATATTTGAGTATCTGACAAAAACACTTTTAGCAGAATACCTACCTAATACTTTTGTCATTTTGTTCTCGAACAACAAACGAAAATGCATCTTGGCGTAGGGACGACATACATATACGGTTGTGTTTTTGTCTCTGATATTTTTGGTACAGGTTTGAAAGCTAGGACCTATTTGATTCTGACTGTACCTACAATCGGGATTTGTAGCAATGGATGACAGAAATTCATCCATCACACAAAATGAAAATACTGGTTCAATTTCGGTTTGAAAGACCCAAATGAAGGAAACCACAAACAAAAGTAAAAATCATTAGTCGACAATGTGCAATAATTATTACGTATGTTTTGGTATTTCTACCCGTTTGGAACAGTAATAGTGATCGCTGCCTTTGGTACAAGGGTTGCGGGTTCGATCCCCGCACAGTACAAACATTGTCAAGATTGTGTGCATTTACATGTCTGTTTGTATTGGTCTGAATGTACCTTGTATTAAAAGTATGTATTTATATAAAAAAAGTATTATATGTATATGTTTGTAATTCCGCTATTGGTTCTGATATCTGTAACACAGGTGCTTGAGCTACCTATATCGGAGTCAGATCAATGTAATGGACACATAATAATATGTCAAATCAGTGTATGTATTTATCTACAGGGTGTATCAGTGAATATTCACATCCCTCCAGCCACGTGCTCTACCAACCACTCTGAACAACATTTGTTCTATGACTATTGGAAAAAAATTTCAACTTATCATACAAAGTCGGTCACGTAACTTGGTCATTTTGTATGGGGAGTCGAAAAAATTTTAGGCGAATTTCGAAAAGTACTAGAACAAATATTGTTCAGAATGGTTGGTAGAACACGTGGCTAAAGGGATGTAAATTCACAGATACACCCTGTAACAAATGATCTTATCATAGATATAAATTAGAGCACGCACTTAGGTAACTGTATGTAGTTAAGTGTAGGCATTAATTAAATCTAAAATAATAATTTCCATGTAAACCTGTTGTAGGTATTCTAATTCTTTCAACGAATCAAGGAAATCATTTGTTATTATCAACCAATGTGGACTTACTTTGTTTTAACTTTCCTTTTTATTTACTTTTAGCTTATTTTTATTTCTCAGTTAAGTATTGTCTTAATTTTCTTGTGTTTTTTTTTCAATAAATAAACAATTAATGTAGTGGCTTTTGGTCTATAAATTTGGTGTTTGTTTTCTGCAGTGCAGTGCAGTGCCGCAAAGTGTTATTAATATAAGAATAGTTAAATTGTATCGTTTTTAACACTGCTATTGTGCGTCGAGTGAGTTATCACGTGAACAACTTGCTTGAACCTAATAGGGTCTTAAAACCTGCCATTATCACCGCAGCGTCAATGTTATGATAATGTGGTTATCATAACAGAAATATTAATTTATTACAAAACGTGGTTTAAAATAATTACTGGGATTAACACAAGGAATAACTAAAGAACTAGAATAAACGCGATAACAAAACGAAGTATAACGTTTGTTACTGAATCTAATATTCAAATATTCGGCTGAATTCGAATATAGTAAAACATTATGTATGCCGAATACCGAATGCGAGCCGAATATTCGGCGCATCTCTAGTAACATTTTAATTTAAAAAAAATATTACTTAGTAAATCTGGGGAAAATGAAAACACAAAAAAGTGTTTTAATTTTTTATTTTATACATGTGCCTCCACTGCCTTTTTCTATTTAGATTCCTTTTTTTCTACGATACAAAGAAGTTTTAGGTTACAAAAGTAAAGATAAATTCGCTAATTTATGTAAGTAGCAATAAGTTTGTACAAATCTACTACCGCACTATTTTACTAATACCCAATTCACCCAACAATCATTTAATATTAGTCTATTTAGGTGAAATAAAAAATGTGCCGATTCTAGTTTTTGAAAGTCAATTTTTCAGTATCTCCTCCACCATTATCATTTTAAGACAGCGTTTCATTCATTAAGTACCTAGTTCCAAAACAAATAATGTCATCCCTTTCAGGACGGAGTGAAAATCCTGTCTGCCCTCTTCTGACCTGATCACCTGAGGTGGGGACTAGGAGTTCGACATTATGCATTTTTGGGTAAAAGATACATGAGTCCAGCCTCATTAGAGAACGACCTCTAGCGGGAAAGTCGATTACTCATGGAGTTAGCAAGTTATTGTTAGATATTTATTAAAATCTGATCTTAACAATTACTTTGATTTATGCGTAACTTCCGCTATCTTCAAACCCTTCCATTAACATTCACATCATTTGATCTCCCAGCTCTGGGTTTGACCCTAACCCTGTACCCGTTGGCAGCCCTGACGGAGATGGCGACCTCTAGCGGGATGTCGTTCATCTCACCGTCTGCTTCCAGGTGGATGTTCCTGATGACATTTACCACTATCGTTTTGATAAGGGCTGTGGCGTAGACTCGCCCTGTAAGAAAAATGTTAAATTGCTATCATAGTGAAGGTTAACCAATGGCTTGACATGTTTTTGAAAGTACAAAACCTTCATTCTCGCAATGTTTTATCTCAAACTAAAAGTAAATTAATCAAAAATCTTCTGATCTCGCAGATGTTCATGTACAGAGGTGATCACTTACGATCAGGTGACCCGCTGGCTTCCCTCTAGCAGCTTTTTAATAAAAAAAAATCATTTCATTCTTACTTAATTCTCATTTAATTATTGATTAATTATCGTTTCATTATCGTTCCATTGTCATTCCATAATCTTTCCAGTATCATTTTATTATCATTTCATTCTCATTACGTCCTCATAACGTTCTCATTACGTTCACTTTACATTCTCATTTCGTTCTCATTACGTTCTCATTACATTCTGATTTCATTCTCTTTCTATTCTCATTTCATTCATATTTCATTTTCATTTCTTTCCCATTTCAATTTAACAAATCTCGGGTACAGTGTTCCGCTGCCTACCGCGGAAGAATAACTCTTTTCAATATCTCTTTTAAAACACGACATATCATTTTCTACCTTTAAAGTTCCTAAGACACTTACCTAAACAGTCCATAGGCCCCAAGCTGAAGGGTATAAACGCATTCGGGTCCCTTGCCTTTACGTTTTCCGGCAGGAACCGCTCGGGCTTCGCCCTCAGGGGCTCCTCCCAGTAACGAGGGTCACGATGCACTACGTGGATCGGAATAATCAACGTTGTTCCTGCTGGCAGTATCGTTTTGCCTGTAAAAAACAAGTCATGGACATGTTCTGAATTCATTTTTATCTATATTGGCTCAGTATATTGGCTCTCCTCAGCCTGATGGTAAGCAAGAGAAGAGCCCAAGTTGCAATTACAATGGAAGCGAAATCAAGGCATCACCTCCGTTGGGTCTGCCATACTGGCCCGCGAGTTGATTCTTCACGCTTCGTTTCGATTTAAGTTCAGAATGTATATATGTCGCAGTCACATTGTATAATTCGCCGTATTACATTACGGCTAGCTGTTATCATAGACAGGGCCGTTTTGAAATGCGGCGGTTCAACCATTAGCCGAATTTTCATTGCAATAAGTTCTTCGATAAGGCGTCCTACGTTTAGCCGCATATTGTAACGACCATAGATACTTACAAAATAAAACGATATTGAAAATGAAAATCAATTCTATTAATTACGTAAATAGTTCTTAAAGTCACTGTTCAGCGACATATTTTACATGTTTTCATGTTTAATGCGCTCATAACTTCTTTTTTTTTTAATTTTGCTCTACCCGAAGATAATTTGCCAATGTCAAGTAACTTATTGAGAATAAGTAGGTAGTCAACAGTCGAAGTCAGTCAAAGTCACAGTCACTCAATAAAACGCCGGTGTTTTTACGTTTTATTGACCTACGGATTCAGCGGATATCACGATAAAAGCAATCGCGGGTTTTAAAACTCCATTAGGTCCAAGCAAGTTGTGACTAGACAACTCACTCGACACACAATAGCAGTGTTAAAAACGATACAGTTCAACGATTCTTGTTATTAGGATCACTTTTCGGCACTACACTGAACAAATAAACACCAAATTTGTACCCTAAAAACCACTAGACACTAATTTAAAACCTTTGAATTGCATCAGCCCACGCGGCTTGTTTTAGCCCTACCCGCCGAATCCTCTCGTAACTTCGCAATTTGGCAACACAATCTCTGTGTCCAACGCCATTGTAGTTGTTATGTCATTCAGCGCCACGAGTGTTAAGAATCGAAACTAAAAACTGTCAAAGAGGCGGCTAATCTCTCGCTTTATTACATTATGGCTAGCCGATTTGAATGACCCATGGCGCCGAATACATTCCGGCCATTAGTTTATTCATCCGCATTCAATCCGGCTAATCGTTGAACCGCTGTATTTAAAAACGGCCCTGTTTCAGATAACAGCTGGCCGTTATGTATACAGTGGATTATACAATCAGAGATCTAGAGATAATTATTAACAAAATGTCAACAAAATAGTATTTCTAAATTACATACATGTCATTCATCATTCACGTCTAAGTAATTTAATAGGTAGTATTAGTTATAACAAAATTCAATATTTAGTCATCACAATATAAAAATTCAAGTCATTCATTAAAGTATGTCATTCAAAAAATCATTTGTGCTATAGTAACATTTGTCAATTAGAAATCTCTTAATTTTTTTTTTTAATAAATTAGTATTGAGCTGTTTTAGCTCTGAGAAATTTTATTAAATATTTTTGGCGCCATGTAAATCACACTTTTTCCTAGTAGCGTTAATTAGCTGAGTGCAAACATAACCTGTCTCCACCACGATGATGATACAATCAGACTGAGATAAATAAACAATCATCATCATCATCATCATCGTCAGCCCATTTAAGTCCCCACTGCTGGGGCACGGGCCCTCCCTCAAATCACATGAGGGGTAATTGCCATACTCACCACGCTTGGCAGACGGGTTGGCGAGGGTTTTGATATAAATGCAGAGTTTTCCTTCTCTGGGTGCTGAAGATCATGCCAGCAGCTTTACCTTAGTCGCCTTTTACGACACCTCGGTAAGAGTGAGGGTGGCCTAGTCTACTCTGCCGGGGACCACACGGCCAATAAATAATAAATAAATAATAATAAATATTTCACAACATCACATACATCATTATACATCATCTGACTCCGAGATAGGTAGCTCAAGCACCTGTGTTATGGATATCAGAATCAACAGCGGAATTACAAATGTATACATATAATACTTTTCTTTTGTAAATACATACTTATAATACATACAAACACCCAGACCAATACAAACAGACATGTTCATACACACAAATGTTTGTACTGTGCGGGGATCGAACCCGCAACCCTTGGACCAAAGGCAGCGTTCACTACCACTGTTCCAAACGGGTCATACATATAATAGGTCAGATATCCTCCTCTCTCAGTCTATCTGGGAGAGGCAGTGTAGGTCTGTTGTACACGTTATACCCGGGGACGGGGCGTGAAGTAAAGATTCGTCAACTAGTATACTAGCGATAAGACCGCCTAAATTGTACATTGTATCTCTGTATACCTAGCTTTTAAGTTTTGTATGTTGTGCAATAAAGAGTATCTATCTATCTATCTATCTAGTACTGCTGGAGAGGAAACTCCACACTAAGGCCGTGCGCTGCATTAAGCGGGCGCACGTCGCGTGCATTCGCGCGGCGTGCTGTTTCATGTCATTTCCACAGAGCAGCGCTGCGTGAAGCGGGTTTTCCCATCGCACGCGGCGCAGACGACGGAGCACGCCCCGCGGGCGCCTGGCGGCACTGCGTTAAAGGGTGGTCGTTGCGGATAGCTGCGGACGGGCTATTTGTCCGCGACGGAGCATGGCGTGGATGCGCGGGCATCCATAGGATGACCGCGACGTGCACTTGCTTAACGTAGCGCACGGCCTAAGGCGACGAGGGAGTGCTCCCTTAGGTAATCTTCCCAATGGAGAGCCACAGCGGCGAGTATGCATAAGAATGTCGGCCTATTTTACTTCGTGCCAAGGGCATTCCACCTAGATCACCAATATGACATGCGGCATTGCGGCATGACTATGCCCCGGTTTTCACGATGTTTATGAGTGGAGGCAACCATTTATCATCAGCAGTAAAAATCATAAGCGCATTTCCATTAGGCGCAATCGTGATCAAGCCTTGATTCCAACAAAACGAAATAAAAAAATGCCGTTTTCTTGTTTTCTTCAACGCTTCACTTTTTTTCTTTTCAATCGGGGTAGTGACTATTCTTTTTTAGTCTCAGACCTAAAAAAGTTCCAGTATTCGATTTTGGGAGCAAGGAAATGTGACAAAGGATTTTAGTAAGAATTATAAATAACTAGGTCAGTGGTGGGCGAACTTTTTGGGTTGCGGGCCAGTCAAAAAAATATAAATCGGGCGGCGGGCCACTAAATTAAAAGCTTTAAGAAAAAAGTTACTAAGTTATTTAACATATAAACACAAAATCGAATGAAATACTTCAATTTTTAGTTCTCATTAAAGTCTCGGAGTAAAGACTGTGTGTTTAAGCTATTTTTTTGTACTATTGTACAACCTTTAGTCAAAGAACTTGAGTCCACAAAGGATTTTTGGCTATTATTTTTTTAAAAAAATGCTCGGCGGGCCGGATTAAAACGTCTCGAGGGCCGGATGTGGCCCGCGGGCCGTAGTTTGCCCATCACTGAACTAGGTACATAGTATAACAAAATAGAAGCCTCACCATTATTAATAGTGATTTCTCCCGAAACCGTCCTCTGGATGAAGGCAGCGATGGAGAAGTACCTCAGCGTCTCTTTGTATACCATATCAAGGTGGTGGAGCTCTTTGATATGGTTCTCTGTGACTGGTGAAGAGCCCACTACATTTTCTATTTCGTCGTATACTTTTTTCTGGAATAAGGTTGACACAAAGAAATCAGTCGAGAAGAAGTCAACGAAACTTAAAATGAGCCAGTTAAGAAGGCTCAAAGTCACCCAGAGAGTATTGGGAAGGGCTACACTCGGAATCTCCTTGCGATCGTATTGTGATCATATCAGTAATGATAACGTCCGCAGAAGTATTAAAGTCAAAGACGTAGCCGAAATAATTGCATGCCTCAAGTGGCAATGGGCAGGGCACATTGCGAGGAGATCAGACGGCCAGTGTGCCAGAACGGTCCTCGAGTGGAGGCCGCGTATAGGAGGTCGAAGTCGTGGCAGGCCCAAATGGACGTATATTGGCTTAAATGCTGATGATAAAAGAAATCAGGCGCGGGTGCAACAGAACCATAAAAGAAACAAATACTCCGTTTTAGACAGTTCTCACTGTTTCGCTCCGTTCGGCGTGGAAACCATGAGGGCCTGAGGCCCGCAAACTTGTCCAAGAGTTGTCTGCCCTCGGTTTTACTATGAAATGCCACTCATATATTATAATCAACGTCACTAAATCACACTTATATTTTTGTATGTGTCTGAACTGAGATGAAAATTACTTTGATCAGCACGCGGTTATTTTCTCAGTTTATTTATGCTTTTATTTAATTCTAAATAAAATGCACCCTTTTAGAAACCATGGGTTTAAACTATTGTCAAATGTAAACTACAGTAGTATCACCTGCCAATCTGGTAAATACGCTAACATCATCAAAACGCCAGCTGCAATCTTAGCCGCTGCTTCTTGGCTCTGAAAGAAATATAAATCTTTATCAATAGATTGTGAGACTCCCTAAAAATCTTACACAAATGCTCATACCACTCATACTCACTGTAGTGAAAAGAGTGAACAACTCATGCTTGATTTCCTGTTCAGTCAGCTCTCCGGACAGTATCAACCTGTCCACTATACTCCTCATGTCCTCGTCCACCACCTGTTTCTCCAGAGCTATTCTTCTCCTCTCCAAGATATCAGTCGAGAACTCTTCTATCACCTTCTGGTAGAATGTATGCTCCTTCTTATGGCCGGTTAACCAGTATATGAGCGGTATTTGTAGCCACCAGTGAGTCATCCTTTTGAAGATTATATTGTACATTCTGTGAAGGATAATAAGGTAAATAATATATTTTTTAGAACTTAGTATGGATAACGATTACCACCACACAGGGGACCGGCAACACAAGTGGAGTGTGCTGCCTACATATTAACGTCTTTTCATCTTAGATTGGGCCTGTGGCCACACTCATTCGGCAAAACACAGCGCAGTCGCTATTCCACGCCGGTTTCTGAGAGGCCGTTGTAAAGTACCCCGGCGAAGTTGGCCCAGTCATGCTAAAGTGTAACTCTCCCATAGTCTAATGAATCACCCACTGTTCTCATCGTAAAATGGCATGGTATTGTCACAGATATGTATTGTAAACATGTCTACATAATTTATAGTCGAAGCCTCAGGCTCAGTATATTGGCTCTCCTCAGCCTGATGGTAAGCAAGAGAAGAGCCCAAGTTGCAATTACAACGGAACCGATGTCAAAGCATCACCTCCGTTGGCACCACCCATACCTCGTGGCCCGCTTGATGCTTCCTCGCGGGATGTTTATTCAAAAATCAAGGGATAAAAACTATACAGAAGATGTAATTGTAAAGGTAAAAGTTTAAGAAACCTGCCATTTGACCATAAAAACCCTTAGGCGAACCAGGCCAAATTGAATTACGGTTACACGTTCAGAATCATTAATATTTCAAAATTTTTAAGTAAACACAATTTTAAGAAACTATCAAAGACGTGTAGGTGTCGTCACGATGTCTTCCCTCACCGACGAGCTAATAGAAATATGCATACAGACTTGAAAGCACGCCGTGTGGTCCCGGCAGAGTAGAATAGACCACCCTCACTCTTACCGAGGAGTCGTAAAAGGCGACTAAGGTAAAGCTGCTGGCATGATCATCAGCACCCAGAGAAGGAAAACTCTGCATTTATATCAAAACCCTCGCCAACCCGTCTGCCAAGCATGGTAAGTATGGAAATTACCCCTCATGTGATTGAGGGAGGCCCGTGCCCCAGCAGTGGGGACATAAATGGGCTGATGATGATATAGACTTGAAAAATCCAGAGGTGTATTCTCAGATGCGAACCACAACCCCCCGTGTGGAAGGCGCGTTCTTATGGACTGAGCTACCATCTTTCTAGACCAATTAACTTCTGAAAAGGAAATGGGCTGGTCATGTTTCTAGACGTCCTGATGAAAGATGGAGTCGACACGTAAT
Organism: Marasmia exigua; assembly: GCA_019059595.1. NCBI lineage: Eukaryota > Metazoa > Arthropoda > Insecta > Lepidoptera > Crambidae > Marasmia > Marasmia exigua. The sequence goes on along the minus strand of CM032483.1, from coordinate 12,022,085 downwards.
GGAGTGGAGTGGTCGCCACGTCGGGACACGCAATATTGGACGACCTGGGGCGCGACGGACTGACGATTTGAGAAAGATGGCTGGTGTGAGCTGGATGCAGACTGCTCAGGACCGGGTTGGTTCGCGCTCATTGGGGGAGACCTACGTTCAGCAGTGGACGGCGATAGGCTGATTGATTGATGTTTACTAAATACCCATGAACCTTTTGTGTATACACACCCGTTTGTGTATCGGAGAACGTCCTCCATCCGAGTGAGATGCAATGAATCTTCTTTTGACAGTCCCATCAGGGTCTCTGAAGTAAAACAAAAGTAATTTAATTTTGTGTGATCCATGCATAGTCTAAATATGTACCAAATTGGATGCCTATAAAGGTAAAAAAGAATTTCTACGAAAAAAAACCGCCTTCCAAAACCACGAACTAAAAAGTGTAAAATAATATTTTTAACACTTCATACACCTCAAATAACATTTAATAACAGTACACTCGAGAAAAGGTTTTACTGAAGTCGGCACCCAATACTAACTTGTAATTTAATACAACATTCAATTGTTCAACAGGGATTAGGCGCCGACTTCGGTAATACTTTTTCTCGAGTGTACTGTTATTAAATGTTATTTGAGGTGTATAAAGTGTGTTTGGTGTGTGTTTCGTAGTGTTTGAATGCGATTTTTTTCGCAGAAAATCTTTTTTACCTATATGTAAGACCTATTCAGGTAAACCACAGTTTTAAACAATAAAGATTCGTGATTGAAGTCCACGATTCACTTACAGTGGACTTGATGCATCACTTATGTTAGTACTGCCTTCACTTTTATGATAAAATCATTTTCAGTCATTATGCGTTTTTTTTTATTAAATAGAGGCCAACAAGCAAACGTATCGCTTGATAGTAGGTAAGTGTTTACCGTCGCCCATGGACGCAACACCAAAAGAGTCACAAGTGCCCCGCTGGTCTTTTAAAAAAGAATAAGCACTTTTCTTGAAGGTTTGCAGGTCGGAACGGTCCGGAAACATCGTAGCGCGTAGGCAAGAGTTCATTCCACTTATTTGTTTATGTGTAAGTAATATAATAAACCTGCATAGCTACTCGTAATATGTATATATAATAGCAATAATAGACAGTTTCCTCAATTATACAAAGATTTCAAGCAGATTTCTGCGAAAATGATAAATCTAAAGACAAAAGTACAATACTACCCTACTTGTACAGTATGTTATTTTTATATCTATACTCTTTATAAAGATAACACGAAACGCTTGCGCCATGTAATCGACACCTATGCCTTTGGATATATTCCGAAGACATGGAGACGAGTTAAGGTCATCTACATACCGAAACCAGGAAAAGTAGACTATGAGGAAGCTAAGGCATTTCGGCCAATTAGTCTCGAATCGTTCTTTTTGAAAACCCTGGAGAAGTTAGTAGACAGACATGTAAGGGAGGGAATGCTAAATAGACTTCCTCTCCACAGGCTACAGTGTGCCTATCAGAAAGGAAAATCCACTGAGACAGCATTGCACTATGTAGTAAGCAGAGCGGAACAAGCTTTAGAGAGCCAGGAAATATGCATTGGCGCATTCCTGGACATAGAGGGAGCATTCGATCGAACCACCTTTGATGCCATAAAAAAGGCATCGACAAATCATGGCATAGAACCAACTATTTGCAGGTGGACAGACAGCATGCTCAAGGGCAGAATAATTAGTTCTGAGTTAATGGGAGAAGAAATAAGAGCGATGACTACAAAAGGCTGCCCTCAAGGTGGGGTCCTTTCACCACTCCTATGGTGCCTAGTAGTTGATTCGCTCTTAGAACTACTAAACAAAGGTCCGTACTTAACGGTCGGATATGCGGATGATTTGGTGATACTTATTAATGGTAAATTCCCAGATACGGTATCTCATATCATGCAAGGGGCCCTAAACATAGTGGAAGAATGGTGTGGAAGTAACCATTTATACGTCAATGTATGGAAAACAACTGTGGTGCCGTTCACTAGAAAGAGGGACCTGACGGGGTTAAGAGCTCTCTTTATGAATGGATCGCAGATACCATGGTCAACAGAGGTGAAGTATCTGGGTGTAATCTTAGATAAAGAACTGACGTGGAAACCTCATGTGGACAAGACCATAGAAAAGGCCCAAAGGGTCTTCAATATGGTTCGTTCTACGTATGGGAGGACCTGGGGGATGAAGCCCAAGGTAATCAAATGGCTATACATGATGATATAAGACCAATAATTACGTATGGTAGCATCGTCTGGTGGCCAAGGTCTAAACTAGAAACATGCAGGAAGGCGCTGTCAAAAGTGCAGCGACTAGCCTGTATGGCTGTCATGGGGGCGTTCACTACAACGCCAACGGCAGCGATGGAGGTCTTGCTGGATCTACCACCATTGCACATTATAGTTGAGGTAGAAGCCATGAAGGCACTAAATAGACTATCTAGGCATGGGCTATGGAGTGTCGACTTGCCTGTAACTCGACACACGAAATTGGAGATCTAAAGGGACCTCAGAGGAATATTAAGCATGGGTTGCGACAAAATGCAGCCATTGCACATATTCAAAAGGAACTTTAAAATCACGGTCCCTACAAGGGATGAATGGAGACAAGGTCTACAACACCCAGATAAGGACAGTCTCATATACATATATACACTCTCATATACATAGGTACACCGATGGTTCCAAAATGGAATCGGGATCAGGCGCTGGTATCTACTCTAATGGATGTAGCATAAGTCAAAGCATGGGCAAATATGTGACGGTTTTCCAAGCGGAAACTTACGCTATAATTGCTTGTGCACAGGAGATTGTAAACTGCAATGTCGTGGGGAAAACTGTTTACATTCTCAGTGACAGCCAAGCTGCGCTTAAGGCCCTGAACTCATACAGGGTAGACTCCAAGCTAGTTCTGAACTGTGTGAAGACTCTCAAAAAACTTGGCAGACAGAACACGGTCAAGCTAGTATGGGTGCCAGGACATGAAGGGATTCTCGGGAACGAGGCAGTCGATGAACTGGCTCGTAAGGGCTCGGAACGGAGATTTGTTGGACCTGAGCCATTTGTGGTACTCTCCGCGAGTACCGTTAGGGCAGCTTTTGATGCACATGGCAATGAAAAACGAAACCTGGAGTGGCAAGCAACAGTTGGACTGGAGCACTCCAAAAAATTCATTGGAAATATGGCCACGGGATTCAACAGTAAGTTGTGCAGTGTCGATAAGGGCCAAATGCGTCTGATCGTGGGAGCATTCACAGGACACTTTGGCACTAATGACTTCCTGTGCAAAATGGGACTGGCCAGCAGCACTACCTGTAGAGCCTGTGGCGAACAGGACGAGTCCATATCACACCTGCTGTGTGAATGCGACGCGTTGGCAGGCATGAGAATGAGGCTGATGGGCTTAGCTTATCCTAGCCCAGAAGATTACAGGCTACTCCCCTTGAAGTGTATAGTGCATCTAATGCAATATATTCACAGGGAGATAGTAGGCATATAGGGTAATGGGGATGACACAAAAGATCCCATTGGGTCGAAGTGTCGCTGGCTATTCCTAGTCAGCCCCCAATAGCAAGATAAGATAAGATAATCGACACCTAACGCCATCTATTGGTATTTTTTTTTTATTGAGATAGGTGACAGACGAGCAGACGGATCACTTGATTCTAAGCAATTGCCGCCGCCCATGGACACCTGCGACACCAGGAGTCACAAGTGCGCTGCCAACCTCTTAACCACCCTTTCTCCCGGAATGGGCCTCCATGCTACCCTCACTCACACAGCGAAACAGCACAGTGCTGCTTCACGAGGCCGTGGTATCACTCCGGTCGAGCTGGCCCATTCATGCGGAAGCGAGGCTCTCCCACGGTCTTGTATGTATGTCATGCATGTATAGGTACCCACGGCAAACGCTCTGCGTAGTACATCTTAGTACTTCATAGAAGATGTCGAAGGTCTCCGGGCCCTTCTTCCTCAGCACTTGCACCAGGTTATCAGCCTCAAGGTTAAAAATATTGGAGAAGTTCTGAACTGCTTTCTTGTTGTATGATGGAGTGACGATTTTCCTGTGGTTACGCCAAGTGGGCCCTGAAATGTAAATAAGTGTTTGTATATAAAAATAAATAGATAAAACAGTCATCGTATCCGTCCTTGATTGGTTTTGTAATGTTATACCAAATGGTAGGAAAATAAAAAATATATATATTTTGTTATTTTTACCCACTCGGCGCCACCAACACATTTAATTGATTGTAATAAATCTAAAGCAATAAATGAAAAATTGTGCAAGACATTTGAATTAATGTATGTGATGTTGTGAAATATTTATTAAAAAAAAATAAAATTTAAGACATTTAAAACAAGACAGCCAAAAAAACACGTACTCTAAAAAGTACGAAACAAGAAAACTGTCTCTGCTGAAATTATTATGCCATATGGTCGTATGCCACCTACTGTAGCAAAACAGATTCATTATAATAATAAAATAAAATCAATGTGGCATACCATATGACCTCGGCGATACGGCATAATAATTTCAGCAGAGAAAAAAATCTTGTTTTAGAGCGTGTTTTTTTGGTAGTCAGGTTTTAGTTTTTAAACTCTATTTTTATCAAATCATGCTAGAAATGATGATGTAAGCAAAATAAATTTAAAAAAATCATTTACTTGTAACGGTTTCTAACTCGTTAACTAACTACAAAACCCTACCTATATACAAATAAATAAAACTTAAATAACTTTATTATTACTAACATTTAACTAATAATACAAACTTTTGAATATTTACAAAAAGGAACAAAACAAACATATATGAATAATAAAACTAAACTATAATACACTATTAACAAAATTATAACGAAACAAATAATTACACCAAATCAGAATTACTTATGATACTTAACTTTAATTACACGCAAAACAAATAGTCCCGGTGTCATTGCTCATTGAATTATTAAGAAGGCGAATGCATAGAGGGTAATGAGTGAACGGCAGGTAATCTCCGCGGGTCAACTGTGCGACTACGTATGAATGTCCTCCCACATTCCTTACGCACCGCTTCTGTTGCAAGGACACAGCTACTACTTACATTGATATCTATTGTTGATTTAACAAGTGGCCGACTTATTCTTATATATAACGTTTACATAATATTATCTGGTGAAATTGTGTTACCCCGGTATCGGGTGAGTATTGCAAATACATTTTAATTATAGTTTAGGGACCCATTAGGTATTTAGAAATTACCCGCTTAGTAGATATGGACATAAAAAAAACTGTTACTGCATGCATAATTGATTAGTTAACCATTACCAGTACCGCGTAGATATTAAGCAAGTAGAAATCTTAAATTAATCTTATTTTTAGTGTATAGTAAATAGGGTTACATTGTTACGTAACCAACCATGCCGCCCCGGTCATCGTAAAATAAATGACTATACCTAATTGTTTTATAATGTAACTATTCTACCTACCGATTGTTACCTACCTGAAGCCTAAAGAGAATTGTAGTAAAATTAAGTCATTAGAAAATAAATAATTAGTTATAATAACCTACATTCGGTGCATGCCTAATTAATTAGTCTTTTCATTTAGTCCTAGGTTAAAAAAATATTTTGTATGACTGCCTCATCATTAATCACTATTTTTGCCAATAAATCAACTACCATCTGATCCGCTTACTCCACTTCCGGCGGGATGTTGCAGTCATACATAAGAAATCAGACTTTTCTAAAAATGTCCGGTTCTCGCTTCCAGGGTCTCGGTTCCGGGAATTTTAGTAAGCTGGAGAAACTTGTTTTTCTACATCCGACTGAGTCTCCAGATGCCCTACCTGCCCGTCCTGCACTCCGCTGAGCTACCCCACTGCGCCGCACCTACTGGAGAATACGAGGACAGTGGTTTTTGATGTTAAATCGGCGGTGATTTTACGGTTGCAAGATTGTTACCTACTCCCTGAGGGTTCTTTAATAAATTCTATTGTTTGTATATTGTATATTTATTTATGTTTTTTTTTATATAAGTTACCTTCATTCTCATCGTAGATACCACCCTTCTAAAAGGATACGGTACAACTATTACTCTCGCATACTACGTTGATGTCTTTTCTATAGGGATTTAGGAACGTAGGTTCATTTAAAAATAAATAATCACGATTTTTTTAATAATCGAGAAAAATCTCAAGGCCATTAAATTAATGAAAACTAACATTTTCCCCCAGGGAATACCGGGTGTGGGTTATTCTCATCGAGATGTCATCATTACCGTGGCAGTTTTTAAATCCATATTCCTCTGAAATTGACATCATAATCTTTAAATATACGTTTAATTTTAATAAATAATGCATTAGATATAATTGGTTAATGAATTCGTTGCTGGCAAATGTATTTCCTCCTCCTTACGATATGGATTCCTTCAAACGAAGTGTGAAGAAGCATCTCCCGGGCCAGTATGGCGGTGCCCACGGAACTGATACCTGACCTCGCTTCCGTTGTAATTGCGACGTGGGCTCTTCTCTTGCTTACCTACCATCAGGTTGAGAAGTGACAATATATTGTGTGTCACTATAAAAAAAATAACAGGTTCGAATGTCAATTTCGAAAGAATAAGGGTTTAAAGGCTACCACGTAACTTTTTATTGCAACAAAGACAAAAATATAATTTCAGAATTTACTTTATCTGTTAAACTAGTTATAAACTTGCAAAAAATTTACTTTTCTAGAGATTTGACATTTCCATTACTATAGCATCTGATTCAAGTTTATTTGGAGTATGTACATATCGATTATTAACTTTAATCGAAGTTTATAGTTAATAAATATATAAATATATAATAAATATTTCACAACGTCACATACATTGATCTGACTCCGTGACAGGTAGCTCTAGCACCTGTGTTACGGATATCAGAATCAACAGTGGGATTACAAATATATACATATAATACTTTTTTTTGTAAATACATACTTATATACCCAGACCAATACAAACAGACATGTTCATGCACACAAATGTTTGTACTGTGCGGGGATCGAACCCGCAACCCTTGGACCAAAGGCAGCGTTCACAACCACTGTTCGAAATAGTAAATCACCTCTCTATGAAGCTAAACTTGAGAAACGTTAAATGTGACCTATAAAGCTCAACCTTAGTGAAAGAATGGATGAAATATTTTATTGTCTGCGGCGAGTTCTTGCGTTAAGGTGACGGGTAGGGCACACTAGCATCGCTAATTGATTTAAATTATTAGCAACCAAAAAGGATATCTTTTTAAAAATTTCGAAGCTGCAGCCTCTCGGAAAACACTTATACTATTTATTTAATACTTATACTCAATTTTTGGGTCTGCTTTTATACTCGAAATTTGAATTACCTTTAAATAAGCTAAATTAAAAAGTAGTGCTAAATAATTAAATAAATTGTATAAATGTTTGCTTAGAGACTCCCGCTCTGAAAATGTTTAAAATAAATCCGGCTTAGTAGCTAACAATTTAAATCGATTGGTGTCGCTAGGGCTACCGACGGGTAGCCTTAGCGGCAATAATCTATTTAAATTGTTACAGGCGACGTCCTTATAACTAGTAAGAATTAATAAAATGATGTCTTACCTCCCGACAAAATTCCAGATCCAATGAAAGGTCTTAAGTGTTCATACAAAGGTCCTTTCTCGTTAATTTTGTTACTAGTCAGCAGCCTCTAAAAGAAATAGTAACAGAATATTCATTGCATGTACCAAATCATAATCAGCATTGCATAAACACATGTCTTCCTTCTTATTAGAAGAGTAAATCTTTAAATTGTTATTCTTATAATTGTAACAGTGGAGCTATATGTTCCATTGCACATTTTGTAATGGAACATATGGTTTTACACGATGACAATTTCTTGCTGGAAAGAGATGAGTCTGCTTCTGACTTTTCCTAGTCTTCTTTTTGTGTTTCCTATTTAAAATTGATTATATTATAAGCATGTCGTGGTAGCCCTTAATTAAGACAGCATCTTGGAATGTATATGTAAGTTTTTCCTTCTACCGTGTAATGATGTATGTTTTGTTGGCTAACCTTAAGTAAATAAAATTAAATAAAAAAATAATCATCAAAACATAAATTAAACAATTAATAGGTAAGTTACCTAACTGTACTGTTTTAAATGTAGCTAGAACAACGCTTAGGTACAAGTATCTGCCTAACTGATTATAAAATTAGTTGGCAAGTCATGTTTTGACATTTCTGATGCCTTGACCATACAATAACGAATAAGAAAAAAAAATCTTGTAGGTTGATGTGTTTCTGACAGTGCAATACATGGAGTCACATTTTACACACGAATTGAAACACTGATAACCCTTAAAATAAGTATGCAGCTCTTGTGGATCCATCTATGTGGATCCATGTATTGCACTGTCAGAAACACATCAGCCTACATAAATCTTGAAATTATTATTAAATGAATAAATTCTTGGTTATTTATTTTTTAACATATAAAAGTTCCGGTACTCGCACTCACGCAGCGAAAACAGTAGAGAAACTGCTTCACGTTGTAAAAATCAGTAGCAACTGATTAAATTAATCATTGTATTTTTAGCTTATAAAACATAACATACTATGAAATACTGAAGGCTTTCATGTGAAAAGTGATGTTATTACACTTCTTATGCTTGTCCGAAACATTGTGACAAAATTTTACCGCACAAATCGTCATAGTAAATTAATTTTCGCGGAATGCGTTTTACAGGCATTGACATGGACGACTGCGGAGCGGTCCGGGGGGTCCGTTTGGAGCCGTACGGCTCCATTTGAGTTGCTTCAAATTGTGGGCGTAGGTTTCTAGTCTTGTTATTATTCTAGGGCAGCTTGTAACTACTTACTCTGATGTCAGCTGGGTTTTTCACCACAATTGTCAGTTCAGGGCCTAACCATAGTCTGACGTATTCGCCGTAGTCATCAAAAAGTTTGGCTATTTTGTTCAGGATTTCTAAAATGAAATCAAATACATAATAAATAAATAATCCCAAAGCCTCGCTCACCGACGTAGAGTGGCCTGTCTATCGGTTTTTTATAGGATACATTTTGGAAAGTGTTCGGCAATATGTATTGTGAACATTTTTAATTAGTGTTTTGCTAAATGCTTCTGATAGTATATTTTTTTCCTTTTTTTAATTATTTTTGTAATAAATATTATTTTCTAGTATACATTTTGATTTTCCGTCTTGTACATTATTATTTGTGTCTTGGTCTTTTTTTATATCTTGCATGTTTATTAAGTTTACAATTTAAAAAAAAATGTTCAGTATTATCATTTGGTTCTAAGACTGGATTTCTACTTAAGCAGTCTGCTTCTTGATTTGACTGCCCTTGTCATCTTGACTTGAATAAAATATGCATGTTATAATTTTCTCTCGAATTTTATTTTGCATTTTTCACATGGTAAAAATAAATGAATATATAATTATATATTGAGCTTTTTTTATGTGATAAGTGGCAGACGAGCAGACGGATCGCCCGATGGTATTGCCGCCGCCCAAAGACACCCGCGACGCCAGTGGTGTCACCAGTGCGCTACCAACCTTTACCCTTTCCCCTGGATTGAGCCTCCGGTACCCTCACTCACGCAGCGAAACACAGCACAGTGCTGCTTCACGCCGGTTTTCTGTGAGGCCATGGTATCTCTCCGGTCGAGCCGGCCCATTCATGCCGAAGTGTGGCTCTCCCACGATCGGTACGGTACCTATCTCGGAATCAGAACAATGTATGTGACGTTGTGAAATATATAAATATTAGCGTAATAATTTATTAGGTAGCTCAAGCACCTGTCTTACGGATATCAGAATCAACAGAGGGATAACAAATATATGTATATGTCGCAGGGATATGATAAAACCAGGGATTTGATCAATTCCCTAAGGGATTTGATCAAATCATGGAGGATGTTAAAATAACAACACGATTTTAACATTTTCCTAAACAAATTTAGTGAATTGAACAAATCCCTAAATTGGTTCAGTGAAATGACAAAAAACATGTCAGTTCCTGTTTAAGGCGACGGGTGGCCCTAACTAGCGAGCGACGTCACTCGATTTGAATTGATAGCAACTAAACCGGATATGTTTTGAACAATTTAGAAGTTCGGGCCTCTCGGAAAGAATATATTATACTATTTATTTGATAGTTATAATTGACGAAAAAAAATATTTTAATAAATTTAATGGTGATTTTTTATGATATTTCCTTGAATTACGTTCATCTGATCATCATAATTATGTGGGGAATATCTTACCAAATAAATCTTTAAAATACACAGAAAAAATATTTTTAACCCCCGACGCAAAAACGACGGGGTGTAATAAGTTTGACGTGTCTGTGTTTCTGTGTGTGTGCGTGTGTGCGTGTGTGTGTGCGTGTGTGCGTGTGTGTGTGCGTGTGTGCGTGTGTGTGAGTGTGTGTGTGTGTGTGTGTGTGTGTGTGTGTGTGTGTGTGTGTATTTGTGTGCGTGCGTGTGTGCGTGCGTGTGTGTGGGTGTGGGTGTGTGTGTGTGTGTGTGTGTGTGTGTGTGTGTGTGTGTGTGTGTGCGTGTGCGTGTGTATGTCTGTGCGTGTGTGTGTCTGTGTGTCTGTCTATGGCATCGTAGCTCCCGAACAAATGAACCGATTTTTTTGTTTGAAAGATGAATAAAGAGGGAGTGATCTTAGCTATGTTGGATAAAAATCGATCCAAGATGCCGTCGTCACAAAGATTTGGATTTTATGTTTTAACACAACTCCCACAATATGGCTATCATATAAAAGGGCTTGAGTAGTAGAATATATTAATTGTAAATTTTTTTAAATCCAAGATGGCCGCCGTCAGAAAATGACATATAACCTATTTGTTGTTCCAACTGCCTCAATATAGGTATCAAATGAAAGAGCTTTAATTGTGTCGGGGGTTTTTTAAATTTTTAATTTATTTTTTGCTGTCATTTCACTGAACCAATTTAAGGATTTGATCCATTCACTAGATTTGTTAAGGGAAAACATAAAATCGTGTTGTTATTTTAACATCCGCCGTGATTCGATCAAATCCCTTAGGGAATTGATCAAATCCTCGTTTTTATCATATCCCTGCGACATATACATATATTTAATTTATACATACTTTTCTTTTATAAATAAATACTTATAATACATAGAAAAGACCCAGTCCAATACAAACAGACATGTTCATGCACACAAATGTTGGCACTGTGCGTAGATCGAACCCGCGACCCTTGCACGAGAGGCAGTGTTCACTACCACTATTCCAAACAGTATTTTTATAAACCTCTGATCACTTTATATCAACTTGACACATAAGTCTATAATAATAACCCATTTTGACTGCACCTGTAGGTTCAGTGAGAAACATGAGGGTGTTTCCTAACACTGGAAGCGCAGGTGGCCCTGGTATTGAAGAGGCCAGCTGCAGGATCCTTCGGGAACTCCACCGCCAGCAGATCCAGTACACCAGGATAGGTATGGAGATGGCTAACATGCATGTGGTGAGATTTATGTCCAACATGACTCAGGTACCTGGAAAAAAGATCTAATATCATTCCTACACTTGCTCCCCCATCAGCTCCATTCTCGGGTTTATCCTGGAACTGGAGCTACATGAGGTGCTGTAATAGGTTATGGGGCTGCCAATATAGATCATGCTACTGGTCGCAGTGGCTATGAGACGCAGGGCTCACCCCATTTCCATCAAATAATAAACATTCCTACACTTAGGTATCTTGATTGATCTTGATCCAATTTATTTAATCTTCCAATAGTCACACAAGACAACAATCTGGCAACGGTGTGATAAAGACCGCGTCTTGGCAAACGTAATGTAGGGCGCCCTCTGGCTAGGTGGGGGGACGATCTGCGCAGGATGCGAAAAGCCATGGATAGATCACAGTGGCGAACAATTGGAGAGGCCTACGTCCAGCAGTGGTGTGCGATAGGCTGATGATGATGATGATGTGATAAAGATAAAAAAATCTTTTTTCAATTTAGGTCCATAGGTACAGAACACTTATGAATGTCAAAATAGGTACACATATTCTAATCTACCGCTGGTTCGGAATCTCCATTTCTACTTAGAAGACACCAGCAAGAGACTCAGTTCACACATGCTTATTTTCATGTTTAAGGTGACGGGTAGGGCACACTAGCGACGCCAATCGATTTTATTTTTTAGGTACTAAACCGGATCTATTTTAAACAATTTCGGGGTTACAACCTCTAGGCAAACACTTATATTATTTATTAAATAACCATGCAGACATTTGGGGTCCGTTTTTGTAAGCGAAAAATTGATCCACGCCAAAAGTGGCCGGTTTTGGCGTGAATCAATTTTTAGTGTGCGCGTTGGACCCAACATTTTTGCATGGTTATTTAATAAATAGTATAAGTGTTTGCCTAGAGGTTGTAACCCCGAAATTGTTTAAAATAGATCCGGTTTAGTAGCTAAACATTAAAATGGATTGGCGTCGTTAGTGTGCCCTACCCGTCACCTTAAAGCATGCTTTTGAGCAAGTACTACTTGGTAGCATGTTTGAACGGACGTGCTACAAATAAGCATGCAAATTTTGAGGATGCTCATAAATCGCACTCAGCACACTGGGGCAGATAGCCTCTAAACGTGCCCGTAATTCAAAATAAGATTTCAAGATACCCTGTTATAATGAATAAATAGCATACTAACTAAGGTATTCGTAGATATCATTTAGAATCTTTGCAACAAACTGAACTCGCTGGTTCTCAACGTCAAAGTTGAACATATAGCCTTGTTTAATATCTTTGAGTATATGAAATTTAAGTTTTATTTCAGTATGGAACCTTCTAATTCAGGTATATGTTAATATGTTGACATAGTATTTTACTCAGAAATATGAACAGATTAAGGTAGGTAACGGATAACAAATTGAGTACTAAAATTATTTTATCTGATTTACTCATTAGACAATTTGTTTAGGAAGATAGCTGATTTTAGTTAAACGTTAATATTTGGTACAGTGTAGGCTCTCAGGAACAATAAAAAATTTTTGCTACTTTTTGATTTATATGGATTTTAGTAGGTGAAGATTTTAGTACTCGGAAAAACCTCAACAGTGAAAATATTTATTTTGTTATAGGAGCGGCTTCTAATACATTGTTTATTATAGAAAATAACTTATTAACGAAATAAATAGTTCTGAAAATCAAAATTTTGAAGGAAAATATTTTTTTTTTGTTAAATTACTGACAACCCAAACTTGTAGTAGATCGAAATCGGTTGGAGGATATTATAGACACAGTTACTATTCAAATCAACGAACCGTGCCTCCCGCAGATTGTGGTCCCACTCCTTACCTATTATTATTTGATAGAAATGGGGTGAGCCTTGCGTCTCATAGCCACTACGACCAGAAGATGATCTATTGTGGCAGCCCTATAACCTATTACAGCACCTCAAGTAGCTCCAGTTCCAGAATAAACCCGAGAATGGAGCTGATGGGGGAGCTTTTGATCTCGTCTGCTGAGATCACGTGTGCTCCCAGGTGCCGGCTTCTGCAGCGGTGCAGCGCTATGCAATCGCCGAGGACGTGGATAATCGTTTCCTCGTCCTCGCGACAGAACCTGCAGATTTTAGTATCTGAAAGGCCCATGTTGTGCAGGTGTTTGTTTAATTTGCAGTGCCCCGTGAGGGTCCGAGTAAGTGCCCACCCCTGCTCGTTTACCTAACAGTTACCAACCCTACAATATCTTTTCTCACTCACACAAGCATGGTACGCGTTCACCTACACGAGCGTATGACTGTGTGATTATTACTGGTTTATTTCATACATTTCGTCGCGAGTGTCCGAGGTATGCTGGTAGTGCCCTAATTACAGCGCATGGTCGCTCATCCGGAAATGCATAGTGTATGCCTTCATCTACGAGTCGACGCGTCAATGGCAGGTCTGAGGTCACACACTAATAAGGTTTTAATGATTCTTATACGATATAAATAAGGTTTTAATGATTCATATACGAGGAACTTATTATGTCTTCCATTGAGATCTTAATCGTGTTAGTTTCCTTAAACTATCTTCATTTCTACGGTAAATAACCTAATGATTCTTGATAACATCTTCAACAAGCTTATTAGTTTTTTTTTCTAACGACCATCTAACGGATGTTCCAAAGGCGATATTAGTCTTGATTGACAATAATTATTTTGACTTTCAGTTTGAGAATACATATATGAGAATGAGATCTCTCTGTTAATCCGAGGGTTTTGATATAAATGCAGAGTTTTCCTTCTCTGGTTGATGATCCGTCAGCAGCTTTACCTTAGTCGCCTTTTACGACAGCTCGGTAAGAGTGAGGGTGGCCATTTCTACGTCTGCGGGGACCACACGGCTGTATGAAATACATAAGACCAATCAAAATACATACTCAATTGTTTATTGCTTCCTCACATGAGCGTGTAATTCCAGATTGCGTCCAAAGCTGTCGCTCTGAAGCTCGGGGTACGCTTGGACCATGATTCAGGATTTGGGGAGTCTCGTAATTACAATGAAGATACTGCCTCGTCTGACCTTCGTTGGACCCTTTTAAGAGGGGACCAGACCACTGAATCATGTCACGTTCAAAAAACTACCCGAAACGTGCAGGCTTCTTCACGATGTTTTCATTCACCGCCGAGCTAATGGTAGAAATTTGCACATAGATTTGAAAAATCGAGAGGTGGGTGCACGGATTCGAACCACAGTACGTAGTTTTTGAGTTATAAATATTTATGAGAATGGGAGGCAAACCGGCAAGCGAGTCACCTTACGGTAAGTAATCACCGCCGCTCATGGAAATCGGAGTGGAGATGCGTTGCCGGCCTTTTTGGAAGGTTATAGGCTCTTTTCTTGAAGATCTCAATGTCGTACCGGTTCGGAAATACCGCTGCGGGAAGTTGATTTCACAATGAGGAGGTGCGTGGCATAAAATGACGTGTAAAGCGCACGGTGGTGGAATCCTAGTTTACGGCGTGTAGTACGGTGGTGAAATTCAGCAGCGGGTACTCAAAAAACTCCTCGGAACACTCACCATGGTAAAGACACAGGGAGCCAAGCCAGGCCTTCTTAACACTTTATACACTTCAAATAACAGTACACTCGAGGAAAGGTTTTACTAAAGTCGGCGCCTAATCTCCTGTTGAGTAATTGAATGTTGTATTAAATTACAAGATAGTATTGGGCGCCGACTTCGGTAACACCTTTTCTCGATTGTACTGTTATAAAAGTATTAGTTATATGAAGTGTATAAAGTGTTAAACATATTATTTTCCACTTTTTAGTTCGTGGTTATTGAAGGCGGTTTTTTTTCGCAGGATTTTTTTTAAAACTTTAATTTTTAATTTTTATGGACTAAACTGGCAGATGCAAATGTCAATATTCCATAAATTAGACATTTTGCCTATCAAAAGAGGTCCCCGGGCTCGACCGGAGTGATTGCACTGTGCTGAGTTTCGCTGCATGAGTGAAGGTATTGGAGGCCCAAGCAGGGGTAAAAGGTTTAAAGGTGGGTAGCGCACCAATGAGTCCACTGGTATCGCGGGTGTCAATGGGCGGCGGCAATGTGTCATTTTCGAAAAAATATGTCACATTGTGTTAAAGAGATCAAACAGGCCCTGACGCGGCTTTAATGCATATCTATACGGGTGCGTTAGAGAAAGCACGTCACCCAGCACTTTCAAGTATGGCATTTTTTGAAAAGGCTCAGTCTGTTAAGGGTGCAGCAGATCTATGGGCATAAGCAGACACCATAGCAGCCTTAAGAAAAATAGACCAGTCTCCTTACCATGAGTTTGAAATACTATCCTCGCTATCTAAAACGATTGCTCTGTCTCTTTCACATGCACCTCAATGAAAGGGACAAAGCGATAGTTTTCGATAGCGAGAACAGTTTTTTAATCTCATGGTAAGGGTCAGGTTACTACTCATATTCGGTAGCTATCTCATAAGGAGAGTAAGAGAGAATCGGAATATAATGACAATCATGGTACTTACAAGTAAAATCTGGTCCAGAGGCGACGAATTCACTGCGAATTTATTTGCGATTCAAGTTTTAGCAGCATGTAAGCCTACTGCAGAGCATATATATGCCTTTCCAATTTCTCTCCACTTTCCTCTGTCGTCGGTTTTCCTGGACCACGCTATTTAATTTACACTGACGTCAATGTTTACATGCATCTGCAACACAATTCCTTTTAAGCAAGCAATGTATTACGAGACGCCTCCCTTTCACGCGTATCTCTGGAAAGGGATTTAGTCACGAAATGCTTTTTCCTTCACTCTCACTGCAGCTGTCACACGTCGATCTGCCTCAGAAAGTTAACCACTTTTGACCAGTCAGCCTCTTTACAGTACACATGACACTGATTAAGATAATTGTCACCGAGTTATTTGTTTAATAATCCAATTATAGTATGCCCGAGGTGAATGATAATGGAACGCATTGACGTGTTATGTTACTACAAGCTGGCTTTGCGTATGCGCTGCAGCGTTAGAGCACCATCGTTTTTATCACAGTAAGCTACTTTTATAAGCCACACTTTTATAAGTCGCACTTTTATAAGTAGCCGCCTTAGCTGAAATCGGTAGGAGGATGTTATCATCCTCCTACCGATTTCAGCTAAGGCGGCTAATCTCATATCTATCAGCCACTTACGCAGAATATTTTACATAATACAAGCGCACTCTCTATCCCTTGCCTTCATATATAATAAGTATTATATGTATATGTCACCGGAAAATAACAAGATCCGTAAGTTTATCAATTTACTAGGAAGTTTATAAACTTTCGTAGGATTCTAAACGGGAGATAAATTGTATTATTTTACGTCCACATTTTCGTACATTGATAAACGTACTGAACTCACTCGTAAAATAATAAGTAAGCAATATCCAAATGCTACGCGCGATCTGATTATCATTGGCACTAGCAGTGTGTTATTTTACGTATTTCAAAGTTCGTATATTTAAAAGAGTTTCTCTGATTGGTCGGATCATGTAAAATAGTTTATAAATTTACCGTGTGACGTCGGAAGTTGAAAAATTTACGAAAATATGTACGTAAAATAATACAATTTATCTCCCGTTTAGAATCCTACGAAAGTTTATAACCTTCCTAGTTGATAAACTTACGGATCTTGTTATTTTCTGGTGACATATATAATTGTAACCCTCTGTTGATTCTGATATCACTAACACAGGTGCTTGAGCTACCTATCTCGGAGTCAGATCAATGTATGTGATGTTATGAAAAAAAAATATTCCGATGACACGCCAGTGCGACACGACCGGAGAGGGATCGGGCGCAGGACCAATGGCTTAACGTGCTTTCTGAGGCACGGGGGTATAAGACCGCCAACTTCCAGATTCCGGGCTGACACTGAGATTTTTTTAACAGAAAAACTCAGGTATAAATTTTGGCCCGACCCGGGAATGGAACCCGGGCTCCGGGGCCCCAAGCGCAGCCGTCACTTGAAAGTGCGACCCACTACCCACTGCGCCTTTGAGGCAGTCAAAAGCTACATACACTAAAGTACTTAACTACTACTCGATTTTAATTATTGAAGCTGTAGCATGTGTTGGAAACCTCTAATTATTTTGTGCGCAGCCTGTTCAGGGAGTTCAAGGCCAACTATAATACTTACTTACTGACTTCGATGGCTCAACGATCCAAAATGAGTCTTGGCCTCCGATACGAGATGCCGCCATTTTTCTCGGTCTTGTGCAGCTTGTCGCCAATCTCCTACTTGCAATTCCTGCAGGTCCGCGTTCACTACATCCCACCAGCGGTAGCGCGGGCGCCCCACTGGCCGGCGACCAGTAGGTTGCCCAAGATATGCCCTTTTGGCGCCCCGATCTGATGCCATTCTTTCAACGTGGCCGAGACATCGGAGTCTATGTACCTTCGTCTCTCCCATTATGTTAGGGATCGCCATCAGCTCTTCAACCTCGGCATTTTTAAATATAAATAAATATTTCACAACATCACACACATTTATCAGAGGGCCTAATTTAAAACAGACATTACCACCAAATCGTAGTTTCCCTCTCTTTTACACGCGCTATTTATTTTAGGGGATTACAAACAAATGTATTACATGAGAAACTTAAGGATAAGCTTATTATACAATTAATAGTAACACATCTATGTGTCTCCTTTGTTTAGATGAGACAGCTATATTCTCGTTCATTACGGGACGGCTTTTTAAATTCAGCCCCCTGACTCCGAGATAAATAGCTCAAGCACCTGTGTTACGGATGTCATAATCAACAGTGGGATTACAAATATATACCTACATTAAAAACTTTTCTTTTTAACCAACTTAAAAAAAGAGGTTCTCTATTCGACATGTATATATATTTTTTTATGTTTGTTCGCCGATTACTTTGCCATTTACCTATGAACCGATTTAGATGATTATTTTTTAGTTGGAAAGTAGGTGGTCCCGGATTGATACCATGATCAGGATATCAGGATCTGATGATGGGATCCTGAAAAAATTTAGGGGAACTTTCAAATTTTATAGGGACACGTAATGCTTTGGTATCTTTTTTCATAATTGCACCAGTATTTATTGGGCGCCGACTTCGATAACACCTTTTCTGGAGTGTACTGTTATAAAATGTTATTTGAAGTGTGTAAAGTAATAAAAATATTATTTTACACTTTTTAGTTGGTGGTTTTTGAAGGCGGTTTTTTTTCGCAGATTTTTTAGATATCAGAATCAACAGTGGGATTACAAATATAATAATACTTTTTTTTTTGTAAATACATACTTATAATACCTAGAAAATACCCAGATAAATACAAACAGACATGTTCATGCACACAAATGTTTGTACTGTGCGGGGATCGAACCCGCAACCCTTGGACAAAGGCAGCGTTCACTACCACTGTTCCAAACTAAGATCTGTAAGTGCTTAGCAAGCTTTTTTTTATGATATAGGTGGCAGACGAGCCGACGGATCACCCGATGCTAAGCGACTACCGCCGCTCATGGACACCTGCAACACCAGCAGTGTCATAAGTGCGCTGCTTACCTTTTAACCCCCCTTCCCCTGGATTGGGCCTCCGGTACCCTCACTCACGCAGAAATAATGTTCATAAGATAATAAAGTAAATAAATATCGCAGGTTTTATTACCCAATGCGAGTCAGGCTCGCGCACGAAGAGTTCAGTACCACTCCACATCCTTCGTCATCTTAGCGTGCAATTCCCAGTTGCGTCCAAAGCTGTCACTCTTGACCCCAGAGTACACTTGGACCAAGATTCTTGATGTGCGGTTTTCGCGGAAATTTTCAACACGCACAGTGGCGGACACATCAAGTTATACAAAACTGTCAAATTTCTTCATTCGATTATAAACCTTATATTCTTACACATTGAGTTCGAAATCGATTGAGGAAATTTGACAGTTTTGTATAGCTTGACCTGTCCGCCACTGTACCTCAGTTCTGTGGCACGGTTTGGCTCCGGGAGACTTATGGACTTTTAAGAGAAGAGGGTACCTACTCCTTTCCAAAAAGTTCGGCAACACACATTAGCAATCTCTCTGATTTCGCGGATGTTCATGGGCGGCGATGATTACTTTTTATCAGGTGACACGCTTGCATGTTTGTCGCCTGTAGCATAAAAAAAATTGGGGAGTCTTGTAATTACAATAAAGTGACTGCCGTCTGACCTTCGCAACCCATTAAGGTGACTGGTAGGGCAAACTAGCGACGCCATTCGATTTTAATTTTTAGCTACTAAACCGGATCTATTTTCAACAATGTCGGGATTACAATCTCTCGGCAGCCACTTATACTATTTATTATAAAACCATGCAAAAATGTTAGATCCAACGCGTACGCGAAAAATGGACCCAACATTAGTGCATGGTTATTTAAGTAAGTAAGCGTTTGCCGAGAGGTTCTATACCCGAAATTGTTTAAAATAGATCCGGATTAGTAGCAAAAAATTTAAATCGATTGACGTTTCTAGTGTACCCTACCCGTCACCTTAACAGGGGAACCAGACCAACTGAATCATGGTTACACGTCTGTACCATTCCATATCTATACGAAATTTGATATATTTTTTATAGAAATGTTGTATGGGTGGCCCAATTTTAAATTGAATAACTGACTAAATATGTTATTTGATGACCTATTCCTTTATTATTATTTATTTATTCTACCTCGGTGGCATACAAGCGTCCGGCTCGCCTAATGGTAAGCGATTACCGCAACCTATGGACGTTTGCAACTCCAGATGACCTGCATACACTCTGCCGACCCCCTAAAAACCTTGATACTCCTTTTTTGAAGAACCTCATGCTGTATTCTCCTCTGATGGCAGCTCATTCCACAGCTGGAGCGTTCGCGGGAGGAAATTCCTCTGGAACCGTACTGTGTGAGACCATTTGGGTTCCAATGCGTGAGGGTGGACGCTCTGACGACGACTAACATTATTCAAAAATGGCAAAAAAAATCCTTATTTCTAAAGTTATTACCGTACTAAAGCTCTATCCAACACGCAATGTGAAAAAGGGGTAGCACGAATTTAGTTCCCGAAATATTCTAAAATCGCATTTTATAATAAGGGGGTTTATGTTTACGAAAGGCCCCCCTTGGAGTCCATTAATGTATCATTTCATTAATCATGTATTTTTTAAATGAGTATGAATCCAAATGTTCTGTGCAGATTCAATCAGTAGAACAGTAACTTTACCATGAGTTTGAAAAACTGTTTTCGCTATCGAAAACTATCGCTTTGTCCCTTTCATTGTGGTGCATGTGAAAGAGACAGAGCAATAGTTTTGGATAGCGAGGATAGTATTTCAAACTCAAGGTAAGGCCTCAGAAGACCTATTCTCGAGCACATGTATGAAAACTCTGAATTCGACTTCAATTTCGAGTGCACGAGATTTTTTTTTATTACCCTGGGGTTTGGAACCCTAAAAACTGGAGATACCAGAAAATTGTAAGGCACAATGCTAGTCCGCTTCAAGTGAGGGAGGCCCAAAGGTCACTACATGGGTAATTTATGTTAATTTTCAAAGGATCAAGGAAAAAGCCGTATGCAAATATTGTAAGGTCAGTAGAATACAAATTATTTTGTTTTGTTTGAGTTGGTCTAGTTTCGTATATCACGTAATGTTGCGACGTGAGAATGGGCGATAGAACATGTCGTATACATACAGGGTGTATTGGTAAATATTAACGTCACTTTAACCATGTATTATACCAACCCACTAACCACTTAAAAGCGACGGCTGCGCAAGAGGTCCCGGGTACAATTCCCGGGTCGAACCAAAAATTTGTAACTATGTTTTCGGTAAGAAATTCTTAGTGACAGCCCGGAGTCTGGAAATCGGGTACCCTCCGTGACTCGGAAAGCACGTTAAGCCTTTAGTCCTGCGCCCGAACCCTCTCCGGTTGTGTCCCAGTAGTGTCCCATCGGAATATGAGGGTCAGGGAATAGGGAGTGCACACACTTGAGCACTATTATATATTCTGCGTACGTGGCTGATCGTTTAGATTGGCCGCCGTAGCCGTAATCGGTTGGATTAGGAGGATATTATACCAGGGGACTCAGGTGCATCTACCTCCCCGAGTGGCCCTGCTGGTAATCAGTTCTGTCCTGATTCCAACTTCGGTTGGTATTAGGCAGAAACGGTTACCGCGGAGCACGGTTTTTCCTGGGCAATGACGGGTAGTAATTCATTCGTGGATTGCTACCTGTTAGCCGAAGGATGCACACCCGACGGACCGGCCCTGTCGTGCGACCGCGCTGAAGCGCACTTCGCTACAGGGCCTGCATTGTCGCGCCGAGGGTCTGAGGACCGGCGTCTTCGCGTCGTTCCCTGACGGTGCACTAGGGCCCGTGAAAGCGGGTTAAACCATTGCACAGCGGGGTTGCAGGCTCCATTTTTGTCTTCGGACCTGGGGATGCTGTGTCCGGCCCCGCCCGCGCGGGTTGCGCGGCGGTTTTCCGGCGGGGCACTTTGACGTCGGCATCCCCCTAGAGTGGAGCGCCTCCGGGCGCAGTGGCCGTAAGGCCCTCGTTTGGGGACCTGCGCCGCAAGGTCGCGGCCAGCGGATTGCGGTGGTAGGTCGGAGTTGTTTGCGTCGCGGATTTCCTCGGCTCCGCAGCCAGCGGAGTCGGTTTCTGCGACGCGTTATTATGTTGAAAGCCTGCGGGTTTGTCCCTAACTCGCACTGCACTGCAACCAGCAGTGTATGTGCGGGGAGGGGTGCCCGCAGTCCTCCTCTCGGTGGTGCTTGCACTGCATCCAGCAGCGTGGGTGCTACCCGGGAGGTTGAGTGGGAGAGAGGCCGAGCTGGCGAGCCTCTTCGCCCCGACCGGGCGACGGATGAAGCCCCCGTGGCAGTCCTCACCCCGGTCTGAGTGTTTCCTGGGCGAGGGATGGAAACGCCTCAGTGTTTTTATTGGGTATGCCTCCGGACGGTCTCTGATTAGCAGAGACCTAACCCGGAGGAGAGCCCCTCTCAGCGTGCATAAGGTGCATTTTCACTGGGTCATCAAAAAAAAAAAAAAAAGGAGGATATTATACCAGCCATCTGATTCTGATCAACGTTTGTGAATTCATCGAAAATCTTATAAAATGACTAAGTCACGTGACCGACTTTTATGTGAAAAGTTATTTTTTTTATTCGAATTTCCAAAAGTAGAAAAATGAAAAAAAAAGTTATAATAATACAACAAATACGACAAATAGATATGAGTCCTAATTATTTAATACGATGTTATATCTTAAGGTCACGGGTAGGGCACAACATTTGTGCATGGTTATTTAATAAATTCTTCTTCTTCTCAGTCGTACACTCCTGACGGAGTGGACGTGATTATGGATTGTCTGTATGTTCGGTAGTGGCTTTAGCGAGACTTCTCCATCTTTCTCTGTTTGTGGCCCTGCGTGCACATTCAGTCAAGGAACACTTTGTAACAGACTTAATACTGTCCGTCCACCTTGTAGGTGATCTGCCTCGGGAGCGTTGACCTTCCACTCTTCCCTGTACCATTAAACATTTCCAAAGAGCTCTCGTTTCGGATTATATGTCCAAACACGGTGAGTATTCGCACTTGCACAATCGACGAAAGTCTTTGTTTGATTTGAAGCTCCTTAAGGATTGAAACGTTGGTCGCGATGAGCAGTCCACTTCACTCTAAGCAGGCGTCTCCAACACCACATCTCGAGGGCGTCAATCTTTTTCCTACACTTTTTGGTTGATTGTCCAAGTTTCAGCTCCGTAAAGGAAGATAGGAAATATTAAGCATCTCATAAGACGACCTTGGTGTATTTAATAAATAGTATAAGGGTTTATGGCGAGAGGTTGTAACCCCGAAATTGTTTAAGATAGATCCGGTTTGGTAGCTAAAAATTAAAATTGACTGGTGTCGCTAGTTTGCCGTACCCGTCACCTTAAGAGCAATAATATTTAATAATTAGGTGGACAGCGATCGATTCTATCGATAGCAATGCTTTTTACCATCGATAATATGATCTAAGTTGTTTACCAACAGTATTGTAGTACAAAAGATATCGATAGACAACAACGAAATCGCCCCGTAACGAACGAGTATATTACTTGTCGTATCCAAAAGAGACGCTCAATGAGTGTGAAAGGGACAGGGGACACAGTCATGAAATCCGTTTCCGTTCTCCTCAGGGCCCATTGTTATTTTCCGTTTGTAGAGTCCTTCACACATGATGGATGGATAGTGCTTCTACTTGTCTCTCTTCCTCATCTTAGTGTAATTCCCAGTTGCGTCCAAAGCTGTCACTTTGGAGCCCGGAGTACGCTTGGACCATGATTGATTTGGGGAGTCTGGTAACCAACGGAATCATGGTCACACATTTCAGAAACTATCCAAAACGTACAGGTATCCTCACGATGTTTTCCCTCACCGCCGAGCTAATGGTAGAAATACGCATATAGGTTTAAAATATCCAGAGGTGCACGCTCGGATTCGAACCGCAACATGGAGGGGGCGCGTTCTTATTCACTGAGCTATATCATCATAAGTATACCATCGACCCGTACATAGAATAAAAATGCATACCTACTATTTCTTCTACATTCATCGTCATCGTCATCGTCAGCCCATTTAAGTCCCCACTGCTGGGGTACGAGCCTCCCTCCATCACATGCTATACTCACCACGCTTGGCAGACGGGTTGGCGAGGGTTTTGATATAAATGCAGAGTTTTCCTTCTCTGGGTGCTGATGATCATGCCAACAGCTTTACCTTAGTCGCCTTTTACGACACCTCGGTAAGAGTGAGGGTGGCCTATTCTACTCTGCCGGGGCCCACACGGCCATTAAAACCCTTATATAAATTAAGTGTCTCTAACTATACAGAAGTCTGCTAAGCTGATATTTTAATAAAAGGGAAATATAATTATTTTAATTATTTTTATTATTAACTTACAGAAAATAGAAACTAGAATTAATGTAGCAAAATCATTTAAATAGCTTTGTAGTATCTGAAAGCTTCACCCTCGAAGAAGTTAGCAGTGATGGTCTGGGAACAAAATAAAATCATTAATGTTGATAAATTGATTGATAATAATTAAAAAATATCTGGTTTCCGTGATGCTAATAATTATATTTATGTATTTGATAATGTGTAAGTATGTATGTTTAAAGTCTTTAGATTATTACTTATAATACCTTCCATATATATATATTATATATATATTCCATATTTTAAATATTTATTAGTAGTTATTAATATTTATTATGTAATATCATATTTTGCCGCCACAAATTTTCTGCTTCGCCCAATGGTTGACTGGTAGAGAATGCTGTAAAGCATTAAGTCCGCCAATTGTACTTTTTTTTACTTTGTGCAATAAAGAATAAATAAATTAATTTAAAGTTGTAGACACAGTTGACCCAAAATAACAGGAGCCCAGTTCTCGTGCTTGTGGTATTTTTGGAACATGGCGGATATCACCCGAAAACCATACAAAAAAACTATGTTTTAGTGATATATGTCATATGAAAATAAATATCACGAGCCCGAGAATTGGGCTCCAGGCCACATTTGACATTTCTCACATAGAGACCTGACCTACTTAAAAACTTCGATTAAAGTGAATAATCGATTTGTACTTCAAACAAACGTGAATGGAATAAAAAAATAATGGAAAAGAAGTTATTAGTACTTTATTGAATCTAAATTATTGAAAAGGATAGTGAGATTATAAGATTATTAGAAAAATAGTAGGTACCGATCCTACATATTGATCAGCGGCCAGTTTATTTCTATTTCTTCGAAATGGAAGCGGTTATATTGTGTGCCATACTTGGCTTTTCTGTTACAAGTTAAAAAAAATATATTTTATTATTCACTTTACACGTTATACATTTAATGTATTTAAATTTTTAAGCAACAGAATAATACGTTTTATTTAATCCGAATGTGGTATTTATTGTTGAAAGTTCTTACCCGAGTAAACACTGTATTCGTTCGATTTAATGGGGGAACATCCCTAGAGCTTAAAAAGAAAATGGGTTGACAGATAAAACACGGTACCAAGGTTCAATTCTCTAGAAAAGTTTTTTTTTTAAAAGGTTTCTAAATAGTTTAAGTAATGTTTAGGTATTTTAGGTAATAGTGTAAGAATAAATAACGACAAACCGCCTGCTTGTAAAATGTTTATCAATAACTTGACTTTGGCGAATTAGTTTCTCTCTCATAAAGCAGAGCCACCACCTACCATATCCATACCAAAGGAAGGTTTTTTCTTGGAAGAAATCGTTCATAGTGATAAGGCCACTTTCGTTGTACACGTTTTTTACTTTATTTTGAGTGCAATACAAGTTTGATCATTCCTGCATTCATTCATTCATGCATTCATTCCTTCATTCAGTAATTCATTCATATCTAGTCAATGACTTGACTTTCATAAAAATAACCTTTCTTATGTTTTCTTTCTTTGGTTTTTGAATTTTCGCGTTGCATATAAAACATAATTAATCAAGAGGGAATTAACACGATATTTATTATGTGATACAACATTGTGTACTCACATATTTTGATGACGAACGAGCCTTCAGCAGGTGCGTCGAGGTTCGAATACGAGCCTGCCACAATGTTTTTTCAAATCTATGTGCGTATTTTTACCATTACCATCTGCTCGACGATGAGGAAAAAACATAGGAGGAAACAGTTTATGAAACGTGTAACATGATTTCAGTTGGTTGGTTCCTGTTAAAGGGTTGCGAAGGTCAGACGGCAGTCTCTTTATTGTAATTTACCAGAACTCCCCATCTCTGAACATGGTCTAAGCGTACCCTAGCATCCAAAGCGACAGCTTTGGACGCAACCGGGAATTACACGCTAAGGTGAAGAAGAAGAATATTCTTATGTTTTCTTTCTTCTTTTGCTGGTTGCTGGTTGGATGTCTTGGGACTTATGGGATTCTTACCGTCAGGTCTGGCCGTATTGGGTCGTCAAATTCTACTCCAGACTTGAAGGTGGTCACTTTGGTGCCTTGTGGGGTGACGGTGGTGGTCTTGTAAGTGTCACCATCCTTCTCCAGCTTAGTTTTAGGCCTGTAGCTGAGGTACATGGTGGTCTCCTCAGGTGAGAGTCCTGTGTAGACAAAAATACAACTTAATTCTTTTAATTGCGATATACTTTTCTTTGAACTTCTTCTTTTTATGTTATAGGTGGCAGACGAACGGATCACTTGATGGTAAGCGAATGCCGCCGCCCAAGGACACCCGCGACACCAGTCACAAGTGTGTTGCCAACTTTTAGTCCCCCTTTCCAGTGGATTGTGCCTCCAGTACCCTCACTGACGCATCGAAACACAGCACAGTGCTGCTAAACGCCGATTTCCGGTGAGTCCGTGGTATCACTCCGCTCGAGCCGGCCCATTCATGCCGAAGCGTGGCTCTCCCAAGGTTAATTCACTTATCAAAGCGCATGTTATCTTTTTGAAAGGTATCTGGAAACCGGATAATAAAAAGGTAGTAACAACCAAATAATTCTATGGTACTAAAAATAGCCTATAATGTACAGCTAGAAATAAAACTTTTAGGGGTCACTTTTTTAAATCTTTTTAAAGATTATTTTGACAGGTATATGTATATATATATGAAGCCACACATCAAACTATTTGACCATGGGAGAGCTACGCTTAGGTATCAATGGGCTGGTTCGACTGGAGTGATAACCACGGCCTCACAGAAATCCAGCGTGAAGCAGCACTGTACTGTGTTTCGCTGCATGAGTGAGGGTACCGGAGGCCCAATCCGGGGGAAAGGGGGTTATAAAGGTTGGCAGCGCACTGTGACTCCACTGGTGTTGCGGGTGTCTATGGACGGCGGCAATCGCTTATCATCGGAGATCCGTCTGTGTATTTCAGAAATTTAACAGTGGTGCATCATCGTCAGCCCATTATAGTCCCCACTGCTGGGGCACGAACCTTCCTCAATCACATGAGGGGTAATTGCCATACTCACCACGCTTGGCAGACGGGTTGGCGCGGGTTTTGGTATAAATGCAGAGTTTTCCTTCTCTGGGTGCTGATGATCATGCCAGCAGCTTTACCTTAGTCGCCTTTTACGGCACCTCGGTAAGAGTGAGGGTGGCCTATTCTACTCTGCCGGGGACCACACGGCGTCACAGTGGTGCATACTTTGATTTTTTTATCCGTCACATAAAAAAACATCTAAGTATACAAAACTTTTAAATTATTGCAATCTATTCTCACCTTTAGGTATGTAGGTATGTCAAACACGTTCGGTTCAGTATCAATTGAGGATTTTTGACAGATTAGAGTAAGCTGATGACTGTATTTACCTTACATACCTGTGTGTGATGTTTCCTAATAGGTATTTCGCAACTTAAATAAGAGTGGATTCATTTGACTTACCCAAAGACTTGATAAAATTGTCATAATTCTCCTCTCTGTCTACTACATATTCCTTTTCCGAAATACGCCATTTTGTCTCTCAGATCGGTATCACAGAGCTACTGAACTAATTAGGATTAGTTTGATGAACCCATTTATATTGCTGCGATTTATCGATATCGTAATCGTACGATAAAAATGTAATCTGAGTCACGCTGATATCCTATATCGAATTCAGTAGTCGACAATGGTGTTGTCCAAAATTGTATGGAGGCTTAGCTAGGACCTGGTAAAGTTGGTCGAAAAAGTGGTCAAGCTGCCACACTTTGTCACTATTCAATTTCTTTTTTTTAAATATGGCTCTACAAGAAGAGAATTTGCCAATGGCAAGTAACTTATTGAGAATAAGTAGGTAGTCAACATGTCGAAGTCAGTCAAAGTTACAGTCACTCAATAAAACGCCGGTGTCATTACGTTTTATCGACCTACGGATTCTGCGGATTATCATCATCATCATCAGCAACACACACTTGTCCACTGCTGGACATAGGTCTCCCCTAATGCACGCCACTGCTCTCGATTTTCGGCCACTCTCATCCAGCCCACACCAGCCAGCCTTCGAATGTCATCATCCCATCTTGTCACAGGGCGTTCAACACTACGCTTACCGAATCGCGGTCACTACTCAAGTACTTTACGGCTCCAACTGCTGTCAGTTCTGCGGCTAATATAACCAGCCTACTGCCACTTCAATTTGCTAAATTCGGTGGGCTATGTCGGTGACTCTGGATTACATCATTTCTGATGCGGTCCTTCAGCCGGATAGGCCGGGACAGGTCGCTGTTAATGGAGTACCTCCCAAAGTTGTTTAGGAATATGTCTATCTAGGACAAACGCTCCAACTTCGAGTAGAGAAGCCAATAGAAGAATTCAGCTAGGCTGGGCAGCATTTGGTAAGCTTCGTCAAGTCTTCTCGTCACCCATCCCTCAAAGTCTCAAGTCGGAGGTCTTCGACCAGTGCGTCCTCCCGGTCATGACTTACGGTGCCGAGACGTGGACACTCACGGCTGGACTAGTTCACAGGATCAAAGTCGCTCAAAGAGCTATGGATATCACTCTAAAAAGCAATCGCGGGTTTTAAGACTCTATTAGGCCCAAGCAAGTTCTAACGAGACAACTCACTCGACACACAATACAACTATTCTTATTATAAGCATCACCGTTGCGGCACTTCATTGCACAAATAAACACCAAATTTGTGCCCTAAAAACCACTAGACACTAATTTAAAACATTTCTATTGCATCAGCCCACGCTCTGTTCTGTTCTGGCTCTACCGCCGAATCCTCACTTTATAATGGCTTCGTTTAAACCTATTTTTTTTTATTATTATGGCTCTACCCAAAGATGAATTCGCCAATGTCAAGTAACTTATTGAGAATAAGTAGGTAGTCAACAGTCGAAGTCAGTAAAAGTCACAGTCACTCAATAAAACGCGGGTGTTTTACGTTTTATCGACCTACGGATTCAGCGGATATCACTCTAAAAGCAATCGCGGGTTTTAAGACTCTATTAGGTCCAAGCCAGTTGTCAATTGACGAGACAACGCACTCGACACACAATAGCAGTGTTAAAAAGATACAATCAAACGATTCTTATTATTAGGATCACTTTGCGGCACTTTACTGCACAAATAAGCACCAAATTGGTTCACTAAAAACCACTAGACACTAATTTAAAACCTTTGAAATCCATCAGCCCATGCGGCTTGTTTTAGCCCTACCCGCCGAATCCGTTTAAACCTAAACCATCATGGCGGGAATGACATTTCGATGGTGGCGTCTGTCAACTGACATGTTTGACTGTACAAACATATTGGTTATGTCATAGTGACATGTGACAGTGCTTATTATTTGCTATCTATGGTTGATGTCGTGTATCCCCTGCCGCCATATTGTATCTTGATTATTAGTACAACTATTAAATTGTTTTCTGATTTGTACCACGATATTGTATGATTATTTTTTTTTGTATTTTTCCCGAAATCAGCAAAATTTTCTTGATTCTTTTTGCAATATTGTACTATGTATTAGCCAATTCTTGGACATGTTCTTCAAATTATCTACTAATTACTCATCCATCATGCCAAGGCTATTCAGTCGACCAAAGACATTTTTATTTACTGTTATAAGAGTTTTATACAATGAAAGTCTCCAGACTGCAATCGAGTAAGACATTTAAGTATGTACAACCTGTGCGGATAAAGAATGGGATCAGAAATGGCGGCGCATCTATTTACTTCTCGCTCGCACACTATTTGCGTCTATACTCGCACTCGTGGGGTGCGCCGCCATTTCTGATCCCATTCTTTATCCGCACAGGTAGTACCTATTTGTTAAGTACCTCCTTCCTTACCTACCTTCGATACCTTCGAAGAACCGTCAGGGTTGCGGGTTCGATTCCCGTATTAACACAAAATGTTTATTGATGAAACAAATATTTGTTTTGGGCCTAGGTTTTTGTGGTATCTTTTCGTTGTTCCTGGTCAATACATATAGTATAGTCCGCATCAAAATGATCTTATCGTTCAAACCTATCAAAAATATCTGAGCATGAATAAAATTACGTTTATTTCATTTATTGTCATTTGTTCCGATAATAAAAGAAAATGCATCTTGGCGTATACTATATACAGTTGTCTTTTGTCAAACGGTCATATATTTTTGAAAGGTTGGAACACTAAGATCTGACTGACCGGATGGCGCAATTGGTAGTGACCCTGCCTCTTACGCCAAAGGTCGTGGGTTCGATCCCCATCCTGGACAAACATTCGTGCGATGAACACTTGTGTTTGTTCAGTGTCTGGGTGTAATATATGTATTTAAGTATATATTTGTGTTCCTCTGTTGTCTGATATCTGTAACACAAGTGCTTAAGCTACTTAGTACGGAATCAGGTCAACGTATGAGATGTTGTGAGAATTATTATTATTATTATTTTGATGCTGACTGTACATGGAAAAATTGTAGTTTATAACTAGAACAATGTAAGTGATGTTGTCTCAATTATTTATTTATATACATATAATATACATTTGACCTTAGTTTTAATATTCGTAAAATTATTTCCGAGGTAAATAAATTAGGAACGGGTTTTTTTAAATAATGTATGTACTTATATTTATTTCACATAGATAACACTTTAGTTTACTTTGTATCCTAATCCTAAGCGTTACTTCAGCCATGAAGAAGCAAATACTCAAACAGCAGTGTACCACCTCACCGCATGTCCATCCCATCCATTTTTAGTCGCCGTCTGTAAAAAAAATGAGTGAAATTATTGAAGAAATATTAATCCACCCACTGCTGAGTATAAGCCTCTTCTTCATCACGCCATTCCCTTCGGTCCCCTGCAGCCTTATCCATTGTTTCCTTACCGCCGTCACAATATCGTCGGACCATCGGGCAGGTGGTCTACCTACAGGACGTCGCCCCATTCTTGGCTGCCATTCGGTAAGTTTTATAGTCCACCTATCATCTTTACGCCTTGCAAGGTGTCCTGCCCATCTCCACTTTAGCCCACACACTCGCGTCCCATCGTCTACTACCCTACTTATCTTTAGAATTATCTTTTTCATTTAATATAAAATTATCATAATAAAATTCCTCTCCCTATCTACAACAAATTACTTACCGAAATTTGCCATTTTGACTTAAAGATCGGTTTTATGAGTCATAATGCGTTAACTTGTCATAATACTTATCGTATAATCATTACCTATCTATCTTTCATCTTAAAGATACGAATTAACATATTCATTATATAACACCTCAATTTTGTAATATCAGACAACAGAGGTATTATAAAATATTATACATTACTTTACACTTGACATTGGGGGAACCACAGGCGCGACCCGTAACCGTGGCGCGGGATAAGTCCATAAAAAAAGCATTATGCCTAACCAATAGGTGACCTAGACTGCCCGGATTTCGCATTTAATAGTGACCCTGTCTCATATGCCAAAGGTTATGGGTTCGATGCCCACCCCGGACTAACATAGGTGTAATATATATATATTTGTTTTTTATGTGCTAGGCAGATGAACAGACGGATCACCTGATGGTAAGCGATTGCTGCCGTCCATGGAGACCCGCAACACCAGTGGAGTCACAAGTGGGCTACCAACCCTTAAACCCCCCTTTCCCCCGGATTGGGCCTCCGGTACCCTCACTCGCACAGCACTGCGCTGCTTCACGTCGGTTTTCTGTGAGGCCGTGGTATCACTCCTTCTTTATCCCGAAGCGTGACTCTACCACGGTCTCTCTATATGTGTTTTTTTTTATTATAGCATCTCATACGTTGACTTGATTCCGTACTAAGTAGCTTAAGCACTTGTGTTACAGATATCAGACAACAGAGGAACACAAATATATACTTAAATACATATATTACACCCAAACACTGAACAAACACAAGTGTTCATCGCACGAATGTTTTGAGTGCTATTTACAGTCGAATCATTTATATTACTTATATATAATTACCACTTTTAGGCTATTGTCTGTGTATTCCCTCTTGTATGTGACTATAGTCCCGCGACCGTCGTCAACTCTTTGGACTTGGGTGAAGGTGTCACCATCTACGGTGATGATCGTTTTAGCCTGAAACAAAAAAAAACCATTGAACTTAAAGATTAGTTTAAGGTGACGGGTAGGGCATTAGCGACGCCAATCGATTGTAATTTTTAGCTACTAAACCGGATCTATTTTAAACAATTTCGGGGCTACAATCTCTCGGCAAACACTTATACTATTTATTAAATAACCATGGATAAATGTTAAATCTGTTTTTTTATTAGAATAGCCAAACATTTGGCCACAATCTCACCTGATGGTACGTAATGATGTTTTTTTTTAAATTGATTACCGCCAAAAGCGGCCACTTTTGGCGTGAATCAATTTTTCACGTACAAAAACAAGACACTTATGCAGGTTATTTTAATAGTATAACAGCGCTCTCAGACGTCATTTAAGTAATGTTCATTTACTTTAGTATCGGTAGTCTTTATGCGTATCAAAAAATAATGAGCAATGGAGAGGGCTATGCTCGGAGCCTACCGCGGATCGTTATCAGAAATGATGAGATCCGTAGGAGAACTAAGGTCACAGACATAGGGTCCAAAGGATTACTGCCTCAAGTGTCAATGGGCAGGTGACACTGGTTCTCCTGTCGGATTACATCATTTCTGATGCGGTCCTTCAGAGATTACTCCGGCCATAGCCCTTTCCCATATCTCTTTGAGCGCTTTGAACGGTGGACTAAGCCCACCGTGAGTGTCCACGTCTCGCACCGTAAGTCTGACCGGAAGGAAGCACTGGTCGAAGACTTTCGACTAAGACTTTGAGGGATGGGTGACGAGAAGACTTGACGAAGTTTACCAAATGCTGCCAGCCTAGTGAATTCTTCTATTGGCTTCTCTCTCGAAGTTGTTTCTGCCTAATTGGAGCGCTTGTCCTAGATAGACATATTCCTGAACAACTTCGAGAGGTACTCCATTAACAGCGACCGGTCCCGGATCAACGAGCTCGTTGAACATGACCTTGGTTTTATCTAAGTTCATCCGAAGACCGATGTGTTTGGAAGATTCAGCCAGGCTGCTCACCATTTAAGTATGTACCTATTTTTTAAGTACCTCCTTACCTACCTTCTATACCTTCGAAGAACCGTCAGGGTTGCGGGTTCGATTCGCGCATTAACACGTTAAGTGCGAAGCGAGGCCTAAATCACCCCTAATGCAACTTCCCTGTGGTGCGGCAAGCAAAAAAGTGAATTTCTCTGTCGTGCGAATGGCATAACTTTGGTTTGGTCCAGTGTAGGAAAGAGATAAATATATATTTGAGATCACTAATGGTTCCGGACTCGGTGGTGTACCTACCTTGGTACCGGATGTCTTAGGCCGCGTGCCGCACTGAATTAATATAATTTTAAAGCAGTGCGGAACGATGCTAAAACGTCCCATATACCCCCTGACCTCGTACCGCACTCAACGCGAGCTTCCCGCGACTAGTGTTGTGCATCACGTCGATTGGAGAGCACGTCCTTTTACAGCGCCGAACATGTCTAAACGATGTCGGAAGAAGTTAATTAAAAAAAACCCAGAAACAGAGCCAAAACAGGTAAGTTTTTAATGAAAAAATCTTCAGTAAGTACCTAGTTTTTTCTTATCTTGGTAGCTATCTATGTACCTAAAGTAAGTGTAAGATATGATTACTTAAGTATACTCGAAAAGGGTGAAAAAAGGAGAAGATGTGTTGGTTGTTACCAAAACCTGCGCACATTTTTACCATCTCGTGAAGCTGATAAAAAATCTAAAAAGATTTTGACTCAGTGCACTCAGTGCTAAAAATCTTATTGTCTACCCTGTTTCAATGAAAAACACTCATAAATAAGTACATATATATTGAGATTTTTATAAAAAAAAGTATATTGATACTGATTTTTTAATGTTAATTCAAGTTCTAATAAGTGTATTTTTAAAGCCCGAGGCAGAATAAATAGGACAGTTTCTTTTCTACTTCTGGTTGCCTTTTTTTTCTATTCTGTGAACCGCATTAAGATTTTCATATACAAATAGAAAGATAAACCTTATGCATAAACCGTAATCCATTATTTTCCAATAATAAGTCTGTAATAAAATAAATAAATAAAAATAAAAACCGTTTATTTCAGACAAAAAACAAATCCATATTTTGTTAGTATAGTGACTTAAAAACTATTGTTAGTGGTAATAAAATAATAATAATAATAATAATAATAATAATAATAATAATAATAATAATAATAATAATAATAATAATAATAATAATAATAATAATAGGTGCCTCTTAATGGTATAGAATGGAACGCTTCGTGCGCGAGTCCGACTCGCACTTGGCCGGTTTTTTTTTCTTTATGGCGCCTTCAAGCACAATTTAGATTATTTAAATATTTGATAGCTTTGTGTTGTTTTGCCAGGTTTTGCCCTTAAAACGATCTAATGAGATATAATTGATCAAAATCGGTCAAGTCGTTGCGTAGTTAAGACAGTTTAAAAACGTCGATATTATTTTTCCCATCACTAATCGCAGCGAAAATTTGCCCTATGTCAGTGCGTTACGAGGTGTATTAGATCCCATATTTTGTTTTCCTAATAATTCCTAAACTAGCCATCCGATCCCGGGGCGACGGTGGATTAGGGTTCATCAATTCACTGTCTATATCAATAAGGACCAAAATTCTCATTTATCTTTGATTTCGCGCCAGAAAATGGATTTTAGTCTGTAAAAGGAGGTGGGGTCTAATAGACCGCGTGTCGCCCTAACGTCTGGTCACGGTACGGGCCTATTAAACCTCGTGCCGCAGGAACGGAAAGGATGCAAAAATTGGTGCCGCAGCTAACGTGTTAACACAAAATGTTTATTAAAGAAACAAATATTTGTTTTGGGCCTAGGTTTTTGTGGTATCTTTTCGTTGTTCCTGGTCAATACATATAGTATAGTCCGCATCAAAATGATCTTGGCGTTCAAACCTATCAAAAATATCTGAGCATAAATAAAATAACGTTTATTTCATTTATTGTCATTTGTTTCGATAATAAAAGAAAATGCATCTTGGCGTATACTATATACAGTTGTCTTTTGTCAAACGCTCATATATTTTTGATAGCCTGGAACACTAAGATGATTTTGATGCTGACTGTATATGGGAAAATTGTAGTTTATAACTAGAACAATGTAAGTGATGTTGTCTCAATTATTTATTTATATACATATAGTATACATTTGACTTTAGTTTTAATATTCGTAAAATTATTTCCGAGGTAAATAAATTAGGAACGGTTTTTTTGTAAATACTGTATGTACTTATATTTATTTCACAAAGATAACACTTTAGTTTACTTTGTATCCTAATCCTAAGCGTTACTTCAGCCATGAAGAAGCAAATACTCAAACAGCAGTGTACCACCTCACCGCCTGTCCATCCCATCCATTTTTAGTCGCCGTCTGTAAAAAAAATGGGTGAAATTATCTATTCTATTTGTGAAATTGTCTCATAATATCAGTATCAGCCCACATTCACCCACTGCTGAGTATAGGCCTCTTCTTTATCACGCCACTCCCTTTGGTCCCCTGCCAGCCTTATCCATTGTTTCCTTACCGCCGTCACAATATCGTCGGACCATCGAGTAGGTGGTCTACCTACAGGACGTCGCCCCATTCTGGGCTCCAATTCGGTAAGTTTTATAGTTCACCTATCATCTTCTGCACGCCTTGCAAGGTGTCCTGCCCATCTCCACTTTAACCCACTCACTCGCGTCCCATCGTCTACTACCCTACTTATCTTTAGGATTATCTTTTTCATTTAATATAAAATTATCATAATAAAATTCCTCTCCCTATCTACAACAAATTACTTACTTTCCGAAATTCGCCATTTTGACTTAAAGATCGGTTTTATGAGTCATAATGCGTTCACTGGTCATAATACTTATCGTATAATTATTACCTATCTCTCTTTCATCTTAAAGATACGAATTAACTTATTCATTATATAATACCCCAATTTTTGTAATATCAGACAACATATTATACACAACAAAATATTATACATTACATTACACTTGACATTGGGGGAATCACAGGCGCGACCCGTAACCGTGGCGCGGGATAAGTCCATAAAAAAAGCATTATGCCTAACCAATAGGTGACCTAGACTGCCCGAATTTCGCATTTAATAGTGACCCTGTCTCATACGCCAAAGGTTATGGGTTCGATGCCCACCCCGGACTAACATAGGTGTAATATATATTTGTTTTTTATGTGCTAGGCAGATGAGCAGACGGATCATCTGATGGTAAGCGATTGCCGCCGTCCATGGAGACCCGCAACATCAGTGGAGTCACAAGTGGGCTGCCAACCTTTAAACCCCCCTTTCCCCCGGATTGGGCCTCCGGTACCCCCACTCGCACAGCACTGCGCTGCTTCACGCCGGTTTTCTGTGAGGCCGTGGTATCACTCCTTCTTTATGCCGAAGCGAGCTCTACCACGGTCTCTCTATATGTGTTTTTTTATTATAGCATCTCATACGTTGACCTGATTCCGTACTAAGTAGCTTAAGCGTTACAGATATCAGACAACAGAGGAACACAAATATATACTTAAATACATATATTACACCCAGACACTGAACAAACACAAGTGTTCATCGCACGAATGTTTTGAGTGCTATTTACAGTCGAATCATTTATATTACTTATATATAATTACCACTTTTAGGCTATTGGCTGTGTATTCCCTCTTGTATGTGACTATAGTACCGCGACCGTCGTCAACTCTTTGGACTTGGGTGAAGGTGTCACCATCTACGGTGATGATCGTTTTAGCCTGAAACAAAAAAAAACAAGCATTGAACTTAAAGATTGGTTTAAGGTGACGGGTAGGGCATTAGCGACGCCAATCGATTGTAATTTTTAGCTAATAAACCGGATCTATTTTAAACAATTTCGGGGCTACAATCTCTCGGCAAACACTTATACTATTTATTAAATAACCATGGATAAATGTTAAATCTGTTTTTTTATTAGAATAGCCAGACATTTGGCCACAATCTCACCTGATGGTAAGTGATGATGTTTTTTTTAAATTGATTACCGCCAAAAGCGGCCACTTTTGGCGTGAATGAATTTTTCGCGTACAAAAACGGACCCTTTATGCATGGTTATTTAATAGTATAACAGCCGCACTCAGACGTCATTTAAACTAATGTTCATTAACTTTAGTATCGGTAGTCTTTATGCGTATCAAAATAATAATGAGCAATGGAGAGGGCTATGCTCGGAGCCTCCCTGCATGATCGTATCAGAAATGATGAGATCCGCAGGAGAACTAAGGTCACAGATGTCTGTGACCCTACAATGCAATCCTTTGGGCTATGTAGCCCAAAGGATTGCAACACATAGCGAGGAGAACAGACGGCCGTCGGGGAGAATAGGTCCTAGAGTGGAGGCCACGTACAGGAAGTCGCAGCCGTGACAGGCCCCCACAAGGTGGACTGATAGGTCCTCATCTTAGCGTGTAATACGGTATTTGAAAATTTTATTTTTTTAATCAAATGATAAAAACATCGTTGAAAGAATTACTTGATTCTCATTTAAACTACCTGAGATATCACAATTTCAAAATCACATTATTTTGGGCAAACCCAAAACGCTCCATACAAACAGCTACTGAGATGAGACGTCGCACCTAAGTATTTTGTATGCATTTCATTTGAATTTTGTATGGTAGCTATATCAAATGTTTCGTTTGTGTCAATGGTTCTATTATAATAGTTGGTGCAAATTGTATGGGATATTCATTGGTATAATTCTTCTTCATCTTAGCTTGTAATTCCCGGTTGCGTCCAAAGCTGTAGATTTGGAGCCCAGGGTACGCTTAGACCAGGATTCAGGCTTTGAGGACATCCGTCTGAATTTTGCAACCTTTTAACAGGGGAACCAGACCAACCAAATCATGGTTACAGGTTTCAGAAACTATCCTAAAACTGAAGATCTTCTCACGATGTTTTCCCTCGTCACCGAGCTAATGGTAGAAAAGGTGCAGTTTTGAAAAACCTACAGGTGCATTCTTGGATTAGAACCACGAACTTCAGTATTAAAGGTGCTTTCTTATGTAACCTGAGCTACCATCGCTCCCTATACCCTATACCTCTATATATACTATTAACAGCCTATGTACCTACTGTCCCACTGCAGGACAAATACCTCCATCATAGAAATCAAGTCATCGCTACTATGATGGGGTTAGGCTTAATCTCCACGCTTACCTAATACAGATTAGTGATCACAATCCCGAGCTAAACATATTTGCTCGACTTGGGAATCGATCTCAAGACCCCGATATCACGGGCCCCAGGGCGACTATACCTATAACTACCACTTAATCGAAAAATATCTATATACTCACGGTTAGACCCTCGGTGATGATTTCATTAGTTTCCACTCCGTCCTTGAAGGTGTGTTCGCTGTTGCCTGATGGTAGAATGAACACGAGCTTGTATGTGTCTCCATGCTTCTCTATCTTCTGGTTCGGTCTGAAGCCCAGGAACTCTCTCGTCTCTTTCTCTGGCAGCCCTAGAAGTCAATAACATTTTTTGGACTTAAGGCTAACAATACTTGACCACTATCGCAGTAACAGCTGTCTAGGGCGGAGTATTTGTTCCTTTTAGGGGTCTGCTGTGCCGTGTGGTCCCCGGCAGAGTAGAATAGGCCACCCTCACTCTTACTGAGGTGTCGTAAAAGGCGACTAAGGTAAAGCTGCTGGCATGATCATCAGCACCCAGAGAAGGAAAACCCTGCATTTATATCAAAACCCTCGCCAACCCGTCTGCCAAACGTGGTGAGACAGAGAGACCCCTCATGTGATTGACGGAGGCCCGTGCCCCAGCAGTGGGGACTTAAATGGGCTGATGATGATGATGAGGGGTCTGCTGCACCCACGCTTCGTGAAGTGGCGTGGATATGGGAAGGAGGAAATGTTTCCGCATAGGTTGCAACCCCAAGCAACGCCTTGCCCCGGCTTCAGGGGATGAGGGGCATTCCATCGGGCCTTATATCGCCGCTCCGGCATAGCCGGTTCCAGGACTGCCGGAATGCGGACTGAGATGAAGGCCCGATGAAGCCAGGCGTGGCGGATTAATAGTGGTTAGGAAAAACCGACCTTGGTAGTCACGAAGCTAAGTTCTGTGAAAGGCTTAATTTTTTCAAATGAGAATCAAACCAACTGAATAATAAAAAACATTTAACTTGAAACTGATATGAGGTATTAATCACAAGTGACACTATGTTTCCCACTACACGGTTGTAGTTATAACAGTGGCATAACGTGGGTGACTGACTGTTATAGGACTGTATTGCCTTCTTGTAGGGAGGGGAAGTCGGTTGGGGAGAAACCCTTTACTAACACGCTATGTAGACGGCAGCTGGGTTTTATTATTTGTTGTGATTTTTTATACAATATCAGAGACAATCAAGTGTGCGGCAGTTAGGAGCTGATGGGCGAGCTTTTGATCTCGTCTGCCGAGATCATGTGCGCTCCCAGGTGCCGGCTTCTGCAGCGGTGTAGTGCTATGCACTCGCCGTGGATAATCATTTCAACAGTTTAATTTGCAGTGTCCCGTGAAGGTCCGAGTGAGTGACCTAACATGTCCTCTACTCAGTTTTATTTCTACAGCTCGTTTCTGATCGAACGATGACAGGAATTAACACGAAATTTAAATCCTCTCCACCGATCGTCATTATCATACCAGGGTAGTACATAAAGAGATTGAGATCAAGAAGTATAAAACTTCAATCGGGAGGATGGATTTAAAATATCTTCGACATAGAATCCAGTAATTAACAAGTGCAAACTAGGTGCTAGGCCGTTACTTACACAAACAAACACTGTTAGTTTAGTGTGTCGGAGTAGCTTCACTGACAATTTATCTAGTGGCGAATGAATATCGGAAAATGAGAGGGTGTCCGAAGATTCACAGCCCAGCCCCACCAAAGGACGCCGTGCACCGCCAGTCTGCTTGTGACGACGGCTGCTGTAACGTAGCCGAAACGTCGAGCAAAATATGTGAGTACCTAATGTTGTATCACATAATAAAATATTTCGTGTTAATTCCCGTCTTAATTAATTAAAGTTTTAATGCAACGCGTAAATCTAAACAACTACTTAACGCACCTTATTTGAAAAACCTCATAATGTAGGTAGTCCCCAGGACTAGCTAGAGTCGAATTGAAAGTAGGTAGGGTAGCAACGGATACAGATGGGGCGGTCAACGCGCGGGAGGATGATTCAGTTGGTCTAGTTCTCTAGCTTTTAACTAGACAACTAGACCAACTGAATTGTCCCCCCCGCGCCGCGCGGTTGCGAAGGTCAGGCGGCAGTCACTTCACTGTAATAATTACTAGACTCCCCTAATCCTGAATCATGGTCCCAGCGTACTCCGGGCTCTAGAGCGACAGCTTTGGACGCAAAAATTACACGTTACTATGGGGAATGAAGCAGGATATTTGTTTTGGGTCTGGATATTTATACTAAGTACTATAGTTTA
Source organism: Marasmia exigua (assembly GCA_019059595.1). Taxonomy (NCBI): domain Eukaryota; kingdom Metazoa; phylum Arthropoda; class Insecta; order Lepidoptera; family Crambidae; genus Marasmia; species Marasmia exigua. The sequence continues at coordinate 11,981,032 of CM032483.1, read as the reverse complement.
TTTGATGCCGTTAAAAGGAAAGCTTCAGTATAGTAGGTACTATACGACAGACGTATGTTAAATAATATTTTTAAGCAGTTTAACCTACCAAAAGAACGGACGTACGCTTCGTAAGTTCTCCTCCTTCTGAAAAGTGAATTCCTTGCCGAAGTAAGCCATCTTGAATCTTAGCTGCAGACCACAAACTGAGTTTACTGGCACTTGAACGATATTATATGAAGTATCATAATCTGTCAATAATGATAAGAGATACTCTTACTATGTTGATAAAGCCTGCACTCAGAATTTCAATGTCATTTTACTCGCCAATACAGGGTTTGAAAATGGATGCCTAGATCGACTGGAGTGATAGCTGTTGCCAACTCTACCTACTTTTGCGTTTGGTCACCTACCTGTGCCAATAAACTGCCTACTATCCGAAATGTTCGTTATAACACAAATATTTTTATAAAACTGAATTTGATTGAATTTGAAGTTGCACTTCATTTCGTATTCGGCTCTATCCTTGTCAAATTTCGGGCCTTCTTCTTAAAGGTGCTGCAAGGTTTGGACAGCGGTGTTATCGCACGGGCAGGTGTACCTATGTGTCTGAAATTTTAAAACGACTGCGGGATGACCTGCAGAAGGAGTGGCCGGACATAAGTTGTGTCCAATAAAATGACGCTGGAACCGATTCAGTCACGGCAAGTGCATCCTCCAGCTCCGGGCACATAGACCTGGTTTGGCTGGCAGTGGTTGTACTAGCGTATTGTTGCCTGCACACCTTTCGAGTCTCTGCCTTGAATTGCCCTCTTCAAAGCGATGTCCGCTGCCTGATTTCCACTCATCACCACAATGGGACCTATATAACCCAACCCACCGAAAATATGAATCAGCCAACCCCGACTAAACGTGGCACTCGTCTGAGTGTAATTCAAATAGGGGCTGTTTTTCCGTAGCGCCGAAGCACACGCAATTCAAAATTGCATGCTTGCTTGCATGCTGCATGCTTGCTTGCATGCCGCATGCCTACTTGCATGATGCATGCCGCTTTCATGCTGCATGCATGCTTGTTGGCTGTCGCATTTGGATTTTAGGGCACATTATATATATTATGACACATTACGTTAGGACTTTTAACTCTTATGGAAAAGCCTTTTATGTCTAATAAACATTATAGATTATAATACTACTTACTTACTCCGACCCGTTTGGAACAGTGGTAGTGAACGCTGCCTCTGGTGCAAGGGTTGCGGGTTCGATCCCCGCACAGTACAAACATATGTGTGCATGAACACTATGTTTGTATTGGTCTGGTTGTTATTTATGTATTATAAGTATGTATTTACAAAAGAAAAGTATTATATGTATATATTTGTAATCCCACTGTTGATTCTGATATCCGTAACACAGGTGCTTGAGCTACCTATCTCGGAGTCAGGTCTTTGTATGTGATGTTGTGAAATATTTATTTATTATTATACTACGCTGGCTCAGCGATCCAAAGTGGGTCTTGGCCTCCGACGTCAAAGTTCGCCATTTTTCGCGGTCCTGTGCCATTGCCGCCCAATCGTGCAAGTTGAGTGCTTTGAGGTCCTTGGCGACTTCGTCCCTCCAGCGGTATATCGGACGACCCACTGGACGTCGCCCCATTGGTCGTCCCAGATAGGCTCTTTTGGCTGCACGATCCTCTCCACGTGTCCGAGCCAGCGTAGTCGTATTGATAGATAGATTAAAATAATTAAAGATAATAATAGATTGTAATAATTAAAGCAATCAATTTTAGGACTTTCAGGGGTTTTATTTTAGGGCAAGTGATTTTATGAGAAATTAAGTTTAGGCTAATCATTAATAAATATCATTCGAACAAATGATGATTAGGCCACAAAACATTTACCACGTTAGATTATGGGTAAAAAAAATAACCCATTTTCCAACTTGCTTCCGTCCGTGTATACATACATCGTGCTTTTTTAACCGTCGTGCACCTTTATCGAGGGTATTACACTGATGACAACAAACATTTTCCCCCAAGGAACATAGGGTCTAATCTCAAAAAAAAAACCACCTGCCCATACAAAAGTAATCAGCTGATTAATGCAAATTGTATGGGAAGGAAAATTTTTTTTTGAGTTTCGATAGGGGTGCACGACGGTTTAAAAAGAATGGTTTACATGACAGTAATTCTCCGATACCAGTTTGATTAGTTATAATTAAATAGTAAGATTTAAAACCATTTTCATCCAATAAACAGATGGATGTAAGTTGTCCCTAACTCGGATCTTAGAGAATCGGTTCATTAGTTCATACACCTAAGTTCTTCCTAAAAGGATAACACGACAGACGAATGCAATAATAACTAAGGTTTCAGGCATAAGTACTCATGCCTAAATAATAAAAAAAAAAATCTTAGTTTTTATAATTTAATTTCATTAATTGTATTGAAAATAAAACGTAAATATAAGTCTAAAACTTAAAATTAATAAAAGTCTTGAGGATGAGAGTTTTGGGATCACAGAGCTTTGTACCACCTGGTGGCAGCACCGTCCCACTTGCTGGTGGTGATCGTCTGCAAAGATAAACATCAATTAATCATCATCTTCACAATCTGTCATTCCAAGCTCCGGGCTGACAATAAGAATTTATCACTGAAAGCTGAGGTACAAATTTTTGGCCTGACCCTGGGATCGAAACTGGAAACTCTTGCGCATCCGTCGCTTTAAAGTCCCACCCACTAACCACTGCGCCGCACGGGAAAATTGTAGTTTGGAATAGATGTAACTGTGGAAGAGCCACGCTTCGCTTTAAATGGGCCGGTTCGACCGGAGTGATACCACGGCCTCACAGAAAACCGCCGTGAAGCAGCACTGTGCTGTGTATCGCTGCGTGAGTGAGGGTACAGGCCTAATCTGGGGAAAAGGGGGGTTTAAGGGTTGGCAGCGCACTTGTCCATGCGCGGGTATCCATCGGCGTCGGCAATCGCTTACCATCAGGTGATCCGTCTGCTCGTCTGCCACAAAAAAAAACATAGTTTCATTATTAGTGTCCTAATTTTACCTATTTAGTAGGCTTATAATAAATTGGTTAGGTATATGAAAAGATAACACGGTGTATTGACTAACTATACATTTTATGGCGAAAGGTGATATACCTCATCGTCAGCCCATTTAAGTCCCCACTGCTGTGGCACGGGCCTCCCTCAATCACATGAGGGGTAATTGCCATACTCACCACGCTTGGCAGACGGGTTGGCGAGGGTTTTGATATAAATGCAGAGTTTTCCTTCTCTGGGTGCTGATGATCATGCCAGCAGCTTTACCTTAGTCGCCTTTTACGACACCTCGGTAAGAGTGAGGGTGGCCTATTCTACTCTGCCGGGGACCACACGGCTTAGGAGGATATACCTAATTTGAATTTTATTTTATTTTATTTTATTTTATTAAGAAAACCAACAGCGTATCCAATACATTATTTAAACTTATACTAGTACTTACAACTAATAAGGCTAATGACAGGTTTCCCTTATAGTTTTAATTTATTTAAGACGTGTCATTAAAATTACTCCAAGATATACAATGTTTAGCTTGTACTTACATATGCTATTATACGCTACTAATTCACGCTATTCACATACATACGTCGCGTCTTGCGTTTACATTAATACCAAAACTGGTAATAAGTATAAAAGCTAGATACCAAATTCTACCAGGATTTACCCTTTAATGCTGTTTACAGTTTCCATTGCCCTATGCTTAACAGTGTCTTTGCTGTGCGTGAACATGTCAATGTCACGAAACTCATTATTATAAGTTCGCAGCAACCGAGAGATAGGCGCATTACGCGCATAGTTAGTTCTTGCACTGGCATCTACAAACAGAGATGGGACACGCCGGAGGCTGCGTCGGGTCTGTGCGTTATACCTTATACTCTGGACTAGTTCCGGACAATCCACATTTCCATTAGCTATATCGTATAACAAACATAGATCTAACACCTTTCGTCTGTCTTCAAGAGGTGTCAAACCGTATTCTATACAGCTCTCCTTATATGTCTTAGTTTCTGGCCTCGGAAAACGGTACTTCAAATGCCGGATCAGAATTTTTTGCAGTCGCTCCAGACGGTCTGTGTATATAGCATATTGCGGATTCCATATTGGGCTAGCATATTCAACAATGCTCCGAACATATGCGCAATATACCGTTCTTATGGTGTTGACATTCTTAAAAGGCTTACAGGTTCTTATTACAAAGCCAAGATTTTTGTAACTCTTGTCGACTATTTTGTCTATGTGATCTTTTAGAAGCATTTTACTATCAAAATGCACTCCAAGATCTCTAACAGTAGATGTTCTGTGAATAGGAATACCATCAAAGTTATAGGGATACAATTTGGGATTTGGTTTACGGGTGAAAGTAATACATTCGCATTTACTTATATTAACCGTAATATTGTTTGCTTTATAATAATTTAGTAACCTATTCAAATCCGATTGTAACGTTAGGCAGTCTTGTTCGTTGTTGATTTTCATAAAGATTTTCGTATCGTCAGCGTACATTAAGTGACGCGCTCCTGTAAAACATGATGTAATGTCTGCCACGTAAACATTATAAAATAACGGCCCCAAATGAGATCCCTGTGGTATTCCTGTGGGTATACTAATAAAGTCCGATCTGTACCCCCCCACGACAACAGCCTGTGATCGATTGTTTAAATAGGATTTGATCCACCTGAGCAAATCACCATGTATTCCTATCCCATATAATTTCTGGACTAGGATGTTGTGATCTACACGGTCAAAAGCCTTCTCAAAATCTGTGTATATGACGTCGATCTGTCCACCTTTTTCCATATTTGCTAAAACATAATTTGAGAAGCATGTTAAATTGGTGGTTGTGGATCGACGTCTTAGAAAGCCGTGTTGGTTATCCGGCAGTTCCCTACACACGACAGGGTATATGGCGTCAAAAACTATTTTCTCGAAGACCTTACCAACTGTATTTAATATTGATATTCCCCTGTAGTTCTCAATTTTAGATTTTGATCCCTTTTTGTGTATTGGTACAATGTGTGCTTTCTTCCAAGTTTTAGGGAACTCGCCTTTATTCAAAGAGGTATTGAATATCAAAGCCAGTGGATGACAAAGTGTTTCAGCACAGTTTCGCCAAAAAACCGGAGGTATACCATCGCAACCTGCCCCTTTGTGTGGATCTAAAAGTTTCAATTGGATTTCGACAGTAGTGGCTGATATAGCTATTTTAGATATATCGTCCTTGGATACTCTGTGGTAATCCGTATCGCTAGTCTCTTGCGATGGCACGCCGAAAACACTTTTAAAGAAGTTATTAAAGGCTCTGCAAATATCAACCCCATCTGAAAATTGTCTACCTTGGTGTGTAAGCGTTTTAGGGTAGCTTGATGTACCTCGTAATGACTTTATGTACGTCCAGATGGTCTTAGGCCTTATTGCGATGGATTCCTCAGCCGACTTTATATGTTTTGCGAGACATTCGCTTTTAACACGTTGCTGTCGTAGACGTAACATTGAGAATTCATCATAGTCTAGTAAATTGCCATATTTTTTCCATCTTTTATGAGCCTTATATTTTTCCTTAATAATTTTTATTAGTGCCCGACTATACCAGACCGGATACCTGATTCCGGATACCGGAATTTATTCCAATTTTATTATCTAAGTATTTCTTACCAGTTTAAGTTGGTCCTCGCTGTATTCCCTCTTGTAAGTAAGTATTCCCACATCACCAAAGTCTTGGACTTGGGTGATTGTGTCTCCATCAACGGTGAAGGTAGTTTTTGCCTGAAATTATGTAGAAAATTAAGATAAGGCTAAGGTTTAAGTCTCTGTTATTGTTTTAATTCTCTTTATTATCTTTCTTTCTTTATTATTTTTCTTTATTATTTAATATTAGCGAATTAAAAACGCATAAAGATTTTAGACAACTATGCATACATAGGCCTCCCCCAATGATCTCCGCACAGATCGGTCCTGTGCCGCCCGCATCAAAGGGATTCCCGCGACCTTCACCACATCGTTGGTCCATCTTGTGGGGGGCCTGCCAAAGTTTCGACCTCCTATACGTGACCCCCACTCGAGGACCTCGCAATTTGCCACGTGAGGCATGCAATTATTTGGACTCTGTCCGTGACATTGGTTCTCTTTGGATCTCATCATTCCTGGCAATGATCACCTGCTGACTCATTTTTTATTTATTTATTTATTTCTGGCAAACTTTACAGCATTTCAAGTTCATGCAAAATACTTAAACATTAAATTCTTATTAGCCAATTAAAAAGTTCGTCACATTAAAATTAATTTTAGAGGACGGTCGAGCATGGGCTATTTAACAGTAAAAGTGATATGAAGTGAAGAAATAATAATAATAAAAAAACATAAGCATAAAATCTTGATATTATAAAGACTACTACTAATATCCGGTAAAGGTGTGTGAAGCAATGATGTGTGTGAAATGATTTGTGTTATGTAATGATGTGGGTGAAGTTTATGATGTATGTGTATGTGAGTTTAGTGTGGGGTAATGATTTCTTAAATCAATTTTCTTTGGTACCTACTTCTTGATCGTCGACGTTTTGGAATTTTTTTAGTACCTACTTCTTGACCGTCGACTTTTTGGTCGAAGGTCACCCCTGGGGTGAAGCTAATCTCGTTGTCGCCTTTGGGCGTGACGTAGACCAGCTTGTAGTTGTCACCATCTTTCTCGATCTTCTGATTCACTTTGTAGGCGGACCACTTTTCGGCGTCACTTGCTTCCAGTCCTGTGAATTTTGAGTATCTTTTAGTTACAAATACAATACAAATACGAATAATCTTTTTGGCACAAAACATGGTACATTCGCCGTGTGGTCCCCGGCAGAGTAGAATAGGCCACCCTCACTCTTACCGAGGTGTCGTAAAAGGCGACTAAGGTAAAGCTGCTGGCATAATCATCAGCACCCAGAGAAGGAAAACTGCATTTATATCAAAACCCTCGCCAACCCGTCTGCCAAGCGTGGTGAGTATGGCAATTACCCCTCATGTGATTGAGGGAGGCCCGTGCCCCAGCAGTGGGGACTTAAATGGGCTGACGATGATGGTACATTACTGGTCTTATTCTATAAGTAGTCATTTACGCATGTTTAGTCGATCTATCGACAAGCAAATTGTCCGCCCTCATTATTGCAGCTAAGTTATGGATTTATTTATTGTTAATATCCAACTCGGCCATATCATATCGTCAAGTGGTAGAGCCACGCTTCGGCACGAATGGGCCGGCTCGACCGAAATAATACCACGGCCTCATAGGAAACCTTCGTGAAGCAGCATTGTGCTGTGTTTCGGGGCAAAGGGTGTTTTAAGGTAAGGTCCATGGGCGGCGGCAATCGTTTACCATCAGGTGATCCGTCTGCTCGTCTGCCACCTATCACATAAAAAAAACATATTGAAAACGCCCGGAAGGCAGTTACAGATATCTTCAAACTTTAGAAATGAAAGGAACAGCTAGAATGAAATGTATCAATGTCGACAAAAATTGTGAGAATGGGCAAAAGGTATACGTGTGTTCGTCTTCTCCCTATATCATAAAAAAGGCATGGTCTTAGGAATTTCCCTCGATACTTTAGTTTATACTGAAGGAGGTAAGGAAATGCCTAAGAAGAGAGAAGATATCCTCAAAGTATTTGGTTCGATTTATGGACAAGGCGAATGCCTAGATTCTAGACCCAATTATACTTCTTATTAGGGTTCCGTAACCAAATGGCAAAAACCCTAACCCTTATCGATTCGTCATGTCTGTCTGTCTGTCCGACTGTCCGTCCGTATGTATGTCACAGCCACTTCTTTCCGAAACTATAAGAACTATACTATTGAAACTTGGAATAGAATAGAATAGAATATTTTTTATTTGCGTGAAGAATGGTACAACACAGATGATACAAAATATAAATGAACTCATAATTCACCAGAATCTGGCATGCAAACATATTAACAAATAAAAGATAATTATTTGATTATTATATAAATATGAATTACAACATGAACATTTATTTAAAAAATAAAATAACTGGGTTACAACACTCGTTTGAATGAGTCAAAATATTCATTAATTGAGTAAAAACTATTTTCAGTTAACCATTTTTTTAAATGTTTCTTAAATTTATGTAAAGGTAATGATTTAAGGTCATCTCTTAATCTGTTATAAATTTTTATCGCCATGCAATATGTATTTCGGCTGTACAAACTTGTCGTCACAGTAGGCAAAACAAGTCTATTAGGAAACCTCGTATTGAATGAACAGACATCTTTGTGTGACTTGAAAAGGTGAGAATTACCTTTAACAAAAATGCACACTTCAAAAATGTATAGGCTTGGGACAGTCAGCAAATTTAGACTCTTGAAAAATGGTCTGCAGGATGTCATAACGTCAATGTTTGTGAGTGCCCTTACACATTGTTTTTGGGCTATAAGTACTCTGTTCACATGGACTGAGTTTCCCCAAAGTAATATACCATATCGCAAAAGAGAACCTATATAGCCATGATATGCCTGTATTGAAGTCTTTAAGTTACTGACTTTTGTTAGACGCCATAGGCCGTAGGAAATTGGTAAATAGATGTTAACAAATAACCGCATTACAATTTTTACACAAAAATAGGATAAAAAATTTTGGCGCTCCCCATACTTAGAACTGAAACTCTAAGTTTTTTTTTCATTAATGAGGTTTCCAATATATTTTTTTCTTAACTTAATACTTTGCGCAAGGGACGTCTATAACGTCTATAATAAAATAATTATAAAACTAAAAAAAATATATGATATACATTATCATGAAAAGTAACGAGAATTGGTTTGAACTAGATCTAGTAAGTAGTTTTTTTTTGATACGTTATAAACCGTAAACCGCAATTTACCTTCGATTTAGTCAACTCAATTGTTTTACAATTAAGTAATATCTTACTTGCTGCTACGGAACCCTTTATGTGCGAGTCCGACTCGCACTTGCACGGGTTTTTCATCGATTACGTCCAAACTAGAGTTGTTAATTGATTCGTAAGATTTTCCGAGTAAATGTTTAATGAAAAATTTTAAGTACGTATGTTATATACATTTTTCATGTCAGATGAAAGGGAAGAAAAGTTTGAACTTGCAATTGAAAAATCACAGTTTTAACTATCAGCTTGTTGCATGCACCAGCTTTTAGTACTATCTGATCCTACTACATAACGGTACGTACCTAAAGAAGCAATGAATGCTTCGTAGTTCTCCTCCTTATCGAATGCGAATTCCTTGCCAAAGTACGCCATCTTGACTGCAGACGATCACAAAACAACTGAAACTATTTTGAGTTCAGTGAACTTATATAAACCCCGAATCCCATGTGTACTCACCTACTAAAGATAAAAAGTATTGCAAACCGATACTCATCTTTATGGTATGAATATTTGCGATTGTAAATCATGTTTTCTTATCCACTGATAAGCATGTTGTCAAACGTAGGTCTTATGATTTGAAGACGATAGATAGATAGATATACTTTATTGCACAAAAAAACACAACTTAAAAAAACTAGGCATTACAAAAACTTAAATGTACAATTTGGGCGGTCTTATCGCTGGAAGCGATTTCTACCAGACAACCTTCAGACAAAGTACATTTGATAGTTGAGGAGGGGTAGTTGGTGCACTATTGAAAAGGGAAATAAATGTGAACTTTGTTTTTATATATTTTTTTTATATATGAGAGGTGGCAGACGAGTAGACGGATCACCTGATGGTAAGCAATTCCGCCGCCCATGGACACCCGTAACACCAGTAGATTCACAAGTGCGCTGCCAACCTTTTCCCCTTCCCCCCCATTGGGCCTCCGGTAACCTTACTCACACGGCGAAATACAGCGCAGGCGCTGTTTCACGCTGGTCTTCTGTGAGGCAGTGGTATCACTCCGGTCGAGCCGGCCCATTCATGCCTAAGCGTGGCTCTCCCCCATTTAAGAGTATATTAGAACTATATATATATTAAAGTATTTGATGATATAATGCTAATACATAAATAAACACAATATTATATGTTATGCTTGGATAAAAATAATATAAAGGACTAGATATACATTCATATAAATTAGGATCTTAGACGGACCATCGACTACTACCGATGGCTGGACCTGTAAAGACTTTAAGGGATTGCTATTTATTCATTTAGTCAGTTAAGTGTTTTTTGTGTATATTCTATGTGTCTATTATGGTGTACCAAATAAACATATTCTATTCTATTCTATTTAAAAAGTGAGTTTTGACGATGTAGTTAACTATCTTATTTTTCCATTTTTGTGTTAGATTTTTGAAAAATTGCCAGCCATTTGCTTTACCTATGAAATTGCCGTTTTGAAAAAATGAAAAAATAAACAAAAATATTTATGAGTTATTTTCCATTTAATCTCATCAATTAAAAATTAAACATTAGTTAATGTAAGTATAAAGTTAATAAAACACTAGAAGATGGATAATTTGGTGCTCAAACAGCTGTGTACCACCTGGTGGCAACACCGTCCCACTTGTTGCTGGTGATCGTCTGCAAAGATAAACATCACTTATTAATCCTCATCATCATCACAAAATGCGTAAATTTTTTGAGCGATGGTCACTCACATCGCGCCTTACGTGCGGGAGGGCGTGGTTCGAATTCGAGCATGCACCCCTAATTAATCCATTAGCTCAGCAGTGAGGGAAAACCTCGTGAGGAAACCTGCACATTTCGGATAGTTTCTGGAAAGTTTAACCATGACCCAGTTTGTTTAATTCCCCTGTTAGAAGGTTGCGAAGATCAGACGGCAGTAACTTCATTGTAATTACCAGACTCTCCAAATCCTGAATAATGATCTAAGCGGACCTTGGGCTCCAGTGATATAATAATAATATTATTATTCAAATATTTATATAATTATTTTATTGAATATATTTATTGAATAATATTATTCAAATTAATTAATAGTATTATTCAAATACATATAGTGTCGGATTACATAATTTCTGATGCGTTCCTTCAGAGATACTCCGAGCATAGCCCTTTCCATAGCTCTTTGAGCGACTTTGAACCAGTAGACCAGAGAACCAGAGTCACCGACATAGCCCATCGAATTAGCAAACTGAAGTGGCAGTGGGCTAGTCATATTGGCCGCAGAACTGACAGCCGTTGGAGCCGTAAAGTCCTTGAGTGGAGACCGCGTCTCGGTAAGCGTAGTGTAGGACGCCCTGCGACAAGATGGGATGATGACATTCGAAGGCTGGCTGGTGTGGGCTGGATGAGAGTGGCCGAAAATCGGGAGCAGTGGCATGCATTAGGGGAGACGTATGTCCAGCAGTACATAGAAACGTGGCCGCTTACAATGTGCCAATTAAGGAGGCTCAAAGTCATCCAGAGAGCAATGGAGAGGGCTATGCTCGGAGTCTCCCTGCGTGATCGTATCAGAAATGATGAGATCCGCAGGAGAACTAAGGTTACATAGCCCAAAGGATTGCATGCCTCAAGTGGCAATGGGCAGGGCACATAGCGAGTAGAACAGACGGCCGTTGGGGCGGAAAGGTCCTCGAGTGGAGGCCACGTACAGGAAGTCGCAGCCGTGGCAGGCCCCCCACAAGGTGGACCGACGATCTGGTGAAGATCGCGGGAATCCATTGGATGCGGGCGGCACAGGACCATTCTGTATGGAGAACATTGGGGGAGGCCTATGTCCAGCAGTGGACGAGTGTGGGTTGCTGATGATGAAAAATGGCATATAGTGTTGCCTTCAGGCTACACAGTACAATTTAAAAATAAATGTTTTGTTTTTTTTTTTATGAGATAGGGGACAGACGAACATACGGATCACCTAGCGACCAGATAGCGATTACCGCTGCCCATGGACACCTGCAACACCATAGGATTCACAAGTGCGCTGCCGACCTTTCAAAAAGGAATACGCTCTTTTCTTGAAGGTTTACAGGTAGTATTTTCCACCATTCATTATTTAGTTTTGCGCCGCTTCTTACCAATTTGAGTTGGTTATTGCTGTACTCCCTCTTCAAAGTAAGGGTTCCCATGTCACCAAAGTCTTGAACTTGAGTGATTGTGTCTCCATCAACAGTGAAGGTGGATTTCGCCTGAAATCATACAGAAAAAGGTAACTCTAACAAGTATAAAGTAATATCATACGACGATACATTCAGACAATTTCACAGGTTTTTGCAAAATTTCGCCGTATCTTTTTTAGGTTTTAAACTTTATGGTTATAAAGATAAGATACCATATAACATTAGAATAGTTATTTACGAGATTTCTACCATGTAAGTACCTAACCTTATTTTATAACCCTCAGATTATTTCGACAGAACGCCACTACATACCAAGACTGGTCATGGAAACGATTGAAATTTGGTAATTACCTCACGATTGATTTTTTTTTACTTGGTAGTAAAAAAAATTCAATCGTGAGGTTTAAATTGTCAAATGTAATAACCGTTGGCCGTGTGGTCCCCGGCAGAGTTGAATAGGCCACCCTCACTCTTACCGAGGTGTCGTAAAAGGCGACTAAGGTAAAGTTGCTGGCATGATCATCAGCACCCAGAGAAGGAAAACTCTGCATTTATATAAAAACCCTCGCCAACCCGTCTGCCAAGCGTGGTGAGTATGGCAATCACCCCTCATGTGATTGAGGGAGGCCCGTGCCCCAGCAGTGGGGACTTAAATTGGCTGATGATGAATAACAAGTTGTCGTTTCGCGGCCAGATACTGTGAGTATTGTGTGTCGAGAACAGGTGCGAGAAAATAGTGAGTTAGAGCGCATTTTTTTATATGAGAGGTGGCAGGCGAGCAGACGGATCACCTGATGGTAAGCAATTCCGCCGCCCATGGACACCCGCAACACCATTGGAGCCACAAGTGCGCTGCCAGCCTTTTCCCCATGCCCATAGTAAAAGACTGCGAAGGAGGGTAGACCGATTTGTCTGCCAGGAACAACTTTCCCGCAAATACTTCAGTTACTCCATGGCCATGGCGCTTGCAACAGTGCCGAAATATTGGAAACTCAAAAATTTTTACATAGTAGAAATCCCGCAAGTAACTATTCTAAACTTTTTTAGGTATTGCGAAATTCTGCGAAAACTTGTGAAAATAACATTATTTAACATTCATAAAATAATATTTTTGCGGAATACTGTGAAAATAACTAAACCGAAGAAAAAACCTATCAATTTTTCGATAATACATGAGTACCTAAATGTTGCAAAATCATCGATAAAATCTGCACTCGGCAATTTTTTTTTTTGATATTATATTACCTAATAACATTTCTATCTATAGCGGCGCTTTGATATAATCAGATAAGAGTAATGGTGATAATATAAATAGGTAAGTAACTCACGAACGTTATTTTTAAACATTTACTTTTTTTTCAAAATGCACTTTGTAATATTTATATACAAGTTACGGCCAATAATAGATTTAGATAGGTACTATCATCTAGAAATAGTGTTTTATGTGACTGGCCAGACGAGCAGACGGATCATAACAAAAAGCGCGCTATGTCCATTCAGTATCGGATGGTGAATTGGACGGACAGTTCTATTTTGACATTCAAAGTGAGACGCTCCTTTTAAACCTAACCGTTGTTTTTAAAGATCGAGAATATTTTCTTTAGAAATCTAATCGGCTTTTTAATTGTTTGATTTATTTAATCTTAATCAATATTTTATCTACGAATTTGAACTAGCTGAATATAAAATACAATATGTAAATATTCTTAGTTAATATAATATGTAGCTTATCATCTAAAAAATAACAACTCTTGCTTGACGTGTCGGAACCACCTTCGTGACCAGTTTGCAACTAGATAGATTAATAGTTCTTGGTCCCCGATGCAATCTATGCGAACCTATTTTGCAGGAGACAATAATCGTGATTCGATGGTAAGATGGCCGCCATACCGATAACTAATCTGTTAAGATTGTTTGTGTCAATCCCGATGAGCAAAAATTCCGATTAGCGCATTATGCAATTCATAAGATCTTTTTACAAATTTTATTGGTAATAATTAATTTAAGTTCTTGATCAGATTAATTGAGAAACAATACTTGTTATTTTGGAACCATGAGAACACGTAAAAGTTAATGACAATTAAATATTTTTATTTGTAGAAAGTTGAATGCATGATACGAAACGTTTTAACTGTCCTGGAGCCCAATTCTCATGCTCGTGATATTTATTTTCATACGACATATATCACTAAAACATAGTTTTTTTGTATGGTTTTTAGGTGATATCCGCCATGTTTTCAAAATATCACAAGCACGAGAATTGGGCTCCTGTCCTTATTTTCGACTACTGCCCACCCTGAGCCCTTGACCACCCCACTCTGAGCTCTTGGCTGCCTCACCCCGAGCCCTTTAAGGCCCTATCCTTCGTTTTTTTCGTCGCTGGTTAAGGTGACGGGTAGGGCACACTAACGACGGCAATCGATTATAATTTTTAGCTACTAAAACGGATCTATTTTAAACAATTTCGGGGTTATAACCTCTTGGCAAAGAAAACAAAAATGTTGGGTCCAACGCGTACGCGAAAAATTGATCCACGTTAAAAGCGGTCACTTTTTGCATTAATCAATTTTTCGCTTACAAAAACGGACCCAACATTTGTGCATGGTTATTTAATAAATAGTATAAGTGTTGCCGAAATTGTTTAAAATAGATCCGGTTTAGTAGCTAACAATTAAAAACGAATGCTACCCGTCGCTTTAATTCCACCGCACGCCGGCCCGAAGTACAATGGGCCGACGTCGCTGCCGTTCGACGGCGCCTTATGCATGCGTACCCTCCTGGGAGGAAGTAGGAGGGTTATGTCGGGCTCTCCTCTAGCGGGGTCTAACCAAAAGTTAGCCAGAGGCATACTGACTAAGCCCCAGCGGTTTTGCCTCATCGCCCTTAAGTGGGGAGCCGTAGGCTGGTTACGCCCGTGCCTGCTTACTTGACGGTTCCTTATACCGATTTTTCTTACCTTAAGGTTCGAGGGTAAAACGGTCCCTTCGAAAGTCACCCCGGGGGTGAAGCTAATTTCCTTGTTGCCTTGAGGCGTGATGTAGACCAACTTGTAGTTGTCACCATCTTTCTCGATTTTCTGGTTCACTTTGAAGGCTAACCACATTTTGGCGTCATTTCCGTAGATGTCTGTGAAATGAAGAGATTTGGTTTATGGATTTATTTATTGTTACGATCCATCCTAACTGGGCATTTAAATTAGAAAGAAAAAATAAAGAAACATTTTATTGACCATTACAATACCTACTATTAACAAATTGACACTCATTAGAAACCATAGGTAACAATCACACATTAGTGAAATCGGAGTGCACAAAACACCTTTAGTTATGTTACAGATATTATTTACAGCATAAAAGAAATTAGCGGGAGTGAAATATGGATTGAAATCTGGGTCTCTTTGATCAATTTCACTCCCAAGATCGTGAGGATGGGCAAACTAGACTAGCATGAACACCATGCAAATGAAAATGGCTATGAAGAAAGAAAAGAGATTAAGTTTGTATTTAACATTTTATAGAGAAGGGAATGCCTATATTCGAATCTGAGTAGACTTTGTTGTAATCTTCTTATTTTTAAAATTGATTACCTACGCCCTACAACATATAAAATCTGTAGTCCTGACTAATAAACCGATTATGATGAAAGTGGCTATTGATGCGTTAGATTTTTGAGTCATCATCATCAGCCTACCGCAGTCCACTGCTGGACTAAGACCTCTCCAATTGTTCGCCACTGTGATCTACCCATAGCTTCTCGCATCCAGCTCTTGCCAGCCATCCTGCGCAGATCGTCCCCCCACCTAGCCAGAGGGCGCCCTACATTACGTTTGCCGTCTCCACTCTAGAACTCGTTTACCCCATCGGTCGTCGGTTCTGCGGCTAATATGACCAGCACACTGCCCTTAAGTGGCTAATCCGATGGGCAATGTCGATGACTTTGGTTCTCAGCCGGATCATCTCATTTCGGATTCGATCTCGGAGAGAGACGCCGAGCATTGATTTTTGAGTGATAAAATCTAATACCTATAGGGTATATTTAGGTATTTTTTGTAATATTCAGTTTTCTTATCTTCGCTGTTACCTGTTTTGTACTTAGTTATGCATAAAAAATATCGGTAGACATAACATGCTCTTAGATACGTCTTCTTCGTCAAAAAAAAATTTCGACCAACTTCTAAAAGTCGCAGAATAATGTTGTTTAGAATGTTTGGTAGGTAGAAAACATGGTTAAGAGGATGTAATTTTTAACCCTGTATGTTTGAAAAAAGTATCCATGTTATATAAATTTTTCTTCTTCTAGTTGATATTACATGAAAAATCTGAACTGAAAATTTTATCTGATTATTGTAAGCAATGATAAACATTTTAATCGCAGTTCAAACTTTCAGCTTGTCCCATGCACCAGCTAGTACGAGTACTATCTCAGGTAGTAGGCACTGATAGTCTATCTTCTTCTACTAGGTACGTACCTAAAGAAGCAATTAATTCTTCGTAGTTCTCCTGCTTCTGGAATGCGAATTCTTTGCCCAAGTATGCCATCTTGACTGCTGACTGACGATCACAAACCAACTGCATTTATCCTGAGTGCAGCAAACTTATATAAACCCCGAATCCCATACTCAACTAATTAAAGATAAAAAGTGAGTAGGTATTTGCAACTGATACCCATCTTTGTGGTACGAATCTTTGCGATTGTAATCATTTTATTTATCCAGCTTATATCAGTATTTTACTTGTTTAAAGGGAGATATTAACAAACTGCATTTTTGAGTGTCTATGGGCGTTGGCACCTGCAACGTGTCACATAAAATATAATAATTATAACTGAACATCACGTTCACCATTGTGCTGTCTTTTGTGTATTGAGAACCTAAAAGTCTCATATATCGGGGCTATACGCGACCAAAAAAA
The DNA here is from genome assembly GCA_019059595.1 of Marasmia exigua. Taxonomy (NCBI): domain Eukaryota; kingdom Metazoa; phylum Arthropoda; class Insecta; order Lepidoptera; family Crambidae; genus Marasmia; species Marasmia exigua. Next base: position 11,964,066 of record CM032483.1, on the reverse strand, counting down.
ACAAGTACGAACAGTGGCGGACACATCAAGCTATACAAAACTGTCAAATTTCTTCATTCGATTATAAACCTTATATTGCTAAATAATGAGTTCGAAATAGATTGAGGAAATTTGACAGTTTTGTATAGCTTGATGTGTCCGCCACTGTACATGTTGTGCCCCCTTTAACTACATGCAGACCGTTATTTAAAGAATTGAATATACTAACACTGCCTTCAATGTATATATATGAGGCGTGTGTTTTTACTAAAAAGAATCTTGATTTATTTACGAAAACGAAAGATATTTGTAAGTTCAGAACCAGATATCCGAACAAATGGACAACATTTCAAAATTGCTAAGCTCTGAAACAAAAAATACCAATTCTTTGTTTACTTTTCCGCTGCTCGAATATATATTTATTATTTTTTTATATTGCTTATTTACTGAGAAAAATATTAAAAACTAAAAAACGTAAGATGACGTCATCGGACGGCAGAATGTAAAATATTTCTTTGCTTAGCACATTATAGTTTTAAATTTACGATTTGCCAAACCCATGACATGTAACTGTCAAAAAAAAAGACAACTTGTCAACGTTCAATGTATGAATGACGTTGACAATGTTGACACTAGTATTATTTACCTTTGACAGTAGTACCTTTTTTTTATTAAAACAATGATAAGCAAAGGAATATCGCTGTATTCAGCCGTCCGATGACGTCATTTGGCGCTTAAGTCTATTTAGAATAAAAAGAATTTCAATAATTATTTTATGCATGAAAATGGACAAATTTTGAAAAAATAAAAAATATGGGTCTGTTCATTTTATGTCTATTTTCATATAAAAAAACAATATGGACATGTTAAAAATATGAAATGTTGTCCATTAGTCCTACCGCACATAAAGACGGATGTATGTAAAAGAAACTGTTTCTCTATGGTGGCCATATTATATAATAAATTACCAGTGGAAATTTGGAATTTGCCTACAACTCAGTTCAAAAACCATCTTTTTCGATGGTTGGCCAACAAATGTTTTTATTCTGTTTCTGAATATTTGAATAATAATTATTAAAAATATAATATTAATTATGAATGACATGTAAATTGATTGATTTTATGATTTAATTGTTCTTCATTATTAATATTGAATTATTTTTATCTACTGCACATATCTCTTCTTAGTTTACTATTTTTTTTATTTCTTAACTATAGATAATAATTATATAACTTTTGTAAGCCAGAAATGGTAAATGTGCAGTGCTTAAAATTTGTATGTCATCTCATGTGCATCCACTATTCATTGTTCTATTGTCACAGTAAAAACAAGAGTTAATTCAAAGCAATAAATTAACTTCAAATGCAAAATATTAATATATATATATATATATATATATTATATATATACTAATCTTTAATTGTACTTATATATATATATATATATATATATATATATATATATATATATATATATATATATATATATATATATAGCTTTATTTTGGGGACTTAAATGGGCTGACGATGATGATGAGAACATCTGCTAGAATGCGGTTTTATGCCCCTAAAATAGTATCCACTGAAAGTCACTATCACACGAGAGATGTACGTGAAGCGATTGAAATAAAGAAATGCCAGAATTTCAATCTGGAGGACGGGTTCAATTTATCATCGGCGTGGAACCTTGCAATTTGCCGCTTCAAATTACATCCAACCCGGATACAGTGAGTGTGGTGTGTCAAAGTAACTTCACTGACATTTTATTAATCTAACCTCATCATCATCATCTAACCTCATCATCATCATCATTTCAGCCAATAGATGTCCACTGCTGGACTTAGGCCTCCCCCAATGTTCTCCACACAGATCGGCTCTGTGCCGCCCACATCCAATGGATTCCCGCGATCATCACCAGATCGTCGGTCCACCTTGTGGGGGGCCTGCCACGGCTGCGACTTCCTGTACGTGGCCTTCACTCGAGAACCTATCCGCCCCAACGGCCGTCTGTTCTCCTCGCTATGTTCCCTGCCCATGTAGTGAAGTGTAAATATTGAAAATGAGGGTATTTGAAGATCCACAAGCCGGGAGTAGAGAAGACGCCGTGCACCTCCAGTCCGCTTGTGACTACGGCCGTTGTAACGCGGTCGCGTATATATATATATATATATATATATATATATATATATATATATTCAACATTGCTGCGGACCTTTGATCTCGTGAGATCGTTATACAGTCTGCACATACGAACTATAGGGTTGTAAAATATATAAAACAAAGTTTAAAAAATAAACTACTTTTGTAATGTAGTGTGTAGATAAGTATGATAATAATAAGTTTCGTTAAGCTTACTGAACTCTAAATTTATAAACATTTTGCATGCCAATAATTGGTAAAATGTGTGCGCTTTCATACTTTTTACACACACACCTTATTGTACACCATATTTTATGCAAATAAATTCTATTCTATTTTATTCGCTGGCCGCTGGCACGGCTCGCTCGCACACTTTGGAGTCACCAGTTCTTATCTGAGCAAGTATTACTAGACCCTATTTCTTTATAACGTTTTTTCGGTAAAGTGTTCTTTCGGGATAGAGTAGAATAGGCCACCCTCACTCTTACCGAGGTGTCGTAAAAGGCGACTAAGGTAAAGCTGCTGGCATGATCATTAGCACCCAGAGAAGGAAAACTCTGCATTTCAAAACCCTCGCCAACCCGTCTGCCAAGCGTGGTGAGTATGGCAATTACCCCTCATGTGATTGAGGGAGGCCCGTGCCCCAGCAGTGGGGACTTAAATGGGCTGATGATGATGATGATTGCGTTGATTTAGGTCGTATGCATTTCAATCTCTTGTATTTCGGTATTATGATCCGAACCTCTCAGAGGCTCATCTAACCGCGCAAATAGCGTATTTATTATGTTAAGTTCACGGCTACTATTTAAAATGTTTTATTGCTTTTTTTTCTAAATTTTTACCTTTACCATAAAAAGGGTATAAAGTGTAAAAGATAGGTACTTACTATCTTAATTTTTCCCTTACCACAAAATAAAATGGGAATTGAATTTCCTTAATTGAGCCATCCGTAATGTGGGGTTTGCTCATAGAGTAAGATAATAAGTGTGTTTGCTAATGTGACAGTGGGATGAAGAATTTAGACACGTTTAAGTAACCCAACTTAAATAGTGTTGAAATAAAACTAGGATATAAAACCAAGTCTTTTTATTAAAAATAACATATCAAACGGAACAACAGATCATTTTTGCTGACAATAAATCTTTAAATAATATTATTTACCTTAGTCAAAGCCATGATGTATTCTAAAATGGAACACAGTGATCTGATCTGATAGGAAGTGCCAGATCAGTTCCAAGGAGCTCAGGCAGGAACGTAGTACCTGTAAGCAACTCCATCCCAGAATGGAACTAGATGCACTCTGAAAACAAATAAAATGACTGTGTTAAATATTCAACTTAGCCCTGGATCGAAGGGCTACGTGTAGATGCAAGTGGTACCTATATGCCCCCTATGGGATTAATCTCTAGGGACCTCGAAATTCCAGAAACCACCCTCGGTATTTCCCTTACAGAAGTGGAATAGTTAATACAGGTAGTAAGCATATTTTTTACCTAGCCTAATTTTACCACTGCTGGGCAAAGGCCACCGTAATAATATATCATCGTAATCGAAGTATCGAAACGAATTCATGACACGATCACAAGCTTATTCCGTCCATCTCCTTTTTACCATCGAGAAGGCAGATGAACTGTGGGTGATCATTATTTGTTTGGTAAATATTCATCGAATGCGTACAAAGCGCCTCTCCTCCTTTACGATAGATAGATAGATAGATAGATATTCTTTATTGCACAAAAATAAAATACAAGCATGATACAACAGCAACAGACAGTACAATAAGGCGGTCTTATCGCTTAATGCACTGCCGGAGTGGAGCGGGCGAACCCGTGTATGATTTCTCCAATGACTAAAACCTATTTTATAAAGCTACTTTTGGGTAAGCTCGCTCCATCGGAAACTTCTTTTCAACTCTAGTTCTCTTAAAGCCTAGAGCAAGCCCATCATCAATAAAATAAATCTTACTACTTTGAGCCCGTTCGCGCTGAATTCCCTCTTAAGGGTGATAGTAGACCCGTTGCCGTAGTCCTGGACTTGGGTGAAAGTGTCCCCGTCAACGGTTATGACAGTTTTCGCCTGAAAATGTAAAATGATAAAATCGCATAGAAGCTCACAGACCAATTTTTGATGCTCACTGCAGTAAAACAAATCTCTATAGATTTTATTTTTAGGGATTCCGAACTCTTATAATATCACTTTATTATGCGTCTGTCTCCAGACCAGTTATTATCGGGGCTGCGAGCTGAGAAGGAACGCGATTCGATTCCTGAATTATTAAGAAGCTATGCTCACTCGCACTTGGCCGGTTTTTTTATTAGATTTAGGTACACTTATAGCCAAGGCAAGGAAAACGAAATATGGACCTGATGGGCTGACGATATAGACAGAGCGTGGGTAAGACCTGGATGAGGCTGGCACAGGACCGTTGCGAATAGCGATCACAGGAGGAGGCCTATACCATGATACAGCAGCCTGTACTGATGATAATGACTTGTCTATAGATATCTATGCTTACCGTGAGAGAAGCTCCGAGGGTCTCCTCGAAAGCCACTCCGGGCTTGAATTTGATTTCTTCCTGAAGTTGTTATCCTTAAGCTCAATAACCAGAGTGTACTCATCGCCACTCTTCAGCAGCATCATGTTGGGTTTGTAGACAAGGAAAGTGTTGGCGTGTTCGTTTTTGCTAGCTGAAGAAAATTTTAAAGGTAAGGAACGTAGGCAATATGTTTGCTTCCACGTTTGCAACGTGGAATATTTTAACGATTTATATAGACTTTTTTAAACCCCGACACAGAGAATATAAGAATGGTGATCAAGTTGAATGTGCTGTGTTTGTAAGTTTGTCTACCGAGGGCACTGAGGGTCCTAAACCGAAAAATAATTCATCAAATTCACGTTTCAAGTTTCTTAGCTTATGTATTTCTAAGGAAGGACCCGAAATTTTCAGTAGAAATATCATGGTTGGCATTGGAATGGTCTCGATCTCTAACAAAAGAGAAGATCTCAAAATAGATCGGTAGGCTTAAACTAAACCGGTCAATATTAAAATCTACGTCTCTCTAATCACTTGACATTAGCGGAATCACACGTGGCCCGTCACATTTATAATTTGATCTAAAAGTTACAGCCAACATTTGCATCTATTCGCAGAGTTTACTCACTTTGTCTTTTTCCAAAACTAATTTTTGTGTGCAATATCTTGCAAAATTTATCTGCATCCGTGGACTAGCTTAATTTTATGATGGATCTAACTGATTGAAGTGAATATTTTACAATAAATAAATGCAAAAACGCCTTCCAAGTAAGTTCTTATATTTAGAGAATGTGGTAAGAACATGAGAGAACATGACTTGAGTTCATAAGATGTAGTCATCGTACCTTTTTTTTTTTAGATTTTCGCGTTGCGTTGTTATCATTCCGCTCGTGACCACGGCTGCTGTAACGTAGCCGAAACGTCGAGCCAAATATGTGAGTACACAATGTTGTTTCACATAATAAATATCGTGTTAATCCCCGTATTGATACATTATAGTCATCGTACCACCTGGAACCCACTCAATTATCCCTGGACTCAGTATTCTTACAGTACCTTATTTGCACTTCATTTTCAAGGCAACAATACTTCTTGCTATTGCAATTGAACGGAAATATACGTAACGGATCTAAGTACTTAGTAGCGACATAGCGCCCACAAGATGGTTATTCAAGTTCTCTTTTTCTATAACCTGACAGGTTTTTAGCTAGCAACATCTCAATTACATTATAGACAGGCATAGTAACACCAATTACCTAACCTTCGTCGTAATTGACAAACACTTCTCGTAAATTGCGACATTCGTTTTAGAAGGTATAGTTCTTGTCAAGATCTTCTTTGCCTCTTCCATTAAAGAGGCAATCTTGAATCTTGGACTCCCAAGTTTCTTGAACTTTTCATTGTCTTTTAAGAGACGGAAAAGTTGTTCCACGCAGGTGCCCTGGTCCATATATTTCGCAACCAGGATTTATTCCTTCTTTCAAGACGCCTCTTCCCATCACCCATAATTATGAGTTGGAGTACACTTGTCAACAATTGTGCCTTCAATCATGTTTGTGTTCGCAATTTAGCGACGTATAATAAAATAAAAGTGAAAAAACTAAAACCCAACTACGACAAAAAACGTCGCTGAAAAAGTATAAAACAAGCCTTCGTTGTCAATTTATGCAATATTCACTATGTAGAGATAAAATTTCATGTTTGGAAATCCGCAGTCACACGTTGTCAAAGGGTAGTTATATTTAACGTGTGACTACGCCTTTCCAAACATGAAATTTTATCTCTACATAGTGAATATTGCATAAATTGACAACGAAGGCTTGTTTTATACTTTTTCAGCGACGTTTTTTGTCGTAGTTGGGTTTTAGTTTTTTCACTTTTATTTTATTTGTACTATTTTGGTGTCCAAGTGCTAGTAATATATATATATATATATATATATATATATATATATATATATATATTCAAAATGTACAAGTCAAGCGCTTTCAAATGATACCAAACACGGCATATTTATCATAACTTTATTTTTTTACTCTGTATGTTTTGTCCGCTAGAGGGCGCCACATTAGATTTTGTGAAACTTCATATAGCCTATAACCAGCGGACGATCAAGACGCTTATAATGATATGTCATTTGTCGAATTCTGATAAGTAGTTAAGAAGTTACGTGGAAACAGATGAACATACATACATACATACATACATACATACATACATACATACATAGCCTGTCAAAATCATAACCCTCCTTTTGCTTTGCCGTAGTCGGGTAAAAAGACATACCTAGAGCAGCGATGAAGGTGTCATAGTTCTCCTCCTTCTCAAATTTGAATTCCTTGCCGATGTACGCCATTTTGAAAACCGAATCGTTTACTAACCATAGAATAGCTAGGCCGCGCTATTTGGGGCTGTATTTATAGGTATGGAAATACACTAATTTTATGATTTTAAACCACGATTAGTTTTATTGTATTTCTTGTTATCAATATGACCCGAAAACCCACATCTATAAGTCATATTTTAGCTTTGCAATTTATGTAACTCCTAGTATAATAATTGTACATTTATTATATCGATTATGTTTGTCGATTATCAGAAATCAACCGATAACAAGCATATTGTGTGTGACATTGGAAATGTCTTTGTTGGTAAGTATATATAGTAGATGTAGGTAGGTTACAGGTAGGTAGGTATAGTACAGAGAATAAACAGGTTCGGTAAATTTTCGCTTGCACGGCAAGAATCAACATAGAACCAGTTACCAACATACCTACCGTTTTAAAAAAATCTGCCAACCTTCTTCCATTTTTTTTTTACATCAAAAGGAATCAATGTTGCTACAGCAAATCTGAACTTTCTGATTTACAGTTAAGCATAATTTTCTGTGCAACAGGTGTTTTTTCTGTGCAACAGGTTTCATCATCATCAGCAACCCACACTCGTCCACTGCTGGACATAGGTCGCCCCTAATGCACGCCACTGCTCCCGATTTTCGGCCACCCTCATCCAGCCCACACCAGCCAGCCTTCGAATGTCATCATCCCATCTTGTCGCAAGGCGTCCTACACTACGCTTACCGAGTCGCGGTCTCCACTCAAGGACTTTACGGCTCCAACGGCTGTCAGTTCTGCGGCTAATATGACCAGCCCACTGCCACTTCAGTTTGCTAATTCAGTGGGCTATGTCGGTGACTCTGGTTCTCTGTCGGATTACATCATTTCTGATGCGGTCCTTCAGAGATACTCCGAGCATAGCCCTTTCCATAGCTCTTTGAGCGACTTTACAACAGGTTTTACTCTGGCAAATTTACGAAAGGTAATAAGTACCCGTAGCATATCAAACGAATCAATTTTAAAACTGACAAACCTTTTCGTTCTTTGACTGTACATTACCTACCTACTTCACATTTGCCATTCAAATCAATGGTTGTTCAATATGTAAGCAATCTTATCTAATCATCAAATTAATGACTCACTACCTAAGAATTGAGTAATACCTAGCTGTTGCTAGTTAAAAAAGATTTATGGTTTATATACAACTAGCGGTTCGCCCTCACTTCGTTTCGGGATATAAGTTCCATTTTATACTAATAGATGGCGCTGGCCGTGTGGTCCCCGGCAGAGTAGAATAGGCCACCCTCACTCTTACCGAGGTGTCGTAAAAGGCGACTAAGGTAAAACTGCTGGCATGATCATCAGCACCCAGAGAAGGAAAACTCTGCATTTATATCAAAACCCTCGCCAACTCGTCTGCCAAGTGTGATGAGTATGGCAATTACCCCTCATATGATTGAGGAAGGCCTGTGCCCCAGCAGTGGGGACTTGAATGGGCTGATGATAGATGGCGCTAGGTAACAATTACATCGCGCAAGCGTTTCGTGTACCTATAAGCGTTGCATGTGTGTTGTCTGTAGGTTTCACCTCTACTATATAAATAATTATATAGTAGAGGTAGAGGTAAGGCTCCTGGACCCCAATTCTCGTGCTCGTTTCATTTATTTTCATACGACATACACCACAAAAACACAGTTTTTTTGTATGGTTTTCAGGTGATATCCGCCATGTTTTCAAAATATCACGAGCACGAGAATGGACAACATTTCATATTTTTAACATGTCCATATGGTTTTTTATATGAAAATAGACATAAAATGAACAGACCCATATTTTTTCTTTTTTCAAAATTTGTCCATTTTCATGCATAAATAATTATTGAAATTCTTTTTATTCTAAATAGACGTAAGCGCCAAATGACGTCATCGGACGGCTGAATACAGCGATATTCCTTTGCTTATCATTGTTTTAATAAAAAAAAGTACTACTGTCAAAGGTAAATAATACTAGTGTCAACATTGTCAACGTCATTCATACATTCAACGTTGGCAAGTTGTCTTTTTTTTTGACAGTTACATGTCATGGGTTTGGCATTTCGTAAATTTTAAACTATAATGTGCTAAGCAAAGAAATATTTTACATTCTGCCGTCCGATGACGTCATCTTACGTTTTTTAGTTTTTAATTTTTTTCTCAGCAAATAAGCAATATAAAAAATGAATAAATATATATTCGAGCAGCGGAAAAGTAAACAAAGAATTGGTATTTTTTGTTTCAGAGCTTAGCAATTTTGAAATGTTGTCCATTGGGGTCCTGATGTAATGCGACTAAAATTATTTAAAGATTTCATAATGATATGATAAGGAAGGTTGATTAATGTCTTAAATAACTTGGTAAATTGATTGAACAAATCTGGACTTTCTACTTTTACCTGATAATTTGCTAGATGCACTTAGCTAAATAATAATAATTTACCTAACTGTATCTACTTAACTCCTCACCTTAGCGTTCATTCCGCCCTACACCTTCATCAAGTATCCTTCACCCAAAGGTTGGCTGGAAGAGATCGCTCATAGTGATAAGGCCGCCTTTGTTGTACACATCCTGTAGTTGACCGTAGGAGAGCTCACGCTTCGGCATAAATGGGCCGGGTCGACTACAGTGATACCACGGCCTCACAGAAAATCAGCGTGAAGCTGCACTGTGCGGTGTTTCGCTGCGTGAGTGAGGGTACCGGAGGCCCAATCTGGGGGAAAGGAGTGTTTAAAGGTTGGCAGCACACTTGTGACTCCACTGGTTTCGCGTGCATCCATGGGCGGCGCCAATCGCTTACCATCAGGTGATCCGTCTACTCGTCTGCCACCTATCACATAAAAAAATTACTGCCGTCCGACCTTCGCAACCCTTAGACAAGGGAACCAAGCTAACTAGATCACGGTTACACGTTGAGAATCATTATCTCAAATATTGTAGCTGTCCACATCTTTGAGAAACTATCAGAGACATGCCGGTTTCCTCACGATGTTTTCCCTCACAGCTAATGGTAGAAATATGTACACATTTTTGAAAAATCCAGAGTTGCATGTTGGGATTCGAACCGCGACCACCTTATGGAAGGCGAGTTCTTATCCACTGAGCTACCATATACGCTCGCAAATACCTACTGTTAAACTGAGGTCCGCCCTGTAGTGAAATACCTATCTACCAAGTACCTATACTTGTATTTGAGTAGTTAGCCATTCTGTACAAGTGTTTAAGGTTCCGAAGTCCACGAGGAACCCTTATAGTTTAGCCATGTCAGTCCGTCCGTCCGTCATTCTGTCCGTCCAATTGTCTATGTATCTAGAAAGCTTTAAATTAGCATGAACATACATAATAATACTGTCCTCCAAACCGATATTTCGGTCATGGCGGCAAATCTCAGCCGGACACAAGGTTTACTTTATCGGCAAAAAAATAGTGGCAACCCTAGTCTTGTTTCCCTGTCAAAAGGGTAAGGTCAGACGGCAGTCGTTTCATTGTAATTACCAGACTCCCCAAATCCTGAATCATGCTCTAAGTTCTAAAGGGAAGGTTTTGGATACTACCGGGAATCATACAGAGCGCAGAAAAGGCAATATTTACAGCATTAGCTCCAAGGATTATTGGTTCTGAAGCAGGACGTGAGCTCGACTGACTAATCCAAAATAGGCGTTAAATTTCAGTTCTTCAAATCCTATATATCATGTTCATCATCATCATCATTTCAGCCAATAGACGCCCACTGCTGGACATAATCCTCCCCGAATGTTCTCTACATAGATCGGTCGTGTGCCGCCCACCTTCAATTGATTCCCGTGACCGACACCAGATCTTCGGTCCACTTTGTGGGGAGCCTGCCACAGGTGCGACTTCTTGTACGTCCTCCACTCAAGGACCCTTCCACCCCAACGGCCGTCTGTTCTCCGAGCTATGTACCCATTTGAGGCATGCAATCCTTTGGGTTATGTCTGTGTCCTTAGTTCTCCTGCGGATCTCATGGTTTCTGATACGATCACGCAAGGTGACATATCATGATGACATCAGAAAAATCTGTAATAAAAAGTTGCTAAATCCACATATCATCATACCATACTGTATCATGCACAGTATTTCACCGATTTGATACAATAATCCGCGGATTAGCACTATCGCGGTCGTTCATCGTGCAGTCATCGACAGATAAAATCAACAAGTTCAATATTAAGCCTTATTTCGTAGTACTTAAAACAGTACAAAGTCCAGTTCATATTGGTTGATTAGGCTCGATACGTACCTAATGATATCACTCTCCTCACTCACAATATGTATTCGATATGTATACAATCGCGTAAGTGCAATATCGGTGAATACTTGCCACGTAAACTACCTCACCACGCCTAAAAGATACGATATCTCTTGTTTTCAGAAATCTTTCTAGATTTTTTTGAGTGTAATCGTACTTAAATAGGTCAGACACAATGAAACGGCGGTGTTTTTCAAAACGTTGCAAAAACTGACCCCATTCTTGTAAACAGTTAAGATTGAAGATAATCACTTTGTGATCGAGTACCGCTGTCGTCAAAGGCGGTGCCACAAAATGTACCTACATTATAAAGAATTTGGTTACATAAAAAACTCGGAAAATGTATCTGCCAAAAGACCGTTTATGTGATTGGTGGCAGACGAGCAGACAAATCACCTGATGGTAAGCGATTGCCGCCGCCCATGGACACGCGCGATTGGGCCTCCGGTACCCTCACTCACGCAGCGAAATACAGCACAGTGCTGCTTCACGCCGGTTTTATATGCCGGCTCTTTCATGTCGAATTCATGATTTATCAATTTTATGTGCATATTTCTATGCTATGGGAATCATCGTGAGGAAACCTACATCCTTCGGGTGCATCTGGGAGTTACACGCTAAGATGAAGAAGAGAAGAATCCAGGGTTTTTTGGTTGAGAAGGTGAGGCGGCTGTCGCTTCATTGCAATTACCAGACTTAGGTACCGTGTGACTGAGCGCGCACAGTTAGCGCACAGTGGAAAATAACAAAGTATTAACGTAATTAACGTGCTGGCCGAAAGATGGGACTCCCCACAACTGCACCGCTGCGCTGGGTGCAGCTACACTCCCCGGTGTGTCGCTTTCCATACTTATAATACACTACTGATATCTTCTGCAATAGTACTAGCACTAAAATAAGTTCATTATGTAACTAACACATTTTATATGGATTGAAGATCTGAAATAAATGCATATTTAATTTAATTTAATTAATTAAAAGAGCGAATCCCTCCAAGTCCGCGTAGGTACCTAACCATGTATTGAATATTTTTCAGGTTACGAAAGTACGAAATAAAAACAAGTAAGGAATACGAGTTGGTTTCAATTCTTACGGCGACGGTCTTTTTAAGGTGACGGGTACGGTATTTAATACTTATAGTTAACTGTTTGGTCTGCTTTTGCACTCGAATTTTGGATTACCGCCAAAAGTGGCCGCTTTTGGCGTGAATCAATTTTTCGCATACAAAAACGGACCCAATATTTGTGCATGGTTATTTAATAAATAGTATAAGTGTTTGCCGAGAGATTGTAGTCCCGAAATTGTTTAAAATTGATCCGGTTTAGAAGCTAAAAATTTAAATCGATTGGCGTCGCTAGTGTGCCTTACCCTTCACCTTAACTTCCTGGATTAAAATCCAGCGTATCTCGGGTTCTAAAGCGACCGCTTTGGATGCAACCGGGACTGACCAATTAAGGTGATGATGGAATATAACCACAAAGTTTTTATTTTACGACATAGGTGGCAGACGAGCAAACGGATCACCTGTGTTAAGCGATTGCCGCCGCCCGTGGACAAGCTGCCAACCTTTAACTTCGAAATTGTTAAAAAGATATCCTAGTAGATGCTAACAATTTAAATCAAATGGCGTCTCTAGTGTGCCCTTTTTATTATTTGTCACTCTAAGGTGACGGGTAGGGCGCACTACCGACGCCAATCGGTTTTAATTTATAGCTAGTAAACCGAATCTATTTTAAGCAATTTCCGGACTACATTTTCTAGGCGTACACTTATACTATTTATTGAATAACCATGCACAATCCGTTTTTGTACGCGAAAAATTGATTCACGCCAAAAGTGGCCGCTTTTGGCGTGAATCAATTTTTCACGTATGCGTTGGTTTGTGCATGATTATTTAATAAATAGTATAAGTGTTTGCCTAGAGGTTGTAGCCCCGAAATTGTTTAAAATAGATCCGGTTTACTAGTAAAAAATTAAAATCGATTGGCGTCTCTAGTGTGCCCTACCCGTCACCTTAATACATAAACTAGTGACTAAGGAAGAAAAAGGAGCAAAGTGAAGTGGGCAGCGAGGTCCAAGCTCAGCATGTGCTGCAGCGGTTTGCAGCCGCTGCCACGCTGGTTTTCAGTTTTCAGGATTGAGCCTCCGGTACTCACGCAGCGAAGTTAGTTTGCGTGGCTCAAAACTAAACCTATAATTACACATTTGTATAATTACAGGTTAAATTTGAATTTAAATTCACATTCCTCATCCATTACAAACAAAACCAATTAAAACTAAACCACTACCAGAAATTTTCAGGAAACCTTTAAATTAATTGAGTACTCAATATATCCCTTACTTTACAGGCGGTTCTTAGAAAATAGTTAAGTCATGGCCTGAAGCCATTGAATTATTAATCTGACATGCTAAATGGAAACCTTCTATTTTTGACGAAAACGATGAAAAAATGACAGTTAAAAATCATTATCGATGGCCGTGTGGTCCCCGGCAGAGTAGAATAGGCCACCCTCACTCTTACCGAGGTGTCGTAAAAGGCGACTAAGGTAAAGCTGCTGGCATGATCATCAGCACCCAGAGAAGGAAAACTCTGCATTTAGTTCAAAACCCTCGCCAACCCGTCTGCCAAGCGTGGTGAGTATGGCAATTACCCCTCTAATTGAGGGAGGCCCGTGCTCCAGCAGTGGGAACTTACATGGGCTGATGATGATGATGATGATGATCGACGACCCGATGATATATTTGACGACCCGATTGGAACAGTGGTAGTGAACGCTGCCTCTGATACAAGAGTTGCGGGTTCGATCCCCAAATAGTACAAACATTTGTGTGCATGAACATGATTGTTTGTATTGGTCTGGGTGTTGGCTATGTATTATAAGTATGTATTTACAAAAGAAAACTGTATTTGTAATCCCACTGTTGATTCTGATATCCGTAACACAGGTGCTTGAGCTACCTATCTCGGAGTTTGATCAATGTACCTACCTATGTGATGTTGTGAAATATTTATTTATTTATTATCATCCAACATGACCTTATGTTACTAAGGGCTGTTTCAACCAACCTTATTCCGATACTAAATTTATGGTTTAGCCACAGTAGATATATACGCAAGCAGTATGGACACTACGAACAAACGCTCGATTACGCACGCACACAGACGCACTCTTTACACGGATTCTAAGGTCCCATCGGAGTACGATCGTAGGAACTAAATTCAGAGTTGTCGGTTTTATTCGAGTGCCGCTATCATTAATTTGGTAGAGATTGATATAGGGGGGATGGTGGGACCTCACTGTGTCTTGGCCCGAGCGATCGGGTGCATGACCAACACCTTAACGTGGTTTCCAAGTAACGAAACAAAACTTTATGAAAAGTATGTCTAATTTTAAGTATCTTTGCGTAGCTTTTTGCAACTTTTGGAATAAATTAGTAGGAATAATAGAAATTTTATGCTAGTATTGTGCATATTTCTTAAGAAACATCATTAATTCTAATTTAACACGCACCAGATGATCCTTGTTGCACCTAGGACCCCGCGATCACGGCCCGGTACTTAAACCAGTAGTCCCAAGGTAAGAATAATATTTTACAAAAATAATAGGACAACCCCATACGGTAGGTAACTTTCTGTCCAAAATGGCGGAGTGTCGATACTGCTTAGCGTATTTATCTACTAAGGTATAGCTCTGTCATTCCATACCAATCTGACGTTATTACATAGGTTAATACCACGGATTAAGGTTGGTCGAATAGGGTCTTTAGAAACTTCTCCAATTGATAGATACAGAAACACTCGAACGATGATAAACTGGGGCAAACGTTCAGTTCATAGATCAGACTACATATACATAAACTTACAAAAACAAAACAATTATTTAATTATTAAATTTAATTTTTTCATATAATTGAACCTGCATTTAATAATTTTGCCACATACATACCCACTCTCACTCTCACACATATATCATACTAAGGTTACGTAATCATCATAATAAATTCCTATACCGTATTCAATTCTTAGTATTACCGGGTGGTGGAAGCCTGATGACCTATGTAAATACCTATCATCTGGGCTGTGTTTTGCCGACTAAGTGAGGGTCGGAGGCCCAGATCAGGGGGAGTAGGAAAAGGGTTGGCAGTGCACTACTAGTGTCCATGGGCGGCAGCAATCGCTTACCATCAGGTGATCCGTCTGCTCATGGGCCACCTAACACATAAAAACACTTACAAACATGTAACATATGAAAACCTAAACATTTTTATTCGAATCATCATCTCAGCAATACTGATGGATGTGTCCTGCCTGTGCCACACTCATCCCGGGATTCTAGCAATCTTCACCAGCTAACCCTAAAAAGTTAAGTTATTTGGGCATTAAATAATAATATCCCATTCCCAACCGATTACAGCTACGGCGGCCAATCTTAACGATCAGCCACGTACGCAGGACATATTATAGTGCTCAAGTGTGACATTCCGATGGGACACTTCTGTGACACGACCCGAGAGGGATCGGGCGCAGGACCAACCGCTTAACGTGCTTTCCGAGGCACGGGGGTACAAAACCGCCAACTTCCAGACTCCGGAGATCTAGCAGAGTGCAATGGAGATGGCTATGCTCGGAATCTCCTTGCGTGATCGTATAGGAAACGATGAGATCCGCAGGAGAACTAAGGTCACAGACATAGTCCTAAGGATTGTGGCAATGGGCAGGGCATATAGCGAGGAGAACAGACGGACGTTGGGGCGAAAATGTACTCAAGTGGAGGCCACGTACAGGAAGTCGCAGCCGTGGCATGCTCCCATAAGGTGGACCGACAATCTGGTGAAGGTCGCGGGAATCCATTGGATGCGGGCGGCGTAGCATCATCATCTCGATGGATTGCGGTCTGATACTGTGCGTTTTTCGCGGAACTTTCTACCACTTACCTCAGTTCTGTGGAACAGTTTACCTACGGGAGTATTTTAATCACTCTTTCATTCATACAGTCCATTCCCATAGCTCACACCAACGGCTACGACTTAGGGACCTTCAAGAGAAGAGCGTACCTACTCCTTTTTAAAAAGGCCGGCCACGCAGTAGCGATCTCTCTGATTTCGTGAATGTTAATGGGCGGCAATGATTGCTTTCCATCAGGTGACTCGCTTGCTCGTTTGTCGCCTCTAGCATAAAAATAGCACCGATGTGTGTGGGTAACATTGGGGGAGACATATTTCCAGCATTGGACTTCTATGGGATGAAATGAAATGATGACTTACCTAGCTCAAACCAGCCCTTATGACGCCCTGTTGATCTAGTGGTTTAAGTACCGGGCCGTGATCTCAGCATCCTGGGTTAGATTCCCGGGTTGACCCAAAAGTATGTTTTGAATTTTTCGAACATAGCTCGGGTTTGTGATCACCAATTCGCATTTGGCAAGCGCGGTGATTAAACCTAATCCTATTGTAGTAGTGATGGCTTGATTTCTATTATATGGAGGCCTTTGCCATGCAGTGGGACAGTATATAGGCTGATACTAGCTCAAAAACAAAGAGCAAATCAGTAGAAATTGAACAAATCAACGTTCACCGAGCAACTGATACGCAGACTTAAAGTTGCACAGAGAGCCATGTATCATGCTAGGGATATCCTTACGAGACAGAGTGCGCGACACCATCATCAGGGAACGCACAAAAGTGATAGACGTAGGGTACCGAACCGCAAAACTAAAATGGGCGTGGGCCGGTCATGTGTGCAGAAGGAGTGATGAAAGGTGGAGTAAGGATGTCCTTGAATGGAGACCAAGAGACGGAAAGAGGAGTGTTGCCGGACAAACTGCCAGATGGTCCGATGACATCAAGGCTCAAGCTGGTGTAGCGTGGTCCAGGAAAACCGACGACAGAACAAAGTGGAGAGAAATTGGAGAGGCATATGATCTGCAGTGGGCAAACACATGCTGCTGAAGAAGAAGAAGAAGAGAAACAAATCAAAGTGTTTTCAATCTTTATTCATAACTTAAAATGCCTAAAAATATCACAGTTATTATTGTAGATTCATTAGTTAGAAACATTACTAAAATTAATTTGCGAGTTAATTTTTAAGTGTTGGTATTACACAAGTTGTATCTTTAAACATTTACATAACTTTAACCACGTGTTCTACCAACCATTTTCAACAAAATTTTTTCCAACGACTTTTCGAAATTCGCCTAAAATATTCTTGACTCCCTATACAAGATGTTTACAAGAGTAAACTTGATTTTTAGGGTTCCATAGCCATACGGCAAAAAACGAAACCCTTATAGATTCTTCATGTCTGTCCGTCTGTCCGTATGTCACAGCCACTTTTTTCCGAAACTATAAGAACTAAAGTATTGAAACTTGGTAAATAGATATATTTTGTTAACTGCATTACGATTTTTACACAAAAATAGGATAAAAACTCTAAATTTCTTTTTTCATCAAATCCATACGTGGGTATCTATGGATAGGTCTTTAAAAATTATGTTGAGGTTTCTAATATATTTTTTCTAAATTTAATACTTTGCGCAAGAGACGCTCCCAAAGTGGTAAAATGAGTGTTCCCCCCGGGATGTAAGGTTTTACTCAAAAATAGGAAAAAAAAATGGGGTGAAACTAGATTTCTTTTTCATTACACCCATACGTGTGGGGTATCTATGGATAGGTTTTTCAAAATGATGTTGAGGTTTCTAAAATATATTTGTTCTAAACACCATACTTTGCGCAAGAGACGCTCCCAAAGTGGTAAATTCAGTTCATGGGCGAGTCCGACTCGCCCTTGGCCGGTTTTTTTCTATGCGAATTTACAAAAGTCATACAACACGTAATTAAGGGGATGTAAATGTTTACAGCTACACCACCTACAATATTGAGTATATTACATAACTACATAATTTACGTGAGGTTAGTAGGTAAGTAGGTATAGCTTTTATCTTTTACAAGCAGCTACTAAACTACATGACGTGGCCCAATCTGCCACTCTATAACTTGTTCCGCGTCTATCTATGGAAAAGTTGATTATTATCTATACTCGAAACTGGAATTCAATATCAAAAAAGCTACTACAAAGAAGCCACTGCAATAAAATGATCGTACAATAGTATATCCCTATTTTCTAAAAACATACGCTGACATAATTTATTTATAGGTAATTTTAATTCTATAATTTAAAGAAGTAATTTTATTGACTTATTTTTAGATAAACACAAGACGCTTTAATAAAAACTTAATCACCCGTAATGTTTGGTAGAAAAGCTGGTATTGAGCTTGTGTCACTTCAGGTGTTAATAACATTTGGTACAACATTTAAACTTAATTTTTTTGTTTGTGCAGTGAGGTGCCGCAAAGTGATATTAATATAGGAAAGAATAAAGGTGTAATGACTGCGATTCTCTCTTATCGTGAATTGTGCAAGCCTTTACTAAGAAAAGAAGCATATATCAAAAAGGTTGGCAAAACTAGAAAACTTGATTTGACAATGAAATAAGTGACATTTGACGACCCGTTTGGAACAGTGGTAGTGAACGCTGCCTTTGGTCCAAGGGTTGCGGGTTCGATCCCCGCACAGTACAAACATTTGTGTGTATGAACATGTCTGTTTGTATTGGTCTGGGTGTTTGTATGTATTATAAGTATGTATTTACAAAAAAAAAAGTATTATATGTATATATTTGTAATTCCGCTGTTGATTCTGATATCCGTAACACAGGTGCTTGAGCTACCTATCTCGGAGTCAGATCAATGTATGTGATGTTGTGAAATATTTATTTTATTTATTTATTTATTTCACAGTGAAGTATATCTGTCGTAGTTTTTTTGGTGTTGAAGTCCAGTTTCGAGTATAGGTTACCGCAAAATTGCAAAGGCTTTCGCCAGATTATAATCTTTCGATAAATAATTCGTCAACCGTTGTAGCGATGGTAAGTGAATAAGAACACGCCTTCCACGCCGGGGCCGTAGTTCGAATCCGAGCATGCAACTCTGGATTTCTCAAATCTATGCGCATATTTCTACCATTAGCTCGGCGGTGTGGGAAAACATCGTGAAGAAACCTGCACGTTCCATATGGTTTCTTAAATGTTTAACCATGATTCAGTACGTCTGGTTCCCTTGTCTAAGGGTTACGGCGATCATTGTAGTAACCAGGCTTCCCGAATCCTGGATATGGTCCAGCGTACCCCGGCTCTGAAAAGACAGCTTTGGACGCAGCTGGGAATTACCCGCTAAGGTGAGGAGGATGAATTGTCATCCGTGCCATAATGCTTCCAATAGGGAATCTTAATACTTTCTTTATTTATAAAACCAATAGTAGAACAATATTGGAGAAGGTAACCTATTACAGATCACAGCACTTGATAAAGGCGCTGTCGTGTGTCTCATAGAACGACCATTCGAAAAAAAATGCATATTGCCTATTCGTAAGGACTCGTCCGATCTGGATGGACCCAAGAACATAATATATATATATTGTAGGTATAAAATATATCTTCTCTAACCTTATAACGTATCTGTTAGTAGTATATTTTATATAATTTGTGTAAGTTATATTGTATTTTATTTAGGTAACATTCGTATATATTAGTGTATGATAACGTGTTTATGTATTAACGTGTTTATACTATAAATGTTCAAAATCAAAAGGATTGCACCACCCTCTCCTCTTCTGTCTAATGTCCTTTACCTGAAGGTTGTCGGGTAGAGATCGCTCCCAGCGATAAGACCGCCTAAATTGTACATTGTATGTCTGTATACCTAGCTTTTAAGTTTTGTATGTTGTGCAATAAAGAGTATCTATCTATCTATATTAAAATGGTAGGGACGTCTTTACCTATAGTGCAGGGGGTGCTGTGCACCAGGGCGCCGGAAGTTAGAGGAGGGCGCCGAGAGCCCCTCGCTACTCATAGAGCCTCCACTGTAACGCTCCGCAAGGAGGGGGCCCCAGTACTGATCGTTCTCCTCATCTTAGCGTGTGATTTCCAGTTGCATCCAATGCTGTCGCTTTGAAGCCCGGGTACGCTTGGACCTTGATACAGGATTCGGGATATCTGATAATCCCAATGAAGCGACTGCCCATAGGTAGTCGACAAAGTTGTAAGTATTCCATTTTGTTCGCACAATTTGAAACAAGATGGCGCCAGGTTATTGATTGCACCCGGGCGCTTCTTGGGTTCGGACCGCCCCTGAAAATGTGGATCCTAGCTTTGAAAAATATTATCAAGCAAAATAGGTACAACTTCAAACAATATTTTAAAGGTGCATTTTCTACTTTGTCTAGTTGAATTAGTAATACTATTAATTTAATTTAATGGAAATACTATTCCCGTTCAGATTCAAGAGCCAATTTCCTTAGTGTTCGTCTGTGGACCTTCGTGGAAGCTGTCATCGGTATCTGGCTCAAAAATATGACGCCACCTCGGAGTTGCTTTGCATCCGACAATTTTTCTGAAAGAGTAATGAAATAGGTATTAATTTTATGCAGTGGTAGACAAAGTTAATAACATCATGTAATTTTAAAAATAAAAATATTTTTATTGTTATTAGTTAATTTTTTTCTTTATGTTCTCGTTATTTAACTTTGAATATTAATTCTATTGTTTTTGTTCTACTTGTATTTTTGTTCTCTCATTCTTCTTTGTGTTCCTAACATCTAGTTTTTCTATTATTTTCCTAGCATTCATATGATTTAGCTGCCTCTAGTGATGTATGTCTGTTCCGACTAATTTTATGTTATTATTATTTTCTTTCTCCTTGTCTACCCTATTTACAATACCGCAACAGACACACGACACGGGATTCGGCGGGTAGGGCTAAAAGAAGCCGCGGGGGCTGATGCAATTCAAAGGTTTTAAATTAGTGTCTAGTAGTTTTTAGTGTGCAAGTTTGGTGTTTATTTGTGCAGTGAAGTGCCGAAAAGTGATCCTAATAATAAGAATCGTTGGATTGTATCGTTTTTAACACTGCTATTGTGTGTCGAGTGCGTTGTCTCGTGACAACTTGCTTGGACCTAATAGAGTCTTAAAACCCGCGATTGCTTTTAGAGTGATATCCGCTGAATCCGTAGGTCGATAAAACGCAAAACACCGGCGTTTTATTGAGTGACTGTGACTTTGACTGAAATCGACTGTTGACTACCTACTTATTCTCAATAAGTTACTTGACATTGGCGAATTATCTTCGGTTGTCCCGCTTAATAATGCCTAAAATCTAAAACATGTTAATGGCAGGAGTAATTCTCAGTCGAGAAGTTGATTGCCACAAATAAAATAAGCAGAAGAAGAGAAGACACACGACACACGGGTAACCCGCTGAAAAACAGCGTCGTGGCGCGACATTTATTGGCACGTCACGAGAATATGCTGAGCGGGCGCCTGTTTCGGCACACGCATTTTCTTGCATGTACTTATTGTTACTGTCTTATTTTATGTATTGTAATGTCAAAATTTTGTGTATAAATCTTCTGTTTCTCTCCTATCTTATATGTGTGTCAAAATAAATGCAGTATTCATTCATTCATTCATGTAAGTAACACATAATTAGTAAGAGCGGTCAGATAACGACGAAGAGTGTTCCAGTTAGCCGGCAAAATCGTTATGCGTGAGCGCAGGGATTAGCGTCGCCCACCCCGCCGCGTGCGCAAGCGATTATTGCCTAGCGCTTGTTCAATGGAAAATTCGTCGTCTGTACATGTAGAAGTATAAAATGGAAGAGAGGTTACGTTATAAGAGTCAACGCAACGACGTGTTCATCCCATCAATGTTTTTCCAGAGTGCGTGTTGACCTCATGACCCTTGCTGTCTGAAGCAGATTCACTATCAAACGAGCAATCGGGCTAGTTGAAAGGTAAGGAATTATTTTTTATTCTATGATAGGTGGCATACGAGCAGACCGACTGATGGTAAGCGATTATCGCCGCCCATGGACACCCGCGACACTAGTAAAGTCACAGGTGTGCTGCCAACCTTTAAACCCCCGATTCGACAGGATTGTGCCTCCGGTACCGTCACTCACGCCGCGAAACACAGCACAGTGCTGCTTCACGCCGGTTTTCTGTGAGGCCGTAGTATCACTCGAGCCGGCCCATTCATGTCAAAGTCTGGCTCTCCCATGGTTTACCTTTGACCAACTCCTTGATATCATCAGCGGTGACCTCGTCTCCTGGGCGTCGTACTACGCAGGCTACCGGCAGCTCCCCATCCTCAGGGTGTGGTATGCCCGTCACGGCCACATCGAGGACGCCAGGGTGCTGACGGATCACGTTCTCTAGTTCTACTGGAGAAATCTGTAAAAACAAGGAAATTGTTGATAAAAATTAAATTTAAAAAACTTCCGACGGCGGCCATCTTGGATTTGAAATTTGTCACAATACATACCTATATTCGCTACTCAAGCCCTTTTATATGATACCCATATTGTGGGAGTTGTGTTAAAACATACAATCCATATCTTTGTGACGGCGGCCATCATGGATCGATTTTTTTTCTAACATAGCTACACACTCTCCCTTATTCATCTTTCAAGCAAAAAAAAAAAAATCAAAATCAGTTCATTTGTTCGGGAGCTACGATGCCATAGACAGACACACAGACACGTCAAACTTAAGTGGACTGAAAACTCGTTCATTTCTGGTGTCTTCTCAGAAGACCTCCGATTGACATTCCGAACTAACTTTATAAATGTTATAAATAAATTACAAAACAGAAAATCTTATAATGGTCAATTTCAATAATCAAAAATCTGAGAAATTACAAATATAATATTAATATCCTCCAACTGATTACAGCTACGACGGCCAATCTCAGCGATCAGCCATGTACGCAGGATATATTATAGTACTCAAGTGTGCGCGCAAACACAAGTGCATTATCTCTTCCCTTACCCTCATATTCCGATGGGACACTACTGTGACACGTCCGGAGAGGGATCGAGCGCAGGACCGACAGTTTAACGTACTTTCCGAGGGGTACAAGACCGCCAACTTCCAGACTCCGGGCTGCCACTAAGAATTTCGTAACGATAACTTAGGTACAATTTATTGGCCCGACCTGGGGATCGAACCTTCTTGCGCAGCCGTCGCTTTAAAGTGCGACCCACTAAACACTGCGCCACCGAGGCAGTCAACGTATAATAAAGTAGGTACTTAAAATACATTTATAGCCTGAGAGAGTTAGGGTTAATTAACAATACTTGTCTACATACGACCGGACCATACGACTATTTATGCGTAGACTTGTTTCTTACGACTCACAATGTATTCCTTAAAAGTCCTGAATAAAGAATATTTTCATAAAAGAAGTTTTTTTTTATTTAATAATTACATACCACAGAATCTAGGGCCGTGCCATTTTTTGCTAGTTAGGTAAATAGTTTGTTTGCTGATTTCAAATTATAAATAGGTGATGTTGCTCCACGTACAAAAATACACACAAAAGAAGTTAGAAACCCCCAACTTACCTGGTTGCTTTTATATTTTAAAAGCAACTTAATTCGTTCAACGAAAAAGAAATTCCAGTTCTCGTCTCTGTAGAAAAGATCGCCAGTCTTGAACCAGCGATCTTCTGCAAAAGTGTCTTCCGTTGCCTCAGGATTCCGGTAATATCCCTAAAATATTACAAAGGTAATGTTACGAATTCAACAAACATATTTATTTATATGATAGGTACCCAACAAACATAATTTTCGACTTCGTTGGTCGTATAAAACGTAACACCTAGGAAGAAAGTGGCCATTTTATGTCTCTCTTCACCTTTAGGTAGGTATAATAATCTATAGCGGTATCATTTTAGCTCTTATTTGTAATCCCACTGTTGATTCTGGTATCCGTACCACAGGTGCTCGAGCTACCTATCTCAGAGTCAGATCAATGTATGTGATGTTGTAAAATATTTATTATTTATTTATTTACATTAGTGATTTAAGGTGACGGGTACGGCACAGCCAATCGATTTTACTTTTTAACTACTTAACCGGATCTATTTTAAACAGTTTCGGGGTTACAACCTCTCGGCAAACACTTATACTATTTATTAAATAACCAAGCACAAATGTTGGGTCCAACGCGTACGCGAAAAATTGATTCACACCAAAAGCGGCCACTTTTGGCATGAATCAATTTTTCGCGAACAAAAACGGACCCAACATTTATGCATGGTTACTAAATAAATAGTATAAGTTTTTGCCTAGAGGTTGTTACCCCGAAATTGTTTAAAATAGATCCGGTTTAGTAGCTAAAAATTTAAATCGATTGGCGTCGCTAGTGTGCCCTACCCGTCACCTTAAAGAAATTCAATCTCATAGTCAGTCAACCCACCTTAAAAATCCCTGGACCCTTTATCCACAACTCCCCAGGTACATTTGGTTCCAAGATATCTTCCTGGGTATCCACGTTTATCAACTGAAAGAAAATTATTGTACATATGTAAATAAAGTCTAGGTTTAGTAGTTAAAAATTAAATAAGGTCAGCGGGCAATGGAGCGTGCTATGCTTGGAGTCTCTCTGGTGGATAAAATTCGTAACGAGGTTATTCGTCAGAGAACTAAAGTCATGGACATTGCACGCAGGCTCAGCACGCTGAAGTGGAGATGGGCCGGTCATGTTTCTAGACGAACTGATAAAAGATGGAGTCGACACGTACTGGAGTGGAGCGGTCGACACGTGGGGAAACGCAGTGTTGGACGCCCTGCAGCGCGATGGACTGATGATTTGAGAAAGATGGCTGGTGTGAGCTGGATGCGGACCGCTCAGGACCGGGCTGGTTGGCGCTCTTTGGGGGAGGCCTACGTTCAGCAGTGGACGGCGATAGGCTGATTGATTGATTGAAATAAAGTCTATGCTATGCAGCTGTTCCATAATTGTTTTTGAGCTGATTTCCATTTTGTTGCGAAATATGGCAGATTTTTGGCTCATAAAAATACCAATTCAAAATACTTTTATTTAGGTAAGGCTCAACGGGAAAAGCAGGCAGCAAAACGAGCGGAATGGAGGCACCTCATCCACCAAAATGTGCAAGAATTAAAAGAGAAGAGGAGGTCTAATCTTGACAAAAAACGAGAAGAGATTAAGCCGCGCCCACCTTCTGCGATTTATTCCCGCTGTCCACCCCTTCTTGGTTGAAAGAGGGGGTGGACAGCGGGAATTTTTTTAACAATTGTTTCACTGTCCACCCGGGGTGGACAAACAGAGGGTGGACAGTAGGAATAAACCCCTTCTGCCATCACCTATCGTTATAACGGTAGTGTGCTAACGTGGCCCCACTGTGGGCGCACGTTTAAGGTGACGGGTAGGGCACTCTAGCGACGCCAATCGATTTTAATTTTTAACTACTAAACCGGATCTATTTTAAACCATTTCCGGGTTACAACCTCTCGACAAACACTTATACTATTTATGGAATAAGCATGCACAAAGTTGGGTCCGTTTTTGTACGCGATAAATTGATTACCGCCAAAAGCGGCCACTTTTAGCGTGAATCAATTTTTCGCGTACAAAAACGGACCCAACATTTGTGCATGGTTGTTTGATAAATAGTATAAGTGTATATAAGAGGTTGTAACCCCGAAATTGTTTAAAATATATCCGAAATCGATTGGCGTCGCTAGTGTGCCCTACGCGTCACCTTAAGAGGGCAGGTCCTGTTAGCGCACCATTTGATTTTAATAGCCGTTTAACGGCACTGTGGTGCCGCCAGCGGATTTTTATTGATTGTAATGACAATAAATGAAAAATGGATGAAGACATCTAAAATAAAAATGGATTGAGATTTTTTAAGCTTATGTTGCACACGCGAATCATTTCACAATCATCTCTAGCAAGATTTGAAAAAACAAGTGGCCACTTAATACTTTGATCCGATACATGTTAATATGTAGTGAGAAAAGACCTTACCCGATAATAAAAGCAACCCATAGGCTTTCCACACGAACCCGGAGGAGGGCAGTCTCCATGAAACGCTACACAGCTCAACTCACTCATGCCGAAGCAATTAATCACATCTGCTCCTGGAGCCAACAGACCCTGCAAAAAAACGGTACTGATACACAAAAACCCGAATAGACAATTTCATATTTCGCATGGACAAACATATCAGGGTCAACGCCCTGTTGGGCTGATCTAGGTATCGCTGGAAAGACGTCATCGAGAGTGATCTTTTTTTTTAAATATAAGAGGTGGCAGACGTCAGACGGATAACCTGATGGTAAGCAATTCCGCCGCCCATGGACACCCGCAACACCAGTGTGGAGTCACAAGTGCGCTACCAACCTTTTCCCCTTCCCCCCATTGGGCCTCCGGTAAACTCACTCACACGGCGAAACACAGTGGTATCACTTCAGTCGAACCAGCCCATTCATGTTGTAGCGTGGCTGGTTACCATCAGGTGATCTACTCGTCTGCCACCTATCATAAAAAAAACACGCGATTACATGGCACGCGAGTTATCAAGCTAAAGCCATTTCATCTCCAGGGCAGGACACCTGGCAAGGCGTAAAGATAGGTGGACTATAAAGCTTACCAGCAGAATGGCAGCCAAGAGTGGGCGACGTCCTGTGGGTAGACCGCCTGCACGATGGTCTGACGATATTGTGACGGCAGTGGGGAAACAATGGATAAGGGACCGAAGGGAATGGCGGGATAAAGAAGAGGTCTATACTCAGCAGTGGGTGGATGTGGGCTGATATGATGATGATGGATATAACTTCGAAAATCGCCATACAAAACGGCTAACCTAATATTTTAGTCATCCCCTAAATAGGTACATACCTTCACTTCGTCGATGAGATCTTGGGGTACTGCACTGCCTCCCATGACGAGGTCCTCTAAACACGTGAAGTCACACTCGTCCCGGTCTCCAGGCTTGATCAGCGTGGTCATCATAGTCGGACTCATGATGGTGTATGTAGGCTGAAATAACGATTAAATTAATATGACTAACAGCTCACCATTACATATAATACTTTTCTTTTGTAAATACATACTTATAATACATAGGAAACACCCAGACCAATACAAACAAACATGTTCATGCACACAAATGTTTGTATTGTGCGGGGATCGAACCCGCAACCCTTGGACCAAAGGCAGCGTTCACTACCACTGTTCCAAACGGGTCGTCGAATCGGATTTATTTTGTGCATGGTTATTTAATAAATAGTAATAACTGTTTGCCGAGAGGTCGCTAGTGTGCCCTTTAACTGATGGAGTTGCACCGATTCAATTGCGAGAGGGCACTGGTGACTCTAGAGAGAGTTATGTTTATGAAAGTTTGATATATTTGAGGTTTCATGGGGATTAACTACTATTATAGTAGATATTCTTCCACACAACTCGGCAGTAAAGGAAAACATCTAAAGTAAACTTATAGTTCCAGGTCCAATTCTCGGGATTTATGATATACACAAAAACATACAAAAGAAACTATACTTTTGCGATTTTCGATCAGTATCACAAGCACGAGAATTGGAGCCCAAATACTTTTACAAAGTCGTGGCTGAAGACGTGTTACCATGATCTATTTGATCTGGTTTCCCTTCTAAATTAGATCGAAGGTCAGGCCAGACAGCAGTAATTCAATTCTTTTTAGTTACATAACGGGCTGTCCATTATCAAAGTGCCTTAATAGAAATAGTGGGCAAAGATGACCGACAGTATCAACTTTATAGATAGGGGAATTATTGACTAGGCAGTATTGGATTAATTACTTTTTTCCTATCCTTATTAAATGTCATTGCTCATAATAAATGTAATAATCATTCATAATAGAACAATGGTAAAGTTCTATTTTTTCTACTCCTAAAAGTGATAAATAAATACTATGTCATTACATCATCATTAATGGTCGTCCGTTCCCAAATGTATCTATCTAATTTGATAGATAATGATACCTACTTTATTGTAAGGTAATTAGGTACTACATCAGTGTTTGTTTGAGTACCGTAATTGATGTCAAGCAAAAAAATACAGTTAACTTATTGTAATTTAACGAGACACAAAAGAGATATTAATTAAGTATTTTATACATACTTATATGCGATTTTTCCTCAGTTAGTTTAGTGACACACGCAAAAGTTGTAAGTCACGGAGATGAACATGCTACGGTGGATGTGTGAAGTTACGCGGAAAGACCGCGTGAGAAACTCACGCCTACGTGTCCGTAGCCTTCGGACACTGACACAAAATGCTGTGAAAACCGGACAGCTAGGTACAAATGTCTGGCTATGCCACCACCGCCAGGTTCCGGCAGAAGGGGTAAACCTAAAAAGGTGTGGCTTGACATAAAGGATAACATGAGTGCTAATAAACTGATAATAAATTGCAAAGTTTTGGTTTTATTGTGTTCCGTAACTAAATGGCAACAAACGTAAGCCTTATAGATTCGTCATGTCTGTCTGTCCGTCTGTCCGTCTGTCCGTCTGTCCGTCTGTCCGTCTGTCCGTCTGTCCGTCTGTCCGTCTGTCCGTCTGTCCGTCTGTCCGTCTGTCCGTCTGTCCGTCTGTCCGTCTGTCCGTCTGTCCGTCTGTCCGTCTGTCCGTCTGTCCGTCTGTCCGTCTGTCCTTCTGTCCGTCTGTCCGTCCGTCCGTAAGTCACAGCCACTTTTTTCCAAAACTATAAGTACTATTGAAATTTGGTAAATAGACCTATTTTGTTAACTGCATTACGATTTTCACTCAAAAATAGGAAAAAAATAAAAATTTTGGGGGGTTTCCATACTTAGAACAGAACGTCTTAATTCTTTTGTAATGGGATTAAAAATGGTGTTAGGGTATCTAATGTATTCTTTTTCTAAACTTAATACTTTGCAAAAGAGACGCTTCCAATGTGGTAAAATGTGTCTCCCCTACCTACTTCTAAAATAAAAGAATTATAAAACTAGAAAAAAATGTGATATACATTACCATGAAAACTAAAAACGAAAATTGGTTTGAACTAAATCTAGTAGGGAGTTTCTTTGAATGCGTTATAAACCGTAAACCGCAATTTACCTTCCACATATTATCTTACTTGCTGCTACGGAACCCTTCATGGGCAAGTCCAACTCGCACTTAGCCGGTTTTTTTTTTAGATTTGAAAAATCCAAAGGGGCATGCTGGGATTCGTACCTACGACCTTCGACGTTTTATCCACTGAGTTTCCATCTCTTTACACTTATAAACCAACAGACTAAGAAACGTTTATAAATCAAATCAACCGAACCGATCATTCAAATGATGAATGATGATTTCTACTCACTTCTGTATGTATTGATCAGGTAGTAAAAATGCTCCTTGGGGATAGGTACAGGATGTGACGTCTGCAGTCGCGTCACGCGCATCACCGGCGTCAGGATGAAGTGCATGATGGCCGTCAGCCACTGCAGTGGAGAAGCCACCATCACCATGCGAGTTGGAGTCGGGAACTGGTCGAATCTTGAACTGTGGACCAATTTCATAATTAGCTTAGAATTTAATAAATGACATATTATCTTAGGGCATTTTATGTTGGATGTCATACGTACTGTAATAAAAAAAGAGATTGATAAATTGAAGGCAAATCGTCTTTCCTGGTATAGCCATGTAATGAGAAGAGGGGAAGAACATGTAACCAAAAAAGTGATGAGTTTAAATGTAAGCGGGTGGAGGAACAGAGGACGGCCGAAAAAGAGATGGATGGATTGTGTGAAGAATGACATGACGGAAAAAGGGGTGGATGATTCGATGACGAATGACAGGGACGTATGGAAAACGGTAAATCATACTTTTTTTTCCTACGGGGTCGGGGGGAGGGATGGGGACAGCCGGGAGAGCCGTGCCCACCAGGCGTAGGAGGGCGTCCGTGCAATGCCGGCGATGTAACCCCCGTTACACGCACCAGCGGACTCCCTCCTCAGAGAGAAAGGAGACGCACATATTGGCGTCGTCTGCTCCCCCCTCCGTGCCTTGCGGATCGCGGGGGCGAGAGGGTCAGCCTCTCGCTCGCGCTCCGCCGCTTCCTTCGCTGCCATCACGTGCTCGCAATATGCAGCAAAGGCCTTCCAGGCATCCTCACTCGCTAATATAGCTCTCGCTATACTAGAGAGTGAGGGGTCCTGGCCGACCTTTGCCACCAAAGCGTGGCGAGCCTGTGCCCACGGCGCACACACCGCCAAGGTGTGCTGCGCCGTGTCCACAGGGTATCCGCATGTGTGGCACGAAGGCGTCTCCTCCCTGCCGATTTTGTGCAGGTAATAACCGAAGCAGCCATGCCCGTCATTACCTACACCATCCGGAAGGAGACTACGCCGTGGTGACGCTTAAGCCACCGGTCTAAGACCGGGGCGAGCGCGTCGAGCGTTCTGCGGCCGTACGGAGTGAGAAGGAGGTGCTCAGACCATCTCCTCAGGAGGCTCTTCCGAGCCTCCCTCCGTACGACCTCCCGCTCGGCGGGGCAAATGGACACCCCATTTGCCCTTTGTGCCACCGTGTAAAGGAAAACATACTGCGCCGACCCCAGATAACCTGGGAAAAGGGCAGGAGGATGATGATTATGTTGGATGTCACAACACATAATTTATATCCGCTGCCTGGTTATTTTGTAATCTTATCATTTTGTTTTTTCTTTGCTTTGTTTTTTTTCTGTATAAATTTCTTTTTGTTTGTAGTGTTTATGAACCTGATGTTGTACTCGTACATAGTGTTGTGATATCCAAAATAATAGATATCTATCTATATATTCTTTATAGATAGATATTCTTCTATTATAGATAGATATCTTTGTAACAGCAACAGACAGTACAATAAGGCGGTCTTATCGCTTGTAGCGAATTCTTCCAGACAACTTTTGGGTAAAGGAAAGAAATATCGTATTCGTAATAAGGGAAGGCAGTGAAAAGTAGTTTAACAAATGAAATTGAGAATGGCAGAAATATACATATTTTACATATTAATAATATTACATAACATAAATAATAATAAACAATACATACATACTCAATAATATATACATAGATAATTTATAAAAAAATAAATTCAACAAAAATATTACTTATAGATAATTATATAGGTATACATGACCAGAGAGCAGATCACATAAAAAAGGAAGAATAATTATCTTTTCTTTCTTTCCCTATCTTCAGCATCTTAGCGTTTGATACCGGTTGCATCTCAAGCTGATACCTTGGAGCCCAAGGTCCGCTTTATCCGTTGTATCTCCTCCACATTTCACAGTCTTTCGCATCCATAAATAAATATTTCACAACATCACATACATTGATCTGACTCCGAGATAGGTAGCTCAAGCACCTGTGTTACGGATATCAGAATCAACAGTGGGATTACAAATATATACATATAATACTTTTCTTTTGTAAATACATACTTATAATATATAGATAACGCCCAGACCAATACAAACAGATATGTTCATGCACACAAATGTTTGTACTGTGCGGGGATCGAACCCGCAACCCTTGCACCACCCTTGCATCCATTGTAGTGAGGTTATTGGTACGCATGTCATCTCTCACGGCGTCAAGCCAAACCTTTTTGGGCTTTATTGGTAGATAGAATGATTTCATCACTTACTAAATATAAGGCCCGTCAATAGCAAAGTTCTTGTGTGTGACAGCTGCAGCTTTAGGCAGACCCGTGGTCCCACTGGTTGCAATTAAGAGTGCAATAGTTTCTTCAGGGTCAAAGTCTTCTGGCCTGGAAGTTGTGAGATCAGTTTCAATAGTATTTACCTTCTGTTCTGTTTATACAACGGTATATAATTCTCGCAACATCTCATACGTTGACCTGATTCCGTACTAAGTAGCTTAAGCACTTGTGTTACAGATATCAGACAACAGAGGAACACAAATATATACTTAAATACATATATTACACCCAGACACCGAACAAACACAAGTGTTCATCGCACGAATGTTTGTCCAGGGTGGGGATCGAACCCACGACCTTTGGCGTAAGAGGAATGGTCACTACCAATTGCGCCATCCGGTCAGTCAACCTATATTTCTATTCTATATTATGTTAAGTAGTGGCCCGCTCTCACTTCGTTTTGGGACATAAGTTCCACTTCATATCAATAGATAGCGCTAGGTGTCGACTACATCGCGCACACGGATGGTCTTTTCGGATTACCTACGTAGCCGCTGTCTGTAGGAATTAATATCCTTATAAATAGTATAGATAGATAAACCAGCGAGTTACTAAATCATTAGTTTAATAACATATAGATATGTTTCATTCCTCCCGTTTGAAGGGGAGTTAAAAGGCAGTGCACTTGTAAGTTGTGCACTGTTGTTGTGAGAGTCCATGAGCGACGGCAATCTCCTATCATCAGGTGATCCATATGCTCGTTGTCGTCGTTTACCTTTGTTATTTTGTAAGGCATTCGATCGAAAATATTATTAGGCATAGCCTTCTTCAGCTATTTATCTCTTAAGTATGTCTTTTGGGACACCACAAGTATTTTGAAGGGGCATTTCTCGCCCCCTTTTTTTTATTGCGTCGGGGGAATGCGGCCGGCCCGTAGTGGGCCGGCGTGGCCTTATGCATACTCGTCC
This sequence comes from Marasmia exigua, assembly GCA_019059595.1. NCBI lineage: Eukaryota > Metazoa > Arthropoda > Insecta > Lepidoptera > Crambidae > Marasmia > Marasmia exigua. The sequence continues at coordinate 11,931,259 of CM032483.1, read as the reverse complement.
ACCGGGGGGTGGACGCATTTCTCGCCCCTGCTAAATTTCTGATGTCTACCTAAGTATCTTAGTCATACCGCCCACTTACTGGAAATCCTCCACGACGGATCCATCGTGGTACTTCTCCAAGAATTCAGGAAAGCTACACAGGTAGTCCCCTTTGTCGAAGGTGACGATCTGAGAGTCCAGCTCCAGTTCATTCAAGGCTAACTGGACGACGGGGGCCTTTTCGCTTTGACAGAACACCATCTTCGGTACGTCTACGGCGAAAGTATCTCGGAGCTCCACTGAAATCATATTTGTAGATTAGTATCATGCATCTAGGTGATTGGACGAGGATATGATGCAGTATTGGTACTTAAGTATTTACCAACTTACAGTCTTTATTATGATAAAAAAGAATGGGTGACAGGTAAGATAAGATAACGATTTTATATAATTTATTATTATATACTTATACATAATTTGTGTAGGTTATATTGTATTTTAGTTATGTAACATTAGTATTATATAGTGTACGATAACGTTTTATTTATTCTAGATACCTATATTATATAAACATTTCTTGTTTATAAAATAAACATTTCTTTAATACGGCAATACGGCATAATATTTCAGCAGAGACTATTTTCTTGTTTCGTACTTTTTAGAGCATGGTTTTTGGTAGTCAGGTTTTAGATTTTATTACTTTTTTTTAGTTTTACACATTTTTAGTTACCTATGTAAATAAAATTACATATTTGAAATGTGAGAAAAAAGCTCTTTCATTTGCTACCCCACACGGTACCGTCAAGCAAAATTTTTTTTAGTTCCTTACCCTATGTCCCCTAGAGGGCGCTGTTGTCAATTTAGTTCAGGTGCTTCTAACGACACCTCATTTGTTCAAATATGATAACTAGTTTAGAAGTTATGAGGGAGCAGATGAACAACCATACATACATACAGGTCAAAATCATAACCATCCTTTTTGCTTCGCCGTAGTCGGATAAAAACATAAAAATGTTTGAGTAGTACTCACTGACAGTCAACGTCCTATCCACCGCAGCGATGATGATGCCTAAGTAAAAGGCAGCATAGAACGGTATGGCCAAGTCCACATGGTTGGGGGCCATTAGCACTATGACGTCACCTTGCTTCAAGCCGAGGCTCTTGAAGGCGATGGCGCAACGGACGGACCGTTCTAATGCTGATGCATTTGTTTCTGAATCACCAGTCATGCCGTCTACCTACGAATTTGGGTTCGAAAAATATGAAAAAGGTGAGCCGAAAAATTAATAGGCGAGTGTAGCTCATAAGCGATGGTAGGTCAGTGGATAAGAGCGCCATCCATCGGGGGGGTCGTGGTTGGAATCTGAGCATGCATCTCTGGAGTTTTTTAAATCTATGTGTATATTTCTATCGTGAATATTTGCAGGTCAATGTCTGTAGAGAGCGTATAGCGACACACCCAATTCGAGACAATTTGAGTAAAGCCTATAAACTGTCCTACTGCAGGGCAAAGGCCTCCATCTTAGAAATCAAGTCATCGCTACTATAATAGGATTAGGCTTAATCACCACGCTTGCCAAATGCGGATTGGTGATCACAAACCCGAGCTATGTTCGAAAAATTCGAAACATACTTTTCGCTCGACCCGGGAATCGAACCCAGGACCCCGAGACCACGACCCGGTACTTAAACCACTAGACCAACAGGGCGTTATTTAATTTGAGTAGGGCCTTTTAAATTGACCCGATCGATTGCCACTATCTACGCCTTCGCAACTAGTTTGAGTTAGTAAATATCAAAAAAAAAGAGATTCCCAGTCCCCAATAGGGCAACCAACAAGCTGGGAATTATTTTGAAGTTTTAAAATTCAAGGGAAAATGGACCTTATCTTACCTGCATAAGGAAGTCAGGGGCATCCTTAAGGCTCTGCAGTAGAATTTTCCCCAGATGGAACCTGTCATTTATGTTCCCACTTTTGACTATTATGCCGGGAAGTAAGATCATTCATATACCAATGACACGCATCGTTGGAGCGTCTCTTCATTTTGCTGTGGAAAAATACACTTGACCCAGTACTTCTAGGTACCTACTTATAGGAGCAGTGTCAGTGTCAGGGATAATCTTCTAACATCCTTCACGTAAATGACTAGTTAACAAAAGAATGGCCTATACGACGAAAAAAATATAAGCATTTTTAACGTTAAGTTAGGTTCGCTTTTCGAGGCCAGGACCTTACCCTTGGTCGGCGCACCACACGTTAATGGTGTGCCCGTCCTTCGACCAACAGCGGTCCGCACTGGTCGCGGAGGTCGGACATGACCTGTCTTTGCGTGCTACCCGCCGTCCAGGCGGGCTCCGTCCGAGGGGTTCATTTCAATTTTCGTGCAAAATAATTCATAGGAAAACGTGCTGATTTCTCACTACACACAAACATTATTGTACGTTATTAAACTTGTGGCCTTTCACCTTATATCTCATCATAAATCGATAGTTAAGGTGACGGGTTGGGCACATTAGCGACGCCAATCGATTTTAATATTTAGCTTATAAATAAATATTTCACAACATCACATACATTGATCTGACTCCGAGATAGGTAGCTCAAGCACCTGTGTTACGGATATCAGAATCAACAGTGGGATTACAAATATATACATATAATACTTTTCTTTTGTAAATACATACTTATAATACATAGATAACCTGATCAATACAAACAGATATGTTCATGCACACAAATTTACGTACTGTGCGGGGATCGAACCCGCAACCCTTGCACCAGAGGTAGCGTTCACTTCCCTCGCAAGACGGGAAAATATTCCCCTCTTGCGGAGGTCTCAGCGGGCGATAGCGCTGCGGGTCGCTCGAGCCTACCGAACGGTAGGTTTCGACGCCGCCTGTGTGCTCGCTGAGACCTCCCCATGGAAGTCAGAAGCTGTGGTGCTGACCGCCGTCTATAAGTATACGGTGGACAGGAGGGCAGAAGGAAACCGCTTCTGCCCCGTCGAGCGGGAGGCCGTAAGGAAGGAGACACGGAAGGCGATGGTCCGAGAACCTCGGCCTTGCCCCTTACGGCCGGAGAACCCTCGACGCGCTCGCCCCGGTCCTAGACCATTGGCTTGAGCGTCACCACGGCTCCGTCTCCTTCCGTATGGTGCAGATAATGACCGGACATGGGTGCTTCGGTTATTATCTGCACAAAATACAACGGGAGGAGGCGCCTTCCTGCCATGAGTGCGGCGCTGCGGAGGACACGGCTCACCAGACCCTTGCGGAGTGTGTGCCGTGGGACCCGCAGCGTCAGGCGCTGATAGCGGAGGTCGGCCAGGACCTCTCCCTCCCTAGTATAACGAGATCTATACTAGCGAGCGATGGGGCCTGGAAGGCCTTCGCTGCCTTCTGCGAGCACGTCATGGTAGCGAAGGAGGCGGCGGAGCGCGAGCGAGAGCGAGATCCCCTCGCAAGTGCGAAGCGAAGGGTGAGGAGGGGGAGGAGACGCCGAGCAGATGCGCGTGGTACGGGGGCACCAGCACCAGCATTGCACAGGCTCAGTTCTCCCGGCTGTCCCTATCCCCTCTCCCGGCACGTCCGGGGGAGGAACCGCCTAGTCTGCCGTATAGGCGGACATCCGCCCGGGGAATATCGTGGAGGGAGGCTATGGCTGTATTACCATGATATTTCCCAATATGGGCGATGAGGGAGAACCGCAGGGGGTTTAGTGGGTATGCTAATGCCTATGCCTTTGCCTGGCTTCTCTTTGGGAGAAGCCCCCCGCCAAAGGAGAGCCCCACATAACCCGACCACCCCCCGGTGGTCTGGTATGCATAAGGTAGTCGGCTCATCTCTTGAGCCGGCGGCATTCCCCCTGCAAAACCAAAAAAAAAAAAAAAAAAGAGGCAGCGTTCACTACCACCGCACTGTTCCAAACGGGTCGTCATTAGCTTATTTCGGCAAACACGTATACTATTTATTAAATAACCATGCACAAATGTTGCCAATGTCCAACGCGTACGCGAAAAATTGATTCGCGCCAACATTTGTGCATGGTTATTTCATAAATAGTATAAGTGTTTGCCTAGAGGTTGTAAGCCCGAAATTGTTTAAAATAGATCCGGTTTAGTAGCTAAAAATTTAAATCGATTGGCGTCGCTAGTGTGCCCTACCCGTCACCTTAATGATTTTGCTTGATACCTTGTTTCAGCAATAGTCAAAAATATGTTAGCGGTCAAAATGTAATTGGCGTTTTTAAATAAAAAAAATTAAACATGTTTTGAAACAAAAACTTGCATTGTCAAAGATTATTTATTATATGAAACTCAAAATCGTGCTTTTTAAAAGAAAAGTTACATCACCATCGTCTTTTTTAACGCTCATGGAAATTTCTCGTGAACAATATTATTTTTCCCCAAGGAACATGTGATCTCTCATCGGGAATCTCAAAAATAAAATCGCATTCCCACACATAAGTGATTAATACTTTAATGGGAAGGGGTTTTTTATTAGACTAGACCCTTCCAAGGAACATCCTTGGGGAAAGTGGTTGTATCAGTAAAATGACTTCCAAAATTTTCAAGGAGACGATTAAAAAACATGTGGTATTTTGGCTACATCCTTTTGATGATGGATGAGATTTACTGGCATCGACTGTACATGGTGTATCTACTATATTATTACTGCTGTATAATTTCGGTCTTACATAGTCCACATAACGGAATCTCGTTAAAACAGGAGTTGGAGGCCATATTATTGCTATACTTATGAATACACAAAGTGACTTATATAGCTTGTAAACCAAACAATCTTATCTACCGACCTGTGTGTTAAATGCAATTGATTCACTATGCACTTTGTGGTCGAAAGCGTAGGTGCTCTAAGTCCAATGCATTGAGACTGACTGGCATCGGTGTGGTCATGTATGTTTAAACAAGTAACAACGAAGGGACTAGCACATAGGGGCGCGAACACAAGGATCAGTTCTTTATATTTGTTTATTTTTTCTTAACTAAGTACTACTTAAACTTAACCCCTCTTATTCCAAAACGTGGTTTAAAATAAGTAGTGGGATTAAAACTTAAGAACTAGAGTAAACATAATTACAAAACTAAGTTACGTTATTTAGTATATCAACTATAATACCCAAGTTAAACCACCCGGACCCTTAGTTTAAAATTAGTACTAAAATAATAACCTCATAATATTGATTCAGCAACCATGACAACTTAGGTATCCCTGTGACAGTTCATTCCGTTTTATCAACACCAAAGTTATGAGTGAGAAAATAGTTAATTTATTTTTACCAGACTACGGCGAAGCAAGAAAGGAGGGTTGTGATTTTGCCCTGTATGTATGTATGATTGTTCATCTCTTCCCTCATAACTTCAAAACTAGTTATCATATGTGAACAAATCAAGTGTCGTTAGAAGCGTCTCTATAACCAGAAGCCATTCATGTTGTAGGCTACATGACGTCACGTTAAATTGACTACAGTACCCTCTGGACGACTTAGAGTAAGGCACTAAAAACATTTTGCTTGACGGTACCGTGTGGGGTATCTTCCCTCACTCTTACCGAGGTGTCGTAAAAGGCGTCTAAGGTAAAGCTGCTGGCATAATCATCAGCACCCAGAGAAGGAAAACTCTGCATTCATATCAAAACCCTCGCCAACCCGTCTGCCAAGCGTGGTGAGTATGGCAATTACGCCTCATGTGATTGAGGGAGGCCCGTGCCCCAGCACTGGGGACTTAAATGGGCTGATGATGATGATGAATGTAACCATTGTATTCTTTACCGACTTATGTCTATTGTGTTGCCAATAATAAATAAATAAATAAAATACAGTTCACTTTTGTTTCCCTTTTCAATATTGCACCACCTACCTCTCCTCTACTATCAAATGTCCTTTGCCTGAAGGTTGTCTGGTAGAAATCGCTTCCAGCGATAAGACCGCCGAAATTGTACAAATAAGTTTCTGTAATTGCCTAGTTTTTTTAAATTGTGTTTTTTGTGCAATAAAGTACCTATCTATTTATCTTGTATAATCAACGGGCGCACTAAAAATATACAGCGCGTCAAATTGTAGTTATACAAAATCTTATCCCAGTTCACAGTGTTATTAATATTTATAATTGATATTTCGCTTATCAAAGATGCCATGATACTTACGCCCTAACACACTAATGTCGTTCATTATCAAGTTGATATTGGTCATTACAATAATATCTATGACCGTTACTGCAATTAAAAAAAATGGTATATGCAAAACTAAGTAGATGGAACATTTGCTGTTTCACGTTCTCCCCTTTTCACCCACTTTTGGGGGCTTTGACATTTTCTCTACTCTTATGCCCCATTTTTTTTTATTATTTGATAGAAATGGGGTGAGCCTTGCGTCTCACTAGCCACTGCGACCAGTAGATGATCTATTGTGGCAGCCCCATAACCTATTACAGCACCTCATATAGCTCCAGTTCCAGGATAAACCCGAGATTGGAGCTGATAGGGGAGCTTTTGATCTCGTCTGCCGAGATCATGTGTGCTCCTAGAAGCCGTCTCTGCAGCGGTGCAGCCTATGCACTCGCCGACGACGTGGATAATCGTTTCCTCGTCCTCGCGACAGAACCTGCAGATTTTGGTTTCTGAAAGGCCCATGTTGTGCAGGTGCTTGTTTAATTTGCAGTGCCCCGTCCGAGTGAGTGCCAGTAACATGTCCTCTACTCAGTTTTATTATTTCTACAGCTCGTTTCTGATCGAACGCCTGTATCAACGCCTTAGACTTTTCTAGTCGAGGTAGTCTTTTCCAAAATTCAGAGCTTTGCTTATGCTCCATTCTTTTAACTCGAACCTGACCATGCTTTTATTGGTTCCGGTCCGAGTAGTGGGGTCTCTGCCCCGGCCTTTGCTAGCACGTCAGCGACTTCATTGCTTCTGATATTGCAGTGTCCCGGTACCCAAATCAGATTTACGATGTTGGCATTGCCAAGCTGGTTTAGGAGTAGGATACACTTGCTAATGAGTTTGAAGTCTAGTTTACAGGATGCTAACGCCTTGAGGGCAGCTTGACTCAAACTCTTATGCCCCAGCTCTTTAGGTTCATAGGAAGTAGGTACGCTTAGTACCTACTTCTTATAGGTGAGTCAGTGAGTGTCGAATTAGTTTACCTCATGGCGTCACAGAAAACCAGCGTAAAGCAGCACTCTGCTGTGTTTCGCTGCGTGAGTGAGGTACCGGAGGCCGGTCCGGGGGAAAAGGGGGGTTAAAAGGTTAACAGCGCACTTGTGTCTCCACTGGTGTCGCGGGTGTCCATGGGCGGTGGCAATTGCTTACCATCAGGTAATCCGTCTGCTCGTTTGTCACCTATCACATAAAAAAAAACTTTTCTTTGTCATAATCATAAATAAGGAGATAAAAGAGCTACACAGACATGAAATTTCGTAGTTCAAGTGTTTGCTTATAGCTCATTATTTAATTTTACTAAACCTATTCATATATTATTATGCCTCAAGTGGCAATGGGCAGAGCACATAGCCAGGAAAACAGACGGCCGTTGGGGCGGAAAGGTTCTCGAGTGGAGGCCACGTACAGGAAGTCGCAGCCGTGGCAGGCGTGGCAGGCATCGACGATCTGGTGAAAATCGCGGGAATCCATTGGATGCGGGCGGCACAGGACCGATCTGTGTGGAGAAAATTGGGGGAGGCCTATGTCTAGCAGTGGACGTCTATTGGCTGAAATGATGATGATGATGAAACCTATTTAAAGGTCCTCAAATAGGGGCATACGTCGAAATGGTTTTTAGTTTGTTTGATATTTTCATTAACCTCTATTTCGAAAGAGTCGTCTACTCGTAGCTATTTGTGTGACTAAGATGAGTTAAATCAATTTATTTGCTCTTTTTTTTTGTAATTTTGACTCTATATCGAAACTACCGAACCATATTAACGGATAGTGAATAACCGCACTCGAGGAGCGGTTATCCCAATTAAAGCTGTTAATCTGTGCCCAAACCCCCGGAATAAAGTTTCCTTAAGCGCTTACACAGCCGTTATTTCGCAGCTTAAAGCGAACCAAACTGCTTTTTTTTTTATATGAGAGGTGGCCCATGGACACCTGCAACACCAGTGGAGTCACAAGTGCGCTGCCAACCTTTTCCCCTTTCCCCCATTGGGCCTCCGGTAACCTCACTCACACGGCGAAACACAGCGCAGGCGTTGCTTCACGCCGGTCTTCTGTGAGGCAGTGGTATCACTCCGGTCGAGCCGGCCCATTTATGCCTAAGCGTGGCTCTCCCACATTTAATTTCGCTTTTGTGCAGCAATTATGACAAATGAATATTTGGCAGTGTCAAACACGACTGGAGAGGGTTCAGGCGCAAAAACAGCGACTTAACGTGCTTTCCGAGGCACGAGGGCACGAGACCGCTAACTTCCAAACGCCGGGCTGACAATAAGAATTTCTTACCGAAAACTTAGATACAAATTTTTGGACCGACCCGGGTATTGAACCGGGGACCTCATGCGCAGCCGTCGCTGTTTAATGTGCGACCCAACTGTCTTTTCTTGTCTCTTCTTCCTTTTTAATGTGGTCTGCTCTCTGGTAAGTTTTACCTATCTACATGAAATATTTTTATTAAATTTTATTATAAATTATCTAGGTATATATTTTTAAGTATATATTGTTTATACTATATTTATGTTATGTACATTATTAGTATCTATATTTCTGCCATTTTCAATTCCATTTGTTAAACTGCTTTGCGCTGCCTTCCCCTATTACGAATACGTTATTTCTTTTTCAACAAAGATTGTCTGGAAGAAATCGCTACAAGCGATAAGACCGCCTTATTGTACTGTCTGTTGTTGTTGTATCATGCTTGTATTTTGTTTTTGCGCAATAAATAATATTTCTCTATCTCTCTAGGCCCAGTCTCAGCGATAAGACCGCCTAGATTGTACATTGTATCCTTGTATACCTAGCTTTTAAGTTTTGTATGTTGTGCAATAAAAAGCATCTGTCTATCTATCTAGGCAGTCTTGAACTGTACAGTCCCACGGTTATTTGGCACGTGGAAAAAGGCGGAACTAATGCTAGGTTTGACATTATCGCATAGAAAAAGCGTTATACAACGCCCTCCTGTCAATGTCACTGAAGTGCCTTCATATCGTAGTCGCACTATAGTACGATAACAGATGCACTTTTAGAATGACATTGAGCCTCGTCAAAGAGGTTAGCATGTGCAGTGTTATTATGCAATTACACTCATAATAGAAGACAAGGTCGATTTAAACGTATACGTATCTCCTCTCACAGTCCCCTTAATAACAATTGAGTTAACTAGGTATCATAGTCCTAACTGCTGCAAATTGGTAGGTAAGGTGTGTACCTTATACAAATAGGACAGTAAGGATCTAAATCTTATTCCAATGTACAAAAAAATATCTGAGCTTTTGACAAAAAATTCACTTCATCACTTTTAGCACGATACCTACATACTCTAAGGTGAAAATGCACAAATCTTTTGACAAAAGTTCATCATTTTGATACTGACTGTACCTACCTAACTGATTTCAGCTTATTATAAAACGCGACCTTTTTTTTTCGTACTAAAGACTGTCCAATCCCGATCCAACACGTCAAAAGGAGCTGGAGCCCAATTCTCATGCACTAGACATAGAAGTCGAATAAGAGGTATCCATACATTCGTCCATACAAAAGTCGAATTCGATTTATGAATGTGAATATCACGACGATATATAATATAATACGGTATACGACTACTTTTTTTTTAACTTTGCAATCAAAAGACCTCACAATGATAGAAACATCGTTGAAAGAATCACTTTTTTTTTTTTCTATTATAATAATTGGTGCAAATTGTATGGGTTATTCAATGGTATAATTATTTTTTAATAATTTCATACTTTTAAAATGGACTTGCCCATGAATCTTTGAATGACCATAAAACCAGCTAGACGTTATATTTTTAATTGAGAATTTTTGCGATTGGCACATATTGACCTATATTTCGACAAAATATTTATATTTTGTAAAATCTTGACCTTAGTCGTATACCCTATTCTCGGGGCGTGATGTAGATATCGACTTTGACATTTATATGGATGAATGTATGGAAAATATCTAAGTCGTGTGCATGAGATTTAGGCTCCAGAGGGCTTATCCTCGAGCACTCGACATTGTAGTGTAGTTGGAGATCTTGGACCAATGTATGAAATCTTTAAATTCAACTTGAATTTCGATTGCAGAAGAATTGCCCCTCATTAACGAATATTGTTCCAGAACTATTTTTAGGTCGCGTTTTGTAATAAAAGCATATAAGTCTCCCTTCTTAGGCTGGATTCGACCAATCATTATCCGTGGATACATCTATGGTAATAACATCAGATTTGTAAAGAAATGATAGTGCTATACTATAGATTTATTATCGTAATATGATTGGTCGAATTGGCCCTTATTATAGTCGTATACTTCTGATGGAGTGGTCGCCATTATCCATACCCGTGGCAGTCGGTGTCATATTTCAATCATAATCTACCGTCTGCCAAGAGTCCTTGCATTGACAATAGGAGGGCATTCCACCCATAAAAGAGAGATAGCGGCCTGAAAGAAAGAGTAAAAAATTATTGCGAGAGGGATGATAGCGAAACTGGTATCTGTCTATGAAAGAGATGCCTGCCCCCTTTTTTTATAGTGACAGTATATTGGCTCTCCTCAGCCTGATGGTAAGCAAGAGAAGAGCCCACGTTGCAGTTACAACGGAAGCGATGTCAAGGCGTCAACTCCGTTGGGACTGCCATACTGGCCCGCGAGGTCCCCCTGTTATATATACGTCATCGTCGGCCCAGAGATCAGGGCATTCAGGGGATTCAGCATTTGATTGCCCCTTGACTTAATATTGGGTCAACCCATCCATGATCCAGTTGGTCTGGTTCTCTTGTTGGGTCAGACGGCAGTATTTTCATTGTAATTACCAGACTTCCCGTATCCTGGATCATGGATCGTGGGAGAGCCACGCTTCGGCATGAATGGGCCGGCTCGACCGGAGTGATACCACGGCCTCAAAAAATACTGGCGTGAAGCATCACTGTGCTGTATTTCGCTGCGTGAGTGAGGGTACCGGAGGCCGAACCCAGGTGAAAGGGGGTTGGCAGCGCACTTGCGATACTCTGTGTAGTATCGCGGGTGTCCATAGGCGGCAGCTATCGCTTACCATCAAGTGGTCCGTCTGCTCGTCTGCCACCTATTAAATAAAAAAATGGTCCTAGCATACCCGTACTTCAGAGCAATGGCTTAAGATGCAATGGAATGACACACTGAGATAAGAGATTGTTGTGCCACTGACCACATTGATACTGTACCTACCTACAATTGTAATGTGTGTTTATTTTTAGAATGACATAAACGATTACCGTTAATGACCTGTGCAATAAAGACGTTAATAAATAATAATAAATATGTCGCAACATCACATACATTGATCTGACTTCGAGGTAGGTAGCTCAAGCTCCTGTGTTATGGATATCAAAACCAAAAATATATGCTTCAAATACTTTTCGTAAATACATACTTATAATACATAGAAAACACCCAGACCAATACAAACAGACATGTTCATGCACACAAATGTTTGTACTGTGGAATCGAACCCGCAACCTCACTACCACTTAACCAAACTGGTCATCACATTGATTAATGAATCAATTTTCGTAACGGGATTTACACTTAATCATCATCATCATCATAAGCCTGTTGCAATCCACTGCTGGACATAAGCCTCTCCTAATGTTCTCCACTCCGATCGACAGCTCTTTGGAGCTGGTTCCTCGTGGCTATTCACATCAGCTCCAGCCAGCCATACTGCGTAGATCGTCACTCCATCTGGCCTGAGAGCACCCTTAGAGACTCGGGGATCGAACTTTACGAATGAAGCCCTTTGGAGCATAGAATGTGGTTGGACCAATACCTAGAGCTTCCTCTAGAGCCCTACTCCTTATCTAAGCATGTAATTACCGGTTGCATCCAAAAAAAAAACATTTATTTCAAGACACATGGCCCATATAAAATATTAGTATGTTAGTAACAAACAACTTATAAAACAATGTTGATTAGCAGAGACAAAACAACATATAACTACCTTTGCAGACAGTAGGTACTGTCTGCAAAAACAGTCACATGTCGTTCTCACATGAACATCTCCACCTGCAGTCCCACGATGCACTGACCTGCACGTATCACGTGTAAATCAGTGAACCGCCGGAATACAGCAGCATCCATCCTATCCACAATCATCCTGAGGATCTCATTGCTACTCCCCCTAATTCGCCCCCTGTCGCTCTACAGATCGGGGTACGCTTGGACCAGGATTCAAGCTTTTGGGAGTCAGGTAATTACAATAAAACGACCAGTCTGACCTTCGCAATCCTTTTACAGGGGGACCAGACCAACAGAATCATGGTTACACGTTTCAGAAACTATTCTAAGCTTTTAGATTTCCTCGCGATGTTTTCTCTCACCGCCGAGCCACTGAGCTACCATCGCCAAGTGAGAGATACAATGGAGAAATCAATCACTATATGAACACTATATGATCTGAGGTTCAATACATGGCAATGATAGACATCAGCGAAGCTGGGGATTTTTTCTAGAAGAGGCCATGGCCCAGCGGCATATCATTTGCTTTTGCTACGACGGTATCCCGGCGGCACATCATTAGCTATTGCTACGACGGGATCCCGGCGGCACATCATTTGCTATTGCTACGACGGGATCCCGGCGGCACATCATTAGCTATTGCTACGACGGTATCCCGGCGGCACATCATTAGCTATTGCTACGACGGGATCCCGGCGGCACATCATTTGCTATTGCTACGACGGGATCCCGGCGGCACATCATTTGCTATTGCTACGACGGGATCCCGGCGGCACATCATTAGCTATTGCTACGACGGGATCCCGGCGGCACATCATTTGCTATTGCTACGACGGTATCCCGGCGGCACCTCATTAGCAATTGCAAGACGGGATCCCGGCGGCACATCATTTGCTATTGCTACGACGGGATCCCGGCGGCACATCATTTTCTATTGCTACGACGGGATCCCGGCGGCACATCATTAGCTATTGCTACGACGGGATCCCGTCGGCACAACATTTGCTATTGCTACAACGGGATCCCGGCGGCACATCATTTGCTGCGGGGGTCCCCCAGCAGCTCTTCATTTGCTATTGCTACGATGGGATCCCGGTGGCACATCATTTGCTACGGGCGGGTTAGTGGCCCATTATTTGCTATTGCTACGATGGGTTCCCGGCGGTACATCAATTGCTTCGGGCGGGTTAGTGGCTCATTATTTGCTATTGCTACGATGGGATCCCGGCGGCGCATCATTTGCTACGGGCGGGTTAGTGGCTCATTATTTGCTATTGCTACGATGGGATCCCGGCGGCACATGATTTGCTACGGGCGGGTTAGTGGCTCATTATTTGCTATTTCTACGATGGGATCCCGGCGGCATATCATTTGCTACGGGCGGATTAGTGGCTCATTATTTGCTATTGCTACGATGGGATCCCGGTGGCACATCACTTACTACGGATGGGTTAGCGGCTCATTATTTGCTATTGATACGATGGGATCCCGGCGGCGCATCATTTGCTACGGGCGAGTTAGCGGCTCATTATTTGCTATTGCTACGATGGGATCCCGGCGGCGCATCATTTGCTACAGGCGGGTTAGTGGCTCATTATTTACTATTGCTACGATGGGATCCCGGCGGCGCATCATTTGCTACGGGCGAGTTAGCAGCTCATTATTTGCTATTGCTACGATGGGATCCCGGAGGCGCATCATTTGCTACGGGCGGGTTAGTGGCTCATTATTTGCTATTGCTACGATGGGATCCCGGCGGCACATCATTTGCTACGGGCGGGTTAGTGGCTCATTATTTGCTATTGCTACGATGGGATCCCGGCGGCACATCATTTGCGTTGGGCGGGTTAGTGGCTCATCATTTACTATTGCTGCGTATGCTACGGGGCTCCCCAGCAACTCTTCATTAACTACGACAGGTATTTATCTAAGGCCCCCCTTCCCTAGCTTAGCTTTCTATGGTAGGACAAGCTCGGCCATGATGATAGACAAAGTCCATAGAAACTCCCACTTTCTCCGACAAAGTCTCATAACACATACTATGGTATTATTCAGTGGGCGTTGAACGAAGTGACAGTTGACAGAGTCAGTGTAAACGTGTCTTAAGCCACCACGTTAGTCTTTTAGGATATATTATTCATCCCCTAATGAGGGCTTGAGCTTCTTTGTCTTGAAATTACTAGGTAGTTTAGGGGTAGTTTTGAAGGGCGTGCAAACGATGGAAACATTATTCATGCATATGAAAGGAATACTATGATTACGTTGGATAACGGATAAAGTGATTGCGACAACAAAACGTTGTTTTTTTTCCTATAGACAGACATTTGGCTACAATCAGACCAGGACCAGTAAGGGTCATGCCTGTCTAGTAACGTCTATTCACTCTTTTCTTCAATACGTTCAAACCAAAGCGTTCTATAATCAACACTATTTATAAAGAAGGAAATCCTATAGGCAGCGGTAACGCTTATAGGTAATCCGAAAACTCAAAACGCTTGCGCGATGTAATCGACGCCTAGCGCCATCTATTGGTTTGGAATGGAACTAATGTCTTGAAACGAAGTGAGGGCGGGCCACTAGTATTACAATAATTCTAGCTGGCACCTGTACGCCCGTCACGCCCGTACTTTTCACACGCACTGTACGCTTCTTTTATTAGGTTGCGACGGGTACATTCTCGTTTGTTACGAAACGGTTTTGTAGGCCGTCTGTCTGTATCCTTGTTCATTGCACACGCGCTGGGCGTCTCTTTTATTTGAATGCGATAGATATATGTACTCGGATAGTTTATGAAATGTGTAATAACCATGATTCAGTTGGTCTGGTTCCCCCGTCCAAGGGTTGCGAATGTCAGACAGTCGCTACGTTGTAATTTTTTTACTAAGCTATGCAGGTCCTTTTCAGACCAGTATCACTGCGACCATTTTTGATCTATTGTGATCGCCACTGTGCTACATATCAATTCCAAAACCTACACTTTTTTATGCTAGAGGCGGACAAACGAGCAAGCTAGTCACCTGATGGAAAATAATTAGCGCCGCCCATGAACATTCGCAAAATCAGTGATCGCTAATGTGTTTTCAGAAAGTTATTGATTGTTTGCGACTGAGATCCCTAGCTCCATTGGGGCTCAAAATGTGCTTTCCCAGATAAATGCTACGTTTGCACTTCAGCGGTGCGCATTCGGTGACTATGTGTATAGGGGTTTCATCCGATAAGATATTTATATATATTAAGATATTTCCTCTGTAAATGTCCATGTTAAGTGTCGAATAAATGATTTCTTATTCTTATTCTTATTCTTATCCGCCTCGTTACACATTCTGCAGGTTCTAGTGTTGCTCATTCCACAGTTAAGGTGACGGGTTGGGCACACTAGCGACGCCAATCGATTGAATTTTTTAGCTACTAAACCAGATCTATTTTGAACGATTTTGGAGTTACAACCTCTAAGCAAACATACTATTTATTAAATAACCATGCACAAATGTTAGGTCCGTGCACAAACGCGAAAAATTGCTTCACGCCAAAAGTGGCCGCTTTTGGAGTGAATCAATTTTTCGCGTAGTACGCCTTGGACCCAACATTTGTACATGGTTATTTAATAGTATAAGTGTTCGCCTAGAGGTGCGCCTAGAGGAGCCCAAGAAGCGCGGCGGAGGATCTGCGGTTAAAGGGACAGTACCTAGCTTGGAATTGGTTAATCCCGGCAAATTGAGCCATGATTCGCGTGATCTGTGTGTTATAGATGTTTTCCAGTGTCAGACAGGCAAGACTTATGGGTATGCGCAGAAGGGTTCTGGGTCGTACCATGTACCCTCCGATCCAGCCCTTGCGAGCTCATCAGCAATCTCGTTGTTAAGCGTGCGGCGGAGCGTCGTTCAAATTTAATTTGTGGCGAGCTTCGCCGTTCCTCGAACATCTCTCTATCTCTGTCGCGCCAACTGAGACCCTTTCGTGCGATTAGATATAGAAAGATAGCTGTTTGAAATTTGTAAGAAAATTGTGTGCGAATACCAAAAATTATGAATGAAACTTGATTATACATGTTTTGATTTTCTTTAAGACATTGTGTAACTAGATAATACAGGTTGTCTCTGTTATATTTTCATTAAGAATAATTATGTTTTAATATATTAAACACGCCTGTCCTAATTTATACCGCCAGACACGTAGTCACATGAATGTTGTGTGACAAAATAGATAACAGAATTAGAAATGAAGACACAATGTTCCTACTTTACCTTTGTATAATGGGAAATTGCATAGATTCTAGAATATTAAGCGACCCACTTAAGGTGACGGGTAGGGCACACTAGCGATGCCAATCGAATTTAATTTTTAGCTACTAAACTGGATCTATTTTAAATTTGCAATTTCGGAGTTACACTCTCTCGGCAAATACTTACTTATACTATTTATTAAATAACCATGCACAAATGTGGGGTCCGTTTTTGTACGCGAAAAATTGATTCACATATTCAAAACGGCCACTTTTGGCGAGAAAATGTTCAAAATAGATCCGGTTTAGTAGCTAAAAATTAAAATCGATGGCGTCGCTAGTGTGCCCTACCCGTCACCTTAAAGCACTATAGTTGGGCCGTAACCTTGTTACAACGTAACCTAGTAACAACGGGAATTGAATTTATTAATCTTTAAATGTTAAAATAGCACAATTTCTTAACTTTTTAGGGTTCCGTACCTCAAAAGGAAAAAACGGAACCCTTATAGGATCACTTTGTTGTCCGTCTGTCAAGACCCTTTTTCTCAGGAACGCGTGGAGGTATGAACCTGAAATTTATATCAATTACTCAAGTCTACTGTCCCTTGAAGCTGTGAAAAAATCAAACTTCTAAGCCAACGCAATCAAAAGATACAGCCGCATATGCCGCAAATTTTCGACACTTGCAAGGGAATCAAAACCTACAGGGTGCTTCCCGTGAACTCAGAATCTTGAAATTTGGTACGAAACAACGTCTTATAGCATAGATAAAGGAAAAATTTCGAAAACCATACATTTTTAGTTACATCACATAATATATATTTTTTTAATAATTTTAAACTTACTACCCATTTCCTCATAAACGCGAAGAGGTATTAAATTGAAATTCATACCAAATACTCAGGTCTATAATTCCTTTAAGCTGTAACAAAATCAAACTTCTATGTCAACGCAATCAAAAGAAACAGCAATTTAAGCTGCATATTTTGAAACTCGCAAGGGAATCAAAACCTAAAGGGTACTTCCAGTCGACCTAGAATCTTGAAATTTGGCATGAAGCAACGTTTTATAGCACACATAAAGGAAAAATTCCGAAAACCTTAAATTTTTAGTTACATTACAAAATATATATTTTTTAATAAATATAAACTTATTACTTTTTTCCTCATGAACGCGTAGAGCTATCATGTTGAAATTCATATCAAATACTAAGATCTAATTGCCTTTAACCCGTGAAAAAAAAAATCTAAGTCAACGCAAAAACGCAAAAGTACAACCATTGATACCGCATATTTTGAAACTCGCAACTACACGCAAGGGAATTAAAACCTAAAGACCACTTCCCGTTGACAAAGAATCTCGAAATTTGTAAGGAGCAATAGCTTACAGCACAGGTAACAGGAAAATTCAGAAAAGCTTAAAATTTTAAGTAGTTATGCCACCAAAAAAATTGTGATTGTAAACATAATTGTAGTTACAGCAATGACCGCGAGTTATTATACTATGTATGGGGAGGGCAACATTTAAAGAAGACGAAATAGCCTTCTTCTTTATATTTCGACGTTCTTTTATCGAAATGATATGTGTTAATATAAAATAAAGGATTACTTAAACGATAAAGAGATCTTTGTCTTAAATTTATGCTCCTCCATCTTTCCCCATTGTAATGTTATGAATTTCATTTTGCAATAAAAATACCATAGATAGTTATGACTCGATTGTCGTAATGAACGAACTTTGTAAACCTTGCAGGTTTGTACGGAACCCTCGGTGCGCGAGTCCGACTCGCACTTGTCCGGTTTTTTAAACATTATGTTTGCATTTATTTATTTCTCTATTTATTTCTCGAACGTGTCCCTGACGCGGACGTCGAGCTCGGGCTCATCCAACAAACTGTCCATGTCATCCTGTAACGCATCGAAATTATTGTATAAGTTTTGAAGGCGTAATTTTAGTTATATTTGACGCGGTACGTCACGCAATTCTTCATTATTTTCTTTTAAATTATGTAAATAGTTATCAAATGATGTAAATTTAGCTTTATATATTCCCCGTTTATTTCTTAATGTTTTTATTTGATTTTCCATTTTTGCTTCCCCTTCTATTTCTTTACCTATACTTGTATTGTTGTTTATAGTACTTACTTTAATTTCTAACGTAAATAAGTGTTGTAAGAATTAATAAAATATATAAATTGTTTGTTATTGTTTTTTAAAAACTTAGAACCTCCTCCTTTTCAAAGTCGGTTAACAAATAGCGCAAGCACTTGTTTACGTTACGTATAAAAAAAAGAAGCAACTAAACTACTATGCGAATACCTACTACAGAAAACTTAAGTGGCGTTGAAACTATTTGTATTTACTAAGTTTAATAGTACCTATACCTACTACAAAATAAGTTAAGTATTAATGAATTAGGTAATTTGTTAACAAAAAGCAGTCTATTTTGTTACTGCGACGATTAGGTTAACTAAGCGCTAAATACAAAACAAAACGATCAATGGTTATGCATAAAAACGATGTTATAGAACCGGCCAAGCGCGAGTCGGACTCGCCCATGAAGGGTTCCGTACCAGCAAGTAAGATAATTATATGGAAGGTAAATTGCGGTTTACGGTTTATAACGTATTAATAAAACTGCTTACTAGATCTAGTCCAAACCAATTTCCTTGTTAGTTTTCATGATTATGTACATCATATATTTTTTTTTAGTTTTAATTAAAAAATATATATTTTGTAATGTAACTAAAAATTTAAGGTTTTCGGAATTTTTCCTTTATGTGTGCTATAAAACGTTGCTTCATGCCAAATTTCAAGATTCTAGGTCGACTGGAAGTACCCTTTAGGTTTTGATTCCCTTGCGAGTACTTGCGAGTTTCAAAATATGCAGCATAAATTGCTGTTTCTTTTGATTGCGTTGACATAGAAGTTTGATTTTGTTACAGCTTAAAGGTATTATAGACCTGCGTATTTGGTATGAATTTCAATTTATTACCTTTACGCGTTTATGAGGAAATGGGTAGTAAGTTTAAAATTATTAAAAAAATATATATTATGTGATATAACTAAAATTTTAGGGTTTTCGTAATTTTTCCTTTATCTATGCTATAAGACGTTGCTTCGTACCAAATTTCAAGATTCTGAGTTCACGGGAAGCACCCTGTAGGTTTTGATTCCCTTGCAAGTGTCGAATATTTGCTGCATAAACGGCTGTATCTTTTGATTGCGTTGGCTTAGAAGTTTGATTTTTTCACAGCTTCAAGGGACAGTAGACCTGAGTAATTGATATAAATTTCAGCTTCATACCTCCACGCGTTCCTGAGAAAAAGGGTCTTGACAGACGGACGGACAGACGGACAACAAAGTGATCCTATAAGGGTTCCGTTTTTCCTTTTGAGGTACGGAACCCTAAAAATGATGCCAAAAACCTCGACATGATTTTTAAAGACCTATCCATAGAAACCCCACACGTAAAGGTTTGATGAAATAAAGATTTTTGAGCTTCAGTTTCAAGTAAGGAGACCCCCCATTTTTTTTATTTTTTCCAATTTTTGTGTAAAAATCGTAATGCGGTTAACAAAATAGGTACATCTATTTACCAAGTTTCAATACTATAGTTCTTATAGTTTCGGAGAAAAGGGGCTGTGACATACGGACGGACGGACAGACGGACAGACATGACGAATCTATTAGAGTTCCGTTTTTTACCATTTGGCTACGGAACCCTAAAGAAAGAAGCGGCTACTGATAAGAATTGAATGTGAACATTACTGTCCTTGAGTTGTGCGAACGCAGGTACACGCCACGGGCCGGCCGGCCAAGCGCAATAACTACTCGTCGCTCGGGCGGTTGGATTACCAAGGTACCGACCCTTAAAATTATAAACACAGAAATTAACAACTGAATACGGATTATGTCTTATTTTTTTTTTTTTTTATATATTATGAATTGTAGGCTAACGCTTGACCACAATCTCACCTGATGGAAAGTGACGATGAGGTCTAGGATGTAACGCGTTTGCCTAGGAGATGCCTGTTCACTCTTGCCTTAAAGATGTCCAGATTGTAGTGGTCCGGAAAAACAGACCTTGGCAAGGAGTTCCATTCCTTGGCTGTCCGCATTATGAACGTGGAGGCAAATCGCTTCGTGCGGATGTTTTAAATTACAGGGAATACACCAGAGATGTTTGTGTTAATAGTGAATAATGGATTATGGATACGAATTAACGTTTGTAAATATGAACTTTCGTTACACCTTTTACGTAATTATTTGTATTGAAATGAATTTTAGATTAAAATAAGCTGCAACGGAAAGGTAATTAGTGTTTTTTTTAATTATTAGTTTTTATAAAACTTGATATGAATTGTACAGTGGCGGACAGGTCAAGCTATACAAAACTGTCAAATTTCCTCAATCGATTTCGAACTCAATGTGTAACAAAATAAGGTTTATAGTCGAATGAAGAAATTTGACAGTTTTGTATAGCTTGATGTGTCCGCCACTGCACGTAGGTATAAGGTGTTTTTTATTTTGATTGTTTTTGCCATTATAAATAATCACTGTTTTGATTTATTGATATGATTGATTATTGATTAGTTAATTGTTTGTGTATGATTACTAAGATGATGCTACAGTGTGATGCAAGAATG
The DNA here is from genome assembly GCA_019059595.1 of Marasmia exigua. Lineage (NCBI taxonomy): Eukaryota > Metazoa > Arthropoda > Insecta > Lepidoptera > Crambidae > Marasmia > Marasmia exigua. The sequence goes on along the minus strand of CM032483.1, from coordinate 11,910,248 downwards.
GAAATATGGAAATGAAAATTGTTAGGTATAAAGGAATAATTGGAACAATCTCACGGTTTTTGTGCACTATCCTCTTGATTAGGTATTATGTTTTGTCTTGACAATGGATGAGTGGCCTGGCTACTGTCAGATGGTTGCAGCTGCAGTGGTAATCAACGATCAACAATTCTTGATATATCCTTGTCTCTTCTTCCTTTTTTATGTGGTCTGCTCTCTGGTCATTTATACCTATCTATAAGAAATATTTTTATTGATTTTTTGTTATAAATTATCTATGTATATATTATTGGGTATGTATATATTGTTTATTATTATTTATGTAATGTAATAATATTAATATATAAAATAATGTATATTTCTTCCGTTCTCAATTTCATTTGTTAAACTACTTTGCACTGCCTTCCCTTATTATGAATACGATATTTCTTTCCTCTACCCAAAGGTTGTCTTGAAGAAATCGCTACAAGCGATAAGACCGCCTTATTGTACTGTCTGTTGCTGTTGTATCATGCTTGTATTTTATTTTTGTGCAATAAAGAATATCTATCTAGTAGTAGTAGTATGCCTAGTACTTAAGTTGTGTATTTTGTGCAATAAAGTATATCTATCTATCTATCTATCTATCTTGATTGACGCCCGGTTTAAGTGTCAGCAAAGATGGATGAATTCCGAAGTCCTCGCGTTGTTCACCCGGAGAAATTGTCTCACAAGCGTCTTGAAGTCTGAAGCAAGGTGGTGCTGACCGCTGATAAATCGTCCGAACCTCCAAATTCCAACCGTTTTCTTGACGGATCGAAGACCATAATGTTGGGTATTAAATCGCCCGCAAAAATTCTGGTCCGCGGACGAGTTTAACATTGCCAGTTTGTTAGTAGTTAACTGGACTACGCTGAGAAGCGGCCGCGGACCAGTTAACTATTTGCTCAAGCTTAGGGGTCAACTGGCCCAAAAGTTTGATATAGGTATCTAGTTATGTAAATTGGTATTGTAGTGTTTGTGTGAATATACCTTTAGACTTGGTATACAATACACTGTCTCGTGCACACGTTGAGACGGGGCGTGCGGACACGCGGCCTTGTTTGATGGTGTGTTGTCGAGCCAGTGGATTGTGGATACCCTCAATATCGGTGTACAGTAAAAGTGGCGACGAGGACAAAGATCGGTCTAATCACGATATCATTTTAAAGAAGGGGATACTAAGCAACCTTAATTTGACATGCGTGCGACTGGCACGATTAAGAAATCTCTAAGCATGGATTAGTGTTTAATGGTCAATTTTTTGTATTTGTAGTACACCGAGTAACCACAAAGTGACACTAAGTTGAAATTATTTATTGTAGCAGTATCATACGTAATGTTTGCATTTCATCATTGTTGCATTTAGGACTTTGTATAGGATTTTATCCAAAATGAAGGAAAAGTACGGGAGCCATTTTTATTTTTTCTCACAGTTTTGACAACGTAAAAAAAAAGAAAAAGTTATGTCAAGGGGATGGTATTCTCGTAATTAAGTATGACATCAAAAAAAAAAGAAACTAAAAGATGGTATTCTAAGTATTATTGAATAATTGTGACGTCAGTAGTGATGGGATACTGTTTTTTAATGTTACTAATCTATTGATCGATTTTTTGCGTTAGCAGTGCACAAAATGTTAGGAGGCATAGTTCCACATGAATACCCGCGCTAATAAAAAATGTATTTTCTGTATATAGTAAGTGGGTGGTTTAAAGGGTTTAACTAATTATGTTAAATACGCAGTAATTGATGGGTTATACTCTGAGGTTGCGTTTTGGGGTCCCCGGTTCGATTTCCGGTTGAGGTGAAATCTGCGCGTTCAGTCGGATATCATTTTGGTGTAAAGGTACCCCCATTAAATTGGAAACCTCGTTTGGTATCAAGGTACCCCCATTAAATTGGAAACCTCGTTTGGTATAAAGGTACCCCCATTAAATTGGAAAACCTTGTTTGGTGTATAGGTACCTTCCCAATAAATTGGAAAACCTTGGCGCAAAGGTACCTAAATTAAAATTAAAATATTTAGTTCAAAGGTTTAAATTGAAATACCTCACATTAGTACAATGCATCCATTAAATTGAGAAACACAAAAATCGCAAGGTATGTTTATTTATTTTTTCAGGTCATCCTACTAGCTCAACATGACGTCACACGGTTTACCTCCTTTGGAGAAATTGGAATTAGAAGGCGACAGTGCTTCTTTGCGGATTTACCTGGAAGCAGCAGATATCTCTAGCGATGTAAAGAAAAGAGCAACGATGTTGTTGTTGGGCGGTTCGGGACTTAAAGAAATATTCTATAATTTACCAGGTGCCAGTATAGAAAAAATCGACAGCAACGATGTATTCGCCATAGCGATACAAAAATTGGATGATTATTTTACCCCTAAGCAGAGTGAGGTGTATGAAAGACATGTATTTCGCTTAATCAAACAAGAAGAAGGTGAAAAATTTGAGAAATTTATAAGACTAAGGAATCAGGCATGTAAGTGTATGTTTGATAAACCTGAAGACCATTTAATTGATCAAATTACATACATAGTTTTTGAGAACGAGTTATGTTTCTTCGGTAATGTACTCTTAAGAGGAACAGGTTGGTAATACCCTCTAAACTCCGGAAAAAGGTTTTAGACGCTGCACACGAAGGTCACCCGGGCATTGTAGGCATGAAAGGGCGTCTCAGATGTAAATTATGGTGGCCAAGGATAGATAAGGATGCTGAAAATCTAGTAAAGAGTTGTAAAGGCTGTACCTTGGTCGGATTACCACCAATCCACCTGTACCCATGAAGCGTCGTGAGCTCCCGGAATCTCTTTGGGTTGACGTTGCAATGGATTTGCTAGGGCCGTTGCCTAGCAATGAATATCTTTTGGTTATGGTCGACTATTATAGTCGCTATAAAGAGGTAAAGATAACAAAATCAATTACGAGCGCCCAAATAATTAGATTACCAAAGGAGATATTTAGCCGGCTAGGCTATCCTTCTTCCATAACGGCTGATAATGGTCGTCAATTCGTAAGTGAAGAGTTTAAAAATGTTTGTGCTGAATGTAACATAAAATTGTTTCATACATTGCCGTATTGGCCGCAACAGAATGGTGAGGTGGAAAGGCAAAACTGAGATATTTTGAAACGTTTAAAAATAGGAAAAATCGAGCAGAAAGATTTACAAGAATCTCTATGGGAATACCTGATGATGTACAACTCTACACCGCATTCAGTAACAGGAAAAACACCAACGGAATTATTCTTCAAAAGACAGAACAGGGATATTTTATCTCTGTTCTGTCTTTTCTTCCTACTCTACAGAATGCGAAAGATGAAGACACAGAAGTTAGAGACAGAGACAAGGAACAAAAGGAAAAGGAAAAGAATACTGGGATTAGAGTTAAAATAAGTTAACTTTATAATGGTTTTTTTTTGTATTCTAAATTTAACTCTGTAACATCATCAATATTTGAAAAGAGTAAGTACTGAGTTTCTTGCTAGTGTCTTCTCAGTAGAAAACGGCATTCTGAACCAGCGGCAGATGATAATATGTGGACCTATTTTGACATTGATAAGTGTTCTGTAACAATACCAATAACTAAGGATCCTCTGCTTTCCACCTCTGTATTATTTTTTTCTTTTTCAACTTCATCATCATCATCATCTTAAGCTCGTTTTCAACTAATTCGGTGTAGGCCCCCTTCAATCTTCTCCATTCTATTCTATTTTGGGCAGTTAAAGTCCCGTTGTGCCTGCCAATTTTTGCTATATCATCTTTCCATTCGCATTTCCCTACACCACGAGTCTGTCTTCCGGGGTAGGTATAAGTGCCGCCCATTGCCACTTGAGTTGCGCCACCTTATTGTGTCTTCTAAGCCACTTGTTAGTTTGTCTGTCTCTAAGAGTTACGCCCACCAGTCTTTTTTCCATTGCCCTTTGGGCAATTAAAAGTCTCTGGAGAGTTAGCCTTTGTCATTACCCAAGTTCCATATGTGAGAATTGGTGGAACGCACTGGTTAAAAACTCTTGCTTTCAAGTGGTTGGCGATCTTCATTTTAAAAACGAAGTCAAGTTTGGAGAAAGCAGCCCATCCCGACTTTTTCAACTTAACGTCTTTTAAAAACATCATGTCAATGCGTGTCAATGTAAGCCTTCCGTTTATCATCAGATCATAATAACACTTTATTAGTCTGTGTTCTGAGATAACACGGTACCTGCACAACATGGCTCTCTGCCTTCTTTAAATAAAAAAAACTTTGTTTAAACTTTTTATCTCGTCTGGTTGGCCTTATTTTTACAATTTTACACATAGCGTGTCAGCTAAATAGTCGTGGCTATTTATGTTATAGGCGGCACTGCGGCAGACGAGCAGATGGATCACTTGATGGTTGATTGTAGAGCTCTCTACTAAATTTGCACGTTACTGGAAAGTCTCGTAAATGTTATTTATTTTGCTTCATTTCTTCGGTCTCCTCATGCCAACCAATTGGCAGGTTTGGTTGTAAAATGTTACATACGTATTTGCTATTCACCTACCGTACCTCAGTTCTGTGGAACGCTTTGGCTGCGGGAGTATTTCCCGACGGCTACATCTTAGGGACCTTCAAGAGAAGAGCGTACTCTTTTTTAAAAAGGCCGGCAACACATAAGCGATCTCTCCGATTCCGAAGATGTTTATAGGCGGCGTGGATTACTTTCCATCAGGTGACTCGCTTGCTCGTTTTTCCGCCTCTAGCATAAGAAAAAAAAATTGCGAGTATCATACAATCTCGGGATCGAATTGATAACAACCACAATATACTTACTAATTTTCCAAGTAAGGTCCGTGCCTGCCATCACAATCCCGAGGTAGAGGGCCGCATAAAAAGGAATTGCCAAATCATTATGATGGGGCGCCATGATGGTGATGACGTCACCGAATTTCAGGCCTGAGTTCTTAAATGCGCAGGCGCAACGGATCGACCGCGATAAGACCGATGCGTTAGTCTCTGATTCGTTGACAGCTCCATCAATCTTAGAAACAAAAACATCAATGTCGAACTTAAAATTAGTTAAAGACAAAGTTTGTCCTGTCCTTGCAAGTTTGACAAATTTATCGGTAAGTAACAGTAGCTATCCTGATAAACTAAAAGAGGCGCTAATTCGTCCAATTTATAAAAAAGGTGACCGCAAAGATTTTTCTAACTATAGGCCTATAGCTATATTATCGAGTATTGACAAAATTATTGAGAAGTGCATAGTAAATCAACTAGGGGATTTTTTAAGTAAAAATAAAATTTTAAATGAATGTCAACATGGATTTCAGAAAGGAAAAAGTACAAATACATTATTATCAAATTTTACAGATGAAATTAACTCGTATCTAGAAGATAAAAAGTTTGTAGTGGCAATTTTTTATGATTTCAAAAAAGCTTTCGATACTTTAGAAAAAAACACACTTTTAAATGGAATGGACGAGTGTGGTGTGGGGCAGCCGCTGAACCAATGGTTCCGCGACTATCTCACATCACGCACTTCTCGCGTGAGCATTGGCGGTGAGATAAGTGAACCGTCAGAGGTGGGGTGCGGGGTGCCACAGGGTTCGGGGTGTGGGCCGGTCTGCTACTTGATGCACGTGAACAGCTTATGTGGTGTGCTCAAGTACAGTTCGGCTCACATGTACGCAGACGACCTGTGCACCCTTCGCGCCGGAACCGACATCGCTGAGACGTGTCTCTTAGTGCAGCGCGACATAGATTCAGTTGTCAAATGGTCCCATGATAATGGCATTATCCTAAATACAGACAAAACCAAACTTCTAGTTATTCATTCACCTTATTTGCGTCTAACTGATTCGCCTCCCTATTTATACACACATAGTTTTACATGTTTTCATAACGGCAATATTGATTGTCAGTGTAAGCCTATTGATCGAGTTGATTGTGTAACTTATCTCGGCGTCAGAGTAGATGCTAGCTTTTCTTGGTCCTCGCATGTGGATTTCTTGTGTAATAAGCTGAGACTACTCTTAAATAAATTTTATCATTTAAGCTTTAAAGTGCCTAGTTCAGTATTAAAATGTCTTTATTTTTCATTAGTAGAATCAGCTCTGGATTATGCTCTCGATAGCTACGGATTAACGTTCAAAACATATATTGATCAGATTCGTTTTCTAAAGTTACTAGTAACTAATAAAACAAAAGCTAAATGTAAAGGTGATTACACAAAATTGTTTAAAATTTGCAAGATACTACCGGTTAGCTTAAAACATAGATATTTATTAGCTATAAACAATTTTAACAATCGGGAGCGTAATCTAACGTTGGTTAAGCATAGCATAGGTACTCGCTCGATGTCCGCTGGCAACTTTCATGTACCTAAAGTACATAACTACTTTGGAGATAGAACTTTGAAAAAAAGACTACCATATCTTCTAAATAGCTTGCCGGAGGACATTCGACGGGAACCAGTCAAAAATATATTTAGAAACAAACTAAGAAAGTATTTTCTTGATTTAGTTTAAAATTATATACCCTATTGTGCTAAGACTCAACCGATCCTGCAGACAAACTGTGTAAACAGTTTTGCAGGACAAGTATAATTTGTAAACTAAATTTGTAAGTTTAATAATAAATACATTAAATAATAATAATAATCAGAATCATCCTTTTTTTTGTAACGAATTTAAGACAATAAATGTAAATCTTTCACCCTGAGCGGGTTCCCGGTGACTTGAAAAGGTTCGTCCTATAGCCCGCGTTCCCGCTCTGAGAGTTTCTCCCGGGCGAGGGATGGAAACTGTCGCAGAGAGTTTAGTGGGTATGCTCCTAGGAGCACCCCAGGGGAGAGCCCCACACTTCCCGGCCGACTCCCAGCGGCCGGGTGTGCATAAGGCGACGCCGACTAACGGCGCCGACGTCGGTTTCCTTCTGAGCCGGAAGCATTCTCTCTGCGTTACCAAAAAAAAAAAGGTTAGTACCGGATCCGTGGCTGTTGGTCGGCTCATTGCACTTCCAGTCGGCCGATTCCGCTCAGCTATCGGACGCATCCCCCGGTGGCGGATAGGGGAACGCCTTCCAGATATGGGGGGGGCTTCGGCCGCCGCGGATCAATAGCGGCACACCGTAACCTCCTCATTGAGAGGAGGCCGGGGGTCCACGCACTGAGAGTGGACTGCGAGGAAGAAATCTCTATAAAAGCTGCTTATTGCGAGCACGTGATGGCAGTGAAGGAGGCGGCGGAGCGCGAGCGATCGCTCCCGCGATCCGCAAGACACGTAGAAGGAGGAGACGACGCCAATACTTGCGTCTCCTTCCCCTGCGAGGAGCAGGTCCGCTGGTGCGTGGGGCTGTAACCTCCTACGCCTGGTGGGGACGGCACGACTCTCTCGGCTGTCTCCGTCCCTCCCCCCAACCCCGCGGGGAGAAGCGCCGTGCCCGCCGTGTAGGCGTGACGTGGTGAAAGGCTCCGAGCTTTGGCCCCATGTCACTCGCCCACCCATGGATAAATGAGGGAGAGTCCTAGGACTTTTAGTCGGTATGCCTCTGGCCGGCTTCTCGTTAGGAGAAGCCGTCGCCAGAGGAGAGTCCGACATAACCCATCCGTTTACAGACGGATAGGTATGCGTAACGCATTTCTCCTGGGTCAACAAAAAAAAAAAGGTTAGTACCGGAGGCATAGGCAGGGTGCGGCTCCTCGGGCTGGAGGTGTCGTTGGAGAATACCGAGGTGATCTAATTCCCTCGGTCTTCTTGGGAGAGGCTCCCCTCCGGCAGGCACATAAATGTCGGAGGGGCCCAGGTTACAGTGAAGGCCGAAATGCGCTATCTCGGCCTCACCCTGGATCCGCGGTGACCTGGGGGGACTAGGCTCCAGGTGCCGGTGACTCTATGCCGGCATCCTGCGGGGTATGGCGCTCTACGGGGCGCCAGTCTGGTTCGACTCCCTAGCAAGACGGGAAAATCTTCCCTTCTTGCGGGGGCCTCAGCGGGTGGTAGCGCAACGGGTCGCTCGAACTTACTGCACGGTAAGCTTCGACGTGGCCTGTTTGCTCGCTGAGACCCCTCCATGGGAGTCAGACGCCGTGGTGCTCTCCGCCGTGTATGATTTCGCGGCGGAGAAAAGGGCAAAAGGGGAGTCCTTTTGCCCCGTCGAGCGGGAGGCCGTACGGAAGGAGGCCCGACAGGTCCTCCTGAGGCGATGGTCGGAGCACCTCATTCTCACCCGTTACGGCCGCAGAACCCTCGACGCGCTCGCCCCGGTTATGGACCGGTGGCTGGAGCGTGCACACAGCGTGGTCTCCTTCCGGATGGTGCAGGTAATGACCGGGCATGGCTGCTTCGGTTATTACCTGCACAAAATCGGCAGGGAGGAGACGCCTTCGTGCCGATTGCCTTACACCTTGGCGGTGTGTGCGCCGTGGGCACAGGCTCGTCCCGCATTGGTGGCAAAGGTCGGCCAGGACCTCTCACACTCCAATATAGCGAGAGCTATATTGGCGAGTGAGGTGAAAGCGGCGGCGGAGCGCGAGCGAGAGGCTGACCCTTTCGCTCCCGCGATCCGCAAGACACGTAGAGGGAGGAGACGACGCCAATACTTGCGTCTCCTTCCCCTGCGAGGAGGTGCCTGGGGGTTCCGCTGGTGCGTGGGGCTGTAACCCCACCACCGGCATTGCACGGATCCTCCGCCTGGTGGGGACGGCATAACTCTTCCGGCTGTCCCCACTCCCTCCCCCGACCCCGGGGGAGGAAGCGCCGTGCCCGCCGTGTAGGCGGACTTCCGTCCGGGGGAAGTCGTGGTGCCAGGTTTCGTACCTCACCCCACGACCTCTCCCACTATGGACGATGAGGGAAAGTCCCAGGAGTTTTAGTCGGTATGCCTCTGGTCAGCATCTCGTTAGGGGAAGCCGTCGCCAGAGGAGAGTCCGACATAACCCATCCGTTTCCTGGGTCACCAAAAAAAAAAAGGTTAGTACCGGAGGCCCAATCCGGAGGAAGGGTTTAAATGTTCCACTAGTGTCGCGGGTGTCCATGGCCGGCGGCAATCGCTTACCATCAGGTGATCCGTCTGCTCGTCTGCCACCTATGACATAAAAAAGTCTGTTTATGTAAAATTGTATGTAAGTAATACGAGCGCTTTGGGCAACTGCTCTTATTACTAATATTGATAAATAAATAAATAAATAGGACCTCCGTATCTTATCCATCGCTCTCAATGTTTACTACGTAAGTACCTACGTACCTGCAAAACAAAGTCAGGGTCATCTTTCAAGCATGCATAATTAGCTTTCCGAGGTGGAAGCGGTCGCTGGGTAACCCGGACTGAGCGACTATCCTGGATGCCATCTCGTCTATGTGCATCATCACCGCATGGTTGGTGTAAAATAGTTTCTTTATGCTGAAATGCAATCAAAATTAGGGTACTAAACTCATCGGCTATATTACTTACGTATCAGGTAAGCACGTCTACATAGACGTGCTTGCCTGATACGTAAGTAATATTAGGGTAAGGAGGAAGAATGGCGTTTACTTAAGGAAAAACTTGTGTATTTTTTATATTAATTATTTTAAATGATAATTATGAAACGTAATAAATTCTTTAATTATCTATTAGTCAACAATTTAACTACACAAGCTTATATCTTAGAACCATTAATATTAAAAAAACATTTAAAAAAAAATCATGTTTGAGTGGCATTGCCCCTGACATCGGGTAATGCCGCTCGAGGTCCGGGCTAATGACGCCCAAACATGTTTCTTGGAAAATATCAAACAAGAGACATTATAATTAAACAAAATATTAACGAGGTCAAGTCTACAATCACAAATTAGCATATTAGTACTGAAGATCAGCCTTTTAGACTTACCGACAAAAATCATGAGATGAAATATTAGATCAGTGCGGGCGCAAAAAAAGAAACGCACTTCACCATCGCATGACGCGGGCTGACGGTCCGATCGCATCGTTGTAAGTTCGAGGACCCTTCCCCTCGCCCTCCACACAACGTGGCGTGTTGCTATGTACTGTTTTGACAGAGCTACAGAGGTGGGCGCTATTACCCACTGATCGCTATTCCCGCTGCTTACCCTACTCTTTATAAATTAAAAGGATTAACACATTTACCACCACCACGCTTTTGCAATTTGGCCGCCCCTATTAGCTATGGTTGCCATAACTTCTGGGAACCAAAAGAGGACGTTATGTCTTTCAATGTGCGTTAATGGCAAATAAAAATTTTGCCGCCACTATTAGCTATGGTTGCCATAACTTCTGGGAACCTATAGAGGACGTTATGTCTTTCAATGTGGGTTGATGGCAAATAAAAATTTTGCCGCCACTATTAGCTATGGTTGCCATAACTTCTGGGAACCTATAGAGGACGTTATGTCTTTCAATATGGGTTGATGGCAAGTAAAAATTTTGCCCCCCTATAAGCTATTGTTGCCATAACTTCTGGGAACCAAAGAGGACGTTATGTCTTTCAATGTGGGTTTATGATACATAATTTTTTTGCCGCCACTATCAGCTGTGGTTGCCATAACTTCTGGAAACCAATAGAGGACGTTACGTCTTTCAATGTGGGTTGATGGCAAATAAATATTTAGCCACCCCTATTGCTATGGTTGCCATAACTCCTGGGAACCAATAGAGGACGTTATGTCTTTCAATGTGGGTTGATGGCAAATACAAATTTAAAATGCTTCTTTTTACCGTGTGCTCGTAAGGGTATGTAAAATCTAAAAAAACATCGCTCACTAAAATCTGCCGCCTTAGGCTTTAGACTACCTATGGTAAATCCGCCAATGGGTTGTACCCATTGTTTTCAGTGCATCTAGAAACATCACTAACCAATCTCCACTTCAGCGTGCTGAGCCTGCGTGCAATGTCCATGACTTTAGTTCTCTGACGAATAACCTCGTTACGAATTTTATCCATCAGAGTGACTCCAAGCATAGCACGCTCCATTGCCCGCTGAGCTACTTTAAACTAAGGCGTTAATGATGTTGATGATTTGTATAGTTTGGAGTCAGGACGCACGTAATCACGTTACAAACTTGTAATAAAAGATCAAATTTAAAAATATTATTACAATATATGCATGACCAAACCAATACATTTTCTATGGCTGCCTTTTGGCCTTGTGTATATTGGAACGACACGCGTCATATTGCGTATTTTAATACTATAAATTTGTTAATTAATGAGTATTAAGGCAATATTATACCTAATCTACAAATTAATATTATTAAAAATGGAAGACAACACGCTGTACTTTGAAAGTCACTGAGCTCGTGATACCAATCTATAGATAAGGTATTTCGATAAGACAGTTGGCACTCGCACCAAAAAACAACAGTTACCCCAGGTCACTTGGTTAACTTATATCAAATATTCATTTACAGTTTGCCGGCAATACAGTGAAGAGACTTCGCATAAAAACTGGTTTTCAGTGCTCAACGGAAAAATTACCTAGATACTAACACAGCTCTCCTACAATGGTAAATAAAAGGTTAGTTGACATGATTTTTTTTAATAATTAACAAAAATATTATATCGGTAGATTTGTAATTTCTTTTGCTCGCAACTTCGTCCGCGTCGTCGAAAATGCTTCTGAAAGGATTTCTATTGACATTCAAGACACATAAATTAATCCCTGAAATTTATTAAACCAATAATTTTTCCATGGGAAAGCCATGCTTTGGCAGGAATGGACCGGCTTGACCGGAGTGATATTTTAGGGGATGAGTTTCAATAGATATAAAACACATCTTCCATCAATGGGGTATGGGAAAAATAATTAAACAGGTTCTAATCCGAAAACCGTTTCGAGGCATTTCATAACTTATTTTAATATTTTAAAAAATTTAAAACCACTGGATCAAGGATATTTTCAATAAAACAGCGTTGACCTTCATTTGACCCTAGATACGCTAGCTATTCAGACAGGTTGTATTCAGAAGATTTACATTTAGGTGACAACAATGTCTCAGTGACTTATTCACCCGGATCAAGTAGCAGATGGCGCTAGTTTGACGTTTATTTGCAGGTTGACACTAAAACTAAGGCAGTGGGCTGTCTTTATTTTGTTTTACCGTAATGTTACCAGATAGTGATTTAAAATTTCCCCGGTCAAAAGGCATTTTACGTTATTTTTTCTTGCGATATATTTCCCTTAAATTGGGGAAAATGACATATGGTAAAACTAAGCGTATTTATGACGTCACAAATACGATTCGAATTCAAAATGTTTGAAAATTAATAAAAAAAATAACTACCTCCTATTTTGCCAAAATGTTTAAATTAGTTACTTAGTGAAAAGCATTGGAAAAAATAATTAAAACCATACTTCAAAATTTGCTCCCATAGCCCATTCTGTTAACGAAGGTTTAAACGAGGCAGATTGGACCAATGGATCTGTGTGGTCAAGAAGGAAGTTAGTATGCTACATTTTCCTTATTTTAAAAGAGGAAAGTTAGCATAGTATTAGCAAGTTAGCATAGCAAAGCATAAGAATTTCATGATAATTATGCATTCTTCACACCTAAAGTGTCAAGAAGGAAGTTAGTAAGTATCACGGAGTAACTGAAGTTTTTGCGGCGGAAGGTGCGCGTAGTAAAAGACTGCGAAGGAGGTTAGACCGATTTGTCTGCCAGTAACAGCTTACCCGCAAAAACTTCAGTTATTCAGTGGCCATGGCGCTTGCAACAGTGCCGAAATATCGGAAACCCAAAAATAAGGTACATGGTAGAAATTCCGTAAATAACTATTCTAATGTTAGTGACCATGAAAGTTAATGGCGCTTGCAACAGTGCCGAAATATCGGAAACTCAAAAATAAGGTACATGGTAGAAATTCCGTAAATAACTATTTTAATGTTAGTGACCATGTAAGTAAAAAAAAATATAACGCGAAAATAGTTTTTTTATTCAAAAATGATGCATTTACCTAAGAGTCTGTTCGTACCTGTTAGTACCTACTTTAAAAAATGTTCCTTACCCACCATGAAAACAATAGGTACCTAACGATCTTGAAAACAGTAGGTACAACCCATTGGCGGATTAACCGTAGGTAGTCTAAAGCCTAAGGCCGCAGATTTTGTGAGCAATGTTTTTTTAGATTTTACATAGCAACGAGCACACGGTTAAAAAGAAGCATTTTAAATTTGTATTTGCCATCAATCCACATTGAAAGACATAACGTCCTCTATTGGTTCCCAGAAGTTATGGCAACCATAACTAATAGGGGCGGCAAAATTTTTATTTGCCATCAACCCACATTGAAAGACAACGTCCACTTTTGGTTCCCAGAAGTTATGGCAACAATAGCTAATAGGGGGGCAAAATTTTACTTGCCATCAACCCACATTGAAAGACATAACGTCCTCTTTTGGTTCCCAGAAGTTATGGCAACAATAGCTAATAGGGGCGGCAAAATTTTTACTTGCCATCAACCCATATTGAAAGACATAACGTCCTCTTTTGGTTCCCAGAAGTTATGGCAACCATAGCTAATAGTGGCGGCAAAAATTTTATTTGCCACTAACCCACATTGAAAGACAACGTCCACTTTTGGTTCCCAGAAGTTATGGCAACAATAGCTAATAGGGGGGCAACATTTTTACTTGCCATCAACCCATATTGAAAGACATAACGTCCTCTATTGGTTCCCAGAAGTTATGGCAACAATAGCTAATAGGGGCGGCAAAATTTTTACTTGCCATCAACCCACATTGAAAGACATAACGTCCTCTTTTGGTTCCCAGAAGTTATGGTAACAATAGCTAATAGGGGGGCAAAATTTTTACTTGCCATCAACCCATATTGAAAGACATAACGTCCTCTATTGGTTCCCAGAAGTTATGGCAACAATAGCTAATAGTGGCGGCAAAATTTTTATTTGCCATTAACCCACATTGAAAGACATAACGTCCTCTATTGGTTCCCAGAAGTTATGGCAACCATAGCTAATAGTAGCGGCAAAATTTTTGTTTGCCATCAACCCACATTGAAAGACATAACGTCCTCTATTGGTTCCCAGAAGTTATGGCAACCATAGCTGATAGTGGCGGCAAAAATTTTATTTGCCATCAACTCACATTGAAAGACATAACGTCCTCTATTGGTTCCCAGAAGTTATGGCAACCATAGCTGATAGTGGCGGCAAAAATTTTCTTTGCCATCAACCCACATTGAAAGACATAACGTCCACTTTGGTTCCCAGAAGTTATGGCAACAATAGCTAATAGGGGGGGCAACATTTTTACTTGCCACAACCATATTGAAAGACATAACGTCCTCTATTGGATTCCCAGAAGTTATGACAACCATAGATAATAGGGGCGGCCCCATTTTTTATTTGCCATCTAACCTCACATTGAAAGACTAACGTCCTCCTATTGGTTCCCAGAAGTTATGGCAACCATAGCTGATAGTAGCGGCATACAAATTTTATTTGCCATCAACCCACATTGAAAGACATAACGTCCTCTATAGGTTCCCAGAAGTTATGGCAACCATAGCTGATAGTGGCGGCAAAAATTTTATTTGCCATCAACCCACATTGAAAGACATAACGTCCTCTATTGGTTCCCAGAAGTTATGGCAACCATAGCTGATAGTGGCGGCAAAAATTTTATTTGCCATCAACCACACATTGAAAGACATAACGTCCTCTATTGGTTCCCAGAAGATATGCAACCAATAGCTTAATAGGGGGCAAATTTTATCTTGCCATTCAACCCACATTGAAAGACATAACGTCCTCTATTGGTTCCCAGAAGTTATGGCAACCATAGCTGATAGTGGCGGCAAAATTTTTCTTTGCCATCAACCCACATTGAAAGACATAACGTCCACTTTTGGTTCCCAGAAGTTATGGCAACAATAGCTAATAGGGGGGCAACATTTTTACTTTGCATCAACCCATATGAAAGACATAACGTCCTCTATTGGTTCCCAGAAGTATGGCAACATAGCTAATAGGGGCGGCAAAAATTTTACTTTGCCATCAACCCACATTGAAAGACATAACGTCCTCTATTTGGTTCCCCAGAAGTTATCTGGCAACAATAGCTAATAGGGGGGCAACATTTTTTATTTGCCATCAACCCATAATGAAAGACATAACGTCCTCTATTGGTTCCCAGAAGTTATGGCAACCATAGCTAATAGGCGGCGGCAAAAATCTTATTTCAATCAACCCACATTGAAAGACATAACGTCCTCTATGGTTCCCAGAAGTTATGGCAACCGTAGCTAATAGGGGCGGCACATTTTTTATTTGCCATCAACCCACATTGAAAGACATAACGTCCTCTATTGGTTCCCAGAAGTTATGGCAACCATAGCTGATAGTGGCGGCAAAAATTTTATTTGCCATCAACCCACATTGAAAGACATAACGTCCTCTATTGGTTCCCAGAAGTTATGGCAACCATAGCTGATAGTGGCGGCAAAAATTTTATTTGCCATCAACCCACATTGAAAGACATAACGTCCTCTATTGGTTCCCAGAAGTTATGGCAACCATAGCTGATAGTGGCGGCAAAAATTTTATTTGCCATCAACCCACATGAAAGACATAAACGTCCTCTATTGGTTCCCAGAAGTTATGGCAACCATAGTGATAGTGGCGGCAAAAATTTTTATTTGCCATCAACCCACATTGAAAGACATAACGTCCTCTATTGGTTCCCAGAAGTTATGGCAACCATAGCTGATAGTGGCGGCAAAAATTTTCTTTGCCATCAACCCACATTGAAAGACATAACGTCCACTTTTGGTTCCCAGAAGTTATGGCAACAATAGCTAATAGGGGGGCAAAATTTTTACTTGCCATCAACCCATATTGAAAGACATAACGTCCTCTATTGGTTCCCAGAAGTTATGGCAACAATAGCTAATAGGGGCGGCAAAATTTTTATTTGCCATTAACCCACATTGAAAGACATAACGTCCTCTATTGGTTCCCAGAAGTTATGGCAACAACAGCTAATAGGGGCAGCAAAATTTTTACTTGCCATCAACCCATATTGAAAGACATAACGTCCTCTATTGGTTCCCAGAACTTATGGCAACCATAGCTAATAGTGGCGGCAAAATTTTTATTTGCCATTAACCCACATTGAAAGACATAAATAACGTCCTCTATTGGTTCCCAGAAGTTATGGCAACCATAGCTAATAGGGGCGGCCAAATTGCAAAAGCGTGGTGGCGGTAAATGTGTTAATCCTTTTAAATTATAAAGAGTAATATTACTTACGTATCAGGTAATCACGTCTACTTTTCATGCCGATGAGTTTAGTACCCTAATCTTGATTGCATTTCAGCATAAAGAAACTTTTTTACACCAACCATGCGGTGATGATGCACATAGACGAGATGGCATCCAGGATAGTCGCGCAGTCCGGGGTACCCAGCGACCGCTTCCACCTCGGAAAGCTAATTATGCAGGGCTTGAAAGATGACCCTGACTTTGTTTTGCAGGTACGTAGGTACTTACGTAGTAAACATTGAGAGCGATGGATAAGATACGGAGGTCCTATTTATTTATTTATTTATCAATATTAGTAATAAGAGCAGTTGCCCAAAGAGCTCGTATTACTTTTTATGTCATAGGTGGCAGACGAGTAGACGGATCACCCGCGACACCAGTGGAACATTTAAACCCCCCTTCCTCCGGATTGGGCCTCCGGTACTTTTTTTTTTTGTTTTTTTTCCCGGGAGAAATGCATTACGCAGACCCTGCCGCCGGGGGGCCACAGGGAACTGTGGGACTCACCCTCCGGGCCGCTTCTTCTAACAAGAAGCGACCTGAGGGCATACCTACCATAACTCCCGGGGCTCAACCACCCGTGGGTATAGAATGGGGTCACGGGAACTGCACGAGGCTATTCCCCGCAACCCCACTCCCCCACAGGCCCCTACACGGGGTGTGCGGCCACGCCCCTCCTCAGACTAGGAGGAGGGGGGTTGGGGACAGCCGGAAGAGCTGAGCCGTCCCCCAACGAGCGGTGGAGGGGCTAATGGCAGTGCCGGCACAGGGACCCCCGTCCCTGTTGCCGGCTGGCCACCTCCACGGAGAGGACGAAGAGTTCTCCGCCGAACTCGTCCTCTCCTTGCTCGAAGCGGGCCTGCGAGGGGGTTAATCTCGCGCTCCCGCTCCGCCGCCTCCTTCTGCGCCACCACTTCTTCACAGAAGTGGGAGAAGGCCGACCACGCCCCCTCATTATCCAGCATAGCTTCAACTATGCTGGGCAATGAGAGGTCATGTCCGACCTCCACGACCAGCGCTGACCGCTGTTGGTCGAAGGACGGGCACACCACCAACGTGTGGTGCGCCGAGTCCTCCGCAGCGCCGCACTGGTGGCACGAAGGAGTGTCCTCCCGCTGAATACGGTGCAGGTAGTTACCGAAGCAACCATGCCCGGTAAGTACCTGCACCATCCGGAAGGACAGAAACCCATAGGGGCGCTCGAGCCACCGGTCCAATACCGGGGCGAGCGCCGCGAGCGTGGGACGGCCGTACCTCTTCACCTGGAGAGAGGCCGTCCATGCCTCTACCATTTGCTTTGCTGGCGACCCTCCTTCCTTAGTGCCTCCCTTTCTCGGGGGCAGAGGGGATCGCCAGCCGCTCGCTTGGCCGCCGTCTTCTCGTAGACGGCGGCTAGCACTCCAGCCTCCGACTCCCATGGCGGGGGGTGGAGGCGAGTGCGCAGGCCGCGGAGAAAACCTACCGTCCGGTAGGCTCTCGCGACCCGCTGGGCAATGGCCCTTTGCGGCCTCTTTAGGAGGGCCGCATTGCCCTTCTTCCTCAGGGCCCCAATCCAGATCGGGGCCCCGTAGAGGGTCATGGAGCGGAGGATGCCGGCATGTAGCCGCCGACACCTCTCTCCAGGCCCTCCCGGATTCGGCAGCAGCCACGAAAGGTGGTCTGCCGCCTTTAGGACCCGCGCTGACACCCCCCCTAAAGTGGGGGCCAAAGTGCCAGCGCGGATCCACTGTGAGGCCGAGATATTTCATCTCGGCCCCACACCGGGATGTCCACCCCCCCGACGCGGATGGCTGCGCCGGGGGGTGGTCTGCTCTCCCGAGGCCTAGGAAAATAAAGGGCCTCGGTTTTGGCCAGGGCTACGTTTAGCCCCAGCCGGCCGATACGGCCGACGACCAAATCGCCGCCGACCGATGCGAGGCGCGCTGCATCCCGGAAGGACTTCCCCCGGGCGGTGACTAGGGTGTCATCTGCATAACAGATGACACCCATGCCCGGGAGAAGCGCGCCTCGCAACACCCAGTCATATCCGATGTTCCAGAGCAAGTCAATAGAAACTAAGGTTTTTAAATATGATGTTGAGGTTTCTAATATAAAATTTGTTCTAAACTTAATACTTTGTGCAAGAGACGCTCCCAAAGTGGTAATTTACGTGTCGTCATCCCTCCATCTAATGTCTATTAAAAAATAATTTTAAAACAAAAAAATATATATCATATTACATTAGTACAAAAAAATGTAGGACGAAAATAGGTTTGAACTAGATCTAGTATAATTAGTTTTTTTTAATACGTTATAAACAGTAAACCGCAATTGACCTTCCTTATGTCTTACTTGCTGCTACGGAACCCTTCATGGGCGAGTCCGACTCGCACAGAGACAGTTTATTTTGTATTTATTTTTTAATGTAGATAGGTAAGCGTTTGACCATATTTCACCTGATGGTAAGTGATAATTATGGTCTAAGATGTAGCACGATTACCTAGAAGATCAACCTCATATTTGGATTTCACGGCCGCTTACCATCAGGCGGAGTGAGGTCATCCTGATTGGCCCTTCTATAAAAAAAAGATACCTATTCACTCGCTTCTTCTAAATCTTTCTAGAGATGATTGTGACATGAATAGTGTGTGCAAAATAAGCTTGAAAAATCACTAATCCTCATCATCAGTCCATTTAAGTCCCCACTGCTGGGGCACGGGCCTCCCTCAATCACATGAGGGGTAATTGCCATACTCACCACGCTTGGCAGACGGGTTGGCGAGGGTTTTGATATAAATGCAGAGTTTTCCTTCTCTGGGTGCTGATGATCATGCCAGCAGCTTTACCTTAGTCGCCTTTTACGACACCTCGGTAAGAGTGAGGGTGGCCTATTCTACTCTGCCGGGCACCACACGGCCAACGCCACGGCCACGGCACTAATCCTCATTTCTTTATAATGCCTTGATACATTTCTCATTTATTGTAAATTCGTTACAAAAAAAGGATGATTCTGATGTCTTTGTTTCTAAGATTGATGGAGCTGTAAACGAATCAGAGACTAACGCATCGGTCTTATCGCGGTCGATCCGTTGCGCCTGCGCATTTAAGAACTCAGGCCTAAAATTCGGTGACGTCATCACCATCATGGCGCCCCATCATAATGATTTGGCAATTCCTTTTTATGCGGCCCTCTACCTCGGGATTGTGATGGCAGGCACGGACCTTACTTGGAAAATCAGTAAGTATATTGTGGTTGTTATCAATTTGATCACGACATTGTAAAATACTCGCTAAATTTTTTTCTTATGCTAGAGGCGGAAAAACGGGCAAGCGAGTCACCTGATGGAAAGTAATCCACGCCGCCCATAAACATCTTCGAAATCGAAGAGATCGCTTATGTGTTGCCGGCCTTTTTAAAAAAGAGTACGCTCTTCTCTTGAAGGTCCCTAAGATCTAGCCGTCGGGAAATACTCCCGCAGCCAAACCGTTCCACAGAACTGAGGCACGGTAGGTGAATAATAAATACGTATGTAACATTTTACAACCAAACCTGTATTCCAATTGGTTGGCATGAGAAGACCGAAGAAATTAAGCAAAATAAATAACATTTACGAGACTTTCCAGTTACGCGCAAATTTAGTAGAGAGCTCTACAATCAACCATCAGGAGATCCATCTGCTCGTCTGCCGCAGTGCCGCCTATAACATAAACAGCCACGGTTATTTAGCTGACGCGCTATGTGTAAAATTGTAAAAATAAGGCCAACAAGACGAGATAAATAGTTTAAACAAAGTTTTTTTTTATTTAAAGAGGCAGAGAGCCATGTTGTGCAGGTACCTTGTTATCTCAGAACACAGACTAATAAGTGTTATTATGATCTGATGATAACGGATGGCTTACATTGACACGCATTGACATGATGTTTTTAACAGACGTTAAGTTGAAAAAGTTGGGATGGGCTGCTTTCTCCAAACTTGAAGTTTTGAACATGAAA